>CP053121.2:2522500-5022500 GCA_022674325.2 Grapholita molesta | reverse complement strand
CAGGCCCGGGGGAGATGCGCAAACGAATTTTCGCAGCGACAAAAAAAAAGGGTTAATGATATCATTAAAAAGTAGTTATACATATATGATATAACTACTTTTTGTGTATATGTATAACTACTTTTTTTATTCAATAACAGCAGCGCTACCGCGAAAAACGATATTCGTAAAGGACGTCTGTCTCGGTGACTCTCATGACGCCTTAATTGGAGTAAAAGAGAAAGATGCTCGAAATATACGAACTTCACAGTACCGGGCCAGCTTCGCATTTATCATCACGTATCGTTTCAAATTCATAAACCCATTAAGTGCACTTATTGGATTTTAGCTAATATCCGTTATTTATATTATAATTAGTTATCATGTTAATATAATATAATATTTTGTTAAATGTTTATCTGCGTTTATCAACATATTAAAAGCTAATTATGGGAAATAACAAAACGTCAAACAAACTCGTAAACAAGTCTAAACGTCTTCACCTCGCAAGGATAGGGTTAAATCATGTATATGCCCGTTGTACAGTCGCCATCAGATACATCGGAGCTGTGGATGTGGTCACAAATATCTGAACATGCGCTTTATCGCCTTGACATTATTAGAGTCATCATCGATAGGAACGTATGAAACAACGTGCCAAAACTACCTGCCTACCTGTGTACTTATATATATGTATATATATATATATATATATATATATATATATATATATATATATATATATTTACTAATTACATATTTTCTACAGTTCGCATTTCAAAGTGTCTATCGCATTCCACTCGATATAAACGCAGAAATCTGTCTTTTTTAGGGTTCCGTACCTCAAAAGGAAAAAACGGAACCCTTATAGGATCACTTTGTTGTCCGTCTGTCCGTCCGTCCGTCCGTCCGTCTGTCAAGACCCTTTTTCTCAGGAACGCGTGGAGGTATGAAGCTGAAATTTATATCAATTACTCAGGTCTACTGTCCCTTGAAGCTGTGAAAAATCAAACTTCTAAGCCAACGCAATCAAAAGATACAGCCGTTTATGCCGCAAATTTTCGACACTTGCAAGGGAATCAAAACCTACAGGGTGCTTCCCGTGAACTCAGAATCTTGAAATTTGGTACGAAGCAACGTCTTATAGCATAGATAAAGGAAAAATTACGAAAACCATAAATTTTTAGTTACATCACATAATATATATTTTTTAATAATTTTAAACTTACTACCCATTTCCTCATAAACGCGTAGAGGTATTAAATTGAAATTCATACCAAATACTCAGGTCTATAATACCTTTAAGCTGTAGCAAAATCAAACTTCTATGTCAACGCAATCAAAAGAAACAGCAATTTAAGCTGCATATTTTGAAACTCGCAAGTACTCGCAAGGGAATCAAAACCTAAAGGGTACTTCCAGTCGACCTAGAATCTTGAAATTTGGAATCATGAAGCAACGTTTTATAGCACACAAAGGAAAAATTCCGAAAACCTTAAATTTTTAGTTACATTACAAAATATATATTTTTTAATAAATATAAACTTTGTAAACCTTGCAGGTTTGTACGGAACCCTCGGTGCGCGAGTCCGACTCGCACTTGGCCGGTTTTTTGTGAAGCAATTAAAAAGCGGTAGATACTTGGGGTGCGCTGTTTATTCATTTTTATGACCAAGGTGGCAAACGAGCAGACGGATTGCCTGATGCAATGCAACACCAGGGGAGTCACAAGCGCGTTGCCGGCCATGAAGAAGGATTGGAGCTCTGGGAAACCTACTCACCATCAGGAACACAACACTACATACCTGAAAGTGCTATTATGGCTGTGGTTTTCTGTAAGGAGGAGGTACTTCCCCATTTGATGAACTCCTGACTCAACCGTGATGGTACTTCGCTGTCTTACCTCTCATTGTTGGATGTAGCTTAAGGACATACCCGGGTCACCCGGGTGTTTCATACGCTACTATTGATGCTGAGTGTACACGGCTACACAATAACAATAATTCAGTGCTTTCTTCCATTGTTTATCCATCGACCGCGGTCGTGACTGAACCGAATCAGCATATCAGATCTGCAGCTAAATATATAAATCACGTTAGCTAATCGGTTCTAAGATATCAATCACGATTCAATTCGGAACCGTATTTTAACTTGATCAAATGTTAGTAACTTTTTTCACGAAATATAAAATATTGCGGAACTTAATTGCGTCAAAACTTGTATTACGTAATTATGTGTGAAAATACAAATAATTCTTACTGTTTCTCGACTTGATAGCTGACGCTGAAGTATGCAATAAGCCAAACAAGTGTAGTTCGCCTCTAGATGTCAAGTAAGGCTATACATGCCATTCATGCCATAAACCAGTATTTCCTTTTATTTGTTCGCTGATTTTATATTTATTTGATGTGTCATACTCAATGACTTCACATGTGGCAATTTTGTCTATAATACATTTCAAACTTAATGTAATGCACATGCTATATCTTTAATTGCCGGCGCCCATAGGTTAGTTGGGTCATACAGATCAATTAGGTTCGCGTCTCTCCTGTGGACATTGTGAAAGTGTTTTTGAAGCCTAATTTTTGATTATTTGATATATCAACATAAACCACTCCCCCTCTTACGTAACATTATACCGCAAAAACATAACTTGAACTCATATAAGCCTTTAACTATTGACCACAGAAAAGACGATTTTTGTTTTAATCAGTCTGTATGACCCAGTTAGTTTCTACCTACCTATGTCCTTGTATGCCAGCCATTTAGAACCAAACATAGATTTAGAAGACAAGATAAAGGCACACTTATAATAATTATGTATGTTTATAGTCCTTAGTCCTATTCTACACTCATGTAGAATATGGCTGCGTGTCCGCGAAAGATGCGTAGGATTAATTGCGGGGGATGTTTTTGAGAAGAATCATTTAACTTACCTGTTTTTTATTTGTCATAGTTCGTGATACTACCGTTAAAAACACTTCCCACGCAACGCACCCACGCTAACTTCTAGGGCATGCTATATCGACATTCTATGTATGATCAATTCAGGAATTCCACCAATTACCGGTATTGAAAGCCCTAATCATCACAGTAAGATGAAACTAAATTCGGACCCGGGTATGACCTTAAACTACGTCCAACAATGAGAGGTAGGGCACAGCGATGACCATCACGCTTGAATCTGGGGCAGCCCAACTGGGGAAGTACCTCCTCCTTACAGAAGACCACAGCCATAATACCACTGCTACCTTTCAGGAATGTAGTGTTGTGTTCCTGATGGTGAGTAGGGTTCCCAGAGCTCCAACCCCCCTTAAAGGCCGGCAACGCGCTTGTGACTCCCCTGGTGTTGCGGGTGCCCATGGGCGACGGTAATTGCTTACCAGCAGGCAATCCGTCTGCCGCCTATGTAATAAAAAAAAATCTTTTAGGTTAAGATACTACTTCTAAATATTCTGTGCGCACCGATCCCTCAGTTCCCACGAGATGGCGTGAGTTGCGAAATGATGGGGGAAGCCACGCGATCTCGATTGTCCGAGTATTCCATTCGGTGTTTTTTGGAAATTGGGCAATATAATATTATGGGTGTTAACTTAAATACAAAATGGCTCCATTATTGCGATTTGTTATTGATTTACACGTTCAAAATGCTTGCTAAGGCCTTTTACAAAAATAAGCAAAATTTTATTTGGAGTTCAAATTGTTTATCTTTAAAAGATCTATCTCACCTAATAGGTGACAAAAACATTATAGATCTACTGAAATGTCCAAGATACAAGACTACAGTTATTAATATTGTAGGGTCGATGCATAGCTATGTCAGTAGGTACAGTTATTAATCTATTTTTCGATAGACAAGATGTTCTATCGAAAAATTCTACTAACTCTTAACGGTAACCTTATGTATAAAAACTGGTAATCATTACCCACAATAGGTAGAAGAACTTCGAACATTCCACCATCCCTTACGAAACCTACTGTTAACAGCCGATTATTAATTTTATAGATAAAAACGGATCACTCACGTATCTTAAGGTTGAATTACGCTCGACATATGTTTAAACATATGTCGAGCGTAATTCGACCTTAAGTATATTTTAGTATGTCTGAGTCTCACGGGAGTATTCTATTAAAGGATGTTAATTTTATCATTTTCGCATTCGCTTCCTAGCATTCTGAGAGACAAGATAGAAGGTGACAGATAGATATAGTTCACTACGACGACAAAGTCACTTAACAAGTTCATTACCGTTTAAGTTGCGCATATGGCCCAGTACTAACAACACTATTAACTGCGTATCGATGAACCTTATGTATACAGCAGTAAGGTTCAAGACTATCAGTTAGCAATGACGATAGTGCCTATATGTGATCTCACTCCGACAGTTAGATAAAAAGAAAGACGGATAACGGTACTCACGACCTTCGCTAGCCATTGCTTATGCAGCTAGGCATTCTGATGTCTAATCTAGCCCCACACCTTTAAGTAAACCCTTGTGCTGTACGTATTTGCCTATTCACGGAAACATCTCAACTGCAAATCAAGAAGTACGTTCCGTATTCAAATTTTGTTCTGCGTTTGGTTATCAATCAATTCTATACGCTAATTAGAAAAAGGTTTTATAAATAAAAATAACGGCTTTACTCACGTTTATTCAGTTACGCGCGTGATTTGTTTCGGGAACATAGGCCTATCTTTTCAAGCACTAAGAGTGCCGAGTATGGTTTGCCTAGCCGCTCGCGTCGCCGGTCTGTCACATTCATCATCTTAGTGCGCTTGAAAATGGAGGCCTACGTTCTCCGAAACATGTCGCACGAGTGACTAAATAAACGTGAGTGAAACCATTATTTTTATACGTAAAGTATTTGCATTTATAGTTAAAATTCATTAGATTCATAGAAAAAAGTTGCTGTTTTTACCACCGCTTACGTTACCGCGAAATTACTGACTAGAGCATACTGCAAATGTTTAAGACAGAGTGTCGTAAACTCAGAATGAAGCAAATAAAATCATTCATCAAATCATTCACTCTCGAATTTTAAAACCTTACAATTTATTCCACAAAAGTCTAGAATGACAGCTAACCAGGGAAAGCCAAATTGCATATTAAGCAGAAGTTTCTCCCCGCAGTCATTAGGCTACGAATATCCACTTCAATTGATCTAAACATGTCCGCCATTTATCTCACATCTGACGCGTTTGTTTATGCACCCAGTTTTACTAAAGGCGTGCGCTCATGATCTAAGTTTACAGGCATTGAGGGTGTACAGGCTTTTAATAATGTAAAGTGCCTATGCAAGACATTGCTAATGTCACACTTTGCTCGAGTCTTCTTGGTTCATCAGTTATTGGGACTTAACGAAATTAAAGGATGGTAAATCTGTATTTACCAACCTATCCTGAGATTCAACCATATTAATTGTATAGAAGCGGGTAACTTACGTCCCGTTTTATAAGTCAAACTTGCTATAGCCCGCGGCTTCGCTCGCGTTAAGAAGTATTTATGTTATTTTTAGCACACTGTCGTCCAAAACGTAGTTTTGTATGCATGCATGGTTTTTGTTCGGAAAATGCCGTTTTATAGTCGTCATAGTCGCTATATGCATGCAAAGTCTCAGCCCGATCGGTTTAAAAATGGCAAAGTTTCATTAGATAGAATTATCTAATGATATCGAATTGATCAAAATCCTTTCTTAGCGGATGCCTACGTCATAACATCTACCTGCATGCCAAATTTTAGCCCCATCCGTCCAGTGGTTTGGGCTGTGCGTTGATAGATCACTATGTCAGTCAGTCAGTCACCTTTGATTTATATATATTTAGATATGAAGCTATAGAAGCTCTTTTTCGTCGGTCAGTCAACCAACGAATACGATTATTATGCTTCTTTACATTAAAATATGTCGAGTAATATACGACTTATAAAACGTGAGTTACGCTTCTATACAATTAAGTTGGTAAATAATTTTAAACCAACTGCCGAATTTCGAAAGAGATATGTTATTGGTAAATATTATTGTCATCGTAATCCTTAGGATAAGAAAAAGATAAATAAATCGAGAGAATTCTCTAAGCTATTCGGGTATGCTTTAATGTAACTCATGACGTAATTTTCTGAAAACTAGATTTGATAGTAGAACTGCTGATAATGATACTTTTTTAGAAAACAATTTATTTCTTTAAACTATTCTTTTTCTACTTTCTCCACTGCCGTATGCCTTATTATCGAATCGATCGCGTCGGGTTTTATCTTCGTTGTCATCTCATTCTAAAAGTTTTTATCATGCTATGTCTGTTTCGCGTATCGCCTTACATTGACTATTGGACCGTTATACCTTCAAAAAATGAACTTCATTAATGTATTTATACAAATATCATCATCATCATATACACCGAAAAGCGTAATCTGCTCATAGGCTGCCCCCAAAGCGATCAGCAAACACGGGTTTTGCACCACCCTTTAATAGGTCTTCGATCCTCCTTATGGGGAGACTGCCCACGCCGCGCCTTCCGGTACTCTGTAGCCACTGGAGTATCTTTATGACCCAACGGCCAAAATATATATTAGTAATACATAATGTTTATTGAGAAACATAAGCGCGGAAGCACAATAAATACAATGTAATATCGAGTGACATGTGAACCGAGATTCAGCACATATTCCGTGTACGCCAGCCTTATAGTCGAAGAGGCTGTTCGTTTTAATGAAGGTGTTTTACAATTAAAAGCGGATCAGCGTTCATTCGCTTTACAGGCGTAACAAATCACTAATTGAAGGTTGTAGATACTTTCTCTCTAGGTTGCTCCAGAAGTAACCAGTTGGCAAATTGACTCTAGCCATAATGTATAGCCATAATAAATAAGAGGATGCATGGGAAACTAGCCTAAAATAATCTACTTACATAACTTGCACTTGATAAAAATAAATTGACTGTATCATTAAATTAACAATAAATTACTTTTTTTTCTTAATGATTTACTATTGTTTTTATTTTTAACATGTGACAATCTCGATAGCAATTTATTAATATTGAAAATAATTGCAATCTATGTGATATTATTTATCTCAAACAACAGATATACAAATAGGATCTTGCAATTTTATATTATCTTACAGATAAAAATATCTATTCAATCATGGCTTTTTACTATAGACTTAGTTAGGTATACTTAACAACCACATAATCGCATGACTCAAGAATAAGTAGTGCTTTTAGTTTTGTGGAATATAATTTAGCTCTCAGCGGTGATTTTGCGTTTAGTAAAACCATTAGTGAAATAACTTATTTAAGTATCATTAAAAGTTAAAGGTTTAAGAGATATCTCCTCCCGAGAACGCTCCGGTTGTGAAATGAACTCTCTGCCAAGGTTTTCCCTAGCGACTACTGTATGAGGTTCTTCAAAAAAGGGGTGTATAGGTTCTGAAAGGGTAGGCAACGCGCATATATATCCTCTGGAGTTGCAGGCGTCCATACTGTAACTGTTAACCATCAGGCGGGCCGTATGCTAGTTTGCCACCGTCGTTCAATTAAAAAAAAAAGCACACTGACCAGTACGGCTCTAGAATTATAACTAAACGGTAGATATACCGGATGTTTTAATTTCAGCTATAAACTAGTAGTAGCCCTGGTTAACATAAATCCATATACACTGTGCACCAAGTAATTGAAGTACTCAATTTACTGTAAGCTCTCGGCCTATAATTCCCGTCACGTACTGTATGAGAAACTTGAAGTGAAATGTCGATTTCTAGATTAATATAGTTAAATACGCATTTTCATTAGCGGCTGCTGACAAATTGGAGATTAGTGTGACGTTGTAATTTCAAGATAAATTCTTTAATCTTAGGTAATAAACGGTGTATATGTTTTACTGATAGAACGTGAGTTACCCGCTTTTATACAATTAACACTACACTAGTTCAAAGCTACACTAATATTAATGCAAAAAGGAATAAGACTTAGAAGGGAATGAAGTCAAATATGTATCTTGTGCCACATGCCAAGACCTACTTCGGCTGTTCGGTCCATGGGAACAAACAATGTACTGACTTGGATTGAACTTCATGCATTTGGTTCATAAGGGTCAGCACACCGTGAAAACTACAGGCTGTACTTTTTTACATGATACAAAATATCTTTTTCAAAGTCCATAATGAACTAGCAAGTGAAAGCTGTACTTTTATTAAGATAAAACATTTTTTTAATTTTTATATATTTTCTTTTTGTATTTTTTTACTTGTTAAGTATATAATGATATTAAAACAGCTTTTATTAGATATTTAAAATGTAAAGTTAACTAAATTACTTTTCAAACAAGCATAAATCACAAAAAAAGTTACTGACAGTTATAATTCAAACAGACCATTCAAATTACTAATTTTAATATCCTAATAAACCGTTATAATATCCAGAAACAGTTGTTAAAAGTAAAATAAATTGCAAAAAATTAAAATAAGATTTTAAATATTTTGTCTGATTTCAGCGAGAGTTTGAGGAGATTCAATTGCGAGTTGTTCATAGAGTTAGAAAAACATATTTTATATCATGTAAAAAATTACACACTGTATATTCGTAAATTTCGGACGATTGTCTCTGTCACTCTCATGGCGCTTTAATTGGATTAAAAGAGAAAAATGCTCGAAATATACGAACGTCCATGTTCGCGGTACCGGGGTAGGTCTGATATAGTTTTACTAGAAATACTAAAACTAATGTTATTCATTTCTGACGCATATATATTAAACGGCTTCGTTAGTTCAGTTATTAGTGCATTATATCCCATTTATGAAGCAAAACGTGTTTTATCACTCTGTCACTTTATCTGTCGATCGGACTAGATAATAACCTCATGCGCTCCATAACAACTTAAAAGCTTCCATCTTTTAAGTCTGTTACGCCCTTTTACAAAATCAGTAGCAAGAGTGTTGCGCGATTCTTTCCAAATACGAAAGGACGGAGTCTATTTCATCTATGAATGTGCTTACATCCTTTCTAATTCAGAGGTTGCGGTGTCTAGACCGCCTGGCTTTAACTCTTACTTCCTGCTATTAAACGCGTCTTCTGTGCAATGTCGAACCCAGAACTACGAAGTCAGATAGGTTCATTATATTTTGTTTCTTTCAAGCACTGCTCTCTGAGTCGCAGATTATGGCGGCTTTTGATATCGAACTTACTTTTTTCAATAATCCATTTCTTTTCTGTTTTTTATAGGTGCTTCCAGTTATGGGCATCTCGAAAAGTGTACAAACAACGTCCAGTGATTGTCTGATATCAGACTCGGTAGGTACCGCGAACATCGAAGTTCGTATATTTCGAGTATCTTTCTCTTTTACTCAAATTAAGGCGTCATGAGAGTGACCGAAACAATCGTCCGAAATTTACGAATATCGTTTTTCACGGTAGTGCCGCAGGATTGTCAAGACTAAATTCAAATCCAAGCACAATTTTTTGTTTAATTTAGCATAAATTAATTACTAAAACTGTTCTATATTCATACATCATTTAGATAATTAAGATATCAAACGGAAGTGATATGCTTATAAAATGACGCAACATCATATGATCACTTTCATAGTATCATTTCCTCAATATTGACTCGACTGAATGAAACATCTCAAATATTTTGCTTGTTATTGGAACCATATCAGTTAACCCTTTGTATGAAGCTATTCTAGCGTGATTTCTAAACATTAACACACTTAATCGGAGGCATACCGGCTTGGATCGGAAATATAAAATATTATGATCACTTATTTATGCAAATTTGGGAAGCTTATTGATGTTCTAAATTCAACGTATCGTTACCGTTACATCATTTCCTTTAAAAAAAAATGTACTTATGCAAAAAAAATGAAAATTACATAGTTGTAGAAAAATACTGAATTTAAGATGGGTTGGTGCTATTCTAGCTCGCCGTATAGAGCCGACTAGAATAGCACCACCCCATGTCCTGCCGCGGGTGTCGTATGAGGCGACAAAGAAAAACCGATAGATGGGCAGCAGCGTCCGACGAAACCCCGCAGTTTGGTCGCCAGCCAGCCTGCCAAGCGTGGCGACTACGGCAACTACCCCCCAAGATGATACAAGTCATATTTGGGGGAAGCCTATGTCCAGCAGTAGACGATTCACTGCTGAAATGATGATGTAGGTATAATACACGACCAGACGAATTAATATACGACCAGAGTGCAGAAAATTACGTACGCATTAAGTCTTATTAGTATATTTTTCCATTTGAATACAATAACAAAGCGGCAGGAGGAAGTTGTTTGCCAACGTGTTTTTCTGTCGCATTTTTTACACGCAACTAAGTTAGCCTTAACTGTCAATGCAGACAATACATGTTTATTGGAAGCAAAAACACTCTGAATACAATGATGAGAGCCCAGCCAGATGTCCGGTCGTATTAAGTGATTCTGACATTTATTTATTTGGCGAGACAGTCCTGCGTTTAGCCTAATCAGGCAATTTACAGTCTGAAATGTGCAAAACTAGTTATACGGTGAGAAAATAATGGTTGTAAGCTCTTTCTGTTTTAGTAATGAATTCCATCCCAGGGTATCTTGTAAATGACTAGGCTGATTAAAGGTGGCAAATGTTTTTTTTAACTGTCCATTTTAATTTAATCTTTTAAATACGGCATAATACCAATATTTTTTTATATTACATAATAACGGATTAATGCTCGACTTCATGTCTACTGTAAATAAGTTGCGTGACATTCAGACAAACGGCCTAATTACGTTGGAAGATAAGACCCAAATTTAACTCCGTCTAAATAAGTGTTTCCATTAGGGATGTTATCTTTACCTAATGCACTGTGTATTTTTTAACTTTTTTGAAAATTTGCGATAACCGCGAAGCTTATGCAAAATTCAATAGGCCTACGTAAGTAAAGTGTATTCTTATTGAAATTTGTCAATACTCAACATCTTTGAGTCTATTTGTAAAATATCTTGTATAGAAATGTACTTAAGTTTACGGCGCGAACCTGAGGCTTTAGCGTAAGTTTCTTTTGACGTAAACGTTTACGAACGCATAAGTGATAATGTTATTTATATGGGAAACGCAAGCGCGTTCGTGACGTAAAGTTACGTTAAAAACTTACACTCAGGGCTCCGAGCCCTTACGCGTTCGTAAACGTTTTTTTACGTCAAAAGTAACTTACACTAGAGCCTCTGATGGGGATTTTTGTTCTAGATAAGGCATATAACAGGTTTTATATGTAATCATTAGTAAAAAAAAAATCAGTTACACACTACGAGTACTTAACACGTTGGACGCCACGGCACCCACCGGTGGGCCATCACGATGTATGCGTTGGGGCCATGGTGAAAACGAATAATACGCTATTTTTTCAAAAAAAGGATTTTGGTTATTTTGGATGTAAAACGTTATATTTAGTACTGTAGATCAAAAGATACTAGCTTTTACGTCATAAATACTCGATTATCCTTAAAAGACTCACCGGTGAGCCGCGTGGCCTAATCGGAAGGAATTGCGAACTTTCTTCCGCGGGGGCCGCGGGGGTCATGCCGCGGCTCACCGGTGAGAAAAAGCGTATTATTCCTTATTTGTTTATTATGGGTGAGGATTACCTATAAAAATTGCTGTTATTTAAATAAAATGTGAGGACTTCAATTAGGTTAGCTTTGACTTGGCCAGTTTTTATCAGACTTAAAATATATATGAATAACTTTATAAAATGACCGATGCAATGAAAACTGGCCAAGTCAAATCTAACCTAATTGAAGTTCTCACATTTTATTTAAATAACAGCAATTTTTATAGGTATGATACCTATAACAATTGCTTTATTGGATACCGAAGGTATCCATTAATACTTGTTCATAATGTTATTTTGTTCCTATAAATATAATATATATGGATTTTGCATAAAACTTGGCACTCATTTAGATCTCCATTCGTTTTGCCCGCAAGCCAAGCATAATTTTTGTATTGAACTTGGCTCTCCTTTTTTACATCTATGTTCTTTGTGGGATTAGTATATACATCAATACGTTACTTTCAATAATTGTTTATCATCTTCAGGGTTAAACTTACACAATCCAATGGATCCCATCGATTTTCTTGTATTTTTGTGGAGTCCATTTTAGAGTTAGGTACCATTGTACCGCAGAAGAAGGCATTCTATACAGTTTTCTATTTCAACAATTTTATATTAGCTGACATCTTATGTTATAGAAAGCTTCTGTACTACTAACGCTGTCAAACTCCGCCGCGGCTCAGTCGATCGTTCGCGGCACACTAGCCTGTGGGGTCATTTTTGAGCTCGAGTCGATTTCTGTATATTACTAGTTCGTTGAGCCAGGTTTACCCGCGGTTCGTTGAGATTTTATGTAGATTTACTTCTGTTCTGTGTATAATTATGTGGCGCCGCCCGCCGCCGACGACACACAGTTGGCCGGTTGTTGAGAGTGTGTTACAAGTTTTTTGTTTTTATATTTCTGTTATACTGCGTGTCTCCGACATAGGGGCTTTAAATGTAAGGATTAATTGTGCTCATAATGCAAAACTACTTTTAGCCTACAACTAGTAAAATAATATTAAATATTACCTATGCAATGTATTTTTTTTTGGTATTACTGTTGATGTCCCAAATAAATAAAATAAAATAAATAACGGTTATTTAATGATATCATTTTTATCATACAAACTAATTACTATTTTCTTAATACTATTTTTTTTAATTTAAGACATCCCATGAACCAAATGAGATCTGCCACACTTCAAAAACTGATGATTTTGCAATGCATTGATTGCTCTAATAAGTTGTGAACTGTATTATTTTTTACCAATCCAGTTATTTTCAAAAGTATTACTTATACTAAAAGATACTAAAAGTAGCTCATTTTTATGAGAAAAATCGATCCTTACATTTAAAGCCCCAATTTCGGAGACACACGGTATAGCAAATATAATAATACATATATTAAGATAGTTTCAAATATCTGCTTGTAACATTGTAACGGTTCCAACGCTACAATAAAAAAATGTATGCCCATTTTAACTTTTTATTTTATTTTTAGATATCTTCCTACGCTTACATACAATTACCGATCTGGATTCCAAATTTCATCCTTCTAGGTCACCTAAAAGTAGGTTTAAGTACTATAGTCAGTCATTCAGTCAGTGCTAAAATTTACGACTTTTTGACCTTCATATCTATATAACCCTTTGAGCTAACTCCATGAAATTTGGGCTTCTAGGTGTCCTTATGGATAAAATTAAACACACGTAGTTTTATGTGTTTACGTTAAAGAGGTTTTGAGTTATAGAACGGTCAAAAGTGGCACCAAGCGGTTCGTGTAACACTCGGCGCTGGCTAGCCAGTTCGTTTGCTTGAACTTGGCTTGCCACGCTGCCGCGTATCTATATAAGTAATATATACATTAATAACTTATTTACTTTCATTTTTTACAAAACTCCATGTTAAAAGTTTTATTTTTCAGTTTACAACTATACATTACATATATGACGTGTAAGGCAACCCTACCAAAGTATAAAAAATTGTGAAAAAATCATAAGTCCTTTACAGTACAAAAGAACCAAGGCAACTAGTATCTTCCCTAAGGCCACGCGGCTCATTCTACATACGTTTTTGGATGGAATAAGTGATCTGTGGCCCGTGAAGCAGGTTTGAAATGAATGCTCACCACGGCTCACCGGTGACACCCGTGGCCCCAATGGTTCAACATGGTTAGGCTCACTGGTGACCCCCGTGGCTTCAATGGAAATACTACATTTTTGGCCTGGCGTTCAACGTGTTAATTTTGTCTTCGCTTTGCTTACATTTGGTAAGTATCGAATATTGATGAAATAGTGGTTCTCGCACTTTCGAGAGCCGCGACGTATAACTATTGTGTATAATTCTGTTAGCATATGATAGTCGACTTTTATTGTTTCTCACGTCAACTCTATCACGTTCGAACAAGTATGTTAGTGCGAAAGCGACGCAAGACAAGATATGGGATAAACTGGCAGGCATCCCATCGGGTTTGGATCAACGCAGAATAAAACATTGACCCCATTTCGGCAGATGCTCGTCCTTAAAGCTCAATGTGAAAGTATGGTAATTTTGGCCATGTTGCCAAGAAGAGTTTTGAGTTCCTAATTATTTTACGAACATAATTCGAGGTGACGGTACTTAAATAGTCGAACTTAATAATGAGTATAACATAGTTAATCAAATATAGTCTCTTGTAAATTTTGACCTTCAAGGATAAATTATTTTTTATGGCATTGCATTGCGAATATTTTGTTCATTAAGTATAAATAGTTCAAAGTGTAAAAATTAAGAAAAATTCCCAGCCATGTCACTGGAGCGGAACTACTGATTTGAGAACCATTTAACCGTTGTATCAACTACAAAGATTTAAAACTACACAAACTACAAAAATATGCACAGAATACGAGTACAAACATACATAAACATGGAAATCATAATTATACAAAAATCAAAGCCCAGTCTTCGTGCAGACATCTAAACTCTTTAATTAGAGGAGCACATTCTAACATGAAATCATAAAACAATACGAACATGAATGAAGAATAATATAACAATTAGTCAAAATGTTAAAATGTCATGAAAAATAATTAGTACATAGAATTAATAATACCTGCAATGTCAGTTATTCAAATAATCATGAATACTATAAAAGTATCTATCCAAAAGCCTGTCTATCACCTACATTTGAATATGTCGCCTTTTTAAGTTATCACTTTATCAGGTAGTCTATTATAAATTAATATACACACGTTATATATTCTTTAAATAATTTTATGTCCACGTGGTTGAAATAACTACCAAATGAATAACTACTTAACAGAGTAGTTATATACAAATGAATAACTACTTAACAGAGTTGAGCAACTAACGTGTTGCTCAGTCACCCTGGGATATAGAATCCCTCTGAAACCTTTCAGGATATGTAAAAGGCTTACGATAAATATTTATCACTCGGAGGTTACACGTAGCCATAACACTTGAGTCTTGCGAGTTCTCATAACAACGCTCTTATATCCTAGAGTATAAGGTTGAAATTGCATTGACGATATACTATTATTATGTTGGTAAGGTTTTTCCAATGTTACCTACCTTGCTAGTTGCCTATCCCCGATTCCATTGTCCGTTCCATTATTCCCATTCTTTCACTTTATGAGCCAAATATGGAGTAGCTTTGATACGTCAATAAAGTGTTGCCCTAGAACGTGCATCGTGCAGACCATTATCCATTGAGACATAGAGAATATACAGTTGGGACATGTTATGATAAACAAAGAACGATCAAAGCAATGCATCCACATGAAATTTAAGAGCATAAACTAAAATAGAACGTGGATAAAGCTAAGCTTAAGGCTATTGCACTAATTGATATTAAAAAAGTTGTACAATTTGATAACTATGAAAGCTTTAGATCGCGTGTTTAAGGATTTTGCTTGCGGAGCGAGAAAATGCAATATCAAATGTTATTTCTTTATCTCAGACGTTTCATTTTAATACCAGTTTTACTATTGATATGATATGATGTTTTTGATATGATAATATCTGCAGTCACAAATTACTTATTTAGGTTTCAATTATTCTGATGCTGTAGGACTAACCAAGAAGTTTTAAGCTTGTAAAGAAATGTTGACTTACGTGTTTTTACAGAAATGGTAAAGATGGAGACCCAGTTTTCTTTCTATTTATACATACCATTTAGTTAACCAATGAAAAAAAGATGGTAATATAAAGTTCAATACTTTTGGAGAAATGTCATATTTCATGAATTCTTTTTTTTTCCGGCTAAACCACTGGGAATTTTTAATGACACTGTACAATTGTACTATACAATTCTACTAAAAAAAACAGAATATTTTTGAATATTTTATACTTTTTTCTTTTCTCACTTCCGAACTTATCGCTATGGTATTATAATATATTTTTAGCAGTTTCTTGAATTCCCATTTTGTTGGTATCAAATAACTAATAAATTATTCGTTATTTGATAAAGAGACGAACACAGACTCGGGTATCGATGAGTTGAAATGTGAAGCTTAACTTTCCAATAAGATTCAAAGTAGATACGTATATACGTTAACTTGTTCAGGGCAGTACCCGTACCATGAGTTGTGACATTACGGTTTCCGATAACGAGTATCGAGTTTACTATCTGTGCATCTCGTTCGCACTAAAATAGTACAAGCGAGATGCACAGATAGTAAACTCGATACTTGTTATCGAAAACCGTAATGTCACAACTCATGGTAAGGGTACAGCTTATGAAGAGCTGTTGGGGAGTAACGTCCCCACGGACCCGAGGGCTCCAAGAGTCGGTCAGGGTGTCGACCTTAGTCTAGCATATGATCACTATTGTCTAGCAGAAAATTTATAGGTTATGCCTATAAATTTTCTGCATCCTTTGGCATAAACATCATTTGGCTTAAGACATCATTTTGCATTAGGAATCTTTTTTTTTTCTGAAACAGTAAACTTTCAGGGACTGTTATATAACAAACCTAACCTCACGTAATATTTATTTAAGGTGCCTTGCCTAAGTCGTGAAAGTTATACAGTTTCAGAAGACAAATAAATTGTGTAAACTGATGAATTCTGACATCAGTTTCATTCCAGATTAAGGCATATATTTATGTCAGACAAAGACGAAGACAAAACGGGACTCAAAATAGAGGTAAGTATCTGTTTCTTTTTATGGTGTTGGGGGGGCGTAAAGGTTCTGGAGTGGCGACCATATCAAAAGGCGCAGCGTGGGTAGACCCCCCACGAGGTAGACCGACGACCTGGTAAAGATCGCGGGAATACACTGGATGCGGGTGACGCAAATCAGTTCAGCAGTGGAAATTCATTGGCTGATTTATTCGTCTATTTGTTCACTATAGTTTATGGGGTATATGTTACACGGTACCTACAAGACGTCAGCGTTAAATGTTAATAGCTACCAAAATATAATGCTACAAAACTTAGTAGTTAGTAGTAAGCATTGTTCCCATAAATTTGGCAATATTATGCAGTGCTATTATAATAAAATGAATGAAAAGGTTGTGGCGTATTTTATTTCTTGTCTCCTTTTTGCCTCAGGCGAAGCAGGTAGCATATTGCTAACCCTAACTACTCAGGAAGGTGTTTGAAGTAGACAGTGTTTTGTTATCGTTCGACCCCCAGTGTATAACCAACCGGGGTATAACCAGTAATATAGAGTTAGAGAGATAGAGAGTTAATAATAATATGACATAGGAGCCGAGATAGACTACCCGTCCCTCTTTAGATAATATAGTAAGAAAAGGACGAATTGTCTTTCTCGCCGCGAAATACTGTCGACCATTTATCATGTGCTAGCCCTACAGAATATTAGATGCAGCCAAAAAATATACAATACTTGAATATTCACGTTTTGAATTCATGGTTAATTAGTGAACAAAAATCTTCTTGCGATAAATATAACAATGGGACGTAGTTAACAAAAAAGGATTTATCATCGAAAATTCTTCATTGAAATAGAGGTTTTGACAGCCAGTCCCAATTCGACTGGCAAGGTGTTTTGTGAGTTGGATTTTTTCCCTTCAATTACGTCTAATTAGCAAATGGGTCAATCAACTTTTCCCTATTACTCGTTGCCGTAGCAACAGTTACCTGAAGAACTGTTTTAAGATCTGTTTTTTATTTTATTTAAATGCAGATTACTAAAATATCATTAATAGCATGATGTTTAGACAACGAGACACAATAACTACAGGATTGTCAAGGTTTAAATTAGGGACAAAAGCAGAAATTATAGTTACTATTCTCATTGATGAGGGAACCCTCATGAGTGTTATCATCATGCCTTTGTGACCATTATGTATTTGGCCTCCATTGAGTCCGGTTTGCAAATACCATGTAAGAGCCTTCCATTAGCAGCCCTCTTGTCTGCCTCACGTTGTCCCAGCGTTAAGGCCGTCCTTTTAGGGCTATTTAAAAAAATCCCGGCAAATGGAAAACGTTATATCCCATATCTAACGCGTAACCACAGCTGTTGCAAGATCATTGATTTAATGTGAGGCCAGACAGCTGAGTTAGGTTCCATTATTAGACCCGACACCCGAACCGCGCGTATCTCCTTTTAAATCGGAGCCTCAGTCGTAAAAAGTTAAAGTATGACTAAGTTTATTATAGACTTACGCCATTATTGCACTACGCTTTAGGACATTTCAATCTAAAGGCAGACTATTCTAGACCTTTTACGTCATTGTATATGTCGGATCAGGTGTCGTGTTTTCTTAGGAAAATATTGGTAAAAACAATATTATCGTTCTTACAAGTCTTTTAAGTAGTTCGAATTTTTTTCGGAAGAAAATTTATGATGAAAATCAGATTACAGGCAAATGAGACTAGATATTTGTTTAATGATAAAAATAATTTACTAAGAAATAATTATAAATATTTATTAGCCACAAAGACAACCACCGACACAGATAAAAATGCGAGCAAAATTAATTGAAGTACCCTGGTCGACACTTGTTCATCATCGTCATCATCATCATCATCACTGCTAGCCATAGGCCTCTCCCATAGCGACCCACAGTGACCGGGTTGCGCCTCCTGCATGCAGTGGAATTCCGCGATCTTTACAATGTCTTCGGTCCACCTTGTGGGGGCTCTGCCCGCGCCGCGCCTTCCAGCTCTGTCACTTGTTATCATAAGTGATTTCAATCCAATCTGCTCGCCGTTTACGATCACTGGTCATGTCATAAGTCTAAGCAAGTGTATGTCAAGCGATCAGTAATCGTTTGTGTTCAACCCTCAATAGAGATTGGCGTTTGTTTAATATGGCAAAACAGAACTGAGCTCAGTGTTATTGGATAAGATTTAATTTCACCTTTGTTTTTTTTTTTTCATTTTTTCCTAACATCAAGGTAACAATGGCCCCAGGTATGTCCTTAAACTACGTCCAACAATGAGAGGTAGGGCACAGTGAAGTACCATCACGCTTGAGTTTGGAGAAGCCCAACTGGGGAAATACCTCCTTACAGAATATCACAGCCATAATAGCACTGCTACCTTTCAGGTATGTAGTGTTGTGTTCCTGATAGTAAGGTTTCCAGAGCTCCGGCAACTTTTAGGGTAGGCAACGCGCATGTGAATCCTCTGTAGTTGCAGGCGTCCATAGACTGCAGTAACTGCTGACCACCAAGCGGGCCGTATACTTGTATGCCACCGACGTTGTATAAAATAAAAATATTAATAACACTTTTTACTTATTTTTTATTATGCAGAAACGTCTGCTAGCGAATATCTTCGATATTTAAATCGAAAGAAAAATAGAAAAATAAATAATAAAAAATAATTTAGAAAGGGGTAGCACATTGTTATCGATGAATTCTCAATATGAATTGAGACTTCGATGCCGTTTAGTGTTCAATACGCTGGCGGTAGATGTGTTTACACGTCACCCATGATGACGTATACGACGAGGGATAGATAGAAAAATTCGACAAGTCTCAGCGGTACTCGTATAGCACAATTGGAAGTGCACTGGGCTAGTGATCCAGTGGTTGTGGGTTCGAGTCCCGCTGCGAGTCAAATTTTTCTATTTTTCTTTCGATTTAAATATCGAACACTTTTTACTGTCACTCATTAAATAAATGGCTAAAAGTTCGCTACTTACGGTTTTTCTTTCGGCTGCTCGTAAGCACAATTTCCAACAATGTAGGTATTTACGAAAAATCAAATGTTTTTTTCACCGATTTGTTTTGTTTATATGGCATTTTGGCAATGGATTACATAATTATATACGATTAGCTGTTTAAAACACTAAAATGGGCAATAACAACTGAGATACCGTAATAAATACCGGTTAATTTGTATGAAAATAATACCAGTATTCAACCACGGCTATACATATAGAAATTAATACTGCCTGCTTTTTCTCGGACAGTCAGCAGCAGAAGTTGCTAAACGGGCGAGGGTTTCAAAATGAGCTTGACACGACCTAATTGTTAAGAGATTAAAGGCTTGGGCACATAGGCGCGGTGTGGCTAATGTAACGAAATAAGGCACACATTCGGACGCGCGGCAGCGTCGCGCTACGCTCACAAAACGCACCCGTATGCCCAAGCCTTAAGGGTCTGTTTACACATTGATTAGTGTTTAGTGCGATTTTATACATTTGTTACACAAGTGGCAAAAGTCTGGACTCGCACTGAACACTGATCAAAGTGTAATCAGGCTCTAAGAGCGTGTCAAGATCATTATGAACACCTGGCTCGCGCAGCAACTTCTGATACTGGGTGGACAAATAAAATACGTTTGTACCCCACCTTGCTTTATATAAAACTAGCTTTTGCCCGAGGCTTCGCTCGCGTTAAGAAGTATTTAAGTTATTTTTAGCACACTATCGTTCAAGATGCTTCTTGTTCGGAAAATGCCGTTTTATTAGCTTTACGAGTATGCATGCAAAGTCTCAGCCCGATCCGTTTAAAATTGGCAAAGTTTCATACAAACTTTCATCCTCTATTTTATGCCCTTGGGGTAGAATTGATCAAAATCTTTTCTTAACCAATGCCTACGTCATAACATCTACCTGCATGCCAAATTTCAGCCCGATCCTTCCAGTGGTTTGGGCTGTGCGTTGACAGATCACTATGTAAGTCAGTCACCTTTGAGTTATATATATTTAGATAACTTTGTAGAGAGGCCAGTAAAGATTAAATTAAATAATTTAATTTAGAAAAATTAAGATTAAATTAAGAAAAAAAAAAAAAGATAATTGTTTTGTCTCTATAGCTCGAATAAAAAAACTATTGATTTTACAACCCATTTGTTGTACTGCTGGTTTGATCTCCACAGACATAGTGCACTAAAATAGTAGAAGCGAGATACACAGATAGTAAACTCGATACTCGTTATCGAAAACGTCAATGTCACAACTCATGTTAAGGCTACAGGCCAGATCAAGTACGTAATAGCGAAAGCAGTTGAGCTGTTTCGTTACTCCAAAAGTTTATAGCGGCTAGTAGGTACCTATTTACCTGCGACACCTAATACGCATTATTTGGACGCACTCTCACATTCCAAGCGAATGCAATTCAAGACAAGTTGACACATGTTCACATGCACAAAACAGAATTTTTTTTTCTTTTTTTTCTGTGTTCATATGCATTGACATTTTTGAGGTAGGTGAGTTAGGTATTTATCGTATTGTGCCTGATGGAAATATACTGTGTGTCTAATACGGGCGAAGAATTAAACCAGACATAGGATTTACCAGTATAATCATTAACCAAAAGGTTTTTCTTTAATTATACCTATTATACATATCCTCCTGAGAACTAAGTATCAACGTTTGCCAGCGTAATTTTTACTCTATCAGATTGACAAAGAGTCATCATTTCATTGGGGAATATGTACTATATGTAGGACACCAGTCTTCAGAAGGATATGTAATTAATTTATGTTCATTTTCTGAGGAGTAATGTACTGCGAACATTACGCGATATGAGCTTTTGAAACTAACTGTCAAAGAGTGTTTAACTCGAGTGTGTTGCATTACAATGCGGGCTGATTTTTTTTATATAGATAAAATTTTCATTCTACTTCTAAGCAAAAGTTATCTAAATATATTTCTTATGTCCTATTCTCCTCCGTTAAGAGATTCGCTCGTATGAGATTTACACACTGTATAGATAGCTTAAATAGCTAGAGCTTTATCAAGCTAAATTAGGCGAATGGTAGCTTATCAATGTAACCGCTACTTAATAAGAACTAGGTACCTTCATAGCTTGTTAGCCTCCGACGTGGTGAAAAAATGATTAATAGATAAATATTTTCACAAAATATGTTTCTAAGCTGTATAGGTCTGATTTAGGCAAAGTGTAATATGGAACCATAATTGAGATTAAATAATAATACCTGATTTCGATCGTTATAAGTACACAATCTAACCTAACTAAAGAAGGTATTTCCAAGGCAGTTAGTCTTATAACTTACCTATATACTGGTCTCCTTTTTCCTAACAGATTTCACGTAGAAAGTGTTTTTCCACATCTTTCAACCCCACACCAACCCTGCCATCACTGATGTCACCACACCTAGTTATCCAGCACTTTTCACTTAACCACAAACACAGCCTTAACTTTTACTTAACTCGTTGTTTTAATCCATTCAGCTCACTAGAAACCTCACTCGCACGTTTTTTTTATTTATAATTAGAAATAGGGTTATGTATTAAAGTTTGACGTTACGTTATAAAGCGTTTGATGACCCTAAAAGTAGCTTTAGAACTGAGGCTTCGATGCAAAACGCAGCGATCGCTGCGCCCGCGCGCCTCGGTATGCGGCGCGGCTGTGTGTGTGCGTTGGTATGCACACACACACATAGGCAGCCTGCACGGTTTTTGTCGATGTCCACGGGGCAAGTAGCGGCAGTTGTGTGGCGTTGCAACTCGGTTTGATTTAGGTCGACTTGAACGGATATAATGAATATCGAGGCGTTTACGTTTGGTCACTTTCGATGAATACAAGCCAAATAAATTAAGCTAGCTGAAACTACAGAAAACAAGGACATAAAATAGTAATATAAATGTATTTTTTATATTGTGGCTGAATATACATATTTAAACTAAAATCGCTTCAATTGTTTTTCTTGTATAATGGGTTTATTAATGACAACCTTAAATTACAAGAAATAAACGTGATTTGATTTTAAATTTGTTTTGTTTTTTCGAGATCAAGCCCTATATCTACTTGTCATGAGGCATAAAAAAACTTATTCCTAATTATCAGACCACGATTGTATATATTGAGGTTTATTAATGAAATACTACATCTACTAAATACTGATATGTACATAACTGTAGAAAGCTTTTAATAAATTTTTCAAGTTACAACGCACCGCATCTCACCTAAGTTTTTCTGAAAGCTGCTGGTCGATGTCCCGCTAGCAAGACTCAAACTTTCCGCTCTCGCTCGCACCATCCACTAATCAAACAAAAGAAAGAGACAACGATACTTCCTTAACTACAGTTAAGATTTGCAGAACTCGAAGTGGTTTTACTGAGGAATTATTAACGATAAGAAATACCGTCGTTTAGGTAATAGCCGGTGGGTTTGAAGAGTGGTTTCGGGGGAGTATCGTGGTGGGAAAAAATATGTTTTTAACGCGGTCGGGTTGGCGACTGGTGGGTATCGTTTGTTACGGGGATAGTGGGCCGATTGGTCGCCGTGTAACCAGACTCAGTTATGTCTGTCAGCTGGAACGTCAAAACAATACATTTTTTGTATTTATTATTTTTATGTAATGTGTTTTTTTTAAAGCTCACGGATTAGGTGTAATAATATAATAGGTGTTCATTGCTGAGTTTATAGAACAATTTCTGTAGAGACTATAAGGGAAAATCAGACAAATATTAATATCATATTTATTCGTATTAAAAAAAAGTTTTTTTTTTATTCTGTTTTTCTGATTGGAAAAGAGTGAATGCGTTATAGCATTAAGTTCGCTAAAATCTTTAAAAAAATACAGTAAATATTCGAAACACTTGTAAAATATTGCAGCCAGTCGGCTCCAATCGTACAGCATTGTCTACTGTGAGTGACATAACATAACATAGTTTAATTTTCTAGAACTCACGCTAATTTAGTAAACTTTTGTCTAAAAACTCCCTCATGCTCCTCGTTACCGAGCGAGACATGTCAAGCAATATTAGACTTGTAAAACCTTAACTATCCGTTTCTATACATTTAATTTTATTAAGTCTCACGATAGTTTTCTGTTTATAACCTACTAATTGTCCGAATTCCCTGACAATTTTTATATAACAAGTCGCTGTGCCCCGCGGTGTTACCCGCCGTTTATTAGGGTAAAAAACGTAGCCTATGTTAATCAAGGGTGTCAGCTAACTTCATACCAAATTTTATTAAAACCGCACTTAAACAAACTTTCGCCTTTATAATATTAGTGAAGACAATATGAGAGGTGATCACTCGATGGGACAATATTAAAGTAGCCGACTTATATAATAGTAGCCATCAAACCAATATAAGGTTGTCCCAGAGAAACGCTGTAATTTGTTAACTGACGATTTAAATAAAAACACTAATGTTACATCATACCCTTAACTAGGCCTTTTACAACAATTACTAACTATTATAGGACAGAGAAAAAAATACAGGTGCCAGCCCTATCCTGAATAAATGAGGTAAAATAAAAATGGATAATCAATAAAAATTAAACTAGGTTTTACATTATGTCATTTACCTACATTACACAATGTTGTGCGATTGGAGCCGACCGGCTGCAATATTGTGTTTCGGTAAAATTGTTTCAATGAGAAAATTATAAAAAAACGCTAAATCCATTTAATGTCTGGTTAAAGTCTATTTTTGCAAGAAATTAATTAAATATATATAAAAATAGCTTTAATGTCGCTTCAGTAAATTCTCATTTTACGGAACTAGAAACCTGTAATATCCAAATTGTACAAACTTCAATCGAAATATAATTTAAAAAAATCGAATGTCATAAGTTTCAAGATGATACGTTCTCATACGTTTACCTTAAATACTTCTAGCAGATTACGAAAATATATCGAGTAAAATTAAAATATTGAAAAACCTTTATGAGCAATATATAAAACTACCAATAGCCCCAAAGTCTCCTAAAGTGCTTTATGGGGTCCGCTATAAGGCACTTGTCATAAGTAGCAGCCGGTTCTCTGAGTATGCGACATCTTAGTCAAACATGGCTCGCATCGCGTCCAACAAGCGGACGTATGATGGACGAAGCAATTCACGTGATACAGCGAACGGTATGAAAGAGAAAGACACGACATGACATTATCACACATGTCATCTCATCTACTAGGTTTCTGTTCTCTCTCTATTATTCCCGCTAGCCTAATATGGTTGTGTTTTTATCATTTGTCAGAATGTCTGTCACGCTCCAACAAATATGTGAGTGCGAATGTGATGGATAAACGATAAAATGGCAACCATGTTATGCGTTCTGGAAAGAATTTTCCAGAAAGTCTGGTTGAAGATGAAGTTTTAAAGACTGAATGAGCAAAATAATCTATTTACAGAAATTACAATCTTATTATGGTTACCATAAATATAAGTATATAAAGTATAAAATCTAAAAAAGGCCCTTGAGGCATTGTACCAAGGATGCTGGCGGCATTTCCTCGTTGTATCGCAATGCTGTTACGTTTTCCGAGGAAGTCGCCAGCTCTTCGGTCACCAGTTACATCAACCAGACGCTTCGAAAATGGTACTCTCTGCCCAGGCTCTTATATTTGTTACTGTATTATGTACCATTCTGCAATTGACCCTTATACCGTTATCGTTCATAAAATTCCAAAATTAACCACCAGTCTTCTTAGAAATAAGTACAAAAAAAATCGCTTACAGCTGTCATCTAAGCTTTAACTTTGTTGCACAATTTTAAATAAATAAAAAATTACAAATTGCGCAGTTAACACCTTGATGCTTTCTCTACCAGTACACCATTGCATGGGCTAAACAGAAAACGTTCGTTTACTACATGATTAATGTTGACACTGTAGGTACAATTAAATAGTACATTTCGATACTAGTGAAATAAATTTTTTTTTCGACGAGGGTGAAAGTTGGAGCCCGAGTGAAACGAGGGGGACAATCACCCGAGTCTTAAAGAAGTTTTTACACGTGTATCGAACCCAATTTTTCATAATAATAAATGAATAATGATACAAAAATTAAAAAGTATCACTAAGAATAGTTTTTAGCGTTCACGGTTTCTATTATATCACTAAAATGTTTTAACACTGAAGAAACGACTAAAGATATAAAACAGTCCTATGAACCATATGAACATTGCACATACGACATCGTACTCCAACTCTCGGTGGTCAAATTCAACCTGTATTTCTGTGTATAGTCAGACGCAGTATGAAGATCCAATACTATAAAAAATACTTGGCGGATAGCTGCTGCAATATTTCACATATTAAGTAAGGTTATTATCATCATCATCATCTCACACAATGACCGGTTTTGCGTCACTCGTATCCAGATTCCCGCGATCTTTACATACATCTTACATACATTTCTGTCTTTGGACAAGACTATACAAAAACATGTAGTCTTTTTTTTTAAATAAAATGTACCTATTCATACCTTTAGACGTGACTGTAATATTTTAATTATTTATACAGACTATATATGATACTCGTGGTAGAATTTCCGCATCCCATGACGGTCCCTTATTGCAGGTTGCGAACGCCGAAGTGTTTTAGTTGGTAATTTCATCCCCACCCATCAGAGAGGCCGGATCGAACGATTCGAATAGACTGCCCACATTGCCTATGAATTTTCATTCTGAGAAAAAAATACTATATATGATTCGGACTGTACTTCTCGCTACAGTCAAATCACCCGCATGACACCGGTTCAAACCACAACTTTATTGTTCCGCCTCTAACCAAAAACGACTTATGGACATAAGACATGAGTGCTCTTACGTCATTTCACTATTGGTATAAAGCAATGGGACTTTCAGGTGTTTTTAGAATATTAAAGCCTTTGACCACTTGCCACGGTTTTTATGTTGCTAACTTTTATATAATAGTAATTTGATGTTTTGTGTGTGAACAGGTGTAACACCTTATTACAAAGGATTAAGGTGAAAAAGACTAAATATATCTTTGACGTCGACTCTACTGTAAACTTTTGTACAATTTGGCCATAATAATGCATTCTGGTTTCTAAATGTATTTATAAAATAAATACGGCTGGAGCGATATAAATGATTTACTGGACTCGTATCTTCATAGCAGAATTATTATTAGAATATATTCTAAACAATATTTAACAGTACTAAATATATATAATTACGTATGTTAAATGTACCTTAATATGTATCTCAAAATACCGGGTGCGGCCTGTAATAGGAGCAAACATTTTAGGGATCGCTTCTACACCACGAACGTAACAACATTTGTTCTACAACTTTAAATAATTGGATAATTCATTACTTGTAATTGTTTCGAACAAACTAAATAGTATTTTCAATGAACAGCATCCATGGTTTTCGCAATACATTGCTTGCTTGGATAATCTTTTTTTATTAATATTTATTAAACTATAAGTTATTTTCAAAAGTCGTAGAACAAATGTTGCTACGTTTGTGGTGTAGAAATGATGCCTATGTCTGCCCATGCCTGTAATTAATAAAATAAATAAAAACCTTCATTCGTTTGTTTTTGATACGCCTAGAGGAAGGATATGGTGGAGAAATTTACAGCAAGTCTCTAGCTCTTTTGGTAGAGCCATGAGTTCGAGTCTCGCCGGGGCAGATGATTTTTTTTTTCTTTCATTCTAAGAATTATGGATCAGTTACCTGTTTCGAATTACATAATGACCAGGCCTCGAAGTATTTTTAGCACTATTTCATTTTATAATATAACATGTTATTAAATATATGTAAACAGAATTAATTACATATCAGTAGTCTTAAGTATTTATAGGGCAAGCCACATTGCACGCAGAGAAGACGGCAGATGGGGTCGATAAGTGCTCGAGTGAAGACCACGGACTAGCAAGCGCAGCGTTGGACGTCCACCCGCAAAATGGACAGACGACCTCATTAAGGTCGCCGGAAGACGCAGGATTCAGGTCGCTTCCAACCGGTACATGTGGAGGCCCCAAGGGGAGACCTATGTTCAGCAGTGGACGTCTTATGGCTGAGATGATAATGATGATGAAGTATTTATAAAACGACTCGGGCGAACTTAATTAATGAGGATGAGTATGAGTATGAATTTAATTTTAATGTTAACAACGACTCTATATCTCTCCTTAGTCTTACCGTACTAAAAATACTCCGAGGCCTGATAATGACAATGAGTCACTCATTTAACAAGTGAAGGTTATCGAGGAGATTACCGACACACTTTCCACAAACAGCGATGCCTATTAAGCTATAAGATGCGTCGGAAGACCCCCAAATAGATGGACCAGTCGGTAAATTGGTCTTGGGTCTATCTAGTCGGGCAGTTGGACAGAACCGGTCGTTGTGTAAATCATTGGAGGAGGCTTTCGTCCAGCAGTGGACATGTTTCGAGTGAACGTGATTACGCTATAAAAACTTCTCCATCGTGTTTATAATAGCACTACTCCTCTGAAGTTCAGTGACTGAACGCCAATATAATTTTATTAAATCTTTACCCTTACCATAAGTTGTGACTTTGAGGTTTTCGATAACGAGTATCGATTTTACTATCTGTGCATCTCGTTCGCACTAAAATAGTACAAGCGAGATGTACAGATATTGAACTCGATACTCGTTATCGAAAACCTCAATGTCACCACTCATGGTAAGGGTACTTGTTATTAAATCTTTCCTCAACTCTGTAGCACTAGAAGCGCAGCTCTTTAACCAAATTTTAGTGACGAAGGCTATAAAGTAAATGTTTTTACAACGCCACTTAACAATTATACAGAAACGTCAGAAATTAAATTACGCCTTCAGCCTCCTACGCTTTAAATCAGAGACCCTTAGCCGTGGCGACCATTACCGGCAGCCATACACTTATTTTCTAACCATACAACTATAAAACTTTACATGACTTGATTAAATACTAGTATATGTAGTTAAACTTGATTTTGTCTGTATTTGGTGAAAGGCAGAGACAGTAT
The DNA here is from genome assembly GCA_022674325.2 of Grapholita molesta. Lineage (NCBI taxonomy): Eukaryota > Metazoa > Arthropoda > Insecta > Lepidoptera > Tortricidae > Grapholita > Grapholita molesta. The sequence goes on along the minus strand of CP053121.2, from coordinate 4,993,844 downwards.
TCCTGCTTATAAAGTCGACAGTCCTGGGTTGAAATTCCAGTTAGGTCATTTATTTGTGTGATAAGCACAGAGGCGCTACCGCCAAAAACGATATTCGTAAATTTCAGGCATCTTTCTCTTTTACCCCAATTAAGACGTCATGAAAGTGACAGAGGCAATCGTTCGAAATTTACAAATATCGTTTATGGCGGTGCGCCTCTGATATTCCTGAATTTTTATGTGTTAGGTATGTATCGTTGGATGAGTACTCACAACACAAGCTTTTTGGAGCGTACCATGGGGCTCAGCCAATTCATGTAAAGGTGTCTGTGACATTTATTTATTATTTATGATGTGTCTACTTATGATAAAATTGATGATGATGATTGATATGATAAACTAAGTTAACCTCATTTGGACTTAAACGGGCGTCAAAACAAAAATGTCGTCGTATTTTATTATTTGTATGTTAGTGTATAGTTTTTATTTAATTAGATTTCCAAATTGTATAAAGATGGAACATTAAGAATAAAATAACATAGTAATAATGAATAATTAACGCTTATTATACAATGTATATAGCTAATTTCAAAATGCATTAATTACTCTTTAGTCAACAACCAGGTCATGAAGCTGCAGTCGCCTCGTGGCTTTATGTAAACTGTAATATATTTTTTATACATGTTTATATAGTTTGATCAAATTACAGAATAATAAAATAACGGATATAAATTTAAGGTCTACCTAAATACTTTATTAAGCTAATATAAATATTAAACATTTTAATTGTATGGGCAAGCGTCTTTATCCAGGGCTTAAACAAGCAAAACCACAGACAGTATTTTAAAAAGTCATCCCACATCGAGCGATTCATCGGTAACTTTCGATAAATAATATAAAATGTAGTATGGGACATTCTTTGATACTTACATCTCTTTCCTACCTACAGCGAGCCAAGAATTGAAACGAGACGGCGCCACCGAAGGAAGTCTCTTATCGTCCATTCCAGGAATAACTTTCCCATAGATTAGAGAGAGATAGACGCGCGTGGAATGCAAAATTATATTCTGTTTGATTTGTTTATTTTTATAAGGATTTATAATGTAAGTGGTATATCACTTAGATATGATTTTATTTTATAGTACTTGCTTATAATGTTTTCTAAATATGCAGTATGTTAGTCAGAAGAAGATAACAATAATGGTAATAAATGTGACATCTTATTTATCGATAATGGCGGTTTTAGTGGTGTGCTGTCAATAAAATACACAATTATACATCGTTGCTACTTAAAATAATAAATAACCTATACGTGTGAATTGGAAGAAAATATATGAAACGCTTACAGAATTACTGCTTTTCTATAAGTTAAATTGAGAGTAGCAATGAAATATACGCAATTCTTTCAAAGAAGTGACGATATAATTATAGGCCGAGACATAAGCATGACCTCTATCTATATTAGAAGTGTAGTAACCTATTTTTTTAAATAATAAAACAATAGAACTAAGAAGTTCCCTATTTGGCATGAGTGTGATCGCATCGCCCGCATTGTACGAAGGATCCACCTTTTCTCCTTTCCTGTGCGAGCATTCCAACGATTTTTATTACCCCTTCTCAGTTCAAAGTATGCTTTGACGTGGCTAGTGATGTATACCGGGAACACTTGGTACTGTCTCCCGGGAATATTTACCGATAATCGGGAATTTTCAAAAATGATGACTTTTTTTGATACAATTAAGGAATTAAAAGTGGAAGTAGTGATATACTGCGATCGCCAAACCGTCTGGCAAGCGTGGCTTTTATTGTACTCATCATGCTCAGAAAACGTTCCCTGTTATCTATTTTTTGACAAGGAAAAAAAAACAAGGGAGCCGATTTTTAAGTTTTTTTTATGTGTGAGCAGGCATAACCTTTTTTTATACAACGACGGTGGCAAACAACCATACGGCCCGCCTGAATGTAAGCAGTTAGCGTAGTCTATGGACGCCTGCAACTCCATAGGATTCACATGCGCGTTGCCTACCCTTTAAGAACCTATACACTCATTTTTTTTTGAAGAACCTCGTACCGTAGTCCCTAGTGAATTTTTTTATGAATAATAAAGTAAGTAAATAAGACGCGTATAAAATCAATATCCCTTTTATTTATTAAGTTAAGAATCTTTTATAACGAGCTTACTGCACGCTTAATAGGTTTGTGTCAATCATTATATTGCATGAATGTGTAATTGTGTAGTAGTTGTATGTACTTGAAATTATCATATAAGGGATATAAATAGCATCAACTGTCATTCTGTCACGTTATCGACACGATAACTGCTGCCACGATAGAGTAACAGGACAGGAGTGCCCCGCTTGGGAAATATTCGCACAAGAAGCTCATCACTAGTCGTGACGTCACGCTGCGCGAGCGCATTGGCATCGTTAACCTAATTAAAACATTCCCTTAACTCTAACCGATTATGAACAATTCAAACAAAACTGATCTTTGATGCCTTGAAATAGAGTAAACATTCGATTGCACCGAATGAGGAAGACTTTTTCAACTGTAACCGAAGCTTAAGCTTTTGTGGAAAGATAACTTTAGCCTGTTAATAACAGGGCTTACATTGAGTTAAAACCAAAGATGGCTATCTGAATAAAGGATAATGCGTTTTAAAATGATATACTTAGCGTTTTATTTTGCAAAACTGTCGCTTTCATCTGGTCGCAAAAATATGTCTCGCTTTAATCCCTTCATAAATAATATTATACGACTTTATTTTGCCGACATAAGAGAAATGAGACACATTGAAGTACCATGTGTTTACCCATATTTTTATTTGAATGAACTCATTACACGAACTCACCATTAAGAGTTTTATTACTGACACCATTTCAACAGTTAAAACGTGCTAAGAACACTAGCATCTGTTACAAATCACTTGATAAATCCTAAACTGGTTGAACCCCACGGTAAGCTCAAGAAGGCTTGTGTTTTGTTCAGTCAACGAATACTCAGCCAGCAATATACCGGGTGTTATAGAAAACGTGATACAAGATTATTAAGCTGGCATTTGGAACAATTTTTACTATGTGTTTTTTGTAAATTGTAAAAAAAAAAAAACAACTCTCATACATTTTCGTCAACTTATACTTAACCTTTTCTATGGAATAGCTAAATTTTTATTTAATTTTACAAACTTGACCCCATAGTAAAAGATGTTCAAAATCATTAACAGATGCCGGTTTGATAATCTGGTATCACGTTTTTTATAACACCCGGCATAATTTACAAATACATAGAAGACACCCATAACGGCCATGATTCAGGAACAAATATGCTCATCACACAAATAAATGCCCTGACTATCATTTGGACCCAGGACCATCGGCTTTATAGGCAGGGTCACAACTAGAACAGACCCGCCGTCAACAGCGGAATGTAAACAGATAACAATAAAACTTGATTTCATACAATTGACTTTTATTAAGCTATGCAGTCTCGTATATACCCAATTACCTCTTGTAAAATTTGTTAACCAAGTATTTTGGAACTAAAGTTTTATTGCAAAATAGAAGTTATTACGTAAAATTTAGGTATTCATCATCATCATCCTAATATACCGTGATCTTTACCGCCGTGGGTGTTGGTACAGACTGCGCCTTCCGGTAAGCCACTCGAGAATATCAACGAGACTATTGGATGCTGTTCATTGAAAGTACTACTTAATTTGTTCGAAAGATTCCTAGATATAAATTACACATTTTTTTAAAGTTCTAGAACAATTGGTGCTAAGTTCGTGGTGTAGAAGCGATCATTAAAGTTATTGCATCTATTACAGGCCACACCCGGTATATTATTTAGGTATAGTTTTGTATAATTCCTAGACTGAGTTATAAATGCAATTTATGTTTAAAGCTAAACAACCATGTTTATTTTCTAGTGCTTTAATATGCTATTAGTTTAATTATCTGCGATGTTTAGATTTTATTGCTTCAATTATTCTATTACTATATAATTAAAACGAGCAATCAGCGGAATTAATATATTTTACTATTTTCCTATATAAACGTTATATTTTCTGTTCTTTACCTGTATATATGACGTGTCCAATGTAGTTTTTTTTTTGATAAACAAATAAATCAATGTCATATCGTCACCACTTAGTCAAGTTATACTTAATTATTTGGAAAGCTGACAGTATTCAATCAAAGAAATTGCAATACCTATAAATATTTATCGTGGTGAAAATGAAGACCTAAGTTCTCCGAAACATGTCGCGCGAATGACTAAACAACCAGTGTTATAGGTGAAACACTTACTACAGCACCTGGCCTATGACGACCGGTCTGGCCTAGTGGGTAGTGACCTTAGTGACCCTGCCTATGAAGCCAATGGTCCTAGGTTCGATTCCCAGACAGGGCATTTATTTGTGTGATAAGCCTGTGCTTATGCACCCATGACTCAGGAACAAATATCTGTATATTTGTACCTGAGTCATGGGTGTTTTCTATGTAGTTAAGTATTTATATTTATCTATCTATGATATTATATCGTCGTCTAGTGCCTACAACAAAAGCCTTACCGTAGGACTAGGTAGATTTATGTAAGATTGCCCCGAAATATTTATTTTTTAATTTATTTTATTTTATGTAGTAGTAAGGTAGTAAAGTAGTAACACGTGTGCCTAACGCATGTCGGCGTTCTATATTCAAATTCTAACGTAAGTTCCATATTAATTCTCCGCACAACAACTAAATACATAGACATGGGCCTTCGGTTAAGTTTTTCACCGTTCTTAAAGCATTAATATGACTAAATTTTAAATACAAATACTATTAAGTGATCAGCGCTACGTTTAAGTAACGTTAATTATAAAACGTTTTTGTTACTAGAAGGCGCGCGTTTATGTCGTTTATATCGAGCGTGTCGGAAAGATTCTCACACGGCAGCCGGTCATTGTTTTTGAAAGACCGTTTCACTAAATAATTACCACTTTAACAAATGTGTATTAACTCTATTTAAAAGACGTATTAATTATACTCAGAATTACGAGCCCATTCCATTTCAATATATAAAAAAATGTTCCAAAAACTAAATTTGTTTTCTCCTCTTAAGTTACTCACATACAATAGTTATTTGTTATGCAAGGCTGCAAAGTGGTTATTTGGCGTTAGTGTTGAAATTGAAAGCAGAGCAAGCGAAGGAAGCTGAGATTGAACCATGAGCGAAGCGAATGGTCCAAAGATAGTTTCCTGAGCGTAGCGAGGCTTTCAAGACACGAGACGCCAAATAATTTTGCAGCCATGCGGAACACACAAGTTTTCACCTCACTACAGCGTGGAAAATACGTGCGGCAAGAAAAACAATAAAATAAACTTATCGCGCGATTTTCAGGGAAATCATATCGGCATCGCTGCTATAATCACTCATTTTTATAGTTCAAACGTTGAGTTCAAAGAGCTTAGTACAGGACAAATCCGACAAATTTGCGATTACGTGAATTGTGATAACTTGAAACTTTTTAAATTGTTCTTTTGTTTTCGGTTGCGTTCAGAAATTACAATATTAAGTACATTTCAATTTCTTTATCAAATAAACAATATAATTGTGTTTTATTTAATGGATCAATTAGTCAAAACATGTAAATTAAACTGAAATACTATTAGTATTTCTAATAAAACCTATTTGACATAAAATAAAGTGTAGGTAAAAATAAAGAAGTTAAAAATCTTTAATCAAAAATCATGTTTCTGATTGGTTATTATCTATTATATATCTATGGTCCAAAACTTCAAGCATTTTTCTCTTTAAGGCTATGTATGGTCTCCTATAAACGCCGTCGGCCGCTTACAGCGTCAGCGTCACAATGCTGCCTATAGAGATGTACTGCTGTGGTCTCTCACACGTCAATGTTAGCGTCTTTTTTGTTCGGGAACGTTGACGCTGACGTCAGACGTCGCGTGTAGCACAAAATGCCTCACTGACTCGGACTGACTCATGGACCCGGGTATGTCCTTAAACTACGTCCAACAATGAGAGGTAGGGCACAGCGTTGACCATCACGCTCGAATCTGGGGCAGCCCAACTGGGGAAGTACCTCCTCCTTACAGAAGACCACAGCCATAATAGCACTGCCACCTTTCAGGTATGTAGTGTTGTGTTCCTGATGGTGAATAAGGTTCCCAGAGCTCCAACCCCCCTTAAAGGCCGGCAACGCGCTTGTGACTCCCCTGGTGTTGCGAGTGCCCATGGGCGACGGTAATTGTTTAACAGCAGGCAATCCGTCTGCTCGTTTGCCGCCTATGTCATTAAAAAAAAAAAAAATAAATAAATAAATAAATAAATAAAAAAAAAAAAAACTCTAATTCAGGCGTTATTTTGCTCTTTTATTCGCGTGATGGAATTTGAGAAACTAAATTTTCGAGGTAGGTTTTAAGAGTTGTTGATAAATGAAATGTTTTTGTGTCTGAGATAGTCTGCCAGGTGGACTGTACGATCTTGTACGGGTAGCTGGGAAAAAGTGGATGCAGAAAGCACAGGACATTCGAAGAGGCATATAATCAGTGGGTAGATAGAGACTGAAAAAGAAGAAATGTTTTTGTAGGTTTTTTTTTTTTTTATAAATGATAGGTTAGCATTTGGCCCCAATCTCACCTGATGGTAAGTGACGATGAGGCCGACGATGGAACATGCTTACCTAGCAAGTGCTTATTCACTCTCGACTTGAAGATACCCAGGTTGTATTGCGCCGGGAAAAGATCAGCTGGAAGAGAATTCCACTCCCTAGCTGTGCGAATCAGAAAAGTAGAAGCAAAGCGCTTTATTCTGGTTGAAGGAATATCCACAACATAGGGATGGAATCTCAACGCACGCCTCGTCCCATAATATTTAAATGAAGATGGTGGAATGAGTTCATGCAAACCACTCGCACACTAGGTTTTTGTTTTTTAAGTTTCTTTCCCACATCGACTACTGTCGGATAAACGCGTGCTGACGAGCAATGATGGCCGCCGACGGGCTAATTATCGCCCGTCCTAAACAAACGGAGACACTCCGACCGGTCCTGGTCCCGACTAAACCGAGTTTTTAGTTACTCGGTGTATTTAGATTGTTTTACTCAGGATGGTGGTTTTGTGAACGTGTGTTCCTGCGATGATACCCACTAGTTTCAAAGCGAAAACCGACTTACAGTAACTTAACCGACGACCAGTCTGATGTAGTGGGTAGTGACCCTGCCTATGAAGCCGATGGTTTTGGGTTCAAACCCCAGTCAGGGCATTTATTTGTGTGGTGAGCACAGTTATTTGTTCCTGAGTCATGGGTGTTTTCTATGTATTTAAGTATTTATATGTATCTATCTATTATGTACATCGTCGCCTGGTACCTACAACACAAGCCTTACTGAGCTTACCGTAGGACTAGGTCAATTTGTGTAAGATTGTCCCGATTTTTTTTTTATTTACTGTCCAATCTACGTCGTGCCGTGGCAAAATGCCGGGTCAACGCGAGGAATACGATGGTACAATTACACAATTGACTAACGGTGAGACAGCTCCGTTTGTACTACAGTTAAATTCGCTCTCCCTGTTTAATATTAGCAGGAAAACATAGTAATATTATAAAAAATATATATATTACAGTAATATTATAATATTAATCTAAAATCAAATATAGTACAGGCACCATCAGATATATCGGCGCTGTGGAGGTGGTCACAAATATGGCGTTTTTTCAGATATATGTGACCACCTCTACAGATCCGATAATATTTGATGGCGAGTTTACCTACATTTTTAACATTCATTATAAATCGATTTAAAAAAATATGCTCACTTGAAGACGCTTGGAAATTTTTCATTTAATATAAATGCCCTTACCCAGATTCAAACGCGAGACCTCCTGCTTTGTAAGCGTGTTCACTCAATTCTGGAGGCTTAAAGGAAAAGGTTTTATATAATTTATTATAGATGCATAATACATAAACATAACGTCTTATGACCTATAAGGAATAGAACACATCGGAGCTTTGATTGAAAGCTCATTACAATGCCTAGTTATGTTTGCCACATGTTGAAATAGACAGAGCTTTGGTGCGCCGCCGGCGCCGAGAATATCTTATGCAACTGTTGCATAAGAGACCGGGCCTGCAGCGGACACTGCAACGTTGGGAACAGGCAACAATAGGTGATATAATGCAGTTTGCATTTTTCACATACCAAACATTTCTTGAAGCTAGTCTCCAATAATGATCATAGAAGTCGAATTATTGCTATAACTTTTACCTCTATAGCCAACACAATTGGATACAATAAACCCAAGACACAGAAACTCATTTAGAACATACCAGAGAGTTACAATAGCACTATTTAACAACATTATAATTTTAGTTTTATCATTCTACGGTTACCTGCAATGTGCTACTTTTGTTATTGTGACTAAAAATATTTAATTTGTTATTACTTTGGTTTTTGTATTTAGTTTGCTGTCTATAATAATCTATAACTTGATACTTAACTATCACTGACTTATGTATTTTTTTTAGTATGTATTCTCATGAAGCGAAACGTACAATTTATTATGAGAAAATAAGGTTCTTTAAACACATAATCAAAATTTATTGAGTAACGACATAGATTGTCTCCTAAAGCCAGGGATAGACTAGGGAACAAATTTAATGTCCTGCAACCCGTATCGCCAGCGACGTCGGGTAACATATAGATCGACGTAGCCGAACATCGCCCTACAAGCCATGACTATGCCTGCAAGTGTCTGGCGAAGTCGCCGGACTTGTCGGTCGAGTTCGTTTGATATCTCGCTGACAATTGTCGCCGGGCATTTGTCCCCTAGTCTATCCCTGGCTTAAACATATGCACATATTATGAGTTCATATAATTTTGAATGCACTTATGAACAGTTACATATTTTTCATTATCCTATACAAAAATATGCCTTGAGTACATTTTTAATAAACATATAAGTATCAGTACGCACTAACTTATTAAATTGAACCCGTTGACTCTTAGTAGATGCAATACTCAGAAGTTCTTTTATTTGTAAAAATCAACAGCTTATTTTATCTCAATAAGAGTCGTAAGATTTCAGTGATAGTTATTAGCTTATCAGATTACTCGTTATGAAAGTCGATAAAACATTAGGTATATATAACTATATACCCGGCAGTGCGTTTACGGACAACAAAACAATCGCAGATATTTCAAACAACAATCACAACTGTACCGGCACAATTAATAACTTAAACCGCATTAAAAGCAGCGTTTACGAGCCTATTCTATTATTATGAAAGTGCAATTGTGCATGTTGTGCAACAAGCTGTCGTGAAATGACCACGTGGCGGCAACAATGCGGGACACACTGGCGCGACAGATAGGCAATATTCATAATTGTAAAAGGTGGCGAAGACAGTAGCGTTTAGTTAATATTATAACCAAATTAAATTGATACCCAATCTACCTGAAAGAGGCGATTAACACACTGCCACGCACCACGCTGCTTGATGCGTCTTTTCTGTGTCGGACTGTGCATATTAGTGACATTATCTATGAAAAGGGACCTTATTGTCGTTGGCGCTTATGTCGTTGTTCAAGACGATACAATACAAACACAACGTGATTCGACGTATGTGCCATCGACAATAAGGTCCTTTTTCCTAGATAATGCACACATTTTCTATACAAACGGAGATGCTTACAAGCAACATTAGATCACGCATTCACGCGCTACGCTGCGTGGAACGTGGCACTGTGTAGATCGCCTGAGTGGCGTGCATTTGGATAGTCTTTATCCAGCAATGGATATATACAGGCTGATGATGTTAACAAAACAGCCAACTCGGGTATGTCCTTAAACTACGTCCAACAATGAGAGGTAGGGCACAGCGATAACCATCACGCTTGAATCTGGGGCAGCCCAACTGGGGAAGTTCCTCCTCCTTACAGAAGACCGCAGCCATAATAGCACTGTTACCTTTCAGGTATGTAGTGTTGTGTTCCTGATGGTGAGTAAGGTTCCCAGAGCTCCAACCCCCCTTAAAGGTCGGCAACGCGCTTGTGACTCCCCTGGCGTTGCGGGTGCCCATGGGTGACGGTAATTGCTTACCACCAGGCAATCCGTCTGCTCGTTTGCCACCTGTGTCATAAAAAAAAACAAGAAATAAACGGTGAGCACGAGGGAACGGCGAGGGCATAACGGACAATAGGTTGGTGTGTTCCTAGACATAGGTTTTAGGTAGATCTAGGTTAAACTTGTGTTTATACAATAACAAGAAATTGGCAAACTGAGCAACGTCACCTGTCGCATATCACATCAAGTCACGTGTGGATGAGCGCTGGTGGCCTAGCGGTAAGAGCGTTCGACTTGCAATCCAGAGTTCGAACCCCGGTTTAGACCAATGACTTTTTCGGAACTTATGTATTTCGTTCATCATTTATGCATTTGATATTTACCAGTCGCTTTTCCGTGAAGGAAAACATCGTAAGGAAACCTGACTAATCCCATTCAGGACTAGTTTACTCCTTTTGTTGGTTGGAAGGTCAGATGGCTGTCGCTTTCTTAGTGCCAACGCCAAATTCTGGGATTAGCTGCGGACACCAGGCTCCCATGAGCCGTGATAAACACGCGAGAAAGATGATGATCGTCCTTCCATCAAAAATAAAAGCCGCAATTAAACATTTTATGTATATAAAATGTAATCGAATATCAACTTGATCTATATTACTTAAGATAAACGATCATGATAAATATCTAAAAGATATGTATCTTATGAAGTTTACTGCCTCAATCAAACCATGAAGCCTATATAAGAGTTATAGGGATATATTTATCACCACTATTTCCTATAAAGACCTGTACCCTTACCATGAGTTGTAACTATGAGGTTTTCGATGACGAGTATCGAGTTTACTATCTGTGCATCTCGTTCGCACTAAAATAGTACAAGCGAGATGTACAGATAGTAAACTACTACTAGATAGTCGTTTTTGAAAACCTCAATGTCACAACTCATGGTAAGGGTACTGAGTGAAAGCAAAGCGAGCAAATCGGTCAGATGTTTATGTAAATACCACTGTTGTGGCAACTACTGAATTATATTTTAGCAGGCTTAATTACTTTACTCTAAATGCTTGAGCAATTAAGCAGCAATTTGACCTGAACGGATAGCATGGTTGCCATTTTGTCATTTATCGTATTATCCGTCATTTTTGCACTGACTCAAGTGACAGATATTGTGACAAATGATAAAAACCTGACTAGTAGGCTAGCTGGTAAGCCACATGAGCCACATCTAGCTGTTCTCATCATCATTTCAGCCGAAAGACATCCACTGCTGAAGACCTATATGACCTATGACTTCTAATACGGGGAAATTGCCATATTCGTCACGCTACGCAGGCGGGTTGGTTGCAATAGCTATTGCCGACGAGACGGAGTGTTGTAGCGGTCCATCGGTTTTTTTTTCCATTGTCGCCTCTGAGATCTGTTTTACTTTAGTCAAATACCGTTTCTTGCCAATTTGGATCCATTTCGTAATGCTCATATAATGTCCAAGCCTTCTTTCTGTTTTTGTTGTCCGTACATGAAGTCCGCCAGTGCAATAAAGATTAAATAAACAAATAACTTTAGTCTACACTATTTAATATTTTTTCTGGTAGAAATACGCCTAACCATGTATAAGTATAAAGATTTGAAATAAAACTGTTAAAAATACGTCTTGGTGAGTTACATACCCGTAACTTTCTAGCCTAATATGATCGGGTTTTGTCATTTGTCACAATATTTATCACGATCCAACAAGTATGTCAGTGCGAGAGTGGAGTATAGCGCGATAAATGACAAAATCGCAACCACGCCGCCCGTTCTGGTCACGTCAGAGGTGTAAGGTTCAAACCGAAGGTATCTTCTTTCTTGGCGTTCACAATCGCATAATGCCTACAATGAAAAACAAAAATCATTCATCTTTATTAATCGTTTTTGGGTACTTACCCTTTTAGATTTATTTTGTAGACATAAATATTACCAATTATAATAAAGATGTTACATAATAAACATTCGGTAATGTCACAAGCAGATTTGTTGCATTGGTCCCCACGTTCGTTACTGCGGCATCCTTCACAGCAGGTACTAAAAATATACATACCCAAAACGTAAAGTTTTAAACAATTCTCGAAACACATAACATACTGAAATGTGCGGCATTTTGCGTATATTTCTATAATTAGTCGGACGAGTCGCTAAGAACGAGCGTTTCCTTCGAAAAGCGTGTAATTGTCGTCACAATTAGCGTGTAAATTAGTCGCCGCTCTGCGTGTGGCTGTCTGTCTATTCCCAATTACTTACCAAGCATTCGACTCAAACGATTGAGCCTCAAGATTCATAGCAACAATATGTCTCTACTCTGCTTCACTCAATTTAATTTAAATATATTTTTATTTCAAAAAGGCTTAGCTATATATACCTACTCTGTTTCACTCAATTTAATTTAAATACATTTTTATTTCAAGAAGGCAGAGCTATATATACCTACTCTGTTTCACTCAATTTAATTTAAATATGTTTTTATTCAAGAAGGCCTAGCAATAAGTATGTTCGAATGGTGAAATACAAATATTTTCTTATGTAATATTAAACACAGAGCAACCCATAAGTATTACTATTATTACAAAAAAGTATTAATATGTTGAAGTGATCTAGAGACAGCAATCGCAATAAGAATTTCACAACACCGTCCTCAAAAATAAAATTATCTGTAAAAACAAGTCTAAAAGCGTCTAACATAAATGTCATATGATGTATTTATTTTTTAAACTATTAGAAAATTGCTAGATTGTGAAAGAAGCTAGCTTTGAACAGAAGACCTAGTTAACATGGCTGCCACGAAAGGGTCCCGACTCATCAGTGCTGACCTGGGGCTAGATTGCTCCATGCCATTTGGACTGATTATTTTGATTTTATTTAAATCAATTTATAGAATTTTCTGCGTCTTTGAATAATTCACCAAGCTTATCTAGTGATTAAGATATGGATGTATAAATATGTAAAAAAATTTAGTAAAATAAATTAGTAATAAAAAAAAAAACGGATTTACATAGGTATGTGTGTTAAAATTCCTACGTTAAATTTCTGGCATGTCACGAATCCTTCAGTCGCTGCATTACCTGGCCTGAGATTTATAAGTTCAGTTTGTATAGTACTCAGGTTCAGAACTCTAAGGTAAACCACTGCATGTGGTAACTACTTTTACTTATGCAGTTAGTCTTTAAGCTCCAGAAACTGTTTTCACAGTATAGGTCGCTGGGCATTACGGTAAATAGAAAACAAAATACGATCGAGATTACTAAACTTTTCTACATGAGGACGTAATTAAATGAGCTGTATTGAGAAACTTAGTACAATAATGTGTTAACTGGTTCAAAGGAAAAAGGGTTCGCGTTTGATCTACATAACTTTTATAGTGTTCTGACCAATGTTTATTTAGGCACGCCTATCTGAGCAGCAAAAATGTAACAAGAGCGATTCTATTTAATCGGTATTTGGTTGATTAAGTAGCTAACGTATAGCCTCATGTCATAAAAATCCAGATCTTCAAATCTTAAAAACCTCCTAAAAGTAAAAGTAGGCCATAAAAATCTGACAAAAGAGTTACACAACAAAACAACAAGTGGACTCGATCCATTAAACTCAGTCGAAAGCCACAAAAGGCTTAGAAACTGTCCTGCGTCACTTATGATTGATGGTTATCCACAAATTTACCACGATACACATACATCCAGCCCACCTGCAAACCGACCTTACTCCTTGGACTTATGCACCACTTCAACTGCATCTTGAACCTTACCGCACAGTATGGGGTTCCCGTGGATTCTCTAAAGTTTTCGGTTATTACATGCATCTGCTTACGTAATAAATATATACATATGTCTATTGATACTGATCGAGATAAAGTCTTTGTACACACCGAAGTATTGTTGTTTATCATTTTTGGAGGCATGTTTGGTAGCCAGTAAGTTTGGGAAATTTCGAGATAAGAATCAAATGGATAACTGTTTGTTTAGGAAGGTTTGGTTATTTATGACAATATACATTAAAACAGACAATTAGAGTTACTAAGTTTACTAAGTACATACAATGTGTAAATCCTATAGGAGGCGAAGAAAAACCAATCAGTATTTACTAGCTTATGCTAGTTCGTTAACTAAGAGGAATTCTACATTGCAACCTCCAAGTCACAACTCATGGTAAGGGTACAGTAATGTTCTGCGTACATTACGCGATATGAGATTCTGAAACACTATTTAGGAGTAAGGAGTATTTAACTCTAGGGTGTGTTGCATTACATTTCGGGCCGAATATATGTATAGATAAAACTCTAATTGTAATTCTAAACAAAAGTTATTTTAATTATACTTTCTTGTCTTATGCTATCAACAGTTGACCGTAAAAAATAGCATGTAATGAATTAAAACTTTGTATATTAATTCTATAAAACAACGCCGGTAAAATTATGTGAATGGCGGCACTCATTCTTTGCAATATTTCTTCATAAGTATTCCCAATTAAAATAAACAATTGTTGATTTGGAAAATTAAAACAAGTGTGAAATAACTAATAATATAAGTGCTTAATAAATGTGAATAAATTCATTTTGTATTGTACCTGGATTGTATTTTACTTAGATATGAAATCTACACACTCTTATATGGAAACTTGGTATCGTATCGAGGAAATCCTAAATTGGTATAGAATTCAAACGCCAAGGGCAATAATTAGTTACATTTACGTATACGGAACCCTTTTGGAAAGTTCGGAGACCGTACTGTTCGGCGAACACATATTTAATTATACCTACCAGTGCATTTTGAACTGTAATTGTACATTGTTAAAGTCTACAATGGAGGTGATAGGTTTTAGCAATATTGCTGCTATGACGTGACACCGCGCCTGTAATAAATACTATGCGACTTAAAATCGGACACAGTTTCCAGATAATAATCAGTATGGATATAATATTCAGTGTAGCCTAGCATTTGAGTTGTCTAGTAACGATAAAAGTCGTATATCGTAGCCGGGACTCAAAACAACATGTTGATAATGTGTTAATTAATAACTACTTATTTGTTTATCTACGTACATGTCATAAGTGCTCTAAAATGCGTCCAGAAACCGTAGGCAATGACCAGCATTACCAACCATCAGAAAGATTTCAGTAGGTAATGTTAACATTACCTACTGAAATCAGTAGGTTATGAATTTAAATTTGGAACAGCTGTCAAATTCAAGTGGGGTGTATAATCTAGTATCTATAGATATTAAAACAGCCATTGATACGAAACGCCAATTCGTTATGTTTTTTTAATATAAATCGAACCAACATTTGAACTCGAGTGACAGTAGAATAGGGAGTTCATTCGCTTGTCTATGGTTTAAAAAAAATGACTGAGATACGAAATACGCAACGCCGCCGTTCCAAGCTTTCATTTGTTTTGTTCGTTGACTTTTTAATGTTTACAAGTAACCCTATAGGCCAGTCAAAATCGACACAAAAAATAGCTAAATTCGCAAAGCATGATGTATCTCTGAATTTTTAGTATGTTATTAGGACCCATTAGGGCTATGTACACACGAGTTTGCAATTCACAAAAAGTTGTGGAAAAAAAAATATTCACAAAAAACCACGAAATTTTCAGGATTTTTTTAGATTAATCTCTATGTCTCCGAATCCATGCATTTTTTGTTCAAAGTTCCTATATACGTTTTAAAGAACATTAAATTTGTGATAAATTAAAGCTAATTAGAGATCAATAGGGCTATTGGTTACGGAATGGCAACATTTTGAAAATAGGCCACTTTTTACAAAATATGTAAATTTTAGTTATAGCCTTTTTGTGGGCTAAAATTGCATCGACACTACTGATCCAACTTATGGGATACGATTTATAAGCAATTTGATAAGCTTTAAAATAAATGTAGACCGGGCTCTGTAGGCTTCGTAGTTCTGTCATAATTTCAAAAAAACCCAAGCGAGGTAAAATCCGCATTTAACAAATATGTACCAATGGAACATTTCTTCATAAAGATTACTTGTTAAAGTTGTTATACTATGCATGTATATTAAAGAAAAATAGCCTTCGTTATTCCCTCGGGAGTTATGAATATTGAGTAACTGAGGAAGATATAGTACAAAGTAATACGTAATATCAGACTAAAGGGGTTTCCTAGTTAGCAAATGTTATGTATGTTTAAAACTTAGATAACCTATAGGCCCAATTCTAGGATACGTAAAACTTATTTAACAAAAGAATAAAATGTAAAATAAAATAAAAACAACACATTTCTTTAGGTATCTGGATAAAGACGTATGTGAAAACTAATGTAAAATAATATACCTACCTCAAAACTATCGTGAGATCTCACGTTTTATATTATAAGTTTACAAGCAACATTCTATTAGTTTTTATTAACTATATAAAACGTGAGTTACCTGCTTCTATACATTGAATATAATATACCTACCTACCTTAGATACCTAATAGTACTATACCTATATAATAATAAAGTACTAAAACATTACAGACCAAGAATAAGAAAGGTCTTTTTCAACAATTAGCCTTAGTACATTTTAGATTCCATTAAATCTCAATAGTGATTTTCACCTTGTGCGAGTGTTGTATCTTTCTGTACGACACGGACACGGACACGGACAGCATGCGCTTAGTGTACCCCGTATATTTTCGTGTCATTAGCATTGGCTTCGCAGACTTCTACCATGTATTCGGAACATCATTGTTGCAATAAGAGTCAGGTATATTATTTCCGGTCGTTCTCGTCGTTCTTGCTAACAACGAGTACTTTAAACAGATAAAGTCCCAGTCAGGATTATACACTAGCAGGTTGTCCTTAAGATTAGACTGCTCACCTGGACGGCGAGGTGGCATACTTCATGTACCACCCTCGCCTGCGCCACCAGTTCCAGTCTCTGCTCTGTTGTTATCGCGGACAGGACTAATATTTGAGCCAATAAGCATACTTATCGGTGCTGATGATCGATCGCTACGCCGAGCAATGCTCATTGACATCACCATCCCGTGTGAGGAGACCCTCGTGTAGGCAGAAAAGTCCAGTAAGTAACTAAACTTGGCTGACGAGGGAACCGGCATATGGGAAGTTGATACTGCGATCATTGTTTTGATAGTTGTTTCAGCGAACGATCTCATACCGAAGTTTCTCAGCCGATATCTTGACTCGGTTCAAGGTTGTGTAAAGGATCAAGGCTCAGATTCAGAAAGCGCTAACCCTTGGTACGGCGCGCTCGAAGTTTTAGATTTATGTTAATATATATTTTGATTAAAAAAAACTATAGAAACAAAAATACTAAAAAAATAAGGACTCCTCTCTTGCAAATGCAAGAGCTTCTAGAGAAACTTACCGGAATGCTGCCATTTCCATCATTCGAGAGGACTTCATTATCATGACCAACTCCAACTCTGACGACCCGCCAATTGGAGACCTATCTATTGAATAGAGCAACGAAAATTATGACCCACGATCCACGAGGTTTATTTTTAAAACTCACGTACTCGTCCACAATGGTTGATTTCCAGCACTCATGTTTTTAAAATACCATATCTTCGCATCTGACAGAGTAGGTATTCAACTCTACATATGTGTCTAATTTGATTGACTGATTGATTGAGAAAGTAAGTACATATGATCACTTATGTCTATATAACAATACATTTAATTGTCTATTTAATGATTTCAAGCCTTCTGTTTCATTGTAGGGTAGGCAACGCGCATGTGAATCCTCTGGAGCTGCAGGCGTCCATAGGCTACGGTAACTACATACCATCAGGCGGGTCGTATGGTTGTTTGCCACCGTCGTTGTATAAAAAAATACTAATGCAAAACACTAAAAATAGGAAAGTTCATGGTCCGTCTTGGGTTTTTCTGAAATATTGAGAGAACTACGAGGGTTACAGACCCCCTTCTACATTTAATTTAAAGTTCAATAAATTGCCTATAAATTTTAATAATATTTTTTTTCGTAGGTGTAAGAATTTCTACAAAATTTGGGTTCAAAAATGGTATAACACTTAAATTATCGACTTGGGCAAAAAGTTACCCATTTTCAAAGGGTAATATTTCCGTAACCAATTGACGTATAGAGGTCAAATTAGGCTTACCTTATCACAAATTTAATGTTCTTCAAAACCCTTATAGGAGTTTTTGACAAGAAATGCATGGATTAGGAGACACACACCAGAATCTAAAAAATCCCCAAATATTTGCGGTTTTTTGTGTATAAAAAAAATTCCACAACTTTTTGCGAATTGCAAACTTGTGTATATATAGTCCTAATCGGTCCAAATAACATACTAAAAAATCAGTGATACATCATGCTTTGTTAATTTATTGTCGATTTTTACTGGCCTACTAGTAATAAGTCATTTCCCTACGGTTTCTGAGCCCATCTTAAAACACTTAATGATATGTGTGTAGATAAAGTAGTGTATGTAACTATACATAATTAGGCATTACAACAATCGTGTGATATTATTATGAAACTCGCCTTCGGCTCGTTTCATAAAACCACACTCTTGTTGTAATGCCCTTCATTATGCGCAGATACATAAACTATTATTTCAAAGTGCATTCTGGGGAGTTCTTGAGAGTCCCAAGAGGATATCATGATTTCGAACATAACACCGTAAATAGAACGGTAATAATAACTGTATTTCGCAGATTGAAGATGCTTCCTCAGTTGGGCTTCTACAGAGTAAAGTGAGTTGGTCTTCGACGCAGTTTAAGGTCATACCAGCATTCCTATTGACAGTAACGTGGTAATCGAACAGTAAGTATACATTTATACTGTTTCAACCGCCGATAAAAGCAAAAAAAACAACATCAGCTTAAATCGAAAGAAAAATAGAAAAATTTGACTCGAAGTGGGACTGGAACCCACAACCACTGGATCACTAGCCCAGTGCACTACCAATTGTGCTATCCGAGTACCGCTTAGACCTGTCAAATTTCTCTATCTTATCCTTCGTGGGGTGACGTGTAGTCACATCTACCGCCAGCGTATTGAACACTTAACGGCATCAAAGTCTCAATTTACATTGAGAATTCATCGATAACAATGTGCTACCCCATTCTAAATTATGACGTATACCACGTCATAATTTAGAATGGGGTTTAAATATCGAAGATATTCGCTAGCAGACGTTTCTGCATAATAAAAAAATAAAAAATAACATCAGCTTACATAAGACTTTTTCGCTATTAATGTGTGGACTTAGAGATTTTTACAATTAGCTTTAGCTGAATCCCCGTCACATTTTGTCTACTTAATATAGAATTATACACATTTAAAACACCGCAATTTTAGGTTGTAGGTGGCGAGGCGACAGCTGCTGATATGAATGTTAAATTAATTTATTAATTAGGTACCGTGAAATTGCCGTATAAAATGTAAATGTAAAACTGAGACATATTTATAATGCAATAGTTGATATGATACTACGTTTGTCTGAATGACGGCAACGCGATTTTGTATAGGTATTATATGTATGACATTTTGATACTGTTTCAACCATGTTGCCTGCGTAATGAGTGAAGACCACACGGCATCAGGATTCCAACCACCACTAAACGTCCTCAGTTTTTTCCAACATAATGATGCGTATAATGACAGACAGTTAATGATGTACACATACTATCACTATATAATCGAAGATCAAGAAGACATTACCGACTCTTGTAAACCGAGTTCAAGGAAGGCTAGCCGGTTTTCATTAAACTTGGCAAACCTTAGTTAAGTTATATAAGTATCTTTACTCACTTTTCCGCAGTTTGACGAAGCGAGGGCGAAGGTATTCAAAACAAGCTTGACATTATTGTCAAGAGAATAAGAACATGTCAAGATTATTTTGACCTGGCTGGCTTAGCAACTTCTGTAGCTAATTGTACCCAAGAAAAACATCTATTTACCGCCACTGATAGGTAGGTATATCTCTTTCCAACAAAATGTACATAAAGACAATGGTTATCAAGAGCATGTTAGGTTTATGATTTATGGCGTAAGATGAAATCTCATTTCTATCAAGTATTTACTGAATGACCGGCTTCGCACGGGTACAATGCTGATATTAGTATTTTTTTTTATGATATAGGAGGCAAACGAGCAGACGGATTGCCTGATGGTAAGCAACTACCGCCGCCCATGGACACTCACAACACCAGAGGAGTCACAAGTACGTTGCCGGCCTTTAAGATCCCTATACGCTCTTTTCTTGAAGGTCATTTCGGTCCGGAAATACTGCACACGACAATTTATTCCAGAGTTTTGCTGTGCGAGGCAGGAAGTTTCTAGAAAAACGCACAGTTGAGGACTGCCAACCATCTAAGTGGTGACGATGGAAGTGTTGTCGTGTATAGCGCTGGCGGAAGGAAGCAGCAGGGATTAACCCGAACAATTCCTCGGAGCACTCTCTCCGTAGTAGAGTTTCTGTACTATTTAATGGATGTTATTATACATATAAACTTTCCTTTTCAATCACTCTATCTATTAAAAACCGCATCAAAATCCGTTACGTAGATTTAAAGATTTAAGCATACATAGGGATATAGGGACAGAGAAAGCGACTTTGTTTTATACTATGTAGTGATTCTCGATAAACGAATAAAATTAACGCAGAATAGCTAAACCAACAGCTATGTAGCTCATATTAATCCGAGTTTAACGTCGTGAATCGTAATAAATCTTCCTCGTGATTTGTCAAATTGCAACTAAACTTGTCGTACCAACATTATGATTTGACATTTATTGTAAGTCTGAACCTGGAGGTCGAGTGTGCGATTAATGTTGTGTCTAAAACGTGTTCGCATTATAAATTAGGCCAAGATCAAAGTGTAGTAAAATAAAGTAATAAAAGTTAGAAATCTATATGTGAATCTTTTTGGCTTAGGAATAACCTTAATAAAATATTATACTGGGCATAGTGGGATTATCTGTCTATGCTTTGAAAACTTTCATGGGCAAAGTACAGTCACATCGGAGCTAAGGAGATGATCACAAATATCGGAACATGTGCTTTATCGCCTTGACAATAAGGGCGTTCAGATATTTGTGACCACCTCCACAGCTCCGATATATCTGATGGCGACTGTACAATTCTGACGTCTGACTTACGCGGTAGAGCTTATAGAAATTCTTGGTATTTACATATGCCGTTTATCTCAAGTTTTGCGTTCAGCAATAAGTACATATATTTCTTACAGAGAAAACAAGAGACCTCATTACCAAGATATAAAATAGTAGAAATATGAGGGATACCTTCGTTAACGCAGAATGGCACAGGACTAAAGCTAATATTACTTTACGGCACCTTAAAACAACAGTTGAGAAAACGGCAGCCACACAAAAGTATACATTTAATACTGCCTATACCTATTTTAGCATTAGACTGCGTTTCCACCAGAGATGAGCAGCAGAGGATGCGTTGCGAGGGATGTGTTTATTAACAACCAATAGAATTACTTCATTCCCCTGTCCTTGATAAATAATATGATTCTATTGGTTCTTACAAAATACATTCCTCGCTACGCTACACATCCTAGTTCATCTATGGTGGAAACGCAACCTTAAAAGAGGATTTTATTATTATTATTTGTATGTCTCTTCCGTACACGGAACAATGGTGTTCCGGACATTTGGAAGGCGTACGCGGAGCCAGATCGAGCCAACGCGCAGAGGCCCTTTCGACAATTTAATGAAATGTAAGGGGTACACTAAGCGGATGTTGCCCCTGTCCGTATCATGGGACGCGCACAGAGACAGCACCCGCCATGGTGTAAAGACTATTGAGTTATAATGGAATCTAGAATGTACTAGGCTATTGGGTGGAAAGGATGGACTAGCTACTGGGCTATTGGATAAAAAACCGGACGTCTGCCTAATAAAATGGTATTCAATTTTATTTCCGGCAGACGGTGACTCGCCCTATGCGAGATGGGCCCCCACAAAAAGCGACATCAAAGATGGCTCAAGGGCAACACCGATGCATAGGGCTAAGGGTAGAGAGGTGTCACTGGACTTTAAACATATAGCCAACTCGCCACTTAGGTTTCCACATCTACCCTCGAGAACGCAGCTCTCGCGACCCCACTCTGGACGGCCGGTGAAGGCAAGCCAGAGGCAGGGGACCTGTCCCACCTGTCCGACAGGGCACCCCAGGGGCACTCAGGTACGTGGAGTCGCTACTCTCCAACAGCTCGCCACAAGCTGCCCTGCGTTGACTGATTGCACTGGAGAAAACCAGTGGGCGATGGGGTCGTCACATCCCTACGCCTTATTATTATTATTATTTGACACCATGACCGCCACTGAAGCCCTTATCCAACGTTTCCCGTGACCTTCGCCAGATCTTTGGTGATATTCTGAAGCGTGGTCCGCACTTAAGAACCTTCCTGCCCCATAGATCATCGGTTTTTCCAGCAATGTGCCTATTGCTACATAAGCCTAGCAATTATTTTTTTGTGCTGATTCGATCCCACAGAGAGTTCGCTCCATCGCTCTCTGAGCACCGAGACCTAGCTATAGATTACCTCTCTACAACGATTATGTAACAATGTATCAGTCACAACAACAATTTGTGTAAAACCAGACATCGGAAAAGAGGATGCATAATTTAATGATAGACAGACCTTTACCGATAAACACAGTTATCGAACTTCACATAATAATATACCCGTACTAAGGATCGGAGCGTTATTCATAAGTGTGTACTTCTTGTCTAATATTGAATATTCCAATGTTGATAATAACGTATGCATATAAGAATATTTTAAATAATCACCGATTTATGTTACGACTGCGTACCATTTAATTACGAATAAGTTACATTACAAAGATTGATTAAAATAAAGACGAAGCGAAGTCATATGTAATAAATTGTGTACATTAAAAAAAATACTTTATAGAACATGAAGCGGGCACTGAATTACAGGAAAAGTTTCGACAATTGACTGTCGATATAGAAATGTCTACATATTAAATAAGTCCATTAGATTAGAGGTCAAGTAAAGGTAGTCTATCAAACAAAAGTCAAAAACATTATATTATTTTGTTTTTGTCTCTCCTGCAGTCAATATTAGTTTTCTCATTAACTTGTGTGCATATCAGTTATGGTATAGTGACCCAATAGATAGAACAGGAAATGGTTAATAACTATGCGGATTTTAATCCATAAAAAAATACGGCTAGAATCTATTAACTTCGGTTAAATCTACAGAGAATTCGCGAAAAAAACATTTATGAATGAAATATTTGACGCCTCAGTTCCGAATACATATGGCTATAACTGTCACTAGTTATATAATAAATAACTAAAATATATAATACATAGTTAGTCAAACTGACAGATTTACCTGTCTCATTTGTATGACACAGCGGACATGCATGAATATGCAGAATGCCAACCCGGCTAGCGGTCAGCTTTTGAATAAATCATTGTCTTCACGCAAGTCAATCTACAGCAGTACAGGTATCTTCACTTTTTAATTAAAGCCCTACTATTTGAATAATTGCAAGCATTTATCCAGTCTGTAATGAATATATTATGTTCACAGATCACTTACTAGACGAAGCTCCATAACAATTTCACGGATCAGTTTCGATTCATATTTTAACAGAGTGACACGTTTTCTTAGCTGAATGAGGGTTCACACGTTTTAGTAATGGCCTTTCATAGCCCTTGCTAAAATAAAAATATTAAGAAATTACAGTTTTAGGAGTACAGTTCAGTATATACTTATGATTGCAATTGAGTTCTTTGACTCGATACTGCAATTGTACTTTATAAGGATAACATTTTTTTTTATATGGCTTACTAATGATTATGTGTTATGTTTGCACTTCTTCGTACAGTCAACGTCATATAGTTAGTTACGGTCAGTGGCATCTTTAGTTATGTATTATGTAGCAGTAAGGATGTGTATCGGTATATTTGGCCATACTGACTGTAATTAACTATTTGACGCTGACTGTTTACAAATGTTACATTACCTACTTTTATGGATGTAATAATGCTACTCTTTTACACATTAACATGTCAAAACCAACAATAGTAGTCGGAATGGATAGCACGGTTGCCGTTTTATCGTCTATCACGTTATCAGTCACTTTCGCGCTCATAGTTGTTGGAGCGTGACAGCGTGATATATATTGGGACAAATTATAAAACCCGACCATACTAGACTAGCAGATTTATATCGTATGTCACTATACCTATGGCATTGTCTAATTGTCTATCCTAAAGGAGAGAGTCCATGATTTCCGTACACCCTTGGCCCGCAAACTCGTTCTAGCACCATGCATGACAGTTTTATAGAATGTTAATAGATTTTAGTATTCAAAACTATACCTTATTATGATATTACTGACATAGAGCTTTATTTGCGACTAATTATGGGCCCTTCGACATAACGCCAAGGGGACAGCCGTGGCGTTTCTGAGTCATTGTAATCCATATTTGCAAGTCTGGTCACTAGCTTGTCTATCGTTGTCAAAAGTGTTTAACTTTGCTATAACGCGTGCAACCATAGTATGGGTTATATGGTAGTCGACAAACTATCCTTTATGACGTTTTTATCATATTATCCGCGTGATAACTCCAACCATAGTAGGCCCGCAGTAGTTGAGTTTTAAATTTTAAACTTAATGTAACACTCTTAATCGAGATATTATCGTAATTCTAGATTTTTATTATTTTAGTTGTCGTCTTGTAATAACATTATCTTAGCATTTTTTATATCATGTTTGTTATAATATGTTATGTGTTAGTAATACCTACCTGCAAACATTCTTGAATTACCATTTTAGTGTGATAACAGTGGTGACAGAACATTTTAGACTAAGTACATGTGCCTGATGTGATGGCACTAGATCAAATTGTTTTATTAAATATTTTTGTTTGTTTTATTTTTAATATTGTAATAGGTGCCATATACTTAAGAAAAAAGGTAAAAACAAGCATTGTAATAGAAATTAATTTAATCTTATTCGCCATTCAAAGTTTGCAATGCTGCCCACGATTAAGTACTAAAATTTAAAACAAACGAAATAAAAGTACACAATTTCTCAATATCAGATGAGACCTTGGCTCGTTTGAATAAGAAAACGGTTCTAGTTATCTGAAGTATAAAATGCCCATAAAATTAAGTGTTCAGAAACAGATAATTTTCAGCTAACTTCTTTAGTAATTGCTTTTCTAGCGAAATATTGCGTCAATAAACACGTTAACGGCTACCCGGCTTTGTAAACGGTTTTTTTCGTTATAAGCTTTTCTTTCATGGTCTATTAAACATCCGTCTATTAAAATTACATGAAGTAAATACGCTATGCTTATGCTAAGGAATGGTATTCGCTTTCTTCGACTGTATTCCCGGATAGATATAACTTGGGTCTTTTCAAGGCAAGAGTGAACCGGCGAGCTACACCCTCGACCTCCCGCGTGCTAAGCTAGGCGATTATGGCATTATAATAGAATTCGAGGACACACAGAACTACATTTAACAAAAAAGGGAATTCCAAAATGGCCTCATCTCAGCATGTCTATAGCGGTAACCAGCTCTGATCTTCCGATGAGGCCTTGGTAGTGAGAAAAATCACAGACCTTTGACCCATTTGGGGTCAATAATGTCCGTGATTTTTCTCACTTGGTGGGCTGCTGTGCTACTAACAACAATAATATTACTTTGCTATTCCGCTGTTTAATAACCGTATTCCGTTGTCGGACGTCGGGAACATTAATGCATGAAAAAATACGCAAGTAAATATAACGGGTTGGCACTGATTGACTAGCACGTTATTAAACAGCGGAATAGCAAAGTAATATTATTGTTGTTAATAATATGGACTTCCGCAAAGTAACGCCTGATTCAATTAATTGCTGTGCTACTATTTCTTCGATTCTGACAGAGTTTAAAATGTCACGATTCGAGTATTCGACGCTCAAAATTGGCCCCCAAATGCTACTAGTAAAGTCGCCATCAGATATATAGGAACTGTGGAGGTGGTCGCAAATATCTGAACAACGCCTCTATTGTCAAGGCGATAAAGTGCATGCTCCGATATTTCTAACCGCCTTCACAGCTCCGATATATCTGATTGCGACTGTACTATACGTATGACAATACAATGGTAGTGTGACAATTTTCTTTGAAAGGACGCTGTGACAACTGACAAATCCACCCTAAACCGTTTAACCTACTCTTTATTTTACTTCTTATATTATTTTTCTTCCATTTTGTAACTGTAATATTTGAGCGACGCACAATCCCCGATATCTCAATAAACCACGACTATATAAGAAAATACTACTCAGTTTTAAGAAATGATTAAGACTTCAGAGCAAATTGAGTCTTATTGCGTTAACATTGAGTTCTTAATTGCAATCATTTATATGATATTTTAATACTATTTTGTTTTTGACGGGTGACATGAATTGCCCGCGACTCCCCGCGGCGCCTGCGACTGTCATTCTGACAGCGAATAAAGCTATAAATCACAATATAGAAATAATAATCAGTTCATTAAGTTCTTACGAACATCACATACTTATAGGTACTTGAATAATATTTGTTTTGACTTTGACAGAGTAAAGCCTAAAGAAATTTCTTACGTGTAAAAATTATTGTGCAGCATGAGGTGATTTTTATTTGAGTTGATTTTATTTTTATTAGCTTTAGTGATTTATTACGACTATATAAATATGATTCTAATTTTTAGAGACGTTTATGTGCAAAAATACGTGGCTCTGGAAAGTAGTGTAAGATCTATAGGTACCTATTATATACTTAAGTATCAATGCTGAAAAAACTAGCCTGATACTTCTGTATCTGATATAATTTAGTCATAAATAACATGACATAAACGAAAATTGTTTATGTCACTACACTAAACCTTTGTTTTATAGTTGTTTTCGTCTAGTTTTAAAGACAAAATTAGTTTTCCAAATAAATGAACGATTATTATTTATTAGGGACATAGGAAAGTGACATGAATAAGAGGATAAGTCACTAAATACTTTAAAAATGTTCTGTGGGATAAATGTGAGCCATATCGTCAGAGATAGTGCAATACCGTCGTAACTATAAATAGGGATAAATTTCGAAATTCAAACAATGTACAAAGACATTGTTTCCCACTGCATCTGTTGGTTACGTAGTATTGCACAAAAACTACGCAAATGCGACTGCTATAATTTTCATATCCGCAAAAAATTCCAGAATAAATCTTGTTACAACGCGTATTCTTCACGATATTTGGAAAGTGGGTCTCATTTGGGTTGATCCTTAGCCTCAAGACGTGTGTAAGCAAACGTTGACTTCGATTATCTGAGTTACACCTGGGTTTTATTTAACTATCAAGTCGAAGTACTGTTCAACGCATTATGCTGTAAATAAATATCTGATAAACAAGCGTGCAAGACAAACAAATGGAAATAAATATGGTATCGTTTATAGTATCAATACGCCGCTTTACGAGCCCGGTGACAGATGGCACTGATTGGTTTTGTGACGTTCTAGAATCTTCGTTTGTGTTTGGATTTACTATTGGACAATTTAATTGAAATCGTGAAAGATGTTAGACATAGAAAGAATGACGTACTGTTGCAGCAGAAGTTGCTAAGCGGGCCGGATGTCCAAAATTATCCGGACACGCTCTTGTTATCTTAACAAGAGGGTCGTCTCAAGATCAGGTTCCTGGGCAATCTGCCGAATCCTACTTAGTGCTATCTGTGCAACAAAGCCCCACTGCTGCGTTGCCAAAATGTAGATAGTTACTATACTTAGTTGTATGACGCATCATATAAACTTATTTGAATAAATGAAATAATGGGCCATCAGGGATTGTACCCCGGGTCCCATAAGAGGCGACCAAGGGAAAAAGTGACCTACATTGTTTTTTATTAAGCAGAACCGTCTGCTAGCGAATATCATCGATATTTAAATCGAAAGAAAAATCGATGAATTCTCAATCAAAATTTGAGACTTCGATGCCGTTAAAAGGGATCAATACTCTTTCGGTAAATGTGACTACACGTCACCCGTAATGACGTAAACCAGGAAGGATAAAATAGAAAAAATTGACAAATCGAAGCGGTACTCGTATATTACAATTGGTAGTGCACTTGGCTAGTGATCCAGTGGTTGTGGGTTCGAATCCCGTTACGAGTATTTTTTATTTATTTTTCTTTCGATTTAAATAAGTGATATATTGGCAGCAGCGTCTGTTGAAATCTATCTACAGCCAATGCGTGGCCAACCCGCCTGCCAAGCGTGGCGACTATGGCACCAACCCCTAAGACGATAAGTCATATTTCTGGAAGCCTATGTCTAGGAGGATGACTTACGGCTAAAATGATCAAGCTACATTTCACCGAAGCTTCTGTAAACTAGTTCTAAAGCTACCTTTTGCAGTGAAGTTCAGCTCTCCCGGCGAGTCTCAGTTTCCAGTATTTAATCAATGCCCATAAACATTATGAAGAGCATCTTACTTTTTACACGGTTGTACACAGGGGCCGTCAACAGTACCTTAACTTGTTTGAACCTTGTTTTTGACGTACCTAACAAAAGCGTGACGTAGAAAATACCTACTACATATAAAACCGGCCAAGAGCGTGTCGGGCCACGCTCAGTGTAGGGTTCCGTAGTTTTTTGTCCGTCACGGTAAGTGTTCCCACTTCAGAGTTAAAAATGGGCTATTTGATACATTTTTAATATATCTATGAGGTGTCATAAACCCTATTCGTAAATTTCGGACGATTGTCTCTGTCACTCTCTTAACGTCTTAATTGGAGTAAAAGAGAAATGCTCGACATACCTATACGAACCTCGATGTTCGCGGTACCGTGCCGGAGGTGATGAAGTGTGTCTTGTCATTCAATAGAGATTTTGACAGCCTTAGGGAATAAGGGCTAATTTATTAACAATTTGTAAAAAACTATCGCCTTAACGACTTTAGTCCTGAAATTATATAAAGTACCTATTTTGCTCGCAAAAAAGCCTAAGATATATACAATCCTGCGGCGCTTCCGTCTTTCTCGAGCGAAAGCAGATACCATTTTACCAAAAACGCGTAAGATGTATGAAATCCTGCGGCGCTTACAGTTTTTTCGAGTTGATAAAGTTTGTATGGGGGAACAATATTTTCGTCTTTTAGTATATTACTCGATTTTTTTCATACTTTCTCACCGTTTAAACCTTCTCTGAGCTACTACAAATATTTCAAGACCGAAACGACCCAAATCGGTAAAGCCGTTCTCAAGTTATAGCGTGACCAAGAGAAATAGGGGTTCATTTTATATATACTTTTTTTTTTCAAAAACTATTGAACCTATAAAGTTCAAAATAATTTTCCTAGAAAGTCTATGTAAAGTTCTATTTTTGAGATTTTTTTCATATTTTTGAAACTTGTGGTTCAAAAGTTAGAGGGGGGGGGACGCACTTTTTTTTACTTCTGGAGCGATTATTTCCAAAAATATTTACATTATCCAAAACTGATGTTAGTAAACCCTTATTCATTTTTAAATACCTATTCAACAATATATCACACGTTAGGATTAGAATGAAAAAAAAAATCACTCCCCACTTTACTTATACGGGGGGTACCCTAAGAAAACATTTTTTTCCACTTTTTATTTTTGCACTTTGTCGGCGTGATTGATATACATAGTACTACCAAATTTCAGCTCTCAAGTGCTAACAGTCACTGAGATTATCCGCGGACGGACGGACGGACGGACAGACATGGCGAAACTATAAGGGTTCCTAGTTGACTACGGAACCCTAAAAACAGGCAATTTACCTTACATTTCTATTTTTTTTTATGATATAGGAGGCAAACGAGCAGACGGATTGCCTGATGGTAAGCAACTACCGCCGCCCATGGACACTCGCAACACCAGAGGAGTCATAAGTACGTTGCCGACCTTTAAGATCCCTATACGCTCTTTTCTTGAAGGTTTGGATGTTATATTCTATTTGTGGTATGCTTAAAGATTGTTGCAGCACATGGGCACACCTCTATATATTTAAATTAAAAGAAATATGCTACCTCTAAGGATCTAGGCACCAAATAATTTAAGCCCTATTAATAAATATGTTAAGAACGTTGCTATAACGATAAAGAGACATGTAGGTACTCTCTCGCGGAAGAAATGATACTTACTCGCAGAAATGTCAGAGGTGAGAGCGAAAATAATGAAATATTTTTCAAATATTAACATGCATTAAGAAGCAGATATAAATTAGAATTTGAACTATATATTTAAATTAATAGAAAAATGCTACCTCTAGATATCTAGGCACCAAATAATTTAAGTAACTGGTAACCAAAGAGCTGGCGGTTCCCTCGCACAATGTATCAGCATTGCGATACGAGGAAAAAACGCCAGCATCCTTGGTACAATGGCTGAAGGGCCCTTTTTTAGACTTAACCCTTACAGTAGTTAGTGTAAAGTCTAGGTTAGAGGTATATTATTTGAAAATAAAGATATTTTTATCTATACAGTCTTGTATTATTTTAGTCCGTGTGGTTTATTTGCACAAGATATGTAGCTACTTACTGCGCTGGTTTATAAATACACTCAAAGAACTGATATCTACACTATTATCTCTACGATAGTACAAAATAGGAAAAACACATGTCCCCATCTGTGCGACGACCGGGAACTACAAATTACAGCAAATAACTACCTAATTGACGACGTTGCTTGAAACCAAACGGGCGTAAGTGTAGATTTATTGCAGTAGATTGCTTGAGTTACGGCCGTTTTGAAATAACTCTTATATACATAGCACTATAGGTCACGATTACTAGCATTGGTGAAACATTGTAGCGAGAGATAATCGGTTTTCTGAGTCCAAATTGCAGTAGCGAGAGAAGTAAAAAATTTGTAGCGTAGTAAGATAAATAAAGGAGTGGGAAAGTTAAGCGTAGCCTGGGATCGTTACATTGAACTGTGGTGCAAAAACTGTAGGCCCGGCTGTAAAGTGTGTGAGTTCCGAACGGCGGGGTAGCGAGTTCAAATCACAGTTTGTGGCAATGAGTTTCAAACCTCATGTATTACCTACAACAAAATATCATATCATATAGGTTAATGCCGTGTGATGCCGGCTGACTAGAATAGCACCACCCCATCTCCTCCCTCGGGTGTCGTAAGAAGCGACAAAGGGAAAAATCCTAGGGCAGCAGCGTCCGTCGAAACCCAATCTACAGCGACTGCAGTCGCCAA
This sequence comes from Grapholita molesta, assembly GCA_022674325.2. Taxonomy (NCBI): domain Eukaryota; kingdom Metazoa; phylum Arthropoda; class Insecta; order Lepidoptera; family Tortricidae; genus Grapholita; species Grapholita molesta. The sequence continues at coordinate 4,962,564 of CP053121.2, read as the reverse complement.
CCCGCCTGCCAAGCGTGGCGACTATGGCAACTACCCCCAAGATGATACAAGTCATATTTGTGGGAGGCCTATGTCCAGCAGTGTACTGCATACGGCTGAAATGTATGTAATGTAATGTATGTACAGGTTTATTTATAAGACGCGAGGTACAAATATTCTAAAGTTTATTAGTTGACCTATACATACTTTCCGTGAAGGAATGTCTACATCGTGGGGAATCCGGACTAACTCTAAAAGATATCTGTAAATATAAATAAATAAATAAATATTTCGGTACAATCTTACACAAATCGACCTAGTCCTACGGTAAGCTCAATAAGGCTTGTGTTGTAGGTACAGTCACCGACTTTAATTGTTGAGCCACTTACGGTTCAAGCAATAGTCTTTTGTTTAGTACTTAATACATGAAGTGCCCAATGTAAAGTGAACCCTAAATGGCTCAACGATTAAAGTCCCTGACCGTACTAGAGACGACGATATAGGTATATAATAGATAGATACATATAAATACATAGAAAACACCCATGACTCAATACATGACTCAAGAACAAAGTGCTCATCACACAAATAAATGCCCTGACTGGAATTCGAGCCCAGGACCATCGGCTTCATAGGCAGGGTCACTACCCACTAGGCCAGACCGGTCGTCAATATGAGTAATGACATTTACTGTAGGTATTTAATTTTTGTATCTATTCCATTCGTTTGCTCAAATGTAGACTGGAAAAAACAGCACTTAAGTACATTCATCGTATCAGCTGAAGGACATCAACTGCTGGATGGTCCAATTGGTCCACTTTGTGAGGTGTGCCAATGCTGCGCCTTCCGGTACTTGGCAGCCATTACGCCCCAACGGCCTTGTGCTCCGCTCATTGCTACTTAAGTTTAGCGATCTGGTATCACTATATCGGTTACTTTCGTTCTCCACTACATATATCGGTTACTTTGGTCCTGCGGCGCTACCGCGAAACACGATATTCGCAACTTTTGGACGATTGTCTCTGTCACTCTCATGACGTCTTAATTGGGGTAAATGAGAAAGATGCCCGAAATATATGAATATCGTTGTTGGCGGTAGCGCCTCTGCTGTGAATGCCATTTTATCTAAGGCGATCGCGCGGAGACACTCTCAGCATAGCCCTCTCTATAGCACTTTGGGGAATTTTGAGCCATAGTAAGCGACCACGTTTCAGTACCATATATCATCATTGGCAACACACACTGGACTTTCGTCTTGAGACACCGCGGAATATTGGAAGAAAAAAATGTGCCGTAGCTTCCCGAACGCTGTTGAGTCGAGTAAGATTCGACGATTGACCTCTCTCTCGAAGTTGAACCTAAGTGAACAGCTTGCCCTAGGTATACAGAACCGTCGTCGTCAACTTCAAGTGTGAAGTCTCCGAATGCAGTAGGAGTTGGTACAGCATGGGCATTTGACATTATTTTCGTCTTGTCTATGACCTTAGACCAACTCGCTCAGACGTAACGTTTATTTTAGTGTACTTGAATGACTGTAGCTAATCCAGTAATGACATTTTAATGAGACACAGATAACCTTTCATAATGGAATACAAGCGATAATGGACTACCTACTGTTGGTTTTGAAATAATATTGAATGTGGTTGTTCGATAAATATTCGAGCTCACAAAATTCCAATCCCTAATTTCAAGAGAATTATTCGGTTTTTAATCTATTTACAAGCAAGTCCGTTGATAGCAATCTAATTCACACAATAAAAGTCGCTATTATATTCAGTAGAAAATCCTAGTTGTGTTATTTTTAAGTACCTACTACGTTACCATTATTTATTGCCGAGTACGACAGGGAACCAGTCGGTAGCTATGCGACTTAATACCTTATTGCATTGAGATCATTTAAGATTAAACTGCCTACTTAGCATAAAGTTAAATGAGACGACTTATATGATTGGTTAGCATATGCTGCGAACCAGATAGCCATTATATGTGGGGATTGCTGGCAGTGTTCATAAATTAAAGCTTTAAGTAGACACTAGGCTCACAGACTGTGGGTAGAGGTGGTCGAGATTTTTCGAGCACGATTGCAAAAACACAAAATACAAGAATTATTGGGTTGACCGCTTTCCTTATGTTTGTTACTTAGCCGTGCAAGAGTATGACACAATATAACGGGAGCTTTGGATTCATTACAAAGTTAAATTACGATCATGGGCAATAGTGGCTCAACAATCCTAATCTCGCTCGTATTGTGTTTTTGCGGTGCAATAACAGGCTCCTCTTATATAACTAACACTGCACTGTTAGGAAAGCACAATTGGCACTCTAAGCCGGTAGGTAGGGTATACATAATTCTTTCGGCCTCGTATGTAGCAGTTTTGTAACCAGGTAGGTACAAAATAACAAGTTTTCATCGTCACCAGATAGACTAGTAAAGTAAAATATTTAAGTTAGTTAGGTGACTACAGATATTTGGAGAGCAAACAGCCCAGAAATAGCCCCGCAACGCAGCACGGGACACCATCCTAATCTACAAATGACAAGAAAAATATTTGCAACTGATTTCATACGAAGAATTAATTTTCATCGATCGTAACTGGTTTCGTACGAGGATAAAGTTATTCTATAGTAACTGGTTACATTCGCGGCAGAAAGGGGTACGGTACGGGGTCAACGCCAAATACGATTTGTTGTAATAAGTAGGTATGTATGACAAACAGATTCCCGCCGGTTTTACTAACTTTCTCGCAGTAACAGTTTTCCTTGAACTTGTGAAGGGCTCCGTATGGCCCAAGAAAGAAATCCTTTCGGCTGCGTATGTAACCGAGTTTTGCAACCAGGTACAGTCAGCAGCAGAAGTGGCTAAGCGGTTGAGATGTTCAAAATGAGGTCAACACATCTCTATTGTCAAGATAATAAGAGCGCGTGTAGGTCACTTTGAACACTTCGCTCAGCCACTTTTGCTGCTGACTGTACAAGAAAGAAAATTTTGTCTTTTCTCGTCACCAGTTACAAACTAGTAAAAATATTTGAATAGACTTTCATCGCAGAACACTAATTAGGTTAGGTTAATTAGGTAATTGCATTGCGGGACTCCGTCAAAATGGACAAATGACAACTAAAATTGTTGCAACTGGTTTCATGGGGAGAATTAATATCCACCGATCGTAACTGTTTCATAAGAGGATAAAAAATTATTCGATAGTAACTGGTTACAAAACTTGGTTACATACGCGGCCGAAAGGGGAAAAATGGACTCGCCGCCTCTGCTGTATGACTACTCATTTTAAGAGTGCATACTCACCTCTATATTTTAAATAGAAATGAATTAGGAGACAGCCACTGGACTGGATAGGACGTTCGGGATAAAGTTTTAAGTATCATAATAACCTAAAACAAAAATACACGAACAATTAACTACGATATTTATTACTACAAACTTAACAATTAGCTTAACTTTACAAAGGGAACCATCTTTGCGCTCCATCTAATCTTATGACCTCACCATTCAACATTGGATTTTCTACTATACTCGAGACAAGGTGTGCGAATTCTTCAGGCTTGCCCAATCTTGAGGGGAATGGCGTCATACGTTTGATGAATTCTACCATTTTCTCCGGTAAGTACGCGACTAGGGGAGTGTCGAAAATGCCTGTTGACAGTAAGAAAAAGGTTATCAATTTAACACAAGATTGGTATCACTCACCAGCCTAAAGACGTCAATAGCGTAAAATTCATAAACTTTTACCTTTGCATATATGTATGGTAGTTACAATTTTCAAGTGTATTGACAGTGAGTTTGTTTTTTTTTCGTCACGCTTTATGGGATCATTATCCCAATAACACTGCCCGAGACTCATATTCACTCCAACAACGGTCAGACCTAGCAGAGTTTCTTGCTGAAGTCTTCTCAGCGGGCTAGGGTTAGCGAACCAGCGACAAAACTCCCATTAGCTAGATAAATAGATACCACAACTACATAACTAAGATTCGGTTGAGACCGCTTCAACTAATTTCGCTGAAAGCGTAAACTCAGTAGGAATACTGATTTAAACTTTCACGGTTTGTACACATTATTAAACATGAACGCGACTTAACCGCGTATATTAACTTTAAAATTTACCTCCGACGTTTCGAAGACGACGTTGTCCTCGTGGTCTCGGATTAAGATTGTCTTAATATATATTAAAGTTAATATACGCGGTTAAGTCCCGTTCATATTTAATAATCAGTAGGAGTATTCCAGTAGTACAAATCAAGTCTGGTGTGGAAGGGTGCTGGATTTTCCCCATGCTATGTTCCCCCACACATTTCTCCAGTTCTAACATTCCGAACCTATAGAGCCTAAGTCCCGTCAAAAAGAGACCTTGATACGGGATCTTGTTATACAGCCATCGAAAGGACAGAAATCAAAATTGTTAGTAACATAAATAAAATTTGTACAACTGTGGTGTAATTCGCGATACATGATTATTACTACACGGATCAGTACAGAGTAGCAAGGCAGTTCTATTTACTAAACATAATTTATTAAGAACAAGGCGTCACGCTGAGCATAGATCTCGATTTTCAAGTACTAAGAGTGCCGAGATCCCGTTCGCGGTGCCTCCACGTCAAGTACCGGGTCGGACCGGTATGGGGGCTACGCGAGTGCAGCCATCGGTGCTAACTTTGACTAAATAAACGTTCAAAAACCCACCAGCAGCAATAGTGACCACCCTGATTCCTCTTGGCGCCAGATCCCTGGCTATAGGTAACGTCATGCCAGCAATGGCAGCCGTTGATGCAGCAATGGCTGCCTGTCCTGTAAATATATAAAAAAAATATATGGCTACTCAAAATGATTACTTTGGAATGTTCTACCAGAGTTTCAGATATGTATCATTATCTAGGACCTTATTTTCGATGGCACTTACATCGAATCGCGTTGCGTTTGTATTGTATCGTCTTGAACAACGACATAAGTACCATCAACAATAAGGTCCCTTTTCATAGATAATGTCACATATACTTATGTATAAGCATATCATATGCGTAGTCATACCCAATAAGTCGAGTAAATGGGATTTTGAATTTAGAACTATACGTGATTTACGTAAGATTGTTACTTCAACGAAATTTTATATCGATTTATCGGGTTTGACCACGCAACCCTCGATATATTCACAAATACATACACTTAGTTACTACATTAAAAGGACATTTTTGTATAATTGATATTCTGTCATGTTTATTTAGTCTCTTCAGACTACATATATATATTTCTTTATAATGTAACATTGATTTGAATAGCTATTGTAAATGAGTGACAAAACTCATTGTAAATGAGTTTTTACGTTAGCTAGTGTGGGAGCACCATAACATGTTCACTGTGTCATTGGGCCAACCAACCTCCCTAACAAGTATGGTTAGCTGCAATGTTAACCAACTGCCACAGCCAAGGTGTTGAAACTACTAGCTTGTAACCTAACCTAACCTATTGTTTACAAATGCTTCATGCATACCTATGTCGCCTTCATATGCTATAGTGGAAGCTGTGTTGACAACAACTCCCCTTTGTCCTTGCTCGTTGGGCTTATTTTGACCCATCAGTCCCACAGCCAAGCGTGTAACATTGAATGTACCTACTGTGTTTACCTGAAATCATGACTATTTTTTAATACAACCTTTAATTTTATCAAAAGAGCTGACAGTTCATTAATGCCACCAAATTGTTATCCAAAAAAAAAAATTTTGTTTTTTCTAAGATAACCAATGAAGCTAGTTTTTGGTTTGAAAAAATAACTGATATATTTTTCTTACCAAAATATTTGAATTTTATTAAAGTAATGGCACTAATGTCGGACACTTTAAGCTGACAGGCACCACTGATGGACACTTAGTTCTTATTTCAAAAATCATAAAGTTATAAATTGAATATGTCCCAACAAATGCACAACACTTAACTCCTTTGAAATAAGCACTAATGTTCATGATTGGTTCCTTGTCCATTACTGGTGCTGTCACCTTAAGTAGTTTTAGAACTAAATTTATAAATAACAGTTACATTTTCAAGCTATTACCAAAGAATTATTTATTTTCAACTTTATATCCATATTTTTAAACAGTGTACAGACATTTGGTTTTGAAATTGACTTGAATAAACACATATCAAGTAAATCTCTTTACAGCTAAACACAACTTACATTGACACATTTCTGAAAACCTTCCAAATCACATGGTCTGTCCTTATTGAAGTTGTATATTTGGTGCGTGGCAACATGGCCAGCACAGTTTACCAGTGTGTCCAGCCTCCCAAACTTACTCTTAGCCAGTTCAAGAGCTTTCTTTACATCATCCTCTGATGTGATCTGAAAATGAATATTCTTAGTTATAAAGTTGGGTAAATCAAGTTTGTTTACTAATAGTAATAATTCTACATTATGGTTACCATGCATCAAATCAGACTCCAGGATATGTCCCTAATTGAAGCATGGTGCTGTGGCCTTAAAAACCGTAACATTAGTTTTGCTCTATGGTCCCAGTCAAAATGTCTATTAAAGTCTACATTTTCTTCTCTATTCTTAATTTTCTAGATTAATTTGTTTACAATAATAAAATACCTACACAACCTGGAGAAGCTATGACTTCAGTGCCAAATTGCTTAGCCACTTGCTCCGCTCTTGAGGCCTGAAGATCAAGAATAACCACTCTTCCGCCGTGGTTTATGAACCTCTCCACTGTGGCTTTACCAAGACCTGAAGCGCCACCAGTAACTAAACTAACCATTCCCTGGAATATATATTTCAAAGTGAGGTTAGGAACTGTTTCATTAATTATTATGCTCACTCTAAATTAAACTAAACGCGAGTCATTTACAAACCTTGAGCATTTTTAATAAATATTGCAGACTTTATTTATTTATGAAATATGAAAGTAATTCAACTCGTTATATTGTGTTGTAGTTTTCCTGAATTTCCTGCGGCTTTTGGAACTTTTTCGAGCTGTCAAAACAAACTAAATATATTCGAGGCACTGAGAACAACCCTATCAATGTAACTTTAGGAAAAGAATAAAATTTTAGCATTGACATATGATGATATTTATATAAGCAACCTCTTGAATCAATATAAATTAATGATAGTCATTATTTTATTTTATATTTAGATAAATGATTATATTGTGACATCGCTATATTGGTGTAGCTCAAATAGCACACGCCTAAAGAATTCAATAGTTTTTCATCGCCATTCATTATATCAGATTATACTACAGTGTTAGTGTTTGTTTGTGTAGTTTTTCATATTGGATTAATGCTTGAATTTTGACTCAAAACGACAATAGTGAAGTACACTATAAGTGGAAATGGCTAAAGTGGAGCAACCATTGTTTATATTGCCGAAGAAACGCAATGGCAAAAAACAAAATTCGATAACCGGCCATGTAGATCATATAATTGCTATTCAGGTTCGTAATTTCCGATAAGTATAACTAGACTAATAGGTATATTTGGTGGTGATGAGGTTAACTGAATAATAACACAAAAAGGTAATATCCAATTGGGATTATATCAGAAAGACTGCTAATCAAGTATTAGCAGTAGCGTCAACGCTGTCCGCACATCGTAAAACGATATTTATGAATATAATATACCTACTTGTTATACTATTAAACAACTCCAGTTCTATGATAAACTGATTTCTATTTCATTCCCTATTTTAAATATGTACTTAATTACTGAAGTGTACTTTGTTATAGTTTTTTTTTTGCTTATACAGGGTGCTGAGACTGATTTGCCAACCAAATACAAAAATGGCCTTTCACCAGTCACAGAACATGTTGTTAATGGAATCATACATTCAACCATGGAGGGACTCAAGTCTAACATGAAAATCAATCTGCCCATCATTACTGATGTCAATGATGAGGATATCAATGATTCTAACATAGAGGCAGAACCACAAAAGTCACAGAGCTCTCAAAAGAATGGCTACCAAGCTCTCTCAATGATGAGTAGCCGAGAAATAATTGATTTGTCCCCTATTTATGAGAACTCTTCAGATGCATGCTCAAGCCATGATGATCTCAGAGAGGTTAATGATGAAATACAAAAAAGTTGCAAGTTTCTGAATGAACACAATGAGAGCTCATCCGCTACTCCTAACAGCATGTCTCAAACCCAGTCTGAAAACAGCTTTGAAATGGGCCCACTTACAGACAGTCTTAAAAATAGTGCCAAAAGAAAAAAACGAGTCAACATTGTGCAAGAAATTATTGAAACTGAGAACACTGACACAGAGATTACAGCTTTGCGGATGGAGTCAGAAGGTTCTACACCAGACTGCTCTCTGACTGACTATTCCAGAGAATCCTACTTGACCATGACCGGGACTATAAAAAGGGGAAAGAAGAAAGGTCAAAATGTGGATGTGAAACTCAATATATCACGAGAGGAACTTGAAATAATTGAAGCTGCCATTGTTGCAGAGGAATACAATAAGATGGACATATCCAAATGCTCAGTGTACAATGGTCCACACATTTTTTTCTTCAGTCTTCTGTGTATACCGTTTGTGGCTTGTGTATCCGCTTTGTATTCATTCTATATGGGCACAATGACCTGGTACAATATCTTTACGCATGTTACTGAGGACCTGAATTGGGTCAAGAAAGCCATGTTGGCTCCGATAGTCATATTGTCTTATCCATTTTTGATAGTAATTTTTACTGTAGGGCTTGGCTTGTACGCGGGCATTGTGCAGTTGACTTTCAGTGGGGCCAACTGGTGGAAAGATGTATGTGATTTTGAAAAAGGGTTTTATGGGTGGCTCTGTAACTCTTTGGGTATGTCAGAGTGCAGCCCTTATGAGGTTGTCATACTTATGGATGTTAAGCCATAGATTAATAATCTTTTTAATTAACATGTTGAGAAATCTGATAATATATCTATAGAACATGTCAAGTTATTGTGACAGTTTTCTTTTGATGAACTGGGCATTCAAAAGAAAGTCAAGTCATTCGAGAATTTGTTAGGAAAGACCATAACATAATTAGTTTTTAGGTGACATTATATATTATACAAATTCAGTGTTGGCTAAATAAAATAGTGTGACAGCCAATAGATTGTTAGTAGACATTTTTTTTCTGAAGCTTTATGTATTTTGATTAGGGCTGGATTTAAATTTGAAGTGTATGCAACTTCATAAAAAGTTTCTGGGATCTTTACTGCCATAAGTCTCATAGTTTGTAAGTTGACTGACATATTCTAGTTTTAAGCAAGATATACAATTATTTTATGTATTTTGGCAACAGTGAACACTGTTCAAATGGTTCAAAATATAATATTTATTTTCATTTACAATGATTAGTTGTAGAATTATCTGTTACTTCCATTTTACGACTTATAAATAATCTAGTCATATTTTAATAATTTATGAATATTTTTTTATACATATGATTTTATGAAATAGGTTTAATATTGTGCATGAAAATGTGTAGGTAATGTTTTTTACATATCCTTACCATAAGCTAGGTAAATAAAGCAAGTGAAACATTATAATCATATGCTTAGGAAATTTTTATTGATTTCAATAATGCTTTAGTTGTTGTGAGCATTATCTGAATGTACATGAATTTTGTATAACTTACAACATAATCAGCATTGTAATGAAGACTGATGTATTCTAGTCACTATTGTGGTATCCATTTATATGCAATAAAATATTTTACAAATCAACATTTGTTCTAAACTACTCTATCCAAGTTAAACTACATGAAAGTTAAGATGTGTCTTTGGTTTTACTCTGGTCTGGATCAGGCTGCTTCTGTTTAAATTCTGTATCTATTCGCTCCTTAGCTCTTACAATTTTGGATTGTAAGTAGAAGGAACCCCCTTTCGTTTTATCATTGACCGTAAACAAATGTTCGTAATTCTTTTTTACTTTTTCTGGGTCCAGTTTATCTATGTTCAAAATTTGCATAGCTTCTTCTAACGTAAGTCCGGTTGTTGCATTGGCGGCAGCTCTTCGGGCGCCAGCTTCTCCGCCACCAGCTCTCTTCGCAGCTTCTTGGGACGCAGCGATTTCTTGTTTCAAAGCTCTGGCAAAAGCCCGACCAACAACTTGAGCACCAAGCACTATGATTTGAGCTATATATTTTGCCATATTTGTTATGAGTTGCCTATTAGCTAGTTTTCTATTTTAAACCATGAATAAGGTAGAAGGAAACTAAATTCAGTCCATAATAAGGATATGGAAGTCCACTAAATATATTATTACGACATAAATTGACTTAATTTGAAAGATGGATGACATGCCATATTTTTAGGTTAAGTTCCGTTCGTACATTTATAGGTCTGTGGTTCGTAAGAGACGATTCTACCTTGTAGGTTTAAAAAATCTTTCACGATTGTATCTCAAGTTTCGTATTATTTCGTGTTTTTTACTCTCTGTCTTATATAAATGTTTATCCTTAATTTTATTGATATTGAAGTTTTGTATAGTGGCATGTGATTTGAACGCATCTATATAGGTTGAGAAATTATTTCAGCCACTATTAAAACCGTTTGCTGAAGCCTAAAATCTTCAAAAAGGAACATTTAAAACAAGAGGCTTAAACAAACAATACTGTTATTTCGCGCGCATTTTGACATTTCAATCATTTTATGTTTTAACCTGTTTGTTGTTGAATAGCATCGTGTTATCCGTTTATTTTGTTGAAATTGTGTTGGAATTGCGTTAAGTTTCAGTGTTAGCCGTTTAATTAGTATATAGTACAGTACGGTATAATGGTAAGTCATTTACTTACTCCGCAATATTCTTCAAATCGTGTGCAAGTTTTTGTTGGTTGGTCGTTACACAAAAGGCACTGCTGGTATTTAATGCGACTTGTGTCTGCCCATGCAGAGTTCGCCAGCCCCAGACACGCCTTCAGACCGAGATGGAGCCCGATCTCGAATGACGTCGCCTGCGCGCGACTACGAGATGTTTGAGGATGAGGGTGCTATACTTGGTGACAACCCGCTCGAGGAGGAAGAAGACGATGGAGAGGAACTGTTCAATGATAACATGGAGGCGTAAGTAAATTCTGTCTGTATCTTAACTTTCGTGAAACAAGTACAGTAATTAACGATTTACACGGTTCTACTCACATTTTCAAGCACTGTGCTGAGTGTCCGTTCGGTTCGCCGTTCGCGTGCGCGACGGGCCGGCAACGAGTAGACCGTGTTAATCATTAAATCCTGTGTGGTCTTGTATTGTATCACTAAAAAACCTACTATTGAGAAAGTAACTCGAGAGACTATTTAATTAGTTGTGGTGTTAAATATACCTAAAGTTTACAATGCCTAAACAATTTAAGGAAACACTGTTTTCGTTTGTTATGCAGCATTAGTAAGGCAAGTATGTCAGTTATTATCTGATAAGAACAGTTTTAGACAATTTTATAGTTGTAAGGCAATTATAATTATGCATCTAATTTCCAATATCTGCCTTCATCAGTCATATAGAAGAGTATTCCTAATTTATTAATTTAAAAAAAGCAGCAGTCGCAAGAATACTGCCATCAGCTATGTATGTATTGTTGTCCAATTTGATTGAAATTCTGAGCAATTACTATCTCCTCTGGGAATGTATTCCAGGGTTTTACTCCTGTTCCTTTGTCACTTCATAAATTGCTATTGCTGTGACCAACCTATTAGCACCTTAAGCCTTACCTTATAACCCATGAGATTATTATTGCTGTCCAGTTCAAATAATCTGTAATATTTGTTTCTTTCCTCAACTCAACTGTAACCTTCCACTCCAGGGATTACCGCCCCATGCCAGGACTAGATCGCTATGATGCTGCAGACCTAGATGATGGCAACTATGACCCAATGTCCATTGAAGACCGCCGGGCGGCTGAACAGGAACTCCGGCGCAGGGATAGAGATGAAGGGAGGAGGCGGGATGACCGAGGCTTGCTTTATGGTATGAATTAAATTTACGTTTATAATGTTAGACTCAGTTGGCAAAAACACTTGGAAGGTGGGTTGGTAACCACATCTATTTAACTGTTAAGCAATAAATGTTACCCCACAATCAAAATTATACAAGTCTACAAAATTGTTGTAACTTTCTGGTGTCATCATCATCACCAGATAGGCCTAAGGATGTCCACTGCTGGATATAGCCCTCCCCCAAAGTGACTGGTTTTGTGCCACACTCATCCACTGGATTCCTGCAACCTTTACCATGTCGTTGGTCTACCTTGTGACGGGTCTACCCATGCTGCGCCATCCATTACATGTTTGCCACTAGAGAACCTTTATGCCCCAACAGTCATCAGTTCTAAGTCCAATGTGCCCCACCCACTGACACTGAAGTTACTAAAGGATATAATTATTATTATATCCTTTAGTAACTTAACATATATATAACTTTTAACCAGTGATCGGCACTAACGGTGCAAAACTTTAACAAAACTTGTTGAACTGAGGTAAAGTAATACTTACTATCAAGAAAAATACGAATAACTTTGGCAAATTAGTGTCCAATTCAATTGTATATTGGAATCTCGATATGCTATTACCTATTTGTGTGTAATAATATAATTGTTTTTATGGCTCTATACACTCTTTTATATCCGCTTAACGAGTTTTGTTAAAGTTTTGCACCCATAGTGCCGATCACTGCTTATAACATATATATAACTTATATATATAACTCAACACTTTCGCGACGGCAATTAGCTAACGTCGCAATTAACCATATCGCATTGGAGACCAATCAACCGATGCTGTGGTGAAGGTGTTAACATAGCCCTGGAAAAACAATGTGGAATCTGCTACTGTTGTAGATGTTGCATCTTTTACCATTTTTTGATTATTATTTGGCAACTATTCATCTATACAAGACAACTTAAAAATTTATATTTGTTTTTAGGTCTAACTAGGTTTTGATAAGGTAAGTTATACTTACATTACAAAAGCAAACATTTGATTTTCCTTACCCTGTACTCTTGATTTAAATATCCAGATGAATCTGATGAAGAAAGTGGAGATGCACCGCGCGCCAAGCGTCGTCGTGCGGCTGAGAAAGCAGCCACTGGCGCCGACGAGCAGGTTGAGGAAGGCATAGAATCCATTGAGAACCTGGAGGACACCAAGGGGTACACTACCAAAGAGTGGGTGTCTATGCTGGGACCTAGGACTGAGATCGCTAACAGGTACCAAAATGTTTTATTTAAGATTAGGATGTAGCCTATTTTTGTGGAGTGATAATGCATTTATGCATCCTCTATACTGTGGTACTATGACCACATGGAGATGGGCTGTATCTGGCCACTTATGAGAGGTTGGGGATGAGAATATCCACTGAAAACAATCCAGTATGAGGAGTAGTGTTTGGATCATGAAAATTCTACCACTTTGTTCCCTGATCAGAATATCTTGCTAGTTAGTTACTTACTTGGTATACAACTGCATAATTCTCCTGCCAAAACTTTGCCATGGATACAGTGCAAAGACATTGAGGGCAGATGTGACGGCACAGGTGCTTTGTGTGATTATTAGTATAGAAAGGCTTGTATTAGATGCTCTGCACTATGGGACAATTTAGTTGTTATGATAGATTGCTGATAATCAGGTGTGTCTAGTACAAACCTTTTTTTTGCTTCTATGTATATTCTGAACAATGATCATGCTATCCTGATCCATGGATTATTGGTATCTAGTTGTTAACTTTTGTGAAGTCTTGTCATAAAATTTAATATTATGAATTTGTTTTAGGTTCAAGAATTTCCTTCGTACATTTACAAACAGCAAAGGCCAGTATGTATACAAAGAGCGTATCCGGCGTATGTGTGAACACAACCAGGCCTCCTTCCATGTGGAGTTTGATGTGCTTGCCAGGAGAGAGCAGGTGGGATATACTTAGGAATCTATTCGCTAGTGACTCTAAGCTACCCCACTGATATTGTTGTATTGTATCTTAAACTCATAATGGTTGTTAACGCTATTGAACCCCAAAGTTGTTTGCGTCATGTGTGCCAAGTCCGCCATTATGATTTATGATACATTTCTTCCTACACACTTTCTATCATTAAAAAAAACATAATTTGACTCACGTTCATTTCATCATTCGCCCTCTATTTTCAAGCAAAAAGGGTGCCGAGTCCCGTTCCCGTCGCCGGCACGTCTCATGACGTTATTTATATGAAGAAAAGTATTTTGTATTTAAACTTTCAACCGTAATATCATATGTACTTCCGATTGACTATCTGTAGTCAGTTTAAAATGTATAAATATACTACTACTACAGCAACCCAAAAAAAAAAGTTCTAGTGTATTAAAGCTATATTTGTACCACCAGGTCCTCGCGTACTTCCTGCCGGAGGCTCCGTTCCAGATGCTACAAATTTTCGACGAGGTGGCTAAAGACGTGGTGCTACAAATGTTCCCGAGCTACGAGCGAGTCACGTCCGAGATACATGTGCGGATATCGGACTTGCCTCTCATCGGTGTGTACCTTTCTCTTTCATACACTATCTGAACTGAGTCACTCAGACACGTCACAACAGTGTGTATCTATAGATATGTGCACAAGCCAATTCCAGCCAGCTACACTAACTTTGTTACAGTTCAGTTTTTGCTTGGGCTCATGAAGGAAAGGCAAAGCCATATAACCTCCGTCTTTCTAAAAAAAAAAGAAACTCGTCGCCACTGATATCTATAACATGTAAGACCTAGGCCCGAACGTTTCCCGCCTTACTCGTAGATATATCGCCCGAGCTGCCTCGCGTAAAAATTTCGACCGTAAAGTTACGACAGATGTGTGGACTGGACCTGTCTTTATGTTCAGCTACTCTGCTGAGGATTTTCGATTTAAAGATCTTTCCTACAACTAGAGCCAATGCTTCAATATTGTTTTCTTGAGGAACTATAGGTTATAAAGTCTCGCTACGTTCATAACACACACCTGAAGTTCCAACCACTCATAGGTTACGATGACCGCTTAGCAGGTGGGCTATATGCATGCGGGCATCGAAACCGGTATTAAAAAATATATATTTTTATCGTCGGTTAAAAATGTTGGATCCCACTGCCACGTATCATAATCAGAAACATTCTAAGAAAGTACGGCATCGATACAGTATATATATTTCGAAAGAATGATCTGAATCTGCTTTAAAAATAATTAAAATAATTTCAGTTTTATTCCTCAAATGTCAGTTTGTAGATGTTAGTGTAGAGACGCCCGGCCGGACTCAGGGGGGCTGTCGATCGCCTGTTGCAGTCATTTAGCCCAGTTCCCTGTAAATGTCAGTTTAAAATCAATTCCATTCCGACGACCGGTCTGGCCTAGTGGGTAGTGACCCTGCCTATGAACCCGATGGTCCTGGGTTCGATTCCCAGTCATGGCATTTATTTGAGTGATGAGCACAGATATTTGTTCCTGACTCATGGTTGTTTTCTATGTATTTAAATTTATATGTATCTATCTATTATATATGTCTAGTACTTACAACACAAGCCATACGAGCTTACGTAGGACTAGGTCGATTTGTGTAAGATTGTCCTGAATATTTTTATTATTTATTTTCTTTATTCATTTCATTTCTTTATTTATTATTATTTTTTTTTATTATTCCAGAGGAACTACGAACCTTCCGCAAACTTCACTTGAACCAGCTGGTCAGGACAGTAGGCGTCATCACAGCTACCACTGGAGTTCTGCCCCAGCTGTCAGTGGTCAAATACGACTGCAACCGCTGTGGATACATCCTGGGCCCGTTTGTGCAGTCGCAGAACTCTGAAGTGAAGCCCGGGTCGTGCCCGGAGTGTCAGAGTGCTGGGCCTTTCATGGTAAGAATTATAGTAATTAATTATAATATTAATTATTAAAAAAAAAACAGCGCGGTGACTGTGTCTGACACCAGGGCACAACGAGCTTCTTCTTAACTAATAATAACATCTTCAAGACAAGATTAGAGAATACCGATTCAAACTTTCATCAATTTTTTTTTCAAAGAAAAAAAAACATTTATTAATGATTAAATAAAAGTTAAGGTGCTACATAAAATTAAATCTATCTATAAATACAAGTAACTTAAAAATACTTCAGTAAAATTAAAATCTAAATTAGGCCCTCTAGGCAAGGTGCCCATCACGCAGGCGGCATTCCCGTGCTGAATTGCTATGGCAATTCTTTGTGCAATAAAGCCGCCTGCGCGAGGGTCACAATTATTTATTATATCATTAATTATGAAAGTATTTTATAATTTTTGGAAGGTTTATCTCAGGAAGAACAAATTGAAAATTGATAGCACTGAAAAACCCTCGTAGTGCAATTTTCAACATGATCGTCATATTTATCATCAATATGACTTTTTGTATATGCTGTATGTGTTGACTGTCAAGTCTCTATGTGGCTCATAAAACATAATTGACCAACATTTGAACTCGCTCGTACCAGGTGAACATGGAACAAACAGTATACAGAAACTACCAGAAGGTAACCATCCAAGAGTCCCCGGGCCGCATCCCAGCCGGCCGTATCCCCCGCTCCAAGGACTGCATACTGTTGGCTGATCTATGCGACCGATGCAAGCCTGGTGACGAAGTGGACCTGACCGGCATTTACACTAACAACTATGATGGCTCGCTCAACACTGAACAGGTTATTATGTTGTGCTATCTTTGATTTATTTTTTGTGTCATGTCTGAAAATATGAATAAATGTGACAAAATCATACACACAGGACTTTATGTGATAAGGATATGATGAAAACAGAGTGCTTTCAACTTGAGTGGCAAGATAAGGAGTTTTCAATATATGTATTGAAATAACAAAATTTCTAAAAAATATTATGCAAGCTATGCAACCCATGGGGGCCAAGAGGCCATCCAGAGAATTACGTCACACGAGATTTTGACTTTTTTAATACTTCCCCATATCACACGTACTGTCATGACACCTGTATTCCTGTGACGTAATTATGTGAATAGGTTTACTAATGTTTCGGCGAAAATTATTTCGCAAATTATTAGACCCAAAACAATTATTCCCATATTTTTATTTGGCCAAATTGTTAATTCCCAATACAACACCTCGCAATCCCATCATTTGGCAACTAATGATTTGATAAATTATTATACAGCAACTTATTACTTGGGAATTTTATCATGACGCCAAAAATTTTTTCGCTAAATGTATTAATTGGCATACTCTTACTTAGCAGATTATCAGCTTCCAAACTATTAATCCCATTATTTTTATTTGGGCCAAATATTACTTCCCAACTCTTATTTAGCAGAGGCATTTTGTGGGTAATGTATAGTATTCAAAAAAGTCGGTTCTGGCGCTTCGCCGGCCGCTACCGCGGCACGCTCGCTTCGCTCGCTCGGCTCGCGCGCTGTTTGGTCACAGTTCTACCTAACACTCCTCCTCGCTTCGCTCGTCGTCGTACCTAACTAGTCTCTTTAGACATGTGACGTCTGTTAGTAAACTAATTGCTTATTTGTTTCAGGCAACAGATAAAAAATGCCTAATGTATGAAAAGAGAACTGTTGCATTAACTATACGTTATTTGTATAATGATTTGCCACATAAAAATTTGTTGAAATGAAACTTTGCAGTATAAAAATTTGCTAAATAATATTTTGACAATGTCTTGAATGCCTAAGAAATTCATTTGCTATATAAATGTTTGCCATATAAAAGTTTGACGAAGTAACATTTTGCAATATGAAAATATTGCTACATGAGAAAAATGCGAAGTAAGGTTATGCCAACTATTAATTTGTCAAATGAAACTTTGGCGGAAAGTTGGTTGCGAAATGATATTCGGCGAAACATATTTCGCCAAAAAGGGAGTACACCATGTGAATAGCCTATATCATGTCGACTATTATATTTATTTTGACGGGTATTAATACGCCATTTAACAGTGAAACTCAAATCATTTATTCTTCTAAAAACCATAGTTGGGCTCTATGGTTTTTAGATGAATAAATGTTTTTTTTTTTTTCATAAATGTGTAAAAAAGTATTTAGTGTTCCAAGAAAGAGAACACATGAACCTGAAATTATAAAATGCCAACCCAAATAATCGAGGGTTTCGTGGTCAAACCCGATAAATCGATATAATATTTCATTGAAGTTACAATCTTACGTAATTCACATATAGTTCTAAATTCAAAATCGCATTTATTCGACTTATCGGGTTTGACCACTAAACCCTCGCATGTCTTCTTTCTTTCTTCCTCATATCAAACTAACCTAATTTCCATCTCGCTCCTCAGGGTTTCCCAGTGTTCGCAACAGTGATCATCGCCAACTACATAGTGGTGAAGGACTGCAAGCACATCGTGGAGTCCCTGACCGACGAGGACGTCGCCAACATCGTCAAGTTGTCTAAGGACCCTCGGATCGGAGAGCGGATAGTCCAGAGCATCGCGCCTAGTATCTACGGCCATGATTATATCAAGAGGGGACTCGCGCTGGCGCTGTTCGGTGGCGAATCGAAAAACCCAGGTGTGTATCAGTGGCGGTGCGTGCAAGCTGATTCCCGTGACAAATTGAGCTTACCGTGAGGCTCAGTCAATTAGTGTAAGAATTTCTTGTAATATTTATTTATTATTCCCGCCGGCTTAACTGAGTTTCCCACAGTTCAAAAGTTTTCCTTGTAGTTATTAAGAAAAGACCGCCACCTATCCCTTTGTCGGGTATAGGCTTTCACGACTAGCACATGAATGGCGCGACAGTATTTCGCGGCTCTTTATAATTCATATGTTACTGGAAGTCTGAAGTTTCAGAGTTTCTATATGTTTGACCATACTGACTGCAACTAACTAATATACCAAACATAGAAAAATACCGGTAGTCTATGACGCTCTGTCTATCTCGCCGCGAGATACAGTCGCTATCAGATATATCGGAGCTGTAGAGGTGGTCACTAATATCGGAACAACGCCTCTATTGTCAAGGCGATAAAGTGCATGTTCCGATATTTTTGAATACCTTGGCTGCTCCGATATATTTGATTGCGACTTGACTGTCACGTGCTAGGCTTACTGCAGCCAAAGGTGACAATGAAAGGTCAGACTGCATCAAGCAATAAGATTTTATAATACTTTTAGGAACATATCTTTTAATAATCCTAAACAACAATTTTGATGTTTTTAACAGGTGAAAAGCACAAAGTGAGGGGCGACATTAACGTTTTAATCTGCGGGGACCCTGGCACAGCCAAATCTCAGTTCCTCAAGTACACCGAAAAGGTAATTCAATTTCATATTATATTCAACCAGAAAAAAAAAACTTATTTACATTTTTTGGTTTTATGAACAGATATAGATGTTGTATATAGGTGAAGCACACAGCTAAAGCATCTGGCCTATGTAGTAGTAACGTGTGTGTACTGTACAGTCGACGTCAAAGATATATTTACACTTTTTCACCTTAATACTTTGTAATAATGTGCAAAAGTGTAAACAGAATAGTTGGCCAACGTAATCTAAATTATTTGATCACACAAAATATTTTTATATCTTATATTTTTATATATGGTTTCCATAACTTTAAGTATTATATACGGACATTACTGCCTCGGACATCTGTAGACCTGGTCATATTTTCTTAAGTATACGTCATATATTTCAATTAGTCATAGTTTGAGTTGAGCAAAATAAAAAGTCACGGCCGTACTATCCTTTTTAAAGTCATTCAGCCCGTTTTCAACATGCTGTAGTTTTGTTTTGTTTTTTTCTTGTTTATAAGGTTTACTTTGATTCAGATTGCCCCCAGAGCAGTGTTCACAACCGGCCAAGGCGCTAGCGCCGTCGGTTTGACAGCTTACGTGAGGAAGAATCCTACGACGAGGTAAGTTATAACCCATTTATAACTCCTATTGCCATAGTCCACCACCATCACTCTTGGTAGACGTCTTTGCGACTTTTTCATGTTTTTTGCAATCATGGCAACCCCCAACCTGATATAAATCATATTCAGAGAAGGCCTACGTTTAGTGTCTTACCGCCAAAATGATGATGATGATGTAAATAGAGTTTAATAAAATGTTAATCTTTAAAAATGTAAACATAAGCTTAAATTATTCAGGGATTGGACGTTGGAAGCCGGTGCCCTCGTGCTGGCGGACCGCGGAGTGTGCCTGATCGACGAGTTCGACAAGATGAACGACCAGGACCGCACCTCCATCCACGAGGCCATGGAACAGCAGTCCATCTCCATCTCCAAGGCTGGCATCGTCACTTCTCTGCATGCCAGGTAAAATATAGTTTATGAATTTCTAGCTAGATGGCGCTGATCAGAGTATTGAAAATTGTGTATAAAGTTTTTTCCTTTGAAAATTATATGGCACGCGTATAATGCGTTTAGTATATTTAGTTGTATACTCACACGATTTTTACGCGATATGTTTATTTAGTTTCTGAATAGTACGCTAGATGGAGATGTTCTGCGTTGAAAATGTAATGAAAAGTTACTAAACATATTTCTGGTTTTATGTTATGTCATACGGGTGAGATTCTTTTGCTCATTAAATTATTCTCTATTCCATTGTAAGTCATGAAACTGCACTGATTCAACCTAAAGGTCAAGGACGTCCACTGCTGGCCCGGTACCGCGAACATCGAAGTTCGTATATTTCGAGCATCTTTCTCTATTACTCCAATCAGGGCGTCACGAGAGTGACAGAGCCAATCTTCCGAAATTTACGAATATCGTCTTTCGCGGTAGCGCCTCTGGAGGGCTCATCCAAGGCGACCCACAGCGACTGGCTTTGCGCCACACGAATCCAGTGGATTCCCTGCTGATAACTTTTAATTATTCCCGCAGATGTTCAATAATAGCGGCGGCGAATCCGATCGGCGGACGCTACGACGCTTCCCTGACGTTCACCGAGAACGTGAACCTGTCGGAGCCGATCCTGTCGCGTTTCGACGTGCTGTGCGTCGTTCGTGACGAGCCGGAGCCGATGCGGGACGCGCATCTTGCCAAGTAAATTGCATCTTCAATTATTTTTTTAATGATATAGGAGGCAAACGAGCAGACGAATCGCCTGATAGCAAGCAAATACCGCCGCCCATGGACACTCGCAACACCAGAGGAGTTACAAATACGTTGCCGACCTATAAGATCTCTATACACTCGTTTCTTGCAGGTTTGGAGGTCATATCGGTCCAGAAATACTGCACACGACAAATAATTTTAAGTTACTTCAGACATGTTTGAAGAGGTTTAACAAAAAAAATTTTACTCTATTCGCTGTTGAACTTGCTATCGGTATGGAAAGAAGAACTGTAATTTCAAAACCTGTCTATCATTACATGAGATGTAGTGTACGTGACTTCAACTCTCGTGAAACTACCTATACTCGTAGTTGTGTGTCACCTCAACTCTAGCGGGACTATATAGACTAAACCAATGTTTGATTGATGTTTTGACTATAGGGTTGGCGAGTTTTTAATTTACAATATAATATTCTGTTTTGCGATTAGTCAACGTTAGGTGACGCCACCGAATATCTAATAAGTCGTTAAGTGTCATCCTTACTGATATTTTATTAGTTTCTTTAAATGTGACATTATCTATGAAAAGGGACCTTATTGTCGATGGCGCTTATGTTCAAGACGATACAATACAAACGCAACGCGATTCGACGTAAGTGCCATCAACAATAAGGTCCCTTTTCCTAGATAATGATACAAATTTTCAATTGTTTGTCCATAGATTCGTAGTGGCTTCTCACATACGTCACCACCCCACCCATCGCGGCCAGGCCATCGAAGAGAACGAGTTGGCTGATCCAGATTTTGCACTGTCACAGGATTTACTCAAAAAATACATCGTCTACGCGAAAGAGAACGTGCGACCGAAACTACAGGTAATAACATAAATTAACACTTTGGCGGACAGTACGCCTATAGGCGTCGCGAATGTTTTTGTTTCCTATGGCCTATGACAGATGACGTAATTTACTGTCCACCAACGTGTTAAAAGTCTATAATACAACGTGGTATCCGGCCTTTGACGCAAAATAACCCTGACCGCTATGCCGTGTGTCGTATCACTAACGCGGCATATGACGTTCGTAGCGACTGGCACACAGCCCTCCGTCGGCGTGAATTGCTATTTTGGCGTTTAAGAGGTGAATATTGTCAAGTGACAATTTATGTGGTCCTAATGAAAAACGGTATAATTTTCATACTACTACATACGAGGTTCACAGATTTATACATTTAAATTGAAGTTATATACTTAAGAAAAAGATACCGGGTGTTCCAGGCAGTATTTGAACCCGCGTTTTCGCATTCGCGGCTGCTCTGACTAACTCGACCACCCGTCGGCGGACCCCGTCGTAATTTTTCAATCTTTTATCGGGTTAGCCACCGCCATACTCTAAGGTTAAGTAGTCCTGATACAACTAAAGTGATAGTATCTATGCAAGTTCGAGTAAAGAGGTGATAATATAATTTGTTTTTTTTTTTTTCACTAGAACATGGATCAAGACAAAGTTGCAAAGATGTACAGTCAACTGCGTCAAGAGTCTCTCGCAACCGGAAGCTTACCCATCACCGTCAGACATATCGAATCAGGTGAGTTTATCTGTCAACTTAACATATCAACTTTGAATTGATGGTTTTATTGAACTTATTATAGAAGTGTCATTGCGCTTAAACTATCTCTTTGAATAAATAAATATTACAGGACATCCTTACACAAAATATTGATTTAACCCTTATACAAATTGACTGAACTCCACGGAAAGCCCAAGAAGACTCCTGTTTTGGGTACTCAGCCAACGATATAATATAATATAAAAATACTTAAATACATAAAAAACCATTCCTGACTTGAATTAGTAATTTAAACTGCGAAGACGTTTACGGGGAAATATATGTCTAATTAATGTTGTCTATGTGTCACCCGGCAGTGATCCGCATGAGCGAGGCGCACGCCCGCATGCACCTGCGGCCGCAGGTGAGCGAGGAGGACGTCAACATGGCCATCCGCACCATGCTCGAGAGCTTCGTCGACACGCAGAAGTACAGCGTCATGCGCGCCATGAGACAGGTATCTCTCTCGTACATCAGCAATCTACTAACCCCCGTCTTCATCGTTAAATATGGCGGAGCAGCTGTCAAACTTTTTAAATGAAACTTGTCAAAATTTGAATATAGAACGCGGACATGCGTCACACGTTAACACATACTACCAGCCAGGTGCTTTAGCTAAGTTTTTCATCTATACGACCCTATCGCTTCACAATCAAAATGTACCACCAAACAGTATTATCATAAAGTCAAATGCCTCCACCTTGCCATTGACATACCTGACATACCTTGTGAGAATCGGCAAGGACTAAAAGTCAGTTAATACAGAACAAAATCCGCTAAGTGTACGTATGAGTTGGGCGTGCCGTGGCGGGCGCGTTGCGTGCATATCAAACAAATACAAACATACAGGTGCGGCCTTAAAGCTGGCGAACACTAGCGTTTCTGTGCCATGTTCTCTCGGCGTTCCCGTATAAAATTGCACGCTGCGGAGACACCGCGTGTTACTATGGAATCGACAGGAAAACGTCCAGAGGCCGCTGCTACTGTGCCCAGGCCATTAGAGCACTGCTTAAATCCCTTGAAAGCTTAATGTATTGCGGCTTGGGTGTTATCACATAAGATTTAAAACTACAACATATCATCAAACAAAACACTGTTTCAAGTCGACTAATTATAAATAGACAGGCTACTACGAAATCTTACACTGTAGCTCAATATGCATAGATTGCTTTCTTTTTCAAACTAACGCTAACTAATCCTTACTTAACAGAATGATATGTACAGTCAGCAGCAAAAGTGGCTAAGCGTTTGAAGTGTTCAAAATGACCTTAACGCGCTCTTATTCTCTTGACAATAGAGATGTGTTTACCTCATTTTTAACACCTGAAACTTAGCCACTTAGCTGTACTTATTTACTTACGATCTTTACATGCTAAACATTTTAATTCCAGACATTCCAAAAATACCTATCCTACAAAAAGGACCACAGCGAGCTCCTTTACTACATCCTCCGCCAACTCACAATGGACCAGCTCGCCTACATGCGCGGCCTGCACAACCACTCGCAGGCCACCATCGAGATCTCGGAGCGAGACCTCGTGGAGCGAGCGAGGCAGATCAACATTACAGACTTGAAGCCGTTTTATGACAGTCGCATTTTCAAGATGAACAGTTTTAGTTACGATCAGAAGAGAAAGGTTATCATACATATGCTGCCTGACACTCCGGCTGAGGCGTAAATTTTTTAAATAGTTTGTGTATTTGTTCAATATGAACTACATGCTTTTATTGGTTTTCTTTAAGATCAAATCCGTGGCCCTAAAAAGGGTGTAAAAGGGCCAAATTAGCAGGGCTCGTAATTTTCATGCCGATGACAACAATTTTACGTCACGCTCCACATAGGGTGATTCCAAATAGTTTTAGATATTGTAAATTATTAATCATTAGACGTCAATCATTTTATTCATGTACAAACATAAAATAATATACTGATTCCCTAAATGTACTTATTAGTTCTTGAAGTCAAGAAAAATGTGTCTATCAATTCTAAATTTTCTTTTTAACAGAGAAGTTAGAAAAATTAACCAAATGTGATACCCAAAAAAATACGATTACAATACGAAAATATTTTTAAGAATGGACGCGAAGATGACTTCGATTTTCTTTGCATGGGAATGAATGCAGGAAGGATGGCGTGCTTTACGTTAGAGAAGAATTCTGTTTTCTACGTAATTATTAACATATTAACAAATGTATAAAAACAAATGTTAATGTAAAAATAAATAGTTTTATTTACGTTTCACGTATCAAGTGGGTATTAATTTATTCAAAGTGTCAATAGAGTACTTTTAATTTCATTTGTGCATGATTACATTTATTGACGACTAATGATTATTAATTTACAATAAAACTATTAGAGATCACTCTATATGGAGCGTGACGTCAATTTGACGTCATCGGCATTAAAATTACGGGCCCTGCAAATTAGCATATCGAAAAAGGGTACAAGTGCCGTACGTTTTATAGAACTTGTGGCCTTTTTTACTGAGCAGATTTGACTTTTACCCTTTTTCACTGAGGTTACAGAAATGTCTCCTTGGGGGAGAATGCGTTGGCAGTAACTTCTCATGTCTTGAGCGTTGGTTTAAAGGGCCCCATACAAACACGGAGAAACTGATCGATATGATCGCTCATTTATTAACAGGTCATTATATTGGGTTAATACCTATGAAATTCGCTTAGTTTATTTATTTCAATGCATTGTAGCTACGATTTTTTTTTTTATAACTGGAGAGTTAACTATATAACAAAGATATTTGATACAATTAATTGTTACTTTTTTTTTAACATACAATATGAAGCCCGAAAATAGTTAAAATTATATGCTGCCAGTTCAATTAGGTGTCTGAATTATTTATATATTTTTGAAAGTACCATTTTTAAGAAATTGATACATACTTTAAAAGTGACTTAAGTTTACTGGCAAATTTTTGTTTGGTTTCAATTTGCTGACTAAATAATCTGTAAAATTGAATGTTATATATTGGAATTCGTTAGAATTCTCCTTACAAAACGCCAATTTCATAGGTACTTGCGGCGCCTGCGTCAAGAATCGACCAAAATCGATCGTTGATCGCAAAGAGCCATACAAACTAGTTTCCTCGCTACAATATTCATAATTACAGTGGGTTTGTGTTGCGATATCGCCTTTGATCAAGTAAATCGTTGGCTATACTAACATATACTATCGATCGGATTGTAAAGATGAATCTTTGTATGAAGCCCTTAAAGTCACCATCAATAAAATCTCGCATAACAGACCGCAAAAATATATGACAGAATGTTGTGTCGAGGCGTAAGAGCGAGTCACATATTTTTGATGTCCGTTGTACAAGATATTATTGCTAGTAAACTGTGCAGTGTAATATTGTTACTGCTATTTAATTATCAATTGATTTCAGCCAGTAATTTAATGATACTGTAAAAATAAGTACACGGCATATGTCTGTTTATAAGATTTGATTTCATCACATATTTCATCAATATCATCATATCATTATTGTAAGTAATCCATCATGATATTTTATACATTGTACAATCGCCATCAGATATATTGGAGCTGTGAAGGTGGTCACAAATATCGGAACATGCACTTTATCGCCTTGACAATAGAGGTGTTGTTCAGATGTTTGTGACCACCTCCACAGCTCCGACATATCTGATGGCGACTGTACATTTAATCACATATGCAGGACATAACTAGCAGAACAACCCACCTCGTTGTATTTGTAGATTTTAAGATAGCTGTAAGCCTTATTTTGTAGTACAAAACGAATCTGTCTTTTACATTTTTGATCATTTTGTTCAATAAACTATTTTCTATACACTCTTGCAGTTTGTTTGACCTCGGAACGAAAATTGATAACTCCAGAATCTTAATAGCACCATTTAGGATTGTCCCGGTTGTAGCTATGTACATCGTGCACTGCACTTGTGATCTGGACAAGCTCTTATTCCCTTGACAATAAAATCTTGTCTAGGTCATTTAGTACACCTCTTCCGCTTAGCAACTTTTCATACTGAATGTATATATATATTTTCGGGACAATTTTTACTCAAATCGACCTAGTCCTACGGTAAGCTCAATAAGGCTTGTGTTATAGGTACTAGACGACTATATTATTTAATAGATAAATACGTACAAATACTTAAATACATAGAAAACACCCATGACTCAGGAACATTATTTTTATAATTAATAAAGTTTTAGTTTCTTTTATTTTAATATTTCTTTCTGAGGTCTATCTATATTAATATCTACACTTGACAAAACTGACGTCAAAATGGCTCACCCCTGCTGAGCTCTGATAAGTAGGCATATAAATGGAAAGTAAACAACATTTAAACAAACAGTCGTAAATCCTTATTTTTAATATTTAACGAAGATTAAACACTTAGTTTACGTTTTAAAACTAAAACGCGCAGATAGGATGAGGGTAGTCTAAAAGGAAATTGACCAAATAGCATGCCTTGGAATGATTCCAGAACGCTTAATTTTTCTATCGATTGATTTAAAAATAAAGCATAAAGAGGGTATAACTAAATTTTTCAGAGCTAAGAGTAACGATATATGAACTTAACCGGTTAGTTGGCTGAGCCTGGATAATGTCTCTTATTAGTTTGTGCTATCTGTCACTTTCACACTCGCATACTTGGAGCGTGACAGATTGTGGGAAATTAAAAAACTCGACTATTTTGGCTAGCTGGATGGTGCAAGTGGACCTTACGGACTAAATTCTACCGCCCTATACGCAATTACTCAGCCTAAGTCACTGACGGAAGCTAATTTGAAAATAATTTACGGCCCGGCCACGACATGGCGCCAATCGCGGCGCGGCAAGCGTTTTATCTGTTCATTGAGTGTGATCCCAACTAACCGCAATGCATTGCGCGTCTTGACTGCGCAACGTACATATAAAACGCTCGCCGCGCATTGTCGTGGCCGGGCCGTTAGGCTAAATCGCCAGTAACTGGTCTCCTTATACTGAAAAACTATTTACCTTTAAAGGTGAACAGAGTTCATCTTCAGTGGCTGAGGCACTGGCCCCAACGCGAGCTAGTAAGCTATTTCAAGGGATAAAAATAATCGATTCCGTGTAAATAAAAGAAAGATATATATAATTATATCTCCTCGCCCGGCGATGATCTACGATAGACCGGCTATGACATATATGTCTCTTTTATATACACGGGATCTATTTATCTTTTGTCCCTTGAAATAGCTGTCAGCTCATAGCTTACTACCTCGCGGTCGGAACAGTGTCTGAAGCCACACGAGCGTTTCGGTTGCCCCATACAACACGCGGCTCATCACGTGATACAAAGTATGGCGCAACTGAAATTGCGCGACAGAAATTATGCTCGTGTGGCTTCAGCCTAAATATACATATTGTACAGTCAGCGTCATATAGTTGGTAGCATCCAAAGTACTCATAAAGTTCGGTACACCATAGAATTTGTATGGTGTACCGAACTATTTGAGTACTTTGAATGCTACCAACTATATGACGCTGACTGTAATAGGGATTCAATTACTAAAATGGTTCTATTTATAGGTAAACAAAATTCATTTTTAGTATAACATAGCAAGTTTTATCCTACTTACATTTAAATCGCAACGTGAGAATTTATTACTTCAGTAAAACTCAAGTGAAGCTGGACTGGAAAAAAAAACTTTTAAAATGTATCTATGTTTGTATCTTTGATATGCTAGCAGACGTTTCTGCTTAATATAAAAATAATTTAAAATGTATGAGGAATAAAGGGGTTACAAGTATAGCCAAATAAAACGACATGGTGCCATCCATCAATAATTTAATTTACTTTTTTTATCAAAATTCATGAGTTGACTATGGAAACAGATTTAAATAAATTTATAATGATAACTTAAGACATTTATTTGATCATACAAGTCTTATAAAATATGGATACAGATATTCTAAGTGTGTACTCTAATGTGGCCAACTACTGCTATCATCCGTCTATCACTGCAAGTATAGTACAAAGCATGAAACAATAGAACACTAACATTACATGTCATGAGTAATATTGTAAATTCTTAACTTAGTGTCATAGGTACAGCATTACACAGAAAATAAGATAATATTTTTATTCTATCATATCCTAGCATAGATCTCCATTAAACAACTTTTAGAGCTTTAACTCAATCTACTAACTTACATGGGTAATTTAATATAGAGTGGACTTGTGAACTATTAAAATTTAAACAGTTTGGCCTTTGACCTAACCATAAAACTTTAAAATTACCCATGTAAATATTACTTGGTGACCTAACCTTAACATCTCCACTAATCTTATTATAATAAGTTAAAATCCTTTTAATAAAATTACCCTCATCACCAATAAACAAATTTCATGTTTCAACAATTTCATTACACAAACTAACTCACTGAAGTTACAATTTCATTGTTTATTAGCAATTAGGTAACAGACATCACAAGTAAGAAACTACACATTCATAAAAACTAATTCTAGCATTGTAAATAATTAAATAAAACTCAAATCATAAAAAAAGTTATCAATCATGTACCAAAGTAGGTTTAGACAATGCCAGTTACTGGTATGCCAGTTAAGATGAAACTAGTGAGTACTGATGGCATAAAATACAGACAAGTGGTAGTAAAAGGAATTGTCTAAACCATATTATATGCAAAAATAATATTTTAAATAAAATGACCAGCATTGTTTACTGCATCTAAGCTCCCTGTCTCACAGTAATAGTTTGTAGGATATTGCAAATCTACACATTATTTTTTTTTTTTTTTAAAGTAGGGTAGTTGTAATATAAGAGCAATATTTCTAGTTTTTACCTAGGAAATAAAATTTTAGCATTGAACTGTTAAAATGTACACTACAAATTATGTTTTTTTCAAGGATAATGGTATAGACATCTAACAGTTTGGCTTACAAAGCTTAACCTACAGAGAATTGACGCTGCACACCTTTCTATCGGAATTGAGATATAATACTAATATATAGTTACTTTTACTGTGAGAAGGTCCTACAGCTATCCTTAGTAAAATAATGCAGCATCTGCTACTGAAAGCCTATGTATATGCTGCATATTTTACCAAGTTTACAAATTACAATGTATCTCGCATCTTAATCACTCCCTGAGCCCGAGTTGCTGCTGTCACTGTCACTCTCAGAGTCACTGCTGCTGTCACTGTCTGAGGAACTGGAGCTGGAGTTTGAGGAGTCAGAGTTATCCGAAGAACTGTTGTCAGAGCAGTCTGAGCAACTGGAGTCGTTACGCTTCTTTTTCTTGTTTGACATTTTGCAACTTCCTCCACTATGTAAAAACAACATTTTATTTATAATGTGTATAATATATCAAGGGTTTCGTAGTCAAACCTGATAAATCAAGTAAATGGGATTTGGAATTTAGAACTATACATAAGATTGTTACTTCAATTAAATATTATATCGATTTATCGGGGTTGACCATGAAACCCTCAATATTATTATTGTTTTGTGATGTCTAATATGTTACAAAAATATCAGCTTTCACTATTACTCCTTGAAGCAATAGTGGCTAACCAGGTCAGACAAAACTTACTAAACTTAAATATATTTCTGAATTAAAATTGATATTAAAAAAACCTAACATTTTTGAAAGCTCTAATAGAAACACGTTTCAAACTTCACTTGCAATTCATTTTAAAACTGGGGGTAGTTTCAGATTAATTTAAATTTAAGCCTAACGGCTTTCATATTTTTCATTTAATACGACTATAAAATGTATAAAAAACAAAAGAGAGATTCCTGACCTTAAAAATACCATTTCCAACGAATTTTGTCTTACCTGCATTGTGGTTCCTGCTTGGATTTCTTGGCCTTCAGGTTCTTCTTGAGAACTTGGGTACGCGAAGGGCGAACGAGAATCTTGCGTTTCCCTTTGCACTCGTAACTCCAATGACCGAACTCAAGGCACTTCTGGCATTTGATGCCTTGAGGAAATGCCGCGGCCAAGGCTGCTTGCCTACAATTAACAATGATTTTAACAACGAAAAAGATTAAGAAACTACACTTAATCATTTAAGGTATTCAAAGAAATCTTACTTTTTCCTATCTGATTGGTGTCTGTTGTACGGCCCCAGAGTCATCTTGATATGGTGAAGAGCCTTGGGATTTCAAATGGAAATACCGTTACTGTTGTTGTAGGTAGATGTAAAATGCGAAATAAAACTAGGCAGCTGTTTTCTTAAAGGCACCGGTCCTCGTGGCTCTCAAAACAATAATGATTACAAATCCTCACAAAAATAGTCGAGCGTGGAAAACGTACGACAAGTTGAGTGTCAAAATATTTACGTTCTGAAATATAATGCCATTAAAAATTTAACTTTTCATACTTTCTTATAGGTATTCAATAGATTTTTTTTAAATCAAAATGTATCGAGTTTACGTATAAATCTATGAATTCAAATAAAAAGTGTATGACTGATAAGACCAAGTTAATTTATATTAGTCGTTAAATTTCCATCAAAATAAGAATTCCCGAACGATTTATCTGTATTTTCTCTATTTCCTGTGTTTAGTTTTGACCATTTTTCATGTAAGTCTTATATTATGTAGTTTGAATTTAGTCTTTATTAACAACGTCAGAGATTCCATTTTTGCTAGATTCTTACACTAACGTTTATAAATTCTAACGTTACTTTAATGACAGTTGACGTCAATTACGTGGACGTGCTCGGACTTGCTCTTGCGTGTGTTTTCTGACATCCGTTAACATGTCAAATATAATATCTACCAATAACGGTGAGATAATGTCGGCTGTGATTGGTTGAAATTGTCGAAATATTTCGAAGTGTATTCTTCGAGTGAAAAAAGGACATAGCTTTTGAGAGAGCCTTGGAGCGAGGGTTGTAATACTGTTAAAAGTTTCGTAATAATAAAAAAATAACAATCTTCTAGTTTGAAATGTCCGAAAATAGTTTTACAGCGGTAAAATGTCGGAATGGTATTGGAAGGTTATAGCTATGAAGACCGCATTCGTTCTTACATGCATTGTAAGTTCGCTTCGAGCCGAAGACCCAGTTCATGAATTACCGTTTTGTAATCCTCACAATGTAATTACAGACAAAAATGAGTAAGTACCATCTATTCTCTTAATTCACCAGCTCGCAGACTTGTTGGAACCTGTAGTTTTTTGTTAATATGGGCAGATATACTTGATAAAATTTTGTAAACAAACTTTATGGTATATTTCGTTTGTTTATTTTGGTAGATTCTCTTAGTAATAGTCCTATGGTAGACATAAATATTTAGTTAACCAGCCTTTTTTAAGAAACTATTTTCATTTAAAAAGGAACATATTTTACTAAGTACCTCACTTATTATATTTATACTTTTTTTCTTCATAATTTATTTTTATATTGCTCTGCCTTATAAACCTACATTATTACAATAGCATTGCATTTTATAAAGCCTTTATATAACCGTGTTATATATATAATTATAATTTTAAAGTATATCCAAATATATTACTTTTCTTAATGTACATACTTGTAATACTTGTAATTAAAGATTTTTTTTTCCTAACCCCATTCATGTTTCCAGCTTAATGATAGTGAGCACCTTAGATGGCAAGCTGACAGCTTTCTCAACTGCCGATGGTACCAAGGCTTGGGAAATTGAGACACAACCTCTTCTATCATCTAACTTACATCATGTTGAGGTGAGGCCTTAATACCCTTATTATTAGTATAATTTTGACATAAATAGTTACCATTGATTTGGACACCTTTTTAAACAGCCTGGCTAAGAAATCAATGGGAGGCTATTGCCCTGCACAATACAATCGTTTAGTGATTTTGTGATGGCACCAGTAATGGACAAGGAACCAATCATGAACATTAGTGCTTATTTCAAAGGAGTTAAGTGTTGTGCATTTGTTGGGACATATTCAATTTATAACTTTATGATTTTTGAAGTAAGAACTAAGTGTCCATCATTGGTGCCTGTCAGCTAAAAGTGTCCAACATTGGTGCCATTACCTTAAATTCATAATATACTTATTATAGGACATCCATACACAAATTGACTGAGCCCCACAATAAGCTCAAGAAGACTTGTGTTGAGGGTACTCAGGCAATGACATATATAAAATACAAATATTTAAACACATAGAAAACACCCATGATTCAGGAACATAAGAACATAAATAAATGCTCTTGCTGGCATTCAAGCTCATCAGCTATTGTTGATGTATACCTTATAGTTATAAAACATTAACAATGTAACCATCTTAGAAAATTTGCACTAAACTGTAAAAACATTTTAGCTAACTGCGGGAGGCAAGTGGGTGAGACTCGTCCCTTCCCTCCGAGGCACCCTATACAGTCTCAGTGGAGACAACATTGAGCCCTTGCCTTTCAACGCAGACCAGCTTCTGTCATCCTCATTCAAGTATTCTGATGATTTAGTTATAGCTGGTAAGTTATATTTAATTTTGCATAGGTTAATTATTTTATACTGCTTTGGCGACATTTCTCTATGGCTGCCTACCACTAAACTTGCTGTATAAGAGTGAATCAACTATTTATTGTTGTTATTCTTCCCTGTCAGCCAGGGGACAACAGAAGCACATGCACCTTGTTACAAAAGAGTAAGATGAAAAAGTGTAAACATATCTTTGATGTAGACTGTACATACATAGTTATTGACTGTGATTTTAATTTGAGCGCTTCTTTAAAAGAACTTTTGTAAGTACTAGCATTTGTTTTGTTTTGTTGTTAATGTGTTGTGCGAGGAAGCCACCAGCTCTGCGGTCACCAGTTACATCAATCAGTTGATTAGTTTAGGAATAGTTTAAATTTACAATTTTTTTTTGCATTTAACTATTTGATTTCTGGAAATATATTCTTCATGTTTGTTTAAATTTTTTATATGACATATAAGAGACTGGTATTTGGCGAGTCAATATATTCATACTGTTTGGTACGACTATTGTTGCTTATCAAGTGTTTGATAAGAGTAATCCACTCGAGTTTTTAATTGTTTATCAAATGTGGAGAAGTTTGCATTGTGTGATTCAGCTTTATACATGTTTAATAGTTAACAAAAAATAATAATTGAATGTTTTACTATAATATTTATATAAACAAAAATTAGTGCAAGAGTCTTACTAACATACAGAAAATATAACTATCCAAGTGACTAACAGATTTGACCTAGAAATTGTGGGATATCAGGTTTAAAATACCTATATGATGATTGTTGATAAGGTTTATTTCGAAACTATTTTATATGGCAATGATGTCTTATACCTAGACCTCAGACATTGATGTGTCATTATATTACAAATGTCACAGAGTAGGTAACGTTTGTCACTAGTGTTTTCCCTATAACGTGTATTGGGGTAATTTTGAACGTATAAAAGTAACGGGTGATTCCGCCTCTATTGTCAAGGTGATAACGGGCATGTTCAGATATTTGTGACCATCCTTACAGCTCCGATATATCTGATTGTATAAAAAAATATCTAGCTCAGTGATGATGTACCCGTCTCGAAACTTCCGATCTTCGGCGCCACCGCGAAAAACGATAGTAAATTTTGGACGATTGTCTCTCTTACTCTCATGACGTGTTAATTGGAGTAAAAGAGAAAGATGCTCGAATACGAACTTCGATGTTCGCGGCACCGGGGCTGGTCCCTGTTTGTTGTTGTTTTGTTTGTTTGCCCAAATCTTCGGACTAGTAGCGCGGATCTGTGCAATCGTGTCCATTCCACCGCCCTTATACGCCAATAATATGACGTCAAATAAGTGTTTACACATCTGCGACGCGAGACGATCTGAGGCGAACCTTATGCCTTAATAGTCACTTCTGCATAGATAGGTAGGTTAGTTATGGAAAAATGAGAGGCAGCTATAATCTAGAGCGAGATACTACTAATTATATTTCTTTCGAACAGTATTAAATATATTCAAGGTTAATGTGCTTAATGAAGATTATCCAATTTGTAAAGATTGATTTACTAAGGTTTCGGAATAGATATATATGTAGGTATTTAGATAAAACATTATGCAAACATCGTTAAATCATTAAAAAAAAAACACAACAAAATAGGTAGAAGAAGGATGCATTGAAAATCAGGCCTTCTTACTTTGGTTTAAGGTCGTTTTTTAAATGCACAGCGTCTGTTAACTGGTTTTCAGACGCGCGTCGGGCGCTGCGGCTATGAGTATGACTAATTCTGGGTATTAAACAAAGCAAAGCAAAACTCTACTGTGAGTGTGACTCATCGTCAAATGAAAGTAAGCCTTTCGGTAAACTATGGGTTCCAAGATTATTATGGTTATGTGTACACAAAATACACGTAGTTAATAGCATTATTACTTTTTAGTATACTCCCAACACACATATTATGTATTTATATAAAACACACACAATTATATAAAATAAAATACGAAAATGAAATTGTGACGGTGTGAGTGAATGAGTACTAGGTATTTGTCTCGCAATCTAATCAAAAGGAAAAATAATAAAGTGTTGCACTCTTATTTATACCTACCGTAGGAAAAAATTGACATTTTTGGCATAGATTTTCAAAAACCAAGATTAACTGAATACAGAAAATTTGGGTTCCTAACCTGGAAAGTAAAAAAGGGCTGTATACAATTTCTAGATTTTGCCAAAAATCACAA
This sequence comes from Grapholita molesta, assembly GCA_022674325.2. Classification (NCBI taxonomy): domain Eukaryota; kingdom Metazoa; phylum Arthropoda; class Insecta; order Lepidoptera; family Tortricidae; genus Grapholita; species Grapholita molesta. The sequence goes on along the minus strand of CP053121.2, from coordinate 4,927,321 downwards.
GACTAAGTTATTTTTTATTAGAAACGTCTGCGATTATCGACGATATTTAAATCGAAAGAAAAATAGAAAAAATTGACAAGTTTAAGAGGTAACAGTACCGAAGCCCTTTCTCAGATTTGAGATTTTTGAACGACTATATCTGTCGCGCTGGCGCGCGAAGTGCCCCGCGGCCCCATCGTGCCTGTGTGTGTGGCTCACGGACTGAGCCCGCGCACTTCGGCCGCAACAAGCCACTAAGCCACTCGCTATTCTATTCATACCGGCACGCGACGCGAAAATATTGTTTGTTATAATTTTGACCACGATTCCGTTTATTGATACTCGAGATTTAACTTTATGCAATTAAATTTTAAATCTATACGTTAACATTACAAGCTGCAACATTATCAAAACCTTTCGTAGTTACTTGAGTAAGTAGGTACCGACTCTTTAACACTTGGGTATGTTTTATTCGCTTTGCAGGCTGATGTTGCCAATTGATAGAGATAATTATATACCTATATGCAATAATAGTTTTCCGTATGGGATTGGAATTATTTAAGTACTAAATTTCATAATGCAAAAGTAACACCACCCGGTGTTACTGTGCAGTTTAGGTACATTTAGCCCGCGAGCCTATCGGGCAGGCGTCTAGCAGCCTGTCGCTTCGAACCTCCTATTAGTACCATGTCAGGGTTTGATGATGGAATACCAGGAAAATGCTTCTTCATATAATTTCTAAAGCTATTGAGACATTTGTCTATGACCATCATCTCATAAAAAAGCGCTTGGTGGCCTAGCGGTAAGAGCGTGCGACTGGCAATCCGGAGGCAGCAGGTTTGAAACTTGGCTTGTACCAATGAGTTTTTCGGAATTTATGTACGAAATATCATTTAATATTTAACCAGTCACTTTTCGGTGAAGAAAAACATCGTAAGGAAACCGGACTATTCCCAATAAGCCCTACCCTCTGGGTTGGAAGGTCAGATGGCAGTCGCTTTCGTAAAACTAGTATCTACGCCAAATCCTGGGATTAGTTACCAAGTGGACCCCAGGCTCTCATGAGCCGTGGCAAAATGCCTGTACAATTTGAACTTGCGACCTCCGGATTGCAAGTCGCACTCTCTTACCGCTAGGCTACCAGCGCTCCAAAGATGAAATTTATAGCATTATACAGGGTGTCTCATTCAGATCGGTCAGTATGGGGAAGTTTGGAACTACCTATAAGACATACAATGATTTGTTCTTAGGAACCATGTCATCGATTTTAGGGACAAGAAAAACTGCATACATAGATAAAAAAAACAAAACTCTCTGAAGAATCGAACCAAGTTATTTTGGAAAAAAAAAAATCTAAATTATTTCCGTTTGGATATGGATTGTATTGGTTATAGGCAGCAAAAGTTACGGTGAAACATGATGTCTCAAATGAATAAAATGCATTGTAATTTATCTTTTAATTTTATTTTTAACAACTGGGGTCGATTCCAAAACTGAACACATTTTTTTTAAATCAATTTATGCTGTTTTTCTTGTCCCTAAAATCGATGACATGGTTCCTAAGAACAAATCTTTGTATGTCTTATAGTTCCAGATTTCCCCATACTGACCGATCAAAATGAGACATTCTGTATACATATAATTAACTAATTAAAAAAAAAACTTACAAAATAGTAAACCTGTTCGCTACTATGACATGGGCCTCCCCCATAGTCTGTTATAAGCAGCATGAGGGGTTCTGATCGAGTAAATAATAATGTTTCAATAAATAAATATTACTGGACATTCTTACACAAATTGACTGAACCCCACGGTAAGCTCAAAAAGGCCTGTGTTTTGTGTGAGTACTCAGCCAACGATATATATAACGATATATGCAAATAATTTACCTATAATAATTGTTCTATGAGAAAATGCATTTTATGTTTGATTTTTTATTGTACTTACTGTCGTGTTATTGGATCTGCTCGTATTAGCATCTATATATATATATACAGTGGTTCTCATTTAGATCGGTCAGTATGGGGAAATCTGGAACTATAAGACATACAAAGATTTGTTCTTATAAACCATGTCATCGATTTTAGGGACAAGAAAAACTGCATAGATGGATAAAAAAAAATGTGTTCAGTTTTTAATAGACACCAGTTATTAAAATTAAAAGATATTGGATTACAATGCATTCTATTCATTTTAGATATCATGTTTTATGGTAACTTTTGCTGTCTATAACCTACACATTCCATTTATCCAAACGGAAATCATTTAAAGTTTTATTTTCCAAAACAACCTGGTTCGATTCTCGAACAGAGTACAAGTTTTTTTTTATCTATGTTTACAGTTTTTCTTGTCCCTAAAATCGATAACATGGTTCCTAAGTACAAATCTTTGTAAGTCTTATAGGTAGTTCCAGATTTCCCCATACTGACCGATCTGAATGAGACACCCTGTATATAAACGTTAGTCCTGACTGACTGATCGACGCCCTGCCCAAACCGCTTAACTTAGATAAATCTGATTTATTCATAATAGGTAGTTTATGTATCGCAAGGACTCACTTAGAAGGGATTTTCGGAAATTACACCGTTGAGGGAGTAAAAAGGGGGTTGAAAGTTAGTATGGGGATTGTAAAATTTTAAGCGAGAGACTTGAAATTTTGTGTAAACACTCGTTATTTAAATACAAGAAATGACATATGAACGTTTTTTAAAATTCATCCCCTAAGGGGTCAAAAACGGGGGTTAAAAGTTTGTATGGAGAAGGAACGTCAATGTTACAAGTATTCTTTTGCGTGTGTGAAGCCGCGGCGAAAAGCTAGTATAGTATATTTTATAGACTTCTCACTACTACATGCAATACAATTGACATTGTTACTTCAGTAACATTTACTTGTTACTGTTCTTCAGTATAGTTATTCCGATGGCATTAACTGTACCAAAATTCGGTTTATCGATAACCCATTACATCACTAGATCATCGACATTCAATGTCGACTATTGCTCATGACTATTTGACTGTGTACATATTTAGTAGATTGCCTACCCCTCCAAAAACAGTGCGATAGGGACAACTGCAGCTCAGGCGAAAAATCCCGCGTAAAAATCTCAAAAATCGAGGTTTGGCTCTCGACGTTTTCCTCCTCCAAAACTTAACCAATCTGAATAAAATTTTTGGAACAGAATGATGAAGAGTTATTCTGTGTCGGTATTTTGCTTTTTGTGTTTTATGCTATATTATTTGAATAATAAGTGAATGTTTGCGAGATAGTTGAGTGAGTCGTTTTTAGCAATGTTTACAGAGCTCTAAATCTTAAAAAAACTAAAAAATCCAAAAAAACGAAACATACCGACACAGATATCGATGATATCAATCTGTGCTGAAAAAATCACTGCTCTAGGGTTAAAAACCAGGGAGGAAAAAGTCGAGAGCGTTTGTATGGAAAATTGCATACTACCGTTTCCTCTTAAGCGGTACCTACTCGTATTGCACAATTGGTAGTACACTGGGCTAGTGATCCAGTGCTTGTGGGATCGAGTCCCGCTGCGAGTCAATTTTTTTCTATTTTTCTTTCGATTTAAAGATCGATTACAAGACTAAAAAAACGGAGGAGGTTCTTAAGTCGACGTTACGTCGACGATATTTGTTTTTTTTTTCTTTTTGTATGAGCCCGCATAAAAGTCGATTTCAGAATTAACCGTGATTTTAACCCAAATTACCAGATTAACTAACACCTTTCTAAAAATGTCACATTTGTGTAAACAAACGATTAATCCTTATCATGTCGACTATATAATCCGTTGCTATTCGTCACCGCCCCTTGACGGACTGCCGCGTTTGTGCATACAAGTTATTCACGCGAGTGCGTGGTAGGCACCTAAAAACGATGACAGAACATCGTATATACGTATCACAAAATTACATTGTGCGACTTATAACTCAATTCTACAGGCAATACCTCAACTCAAATAACTAATGTTAGATATATCATCGCTACTTTAAAAAATATCATAACTATCTCACACTATACTCTAGGTTAAAACGCAGTAATGCCCGGAATACACGAGGCTAGTTTTTCAAGCCAGTATAGTAAGCTAGTACTAGTAAGCTAGCAAGCTAGTGCGTCTATCTTCGTGTATACAAAACTAGCTTAACTTTCAGGCTAGTAAGCTAGTGCTGAAGCCAGGATAGTTTTAATAGCTTGCCGTTCTATTTTTTGAGCTAGTAGCGCCCCCCACCACCGATTTTACTAGCCTGGCTTGTGTACTATCTTCGTGCGGCCGGTGAAGCTAGTATCCGTCCGGCTAGTGCCATGTGTCCGTACACGTTTTTCTAATATATCTTCAAGTAATTCATGTAGTACACACTTACATAGTTTTTTAACTAATTGTTTCATTCATGCTATGTTATTTTTTACGAATTACATTCGTATTGACGATTTTTTTACGACACTTTGCAAATGGTACTGGCACTCGAACTGACTTAAAATTACTGGCATCGTGTAGACAGCACTAGCCTGTGTTCAAGCCAGGACAGTTTTACTAGCTTACTAGCTGACTAACTAGCTTACTATACTGGCTTGAAAAACTAGCCTCGTGTATTCCGGGCATAACTCTGCATACTTATTGAGGCATAGCTCTTACAAGTCTTTACACGTTCGCTGCGTTATTAGGTCGCGCGACCCCTAAACAAGTATGGCTAACTGCGATGTTAACTAACTGCCGCAGCGAAAGTTTTTTAAGAAGATAAATAAGTTTCTGTCAAAAATGACCTTTACTGCCGACTGTACAATTTTTGCACAATTACCGAGAGAATTGTAACAAGCCTAAACACGACGACGGGCTTATCTTGTGTATTTTAGGAGTTGCTATGGCTACCATCTGACTCCAGCATCTGATCAGATTAGTGGTACCATAATACATACATTGTCACCGATTTGTGCTAAATTTTATCTCAATAGATTGAGACTATGACTAGTTTAAAATTGAATTGCAGGATCCGAACATTGCAATGCAATGCAAGTTTAATCAAATTTAGGTATGCTAGTTATAGTATTTTAAAATCCCATCCTCGTCTTCATGAGTGCTAAAGTTATACCACATTATTCTTTTGATTGAAATAACAAGGTACATTTTTTTAAAACAGGTCGTTACTATATCACCCAGCTAGTAGCACACAACAATAGTACTCGTAGCCTAGACACGGTTTTGATAAATTACGTGTAACTGGATCGGAAATCAAATGTAGGTTAGGTTAAGATAAAATATACACTATAAATGTATGTATGATTTGTTTTCCCAGGCGCAAAAGAAACCCTTTGGCAAGGCATAGACACATCGACAGGCAGCGTGCTGTACGAGTGCGGGTCCGCGGGCTGCACCAGCGAGCAGCAGGCGACCGGCGCCGGTCGGCACGTGCTGGTGCTCCGCCGGCACGCCAACACCGTGCGCGCGGTCGACCCGCGCTCCGGCCAGGAGAAGTGAGTTCAACCTGTTGGTTACTAGGTGGCGCTGTCGCGTGCTGTACGAGTGCGGGTCCGCGGGCTGCACCAGCGAGCAGCAGGCGACCGGCGCCGGGCGGCTCGTGCTGGTGCTCCGCCGGCACGCCAACACCGTGCGCGCGGTCGACCCGCGCTCCGGCCAGGAGAAGTGAGTTCAACCTGTTGGTTACTAGGTGGCGCTGTCGCGTGCTGTACGAGTGCGGGTCCGCGGGCTGCACCAGCGAGCAGCAGGCGACCGGCGCCGGCCGGCACGTGTTGGTGCTCCGCCGGCACGCCAACACCGTGCGCGCGGTCGACCCGCGCTCCGGCCAGGAGAAGTGAGTTCAACCTGTTGGTTACTAGGTGGCGCTGTCGCGTGCTGTACGAGTGCGGGTCCGCGGGCTGCACCAGCGAGCAGCAGGCGACCGGCGCCGGCCGGCACGTGCTGGTGCTCCGCCGGCACGCCAACACCGTGCGCGCGGTCGACCCGCGCTCCGGCCAGGAGAAGTGAGTTCAACCTGTTGGTTACTAGGTGGCGCTGTCGCGTGCTGTACGAGTGCGGGTCCGCGGGCTGCACCAGCGAGCAGCAGGCGACCGGCGCCGGGCGGCTCGTGCTGGTGCTCCGCCGGCACGCCAACACCGTGCGCGCGGTCGACCCGCGCTCCGGCCAGGAGAAGTGAGTTCACCCTGTTGGTTACTAGGTGGCGCTGTCGCGTGCTGTACGAGTGCGGGTCCGCGGGCTGCACCAGCGAGCAGCAGGCGACCGGCGCCGGGCGGCTCGTGCTGGTGCTCCGCCGGCACGCCAACACCGTGCGCGCGGTCGACCCGCGCTCCGGCCAGGAGAAGTGAGTTCACCCTGTTGGTTACTAGGTGGCGCTGTCGCGTGCTGTACGAGTGCGGGTCCGCGGGCTGCACCAGCGAGCAGCAGGCGACCGGCGCCGGGCGGGTCGTGCTGGTGCTCCGCCGGCACGCCAACACCGTGCGCGCGGTCGACCCGCGCTCCGGCCAGGAGAAGTGAGTTCAACCTGTTGCTTACTAGGTGGCGCTGTCGCGTGCGGAGCGAATGCTACATCGCGCGAGCGTTTGTTTTACGATGTTTTACGAGGTTAGCGCCATGCTGAGTCGGGACCAGTTAAGTCAAGTCTGGTGCGGAACGGTCCTGGATTTTCAAAAGGCCACCTTCCCCCACACAGTCCGATCGTTCTAAAGTCTAATGTGCCGAACGGTCATAAAGCCTAAGTCAGGTTCCAAAACCGGTCGGGGTCGGGACACTTTCGTGGCATCCTAGTTTAGTCTGCTAGTTTTAGGTATGTAATTGTGTACGTATGCCTCGAATAAATGTTTCTTCTTTTTATGTACATGGCTGAGTTTTTCTATTATTTGGTGAAATTGTATATTGCTAGTGAGTGACTCTGGTGATAATACTTCTGATCAAGCATAATGAGTCAATTAAGATGTGTCTATTATGGAGCCCTGTCTGATTCTTATAAAGCTCTGTTAAGACAGACACATCACTAGACAGCAAGTTTTTTCTTCCTTTAACACGCAGATAGCTTTCAATAGCATCTTGAAATGTAGGCGTGTATCATTATAACCCTTGTTCTGGCAAAAAAAACGTGCATCGGCAGATCTGATTAGTCCTAAAAATTCTAATTATAAAAAAAAAATAGAAAAAGGTGGCAGGCACCGATTATATGCACTATTTACTTTGTAATCAATTCACTTTGTTTTTGTCACAAATAAATAATTTTATTCTTCTTCTTAAATAATCTTAACACTAAGTCAATATTAGTTAGTGTTCAATTTAAATGCTGGGAATCGTACCTCCCCCTTTTACGCCGCATTCAAATTTATGTTGACATCCGCCGCAGATGGAACTTCAGCGTAGCCGAGCATCAACTGGCGTTGGCCGCCAGTCCGGACTGTTTGGGTCCGGCGACGGCCGGCGCCGGGCCGGTGTCAGTGCGGGTGGCAATGCCGGAGGGCACGGTCGCGGTCGTGCGGCCCGGCGAGACCGAATACTTGTGGCAGCAGCAGGTGTGTACAGAATACCAACCCGGACGGAGTGGCTGGCGATAGAATACCAACCATTATACACCACCAGAACACCATTATTGTGTTACCAATAAGTTTTTGATCTGGCCCCGTACCGCGAACATCATAGCTCGTATATTTCGAGCATCTTTCTCTTTTACTCCAACGAAGGCGTCATGAGAGTGACAGAGACAATTTACGAACATCGTTTATCACGGTAGCGTCGCTGTTTTGTTTAGGTATCCTCCTGAGGCCCACGGGCCTAATTAAATACATATAGTACAGTACTAATTACTTTAAAGAAATTTGAATTTTATAAAATTGGAACAGAGTTGAGTTTTATTTGTTCCCATCGATTTTGACACAAAAGAAATTATACTTTATTTCCCACACTATAAAGAACGAATTCGAGTAGCATTTTACTTGTATGAAAATCAAAATCAAAAAATCAAAAATCAAAATCAAAATCAATAGTTTATTTGTCCAACACAGGTATAAATAGTACATCGGTACAGGTCTTACATAGTCAATATTGTGTCACTGTGTGGTGCCGTGAGGCATACAAATTATTTCTTACCTGCCTTCAATGGACTGTTACTACATGCTATTTACAGTTCTCATTGATTGCAGTCTGACAAATATTCTTTTATAGTGTAATATGTTTTCTGCACCAAAAAATCAAATAGCTTACTTTTAAAGCTTGTCATATTGTCTATGCTTCTTATATGGTTTGGAACTTTATTATAGATAATTGAAGACACAGGTTTTTTTTACCTGGCATTTAATTAATTGAGCTGTGTGGTCCGATAGGGCAAAGTCAATCACCTCAGCTTTGCTACCTCTCACATTATGAAAAATGTTATCAATACAAGTGTTGCTAGATAATCTAGTTGGTTCTGATATTGCTAATCTTAGATTATAGTCTGACAATAAATTTTTCAGAGTTACGGTTTGTGTCGTTCTTTTAAGCACATCGATATTAAAATCGCCACATATTACAACTTTCTTCCCAATAAAACACATTTTATACAATATGGCTTCCAATTTGTGAAAAAATGTATCGAGAGCACGTCTGTTATTTCTTGGGACCCTATAGATACTTATGATAATTAATTTGTGGTCAATTAATTCTACCCCAGCACATTCCATTACATTTGCTATTGATATATGATTTAATTCCTTTAATATGTATGTATGGTCGGTCTCAGGAGGATATATTTTGTTTTGGATATGCAATAAAGAGTATTGTTATGTCATTATCATACTCCAGTAGTAGGGTGTTTCATTTTTCCAAATTTTAGATTTTTCTTTGACTTCGCTTTTCTTCTTGGTTCTACACCTATACAGAGCCCATATACCAAAAATCAGGGAAATCGGACAATATTTAGAGGTTGCGCTCTGTGGCAACTTTTGTCTGAAAAGTTAATATAGGTGCAGTAGAGGGTAGAAACAAAACTTATGTCACTTTTTGTAGTAGGTGGTGTGAAAGTGATTTAAAGGCATAGTTTTTATATTGAAGCAAGTTCCTAATTTAAAAATGAGTAGTAGACGTGGAATTTGGTTACTTGACAAGGTTCCTTGTGATCATTTTTTGGGCGCTCGACTTCCTTTTAAGGAACAGGTTTTGTTGGTTTTCATGTACCACCACATAGAAAATAAAGAAACACTTTCAGATGCTGCTAAATGTACAAGTATTAAACTGCAAGACGTGTGGAAGAGGGCCAATATACCTGTTAAGACGGAGGTCAATATTCGAGCTGGTATACAAAAATTGTATAAGGAATACCAAAATTTGGCAAAAAATAAATGTAAAAATACGGACACTGCTAATATGAAACGCCAAATTTGGAAAGGTGATCTCGACGAACTATTTGACATTGCTAACCAGAACGTAATGGCTATGAAAGACGTCCTAGAAAACGACAAAGAATTTCTTATGTCTCAGAGGGAGGATCGCATGAATTCATCAATGAGCGGTGTAGACAAATCGTTTTCTTCAAAAATGACACGAAAGTTTACGAAACAAAAGAATGAGGATGCCCGTAAAATGAAACACTATAAAGAAATTGCCGAAACCAATACCCTAGTGACTTTACAACAAGAATCTTCTTCACCATCGTCAAATGACGAGGATGATGAATTTTCTTCACCTCGCGCAAAAGTTTCACGTTCTGTTAATAAACTGAAACCTTTAGATTGGACACTTACATCTACGTGGGATCGGGAACAACTCTCGAACCGGCAAGCAAGTACTTCGTTTATTGCAACCGCGAAATCCCTAGGTCACGATGTCTCAGACATTTCTATATCGCCGGCGACTGTTTATCGAGCTCGGGCGGCTAACAGAGGCCAGATGGCCCAAAAAATTGAAGCATCATTATTTAACGACCCTCCACCGTTAGTATTACATTGGGACAGTAAATTGTTGCCAGCAGTTGCCTCGACTAGAACATTAGAAGACAGAGTAGCTATTATTGTAACTGGCAAAAATTTTGAGCACTTACTTGGCGTCCCTGTGACTCCGAGAGGAACTGGGGAGTTAATGGCTAAAGTTGTTGTACAAGAAGTGGACCGATTTGATTTGCGTCGCCATATCGTAGGTATCTGTTTCGATACTACAGCATCTAATACAGGACTTCTTCAAGGAGCATGTATTAGAATAGAAAACGATTTTCAACGTACATTGCTGTGGTTAGCCTGTCGTCACCACACCCATGAATTAATCCTAAAGGGTGTGTTTGATGAGTGCTGTCCTGTGCCTTCTAGTGGGCCGGACATTAAAATTTTCCGGAAGTTCCAAGCTCAGTGGGATTCTATTAACAAGATGTCGTATACGACGATGTTAGAAGAAGAAGCTCTGCATGAACTTTTGAAGGATCGCCGCGAAGAAATGATTACATACCTACGAAATGTGTTAGAAAATGGAACTCACCCAAGAGAGGATTATAAGGAATTATTGCAGCTAGCACTTTTATACCTTGGGGGTTGGTCTCATAAAGATTTCCCATTTAGAGCACCAGGAGCACTTCATCAAGCAAGGTGGATGGCAAAGGCCATATATTCACTCAAAATTGTCTTATTTACCCGACAGCTTATGAATGTCCCAGGTATTTCAAAAAAAGAGCTGAATGGTATGAAACAAGTAGGACTTTTTGTCTGTCTCATATACGTCCGCTTTTGGCATGAAGCAATGGTAAGTCGATGGGCTCCCAAGAACGATTGGGATATGCTACAGCTTTTAAACAATTATCCTGATAAAAATGTAAAGAAAAGTGCCCTTGCGGCGGCCAAGAGACATCTTTGGTATTTGTCAGAAATAAACATGGGACTAGCTTTTTTGGATGAACGTGTCTCTGAAGATGAAAAACAGAAGATGTTCCAGAATTTAAATAAACCAGCAAAGAAGAAAGAAATGAAAAGGTTGGATGGTAAATGTCTAAATTTGGAAGAAAAATCTCTCGGTGATTTTGTTACTACCAAAACAAGATCATTCTTCGAATTATTTGGTGTTCAGGATGTAAGTGATTATTGTAGCCCTAACACTAGAGACTTGGTCAATAGTCTAAAAGTAGTCAACGATACCGCAGAGAGGGGTATAGCTTTAATAAAAAAGTTTAATGACTCAGTCAAAGATGAAGACCTTAAACTACGTCCAACAATGAGAGGTAGGGCACAGCGATGACCATCACGCTTGAATCTGGGGCAGCCCAACTGGGGAAGTACCTCCTCCTTACAGAAGACCACAGCCATAATAGCACTGCTACCTTTCAGGTATGTAGTGCTGTGTTCCTGATGGTGAGTAAGGTTCCCAGAGCTCCAACCCACTTATAGGTCGGCAACGCGCTTGTGACTCCCTGGTGTTGCGAGTACCCATGGGCGACGGTAATTGCTTACCATCAGGTAATCCGTCTGCTCGTTTGCCACCTTTGTCATAAAAAAAAAAAAAAAAAGAAGAGCAGAAACAGTTCTTGCTGAGAGTCGTCGAGCATCACCGAAAATGCGTTATTAAGCGAACAAAAGAAGAGATAGCCGCTTATGTAGCTAAATGATTACTTATTTTGCTATGGATGCATGTAAACACTGTTGTATTTTAAGATTAATAAGTTTACTTTTACTTTCAATTAAGTTTCAACTATTGTATTATTCTATTTGGCAATAATATTGAGTAAAATAATTTTTTTATGACTTTTTTGTATCTTTTCATCCAGCGCAACCACTAAACAATGTCCAATTCACTTAAAATTTGGTATATACGCGTTTAAGATAAGCTGAACCCGGAAGCCGAGCGAAGTCAGAAAAAATATCACAATTTTTTTTTTCCATACAAATGTGAAACACCCTTTACAGTATACAAGTATCGACTCGATACCGAGCTTGATGTCCTAATGTCAATATGTTTGTATACAGTTGGAAGCGCCAGTGGCCGGCATGTGGCGCCTGCAGGCCGGCGCCCTGAAGACCATCGACGTGCTGTGGGAGTGCACGCGAGCCCTCACCGACGACGGCGCCCTGCCGCCGCAACTCTACATCGGGGTGCACCGGACACAGGTATAGACATATAAATAAATATTTTACGACAATCTTTACACACTTCGACCTAGTCCTACGGTAAGCTCAGTAAGGCTTGTGTTGTAGGTACTAGACGAAGATATATATAATAGATAGATACATATAAATACTAAAATACATAGAAAACACCCATGACTCAGGAACAAACATCTGTGCTCATGACACAAATAAAATGGGAATCGAACCCAGGACCATCAGCTTCATAGGCAGGGTCACCCACTAGGCCAGACTATCAGAATCCTGGTTTTTTTATACAACGACGGTGGCAAACAAGCATACGGCCTGATGGTAAAGCATGTTAGTTCCAAATTTCCAATCGCATCCTGATTATGTCTGACTATGCCGGCATCCTAATTTTATTTCATGAGACTGGCAAGAAACTCGGCGGGACTTATAGTTTTATAACAGCGATACATCAAATCTAAAAGTACATAATTTAAATATGCGTAGTATGTATGTAAAATAGTCCTGTATTAAGTATCATTATTTAGACGTCACTTTTAAATCAATCATCAGTATGGACTTCCATACTAACCTTAAGATTTTGTTTCTTGTGTTTATAATTATGTAGTTGTTGTCTTTAACCGACCGCGTAGTTTCTTCTAAACTGTGAACAAAACACATTTTGAAGTAACAAATTTGTGACCCTAATGAAAAAGGGTATAAGTCAAATTGGCACAGTAAAAAATGCCACAAGTCCTATAAAACGCACGGCACTTGTGCCCTTTTTCGCACTCAAGAAATCATTTGTATTTGTATATTCTACCCTTGTTTTCAGCTGTACATCCAAGAGAGCCAACTCTACGCGCAAAAACTAGAAAGCTCAGTATCGGCGTCACCAATACCATGGAAGCTGAAACAATCGCGACCCCTGATTAACGGCGGGGACACTGCTCTGTCACTACAAGACCCCCCGGCCAACACGATGTCGCTCGTCACTCTCTATACAGCCCCGCAGACTAGTAAGTGGAAATGTGACTTTAATGCTTTGTTTTAAGGTTCAGTTTACTACTATACAATAGTTCCTCCTAAGGCCCACACAAGTAAAATCCTACTCGAATTTGTGCTTTATAGTGTAGGAAATAAAGTAGAATCTCTTTTGTATCAAAATCGAAGGAAACAAATGAAATTCAACTCTGTTCCAATTGTATAAAATTCAAATTTCATTATAGTAATTGGTATGATAGAACATTCGCCAACGGAACGGGCTGCTTATTCTGAATGCGACCTTATAGCTTTGTATTAAAGTCAAGTTTTATTTGTCACGTGCATTCGTTTTCTCATGTATCGATTGAATTTGCTTTAAAATTTCGTTTTAACTGTTGATAAGAACATATGTTCTGTTAACTTTCACTGTTAACTTCCACGTGGGCAAAAGTTTATGATGTTGAATAATTAATTTTAATTAGACAGTAAAATAATTCTTTAAATATGTACTTCATACAAGATTTAAATGAAAATAAGTTACATGACAGTAGAAATTTACACCTAACGTGCGAACTCTAAACTAAAATAGTATGCTATCTTAATTAACGATGAACACGGTTCTACTCACGTTTATTTAGTCTCTCGCGCAACATGTTTCGGAGAACATAGGCCTCCATGGATGGCAATGGAAAATGGAGGCCTATATATGTTCTCCGAAACATGTCGCGCGACAGTTAACTAAATAATCGTGAACCGAGTTGATCGTTAATTATTCTATGTCTCACGAAAGTTTAAATACATATATTCTACCTGTAAGCTTCATAGGCTAGTTATCTGTAAAAAAATACCTCACAAACTTCGATAAGAATTGCCAGTATTTGTCTATGCTACGTTTAACTTTATTAACACTTGTTCTAATACATTTCTCTTTCCAGTAAACCACGGTTTCTTCCTCTACCTGCAAGAGACCTGCGACCAGGCGGTGCAAGTGACAGAAGACTTCCCCGAGCCCCCGCCGGTGGTGAACGACGGCGACCACCACCACATACACGTGCACGTGTCGTCGCTCTGGTTCTGGTGGAAGGAGGTAACTCACTCATTAGTTATCTGCAGGGCCCGTAATTTTCATGCCTATGGCATCAATTTGACATCACGCTCCACATAGGATGATCCCAAATAGTTTTATTGTAAATATATTAGTCGTCAATCATTTTAATCATGTACAAATGTGTCGCTTAACTTCAAACTCTGGTAAATCCATACTGCTTTAAGGTTGATTATCTAAAAAAAAATTATAATAATCTGAATGCTAATCAACCTTAGTGCAAAATGGATTTACCTGAGTTTGAAGTTAAGCGACACAAATGACTTCAAAAGTATATTAATTAACGATTAACACGGTTCTACTCATGTAACTCATGTTTATTTAGTCACTCGCGCGACATGTTTCGGAGAAGATAGGCCTCCATTTTCAGTCGGGCCGGCGATGCGATCGGTAAACCGAACGGACACTCAGCACTCTTAGTGCTTGAAAATGTAGGCCTAAACGTGAGTAGAACCGTGTTAATCGTTAATTAATATATTATGTCTCACGAAAGTTTAAACACAAAAAAATACTTCAAAAGTAGTCTATTTACACGTGGAAAAATTAATACCTACTTTACACGTGACTGAGGATAAACTCCTATTTTGTTATTTCCTTCTTCTCTTTCAATATATTCAATTAGACATGATACTGCTTATTTTAAGTATCGATATCGGTTATCCGTAGAGGTTGTAGAATGATTAATTATGACGAATTAATCGGAGTCATACTCTATGCATCGTGACGTCTTTGTTGCTTCAACGGCATGAAAATTACGGGCCCTGGTTATCTGTACTGTCAGCATACGCATAGTACCTGCGACCAACCGGTCTAAATGACAGGAAATTTCCCCATACCTCCGCTCGTCATAAAGAAAAAGAAAAGGGACTTTATCGTCGATGGCGCTTATGACGTTGTTTAAGAGGACGCAATGCAAACGCAACTCGGTTCGATGTAAGTGCTATCGACAATAATTCCTTTATATAGATCACTATGTAATATGCATATAACTGGATTAATGTATTCTAATATTATGTTTACGAAAGCGGTTTAGATTAGCTTAGTAAATGAATATCTTTCTTATTTTGTGGCCATATGTAGAGGGAAAATTACCATTTATTTGTATAGGCAGAAGTTGTAAGTTGTTTATTTTTTTACTGTTTACCCAGGTGCTACTGATTGCCGTGAGCTCGGCCTTGTTGATGAACCTCATGATTTGGCCGAGATTCTTCGCACCAAAATTCAGGCCCCACACACCCATGCCTGTGGATCAGGTGAGTTGGAACAGTGCCCTGTAAAGAATGTCATGTAAAGCAAAACTGATTGTTAGGCTGAAGGCATACGAGCGTAATTTCTGCCGCGTAATTCCCGTTGCGCCTTACTTTGTATCACGTGATGACCCGCGTGTTGTATGGGGCAACCGAAATTACGCTCGTGTGACTTCAGCCTTACATTTTGGCATACAAAAGCCAGAATATCTTTGTCCCTTACTGGCGCTCGCAGATGCGTTCTCCAGTCATTATTCCTCCCAGCTAGCAGTGGACATCCGTGGCTGAAGTGTAAACATTTGCAGGAGGTAATAGTTGTGAACTACGAGCGGCCGCCGTCGACGGAGGCGCCGTACTGCGGCCGCTACGAGAACGACTTCACGCCGCTGCGCTGCCTGGGCCAGGGCGGGTTCGGCGTCGTGTTCGAAGCAAGGAACAACATAGACCACTGCTCCTACGCTGTCAAGAGGATCACTCTACCCAGGAGGTACCGTTTGTGTGTGTGTGTGTGCCTTAAAACTTGTGTAACGATATAAATTCTACATTGGTCAATTTTGATATAATGTGCAGAGCCCGGAATATTCATGGCAAAACAAAAGACTAGTGTCCGACCGAAGTTTCGGTTTCGGTTTCGGCCAGTTTCGGCCAAAAAATCGAGTTTCGGTCCGAGTTTCGGTTTCGGCCAAAAACGGCCGAACCTTTCGGCCGAGCCGAAACTTTTAACTTAATACTTTCGGATCGCGTTCGGCTAACGTCGGGCGCGCTCGGCATAGCTGGCAATATGGTACCTCTCGCCTGACTCCGCCGCGGCCGACCGCCGGTTACTGAATCGTTGCTCATTTTGACGTGTAATAAGTTATTACACATTAGTTAAAAAAGAACCTTGATACTTCTTTAATCTTAAATCGAATACGGAACTTAAATCTATGTTTAAAGACGGTATCGTTTATTATAAACAGAAATAAAACTTGGTCTAACTGTTAACTTACGTATTATGTTGTATTGCGATATTCTCAGGGTATGGCCTGATTTTGCATGAATGAATAGCATGATTATTTTCTAGCCATACCTAATCATTTTACGGACCATATGATGGGTTTAATATCGTGTAGAAAATATATTTCGGACAAACATATATTCAGCTTAATTAGAGACTATTTCGCCTTTTAAAAAAAAAGTAGAAAATATGCTGCCAAAACAAGGGGTCTAAGTCTTCTAATTGACCAATTAATGTTCTGGGGAAGAAAAGTTGTGAATATTTATTTTTACATAAAAAATGATTTTTCACACAACATTTTGGTCTCCTTACTTATCATTCAATGCTGATCCAACGAAATGAAGCCTGACGAACAACGAATCGTGTGTATTTGCGGTTGACGTAGTACGTTTTTTTTTTTTCACAACGATAATGTCTAGTTCGCAAACTGTAAATTTTCTTGTGGTATTTGTCCAAAATCATTATCTGGAGGACAGGGTCAATTTTGTTAAAACTTCTTGCTTTACGTCGAGATCCGAGGATGGAAATTGTATCTAATTAAAGCACTTATTAAGCATATCTGTAATTTTTTGATAAAAATATAATACAAAAAAATATGAGTTGTATTTATAATAAACGATACAGTATTTACGTAGTAAATCCTAAAAAAGGAAAATGCTGATCTGAGTGTTTCATAAATACTGTTTTTAGAAGGTTTAAACAGGTATAATACTTGTTGATTTGTTATGTTACCTATGAAGGTACATAATTTATAAAAGGTTTCCTAAAATGATAGCTAAAGGTGATTAGATTATCTAATTATAGGTATTCGAATTAGCCTTTCTAGGCTAGTTGATTTTGATGTTTGTGACTGAAATTAAAATGAAATTGAAACGTGTAATATTATAGGTATGCTAGCAGACGTTTCTGCTTGATATAAAAACAATTTAGAAAGGGGTAGCATATTGTTATCGATGAATTCTCAATCAAAATTTGAGACTTCGATGCCGTAAAAAATAAGGGTTCAATACTCTTTCGGTAGTCGCTACTCGTCACCCGTAATGACGTATACCAGGAAGGATAAAATAGAAAAATTTGACAAGTCCAAGCGGTACTCGTATAGCACAATTGGTAGTGCACTGGGCTAGTGATCCAGGTGTTGTGGGTTCGAGTCCCGCTGCGAGTCAAATTTTTCTAGTTTTCTTTCAATTTAAATATTAAGTGTAATATTAGGTTGGCGAGATATTGTATGAAGGAAATTTTAGGAAAAACGGGCCTACGAGCATTTTATTTCAACATTTTCAGCAAATATATAAAAGGTTCGGTTTCGGTTTCTGTTTCGGCCGAAACTAAAATCAAACCGAACCTTCGGTTTCGGTTTCGGTTTCGGTTTCGGCAAAAAAACATGTTTCGGTCGGTCACTACAAAAGACTGTCGCATACCTACTAGTGTTAGATGCATTTTTTTATCGACATCGACAGTTGTGTAATGAGTCATCATCAATTCACTTTGTCGATCATTCAGTTTTTATTAGGTCACTATGGATGTTAAAGTATTGAGTTCAATGTTTATTTATGTGTCCAGATTTGACGCTAGATGTCGCTGTTCCCATCGCAAACTAGCGAACAGTATTATGTTAGAATTAGTTATATGATTTTTGTATTTTTTAATTGATGTTCGTTGTTTTGTGGATAAATAAAGTTTGGTTTAGTGAACAACACCGTGGTTTTTATACATGGTCCATCGAACCGGACAGTTTGGCGCTAGTAGCGGCTAAAAATAAAGTCAGTGCGTGGAGCCATTCCTTGGTTCGTTCCCATAGTAGCAGTGGATCGCTGTTCAGAGGGAACGAATAGTACAAGAAGAAGTGCAGTGAAGCAGTGTGCAACAGTAGCGCCATCTAGCGGTCACAGGCGGGGCGGTCAAATCCGCATTCTGCCAGGAGAGGTCAACCAGGAAGGAGCTCCTACGTCACAAGGTGTTGTTCAGTTGAGTGATACAAAGTGAAAACCGTGAGTACTCTTTTATATTATCAATTGTGCAAAATTGAACCTTAATTCAGAGACGATTAAAACTTTAAAGAAAAGAAGAATTTCAAGCTAATTTCAACTTTAATATCTGGTGAATTTGGGACTTTAACTTTTCCTTGATAAATTTACTTAAGTTTAATTTTAAGACTTACAATTGTAAAAGTACGGGGAATCCATGCCCGAATTTGTACTAAGTCCAAAACACTTGTAAAATTTTAAGAAATTCATCTGGACTTAGAAAAAATTGTATGTTATCTATATGTAAAGAAAATACTTAGAATTTTAATTAAAAAAAAAAAGTGTAAAATTTAAAGATTAAAATTTACTTGAAATATGTAAATTACCTGCTAGTTAGGTAAATCTTTATTTTTATCAAGGTTGTGCTTACCATGGAATCATTAATTTCTTACCAGGAAGAAACCTCTGATCGTATTTCTAAGGCAAATGTAAACTTTAGAAAATCTCCGAAAGAACGGATTACGCAAATTTATGTAGAGGGAAGATTAGAACTGTTGGAACAATTGTGGTCAGAATTTAGAGTAGGACACAAAGAGCTATCCCAAACAGTAGACAAAACGTTATTAAAAAAACAGGAGTACATTAAAAAGGATGTTTATAGTACAACTGAAGAAACTTATATGGAATATAAATGTGAGTTAAAGAGTATTTTAGCTAACTTTCAACCAGCAAGAATACGTAATTTAAATGAAGCTAGTACTTTACATAATGACCAAAGTCATATTCGTCTGCCAAAGATCAGTATACCGACCTTCTCAGGCAAGTACACTGAGTGGATAACATTTCGAGATCTATTCGTATCTTTAATTCACAACAATAAAACATTGGATAACGTTCAAAAGTTGCATTATCCCAAGGGATACTTGACTGGTGAAGCAGAACAAATTATTAGATATACACCTATAACAGAAGCAAATTACGCGACGTGCTGGAAGCTGTTAGAAGAACGATACAGTAATAAAAAGTTCTTGTCCTATAACATCTTGAAACGATTATTAAACCAACGTAGCGTTAATTTTGAATCAGCTAGTCATTTAAAGGAACTTTTAGATACGTCTTCTGATTGCTTGAGCGCGTTGACAAATTTAGGAATTGATGTATCGACTTGGGATATAATTCTTATATATTTGTTATCATCAAAATTGGATCCAGAATCTCGTAAACAGTGGGAATTAAGTGTCACGTCCAATGTAAATCCCAATGATTTGCCCACATTCAAACAATTTAAAGATTTTTTGGCTAGTAGGTATCGAGCGTTAGAATTCCTTGAGCCCGGAATCAAAGGAAAAAATATGTACCTTAGGCCGTCTACATCGAATGCAACTAGTTCAAAAACATTTTACGCTAATGAGGTTGCTAAAGTGGTGTGTGAATTTTGTAATGATAATCACAAATTATGTTTTTGTAAAAAATTTGCTGCAGAAGATTATGAAAAAAGACACGAATTTGTAGCAAACAATCGTATATGTTACAATTGTTTAGGGGCTAATCATTCTGTGCGGTTCTGCCAAATCACCACGAATTGTCGCATTTGTAATAAACGGCATCATTCACTCCTTCATCCGAAAGAAGTTTCATCTTCAACTGCTCATGTTAGGAACGTAGATCAAGCAGTTGCAGCATCCTCCGCGGAAATAGGGGGGTTAGAGGCTGAGTCTGACAGTTTATCTAACGATGTTACGCAAACATCCCAGGTAACTCTTTTTGCTAAAGGAAGGGTTAAACGCCAAGTTCTCCTGGCTACGGCTTTAGTGAAAGTCGAATCTAAGACAGGTCAATCACAAATTTATCGAGCGTTTATCGATCAGGGATCTGAATCCTCATTTGTTACAGAGGGTACAGTACAAGGATTAGGCCTAAAAAAGATTCCCGTAAAATCTACAATAACCATGTTAGAAGAAGCGTAGGTAACAACAAATTACATGGTATTGTTAAAACTTCAATCTTTGGTTATTCCGGATTTTGAGATGCAGTTGATGGCATATGTATTACCGAAAATCACGACGAATCTTCCTGCACGCAAAGTTGACGCGTCGGAGTGGTCACACTTACAGCATTTAGTTCTGGCTGACCCCGGTTACGGAACACCAAGTAAGGTTGATATTTTGTTGGGTGCAGCAGTATATGCCCAGATCCTGCAGGAGGGTGTAAAGAAAGGCCCAATAGGAACTCTGGTAGCACAGTGTACTAGTTTGGGGTGGATTCTGTCGGGAGGTTCTGCAGATCACAATGACAGGAAGGTCGTATTACATGCACAGGTGGATACAGACAACGAGATAATAAAAAAGTTTTGGGAGATAGAATCAACGAATCGAAAGAAGGAGTTAAACTCAAAAATGTTGACAACCGAAGAACAGCGATGTGAAGACATCTTTTCAACCACCACTGCACGTGATGGACTTGGAAGATATGTGGTTAAATTGCCATTTCGGGAAGAAAATCCAGCCTGTAAAGAAGGAAACTCAAGAGAGATCGCTATTAAGAGGTTGAGATCACTGGAAAGAAGATTTGCTAAGGACAAAGATTTAAAAGAGAAATACACAGCAGTTGTAAAGGAATACTTACAGTTGAATCACATGGTAGCAGTTCCTGCGGCAAATAAAACTGAAAATCAGTTCGTGTACTTACCACACCATGCGGTTATTAGAGAAGACAAGTCAACCACCAAGGTGCGGGTGGTATTTGACGCGTCTTGTAAAAATGAGAAAGGTGTATCTTTAAATGATAGTTTAATGGTTGGGCCTACGTTACAGCCGGAGTTGCGCCATCTAATTATGCAATGGAGAGTGCACCCTGTATGTCTGATTGCAGACATCGTGAAGATGTATCGCATGGTAAGAGTGACGAACCAGGATGCTGACTGTCAACGCATTGTATGGAGAGATAATCCAAACGAAGAGATACAAGATTATAAATTGCTAACAGTTACGTTTGGCACGGCATCGGCTCCTTATCTGGCCGTCAAAACCCTTAATCAGGTCGCCATTGATCACGCAGACGAACATCCCATAGCAGCAAAGAGAGTTGCTAGTAGTTTCTATATGGATGACTTAATGACAGGGTGTGAATCTATACAAGAGGGCATAGAACTTTATAAAGACATGAAGGCATTGCTTGAAAGGGGAGGTTTTACTTTACAAAAGTGGGCGAGTAATAAAGAGGATGTACAGAGAACTATAGATTCACACGAGAAGGTAGGAGTGATAGAAAAGGAAGGAAGAAATCTGAAAATAAAACAAGATAACATAGTAAAGATTTTAGGGCTTACCTGGAATAAAACGATGGATGAGTTTCAGTATTCAGTCACGCTGCCACCTATATCTGCTCCTGTAACTAAAAGGAAGATTATTTCAGACGTCGCACGACTTTTTGATCCTTTGGGTTGGATTGCTCCGTGTGTTGTAAGAGGAAAAATATTTATACAGCGGTTATGGTTAGCTGGTACAGGATGGGACGAAGAACCAACAAGCGAAATATTACGTGATTGGTATACTTACCGGGAGGAATTAAGTCAACTTTCCGGCTTTATTGTTCCTCGATGGTTAAACACTCAAGCGGGTGACGCCCGTGTGGAGTTACATGGTTTTTCAGATGCTTCTAAATTAGCATTTGCTGCTGTGGTGTATCTGCGAGTTATCAGTGGGACGGGGGATGTCAAGGTTCACTTGGTTACCGCGAAAACTCGTGTTGCTCCAGTAAAACAAGTTAGTATACCGCGCTTAGAACTATGCGGTTCTGTACTGCTGACTAAACTGTTGATGGAAGTCTCAAGAGTGTTGAATATTCCGAAGAGCAACCTGAGAGCCTGGACGGATTCAACTGTCGTTCTCGCATGGATAAGCAAGCACCCCAGCCACTGGAAAACCTTCGTCGCAAACCGAGTCTCCGAAATTCTGTGTCTACTTGAACCTTGTCAGTGGTCTCATGTTTCAACGAAGGAAAATCCAGCAGATTGTGCATCTCGTGGAATTCGTCCCGCCGAACTAATAGATAATTTGTTGTGGAAAAATGGTCCTCAGTTCTTACAACAAAAGGTCATTACATACACTAAGCCAACCGACAATGAAACACACCTGGAACAAATAATAAAATCTCACTACGTACATCATACTGTGGATGAATGTTTACTCAGTAGGTATTCGTCACTTCAAAAATTGATAAGAGTAATAGCTTATTGCAAGAGATTTTTGAAATTCAGAAGTAACCGATCAGAGAATTTGAGAGAGCAATGCAAGCATTTATGCACATCTGAGATAAAGGAAGCTCTGAATACCTGCATTAAAGTAGCTCAAAGTAATGAATTTGAATCGGAAATTTCCCAATTAAAGAAGCATGGTTGTATCAAAATTAAAACTTCAAAAATTTTGTCATTTACACCGTTTTTGGATGCCAACGGAGTGCTTAGAGTGGGAGGCAGACTAGCAAAAATGAATGACGAAGAAGATATCAAACATCCAATTCTGCTACCACATACTTCACCTTTGTCAAGATTATTAGTTGCTGATGCACATAACAAAACTTTGCATGGTGGAGAGCGGCTAATGCTTAATTATCTACGAGCGGCATATTGCATCATGGGTGCAAAAAACCTAGTAAAGGCTTATGTGCATAAATGCATTACATGTGTAAGAAATAAGGCGCAAATACAAACCCAATTGATGGGTTCTTTACCACGAGTTAGAATTACTCCAGCTAGACCGTTTTACAAAAGTGGTGTAGATTATGCCGGACCTATTTACTTAAGGACATCTAAAGGCAGAGGTCACAAGGCTTATAAGGCATATATCTGTCTTTTTGTATGCATGGTAACAAAAGCCGTGCATATTGATGTTGTCAGCGAATTAACTGCTAGAGGGTTTATCGAGACATTCAAACGCTTTGTTGCTCGTCGTGGTTATTGTGCTGAACTCTATAGTGATAATGGCACAAATTTTGTAGGGCTTCCAAAGAGCTAAAAGACTTACTTCAATCAGAACAGTCGAGCATGGTTCAGGATATATGCCAGGCGTTGGCTACACAAGGAACAACTTGGCATTTTATACCACCTCGAGCACCTAATTTTGGGGGATTATGGGAGGCTGGAATAAAGTCCACCAAATTTCATATAAAACGAGTTATTGGTGAATCAACGCTAACGTATGAAGAGATGGCTACCCTTCTTTGCCAAATTGAAGCTTGTCTAAACTCTAGGCCAATATCTGTGCTACCGAGCAATCCCAATGATCCCAGTCCATTGACTCCCGGTCATTTTCTGGTTGGAGAGCCTCTAGTAACAATACCAGAAGTCAATTATGAACAGTCCAATATTAGTTCCCTAAAACGATGGCAGTTGACTCAGAGGATGCTGCAATGCTTTTGGCGTAGATGGTCGAGCGAATATTTAGTTCATCTTTTGCATCGCTATAAATGGGCTGTTAGATCTCCAGAGCCAGATATTGGGGATATCGTTTTAATAAAGGAGGATGATTTGCCACCAACCAAATGGCTATTTGGTAGAATCGTTGAGAAGTTCCCCGGGTCAGATACCCTGACCAGAGTCGTGTCTTTAAAATGCGGGAACTCTATAATTAAACGACCTACCTCTAAGTTGTGTGTATTACCTGTTACTAGTTAACTTAACTTATTCTCATGTTTGTAACTTTTAAAATATATATGTGTATCCGTAAATAAGACCGTCACGGTGGGCGGTCTCGCTGAAGGACATTCTGTCCTTGGTGGGCGGAATGTTAAAGTATTGAGTTCAATGTTTATTTATGTGTCCAGATTTGACGCTAGATGTCGCTGTTCCCATCGCAAACTAGCGAACAGTATTATGTTAGAATTAGTTATATGATTTTTGTATTTTTTAATTGATGTTCGTTGTTTTGTGGATAAATAAAGTTTGGTTTAGTGAACAACACCGTGGTTTTTATACAATGGAAAACCAAATAAAATATCATGTGATGCTGCGTCTAATGACGTGGATTTCGAACATCTAGAGAACATCATCTAGTTCTTA
The DNA here is from genome assembly GCA_022674325.2 of Grapholita molesta. Taxonomy (NCBI): domain Eukaryota; kingdom Metazoa; phylum Arthropoda; class Insecta; order Lepidoptera; family Tortricidae; genus Grapholita; species Grapholita molesta. The sequence continues at coordinate 4,902,962 of CP053121.2, read as the reverse complement.
CGCATTTTTTTTTATTAAAATTTTGTTTCTTTATTCCATAGTTTTATTCTTCCATTACACAACTATCGATGTCGATAAAAAAAATGCATCTAACACTAGTAAGTTTGCGACAGTCTTTTGTTTTGCCATGAAAAATCCGGGCTCTGATAATGTGGCTGATGTTATCGCATTGTGTGAGCTGGTGACGAAGCCTGTGGTCGATGTTCTTTTGTATCCTTTAGACGAGGCCTGTGTGATTTATCTTTGGTTCTTGAATAAATAACTCGAAAATAAAAATGATAAAATTAACTGTGTTGAGCCATATTCTGCAAACTTTCAGAACACCTAACATCACTACTAGCTGTGGCTATTATGTATGACAATCGTTTATAGCAAGCGCAATAGAATCGAAAAAAAATGTGTTTAATGACAGTGATAAACTATTGTCATATATTTGTGAAATAAACATTGAAAAAACAAACATGCAAATGCATTTATGTGGTAAAACTTAACTAAGGAATAGACACTTTGATGTAAATTATATATTAATGCTCACACATATGGACATGGTTCAGTTGTTAATCCTATCATATATACTCTTTTGTTTTTGTTCATAAGCCTTAGACACGTAGCGACATCTACCGCAAGTCATCGCACACTCTTGTTGCAGAGAGTCAAAACGCGAGCGAGTGCTGCGCGAAGTACGCGCGCTAGCAAAGCTGGAGCACGAGAATATCGTCCGGTACTTCAACTCGTGGGTGGAGGAGCCGCCGCCCAACTGGCAGGAGCAGAGAGACGCCAAGTGGAAACGGTATGAATGTTAATTTCAGTGTGTATTCATTTATTTATCAACCACCGACGCCATTAGGGAGTGATCTCTAGCATACTGTGGCCACCGAGTCACGGCGATCCGTACGACTATCCGTCAGAGAACCGAAATAATAGACATGACTCGTAGCAATGCTTAGTTGAAGTGATAGACAGGTCACGTAGCCCGGAAAGTCGTTGGCCGTAGAGGCAGAAAAAGTCCTAGAGTGGCGACCACAGATAGCGAAGCGCAGTGTTGGACTTCGGCAAATCGGTAGATGAATGACCTTGTATGAGTAAATAATACATACTAAATTATTTGTTATCCTAAAGCGTAAGAGTTTACCTGTACCAATCACTAACAAATATTAAAACTTTTGAAATAGGAAGTGAAGTTGCAGTTAATTTATTCCCTTCGATTTTATTACACTATTGAAAATAATTTTCTGATATTTTTCTTACATTGTCTTGTTTTTTTTTTTATTAATCTTCCGCAATTAACCGGGGCAATTCAGCTTCGTCATGTTTAAGGCAGTTGTCACATTGCTACGAATTTCGGATGCGGCGACAGAGCGTAAACAAGACAGCTATTTCTTTCCCACGCCGTCGCCGCCTCCGAAATTCGCAGCAATGTGACATCCACCTACATGAGCCGTTCCTGTTTAGACATTAGTATCTCGCAATTTCCATTTTTCTCTTCGTCACCAGTGAACTGAACGTGTCCATGGAAATGTCAGAAGACTACACGGCGGAGTCGCCCACGCCCGTCAAGCGACGCGAGGGGAGCGTCAAACTGAACCTACACAAGACGTTGGACGAATACGTGGGCTCACAAGAGTTGGAAAACCAACTCTCCGCTAAGAGAAACAGGTAAAGACCTCATGCATCGATGTAGGATATGGTGGAATTCCCAACTTGTGAATCGACTACTAAGCCATCAGAGACGTTGTCTCGGATCTATCAATTGCCTGTCTTTTCTGTAGATGCACAATGCAACAATCATCTGTTAAGATGTCGTGGCCAATGATGATGATGATATCTCGACATCTCTATTGGAAGAGCATCATCCTTATGATTTCAGCCGTAAATCGTCCACTGATGGAGATAGGCCTCCCCCAAATAAGACTTGTATCATCTTGGGGGATAGATGCCATAGTCGCCACGCTTGGAAGGCGGGTTGGCGACCGCAGTAGCTGTAGTTTGTGTTTCGATCATCCATATTTTCCCTTTGTCGGCTCTTACGACGCTCGCGTGAGGAGATGGTGTGGTGCTATTCTAGTCAGCCGGCACTACACGGCATTAGAAGAGCGGAGGGCTGATTTTGAAGTCGCGAGTTTGATGCTCGCTCGATGACGATGCCGCGGCAGTTCGTTTTTGCATTTTTCCTTGATTTAGAAGCATTCGAACGAAATATTTATTTCGTTTTTTTTGTAAATTAAAAAAAAGCTATTAGCTGCGGATATTCAAAGAAAAAAAAAAACAAGGTATCTGGCTTCCAACTAGGAAAAAACAAATTCTATTAGAATGCAATCAAAGTTTATTATTCAGGTACTACAAGAAATTTACTAGCACTTTTCGCTCTTCGATGAAGTTTCAAAATGTAAGGCTACTTAATTTGTAATAACCCGATGACGTCTCCAGGTCGCTAAGCTGCAACGATTCATTCAGCATAGTATTCGACGAGCAGCCGGGGCAGGCTCCCCCCGCGCCCCGCACGCCCCCCCAGTCGAACGACGACTCCTTCATAGTGTTCGCGAACGAGGACGGACCCAGCCAAGCTTCGGAGGCTAGGAGAGACGGCTCCATAAACAAAAGACTGGAGAGGGTAAAAGAGTGCGATAGCTATGTGAAGAGCACAAGTGCGAGTAGTACGGCGAGGAAAAAGGTGAGTTTTGCGTCAGTTTTTATATAAGGTTTACTATTTCAACTAACTTTTATCGTAAATTATTTTGAGTAAAATTAATAATAGATTTAATTTATATAGTAGTATTACTACTTAAAAATAAAAAAGCAAATCAAAAATATTTTCATAAAAAATAATTTGATTTGTTCTTAGTTTCATAGATGTAATGGCAGCACCACCTCTCTAGCTATATCAGAATCCCGAAAGGTATTCATATAGGAGGTGCAAACACGTAGTGTTTCACCTTAGAGCTGGTAAAACGGTGCCTAAAACCGTTTAAAAATAAACAAGATCACATATACTTGATTAATTTCGACGTGGTCCGCTGTGTACGGGTGGCCAAATTGGTTAAGGCGTCAGCCGCGATAGCTGGAGATGCGGGTTCGAATCCCGTCTCGAACACCGGAGGTCCTCGTCGTTTTTTCTTAAGTATATGTTATCTATTTCAACTTTTAATTTATATAGTAGTATTACTACTTAAAAATAAAAAAGCAAATCAAAAATATTTTTGCCGAATTAGTATTGTGTCGTTTCTGGAATTATCTATTTGAATATCTCTTTTTTTTCTGTATGTCTGTAATATTTATTTATTTTAACTTGCGAGTAGCGGTTACATAATGCAATTTATTAAATGTCAGTTCAGGTTGATATTTCAAATGTAGTTTGACTGTTATTTTTATTTTGACTTTTCGAGTTTAACCGCCTCCACCTTAAATTATTATAACCTGTAGTACTAATTACTTTAAAGGAATTAGAATATTTTAAAATTGGAACAGAGTTGAATTTCATTTGTATCTTTCGATTTTGTCTCAAAAGGAATTATACTTTATTTCCTACACTATAAAGAACGAATTCGAGTAGCATTTTTACTTGTATGGTGGGCCTTATAAAGGTTTCAACACTAAAATGCTAATCACAAGTTTCGTCACCAGAAGGGCCACACCCGTCACTGGTCGCTCGACATGGTGGTGCGAGAGAGCGAGACGCCAATGGCAGCGTCCAAGATGTATCTCTACATACAGATGCAGTTGTGCATGAGGGACAGCCTACATGATTGGCTGCGGCAGAACAGGACCAAGGAGTCTAGGGTCGACAAAGTAAGTTGACCTAACTATATTGCATTTTTTATTTATTGTGTTACCTATGTCAGGTATCAATGGTGCCGCCATCCAGTTCCGTCCATCTCCAGGCTTTTCTTAAGCAAGACGAGCCAATTGAATTGCCTTTTCTTCATTAGGAAATCTGGAACTGGACTGCAACCGGCTTGTATGGACCCGCCGTCGCTATATATATAAATACGTATCAATTACAACACTTAAAAATATGACTTTTCTTTGTAACACCTGGCACATTAGATCTAAAACGCCTGTGGTCATTCATCCTATCTCGTTCATATTGTTAGACATAGGCTTCAGTCTACCTCATACACGTGAGCGTATCAGATACGTCATCCATAATGTTCCGTTTCTTTTTACCCTACAGCTGGACGGTTGTAATCTCTAAGTGCTTGTAATATTAAATGTCATATCCTGGTCACGACACCAATTGTAATAAACGTACTACTGAGGTTAATAATACCTCTATGTCCGTACTGCGTAAGAGACCCTTAAAAGGTAGTATAGGAGCAATGGAGCATTGTCAAATATGTAGTAACACAAATTAGCGCGTTGAATACATTACTTGGTACTTGAGTTAATTCAGACGTTCTTTGGTTTCTTTGTCTTACCTATCTATAGGCTCATAAGTCAGAACAGCATTCCATTTGCATTGTAACTAATTATATCACATGCATAGATTTTGGATAACGATATGATATTTCTTCCCAGATAAAAACCCTCTTCGGCCAAATAGTATCGGCGGTGGAATACGTACACCTAGCGGGTCTCATACACAGGGATCTGAAGCCTAGTAACATTTTCTTCGCGCCCGACGGCCGAGTCAAGGTTGGCGACTTCGGGCTCGTCACCACTATGGGCGACAGTTCGTCAGACGGCTCGGCGCCTGAGGAGATGGATGCGTACGCTAGACATACGTATAAAGTCGGTAAGTCAAGTACGCCTAGAGCTTAGAATACGTTTACGTTCGTGTTGTTGGTACTAGACTAGAATAGGTATTATGTGGCCCTAGTGGATAACGGTATAAGTTCCATACTAGTATTATAATTACCAGTAATCGGCGACCGGTAGCATTTCTTGAACGAAAGTATCAAATAGATAATTATGATTCTAAGGACATTTCGTGCAAGATGTCGTGCATTTTATCATCGTGTGTCATTTCGTGCATTTTAGAACTACGTACAAGTTGTTGTAAGTAGATATATCTCTTAAAAATGGATACTCAATGTTGAAAGGAATTTATTGACAATATCAAACAGAAAAATCTGACAATTCACATTAAAAAAGTGAGGGAGTTATTGACAATATTTGGTATTCAACTAAGAAAAAATCAATTGATTTTTTTAGCTTTGATATTCAAGTAGTGGACTGGAGGATCTGGGGCCTATTTCTCGAACACTTGTAACTTTTAATACAAGAGGAAGTCTCTTTCTAACAACGGGTTTCAAAAAGAGACTTCCGCTTGTCTTCCGCTGGTCACTTTTTCTTAAGTATAAATGTCATTTTTTTTTTCAATTCATAATATGTTAATATTTTTAACAACACAGACTTATCCAGCATTCCAAAACCCAAACATCTAGATATTTTAGTATTTATATGTAAATAATTAAAAAAGTGTTAATAATTAATATGTAGATGTTACAGGACATGATAATTAATGTGACAATAGACTGAGCCCTACGGTAAGCCCAAGAAGGCTTGTGTTCTGGGTACTCAGCCAACCATATATGTGATATACAAAAACAAAGTCTTGAAAACACTAATAAAATGACCCATTAAAGGGCATATCGCAGTAAGGGCATTTGGCCTTACTGCGATACCCAGGACCGTCTGTTTCATAGCCAGGATCACCCACTACGCCAGTCTTGTCGTTTTACGAAACAAAACATACAAATAGACTTTGTTGTCATGTAGGCACTCATCTATACATGTCTCCGGAACAACTGGCGGGCCGGCCGTACAGCTACAAAGTGGACATCTACTCCCTCGGCGTGATCTTATTCGAGTTGCTCCACCCGTTCGACACGGAGTCCGAACGCGTCGCCAAACTGACCGCGCTGAGGGCCGCGCGTTATCCCGCCGACTTCGTCACCGACTGCCCTAGTGAGGTAAGACTAAAAATTGTGTCTCAAAAATGTCCATATTATTATAACACTTTGAATTTTCGCGTTTTATACACAACTGAAACTATAGATCGGTTCTATCATAAATTCATCATCATCATCATCATGTCAGTTGAAAGACGTCCACTGCTGGACATTGAACTATTACTTAATACGGGATAGTCACTTTGTATGTTAATTTTGATGAGTTTCCGATATTTCGGCACTGTCGCAAGCGTCATCCTCACGGAATAACTGAAGCACTGCGAGATTTAACGGATCCTGATGAAAATTAACATACACAGTAACTATCCAATTGTAAGTAATAGTTGTAACGGTCAACGGTAAAGTTGATTCACTTAACGCGATGTCGTCGATAGATACAGAATACCTGTGTTATTAGGATGATTCACATGGCCGATATCTATGTCCAATGTGAATTTGTTCCAAGAAGTTTGATGATTTCATCAAAAATGGAATTTAACTTCAAATCGTATATTTAACGACCGTGTCATTAAATATCGTATCTTTCGTATATGTTATACCAAAGCGTACATTTGTAGGTGGAACTCCTGAACCTGATGCTGAGCGAGGACCCGGGCCGCCGCCCCACGGCCAGCGGGGTGCGCGCGCGTGCTCCCCTGCATCAGCACACGCCCGCCGCCTTTCACTTCACCCTGCCGCCGGCGGTCGTCGCGTGAGCTGATTGTTACCTTATACTGTTAGCTTAAGGTTCAAATTCAAATACCAGTTGGTCGCTTTCCACTTCACCCTGCCGCTCGCGGTGGCTGAGTGAGCCGATTGTTACCTTACGTCGTTAGCTTAAGGTCTAATTTCAAATACCACTTAGTCTCCCTACATTTTTCTACATAAAGTGTATGATATCATATAATATCTGTAAGTCGTTGTTAAAGAGGATGACGCAACCACTAACAACCAAATGTATAAATACAAAATTATCTGTAAAATGAAAATGACATACATTTACAAAAACCCAGATTGTAACATCACAATTATAATTTGTTAGTTATTAGCAATCATACCTATTCTAATTAAGTAATCTTAAAAAAAATATTTTAATTTGTGAAGTCGTATTGACATTTAGTAAACTTTTTTTATTCTGGAATGAAAGAATCTTTTACTCCTAACTAATAAAAGCAACAATAAACTATGATAGGTCTTTAAAGTAGGAAGATCATGTAAGTTTCAACTTAATCTCCTAAACTATTTTAGGTTGATGTAAAATTACAAAGAGTAATTTAAAATGTTTAGATATAAGTGTATACTTATAAGTATTTCTTATGCATTTCGTGTCGCAGCTATGATTTATAGATAAAAGTCAGCCTTTCATTTTTGTGTTGAAAAATGCTGCGACATTTTTGTGTTGTCTAATATTAGTGTCCTGGACTTGCATTGGAGGCATTACTTATTTTGCCGATTTTTTGCAATATGACAGAACCCTTAAAAGACATTACCGTTTAAAACCCTATGAATATTGCATGTAATATGAGTACTAGCAGCAGATTGAGGCGAAAAAATCCTTAAGGCTTGGGCAGATAGGCGCGTTTTGAGAGCGTGGCGCAGCGGGGCGTGACAGCGGTGTGGCTAATGGCCCACATTCGGATGGCAGCGTCGCGCCCCGCTGCGCCACGCTACAAAACGCGCCCTATGTGACCAAGCCTTTAAGATGACAGTTAGATGACGTCACATTGAAACTAGCATCTCTTTCACGGCTACTACACTTATTTCAATCAAGTCACCTAACCTCTAATAATAACCTCTGCTTATAGATAATACCATACCTTTACAAGGTCGACGATACATTGAGATGTTACAGAATTGTTATGGTAGCAAATTAGGGATTTAAAATGCAAGTTAGGTTATAGAGGAATTAACCTTTTCACCACAAAACTTGTGTAGTGTATGGCTTTAAAATGTTGACATGGTGAATTATTATGGGGATTTGCGGAAATATTCCTATCAAGGATTGACTATATTTTAGTAAAATTTACTGATATAAGCAGAATGACAGCTTCTATTGTTAAGAACTCTGCATAATGCTTTTATAAAACTTTTTGAAAAACTTTATCTGTTCTACTTTCGAGTATTTTATATAAGTTCTTATTGCTATTGTGGGGTCAAATACGTGGCGATTATATAGTAACTGAGTTGGCCATCTCCCTCGCTCGCGCTGTCTCTTGTAAGCCGTAGCGCAACTTACTCGCCTTGCCCTTCCGGCTGCTTGTTACGACCCATTACTTCTTAATTGTTTTAAAAGTCTTAGTTAACCATTTGTCAGCCACACCTTATTGGTATAACAAGCAGAAATGAACCGTACAGGGAAGTCCGAAGGTTCATTTTAAGTTGTCAGCGTTTACCGCTAGGGTCGTCTGTCGCTCTCAAACGGTTAACTTAGCATAGGTTAAGGACTTTCGGTGTATGATTTTCGTCGTACGAATAAATGTTTTAAGTTTTAACGTTTCGTATGCGGAACCGTGCCGTCTCTTCGAACGTCTGTGTGCGAAGAGAAGTCACCAACTCCCATTTGCAGATGTGCTGCTAAGCAAACGAAAAGTTAATCAATGTATGCATTGAAATGTAAGACTGCCTCGGGTATTATGAATGAATGTTGGTATTTTTGATAAAATGTTATTTATAGGAATGACTAGAGGAATAAAATTATATTATATTAAATAAGTTCAACACTTGTTAAGAATAATTTCGTAGCATCACATGCATTGTTTAAAATATTGTAGCATATAGGTTAAAGAATATAGGTTATATAGGTATTGCATAATTTTGTGCGAGTCATAATAAACGAATGTTGATAATTTCTGGTTTTATTACTATGTTTTAATTTATCGGGTTTGACTGCCCAGCTCTTTATATTATGGCATATCATATAATGGCGTCATTTCTATTTTGTTAATCTAAATCGGAAGAAAAATAGAGAAATGTTGGTTGTGGTATTCGTATAGCCACCGCATAGCACAATTGGTAGTGCACTGGGCTAGTGATCCAGTGTTTGTGGGTTCGAGTCCCGCTGCGAGTAATTTTTTTTATTACTTTCTTTCGATTTAAATATGAAAGATAGTCGCTAGCAGACGTTTCTGCGTAATAAAAAATAATGTTAGGTTAGTATTCAATTTCTGTTTTAGGTGAAGTGTGATTCGGGTTTTATCTATTCTTACATATAGTATTGTATTTTGACTACCTATACTGATGCTTCCATAGACATCGTAAGCCTACGAAATTGTAGCATTAGTAATTAATAACAACCAAAAATATCAGAACCCGAACAACACTCGGAGTGTTCTGATATAAGGAGTGGCTCTGAGTGGCCTCCTAAGCGCATTGAAGGATATGGTGGAAAAATTTACAGCCTTTGGGCAAGTCTATGTTGCTCAGTTGGTATAACGATGTGCATGTATCCCAGAGTCTCGAGTTCAAGGGCAGTTGATTTCCCATTATTTCTAAGAATTTTTAGAAAGTTCTTACAACGGAAAATTAGACGACTAAATTTAAAAAAAAACGACGATCACATCTTAAAGTTATTTGTATTGTTATGTACAATAATAAAAGAGTCACACGACACAGAACCCGGGCCCGTTGGGCGGCTGCACCGGCACGCCGCGCCGCAGCATCCGGCACGCGTGCTCCTCTATCCGGCGGCGCACGTGGTCCATCGTCTCTGTCACCTTGTCTCGGAGATCGTGGTAGACGCTGTCACGTGACGCGTCGGACCAAAGGCGCTCGGCGATGCCGCACGCTCGTGGCCATACTCTGTCAAATGTCAAACTTACTATATTAAGGTCCGATTTTTCAGTCCTCAGATAACCACATATCTGACAGATACACATAGAGTTATTCGTCGAATAGGGCTTATCTGACGATTGAAAAATCGGCCCTAATTAGACATATAATAGTTTCACCTTCTTTTAAAAAATATAGCTTCCATCAATAAATCAATCGATGATTTCACCATGTCAAGTAAAAAAAAAAAAAAAATCGATTTGTATTTTAAAGTGTTGATGATAAATTATTATAATTTGGAAATTAGAGTGTAGGACACAGTTCAGATAAGAAAGCATACCAAACGTCATGTTAATTTAATTCTAAGCGGTCATATTTGGACTGGTAGGTAATTTTCTTTTCTATATATATTATTTTGTGGTATTTAATTACTGAAATTGTTTGACATGTTTTCTTACAGAATTACGCATGTATGTTTAAGATTTTTTTGTAAACTGTTTTGAAAAAATAAGTCCCGCCGAGTTTCTTGCCGGTCATAAAAGTCAAAATACTTCTCGGGTCAGAGGTGTAGGGTTAGAACCGGTGTAGTTTTTATTTTTCTCTTTTACTTTTGTATACTCGACGTGTAAAAGTGCCCTTGTGGCCTACTTACTGAATAAACGTTTGAGTTGAGTTGAGTTGAGTTGAGTTGAGATAACAAATAAGTAAAATAACATATACGTTTGCCCGTAGAGCATGACGTTGTTCGGTAGGCCTTTCGTTTTGTAAAGTGGTAGCTGGACTTTCTAGAAAGCTATGAGGTAGCCATGACCTCGGGACTGCCGGGCGATGACCTAAATAGTCGTGAAACACGTTTTGAAATAAATTCTTTATTAGCTGCACAATTCTGCGTTAGATCACTGCATAATACGCTATCAATATTACACATTAAAACTACGTTTGAACAAAAAAATAAAAATATATTATCAAGACGACTTTTTGGTTGATCCTCAAAATGGCGAAGTCGTCTTAAAACGCATTTCATCACTACCACTTACCAGCTACCACTTTTCAGATCGCAAGGCCTACTTCCGTACACTGGCATGCTCTAAGAGCAAACTTGTTATTTATTCGATTGACTTGCTCCAATTACTTTGACACCGGCGAAATCATCAGAATTGATAGAAGCCATTTTTATTTAAACTCTATCTATACATAGAAGTCGAAGACAAACATAACTGACCTTTGTAAAATGTTGGTGCCGTCGACATACTCCCCCCACATGCAAGCCTCGCCGCCGATCATGTTCCGCACCAGAGTCTTGTTCGTGACGTTCAGGCGAGGGTCGATGTCGTAGAACTTCTCCCAGTCGCTGCCGGAGCTGAGCTCGGACAGGTACCACTCAGAAGAGAATAGAGCAAGCTTGCCCGCCGCCAGCACCTGCACACAGTAACAACATATAGTGTCAGCTGATCGTAGTTGGCATAATCATAGAATTCAGACGTATAACCACTGTCATTGGACTCCTACACGCGAACAAATTATGTACACAAATATGGCCCTAAATGCCATTTCTATCAAGTTCCAATTTATACTAATAATAGTAATAATGCTAATTTATAATCTTCTTTTAGATAATATAATCAACAAAAAAGAGCTGTGTTCTAGTTATTAAGTATCAAACTTCACTATTGATAAAGTAATAACTTTTTAATCATTGTTGACACTTGCACTGACAAAAGACTAACTAAATGTGCCGCCCAAGTTGTTCGAGCAGCTGTTTTTAGAGCCATTTTTTTGGGGCTGATTGTGAATCTACGTTTATTATACATCGCTGCGTATAACATACAATTGCGGTATTTCATAATATTTACGCATTGCAGCCACTAAATGAAGGTAAAGATACCATACAGTCGGGGATAATTTGGGGATAATGCAAAAACACCACCTCTGTATATATTTTTTTTAATGAAACACCCGTTTGGTACCTATTATGATACGCAGAATTTACCAGTGCTAGTACGCGGTTTCGCACTACCCCCGACTATACCTACAAGTATTTACTATTGAGTGACTTATGTAACTTACGTGCTTAACATGGTGCCTTTGTTTTTATTTTTATAATGCGTATGATAAAATCCCGCCATTGTATTTTTTGCACGGCTTCAGAAAGCTTCGCTCTTATTATAGAACATTATTAGGCGTATGCGTCATCGGAATAATACACTATTGCATTGCATAGAGACTAACTACACTCCATAAAAGTAAACAATAGCTAGGAACAGATAAATAAAACTAGACAATAGACCCTCTGGATGCAACAAATACTTCTGAGTATTTTTTTCATGACAAAGGTAGCAAACGAACAGACGGATTGCCTGATGGTAAACAATTACCGTCGCCCATGGGCACCCGCACCACACCGTGGGAGTCACAAGCGCATTGCCGGTCTTTAAGGAGTACGCTCTTTTCTTGAACGTATGAGAGTCGTATCGGTCCGGAAATATCATTCCGCATTTTTGATGCGCTAGGCCTCCCCAGTCCAGCCGAGATAATGGAAGTTACTTCCGAAACTTCGGGAACAATCTAGGTAGCAATATCTTTAGTTTTAACGTGGTTCATTCACTTTCAGGTGAGCAATCTCAATTTAGTTGTGGTTAAGAAATATAAGCCGACGTCAATTTGTGTTGCTCACTTGAAAGGGTTAAGCGTCAGGGTTAACGTCATAGCGTCTGGCGCTCGGCGACGCGTTGGGCGGCCACCAGATTGACGGACCACTTACCTCATTTATTTTAGACACCCAGTCATTCAGCCAGATCTGTATCACTGTATCATTTGACAGTGGTACGTTCGCGTTGAACGCCTCCTGCGACAAATGAGAATTGCGATATCATAAATCATGCATTTATATGTGCAACATCCAATTTGATCTGTGCTACCACAGGCAGCATTAAAAGTAAGTGATACGTTTTGAACCATGTCGTTTTAACGACAAGTTCTAAATGCCATACGAATTAATCGACATATATCTAAAAGTTCCATAGTCAATCTGAAGGCACAGTGAGATTTGTATCCCTGCAACTTTGAAACTGTGTTTATGTACCTACTTCGACGGGAAATTCATACTATCTAATATTATAAATGTGAAAGTAACTCTCTCTGTCTGTCTGTCTGTTACCTCTTCACGCTTAAACCGCTGAACCAATTGGGCTGAAATTTGCTATAGAGAGAGTTTGAGCTACGAGAAAGGACATATATGATAATTTTTATCCCGCGGCACTTTAAAGATGGGCATGGTTGGCCGACGAAGTCCCGAGGAAAAGCTAGTAAGTATTGTATCAATCAGTAGCGATATGTCTGTAGAACATTATCTACGTGTGGCTAATTTCAGATCGTAGTTGCAGATCCTCTCGTTACGGAAAAAAAATCACAGTAGGTCGGCATGGACACGCATAGATATTATTTAAGCAACGCCACTGTTAGATACCGAGGACTATATTTTATTTAAAAATAAGTACATTACAAACATTTTAAAAGTTCTTTTTAATGTTTAAACCTTATAGTAGCGTCTTCTCGAAAAGTCTTTGTCTCAAAATAGAATCTGAAATTTTATTTTAATTATGACAGTGGAACTAGCTTGAACTTGCCTCCCAAAGGATGATCTTCTTATCCCCGACGAGTGCTCTCGCCCGTTTTATGAACAAGTTGTGCAGTTTTGTCCACGATGATATTTGGTGCTTCATCATATAGCGCAAGATGGACGGGTTTGATACCCTGAAGGAAACAAAATTATTAATCGCATGATGCTGGGTGTATTAGTCCGTCCAGTTGGAGAGTTTGCTGAAGGTTTAGGGTCTAAAGATAACAGTGATCGTAAAATACGAGCAAAATTATTTCAGTGCCTATAGTGCTGGTCGTCACTTGTTGCCAATTATAAGAGGCGCAGTTATTTTTATCGCCAATAATTGCGCCTCTTGTAATTGGCAACAAATGACGACATTTGAATTTTTTTGAGAAATTTTACTTTGTCTAAGAAACAACTACGGAAGAGCGGTGCTTTGGGGTTTGATTGGAACTCGCCGGTCCCTTTGCAAGCGTAGGTTTGTATCCTACCGACTGCGCCATGTAAAGTATTGGGAACTGAAGCGAAATTCAGCCGCCATTTCAGATTATATACCTACTGGTTTATCACTTTGTTACATACCGCAACAACCTAACACTTGACACTCACATGAAACATGATTATTATTTATTATCAATTTCCTATGGCTATATGTATTCGACGTCCTAAATCCTAATTTTTAGCTTAGTTGCGATCAGACAAAAATTTGACCACACCACAAATCCAATGAGAGATATAACTAAGTGTACATAACTTACCAACATTTATAATCCACCTCATCTCCACCCAGATGTAAGGAATGGTCCGGGAACCATTTCCTCACCTCCTTCAAGAGTTGGCCGAGGAACTTGTAGGTTTGATCGTTGGTAGGATCGAGAGGCCCCAAGGACGTGACTTTCTTGCCAGTGTAGCAAGGTGTGAGGAGCTGGGCGTATGACTCGCCCCAGGACCGAACGTGGCCTGATGTTAAAAAATAAAAAACTTTCAATGCAGAACATTGCTTCGTTGCATTAGGTATGAGAAAAATTGGGTTAAGAAGAGTAGCGTTAGTAAGAAAACACTGGTCAAATTCTTCCGAAGTAGCAGTTGCGGGGGGTAATTAAGGGATCCGACTTTTATTGACACGCGCCACTGCAAATATATAATAAACACCTACCTGGAACGTCTATCTCCGGTATCACTCTGATCCCTCGGTTTCTAGCATATTCGACAATTCTATTGATGTCTGCTTTCGTGTAGACCATGGAGTGGTGATACGCCCCTTTTTGGCTAAAATTATAGAAACTTGAGAATATTTTATGTTAATTCTTGCTCAGAATTATATATTTATGCACAAAATTGTCCCAAAGAGTGCATTCATGAGATATTCCTTCCACAAACTTCCTAGTTTGTAGAAGAATTCTCTCTTCTCTGAGCAGAAATAAAATAAAACACCTTAAACATTAAAAATAGAAGTTTAATTATCGTTCCTAAATATCAACCTTAGGGCGGCTATTTTTCATGGAGATGGTAACAAATAACTGAACTTAGGATATTTATGACCACCCTCCGCTGCTCCGATATGCCTGATGGCGACTGTACTAGACAACGATATATTAGACTGGGGAATAAGTATTTTCGTATTTTATATATAAACATAATACATTTTTTTGGGCAGTAATAAAACCTCTAAAATAAAACTAACCTATCTTAAACTAAACGTACTTACAGAAATACTAAATCTCCGACTTCTAATCTTTCTCTACTTCTAGTTCTAGTATTTCTGTCGGAAGTTTAATTTTTTGTTGGGAACATTTATTATTATTCATATTTTTTTATATTCATTTACATTTTGTCATAATATGTAGGTATACCTACATCGTCGTATTGTTCGATAACTTGTCGCTATTTTGTAGGTAGTTACATTACCCCATTGCTGTCAAAATGGCGTTACTGCTCAAAAAATTGTAACAAGTAGCTTAGACAATCCTCTCGTAAATAAAAGAACTAAACCGGATGGACTGTCCCCGATGACCCGATGATCACGAACGCTGCTAAAAGGGTTCGAAAAGTAGGGATGAAGTTTAAATTAGTATATGCGATATAATCCGTACAACCTAAATTGAACTTGGTACTACCGGGCTATATGGCGGTTTCTTTTTTTTTATGACATAGGCGGCATACGAGCAGACGGATTGCCTGGTGGTAAGCAATTACCGTCGCCCATGGGCACCCGTAACACCAGGGGAGTCACAAGCGCGTTGCCGGCCTTTAAGGGGGGGTTGGAGCTCTGGGAACCTTACTCACCACCAGGAACACAACACTACATACCTGAAAGGTAGCAGTGCTATTATGGCTGTGGTCTTTTGTAAGGAGGAGGTACTTCCCCAGTTGGACTGCCCCAGATTTAAGCGTGATGGTAATCGCCGTGCCCTACCTCTCATTGTTGGACGTTGGACGTAGTTTAAGGACATACCCGGGTCCAAACTTAACATGCTTTAACTATTAGAAATACGCATCCATCCATTCATCCCTACAAACTTTTGCGTTTATAATATTAGCAAGAATTTACTCTCCCTACCTTAACTCTGGAAATTTCTCGCTCTGATACGGAAACGATTGGTCATCGACGATGTGCCAGTGGAACACGTTGAGTTTGTTCATCGCCATCGCGTCTAACATTGTGAGCAGCTTCTTCACGCTCAGGTAGTGGCGAGACGTGTCCAGCAGCAAGCCGCGGTGCGGGTGGCGCGGGTAGTCGTATATCCCCGTACTTTGTATTAGGAGGGTCTGAAGCAGTGGAGCAAAGGGCGATTATTCGGGCGTTTGAACCGTTCTTATTACTCTGTCCAGATTTCTGTAGAAATGATCACACAGTTTGGTGTTATTTTTGGTTTACCGGTAGACAGCTAGGCTAGCTAAATGACAACCAAAACCTACTTAATATAATGCAGGCACTTCTACTGAAATCTGGACAGAGTAATATGAGCGGTTTAAACGCCCGAATAATCACCCCAAACTTTCTTGACGAGGGGCAAAAAGTTCAGGGTTCAAATTACTTTAAGAGTCCATTGAGAGGTTGCCCATCGCCCAGAAGACTCTGAAACCCTTTTTCCATTGTCTTTTATGATTCCCACGAGAGGATAGGAATTATTATCATCATTATCATCATTTCAACCGTGAGTCGTCCACTGCTGGACATAGACATTTATTAGGTACAGTCGCCATCAGATATATCGGCGCTGTGGAGGTGATCAGAAATATCTGAACAACGCCTCTAAGGCGATAAAGTGCGTGTTCAGATATTTGTGACCACCTCCACAGCTCCGATATATCTGATGGCGACTGTACAAGAACGGTACAGTTTACACCAATTACACTTGTAGGTTTATATACACTTACACCTCCCCTTAAGATGACTTGTTATGGGGGAGTTGCTATAGTCGGCACCCTTGGCAGGCGGGTTGGCGACTGCACTAGCTATTCTCAGCCGGCACCACACGGCATAAGATAGTGAACAAGACTAAAATTAAGAATTGGCTCGAGAGATATTCCAGCCCTTATTATTTAATGAATTCCAAGTCCCGCATAAATTTCTGTCAATCTTAAACCTTTTCCAGGTATAGAACAATTTATAATATATATAAGTAGGTAAATATCCAACTAACTTTGAAATCATCTGATTGGTAAAGCAGATGTAGAAAGCTCTCGATTCCGTACAAAACACCCCATATCGAGTGGCCAGTCACGGTAGCGGTAATGTTAGCCACCGTGACACTGTCTGAAATAAGTAGAATATTTTAGAGCGTCTAATGATTACTGAGAAGAAAACAAATAATTCAATGTTGTGGTGGTCTAGGAGCCAGTTACCACTAGTCTAGCCGTTTATCCATGATGTCTGGCCAAAAGAAGCGGCGATAAATAAAATAAAACTATAGCTACAGGTCGATTCACGAGAGTTGGCACGAATGGAATGAATGACTGATTGAAAATGTCTATGTGTGTGTCACATTAACCAATAAAATAGTGGCTCGATTGTATACCGATACAAGTGTCACTCATACAATGAAAGTTTCGTTCAATCCATTCGTGCCAACTCTCGTGAATCGACCTGTACGCGATTTAACATCCACGTTCGTAAACGTTTCATAGCGAATACTTTGACATTATGGCCTATGGCTGAAATTAAATCGAAGTAAAACTTGTGTTACTGAAGCACATAAAAATAATGTACCCAATTTAATTAGATATTAAATATCCCTTCCAAGCAGCGACAGATACATAGAATTCATATCCAGTGCGAAACAGTAAAGATTCCAGTAAAATAGCTACCAAAAATGACCCCAATATTCTAGTGACAGTTATCACCCTGCAATTCCTCTGTTTTAGATATTTTCAAATAATCAAATCCAATAACCCATAAAATTGTCATCGGTCCATCAAAGTTTTGATTAGCTAAATTAAAATGTCACGAATGACTATCCTTTAGCCCTTTGCCTACGGTACCCTCACCATGAGTTGTGACTTTGAGGTTTTCGATAACGAGTATCGTGTGTACTATCTGTGCATCTCGTTCGCAGTAACATAGTACAAGCGAGATGCACAGATAGTAACCTCGACACTCGTTATCGAAAACCTCAATGTCAGAACTCATATGATAAGGGTACGGGTATCAACCAGAGTTGCCACCTAGTAGTCAAAACTCAACTCTGCGCAAGTGTTAGGTACGGGCAGGGACTTTAATTGTTGAGCCATTTAGGGTTCACTTTACATTGGGCATTTCATAGAGTAAGTATTAAACAAAAGATAATAGCTTGAACCGTAAGTGGCTCAACAATTAAATTCGGTGACTGTACAAGATGTAATTTTTAATGATAAATAATAGAGCCCGTAGGTAATATTTTCCGGACAATCTGACACAAATCGACCTAGTCCTACGGTAAGCTCAGTAAGGCTTGTGTTGTAGGTGCCAGACGACGATATATATAATAGATAGATACATATAAATACTTAACTCAGGAACAAATATCTGTGAAATAAATGCCCTGACTGGGAATCGAACCCAGGACCATCGGCTTCATAGGCAGGGTAACTACCCACTAGGCCAGAGCGGTCGTCAAAAAGGGTAAAGGGTTAGACTCCGCCTTGGTGGAGTAATTTTTATAGGGTCATGCATACTTCACTACTTATTATCAATTGCTGCTTCCAAGTGGATGAGTGGGTAGGTTTAAACTCACAACTTTCGTCCATTCCAAGGTAAGGATACGTCTCGCATGGTTGATTCAGTTCCACTGTCACCTTGTACAAATAAGCCAGGCTCTGGACCGAGTAGTGCCCGTTGTAGTTACGCTTGGCGGTTTTAGACAATTTGTGCAATGTTTTGATAGCCCGTTTAATGGCGTCCGTTAAAATTGAACATGAATGTTTTTTTACCTGCAAATCGAAAAAAAATTAAAAGCTACTTAAGTATAGTCAACCAATTTGATTCTTAGGCCACTTCGAACCTTGTCACAGTGACGTTAATAATAAATCCTTTGCGTCTTTCATATACATTTTTACTGTGTGGCCCATAAATCAAATTGGTTGACTGTACAACCTATTTAGTTTACGTAGTTCGACTGTAGAAGTTATTATCATGTTTAGGCTGTTTTTTAGGGTTCCGTAGTTAACTAGGAACCCTTAAAGTTTCGCCATGTCTGTCCGTCCGTCCGTGCATAATCTCAGTGACCATTAGCACTAGAAAGCTGAAATTTGATACTAATACGTATATCAATCACGCCGACAAAGTGGGTATGTATAATAAAGTATACTATATGTATGTAATAGTCGCTGTAGGCGTACAGTCAGCAGCAGAAGTGGCTAAGCGGCTGAGGTGATGAAAATAAGGTCAACACATCTCTATTGTCAAGAGAATAAGAGCGCGTGTAGGTCATTTTGAAAACTTCAGCCGCTCAGTCACTTCTGCTCTGACTGTACCTAGAGGGTATGTCAATGAATGTCACTTGAACAATCAACAGCAGAAGTTACTAAGCGGGTGTTCAGAATGGTCTAATCACGCTCTTATTCTCTTAACAATAAAGTCGTGTTAAGCTTAAAACAATGAATACCTCACCCGCTTAGCTAGTTCTACAGCTGACTGTACAGTCGCTATCATATATATCGGAGCTGTGTAGGTACCGTAAATATCGGAACATGCACTTTACCGCATTGACAATAGAGGCGTTGTTACGATATTTGTGACCACCTCCACAGCTCCGATATATATGATAGCGACTGTACATACCTACAACTAGAATAGGTAGTCTCACGAGAGTTGAAGTCACGTACACAACAACATGTCATGTACCTAATGATAGGAAGATTTAGAAATTACAGTTCTTTTTTCATACCGATAGCAAGTTCAACAGCGAATTGAGTGAATACAGACCTGACAGTTTTTTTTATAAAACCTCTTCAAACATGACTGAAGTAACTGGTTTTGGTTACATTCCATTCATTCACTCTTTTTGCAATCAGTACTTCATATAGTTGTGTGCGTAATCCATTCACCGCAACTCACGTGGAGATAGATAGATAGTTTAAATAAAAATGGCTTCCATCAATTCTGATGATTTCGCCAGTGTCAAAGTGATTGGAGCAAGTCAATCGAATAAATAACAAGTTTGCTCTTAGAGCATGCCAGTGTACGATAGTAGGCCTTGCGATTTGAAAAGTGGTAGCTGGACTTTGCAGAAAGTAATGAGGCGACCGTGGCGTCGGGATTGGCGGTGGTGGCCAAATAGTGGTGAAATGCGTTTTGAAATCAATTCTTCATTAGCTGCACAATTCTGCACCAGATCACTGCATAATACGCTATCAATATTACACATTAAACTACGTTAGAAAAAAAACAAAAAAAAATATTTTACGACGACATCGCCATTTTGATTTTTGAGGTTCAACCGTCAATCCCCCAAACTCACGTGGAACTACAATGGAACTATATATAACCGCCGTTCAATATCAATATACATATGCTGTCATCGTTCTGTTCTGTCATGCATTAAAATCAATACACACAACAAAACTGAACAATAAGACTACAGGCGACAACAAACATTGCAATGAGTTATTATTTATTATATGTAAACTAGGTAAAACCTGCATGTAGCTATAGCTAGGTATATCCACCCGCCACCCGGCTTTACTAACTTTCCTTTCACAGTTCAAGTTTGCTTTGGACTCGTGAAGAAAAGGCAGTCATTATTGACTTCGTCTTCCCATAGAAAAAAATACGCACCGCCTCTGGCTTAATACCACGAACATCGAAGTTTGTAAATTTTGAGCATCTTTTTACTCCAATTAAGGCGTCATGAGAGTGACAGAGACAATCGTTCAAAATTTACGAATACCTATCGATTTTCACAGTAACATCACAGGTTACCATTTATCTACTTTTATTTTATAGTATAGTGTAGTTTCCAGGAACGGACATTGTATTTTTTTTTCTAAATACAGCAATAAGTAATAACCGAGTTTATCTTACCTCAAATTTCAATTTATCCTGATCAACTATAAAAACCGTTATATCCGTTTCCTCATATTGAGGCTTAGGCCACACTTCACCTCTAGTAGGGGTATAAATCGGTCCAGGCACTATAGCTTCGCCGCAAATAACCAATGCCGAAAAGATAAGAACACAACGTAACATCGCGACGGTAAACATACGACTGAATATGAACAATAAATCTAACGAGGAAACAGCATGCTAGGAAATTGTTATCTCAATTAGTTTAAATATTATTAAACAGCTAGTTTGTTTGCTTTAATTTGTCATAACATTGAACACACGATTACAGGTAGTGTTATAATTTAGGCAAAAATATATCTTATTACACAGCAATACGGTCCTTGTCCTGTGGAAGTTTGCGTTCGGCACCACAACGCAACTGTCAATATAGTGTTGCCAGTGCATTATTTTGCAATAAAATAAAAGATCGTTTTGACATAAGTGCGTTATAGTTAGGGCTTAGAATATCTGTAAAATATTATTAATATTACAATGCGTGTTATGACACTATTTAAGTCTTAAAAATTATGCTACTATGAATTTGGAATGAATTTTTATTTAGAATAACCAACAATTTACAGATAAATACAACGTAAACAATAAGACTAAAGAAAAAAAAAAAATAATAAATTAAAAAACGTCGTTAAAATTGGGCCCCTATGGCATGGTGCCGAGGATGCTGGCAGCATTCCCCCGCTGTATCGCGATAGTGATTTCCTGATGCGTTACGCGAGGAAGCTGCCAGCTCTGCGGTCACCATGCCAAAGTCTACGAGCTTTTTAGAAAGGTCTTTGAACATGATATGGGCGCTGGGACCTCACAGGCCAAGGGTTTCGACTCCGAATGGCATAAAAATTTATTCGGAGCCGAGTATCCCCGGTATTTGTAGTGCTTAAGCTTTTCGGCCGCTTTAGCCGCCGCGCCAGCTTCTCCAATGGTTCCAGTGAGGTGAGAAGGGGCCAGGGCGTCTGTGCAGGTGGCGTCCCACCCCTTCCCAACCTCCACGGAACCAGTGAATGCCGGTCTCTTGCCATCGTCCCTCGCAATGCCAGTTGGCTCCAGTAGAGCTGGCACATTGGCTGTTGCAAGAGACTAGCGGATTATGTCATTTAGTGCGGCGTGTAATAGCGGCCAGCACTTTTTTGACATGATAGCCCGTGATGTCCCAGTTCGTCGACTTCACTGCCGCAGGGGCACCTGTGTGGAGCGCAGATACGTACTCCTAGTCGCAGGCAGGCTGCGAGGCGCAGAGTATCGGGCGTAAGCAAAGTTCCGGTGTGTGGCGACGGATAGGCCCGGACTCCCTCGTCATGGATGCTAATAGCCTGGCCCGTTCGCAACCTGCGCTGCGACTTAGGAGTACAGTCATTGAATTTTGACAAAAAGCGTCATCCCAGCTCCTTTGGCAATTTGGATTGGTCGGGAAATCCTTATTCAGGCAAGCACTGTACCAAGCTTTTTTGGCTTCCTCCAAGCCCGCAGTCTCATAGTATGGGGGGAGAACCTTGAGGATTTTACCTAGATATGTGTTGGTAAATATAATAAGTATGTTATACAATGGCGCGCCAATTTTCTTAGGCAAGCCGGCGGACCCACTTCGGCTTTGCCTGTTCTTCGTGAGGCCAAGGAAAACTGTTGAAAAGTAGTAAACCAGGCGGGAATCGGCTTGTAGCGTTGGGCGTTAAAGGAAACACTGGCTTGTTTTAAGTAGGAACATACTATATTCTCATATATAGTTTATAAAGAACAAATATGACAGTGTGCCTGTCGTACAAATGACACCACTAGGCGTGTATTGTATGGATTATAATGGCTTTCTCCCCTGGTACAGGCCACGTTTAGTATGGGGGTCAGTATAAAATGTAACGGTTGTAAATATTATATTATGGAAAAGAAATAAACGATTTGTAATAGTGTTTGTCTTTAAAATGTCTAATCCGTTTATCGAGATTAACTCAGGGCATCGCACATTTCTGCCGTGCCATATTTTGTGCTTGATTCATAATCATTATCTCCAAACCTCTATTTTGCAAGTACGTATATACTTCGTTTGCAGAGAGGAGGGAATGTTTTATAATAATGGAGTATGCAGGTTATAAAGTAAATAAAAAATAAAACAACATTAATATAACTTTAATAATAAATTAATCAATTCTTCATCAAATATAAGATTCCTTTATATACAATACACAATTTAATCACAAGTATAATACTTAGAAATTAATACGCATTCTCTTATTAATAACTTATTTTTTAGAAACTTTTGATATTCTTACAAAAAGTATTGTAAAACTACCATGCTCTTGGTCAGAACTACGGTAATTTATAAGCGACTGCATAAGGGCACATTTAAAAATATGGGTATAATTAATGTTCCAAAAATATGTATCCAAGATTACGCCATGTTAAAAGACCAGTGGCTACATATTCTTTCAAACGTGACTACAATAAAACACAATTCGTTCCGTTTTCGTTCCCTGTAATAACATATATGCGATATCAGGGTTAACGGTAATAGAACATTACGATACTTATGAAAAAAAATTTTTACACGAGTATCGAACCTAATTTTTCATAGCAAGTGCCTTAAAAAGTGAAATTTACGCACGCGAAGCGTGCGAAAAGTGCACTTTTTACGCACTAGTTAGGAAAATTATAATAGCGCTCATTGTCTAGCGGTGCGAGTGAAAGGAAAACAGCAGGAGAAAGAAAGAAATGGCAATCGAGAGGGCGCTAGTTTTGGTTATATAAGGTAGGGCATATATAACGACTGACATCAGCGAACACATTGAGTGCCACTATACATTACGCGCAGCCGAAACCTGTGTATTCTCCGTATGTAGCTAAAAGCCGCTACGAATAGAGAACCCGCCTGGTGGGTTCCTAGGACTCAATGTGTTTAGGTACGGGCAACGTCGCACCATGCTGTTTCTGCTTATGTTCGCTCGCTTGCCATTACAATATGAAGTATAACTCCTGTATGGAAGGTTCAAATTTCTTTGACGCTAGTCAAATTGCTAAAGTCACACTTGACAAAATTATGATGAGCACCATAAGAGATATCTACAAGTTACATAATTATATACAAATTGCTATAGGTGAAGAACATAACTGAAGGACCATGTCTATGTAGTTGTGCAGCTAATTAATATGGAACTGACGTCAAAATTTGAATATAGAATACCGACATGCGTGTACACACATGTTACTACTAGGGCTCGCGGTCGTGTCCGTGATTCGTGAACCCGTAGCCGTGCGCCCGGTTTCGTGAATTACGGCAACGGTTTTCTGGTCCGTTCGGCACGTGACATTCGGTTACGTGAAATTAGGGTAGGTACGTGAATCCGTGTAGAACCGTGTAGGCGTGATCACGCCTTCACGTATCTTAAGAATAAAACTTAGTCCTTATTTATTATATTCCCGGGCGTGGCGAAATTACGAAACGTGCGATAAGTATCAAACGGAAACGAGCCCGAAGCTCCACATACGGTCGCAGGTACGGGCTACAAGTCACGGCGTGTCACGTGAATCCGGATGCGAACGCAAGTACGTGACACGTACCTGGCCGTGTTCGTGAAATTCGTGATCTTAGCACCGGCGGTGTTAAGAACACGTAGCTACGGGTCGGCGTACATCACGGATACCAGGAGCCCTAGTTACTACTACATAGGCCAGTTGCTTTAGCTAAGTTATTCACGTATACATTTATAAGCTAAATTATTCAACCTATTTTAAAAAGGCGAAAACTATCCACAGACAATATTATCTTCGTTTCAGTCGGTATTATAGTAATTTGGGTCCATATTAAATTTACCTAATAAGGCAACTTTTGACGCTTTCCTTACAAGTCAAAGCAATCACTACAGTATTAGTACAGTTGTAAGCCTAGTACATGATGGGCGCGACAGACTCTTGTCTCAAACCCGTCCTTTTCTAACTTTATTCATTAATGAGGGACGAGTAGTCTATATCGACTCGAGATACTGTCTCGCCAGACATGTGCTAGCCCGGTTGGGGGTATTATTAGTAGCAGATAAAGTGTTCAAATATAAAAAATAGAAATATCTTTATTCATTATATTATAACAGGAAATGTCACGCGTCTTCTTGCCAGCGTTAGCCAGCGCTGATATTCTGAAGGGACCGTACATCTTTACTGTTATAAAAATAAAGATTGTTCAGATATATTTGACTACTTTAGTTGCTATTTGCTATCAACTATGTGGCGCTGACTGTACGCGTCATATTTATAACAAATGTAAGTGGGAATGCAAGCATTTGCCTCATAATGTTATATAAATTAAGGTTGTTTACAAACAATGTCCACCAAGATCACATGAGAGTGGCCCATAATATGCTAAAATCATTTTTTTTCGACCCAATTACTCCGTTCCCATTTTTTCCCCGTGGCATTTTTTTCAATTGTCATTTTTAACACTGTTTAATTTTTCTACTCTCTTAATTACCCAGCAAGTATTTTAATTATATATAACAATTTAGTACCTATACTACTAACACATATATTTTATGTATATATATATGTTTTCGATTCAAGCTAATCGCTGATCTCCTATTCCTGGGTGATTTTCCCTTCGGTCACAAGAACCTAACCTAACCTACTTAAGATTCTAGGACAGGTGTCCAATGACATTAAAAAAGATTGAGAAAGTATGCGAATAGAAAAAACAATTTCGAGAAATAATGTCTACAGATAATATAATGTTGGAAAAAAGGGACTAGGAAAATATGGGACAGAAATAATTGCTACGGAAAAAAAAGTTTTTTGGAAATTATGGGCAACACTCGGTCACATATATGTCATAGATCTATATATATACTTATGAATTTATAATATTTATCATAAATAGTATCAAGCAATGTTTATTATCACACACATTAACGAGATTTCAATTTTGCACCAGTTTAGCGTCGCGGTAAAGGTGACGTAGTTCTACACTATAAAAAAAAAACAGTAAATTTATTATTATTAGTCTTACTCCGCGTTTAGACACGCTGGCTCGTCACTCGCCCCGCTATTCGTCGAAACTTTGCCCATACAAAAACGCGATGCGAGGGACGTGAGGAATAGCGAGACGTCCGCGTACACATGCGTGCTCGCGTTTCGCCTCGCTACTCGTGCGAATGTGTGGCGGTAGCATAACATAAAATGTGACATTATCTATAAAAAGGGACCTTATTGTCGATGGCACTTACGTCGAACTGCGTTGCGTTTGTGTTGCGTCGTCTTGAACAATGACTTAAGCGCCATCGACAATAAGGTCCCTGTTATTGATGATGTCACAAACACGCTTTTAAAGTCCATTAAAGTAATCGTTTAGTTGGATAATCCGTATAAAGAAGTATTGCCACTTGCCAGAAACTAATGGAAAGGGTGAAGCCAAAAATTAACTAACTCCATCTCTTTTAAACACAAAACTATCGTGAGATTGAAACATATTAATTGTATAAAAGCGGGTAACTCACGTTTTATAAGTCGAATATCCGAACTTTAACCGTGACTGTGGATGGTCTGTGCCCCCTAGTTGGAGAACTGTTTTGTGTGGTGCGTCGGCGTTTTGTGTGGACGGACCTTTGCCAACGGACGTAGTAAGTGTAGTGTGCAACCCTACTATTGACAATATTGCTGAAAATGAGGGTAGTTTCTCGCCTCCCCGCCCTCAGCTGTTGCCGGCGTCGAGTGCGCGGTCGCGGAGAGCTGCGGCCCGCAGTCTGCGTCGGTTAGCCAACGCGAATGGCTCATGATTATGCTCCTCGTTACGGAGTGAAACATGTCGAGCAATATTCGACTTATAAAACGTGAGTTACCCGCTTTTATACAATTAATATAACTCCATCTCTTTCACTATTACCATAATCAAACAACAAAATGGTCATATAAAAGAGACTTCACTTTGCTGGCCAGTACTTATTTTTTATCCTTAATTATTCTAAGTTTGCAAAAATATATCAACAAATTCAAAAGGCAATAATTGTAGTAGTATAAAATGTCCAGATTATTTATAGCTGTAATCTACCTCATCCATCAAAAATAATTCCATTAAGTCCAATAACTACACCTAGATATTTTTATAGCAGGAGCAAAATTAGCTTAGTGCTTGCCACATTAAATATATCGACAATCCTGTTATCGATAAGTACATACTACTTCAACGACAAGACGTACATACAACCGCAGACTTATATCGGCTACCTACCTAGACGCCGCGTGCCTCCCGATCTTGTACAAATTAAACGTATTCATGTCACGAATAGTTTCAAATTATATTCCGAAGTATGCAAAATATGAAATAATTATTTGTTATTATTATCTATTTTTTAACGTACCCTATATTTGTTTTAGTAACAGGTACCTGTATGACGTTGAAGTTGTACTTATCGATAACAGGACTGGCGATGTTTTTGTTTTGTCAATCACTTACAACAAATTTTACGTGCTAGAAAAATATCTACGTGTACCAGTAACACATAAAATTGATCCTATTTACTTACAAACCTATCTGTCAACTCCTATTATAACAATGCGTAGTGTTATTGTTCTGCAGAAAACTGGGAGTTTTACCCTCTTTCACTACCCTCAAAGCTTGCAGCACTCTAGCCGTGTCCAGCTCTTTACCCGACGCCCTCTCGTTGTCCAAGCAAATCTCCTCCATCCGCGTATTGAACTGCTCTAACACCTTAACTCTATAATCTACGGTAGACGCCACAGGGTTCGCCGTGAGCCACAGATACTCTAAAACCGGAAGTTTACAGATGTGTTGGACCTCTTCGACGTCTGTGACGCAGTTGCAGCTTAAATCCAGGCTTTCCAACGAGTACAGTCTTGAGAATCCTTGGAGGGATTCCACTTTGTTTTGCGAGAGGTCTATCTTGACTATGTTACCTATTTTGGAGTGCCAGCTCTCGCAGAGTTGGAAGTTGTTCATAGATAAGTTAAGGACTCTCAGCTCGTGAAGACAGGACACATCGCACAGCTCGGAGAGTTTGTTGGAAGATAAACTGAGGTGCTGCAGTCGTGGGACAAGTTTGATCGCCCAGTCCATGTCCTTGATGTTGTTGCTTGCGAAGTTCACTATTGAGAGCTTCTTCCATTTCTGTAATGAAAACACATAAAGGTGTACTTAGTGCTATGTTATTATACTTAAATGTGTTACTAGGATTTTTGTAAATGACCTGTGTAGTAAACCCAGACCAGAAAAATAAAAAAAAAACTACTTTGAGGACGATGCAGCACTGCAATACAGCTACACTAAGAAAAAGTCTCATAAGAAATGATTCGTAGTGTTCCGCAATATAGCGAGATTTTTATTTTTCTGGACATGGTATATCTACATAATTGCTATGAATCAAGGATGATATAAGACTTGGATAGGCAATGACCATACAATATATCGTTCCAGCAAAGTACTAGTGGCATCTAGTTTTTCACAGGCGCAATAGATCTCAGTTGCATAGCATTTGTTCGCTGGCAAACGCCAGCAAAGTAACTATACACGATACTCGACACATTGTGCTTTGTGCAATTAGTACAGTCGCCATCATATATATCGGAGCCATGGAGGTGGTCACAAATATCTGAACAACGCGTCTATTGTCAAGGCGATAAAGTGTGTGTTCAGATATTTGGACCATCTCCACGGCACCGATATATCTGATGGCGACTGTACGTAAAATATACATTTGGCGAGCAGTTTGGAAAAGCGCGATGTTATATAGTCATTGTCAATCGCCCCTTATATAATCCTTGCTATGAATATTAGTCACGTTTGCACTTAAGTAAGTACATATTGGTCAGACGTTGTTATCTGCTGCGATAAACATTGTAAATATACACATGCGTCCTGTAATCTATAAATAACTATTTTTATGAACGCGTCCTTCTATTCGTAACCCTACTCGGTAGTTATCCTCCTTATACAAAGCTGACCCTCCTATATTATTTAAATGGTTGTGTGCTTATCACAACTGTATGTTCCTGGGTGATTCACTTTATCTATGTAGGTATATATACATACGTATGTATATACTTTGTTATCGTTTAGTCATAGTTATGTACCTGAAAGACTAGCCTTATTGAGCTTACTATGCCCTAAGTCAAGTTGTTCTTTAGACGTGAACAAGCAAGCGAGAAGGACAAGCTTATTTTTAACAGTGAGATTTACGTGGACGTAATGATTTTATAGAAAGAATAGGTATGACGTTTAGTAAAAAGATCTTAATGCTGAAAATATCGATTGTTGACACGTGAATAAGAGTATAACGTCACAATCCAATCCGTTTAAGCTGTTAATCGCGTTACAACTACACAATAGTACCTACTAATGCCAGATACAGCTACCTAGCTGTATCATTTCATTTGTTTTTTGGTCGACGTAACAGTAAATATACAGGCCGACCTCAGATAAGTGATACAAGAAACTTGACCAGTAGATAACTCTATGAATATAATTAACCGTGTCAGAGATACCTACACTACATGACCTATTTAGACCAGTCTGATATAAACACTTATGGACGCGTGCCTTGTTATCGTTTATTAATAATATATACGCTTATTTAACAACACTGATTAATCCGAATATATAGTCAAACACGAGATGGATTTTTGGACAAAATGTAGCACTAATATTAATTATTATAAGCCGATGACATTCTATCAATGGCCGGTCATACGCTACAATTAACGTTAATTAATATTAATAAAATAAATATATTACACAAATTGTTTTTTTATGAAGCAAAACCGTCTGCTAGCGAATATCACTAGTGCACCGGGCTAGAGTCCCGCTACGTGTCAAATTTTTGTATTTTCATTTCGTTTTAAAATATCGATAATATTACACGACATCCATACACAAATTGACTGAGCCCCTTTGTAAGCTCAAGGTTTGTGTTATAGGTACTCGGCTAACGATAAATATAACATACAAATACTTAATTACACACAAAAGACACACGACTCAGGAATAGATCTGTGCTATTATGATTTGAATCAAGGACCGTCCGCTTCATAACTACCCACTAGGCCTGAGCCCGACCTGTAGTCAAATACTAGTTAACATAATATGGTCGAGACCACATTTATGGTCTGTCACGCTAGTAAAGGGTGAACACTATTAAATTGTCGCAGGTCGAACATGCTACAGACGACAAAATAAAAATCCAAAGTGCTCAAAATTCTTTATATGACTAATTTTATACAGCGTAAAATCATTTAAAAAAATATTAGGGCTATTTCATCGAACGACGAGAAAATTTCCGGACATTACTTTTGACGTGATTCATTGAATTTCGCACGGAATCATCGCTTAACAATTTTGTGCATTTAATCCATTTTCGTTGAAAATCTGGTAATGAAGTGGCAGGTTGGCAAGTTTTTCGCAGTTTAGTTTTTATATTAGCCCAATATTTTTCGATGGGGCGAAGTTCGGGACAGTTAGGTGGGTTACTCTCCTTAGGCACTACCTCGACTGAATTCGCCTTATACCATTCCAAAGTTCGAGACGAATAATGGCAACTTGCTAAATCTGGCCAAAACAATGTTGAGGAAGTGTGTTTCTTTATGAATGGTAACAGTTTCTTTTTCAAGCATTCTGATATATAAATATCGGTGTTAATTGTCCCGGTAGTGATAAATGGTGAGCTCCTCATGCCGCACTGGCATATAGCTTGCCAAACAAGGTATTTTTGCAAATTTTTCTACCGGGATCACCTTTTCCGATTCGTCAAGATTCGAGATGTCACGAGAGGAATAGTACTGGTTACCTGGTAAAGACTTGAAATCTGCCTTGACGTAGGTTTCATCGTCAATAATTAGGCAACATTTTTCTCAATCAACAAGGTATACAATAACCTAGAACGTCTAACCGCACGATTATATTGATCCACAGTTCTCTTGGGAGCCTTTTGCTTCTTATATGTTGTAATGCCGCATTCTTTTTAATTTTTGGACATTTGCTTGACTAGTGCCTACTTTTTCGCCACATCCCGGGAAGAGATACTCGGATTCTTATCAAATAGCTTGCACACCTTTGATTGTAACTTAACATTAGATTTTCTGGTGGGTTGACCTTCACGCCGCTTCCTATCTATAGTTTCACCTTGTTTAATTTTTAGGGTTCGTTGAACCGTCCTCCGAGTTGTTTGACAAGATTTTGCCAGATCTAAAGTTGATAAATGAGGATTTTTACTGAATTCTTGCAAAAATTAATTCGCGAACATTTTTTTCGTGTAACGCCATTTTCATAAATAAAAAACAAATGAACATTTTATGGTTGTCTAATATATTACGAGCCTTCTAAATTTAAAATTTTAAAAGAATATTCAAAAAAGGTTCGATGCAACACGCTAGCAAAGTAAAAATGTAGGCGACAATTTAATAGTGTTCACCCTTTATTGGGATCGTACTTGTGTAACCTGTCGTTCAGATAAGTACCTAGTAGTGGTGGTCAATTATTTTCTTAGGCAAGACGGAGGCCATATAGCTTTGCCTTTTCTTTGTGAACCCCAGGAAAGTTGTTGACTTGCAGGAGAGTTAGTAAAGCCAGTGGGAATCGGCTTGTATGTACGCACCGCCGCTGGTACCTAGATACCTATAGTACCTATACCTATACGTAACCATCAGTGCGATACTGACGCATGACGTGAGAGGCTATGAAGCGACATTCAGACTATCCGTTCAAGAAGAATCATCATATCAGCCGAAAGACGTCCTGACTCTTGGACATAGATTATACCAACGCTACGGCTACCGGTACGTGGTCGCGACTCGAGAAACTTCACGCCCCAACGAGCGGTATTCCAAGATTATAAATTAATTATTTGAGTTGGAGAGAAAGAATATATTTTTATTTAATGATTTCAAGTAGAAAAAGAACCATATGAAAATACTATATTTTCCTCGCGACTTCGTCGGCCAGCCATGCCCTTCTTTAAAGTATGGTTGCGGGATAAAAATTAACCTCTGTACTTTCTCATAGCTCAAACTATCTCCATACCAAATTTCATCCCAATTGGTTACCGCTTATTCACGCTTAAACTGATGACAGTTTAAGCGTGAAGAGGTAACAGACAGAGAGAGTTACTTTCCCATTTATAATATTATATTAGTATGGATAAAATGTTTTCATTCAACTTATTACATATCTAATATATCTTAACTTGCACACACACTGCAAGGTCACAAGATGCTCCTCTCATATCTGAATCATCACTAAACAGGGTCAACTAAACATAGATAATACTGATAGTTAACAGGTTAGGATGTCATTGCTAGGCTATCTAAAACTTAGGTCACCAAACTATCGCCATAACCTATAATCAAGGGCAATAGTGTACCCCTTACATTTCATTAAATTGTCCAAAGGGCCTCTGCGCATTGGCTCAATCCGGCTCCGCATACGCCCCCCAAATGTCCGGAACACCATTGTTACGTGTACGGAAGAGAAATACAATAATAAGTTATAAATTGAAATAGATGACATATACTCAAGAGAAAGTGGCAGAGTCCGAGGCAGAATTTGAACCAGTCTCCAACCTTCGCGGCTGACGTCATAACCGATTATACAACCTGGACATAGTGGAACCCATCAAAATTTCTCAAGTATATGCAACCTTGTTTTTTTACTTACTACAGTATCCGCTATGCTGGAGGGGTCCTTGTGTAGTATGTCTACCAGTAGGAACTCATTCATGGACACCACACTTGCAACTAGCACTGACAGGCTCACCAAAGTGTCCCGGAGGGTACCTGTAAAGATTTACAGTTCGTTAAATTGGATAGAATGTAGATCACAAAATTATATCACACACTTTCGTGGTTATGAGTCTGGTGGTCAGTGTTTTCGGCACTGCCACAACCTCCTAAAGACAAGGCCATACAAGAAAAGGTCAGTTGAATTTGGTCTCAATAGTGTAGGTAACAAAGTAGAATTTCATATGATGAAACGAAATAAAAGAACACACAGTTCCAATTCAAAATGGTTTAACTTTTGCAATTGAAGAGATTGGTATCACATGTGGAACCATGGTCCTTAGGAGGCTTAGTCCAATATCCAAGACAGACTAATGTCCTAGACAATTTCGAGTCTGTGATGTTGGAATGTGAACAGAGGCTATAAAGATAAAACTAAGACAACATTATCTTTATGTTCATCAATTTCTCCCCCATTTATTGAGCACCTATTTTTTTTACAATATAGGATGTAACCTGGACAGACAAATTACCTTATGCTAAGCAATTACTAACACCCATGGATACTGAAAAGCACAAGAGGGGTCACAGGCATGTCACCTTTAAGATGGCCTTTAGTCAACTATGTTGAGTCAGACGTAAAATCTTACCAACACTTTGAATACATCCCATAGGAACCCCAAGTATAGTCAGCTCCTGCAGAGACTTGAAGGGTATCAGGTCAAATTGCAGTTCATTCGGTACTATAGTACTAGTGCCAAGCTTCTCGTAACTGCCCTCAATGTTCAGAGCCCTAAGCTGAGAGCAGTAGTCCAGAATATGGCTGAAGTCATACATTTGGTCCTGCTTCTCAGTAGGTGGGCAGGCAATTTTTAACCGTTCACTTATTGCATGCAACTGAAACAGGGATAAAATAATTTTAGTTTAGTTTTATATTACTGATGACTTCAGTAGCTTTCAGGTCCGTCCCTTTTTTAACAATATAGTTAGAAAAGGACGGGTAGTCTACCTCGCCGCGAGATACTCTCGCAATCCTGTGCTAGGTCTTCCGATACAAGTTTAAACATCTGTGCTGTCACAATAGTACCTTTTTTGTGTATTTAACAGATAATGAGATGGTAGAAAAAACTAATAAGACTCATTAAAGTCAGTTGACTTTTTCTTTATTTAAACAGTTGTGATTTTAATAGCAGACATTAATAGTCTGGTAAACAAAAATCCACAGTAACAGTAGAAGTAATAGACTAAACTCCTGTTTTTAAGTAGTGAAGGTAGGCAAGTACTGGTGTAAGAGAAAGACAGCATAGTCTGATCTCTCTGTTTTTGCTTGAAGTCAGTCTCTGGCTAAATAAAATCTACAACTGTACTTTATACAGAACATAATTAGGATATGTTTGTATAACAATCTTAAGCATTGTAGATGTATCAATATGTAAATAAATAAAGTAGATTGAAGTAGGTATTGAAATTATTACAAATGTCATTATAATCTATATTCATAGTTATTGAGAAATTTTGCATAGACATAGTAGAATTACTGGTCATTGTCTTACTTAAGACTGAATAAAATATCTCGACATGCAGAATATAATAAACTTTTGCTTATCCTTTGCACACCATAGATCATTTTGGACAGTGAAATTATTCAATCTCTCTCAATTATTTTAAGGATAAATTTCATTTTCCTTTGTTTGAAACACTTACATTTGGTTCAAATTACACTTCTTAATTCTAGGGAAACAATGTATTTTAGACACATGGAAGGCAGGTATGTTAAACAGCAATTAGTTAACATTATCAAGGTTGAATCACCCTTAAAAAGCCTTAATAAAGCAGTTGAATTAGCAAAAAAACAGATGTTACATTGGGACTGGCACATTAATTATTTACATAAAAAACTTGTTTTCATTTTTCTCGAACCATAGAGAATAAGCCCCATGCAAATAAGTTTCCTAACTTTTGCTGATTTTAAATTAAGACATTTCATAAGTGTTATCCTAAAATGTGGACCATTGTACTTTGTTGATTTTGTTCACAATTATTACAATTAAAAACAATGCAATTGATATATAAGTAACAATATGAATATTAAAGTGTATTTGAAACAATAGATACTTAGCAATATCCAAAGATATAAGCACATGTATCTTTATATACCTACTACACTTTCCTCTAACTGCACCTCTATACCTACTCTATTTACCTTTATGTCAGTATCTTCCCTCGAAATAAACCATCTAACTATTAGAATATATTTACAAATATAAAATAAGTAAACAAACCTCCATTGGAGTGAATTTATGCGACTTTTCATTCTCTAACAATTTGTCTCCTTCCAAAAACAAAGTCTTTGCCAAATCCTGGAGCAGGAAAAATATATCATATAAATGCATATCTAGAAAGTGGGCGAACTCGGACGGCATGGACAGCCTCAAATAGTTGAAAACATTCTTCAAATATGCGTCCAACGCCTCCTTTCTTTGTTCTACAAACTTTGGTGTTTTATTACGTATGACTTTCTTTGGGGGCAGTAACTCTTTGGCCACTCCATGGTTTGAGACGAGCTTCTCGTGGAGCTCTA
The DNA here is from genome assembly GCA_022674325.2 of Grapholita molesta. Lineage (NCBI taxonomy): Eukaryota > Metazoa > Arthropoda > Insecta > Lepidoptera > Tortricidae > Grapholita > Grapholita molesta. The sequence goes on along the minus strand of CP053121.2, from coordinate 4,867,884 downwards.
CAAAGTCATTGTAGCGGTGCAACACGTTCCAATGCACAGGGCCGACTTTAACTGTTATTCTGTAATAAGTTACAGTTTCTTTTGAGCTCGTCTGGTCAACGCTCACAGACGCCTCATTTCTGTGATTCACAAACGAAGACATATTTAGTATTTTATATTTCTGTCGTGTCACTGCGTTTCACATACTCCACGATTTAAATAATTATTTTGATTTCACATTTCATATGACGCAATTGAACAAGGGACTTCCGCGAAATGAGCGTTTTGTTTGGTTTGACAGTCATCTGACAGTGACAGTTACGATGACACATGCGACAAGTCGTTTTGAGACCATATTTTTATCGCGGATTGCCTCTCATTCTTTACTCATTCTATAAAGAAAATAGAGGAGGATTAACAATTATCTCTTTCTTATATATTAAAAGGAGGCTCAGAAGCTGCAATAATATGTTATTGCCTGACAGTATAATTCAGCTCTTCATAAAATGGCTATATTTCATAAATTGCCTAAATGTTAGCCAGATCATAAACTGCAGAGTGGTCACTTAGTGACTATCTTAGACCAAAATTAATTGAGCTTTTGAAATTTGTGTCCAGACTACATAATGCCGCTTTACAAATATCGGAAACCGGTACATGTTTAGTTCCTTAATTATGAATAAATTATAAAATCATACATACAGACTAATACATAACATTAGGCTGTTACGGAGTATTTTCTTTGTTACGATCTCTGGTGTTATACTTATGACATGTCAAAAGCAGGGCTAAGATTAAAACCAATACCTACTCCATGCGTTATTACCTGGTGTACTGTCTTCTCCTGACCTGCCTGGAAAAATACAAGGTGACAAGAGTAATGAAACAAACATTTAGATTTAAATTTATTTTATTGACATCGGTTTTATCCAGGTCTATGGATTCTCATTATTGTAATGATAGATTACAGTTGTTAAAAATTAGCAATTGGCAAGCGTATTTCGCAGATACAGTCAGCATCACACGTCAACGGTGGAGGACTTCAATACTATCTCATAAATACTTACCATAGAGCTAAAATAATAATAGCAAGGGCAAAAAAATACTGTTGAGCGCCAAGAAGAGCCTAATCTGCCAACTAAGTCGCTATCCATATACATATAATGTACCTAACGTTATGCAAGTGACTATAATCTTAGTTGTGTGATGTAATATGATAAAAGGTACACTAACGTAAAATAAAATTCTACATATGTGATGCTGCTTGTAATTACGTCTAAAAGTAACATTAACAAACATTGAGAAAGGTACTATTTTTGTGTCAAGCTAACAGCAAATTTAGTTTGTGTTCACGACCTACTTATTATTACAAAAAATAAACTGACCTTTTACACTCACACACGTTAGTGTTAATATATATACACATAATTACATATATACTTATTTCATTATAAATTTGCGCTTACATATGAATAGATGTTGGTATCCGCTGGACGGGAGAGGACGTGACGTACGGTGAGGACTAGAGTCCCGCTAAGTCCTGGGTTTATATTGAACTATACACAACAAATAGTGTCAAACTATAAAATCACAAGAAACAAAATACAACACACTATAAAAATGTTCGTTTTACGAAAATAACCAACTCATTCACAAGTTTTAAAATAAAACATAATAATCATACAAAACATCAAAAGTCAAAAATTTTAAAAGATAAAACTTCCATAAAATTAAAAGCACAGACATATTGATAATAAAAGTATTAAGAATTGTGTAAATATTGTACCTAGTTATGCACCTGCGATTAGTCTTAAATTAATCCTTTAATTTATTAATAAATAGTACGGGACATTCTTACACAGATTAACTGAGCCCCACGGTAAGCTCAAGAAGGCTTGTGTTGTGGGTACTCAGACAAAGATATATACAATATACAAATATTTATATCTGTGCTCATCACACAAATAAATGCCCATACTGGAATTTGAACCCAGGTTAAATCTGTCGTGAAATCTGTGTTACGAAAGTTAATGATGTAAATTGTATTAATTGTACTTAATCCATACGACATACCATGCATGTAACTTAAATAGCAACTATTCATTTAGTGTAACACAAATGAAATTCATTTAGTGTAACACAAATGAAAATCATTTAGTGTAACACAAATGAAATTCATTTAGTGTAACACAAATGAAATTCATTTAGTGTAACACTAATGAAATTAATATCTTAAGACTAATTGCAGGTCCATAACTCACCTTAACTAGATACATATTTTTTGCAAATCACCCGTGAAATATTCATCTTATGTTTAGTTATTGTAATTAGTGTAAACACACGCGGCTAATGTAAAGTTATTTATGAAATACTGATTATATATACAATAAATAGACCAGTTTTGAACATCACAAAATCACAGTTCAAAATTACTTTCATGGCATTTACTACTTGTTAAAAGTAGATACTTATAATTATGTGTGATATTACGTATAACTACAATTATTGAATTTAAAACGAAGTAAACATTATCACTGAATGTTAAAAATAAAAAGTTTGATCGTAATTAAATTTAAATGTATAAAATTTAAAGCGATTTCGATCCAATTTAATTTTTTATGTACATTACATTCTATTATTTTCCTAGTGCTTATGAACCGTGTAAGGAAAGGCCATACACATGTTATGTAATATAATTGGACATTAAGTCTAACTATGTACAAAATCAGACTGTGATGCAACAACCCATACATTTTTTTTTACATATTTATTTGCCTTAATTCACCTTCACTTAACTTTATCCCTAATCGTAGTGTCCATTTGAGCACGCATAGCTTTAAATTCTAAATATCCTGTCATATCCTGTAATGGAATTAATAAATCCGACTTTTTGGGTACAAGTGACAGTGCAGCTATCTAATATCAGACTACGCATTTTCAAATATCATTTCCTACATGCAGGATTACCGTTTTAGAAAATTCAACTTTATTTCTTGCGAATAAAAGTTGTTTTTCAATTCCAAATTTACTTAGTTCAAGTAGAAATACTCGATTAATGTGCCAATACTAATTACGTTTCAGTATAGTATACATTATAATTGTCAGAAGGCACGTATTGCAATTGTATCATAAGAATTTTCCACTATATGATGTTGATATGTGGTCTTTCTCGTTTTAACAGTTGCTAAGCTCTGTATCACACGGACGTATCCCGCGTGGAAGTACGCCTGACACCTCGTTTAGCTAACAGTCATAACCCGACTGTCCTCAAGTAAGTTTCGTCCTCATAGTTCCCAGCCGCGAGCCTCAGTGCGTGTTCCTCGCACAGCGCGGCGAGTTCTTTCAGCCATTCGTCTAGCAGTACGGCGTTGAGGATGGAGCGGAGGGCAATGGATTGGTTCCAGTAGGCTTCCTGGGTGAAGACGGGCCGTTTGGCGGGGGAGTTGGCCACGTGGGGGATGCTGTGGGCCTGCGATGGGGATGCTGAGAACAGTAATTAAACTTGTTGAAAATATAATTTTCATTCTCATAAAACATCTGCGACTCTCGTGTGGAAAGACTAAGCGCAGCTACGCCTAGCCTGACCAGTTAGTTCGCAACGAGTGGTTAAGCGATATTTATTGCAATGAAGTGTGCAAATACGTACAAATATGCCTTACCGCGTTATTTTAAAGTGCATAATCACAGAAGACAGAGATCGTAGCTCGCTCATGTAGGCATACTTCTAAGGCAAATATTAAAGTATTTTTTACATATTTCATCTTCCGATACTACAAAACCTAACCTAACTTGGAGTTATTCAAGTAACCTTACACGTACTACACTTACACTACTATTGTTTCCAGAACCTAAGTGGCCACTTCGAACTGAAGAGATCTATTGGGGCTGTAGTCTAATAATGAACAATATCATGGGAATAACATAATGTAAGCTCACTGACCTGACAACCGTCGTCCGAACATGTTGGACAGACTCGTGCTCAGACTCCGTCGCTTGGTCTCGCCGCGTCGGAGCGCTTCCTCGGCGCGTGGACTGCTGTTTTTGGGCCCTGCGGACAACCACATCCTTAACTATAAATTTTCTTAGACCTTATATCGTTGCATTAGAGTTCATAAATGATCGTACATTACAAGAGCATTCCATGAAAACGGTAAGTTTCTACGGTAAACGTCTACGTGTAGAAAAAGGACCGGCGTATATTGCATACGAGTCGCTTACGATATTTGCTTTAATTCCGTATTACTATTGTCGACTTGCGTATTTTATCAATAAAACAAGCATATATAAGATAAGATACCAATATTACACTTTAAAAAGGTAAACCTGGAATCAGACTCGGAAAGATCGTAAAAATGGGTCAGAATCTCCATTACAATGGTACAAGTGATAGAAACGAACGCAGGTTCTGTTTGTAGCGGGTTTGCAATATAAAAGGTAAAGAAAAATAAGGTTACTTCTAGGAGGAATAATAAGTGGAGAACGCATCCGCGAGCGCCAGTAAGGGACAACGATATTCTGGCTTTTGTAGCCCAAAATGTAACAATTCAATATAATTTTGCTTTACAGGACATTCTTTATAACAAAAATAATAGGTTATTCTGTAATGGTGCCCCACACTGGCTGTTATAAATGTTATATAACATGGTTTGACAGGGAAAGCATCACATAACACTGATTTGTTGAAGAGAGAGAGATGTTATAAAACATTTATAACAGCCAGTGTGAGAGCACCATAATAATTACCGCAACTTTGGTTAAAAACCCAAGAAAACTCCAATTGTATTTGTTTGTTCCCCTCCAACTTTGACAGTTCTGAAGCGTCCAGTTTGGAGGGGAACAAAAATATGTGAGACTACGACAAGTACGGACGAAAGTTACATAAGACCATACCTTTCGATCGTGGTATTATTATTAGCACGTTCCGTCTAGTTAAATGCTAAGTCTATGAGTTACAGTGAACGGAAATAAAACATGGAAGCAGCATGCGCGTACATTACCTTTAAAATTATTGGGACAATTATCTCACAGACACAAATACGCTCACATTGAAATATGACGTTATATATACACAGCGTTTATTCGAAAATAGTAAACGAAATAATAGTCATCTCTTTTACGCTGTTCTAAATAATAACGTGTAAAAGAAACGCATATTTAGGCAATAACTACCAATCTCTAAGTGCACCAACATTTCGGCTAATAGGCTTTTGACAGCAGCAGAAATATTCGCCAATCATACTTCTTCAGGGATCCTATTTTAAACGACATCTTTCATTCGTTCGTCTATTTAGCTCTCTATTGTTCCTATATGTCAGAGCGATAAAGACAAACGAACGAACAAGGTGATTGGCAATAGCCCCTCAGATGACATGGATAGGTTTATGCAATACATTAAAGTGACAGTCAAATAACTGACACCAAATAATAAATACATTAAAATGTTGTTGTAAAATATAAATATTTTTTTTATAATCAAATAATAATTTTAAATTGTATTTTTATGCGTTATTTATTCCTTCCGTTTCAGTACTACTAAAACTAAACTAAAGTACACGTGATGTGGTCTTGGACTCCCCCCTCCCCCATCGTGATCAATCGTGATATTTCGTTGACCCCCTCCCCCCCAAAAATGATAACATGATTTTTGAATGAGCCCAAAAAGCGACCGGTGCATAGGGCTAAGGGTAGAGATGTGTCACTGGACTTTAAACATATAGCCAACTCGCCACTTAGGTTTTCACATCTACTCTCGAGAACGCAGATCTAGCGACCCCACTCTAGACGGCCGGTTAAAGCAAGCTAGAGGCAGGGGACCCGTCCCACCTGTCCGAAAGGGCACCCCAGGTAATTATTACTTATCGTTTATTTATCTTATCTCTTACGTTAGGTTTTTTACAATATTTTTATAAAAGTAGAATATAAAAATACATCCAAAAAATATGCAAAGAGAGGAACCGCCGGACTATACCCGCCGTGTCCAGGATTACTCAACGGCGGATCCAGGGGGGGGGTCATGGGGGTCATGACCCCCCTCTGGGCTGGTTCCAGGACTTAGGTGGACCGTGGACCACTAATTGAACATAATGATTTTATTCATATTTTTTGTCACCATACAGATTTTACGTAACTTTCAATATTTAATTAATTTAATTTAATATAATAACTTTGTATGATGGCAAACGTTTGGGAACGAACGCATCGAAAATTTGAATTTTACCGCGCCACCGCCCGCCACGTTTCATCCGAGGTCACATGTGTGCCACCGTGTGACACTTGCGCTCGCTTGTCGACTACGTATACTAGACCTAACCTCAATTGGAATCGGAAAGACTAAACTTCAACATCTCATGATATAGACTTGCTTGGCATAACTAAAATGCGCATAACGTTTGATTAGCCTAACGATGAAATTGCAAAATATATAATCTGCATAATAATAAATCTGCATAATTTACATTGTCATAACATTATCTAGCGTAACTTTAATTTACATAAAATCAATTTACATAACATAATATTTCATTTTTTAATAAGTTAATTAGCGAATAACGCCTGTTTAATATAAGAAGCTTTTGGTTAGGTTAGGTTAGAACTGCGACCACAACGAGCTAGAGTCAAATTATACCTAATTCACTTAGTCATATAGATAGTATCGACTTTAGAGAGTAGGCGTCTCTGAGAATTTATTTGGAATTTATCATGAGTATGAAAATTAACGTTAGGATGATTAAATTTATGCTTTGTTATTGTTATGAATATTAATATTATGCGCATTAACATTATGCGTATTAATTTTATAGAAATTAAGATTATGCGGATTTATAATGATGCGGATAATTGGTATGCGACATTCAAATAGGAGTATTTAATTTATGCTTTCTAATATAGACCCGTATCTTGTCTGTTTCTATTTTGTTTGTTGGAAACCCTTGTCGTCCCACCTCTTCACTTTTGCTGAATTTTGCGTCATACCCCTCGACATACCTCTCTAGCTGTTATTTATGACAAATCATTCACCACGGTTATGGAATTCCGTGCGTGATAGCGCTTCTCTGGATGTCTTTAAGAGAAGATGACAATATGTACGTGTATATATGTACAAGTAATTATGTGTTAAGTTTTTCAAGTGTACAATAAATAATAAATATTTTTAAGTACCTACAGTACTTACGTACATTAATAAAATACCTACTTTTTACGTATATCTATAGTTATCAAAATTAAATTATAAGTTCTTGACTTGAGGCCTTGAGCACGACTATGTGACCCCCTCCTGGCGCCAAAGCTGGATCCGCCCTTGGGATTACTGCCTTCTGAATCTGACCCTTGATCCAACCACAACCACGTAGCGAGAGTCTCTCAAGATGTTTGTCGAGACTCTTCGCTATGAGGAAACAACTATCGGTACAATGATCGCCGAATCAATTTCTCATATGGCGGTTACCTCGTGAGCCAAGTCTGAATAACTTGCTGGATTTGTCCTTTTCGGCCTTCATAAGGTCCACGTCACATGGGACGGTGATATCGACGAGCATTGCCCGGTGCTGTGATCAATCTATCAACACGATATCTGGCTTATTGCCTGATAATTTTTTTCATAGAACTTTAGGAAAACTGAATAAAAGAAAACAGTATTATAATTAGTAATTGTGAGATCAAAATACAATCAATAGTTAGGAATTTGTAACAACCATCGTCATCCTCCTAGCGTTTGTCCTGGCTTTTTGCCACGGCTCAATTGAACCTGAGGTCCGCTTGACAACCTAATCCCATGATTTGGCGTGGTAATAGTTTTTCCTGAAGTGACTGCCTTCTAACCTTTCAACCCAGAGGGGAAACTAAGCCTTATTGCGATTAAGTTCAATTTCCTTACTACGTTTTTATTCACTGAAAAGCGACTGGTAAATATCAAATGATATTTCATACATAATTTCCGAAAAGCTCAGTACAGCCCGGCTTTGAATTGAACCCGGTACCTTTATACCGATCTAATCTCTAACAATACACACACTAAATTTTAAAATCCAGTTACACAATATAACAATGTTCTTCATTTGGCATAACATCATCCCCATAGAGAAAATGACGTAATATCAGTTTGCATATTTCTGTGAAATTATCCGTTTAAGTACATGTGTAAACTTATCCCACTATTTTTAGAATTATTAGAATGGCTTTTGCACCACTTCACTGCACAAGCGGGCATGTTTAACTAGTGTAATTGTATTTTAAAACATTGTATTAAAATACATTTTTTGGCATCCGTCACTCACTGTCATACGAATCGCACTGAAGTCGACTCAGGTGAAGTCTAAGCTAAGCCCGCCCACCCAGGTAAAGTATAAGCTAAGCCCGCCGACCCAGGTAAAGTTTACGTGGTGCTATTATTGAAGGGACAGAATGCTTCCATGTTTTATTTCCGTTCACTGATGAGTTACCTTCTTCGTTGCTGGGCGCTCTCTTGACTAGCAGCAGCTCCCGCTGCACGAGAAACACGCGCGCCTTGTCCACGAGCTCGGCCGTGTTGTCCAGCCCGCTGGTCAACTCGTCCAACTCGTCGCGCAGCTTGCTTAGGATCTGGGTAATTTATTTTAAACTTTATTGTATTGCAGGCGCGGTCGGTAGGATTTGAAGCTGATTGAAACGAAAGACAAAGAACGAAAAAAGATCTAATTTATCCGAGAAAAGGGGCGCACTCTTGTGTCGGGGGCTAGAACTCATTTTGGGTCGCTGAGCCAATGGAGTAAGTATGTATATTTTTTGTGAACGTTTCTGTATATTTCGGCAGACCACGCAGTGGATGGCCGCTGGCGCGGAAAACTTCGAGCGAGTTGGCTCCTTGTGGCGATCTAAATAGCGAAGATATACATTGTGTAATTCATATACGGGAGAATCTCTTAACGGAGGGTAGAATAAATATATTTAGATAACTTTTGCTTAGAAGTACAATTAGAATTTTATCTAAATAAAAAAAATCGTCCCGCAATGTAATGCAAAACACTCGTTGGCAGTTAGTTTCAAAAGCTCATATTGCGTAATGTTCGCAGTACATTACTGCTCAGAAATTGTACAAAAAATTATTAAATATGTATAATAGGTATAATAAATAGTATAAACCTGAATTATATTAAATAAAACCTTTTGGTTAATGATTATACTGGAAAATCCTATGTCTGGTTTAATTCTTCGCCCGTATTAGACTTACACACAGTATGTCGAACAGATGCTGTCCACAGCTTATAGATGGAGTTGGTGTAGCAGCCAGTACCTGGTACAGGGAAGGCACGTTGGGCTGCGTGTGCGGGCGCGCCAGCAGCAGGCCGGGCAGCAGGCCGCAGGGCGCCGCGCACAGCTTGCCCAGCAGCCCCGTCACCAGGCAGTTGCTCACCACGTCCGACTCCAGGAGGGCGGCGGCCTTTTTTAGCAGGCTGCTTAGGAGAGGCCCTGCGATAAAGACAAGAATAGTTAGTTGTTATACAAGGGGGCAAAGTTAGGGTATACCTTCTCGTGCTAATGAGACCCGAGCTAGCGAAAAATTCCAAAAGTTGAGCATTCGGAGGGTTTCAAAGCACTAGAGGGCTTTCAAAACACTTTGCTACCGAGTGAAACACATAATTTTTCGCCTCACTACCGCGAGGAATAAAATAACTCTAAAACATTAAAAATGTATTTAAAATTATTAGCATCCATCATTTGTCAAATCATTAAATAAAAGTACACCCAACCAGCTAACATAAAAAAAAACACTTGATTAGTAATAAACAATTTATATAAAATTACCTTGCACTCTTGTGAATAAAATGCAACTTTGCTATCTGTTGTTTAAAGAATAAGACAGTTCTTTCCAAGCTAATGAGGTGAAAAGATATAACTCGACTGTCCTCAACCGACTGGCTGAGAATAGCAACACACAGCTACTAAGGTCATCAACCCGCCTGCCAAGCGCGGCGACTATGACTACTAAGATGACACAAGTCATATTAGGAGGCCTAAGTCCAACATTGGACGTCTTACGGCTTAATTTTATATCTACATTAGAAATGCATTAGGGGTCTGAGCGAGAAATTGTCAATGAAAATAGGGGTTCGGGCGGGCGTTGAGGGTGTATCGCTCACTCTCAACGCGAGCGGTGTCTTAACTCGGATTGAAAATGGGTACCAGAGCTTACCCGAAACATGTCGCCTAGTGCGATATAATTAAACGTGAGTTTATCCGTTTGTAACTAAGTAGTAGTAACATGACTCACAACAGTTTTAATTATAAAAAATAACAATAGTCAAGCGACGCAAAATACATACCAATAAGTGTCGCTGGACTGACTCTGCCCCCAGCGACCCAATTCTTTATCACAGGCACGTCGTCATAATCCCTGTCCATCTTCAAGAAGCACATCCTAAACGAGTCCTCCACAAACTCATCACTATCACTGCCGGTCGATATCAGGCTGTCTCTGTCCTTCCCATCGCCGTTAACATCCTGCTCGTCTGCTTCGTTTAGTGATGTTAGACTGTGTGGTTCTTTTTCTGAAGTATCGCTAGTTTTTAATGTATCATAGCCGCTGGTGCAGTTAGAAATAAGGCTGTCCTGTTCTTTCGTTGGGATCGGCTCGTCTCTCGTCTCTTTGGTGTTGTTGTTGGGTTCGGGCTTCGGTAGGGGTATGGTGTCGTATTTGGAGCTCCAGTGTGCGCAGGCGAGCGAGCGCGAGACGATTTCGAACCGAGCGTCGCATAGATACGCATGGTAGTTACCGAATAAAGTGTCGTTTGGGTTCTGAAAAAAAAAGGTTAATTTAATATTAGATAATTTGCGCATTATTAGAGGGTGTATGATGACAGCAGTTAACGTGTGGATAGCATGACATAAGCTTGACTTAAATGATTGTGAAATATTACATTGTCCATATGATAGTTTCAACCTAACCCGCCTAAAGGTGCCGGTACTTTGTCGTTCGTAAAAGAGAAAAATCTATGTGGTTACTGAGAAAACTCATAATCACCATCATAATAAAACAACAAGGAGAAAACCTTAGTTTAGTTGTCTATAGTCGTCCAGATTTTATATAATTTATTTTATAAAGTATTGAAAGTTTTATAAATTACTGTACTATGTAACGTAAGTATAGCCCTTCATCGAAGCTGCCTCTAGCATAATAAGAAATAGTAACATTCAAAATATCTCATTATGCAGTTAAACATCAAAACTTACTCCATAATTAATTTTGACCTCCTGCACCAAACTATTCATGGCGATACCATCTTGAACGCCATTCATCTCCTCGTCTCTCTTCAAGTCCAGTAACCTCCGGCCGCTCATCGCCAACTCGTCTACCCATCCCCTCGTTCTACTTAAAGACCTGAAGCAGCACTGAGGGCTGAGGCTCAACAGAGCTACCGCGGCTTCCCTGTACGAGTCAGGGTCGGGCGGCGTGGGACGGTGTGTGAGCAGGTGGTGACCCTTGAGGAGGTACTTGTAGACTAGCTCCAGCATTACGTCTTCGCAGTTCAGGTCGATCAGGGTCTCCATGAGGAAGAGGGAGACTAGGGAAAGCTGAAATAGGATTTTTGGTTACTATTGGCGACAAAAGGAATAAAAACTGCTTTTTCATATATATTATAAAGTGCAGAAGTGAACCGTATTAGCAGGTGTGAAATTTTAACCTGCATTGACAGCAGGGGCCGTCTGTGGTCCTCAAAAGGTTCTGTTCTTGGCGAAAAGACGGAGGCAGGCAGGGTAGCCTGATATCTCAGATTTGATAAAAACAATTTTTACCTACAGATTTCAAAACGTTATTTCAGGTATTAAAAAGCGAAAACATAGCAGAATTTAGAAGCAAACGACGCCGTGTTCACAGTGCTCATAAAAATCAATGTTTAAAACAACTGTGTCTCGACCAATGAGAGATCACTGGTGGTAGTGAAATTAGTGAGCATTCCTAATTTTGGTCCTCGCGTAAGTAGATGCTATTTATCATCATCATCATCATGTCAGCCGAAAGACGTCTACTGCTGGACATAAGCCTACCCCAAAACGACCAGATCCAGCGGCATCCCGCGACCTTCACCAGGTCGTCGGTCCATTTTGTGGGAGGCTTACCTACACTGCGGCTTCCAGTTCATGGTCGTCACTCTAGAGCCTTTCTGCCCCATCGGTTCTGTGCCCAGATGCTATTACTTCAGCACTATCCTTGCTCTTGAGCCATTAACCTTTTGAACGCTTTTCCTCTCGCGTCAAAATGTGACGTGTACGCCATGGTATGACTTGTGAAGAACAAATATAAACCTTATCTGTCAGCAGGACAATTGCTTTGACAGCGTCCGCCATAGCCACTTTAGTGGTCGGTGGCGTGGCAGGCACGACATCACGCGACCACTTTAGTGGTGCTTGGCGGTCAAAAGGTTAACCATTAGACTAGTAGACCAGGACCAACCTGCGTATTCCCGTCCAGCCTCCTAAGCATGACATCCACGAGCCTGACGCCGTCATACTCGTACGTGAACAGGAAGTGGAGCACCGCCCGCAGCAGCCCCCTCTGCGTGGAGCAGCGCAGCACCAGCTCGAGGTACGCCATCGCCGCCGCCTGCTCCGGAGCGCCACTCTGCAAGGGCCCGGGTTTCGTCTACGATCGTGCGGCGTGTTAGTAGGGCTTGGATACTCGAGTATGGTGAGCGGTTGAGTGATGGTACATACTATGCTTTGTTTAAAAAAATGTGTAAGGACAATCTTATTATAAATAGAGAAGGAGGTACTGGATTCGAATCCTAACAGGGGCATTTGTTTGTCAACGGCGAATATTTGTTCCTGGGTTATGGTAGTTAAAGTATGTATCGACGGCAAACACATTCAACGTATATATCGACGCCAAACTCATTGAGCTTACAATGGAAGTATAGGCGGGCATAAAAAAAATTGAGTATTTTAGAATTAATGTCTCAGATCGATTTGTGTAGGATTAACCTATTTATTAGAAAATGTAAAAAATACTGAGACCTAAATTTATCTACTTACTTCTCTATTGAAATCTGATTTAATAAAGCTGAAATAACTACAAGTTTAGATGATACAAATATATATTTATAAACTGATTTGATACCCTTAACTGGAAATTGGATAACATTATACGACAAAATCATTGTTTTGGCATTAATAGTGAAGTAACAAAATAATGTTTGAATGGTTATTTATTGCAGTGTACTCCCAATAAATTTAGTCTTTGTAATGATTAATGAATTAGTGTCTATATAACATGTAAACAGTAATTGCATGTGCACTTTATTAAATTCACTTCGTAATTTTTATATGCATCACCAAATGAAATATATGAAAACCCTTGACAAGTCACACAGAAGCAAGCAAGAACGTGTCTTACCACTCAAAGCGTAAGGTCCAGCGTACTGTCACTCAACCGCCTCGTACCTTCAACCACACCGTGCTCCTATCCCGTGCGAGTAAAAAGCCCACTCTTGACCCAACGTGGAGCCAACCATTTGTGTTACTCTACTTAGCTAGTTTTTCAATTACCGCCTCTTTAGAGTGACAGAAATGCTTGGCCAGAATAAGGCTGCGATTGCACCAGAGATGAGCTAGGATGTATAGCGAGGAATGTGTTTTTAAGAACCAACAGAATCGATTATTTATCATGGATAGGGGAATTAAGTAATTCTATTGGTTGTTAATTAACGCATCCCTCGCAACGCATACTGGCGCAACTCTGGTGGAAACGCAGTCTAAACATACATCTTAGTTTTTTTTTGGTCAGTCAGAACATAATAATATCTTGGTCAATAGAACGAGATTAATGTAAAAGTAAAATTGTTTCCACAAAAGAACTAAGATATATTTTGGTTTAATATGATAACACACAAATCCTAAAACATCGTGACATTCAATGAGAAAATTTTGTAGATTCTATCATATTGCATTGATAAGTTGTGTACTTATAAAAGTTTTATGTAAGAAGTAGAGTGGACGTCAAAGATATGTGATACAAAAGTGTATAGGTGAAAAACTTAGCTAAAGCACCAGGCCTATGTAGTAGTAACGTGTGTATACACGCATGTCGGCGTTCGTTCAAATTTTGACGTAAGTCCCATATTTATTCTCTGTAAGTTAAGTCTTTAAGTTTTTCTCCTATAACAATATGTATGAACTCGACGTATCTATGCCATAAGTCATAATAGCTACATGACCTTATATTTATAAAGTGTAACAGACCCCATTGATAAATGAATCCAAAAAAAAAACTAGAAGGTGAGAACTAGTTTTTTTCTCAATGAATGGCACGAAAAACATAGTTAATGATTGAAATAAAAATAGTTTCAAATCATCAACTACAAGACAAATAAATAATAATCAAACCAATGGCAATATTCAGTTATTGCGTATAATATCCACATATTCACCTCGTCCGACTGCAAGAAAGACTTATTGGTTAGTAACAGTTAACATTGTGCAAATAACTTGAGTGCTGATGTTTATTTTACTGTAGAATATTGTTTAATTATCAATAAATACATAATAAAAGATTACGTAATATATCGCTTGCCCAAACACTCAGATAACACATAAATAAAAAGTAATACAAATAAATAAAAATGAAATTTATGAGATCTATTCTGAATAGTATGAGTTTAATAGTATGAAAACCAAACCAACTTCAATAAAGAAGGACTTATTGGTTTTTGAGGTTACTTTGGAATGTGAGTTTCATTATATCTAAATTATATAAATAAAACTCATCGCAGTCGTAAACGAAAAATCCACGAATCAAAAATGATGCCCAACAACCTCGTTTGTCAATGACTATATAGCAGCGGCGGAGCATCCATACAAGTTGGTTCCGGCTGGCTTAACTAAAATTTCCGCAGTTCAACAGTTTTTAAAGAAAAAAGTAAACGCTCCTCCGATGCTATATAGTAACATAAAATCTTAGACGTAGACAATAAATATTATAAAAATAAAAAACACGAATACTTTTCTATAAAAGAACAATAATATAACGCTATTTTTGTTAAGTCTCAGTAATGTCTTCATTTTACTCGCATATACACTTCTTTAATTATAAATAACGCACAAAACAAAGCAACTGCTGAGACCAGAGGCCGTAGCCAAAATAACAATCGATTGTAGAAAACGTAACGAAAATAATTAATTGACTATTACGTGACTATTTAGTATTTCCTCCAGCTTTCACCCCGATATAAAGAGAGAAAACTGCTGCACACCCTTCTACAGTCGCCATCAGATACATCGCAGCTGTGGTGGTAGTCACAAATATCTGACAACGCCTCTATTGTCAAGGCGATAAAGTGCACTTTCAGATATGACCACCTTCTGACCACCTCCACAGCTCCGATATGTCTGATGGCCATTGTACCAGAATCAGTGCTACTAGTAAACTCACTATCTTACGCACAGAAAATGGAGAGTACGAAAGCCTTAAACCATTTAACTTTCTGATCGGCAACTCTTCAGCTACTGACTATGTTTTCTATAAGCGATTGTCATATTAACTACGGCCGCAACACGCTCCAATATTCCCAAAAGCGTTGAAAGTCACTCGACCCAAACCCCCATATATAGAGCTCACCTGCAGTAAAGCTGGTCCCATGACCGGCACTAAGAAGCCTTGGTACAGCAGGTCCAAGAGTTGCTTCTTTATGGACGGATGCGCGACCTGCGTCAAAACATACGGTGTCGCATATAATTTATTATTTTTGTGCTTATCACGTATCTCGTTCCTGGGTGGATTGTATTTATATCTTTAATTGGTTGAAAAATCGCATATGGAATATATGGTTCAATGTCAAATTTATGACATTTAAGACTAAACAATAAAGTTCTATATTAATCATTCATTCATTGACAGTTTGAGTGACGCCATATTTCGATCGAGAACCGAGTTTTCCCGATGGAAAATAGTTTGCACTACATCTGTACAGTCGCCATCAGACATATCGGAGCTGTGGAGGTGGTCACAAATATCGGAACGACGCCTCTATTTTCAAGGTGATAAAGTGCATGTTCCGATATTTGTGATTACCTCCACAGCTCCGATGTATCTGATGGCGACTGTACATACCAGTCTTTATTGTTTTGATGAATCAATTCAATCAATTTAGCCATTGATGACTAACGGTTGAGTCACAAGTCACGCCGGATTCTCACAACTGCCAAGTTACGAATATAGGTAAGTGGCTCAACAATCCCTGTGCGTACCTGTGCAACGGCGTTACAGAACTCCACCGAGTCGGTGAACAGCGTCAGTTTGTGGCCCTGGTTCACGTCGTCGGCCGTCAGTCGGTACACGTTCTCCCCTAGTGTCCGAGGCAGCAGGGAGTATAGCCCGCTAAGACCTGGCACCGAAATGTAAGTTGTAAATATGCTGTAATATGTTGTAATATGTTGTAAATGTGCTGTAAGTCCAGGATATGTACTTACATAGTCGTAGCGCAGTAACAAATCAAATATATATTTATTACATAAATTGATTAAGACAAGAGGTCTTACAGTGTTCCCCACACTAGGCAGAGCCTGTGTCGTGGGAATCTTAAAGAAACATATTTTGTTTTTTAATAATAAGTGTGAGTGTATGAATTTGGGAGTGTATGTATGAATTATATATGAAATAACGTACTAAAAGTGTCTACCCCCAACCTTTTGTACGCTTTTTCCCTTCGCTTCAAAATGTGAAGCACACACCAACGTCTCGATTATTAGTAAAGTCCAAATATGAACCGTAACGTATCTGTCAGCAGGAAAATAACTTTGAAAGTATCAGCTAAATAACACATAATATACAAGCATAGTAACTTTCTATAGGCCTCGGTGCCAATGTAAGCAGCACGACAGCAGCGGCGCTACCGCGAACAACGATATTCGTAAATTTCGGACGATTGTCTCTGTCACTCTCATGACACCCTTAATTGGAGTAAAAGAGAAAGATACCCGAAATATACGAACTTCGATGTTCGCGGTACCGCTCCAGACGACATCTTTAGGCGTTCTTAGCGTTTAATTGCTTTACGAACGGAATTCGACAAGAATTTCAATATTAACATACATTTTCGGGGAAATCTTACACGAATCGTCCAAGGTCCAAGTCTTAAAGTAGCCTGAATAAGCAGACGTGGAATTTAGGGGGCAACAATTATTTTCATTTAGATTCTTTTTGGCATTATTAATTTTGGTGCGCTCGTTCCATGTTTGTTTTAGCACATTTAACCAATACGTTCCTTTCATACCAATTATAGAGAACGAAACAATAGGACGATGTCCTATTTGCTAGCTGATGATTGAGTGACAACTTTGTACGATGTCGTTGTAAATGCAGTTCAATCCGTATCGACATAAGGTTCACAAACCGGTGGCGAGCACGGGACACGTGTCCCCCTCCAGCATGCACTGCGCCAGCTGCGGGCAGCGCGCCGACATGTTCGCACACAGGAGTAACGCGTCGCGCGCCGCTGATCCCTTGGCGCCCTCGCGGTGCACGAATTTCAGCAGCAGACCGGATATTATGAACCTGCAATTATAAAGACGTAGTTGAAGTTTTTTTTTTAATGACAAACACTGCAAACGAGCAGACGGATTGCCTGATGGTAAGCAATTACCGTCACACCAGGGGAGTCAGAGGCGCGTTGCCGGCCTTTAAGGGGGTTGGAGCTCTGGGAACCTTACTCACCAGCAAGAACACAACACTATACATAACTATAAGGTAGCAGTTCTATTATGGCTGTGGTCTTCTGTAAGGAGGAGGTACTTCCCCACTCAAGCGTGACGGTACTTCGCAGTGCTCTACCTCTCATTGTTGGACGTAGTTAAGGACATATCCGGGTCCAAACCAGACCAGGAATATATGATCATTGTTATCAGAGCCTTATTATTCTCATTATATTATATGGCAACCGTTCCTTGTAATCAAAAACTTTAATTTGAATAAATAAAGTATAAAGTTGTTACTTTTGTATAACGTCATCCCAAAAAAATCTATTTTAGATTTTCTATACTGTTAATTAACCGGACTTATCTCGATTCCAATTGCTAAAAACGCCAGGCGGTATGTATTTAATACATTTAATATTAGCTTATTTTTTTATTATTAATTGGATGACAGGTCTGGCCTAGTGGGTTGTGGCCCTGCCTATGTAATCGGTGGTCCTGGGTCCAAATCCCAGTCGGGGCATTATATTTTCGTGATGAGCACAGAGAACTCAGCAACAAATATCCTCAGTCATGAGTGTTTTCTATGTATTTAAGTATTTATATGTAGCTGTCTATTATATATATCGTCGTCTAGTACCTACAATACAAGCCTTATTGAACGTAAGTTCTGTATGTTGAACGTAGGTCTAGGTCGATTTGTGTAAGATTGTCCCGAAATATTTATTTAAATATCTTTGTGATCGGCATAAAAAATAATTAAAAAGTTGAACAGAGCATTATGCAGCCGTCGATATGATGTCACTTTACAATGTGATAAATGATAATTACAATAAAACAGTAAACAAACACATCTTCTAGATCAATGTGTCACTGTTATGGACAATTCACGCAGACATTAACTTATCATTATCACTGACCCAGTACCCGTGCTATAGGTTATCAATGTGACATAAAGAAATATTCAATTATATACCCTATGTTCAAGATAATAGGACTTGAGCTATAAATGGTTCAATTTGGAAGACAGTGTTAGCGAGCACTAAAATAACTAATCCAGACATCTCGTTCAGTTACTTAAGATATTAAGGTACAGTAGGCAGCAGAAATTGCTAAGCGGGCAAGGTGTACAGAACGATCTTGACACGCTCTTATTCTCTTAACAATAAAGTCGTGACAAGCTCATTGCTTCTCTCGCAACTTTTGCTGCTGACTGTACATGAAAAAAAATCAAAGTTATTGCACTTATGTTTAGTAGGGTAAGACAACGAAGCGACTTCTTATACTTATAAATATAGTAGCTTTGCGTGGTTTAATCCTAACGTATCTAACTATAAGGTAATTCGTTAGAAATTGGCCACCCTCTAATAACTAGCCTTCATGCCTAACTAGCCATATGATACTAAAAATGAACTCTGTTTATAGGTAATTAGAATTCATTTTAGTGCGACTGCCAGTTATTGTTATTGAAGGGTGGCCAGTAAATGAAACCCCATTAGAAATGTTTTATATTTATAGGTAAATAGAATTCGTTTTCAGTACAAGGTGGTCAGTTATTACAGTTATTAGCGAATTAAGCTACTTACTATTGGACATTAAAAAAAAAAGAAATGTCTATTAACCTCGTAACGTCCAGTGTACATTACAATGTACACTCCCTTTCGATGGAGTTCATATCTTTTATAAAAGGATACAGGATTTAATTTATTTTGTTTCATTAGTTTTCGTACAAAAGAAAATTCAACCCAATTCACTGCATAGTAAGGTTAGTTTTAACTATTAAATATTTTAGTATGTTGGGCGTTACGAGGTTAAATTAATGAGGAGAAACAATACACAGAAGTTTTTGGATAAGTAATATTTACAACTTAGAGGTTGTTTTCGATTTAAGATAGTGGTGTGCTACTTACTCGGGCTTGGATTCGGTTTGCGTATGGTTCGTTAGAAAGAATAGGTCGACAAATTCGATGTTTTGCATCAGGGCGACGCACAGGTGGTTTAACACCATCACCAATTGTGCTGCAAATAAATGAAAATATTCGTTTAAGTTTTAAAATTGAATTTTTATAATATAAATGTGTATTTTCGTGTGAAAATGTCATCGTGATTGCAAGTGCGCATAACACGCATGGAACAAGAAAAAAGGTATTATTCTAACTCGGCCTACTCAGTGTGGCCCTCGTACAATCAAGGTCAATGATATCGATACGACCAAAGTGCCAAAACATATATACATGCACCTTATTCTCTCAGTGTCAAGGTTCATGTTTACATACATCGATAGTTTTGACTTGACTGTATATTATAACGTACACATTATATGGGATAATTGGAAGAGTAATAATTAATAAACAAATGAAGTAATGGCGCATCATATTGATACGGTAGGTTTCAATGACTCGAGACTTTGATGCCGGTTAATGTATACACATTTAGGTTAGATGTCGCTAGGCGCCTCCCTAAGGAGCATTCAAGGATAATAAACGTGGTAGTCCACATGCAAAGGTACTTTATGGTGCTTGGCGCTTACGTTGCAAAGCGTCACATTAGTATTGAAGCGTCACAACAATAAGCAATAGCGTAAGCGCCAAGCGCCAAAAGGTACCTTTCCATGTGTACTACCACATATAGTGGATACTTTGCAGACAACGGGTGTGTTCCTCGTAGCTCTGTTGGTAGATTGACGTGCAAGTATCTCGGAGTCGCGAGTTTGAGTCTCGCCCGAGGCAGTTTATATTTCATTTTTTTTATTTTTTTCTAAGCGTTAAATGAAGTTGTTCTGGTAAACAATACTTACTTTCCTGATCAAGCGGTATAAGTTCGTTCCTTAACCCGCTGAACAATTTCAGAAGTGGTCTAAGGAATGGCTCAGCTGCCAATACCTGAAAATATCAAAATCGCGTTAATATACCCTTAACTTTCAAGTTCATTTCAATTTTAAGGGCCATCGTCATATAATAATTCCCGTAATTATTTAAAAACAAATTATACAGTGAAGAAAAAAATTGACACATTTTGAGCTACGTATTACGTGGTTTGTGCTATTAAATAAAAGATCGTCATATCGTCACTACTTTGAAAAAATCTCGTATCTCCAAGTTTAAAAGCAGTAACTCTGTATGCATTCCACGCGCAGTTACGACATTTTGCTTTTGATTTACAGATCAAGATACGAGTATTTTTCAAAGTAGTGACGATATGTAGCTTAACATAAAAAACTATGTCAAAGATCAAGAAGTCAATTAACAACACGCTTCACTATATGGTGTATCTTGGCTATTATTAATTGTAAACTACATTCGTCTAGTCTGTGTTATACAATACTTCTATGTTATAAGAGAAAACCACCCTGTTGTATATTACTATATCGTTGCTACTATGAAAAAACCTAATAAGTCATTCTGGCAATCAAAAGTAAAATGACGTAACTATGTATGGGATGGGATGAGTACAGAGTTACTGCGTTTCAACTTGGAGTATCTCATAAAATATTTTTTCAAAGTGGCGACGATATGTAGATTTGCTAATAAAAAGAAGGTATTTTGGAGAGAGTTGAACATAATATTGCAATAATATGAGCGAATATTAGAATATACTAGTCGTGTGGTGCCGACTGGCTATCGCGGGTGTCGTAAGAGGCGACAAGGGAAAAAACCGACGGATCGGCAGCAGCGTCCGTTGCAACCCAATCTACAGCTACTGCGGTCGCCAACCCGCCTGCCAAGCGTGGCGACTATGGCAGCAGCGGACGAGTGTGTGTGTGTGTAGGATATACTTTACCTGTGAGCTATAGTGTATGACGAGACTCGCAAACAGCTTTAGTTGTTCTGAACGCACAGCGTTTTTGTACCTGCGATAAATATGAAAGATTCAATGAGTTACAGGGGACAAAGAAATCGCATTGACATTGCAAGCAAAGAGCATTGGCGTTCGTTTTTTTTTTGGTGTTTCGTAAATATCTGATTGGTGTAGTTGCGCAAGTAGTCGGAAATGGTGTCGTGATGAATTATTTTCAAACTTAGACGGATGTAAGATGTGCACGGTAACATCCCATATTAGAATACTTTTTTTATATACAACACTGACCAGCGTTTGACCTCAGTCGCACCTGATGGTAAGTGTCGACGAGGTCGACGGTGTAGCACGCTGGTTCAGTACTCTCAGTAAAGTCAGCATGACATAAGCTACCTGCGCCAGAGATGGCCCTGTTCCTAATATAGCCCTTTTTATAATTTTAACCGTTCGAATGAATATACATTTCGCGTCAATTATCGGTACGGGCTTACCGAATATCAGATTACATTTACATGAGCCGTGGTCCGATTCGCTTTATGAGTTCGCTTACGGGCGGTCCGAATCACTATTTCTGGACTGGAAGAGATTTTGTGACGTCATTTAACAGAATTTACGGTGCTCACGCTAGCAGGACCACGTCTATGGTCAGCGTACTAACAATGGGCGCGAAATTCAAAATTTTCAATTCATACGACGAAAGTACAGCGACCAAATATGTATATCGTAAGTCGTGACACATCCTTAAATTATTAAATTTATTTTTCACATTTCGCTACTTTGGTTGTCATTAACGTATGCGGAGTGAAATTTGGACAAAATGCAATGTTGTTTTAAATAAAAAAAACACCATTATTTTTTTAAATAGTTATGTTTTTATAATAAAGTACCTAATAATGATTAATGTAAAAAAAAGTTTACTCCCATGCGAGATGCTTTACGGTAGTTCTGAGGAACTTTGTCCATCGCTGTCGAAAACATATATGTGGGCATTTTATTCAACTCCAATTTTATTTTACGAATCAAGCTTTGCACATTTTTGGACCGAAAATTATCGCAATTTACTCGCCTCTTCAGATTTGCCCAAAAATCTTCAATAGGGCGAAGTTGCGGAACATTAGGTGTATTTGATGTCTTCGGTACCTATGGGGTGTTTAGCTCCGCCATTTTGCTAAGTGTTTTTGGAATAATAGCTTGAAGCTAAGTCTGGCCAAAACACAGCATTTTCTGCTCTATGACTCGTATTTATGAAATCTCGCACTAATGGCAAACAACGCTCTATGTAGCGATCGGCGTTCACAGTTAAACCTGATTCAAAGAACACCGCCTTGGACATTCCGCGTTCCTGATGGCAAGCTATAGCAAAACTTTTTTAGGAAACTTGGTATGCTCAATATATTTCACGTTCTCATCAGTTGGACCATTGGTCTTCTCAAAATAGTAATTGCCTTGCCACTAGTTTCCATCTAACGTGAAATATGACTCGTCATCCATGACGCAACTCACATTGTTTTGGCGTAAAATATTTCTTTGACTAATTTACGCAGCCGTATTTTCTGAGTGGATTTTTGATTTTCGGAGACGGTGGATTTAAATTTTCTACACCGCTTATCGATGCCCATGTCATCAAGATATTTTTTGACAGTTTTTCCGTCACATTTAAATTTTCTTCCGAGCTCTCTGTAAGATTTAGCAACACGACTGGCGGTAATTTTCTTTAGTCGAGCTCTCTCAGAAAACTTGCTCAAGCTGGGATAATTTCCAGAACCAGGCTTTCTAGCAGTGGTTGTTTTTTAAGGTAAAAGACGCTAAAATATTATAAATGGTGCTTCGACTCTCACCCATTTGTACTAAATGTTCCACCACCTTCGATTTCGGCCATAGGGGATGTATACTGTAGAAATTACATACAGTTTTACGACGGCGTTCTTGGTTATTTACCATAATTACAAAATCAAACATCCAATCCTTATGAAACTTACCAGACTGATTGACAGATATATAGACTTGATATTGACATACACACATTTTTTTTTATATTTTTGTTTTTTACATTTTATATATTCAAACTTTGTCCAAATTTCACTCCGCATACGTTAACGTCAAATATGATGTCGACCGGTCTGTTCTAATGGTCCTGGGTTCAAATTCCAGTCAGGGCATTTCTTTGTCTGATGAGCTCATATATTTGTTCCTGAGTCATGGGTGTTTTCTATGTACTTATTTGAATATTCATAATGTATCTATCTATTATATATATCGTCGTCTAGATCTAGGTTTACTGAGCTTACCGTAGGACTAGCCGGACTAGGTCGATTTGTGTAAGATTGTTTTTAATTATTTTTTTATAATAAATATTAAATTATACATATGTAGAATCGTGTGGTCTTGTGTCACTAACTTGTAAGCATTTCAAGAACCGTGGAAAATCTCAAATCATGATTTTAGTGTACGGTAAACGCTTGCTTATAGCGTGACTGTGGGCATATGCAGTAATTGAATTCTTGATATAGCACGCCGGTTAAATGGTCGATAAATTATATTAGAAGCAGACGACAAAGCGGCCTATTGACGCGATAAGATAGTTGCAATATTTAATTGGTATCAATAAATGATAACATTTCGTTCATATAATTGATAAAGGTCCTCGTTACATTAATGTATCTTTTTATATCTCATACAAGTGGGTAGATATTTAATTATTTATAGTAGATTTTCTAATCAATATAGAGATTTTTTTACTGTCAATAATTAAGCCTCTACTCTAGATTAGGGCTCCTGGTATCCGTGATGTACGCCGACCCGTAGCTACGTGTTCTTAACACCGCCGGTACTAAGATCACGAATTTCACGAACACGGCCAGGTACGTGTCACGTACCTACGTTCGCATCCAGATTCACTTGACACGCCGTGACACGCCGTGACACGTAGCCCGTACCTGCGTTCGTGTGTGGAGCTTCGGGCTCGATTCCGTTGGATACTTAACGTATGCGGAGTGAAATTTGGACAAAGTGCAATGTTGTTTTAAATAAAAAAAACACCATGATTTTTTTAAGTAGTTATGTTTTTATAATAAAGTACCTAATAATGATTAATGTAAAATTAAGTTTACTCCCATGCGAGATGCTTTACGGCAGTTCTGAGGAACTTTGTCCATCGCTGTCGAAAACATAGATGTCGGCATTTTATACAACTCCAATTTTATTCTACGAATCAAGCTTTGCACATTTATGGACCGAAAATTATTGCAATATACTCGCCTCTTTAGATTTGCCCAAAAGTCTTCAATAGGGCGAAGTTGCGGAACATTAGGTGGATTTGATGTCTTCGATACGTATGGGATGTTTAGCTCCGCCATTTTGATAAGTGTTTTTTTGGAATAATGGCTTGAGGCTAAGTCTGGCCAAAACACAACATTTTCTCCTCTATGACTCGTATTTATGAAATCTCGCACTAATGGCAAACAACGCTCTATGTAGCGATCGGCGTTCACAGCTAAACCTGATTCAAAGAACACCGCCTTGGACATTCCGCGTCGACTGGTGGCAAGCCATAGCAAAACTTTTTTAGGAAACTTGGTATGCTCAACATATATCACGTTCTCATCAGTTGGACCATTGGTGTTCTCAAAATAGTAATTGCCTTGCCACTCGTCTCCATCTAACTTGAAATATGACTCGTCATCCATGACGCAAGTCACATTGTTTTTGGCGTAAAATATTTCTTTGACCAATTTCCGCAGCCGTATTTTATGACTGGATTTTTGATTTTCGGAGACGGTGGATTTAACTTTTCTACACCGCTTATCGATGCCCATGTCTTCAAGATATTTTTTGACAGTTTTTCCGTCATATTAAAATTTTCTTCCGAGCTCTCTGTAAGATTTAGCAACACGGCCGGCGGTAATTTTCTTTAGTCGAGCTCTCTCAGAAAACTTGCTCAAACTGAGATAATTTCCAGAACCAGGCTTTCTAGCAGTGGTTGTTTTTAAGGTAAAAGACGCTAAAATATTATAAATGGTGCTTCGACTCTCACCCATTTGTACAAAATGTTCCACCACCTTCGATTTCGGCCATAGGGGATGTAGAAATTACATACAGTTTTACGACGGCGTTCTTGGTTATTTACCATAATTACAAAATCAAACATCCAATCCTTATAAAACTTACCAGATTGATTGACAGATATATAGACTTGATATTGACATACACACATATTTTTTTTAGATTTTTGTTTTTTACATTTTATATATTCAAACTTTGTCCAAATTTCACTCCGCATACGTTATCGCACGTTTCGTAATTTCGCCACGCCCGGGAATATAATAAATAAGGACTAAGTTTTATTCTTAAGATACGTGAAGGCGTGATCAGGCCTACACGGATCTTCACGGATTCACGTAACCGAATGTCACGTGCGGAACGGACCAGAAAACCGTTGCCGTGATTCACGAAACCGGGCGCACGGCTACGGGTTCACGAATCACGGACACGACCGCGAGCCCTACTCTAGATACACCAGAAGAGCGGGCTTTGTAAACATAAGTATAAGTTTAGATGCAGTATTATCACAGATGTATGCAAATGATCAGTGATCACAGATGTTAAGCGATCGCTGTGCCATCTACGCGTTACTTAGTAAATGATCTAATTATTTACATAAATAATTTATTTTTCACATCACTAGCTCGGAAATAACTGTTTTATTCTTAAGATATTTAAGTTGCATTTTATTCACAAGAGTGCTAAGTAACTTCATACAAATTGTTTAATAGGTACTAATCAAGTGCTTTTTTGATGTTAGGTTGGATGTTCTTTAATTTAATGTTTTTGAATGATAAAGCTAACAATAACTTTGAATACATTTTTTAAGTTCTAGAGTAAATTTTGTGCGTTTCCCTCGGTAGCAAAGTGTGTTCCCCACTCGTGCTTTGGAACCCTCCCAATGCTCAAGATTCCACTCTTTAAACCACTCACCATGCTCGTGGTTTAATTTTTGGAATCTTTCGCTAGCTCGGGTCTCAATATTAGCACAAGAAGGTAAACACTAACTTTGCTCCCTTGTATAACAAATAACTGAAATAACTATTTACTGCTAAGTTTTTTACACATTATTACAATTAATGTATAAAGTAATAATTAAATAAACTTTCTAAATTACCTCCGACGTTCTCGTGCGTCAACGTAATAAATAAATAAATTATTTTAATTAATGATAGATTGTTCGCGACAGTTTGAAAGTGGTTGATTGTTTACGTTCCGTTCTGTAAAGATTCATAATCATCTACTATAGGTACAGGTCGCGTGCGTTAATTTGTAACCCATTTCGCAAAAGAATCCTTTGAACTTGAATACTGTTTGACAGGACTGTCAAACTTAAATGAGTCACAAATAAATGCACGCGGTCTAACATACAATAAAGTATGTTCCTTCTTCCCAGTGTGTCATTTATTATGTATGCCTTGCCGCACAGCTGATAGTACACAAAGGGAAATAGTGATAGCTGCGTTCCATTGTTAATTCAAAACAAGGTCTCTTATTGACACACATTCATAAGATAAATATTTGTATATAAAAAGGACACCGGGTTGTTGTAAATAACACACCAACAGCTTGGAGCAACGAAAATATACTGATTCAATAACAAACAAATAAATTGACATACTAAATGAAACATGACAAAATAAGTTAAAAATCGAAACATAAAAGAAATAATAAATACTTAAAAACTATATACAACCTCAACAGTATATGTCACTACTAAAATATGAATGCTCTGTGAAAATGTACAGAATTGTATTTCCATCAAACTTTATACTATTTAAACCCCGAATCCCAATTAGAATTTGTTTCTCTTCTGGGTTGGAAACTAAGAAGTTCAGATGGATTGCCTTCTTCGTAGAAAAGTATCTACGCAAGAAAAATGGGATAACTTCGCGAAGCGGACCACAAACTCCTTTAACTAACTACAATAACTAAACTAATTTAAACAAAACTTATGATTTAAAAAAAAATTGTCATGGTCAAACATGTACAGTCAGCAGTAGAAGTAGCTAAGCATTTGAGGTGTCCAAAATGAGGTCAACACGTCTCTATTGTCAAGAGAATAAGAGCACGTGTAGGTCATTTCGAACACTTCAAACGCTTAGCAACTTTTGCTGCTGACTGTATGTATTTGTGAAAAAAAAAAACTTTTTAAGATGTAATTCTATATGGACCAGATAGCTCTCAAGCGATCAGAAGGCCTATTGTATGTCCCTACTTCCAACATGTACCTACTATTTAATTAAGCTGGGCAAAAAATTGTATTTGTTTTGCAGTGTATACTGTAAAACAATCGACTCTAAATCTTCGGAAATCCGATGTAAATTATTTTCGCAGTAACAAATACAATATTTAACAAGATAAGACTAGGGCGATAATGAGCCAACGCCTGATTGCGGATACGTGAGCTTGATCATACACCGCAGACAATTCGCCAACAAGAGATACAAGTTCTGTAGCCTATCACCAATTTTGGACTTTAAATATTATTACTTTGAGTACAAATTTGCTTAAAACTCATTTTTGAACTTTAATATTTGAACGTATTGTATTTTACAATTATAGACCTTCCCGTTAAAATTTAAAGTTGATTTTAGCATGCCACATTCAGCTTCAATTAGGTACATTAATCAGATGTATGCATATTTTACACGCGTCTTCGGTGGCGTGTGATTATCGATCGCTCGATGCATATCAATTACATCGTAAAGCATACTACGGTCTGTTAGTAAACAAGAAAGAGAGATCACTTTATGTTTTTTCTATTTATGATCGATATGTATGATTCGGATATTGTAATGGTGAGAGTTTTTTTTTTTTATGACAAAGGTGGCAAACGAGCAGACGGATTGCCTGATGGTAAGCAATTACCGTCGCCCATGGGCACTCGCAACACCAAGGGAGTTACAAGCGCGTTGCCGACCTATAAGTGGGTTGGAGTTAACAAGTCAAACCAAAATATGAAATTAGCTCTTCTATCATCATCATTTTCACCCTTCTATACCGAGCCTTCTATCGCCACTTATCCCGATTCTGAGTCGATCTCATTCAGGTATGACCTGCAACTATGAATGCCATCCATATACCCACCTAGCCGCCGTGGGCTTTGCACATTTTAAAGCGGCCACCAATGGATAACATTTTGATCCACCTGCCATCACTACCTACATGCTAGTTCACATCACAATCACATGTGATTTTGACAAAACAAATAAATATTAAACGACTGTGTGTGAGGTATAATATTAAAAGGCTAAAACTCGACTTTCAATGCGGAATAATCTAGGTATCTCTCTCACACTAACTCCAACGCATTTTGTGGATGTGCGTCATACAATTTTAATATTTACTAGTCTCTCTATAGCAAAGGAAAACACGTGCAAGAAGATCTCAATAGTGAAATCTTTATTGCCGCAGTCATACTTAAAAAAAAAAGACATTGGTCACAATTCTATTTTCATAAAAAAAAACGATCTCATTTGAAATTCCGACGTACGCACAATCAGGAAAAAATATGTTAAGCCTTTCCGTAACTTGGTTGTAAACAGGAAAACGGTAGCACGACATGTGTATTTACATACATATGTACAAGTTGGGTCCGCTGCTTGGCGGCCATATGTAGGTATTTTCTTTTCTTTTAATTTATACTTTTGTTTAGCCAGCTACAATGTTTTTTTTTTACTGTATACGTACAGTCAGCAGCAGAAGTAGCTAAGCATTTGAGGTGTTCAAAATGAGGTCAACACGTCTCTATTGTCAAGAGAATAAGAGCGCGTGTAGGTCATTTTGAACACTTCAAACACTTAGCAACTTTTGCTGCTGACTGTACGATACCGAAAGGAGTTTCAAGCCCCACGATTTTAATTAGTTTTAACTGTCTTTTAGAACCTTATCCAAGTCAGAATTTCTTTATATATAGTGTAAGAATTTGCTATATTCCATAACCTTACAAGCATAACGAAGCAGCATAGAGAAAATCTGTATTTTTCTTACAATTGTACTATCGCCACATATATTGAAGGTTTTTCAGAATACACACCTTTATCATTAAAGTAAAAAAGACAGATTTTTACTATGCTGCTCGTATAGTATAAATATTCTGTGTTATTTAAAACACACACTAAATTTGACAGACGCGTGCTGGGCAATTTCACTTTCAGGGACACCCAATTAACTTAATTGTCAAATAAAAGTTAAATCAGTGGTCAGTTTAGTGACGACAATTAAGCTTTAAATTTCAATATAATCTACTGTTTTATGTTTAATCCATAAATAATACGTGTTATTGTAATAGAAAAATGCGAATAAAGATGATTTACATAAATATTTCAAGCTTAATTGTCGTCACTAAACTGACCACTGATTTAACTTTTATTTGACAATTAAGGTAATTGGGTGTCCCTGAAAGTGAAATTGCCCTGCTACGTTTTATGGATTTTTTCTTAAATCTCCAGATGGTTTCGAGTTTTATAAGTCAAAAAGTAAAGATAATACATAGGTACTGTTATATAGCTGGTATTCAGCTGTATAGTATATTCTCTTACTAAGCTATAGTAAAATACCAATTAAGCTGAGTTCACTTCGACGTTACGGATATAATAGTGCAAATTATTGTCGAGGTCGTCAAACATAACTGCGTGAAATATACATGTGTTAGTTAATCGTTACACAGGTGTGTCTGACACGTGACATGAGGTGTGATACACGACTGCTTAAGTCTGGTTGTGAGGATATATGATAAACTCTTTATGTTTAAGACGTTCATTATGGATCTATATCGGCCTGTCAAATTTTTTTAAGTATATTTTTCTTTGGTGAACATTTTCTTTGATATACCAACGTTTGGTCGAATTATTAAAACACAAAAATTGTTTGGTCGAAATTGTTTTACATAAAACTATTTGTTCGAAAAATTGTTTATTATAACATTAACATGAAAACTGTTAGCACTCATCGTGCCTTACGGCGACTCTGGGACTATATTTCCTTTTTGATGGCTAATCGGGTGTGTTGGGATGCATGATACCTAACATTCTTTCTCGCTTCGCTCGTCGCCGTACCTAAAGTGGACTCTGGGACTCTATTTTTCTTTTTGATAGCGAGTCGGGTTTGTTGAGCAAGCAACACACCTTTAGTACATTATAAGTCAAGCTAAATAACAATTAGACCTAACAATGTTATGGGTTTAACTTTTTCCAAAAATGAAACTTACTATATTATAGGTTACTGTAATTAGATTTAGCAAAATAACGGTTAGTCCAAAGTTTGATTTTATTAAAGAATAAGCATAACACCTAAATTAAATTACGGATTGATGTAATGAAACAATACAATAAAGCCGTTAAAAGCGTCTGACTCATAGCATGATAAAGCAGATTCACATGTAATCATGTAGCGATGATATGAACTATGACTTTAGTGCACACTTGGAATACGTTTATGGGAGTTTTCAAAATTTGGTACACCCAATTAGCGAAAGATGTAAAAAAAAGTTAAATCACTGTCAGTTTCGTGACGACAATTAAGCATTAAATCTTTATGAAGATCGACTTTTTGCCTTTAATTATGTTGTAATATCGATTGAAGTTTATAAAACGAACATCAAAACCAAGTTTTTATCGATATTTAATGCTTAATTGTCGTCACGAAACTGACAGTTATTTGACTTTTCTTAACAACTTTCACTAATTGAGTGCACAATTTTCGAAAACGCTCTTATTACATATCCAGGAATCGTTAGTACGTACTCATATTGTTAAGAGAATTATGTAATAGAGGATTTTTTCACACATGAAAAACAAAGTTAATAATGCCCTTAACAAGATTCGAACCCGGAAGCTCCAACTTAGTAGGTACGCTACGAAACCGTGCCCCTGGAGAATTGTAGGCCTAGTTTCATAAATACACACAGCTTATTTTTGTGGTAACTAATTTAACAAACGTTAACATTCGTTTATAAGAATGATCGGAAAAAGTATGCGGCGCTAAGTCGATGTGTTTTCTAATTTTGTTTTGCTGTAAAAGTCCTTACAGTAAATCTTCTAAATATATAAAACAACCGAGTTACAGAGTTAGTCATACTATACGCGTAGCCTAAACTGTTCAAAAATTGTAATCAAATTGTTGATGATTGTAATGGAAGTGTAGTCAGCAGCAAAACTGGGCAAGCGGGCAAGGTGATAAAAATGAGTTTAAGCTAAACATCGTCATTCACATTACAACTATCCCGCTTTAAGTAATAGTTGTAATAAGATACAAAATTGCTCGACACGACTTTATTGTTAAGAGAATAAGAGCGTGTCAACATCATTCTGAACACCTGGCCGGCTTAGCTACTTCTGCCGCTGTCTGTATAACCATGAAATTTAGAACATAACTTTTCAAATGTTCGTCAAATGCGCAAAGTTTTTTTTGTATATAACAAAACAAATGGAAATTCTAAACTAGGCGTTGTCAGCGTCGAGGTGGAGCTCTTTTACGACTTCTGAAACTTAAACCGTAAACAAACCGGTTTTAACACTTCCCGGGGATTCATAACGACTTAATCGCGAATTGACGAGACTAGTGTGAAATAACAAATTTAGTCCCATTTTTTACCGTTTTATCGCAAAGTTGATAAAGGTTTTTTATACTTTGGTACAAGAGTGTGTCATAATGTCAGAACGCGCGATAGCAGTTATAGCATTGACGAAGTATTGTTTCTATTTGTTTCCGTGCTAACGTTCGCTAGGCGCTACTCTCGTCTCTTTACTAAATAAAGCTTTTTACTAATATGTAGAGGGGTTACGAATAGAGAACTCGCCTCGACTCTTGCTAGCGTAAAATGGTCAGTTTATTGTCATTTGTCACCATAGCTATCATTATCAAGTATAATAAGTACGAAAGCCACCGGCCTGCATGCTGCATGCTTCATGCGCTTCACAGCTTCATGGCGAATGGAAATTAAAAAAGAGAACGTTGCCGGCCGGGCACATATAATTGTGACACAACCTTATGGTCATTGGCCATTAAAAAATGTTGGTGAAAAAAAAACACACATTTGTTGGTTGTTTCGATGACATTCAGCTACTACCCCTATTAAAAAGAATAATACATTTTTGGTAAATTTTGCTGTTGTATTCGTCTACTTAGTTTTATTTGTATACTAGTTTATAACTTTTAATTCTTGGTGTATTTTTTTATTATTGTACCTATTGCATGTTTGAGAAAAACACTATACATACATACCTCAGCGTGAAAAGGGTTTGTCGGCCTCGTAACAATAACATATACTCGGCCGGCGAACCCTTACTCAATGTATGTTATTTAGCTGTACCTAAATTCAATGGTCGCAATCCAAAAGGTGTTGAGTCAAGGTTAATTTCTACTCACATGCCAGTAGAGTTCCCCCATTCGTACAGCTTGTCTAGAAGGTTCTCCGAAAGCAGGTGCTCGAGACACGGTCCGGATGTGGCCACGGTGCTGACCTCCCGCGCTCGAGCCTCCAGCTCCAGCAGGGTCGACAGTTGCTCTAGGTGATTGGCGACGGCCAGCACATCATCGTGAAGTTGGCGGGGCTGTGCGGAAAAAATGTTATTGTATTTTTTTATGTAAAGGCATGGCGTTGAATAAACTGCAACTTTAATTTAATGCTTACTGTAACTGCTCTGGAAGTTTGGTGTTATGATAATTCTGTTTGGCTATAATATAGCCAAATAGCCGCTATATTCTTCACTTAATGGCTTTCGGACCTCCTAAAGTAACATTCCGGGCATTGCCCTTAAGCTGCGACAATGGATTGGTAGCAGCATCCCTTAGAGCGTTGGAATATACTGCAATCGCCAATCCGCCTGGCAAGCGTGGCGATTATGGCGTTGAATTCGCAATGCTCAGAGAAATACCATCCATGTTTAACGATTTTGAACTGTTTACTTACATATACAAAATAAATTTTAACACAAATACTACAATGGATGCTTAGAGTTCTGCTGTAAAATCCAACCTGTTATAGTGCTGCTTATTCTGAATTCTTGGTATCATCACAAAATGATTTGGAACCTTACCACCAGGAATACAACAGTTCATATAAAAAAAAAATTGTAGCAAGGTTATTATGGCTGTGGTCTTCTGTTATAACAATCTGACCCTTATATATTTAAAATTAAAGTATCATCTGCTCTCAGCTTCGGATTTTAAACCATATTCACCTGTGATTTAAGTATAATCTCGTCTGCCTGCTGCCAGTGCTTGCAGAAGGAACTGTAGCACGCTTGGGGCTCATAGTCGTGCCGCGGGTCGAGGCTGCGCGAGAGTTGCCGCGCGAACACCGGAGTCCGCAGCCAGCTCATCTTGGATCACGTCATTTGGGACTCTGTGGAGAGGGAGAAAGGAAAAAGGGTAATGAATAATGTGCAACTGTTACATTATGCATATTATTTCTTATACAGTAGAATTAAATTATTACAATTTTTTTCTTAAGAGACCCACCGACTTTCAAAACTGTAACTATCTATGCCTAGAATATAAGGTGACGGCACCAGTAATGGACAAGGGACCAATCATGAACATTAGTGCTTATTTCAAAGGAGTTAAGTGTTCTGCATTTGTTGGGACATATTCAATTTGTAACTTTATGATTTTTGAAATAAGAACTAAGTGTCCATCATTGGTGCCTGTCAGCTAAAAGTGACCAACATTGGTGCCATTACCTTAGTCAATTATAGTTTCCATAAACTCTAGCCGCCCAGAGAACTACAAAAAGGTCTCCCATTGAATGCTATTTTGATTATGACAAACCATAGTTGCATTTGGCCTGGCTATTTTTGATCACTGGGCAGCTAGAGTATAAGCCTATTTTATTTTTTATTCCAAGGTGGCAAAAGCGCTTGCAACTATGAGTAGAATGGAAAAGTTGCTAAGCATTTGAAGTGTTCAAAATGACTTACACGCGCTCTTATTCTCTTGACAATAGAGACGTGTTGACCTCATTTTGAACACCTCAAATGCTTAGCTACTTCTGCTGCTGACTGTACAAACTAAAAAGGGGTTGTAAGTATGTGTACCTACATATAATTTCAGATTAACATTAAAAAAGCGCGCAATTCGTACAAAATTGCGCGCTTTTTTAATGTTAATACATTAAAAAATCCTTCTGGGAACCTTTTAAATTACTGAAGCTTAAGGGGTGATTTAAGCCCATCAAATGACAAGCAATAACAAATCATATTAAAAACATCAGGGTTACATAGATGTAGGCCTTAACCTTGTATGAAGTTGACCATTACTTCAGGTTAGTTGGCCAAATTTAATTTAAAGTACCAGGATTTAAGAAGTTAATAATAGAATCTGTTTATTTACTTACTGAGCCCTATTATTCTACTGTTGAAATACTACAAAGTCTGTAGACAATTAAGTACCTATTCAAAACATTGGCTGCATTGATTACAATGTTTGTCTTGTAAATAAACAATTATTAGAAGCGCTTTTGATATTATCTCCATTGTTTAATCTACAGGCAGAAATTTACAGCCATGCCAGAGTGGTTTCATAGTCAATCTATTTTGTTTAGCACAGCTAACAAAAACAAAATTATTACATAGCAAACAACTACTTTTATACAAAATTTGAATTATTTTCTACATATTTGAAATATATGTAGAATTTAAAATAATGATTATAAAAAAGCAAGTACCTGGCAGTGTGACAAAGTATGGTATAATCAAAAATATGTCAGTAAAATATATGTTTACACTACCTACAATGGAGTATGATGAAAAAGTTTCAACATATCTTTGATGTACCAAAAAAAAAACCAATCTTAAAATACATCATTATGGTAAAATGAATATGAATCATAGATTTGTACTTACATAAAGTGTATACAATAAACAAAGCTAATTAATATCATTACAAAATAATTATTTCTGTTATAAATATTTTATCAACACTTAACAGGAAAAGCATATCACCAGCCTAATGAATTGCGAAATAAATTATAATTACACAGTCCACACTTTCACTATCTGCCACAATAGAGGGAAATTTGATCTGTGTGAACCCAATAACAATGCCCCTATAGAACCATGGAGAAAAATCATACATTCCATACCTTACCATAGCATTTTATAACTTAATGTGTATCGGCGAATACTTATATATTACACAGAAAATATATGAAATAAAAGATAGGTTTTAAACAATTTACTGCAGCCAAATTGTTTATTTAAATAACATGATGCTATAAACATATTCTTTTAAAGTTTCATATTATATGTATTATTTTATACATATATACACACCTACATCAAGGGTAAGCTACTTGTGAACCTTGACATTAAAATATAAAGTTGTCTTTACCTAAACCTTTAAATACAATGTAGTTTCATACATTTTGACTGACTTTATAAATGCTAAGTGTATACAGCGTATATGACATAAATATACAAACCTTACGGACGATTCTGGAGTCGAAAATAGATGCTGCAAGCCACAAAATAAACCACAATAACTACATGATACGCAATACAGGAATTATGTCACCCGCCACTACAAGGTGGCTCGTTTTGACCACTGTTGAACAACACCAACACGAAAGCGAGCACTATCCAATCGTTTAACGTGGAGTTTCATTTAAAAATATGCAATTAGATAAATATCTACAGTTCGTAGAATATGGAATGCAACAAAATACACATCAGCCCATGACAGCACTTGTACAGATTAGATACTCAATGTTGCCATTATCGTCACATGCAATATCGTGCATATCACATCACATGAAAGGTTCAAAACATGTTGCATCTTCCTTATTAAAAATAATAATAATATTTAATACATGAAAATGGTATTAATATTTAGATAGACAAAATTAGTAAATACTAAACTAAAATATCGTAAGGACAACTCGTGTAAGTAGAATGTTGGTTGCCCTATAATTCTAACGATATGTAACAGATGGCGCTGAATACCTCTTGTACCTTTGTTCATTTATTGCTGCTATTTTAAATTTAGAATATAAAAAACTATGCGGGTCTATTTTATTTAAAATTCAATATATCGCGTTGACTAGTAGTGTAGATCTATCTACCCGTGCCCTTCGAGTATTTTTGAGGCGTAAGTAATAAATAAGTAATGGATAAAAATATGATAGTACACATATTGATATTACCTATAGTTCGTAGAACGAAAAAACTAATTTTTTACTAGATGATATTTTATATTTATGGTTAAATTAATTAAACTTTATAACTTATTTTCTGCTTCTGTTACTCTGATGCTAATGGAATCTGTAGATGCCACAGTAGATGCCTACAATAGGGATTATTACTTACTTGCTCCAAATAGGATATAGGTTAGTTTTTAAGCTATACCATATAAGGACAATAGGTAGACATATATAAGCATGATAAGTTTGTAGGTAAGTATGCTGTCCTTTTCTTACACCAGTAAACCTTCATACTGTACATTTGTACAAGGAAAATAGTATATCACTTCTACTGTAAGGCACTGCGGAGTTTATTCATTTTCAAGATTATACCTACTTACCATATTATTAGACCATGAAGCGAAATGAGCGACGCAAGTCAAAAACAAGGACTCCTGGTACAAAAAGCCCCAGCCCCACGAAAACGACCCCCACACCCTTAGAGTTGGACCGCTTTATACCGTGGGAGCTAAAGAACTTGCAGTCGGCACAAACAGTAGTCGTTAAAAAGGTGTATCAAGGTGAGTGACCCAGAATATACTTATATAACCTGAAGACCAGACTTCCAGGCAGTAGTGTTGTGTTCCTGATGTTGAGTCAGATTCCTAGAGCTCTGAGGCCGGCGACGCGCTTGTGAGTCCCCTGGTGTTGCGGGTGGGCGGGTCACCTTTGTCATAAAAAAAACCTAAATTTTTGATTATCATGTATATGTATATGGTAACGGATGCTCATACATAGGATATTTATTCGCCATTACTTTGATACTAAGAAAAATAAACCCACTGGCAACTAAAGTGAAACACGGGTTTTACTTTATGTGGTAGTAATGCATTTTTTCGATTATTGCAACAGTGAAAGAGATGAAAGTAGTAAATCGGTTTTATGCTGATTTCTGGAACCAGGTTTCTAAAGAAATAAAGTACTTAAATGGGAAAATACTGAGCCTCAACTCCCAAAAGTGCATTGTACCATCAGATTGGCATTATCATTCTATCGTAGGTAGGTACAGTCGCCATCAGATATATCGGAGCTGTGGAGGTGGTCACAAATATCGGAACAACGCTTCTATATTGTCAAGGCGATGAAGTACATGTTCCGATATTTATGATTACCTCCACAGCTCCGATATATCTGATGGCGACTGTACAACTCGTAGTATCCAGTTATCTCACAAGTTGTATACCTACAAGGGCTTACGCTATGTTTGCATCTATAACTAGGTACTTACTGGACGTATCTAAATAATTTATCTACTTATATAAAATGCATTTTTCAGAGGAATACCATCGCGGCCGCAACTCAAGATTCGCGAGCAGTTCACGTATTTCACGATCCACCGTATCAATTCGCCAAACAGAGTCATACCCTATGCTAGCTACAGTGGTACCTACAATTGCATTCGGCTCTAAAACAGAAAATGCCATACAATTGATAATATTTTACAACCGATCTGGACATGCCGTAGAAATTGCAATACACTG
Organism: Grapholita molesta; assembly: GCA_022674325.2. NCBI lineage: Eukaryota > Metazoa > Arthropoda > Insecta > Lepidoptera > Tortricidae > Grapholita > Grapholita molesta. Next base: position 4,829,748 of record CP053121.2, on the reverse strand, counting down.
CTCTTTCCCAATAGACCGAAAAATAATTGAAGTCATCTCACTCGCGCTACCATATCATAAGCAGCTCACCAAATTTACTTGTAAAGGGGAAGCTCTCGATAACAACATCATATATGAAGTTGCGAAAATATTGCCGGTTTCAAATTTAACCGATATATGTCTTGATAATACTTTTGTGCCCCAAGGGACTTATTACATCCTATTAGATAATTTGGAATTAACGTGCCTTTCTTTAAGTAAGTGTAATATTAACGACACTGTTTGTCAGAAAATAGCTGAACGGTTAAAATGCATTGGATCTGCCTCTAAAAATCTTCGTATGCTCAATTTATCCTGTAATTTAATTACTGATATTGGTGCGAAGGCGTTAGGGCATTCACTGCGAACCAATCGCCATATAGTGCATTTGAATCTGTGTGGCAATATTATTACGAGTGTGGGAGCTGGATATCTTTTGGAACCTTTATTAGAATTCTCTCTTAGCACAGAAGAAATTAAAGAAATGGTTCGTAGGAGGAGAGATTTTTATCACAAGAAAGCAGCCGTTCCCAAATCTCAAACAAGTATTTTTACAAATTTGAGCAATGATATGGGAAATACTCAATCAGACAAAGAGACTTCACAGAAAAAATCTTCATTTGATTCTAAGAGCGTAAGTCCGAATGTAACCGAAAAAGTTGGGGTAGAAGACTTGTCAGACCCTACTAACACAGTTTATAAGAATGGTCGTTGGTTTTCTATCGGTAACTTTACATTGTGTTCTTTGAACCTCGGATATAACAGTTTGGATTACACATCTTTATCGAAGGTCGTTAACGTCCTGTCGTATCAAAGGGATCAAAACAGATGTTCAAGGTGCACAGGTCTACTGAGGATTGTCATAGAGGGAAACCCTTTACCGTTTGACTGCGAAGAATACAGTAAAATAAAAATATATTTGGGTATACTAAATAACGAAGCTTGGTCTTATAAAAAGAATCGAAAATCCTCTTCTTCAACAAAAACCCGACGCGACACAAGTGTCAGAAAAGCCTCCTCTAGTATCGTTTTGATGGCTTGATAATGCGTTTTTATGGCTTAGTAAATGCTTGTTTGCGTGTTTCTGTATTTGTACGTTTTAAACCCTTAATCAATTCACTACTACCAGATAAGTAAGGTGTTAGTACTGACATAGTATTTAAAATAAAGTAGAGCAATTTCTGTGCAAAAATCTTAATTAAATTTACTTTCTAATATTGGACTTTGCCTTTGTCTTTCGATTCTACTACAGGTCTCTAATTTTATTCTGGGTGATCTGGACTAAACATATGTGGCCCACCAGTTAAAGTCAGTGTTGATTTGATTTTTAGCAGAATACAATAATTAATTTGATAGAAATAATTTTCACCATATGACTTTATCAGAATCTTTCATCGATGACATATATTGCAAGTAGCTACGCGGAATACTTTTTTTAACGTTAGTAAAATGCATTTACGCATCCCGTTCAGTTTAGAACTGAAACGGATACGACGGGCTTTCAGCATGTGGAATGAATGTACCGTCTAAAAACCCAACGATTGCCATCTCTGCCTTCAGTGGAGTGCCGCCATCGCTATGAGCAAACAAAAAATTTAACTGGCAAATAAGTATATAAAAATAGTGTAGTAGAAATAGTGTACCTATGCTAGTGAATGTCGCACATTGCATTGCATCTTTTACGATGTTTTGTTTTTCATGGATTATAGAAGAATTATCGAAAGTTCATACCTATTGTTGTCGACCATTTAACTATTAGCGTATACTATTTTTGCCTATAGCCATCATTTAGACAAAGTATCAAAAGGCGCACGTGTCTACGCAAAATTGTTTAGAAGTTGTCAATAATATTTTCGATAATTTGTTTATTTTTATGTCGTTCTGGTACATTTCCTCGTGTAAAACTACTGTAACACAAAATATGTAGGCGCGACTCTTACATTTAGTAAATTAAGTCTTGGATACATGTTTTTGTCACATTAAATGTATCCATATATTTAGACGTGACCGTGCTGCTCGTAGATGCGTTGATGCAATAGCTGTTAGCAATGGAGCAAATGGGAATAATATATTTAGCAGAAATCTATCTTGTAATAGTTGCAACCGCATGATGTGTGTAGAAGTGAATAGTCAATGTCGAAGCGTCGAGAACTAATAGAACTTTGCGGTAAGTAACCTGGTAACCACATCACTGCCTTGTGAGCTTTTGGTTTCAGTTACTGATTGAAATTTAATGTAACCTTTAACGAATGCGAACAGAGGCGTATTGGGAAAGGCAGGTACAGTGGAGAATAGAAATATGAATCGGCACATAAATATGTCCACCACTTTATTTCGTCGAAATGACACCAATAGGCGACGACCGCTCTGGCCTAGTGGGTAGTGACCCTGCCTATGAAGCCGATGGTCCTGGGTTCGATTCCCAGTCAGGGCATTTATTTGTGTGCTGAGCACAGATATTTGTTCCTGAGTCATGGGTGTTTTCTATGTATTTAAGTATTTATAATGTACTAGCTTTTGCCTGCGGCTTCGCTCGCGTTAGAAAGTAGCCTCACTCTCCATCCTTTCAAGTACCTCCACTTAAAGAATCACGTCAGTTCATCGCTCCGCTTTTGTAGTGAAGCCGGACAAACAAACAGACAGACAGGCAGACAAACAGACAGCCAGACAGACAGACAGACTCACTTTCGCTTTATAATTTAGCTTTTACCTGCAGTTTCACTTGAGTTAATTCGGGGTAACACGGTTCCCCTTTCCTGATGTAGAAATCGCAACAGATTTTTATTTTAATACGCTTCTGTAGACGATATTATATGTCTTACCATTTGGAGATAGAATGTAAAGATTTTGGGCATTGGATACACGCGAACATGCTATGTACATACAATTGTCCATGGGAGAAGCACGGCTTTTCTAAGTTCACCCCAGCCACCTTTAATGTTTGTCCTTGCGCTTTGTTGATAGTCATTGCGAAACTAAGTTTAAGAGGAAATTGTAGTCTTTTAAATTGGAACGGGAGATCTGTAGGATTTATTGGGATTCGTGGGATCATCACATTTTCACCCTTTCCCACACCGGTTAAGATAGTGGCGCTAATGATATTGCGGCCAAGTTGTGTGACACGAAGTCTCGAAATAAACCAAAAAAAATAAAACCACGATGCTAAACTAATTCCAAAACCAAAGTGATTGTTGTATTCCTTAAAAAAGTCGAGGAATATTATAAATTTTAAGTAAATGATTTAATTCAATCCGAAACCGAGTTTTTTTTCGAAATGGGAAAACCAAACCAAGACAACAATACCAAATCGCAAAGCTAAACACGAATAGTCAAAAATCGAAAGCAGTTGAATCAAGAATATCAAGAATATAAGTGTATACTACTGTTAATCAATCGTCAAATTCAAGTAACAGAGTGTAGGTACCGTATGCACTGTATAGCGAAGCGCGAGCCGATGCCCGCACTTAAGTACAAATCGAGAGCACGCAACGTTAGCATGTTTTATAACCCTATCAGCGCCATCCATTGGTATCCATGAGACACATTTATATTTCCAATGTTTTTTTTTTCTCAAAACCTGATTGATTTATGGTTAAATAAATGTAATGATGATATTTTTAAACTAAATAGTTAGCGCGAGAGACACTTCCAAAGTGGAAATAAGAGTCCCCCCTCCCCTTTGAGGAAAGCTCCATACATACTTCCACCCCCCATTTTAGGAAAGTGGGCTGTTACAAAGGGACAAAAAGTTGCCTATGTCACTCTCCATCCCTTCATCTACCTCCAGTTTAAAAATCACGTCAATTCGTCGCCCCGTTAGACCGTGAAAGACGGACAAACAAACAGACAGACAGACACACTTTCACATTTATAATATTAGTATGGATTTACCTACTATATATGTCGTCGTCTAGTACCTACTACACAAGCCTTACTGAGCTTACAGTAGGACTAGGTCGATTTGTGTAAGATTTCTCCGATATATTTATTTGTTTTTTTATTTATTTAATAGGAAAAAAAATGTATGCATTTAAATGTTTACACTTAACTGTCAAATGTTGTTTGTGAAACTGATTCAATTAAATCTAGTCAGTTTAAAATTTCATGTTTAAATTGTTTTCAAGAATTGTGGGAGCGTGCATTAATTACACTATAGCTATTAAAAATCCTAGAACTGGGTCGATTATGGGAACTGCACGCTAGCTACATCGTTTCTCTAGAAATTGCATTTGAGCTGCAGTCCGTCTGTATCGGCCGTATTCGTAATGCAGGTGACGCAGGCTAGAAAAAAATGGAGCAAAAGATATATGTACCATAGACTAGATGCTACGTAATACCTGCTAAATATTGTGTGTGGTTAGGGTTACAAAACAAAATACAGTTTAAAAACTACCATGGTCTGTAGGGAATGTTTCAGGAAATCATAACACGAACTGCTCAAATTATGTTTTATTGTATTTCTGTAATGTAATTACAAATGGTATTGGTATATAATACCTAAATATTTTATAGTTAATATAGTTATTGTATATTATATAAGGTACTTGTTTTGCTAATGCTGACTCTTGAATTTTTCACTATACCAAATATCAAAGAAAGTTTGAAGTTTGTATGATTAAAAAATCCATTAATTAATTTACCTAGATACTCCAATTTTTTTATACATTTCTGAATATACATATACAAGTATAATATTTACGAATATTTTATAAAAAAAAAGATGATAGTCTATAGGTAGGGTAAGTACATGATAATATTTTAAGTAATCTAATAATAGTTGTGTGTTTAGAAATTTCAAGTCACAATTCTCAATAACCAATTTATTTGTAAAAAATACAAGATTATTTGACAAATGTCGACAAGTTCCACTGTATTCGGGTGGCCCATTTGGTTAAGGCGTCAGCCGCGATAGCTGGAGATGTGGGTTCAAAACCTGCCTCGGAAGCTAGAGGACCACTTTACTTTTTCTTAAGTAGGTACCTAGGTACATATATATACATCGATTTCAATTTATTTAGTGTTCATGTTATTTATTTATGTGTCGGGTGATTTTTATTAAAATTAATGATTACCTTATATTTACGAACACTAGATTTGGTAACTTTAGTTCAGGCACAACTCGACTGCACCGCTTGGTTACTAAAATTATAGATTTTAATTTGTTAATACAAAACAAAGATACAAGAGGAAGGATTTTGGTAGAAATTACACCTAATTATATCACTTATAATATGCTCTTACATACTAAACTTAACCTATAGAATTAGGCAGCACCAACTTTATCGCTTGTCTAACTTTAGTGCCCTGGCACATACTCTTGCATGGATCAGAAAAGAATACCAATATATGAGTAATAACAGTTGAGTACTTAGGATAATACTCAATATTAATTAAGCAAATTCTTAGTATTCAATATTGCTAATTCAATTATATGTTTGTATGTGCTGGGAATACTGGCTGGCTACAAATACAACATTATGGCAACTACTACTTACATAGTTTTGACAACACACTACGCTAGAAGTAGGTAACTTATAGCTCCAAGTCTCTCTATTCAGATAGGTACATAAGTGTATTATTAATAGTTTGGAAAGGCTCAATTTCTAGGTGGCAGGTACTCGCGGTTGGGTGGTTGTGGGTAGTTGTCGTTTGAAGAGCCCTGCGGTCTACCGGTGTTGCCGGCGCTGGGGAAGCTCGGACCAGTAGGCGTCCCCGAGGGATACCCCTGGAAGGTTCCAGCAGAAGAGCCAGGGTAACCTGACGGAGTCTGCGAGCCTGGGTAGGATGACGTGGGTCCCTGCGGACTGCTAGGGCCTGGGAAACTAGAAGATGGACCCGTGCTTCCGGGATAAGAGGACGAAGGGCCTTGTGGTCCAGAACTACCAGGGTATGTCGGCGAAGGCCCTTGCGGGGTACCGGGAAAGGATGAAGAAGGCCTTTGAGGAGTGCTACCGGGGTAGGAAGGAGTTCCTTGCGGAGCGTTGTTTCCAGGGTAAGATGACGAAGGACCTTGAGGGGTATTGCTTCCAGGATATGAAGATGAAGGACCTTGCGGGGTGTTAGCACCAGGATAAGAAGATGAAGGACCTTGAGGGCCGGTGCTACCAGGATAAGAACCTGAGGGCCCTTGTGGAGCATAATCTTGTTGAGCTGAACCGGGTCTTGGGGACTCTTGGTAAAGATTAGCATTTAACTCGTATAGGCCAGGGGCAGAGTTGCAGTCGAACTGATTCCACCAGACGCAGACGAAGACTTGTTGGGAGAAGATAGTTCCGTTAGGGCAAAGGAAATCATAGGTTCGGTTGTTGGCGCAGACATGGAAGACTTGGCAACGGGCCTCGACATCGGCGTAGTATCCCGGATAAGCCTGGGCATCGCATCTAAAGGACGTCTGAGGGATCTCGGTAAGGATGGGGTAGTCCCTGTCCGGTTCACCGGGGATAGCAGAGTAGTCTCCACCCTCGTAGGCGCCAGTGTCGGAACCGAAATCAGTTCCCGAGGGTCCCACGCCGGGTTGTCCGGGAATATTCTGCGGGCCAGACGGGTATGTGGGTTGAAACCCGGTTCCACCTTGCGGTCGGGGCTGTCCTGATTGTCCGGGTCGTTGACCAGAGCCAGGAAAACCTTGGTTAGGGCCGGTAGGGTAGCTCGGAGATCCAGAAGGGAAGCCCGGTGTAGATCCACCTCCAGTACTGGGGTACTCGTCACGTTGAGGTCCGGTAGGGGAAGAGGGTGCAGTCGGAGAGCTGGGGTAGCCACCAGAGGTTCCACCAGTCCCAGGGAAGCCGGGGCGGTTCGGCGTGGTGCCCGTTCCAAACGGTTGGTTTGGTTTGTTGTATTCGTACCCGGACTGGGCCAATGTAAGACCCAGCAAAGCTGAAACAAGAAAAAATAGATTTAAGCACAATAGGTTCATTCAATTCGCTGTCTAGGTTCAATGGGCCGGTAAAAAGACACGTTTTGTCGGGAAATAAAGCTAATCTTTCCATCTAGCAGAGACAATGTAATACATAATGTTATTTAAGAATGAATAGGGTCATGTGCAAAGTCACAAGATGGTAATCCTAGAAAATTATACGCGTTAGTCATTTATATAAAGACTGAATTGGGTGTTAGTGCAAGCACGTGTTACATTGTATACTTGCTAAGATTGTTAACTCTTGAATAATGAATTAATACTTATTTGATATTTTGCAGATAGACGAGACTTTAGGCCGTAATGTATACTGAAATTATTTATTATTTTTAAATTGTCAAACCTACATTTTCGATATTCCATATTTACATAAAATGTACAGTCAATAGCGGTGATTAAAATGAGGTTAATACATATCTATTGTCACGAGAATAAGAGCGCGTGTAGGTCATTTTGAACACTTCACCGGCTCAGCTACTTTTGCTGCTTACTGGATCACAGTGTCATCTGTTTACTACGAGTATACAATGACAGGCACATATCTATTAATTGTATACAATGAATTACATATTTAAACAATATAATATTCGTGCAGGACACCGCATCTTAGAAGCAGGATACAATATGTGTAGGCACCTTTTAAAGACTGGAGTATGATCTCAACAAATAGTTTATTAGCATTTGTGAGCCGTGTGATGCCGGCTGACTAGAATAGCACCACCCCATCTCCTCCCACGGGTGTCGTAAGAAGCGACAAGGGGAAAAATCCAATACTACGGATGGGCAGCAGCGTCCGTCGAACCTCAATCTACAGCTACTGCGCCAACCTTCCTGCCAAGCGTGGCGACTATGGCAACTACCCCCAAGATGATACAAGTCATATTTGTGGGAGGCCTATGTCCAGCAGTGGACTGCATACGGCTGAAATGTATGCATGTATGAGCAAAGCCTTGATCTAAAAATATCAAAGTCAAATGGTTTGGCACGCAGTTCGAGTACCCAAGCCCGCACAATTAAAACTTAACTATTGTCATAATCTCCCACGAATTAGTCTCGTCGCCTTACAATACATTTCGGGATCGCACGTTTTTGCTGATACCTTAACTTTAATATGGCCATTGTGCTTAATGTAACAATAAGATCGTCTGCATATTTGTCTAATATGGTTGTTTAATTGCTTCCGCTCATTTATTGTCCATAATGTCCGAAAGTTAAATGGTTAACAGCCCATGTCGATGAGCATTATTATTACAGCCTTATATAATTGAAACGTTATGATAATAAAATATGTATAAGATTATTCAACTTCTCACAACAGTAATATCACACTTTATTATATTTAGTATTGGATCTCGGAAACCTGTTTTTATTCATTTTGTTATTTGTTTTAACATACATAATAATTAAGCAAGCAATGTATTACATCCATAATAATTAACGTACCGATGCGTCATGTCGGTATTACTTATTATGTCAAAATAAGTTGGACTGTGTACATTGCTACCCGGTCAGACTAAAAAATCGTTACAACTATTTTATAACACACAGGCTGGCAGTATGTATGTTTACCACTGTCGTAGCATAAAAAATACCTACAAACACATGGACTATAAGTGTTAAAGCTAAAACATTAGGTACTGATATGAAATGTTCAGTTGAAACACTTTAAAATCTAAAATTCAAACTTTACAAGAAAGTACCTAAATCTTAAACAATACAAGACTCAAGTTATTTGAGTGCACCATGGTTTGTAAATATTCAACTGTAAAGTAATGGTAATAGAGTTGATGTATTTAAGTTTTCAATGGACAATAGGACGAAGGAGATGGCATCTCGTGAGACTGTTTCGCAAATGTTGGAAAATTGCCGAAGCTGCAGGGAACGAGCTCATCATTAATTGTACGACGATACAGCCTGATAACTCCCAATTCAATTATCAGTCAAAAAGGTTTTTGTCGGAAAATTTCAGCGGTTGCCCGAACAAATTAGCACTTTTAATTATCAATCCTAATTAGTAAATAATATTACGAGTTGATACTGATCTAAATGAAGAGTTGTATCGTGTGAATTGGCTTACACGTTTGCCCTTCAAAACGTGTTATGCTTATTCAATAAGTAACAATACTTGATACATTTGATGCGATGAGAAAAAACGCTACAATTTGATTCCCACCGGCAATCCTCTGACCTAGATTTCGTAAAGAGGCATTTATGGATATTTGCATCAAACCTATTTGAAGCTGTCCAAACTAAGAAAGAGATGCCGATGGCGGGTGCTTCTGTTAGTTCTGCTTATTAAGCATTTATATTGCCAAATATGTGGATTGCCCTATTGGTGTTATACGTGTTTACAAGCTTAGCAGTTAAGTTTTACGAGTATTATTGTAAAATCTGAAGGTATTACACATCTATACTTATATGTAATAAACAAAGTCGGGTTATGTACACCAATTAGGTAGAAGTATAACTCAATAAATAATGGTTTAAATTAATCTCTTGAGTTGTTGGATTTGTCTCTGTCTGAAATAGGATAGCTAATAAAAAATATAAAAATCCATAAACAATACTGCTATGCGGAACGGAGGTCGCGGGGTCAATTTGTAGTTACTAACATAACTTCTCTCAAAAGGCCTAATTTGGTCAATTGAACAAAAATTGGTTAAGTTCCTTTATCTAGCTAATGATTCTATTAACTGATAGGATCAGATGATGGTTGTTTCGTGTACGTAAATGAAACGGTTTATAGTGAAGCAACACTCATTATGTAGAGTGTAAAGAACTTTATCTAGAAGCCTTGCAGTAGGTATCAGACAAATGGTATCAGTGGCGGTAGGTCTCTTCTTTAGTAAGCCATAACGTAACATACATCGCTTCCTTTTTCTGCAAGAGCCGAAAGAAAACCGCGTAAGTAGGTATATAAAAATTAGACAAGCTCGCTCGATTTCAAGCCGGGATAGTAATTAGCTCTTTTTAGTTTTCAGCTTTTTCAGATATAGATAGATTAGATAGGCATGCTTTCCTCTTCGTTCGTGGTCTAGACATCCTTTAACTTAATATTATGTGGGTGTCGCATTTAGTAATGATACTTTTATACAACACAGCACTTACTTTGTTAAGAAAGCTGTAAACAATTGATATTGATTTACCTATACCGTCTAACTAAAGTAATCTAAACTACAAACATTTTAAACTATTCATGGGTTTCATGACTATTTCATGCCTTTCTTTATCAAGCGTATGATAGATGAGTAGATGACTAATGTCGCACGAGAAAGTTCTTCCTTTCAAAATTCTTAAATGGAATTTTTGGTTTAAGTTTTTTGGGAAAACATGACCCAACAAAACCTTATTTATGAGAGCATTGTGCATGGCGAGGATAGATGCAGCCAGATACGACAGACGGTTTAGTTCGCAATTCGGATCGGCCTTACTCACGTAACGGCAATTTGCGAAGCTGGGAGCGATCGCTGATTGCCGTGTTCCCAGCTTGCAGCTTAGGAAACTTGACATTGGCGTGTGACGCTTGTGCAATGTCGCGATAATGACGATTTAGGTACAGTCAACAACACTCCTAGCTATACATTGGTAGACCTTATTATATAGGGCATAAAGTCCACCGATGTACAGTTACGAGTGTTGTTGTGTGTACTACGAGAGTTCATTCAAAATCATTGAAGCTAGATCAGATATTTCACATACTATATCATTTAGAAACATGTTGAAATACTTAATACCAAAATATGAGGGGCGTTTTTTGAGAGTCATGCACTCGAATTCAAACAATTTTGAGAACAAATACTGTGTGTAAGTCTAATACGGGCGATGAATTAAACCAGGCATAGGATTTACCAGTATAATCATTAACCAAAAGGTTTTTCTTTATTTATACCTATTATACATATGTAATTAATTTTTGTAAAATTTATGTGCAGTAATGTACTGCGAACATTACGCGACATGAGCTTTTGAAACGAACTGTCAACGATTGTTTAACTCGCGTATGTTGCATTACATTGCGGGCCGAATTTTTTTATATGGATAAAATTTGAATTGTACTTCTAAGCAAAAGTTATCTAAATATATTTCTTATGTCCTATTGTACCCTCCGTTAAGAGGTTTGCCCGTATAAGAATTACACACTGTATACTTGCTCTCTAATGTTTCTTATCGTTACTTTTTGCACAAAATGTATAGTTTTAATACCCACGATTTCACAATTTGTTATGATTCAAGAAGGAGTTTAAATTGTCATGATTCGACACTCAAAAATTGCCTGATGGTCTCTCTTCTACCCCATAAACCGCGAAATATCGTAGTTTTATCCCAGGGCCTTTAATAAGCGGGCAAAAGTTAGCAAGCTTTTCTTTAATTTCCAGATTTCGCTAAATTTATAGAGTTGAAAATGAAACCTGGAAGATTTTTATATGACCTTGACTACCAATCATTTGTTAAATTAACTTCTACGCGTGTCTAAAACAGATGTTTATTACCGCAAGCCACTAAGTGCATTATTATAATAATTATCTAAGAGCCTCTTCCTTTATTATCATCGTAAACCGTAACTTAAGTGACAGTTACAGACAGTATAACTGTCAGAGTAAAGATTTGTATAAGTAAGTACTATAGGAAAAATGTACCTGAACATTCACTTGCTTTAAAGTTTAATTTATTTTAACATTTGACTTCGAACAAACTTTTGGGGATGCTATATTTCGAGTGTAAAGTCTGTTTCGGCTTTTTAACAATAGATTTTTTATTGCGGTGGCATTTTCATGGTTAGGCTAAGAGAAGAACCTCTCAAGAAATATAATCAACATGTGAATGGGAAAACAGCAATCGGCATTGATAATTTTCCGATTGCAGGGATTAGGCGGAGGAGGACGTAGGTAACACAATTTCATTGGTCATAATCATAACAGCTAGATGTAGGTAGTTCAGAATAAGTAAAAAAGCGCTCTCTTGCGTCGAAGCTTAATTTCCACTTCAAGAGTCCCTTTCCAATTCCTTTTATTACACAAAGGTCAAAGAGTTCCGCTAATATTATTAGTTGAAAATTGTTATGCAATGGACTCCTATTTACGTACGCAGATTTCTCAAGTTCTCAAATAACAAGAACAAAAGTGTCAATTGTATTTATCTAAATTTAAAACAGAATCTTCTTACGCAGATTAATCAAACGGCGGCTAAATTAATACTAATATACAACACTATAGCTGTTAAAGATGGTTTATAATTCACAGCTTTGTTTTTTTTATCATTTGAACAATTTGAACACGGTCTATTTTACGTGAGCGTTTAATTGTTTTACTATCCGACTATTGTGAAAGGGTCATCATTGGCCGTTTTGGCATTGTTTTTTACTGTTATCATCCACATAGTTCGCACATTGGGTCGAGGTCACATGCAGTTAACACCATAATTTAAATAAACGTTAACCCATAGGGACGAGTTGAGAAATATTACGATCGATATCAAGATAGTCTATTATCTAAAGGTACCATAGAAACATTAAGACCGATGAATGTGCTAACGTAGTGATTTTCACCGATTTCTTAGTCTTCTAAGTTCTCAATGGTGATGAAATGTGAATTACAAACTTAATTGTGAATCTTTATCACTTTGATGGCTATCTAGTAGATCTAGAGAAGGTTTTACTTTGGCAAAGTTTAATGATTCTAGCTCAGGTGACGGGTATATGTTATTTAGTTTCTTAACGCCTAGAATGCCGGTTTGGAGAATCATGAACATTAATAAGATGACTTGAGTCATTGGTAACTTGTGAAGAATGAAACTGTGTAACAGAAGTTAGCATTGCAAATATTAGTTAGCATGTTGCAGATACCTGGCGATTGTACCTATATTAAATAGATATGTATTAAGGAATTTTGTAAGCCATGATTTTGTAGAGTGTCATATAATGACTATTATAAACACTTTACGGATTGAAAGGATCGAAAAGGTCAATTATATTTTATTCGTTTGATAAATTTAACAGTCGGCATATAGGGTTAAGTAAGTACCTCAAGATAGCGTGTGGAAATGTTAGTATTATATTATTATTACGTATTACAATGAAATGGCTTAACTTAGTCCACTCATTTCATGACATCACAGCTTTACTTATTAGTATTACTTTATTTTAGGAAAATTATATCTAACCTATTTTACTTAGAATGGGGAAACTTAAACTTAGAAACCAAACAAAAAGGCACCACGTAAGAACTGTGTATGTCAGAAAAGACTTAAGTGTATTTGAAATTAAACATACATACAGCATTTTAAATTATCACGCTGTAGGCGTCTCGTGCTGAATCGTCACGAAATAGTACAACGAAACTAGGAAGCCAGTCTTCAAGCACCACAGGCATCATGCTGCAGTTGCTAAATAATAAAACCTGATTTCCTACGTCTCTATTACTCAAGTTATAAGGAACAGTTTTAATTGATAGTTGCATTTGGGAACAGCAAAGGTTTATAACGAAGATACCTTGATAACGTGCGAAGATGTTCGTCTGCCGCTACAGTTTATGTCATTGTTGTGTAAGTCAGATTTTGTAAATGCTGTGCAATGGGAGATGCGATAGGGCTGGGAATAGGTGATAAGTTTTATGTTACATATGCATTTAATTAGGTAAAGCTTTATCTTCATGATCGTCTAGTCGTTTTACGATGTCTTTTTTACTCGTTAAAAGTAAACACAATAATGAAACTGTACAGTAACGTGGTAGCAAATACATTTATCAAAACTCCTGTTAATATTCGCTCGAGAAATAGCTTGAGATAGTAGGTATGGTCACTCCCAGTCTACCCCACCTACCTTGTGTACATGGTACTCTCGTACATTACAATAAATTATAAAATCTAGCAAAACCTACACACCGCTTTCTTGCGTAATAGAGGTTACGCTTTTTGTTTGTCGAGCAGGGGGCCGATTTTTGAGATTCGTGCATTCGGATTCTATAAGTTTGGAGATCGAAAATAATCACACACAAATGTTTCTCACTATTATTTTTGCCGCGATTATTAATTTATGTCATTCATGTTACTAAAATACCATTTATTTGTTTCTGACAGAGTTTAAAATGTCACGATACGAGTACTCGCTCAAAATTCTGCCCCACGTATTTATTATTATTCCATCAGAGAGTTATACTACTATTACTAGAATGCAAACATAAGGTTAGCTGTTGTGTGTAAGTGTATTGATTATGTGCTTGCAACAATTATTGTGAATTTCTGCAACTTACAGTCAGATCTGTACACATATAAGGATCAGAGATCAATCAATAGTATATCTTATTCTTGGGCAATAAATTACTAATGGAGACTGTATTAAAGTACATACGGCTCTTATGCGTGATCAGGTTAAGTGCAAAATTTCATGTTATTTGTTGTTGCTTAAATTAGTCACGAGGGTGAAGCTTGCTTGTAAATTGTGAGGAATTGTACATAATAGGGTTATTAAATATTTAGCTTTGAAATTTAGTAGAATACGGTGTAACATAATATTCGTGAATACCTAGTTGAACATGCAGAATACAGCGAGTCTTCGACTATGGAGCATTAAATGCAAGGCTCGATTTTACTCACTTTACTGATCTCATTTTGTTTTACGACTTTAAAAATACTGCCAATTTAGAAAAGTTATTAAACCTCAAAGTTTAGTAGTGAAGGCAGTGTATCAGAAACTGCATGAGATTATCTCGTTATTTCGTAGTATGAGAGCGACATTTCGTTAGTATTAGGGACGTTAGACGTTATACAGGTGGAAACACAAAGTAGCCTAGGCAGTAGTAGCTAGTACTTTCAATTTTGTGTTGGACTGTGTACATTGTAAACATCATTTAACTTGTATGATAATAATAAATTTAAGAATGGAGATGCTTTTTAAAAGTTATAAAAGTTTGGGGGTTAAAATTACATAAGTCTTGAATTTAAAGCCCGTTAAAAAAGTTGGATCTCGCCATTTTGTCTCAACTCAAGTCTTCTAGTAGCTTATATAAATATCGTTGATTTCATATACATAGTAATCATAAAACATCTAATGGATACAAAACAAAATAAATGCCCCGTTCCTTAAAATTTATCTAACTCACTCAAATCAAAATGTTACAAACCTGAATATCAATGGTATAGGTACTTAAATCTATGTCAGTAGCACTGAAGGTTACCTTGACGGAAACAATATTTAGTATTATCAAGTATCATATCCCGTCATTATCATTAACTACCATTTTATAAAGAAGCGTTACTAATTCCAATATTGGGCTTAATTCCGTAACCTATTGTATAAAGGGAATTCAATTTATCAATACTCTTTATCCATTATTACAATGAATGTATATTTTAAATTTTAACCATAAAGTCATTAACAAAGATAACTACATGTTTCCCATCGCTGATAATAATCTATTCACGATCCAATAGTCTAAACTATGTACGTACCTAATGGTTAGATTCGTAAGCACTAAGTAGGTACTTACCTTAACTCCAAATTGGCCCTAATGACAACCGGACATTGTTCTACGACCTTTAAGACAATCAAGTGAAACCGAATTATGTTTTGACATTTAGATAACTGTCGTTAAAAGGTACCGTTTTACGTGATGTACAAAAGTTTGATACTAAAAGGCAAATCCCAATTTAATATTACCTTCATTATGTTAACTATATGTATTGTGTGTTATATACACGAAGACATTTTATAAACATATTCTTAATATCGCTTATGTAAGTATTCGATATTAGATTAGAACTGTCAGCATCAACTACATAGATGTAGGTTTATGTTATCTGTGCTCTTCCTAAAAACCTTATGGATTTCAATTAATCTTCGAAAGATAGTTGGAAAACTTTGAATGTCGGTATCTTTATGGATGGGAAACGGCTCTCATGCAATCGAAGAGTTATGGGGTTAAAGCCTTACATCACTGACTGATTAAATTCTTTAAAGTGAAAATATATCATCAATCAGAAGGAAAACTCGGGGACATTTGCAAATCGTTGTTTTATTACAAAATATTTGAAAGAGATGTTTTAACAAAATTGTTGGATATATCAGTCATTCTAAAACGGCGAGGTGTGTAATAAAGTATTCATTAATTCTTGCGTAAGTTTCGGGAAGTATTCTGAGGATGCATCGGTGGATAACGTTTCTTATTAAGGTCGCAAAACTATATTCATTAATCAGCTTTAGATTGGATTGAACCCATCGCACGGTGCGCGTGTAGATACCTAATCATCCAAAGAGACGGAGCGGTTGCAACCGATGCACTGTGGGTTAATCATATTGACGTAGTGACTGTAATTACCATTTCATACTAGTATAGAACAAGAGATAGTAGTGTGATATTCGATTATGCGTAGGTAATATTTGTGGATGTGAATATCACATTAGGAAATACAGCGAATGTATAAGGCGTGCAAATCAAGTATTGTTGTTGGAGTATTTACTTAAAGTAAAAGATTTTTTTAAGTATAATAGTAAAACTTTTTTTAGTAAAAACATTTATTACCGCACCTTTGCAATAAATTCGTCGTCCTTAGCCCGCCAGTCCGGTATAAGTCATGCATGTGTGCAGATGCATTTTATTGTACTTATTTTGTATAATCAGTCTTAGCGGCGTAAAATCGTAATTATTCCATTGATGCTTACCCTTATCAAAATATTGGTAAAATTAATGTAAACCTGATTATTTATTTGGGTGTTGTATGGTATTAAATACCTATTGCGCACTTGCTTTTTCAGCTTAGATCGCGTACTGTGAGCGTAAGGTGATCTATAAAATATACGACACTACTACAATAGGACATTAAAATGATACGATAAGATTAATTGCATGCAAGCATTGTTACCTCCTAGTCAATATGCACACCAAATTGATTTTAGTTAAAGTATTTTCTCATAATGTCATTTCACAGACCCTTATAAAATTAAGTAACTATTATACTAGTATACAGTGTGTAATTCTTATACGGGCGAATCTCTTAACGGAGGGTAGAATAGGACATAAGAAATATATTTAGATAACTTTTGTTTAGAATTACAATAAAAAATTTATCCATATAAAAAAATTCGGCCCGCAATGTAATACAACACCCTCGAGTTAAACACTCGTTGACAGTTCGTTTCAAAAGCTCATATCGCGTAATGTTCGCAGTACATTACGGCTCAGAAATTTTACAAAAATTAATTATATATGTATAACAGGTAAAATTAAAGAAATACCTTTTCGTTAATGATTATACTGGTAAATCCTATGTCTGGTTTTATTCTTCGCCCGTATTAGACTTACACACAGTATATTATTCAAGATAAGTCATTACATACTTTGAAACACAGCACGCTATGCTGAATGCCAAAAAGGACCAAACAGCTTATATGGCTATTGACGAACTATATGCTTGTAGTTAAACAAGATGAATCAAATCCTTGCCTACATTAATATATTGTACAGCGGCCTAGAATAATATAGGTACAGTCACCATTAGATATATCGGAGCTGTGGAGGTGTTCCCAAATATCGGAACAACGCCTCTATTGTCAATGCAACAAAGCGCATGTTCCGATATTCGTGACCACCTCCACATGTCTGATGGCGACTGTACCTCTATATTTTCTGATGGCGTTGTACAGTCGCCATTTTAATAAGCCGGCACACAATATTTATTTATTATTGAAACACAGCTATTTATTTTCAGTCTAAGCCAAGATTTTTAACGAAGGATGAATCTTATAAATTATTTAAATCAGGTGATAATAATTACTTAGGCACTCTATATCTACTCGGTGTCGGTGCCACAACAAAGCAAAGGATTCTAAATATACAGCAATACTTAAGCTGCATTGGCTGTGCAATGAGCCGTTAATTGTATGAAAGACAATATTCGTATTTACTTTCTAGCTCTGAGTGAGCATTTAAGGATTTGAGGCGATGGCTGATTTCATCTTCTAGAGTAGTGACGTACTAGTAGGTGACGGTACTTAACGGTGTTTATCACTCGTATCGCAAACCGTTACATGTAATAAACTTGCCCAAGGGGGCTAATAGCAGCTACGATCCTACCCAAAAACCCCAGGGCTTCTTTGCTCAGAGACGGGAATGGTGCCAGCTAAACGGGTTGCGAACTGGGTACGGTCGATCTGGCGAATTTATGTTTAGATGTGGCTGGCGGGCTTCGCCAGAATGCGACTGTGGGGCTCCGATACAGTCAATACAACACATTGTGCACGAATACCCGACGAGGAAATATACCGGTGACTGCCCCCTGGACTTAATCACTAAGTGAAAACGCAGCCCAGTGAGTGAAGAATCTTAATATTAATTTGTAAATTTGTAAAGCGACCAAGACTTGCCATACGACTAAATAAATAAATAAACATGTAATAAACGTATATAACTACCTAACAGGTGCTCAGAGCCTTGAGTGTAAGTTTTTAACGTAACAAAACGTCACCATCGCGTTAGAGTTATCCATATAAAAAACATTATCAGTTACGCGTTCGAGACGTTTTTTACGTCAAAAAAGACTTACACTAGAGCCTCTGATGTTACAGAGCGTATCATTCCGAGGTTTCTCTAAGAAAGATGCATTATTTGTAGAGATGAGACACACACTCCGTTCATTTTCCATAATACGCGATTTACGATTATTTCGATAAAGTCGTATCTCCATACAAGATTCCTGTAACGTGCGCCTTATGGTTTTAAAACTGCATCATTGCGATATGCACGAGTGTATTGGTATTCGTAACGATGGGTGATGTGTAGGCCGCAGGCTGTAGGCCAGACTCAACATTGTAGGGTATAAAACCACTGTTTTTCATTTGGAACTTCTAAAAGCAAAAGTTACTTACAAACTCAAACGCTTACTCAATAAGTGGACCACTAAGGCACTATTCAACGTCAAGTGTATAAAAAGTAAACAAAGCATTATATAAATTATTTAACATATTTTGTCATCGAACACTTTTACTAACCTACGCGTAAAATTTTCTCATCTTCGTATATAACCTAAATATCGCTTCCAATTAACAAATAAAAAGAGACATTTCATTAAAAAGTATTGCTTAGCACTTTATTGATCTGTCTCTCAACTGATCCGAGAAAGTGGGTACGATTCGTAGAATACTACACCCACGGCATTAAATTGTCAAATTACTTTATTTAGACGGGATTATTATTTACGTCATGCATTGAGTTTGTAATTTCTGCTGGTGCTTATATTTATTTGGTAACTATGGCAGATTATATGTCGGTATTCAGTATTGTGGTTACAAAAAAAAATCTTTAGGCACTAACTGCATTACATTATGGTTATATACATGTAATGCTTTGTCATCATTATAAATCAATTTAAATTTGGAAACATGCAACGGTCACGGCGCATGCGTAAGTTTCAATGCTGTAACTCTGTGATTGGTTGACCTGTCTGTCATTATATGAAACCTAGGCGAAATTATGCTTATGATTCGTGTATTCTAATAATTGATATTGCTTTCCCATCGTCGCATCCACAGATAAATTAAAATCGATAAAAAAAAATATTTGAAAGTATTTTCAATGAATTGCTAACCGGCTTAACGTATTTAGATTTAGAATTCATTCCGATAAATGGATGGAGTTAGATTCTGGAGTGGCGACCACGAACTGGAAGACGCAGCGTAGGTAGGCCTCCCACAAGGTGGACCGACGACCTAGTTAGAGTCGCGGGATACCGCTGGATGTGGAAGGCGCAGGATCGGTCTTCTTGGGTGGTTCTGGGGGAGGCCTATGTCCAGCAGTGGACGTCTTTCGGCTGACATGATGATGATGATGAAATGGATGGAGTTACGATAAATAATTTACAAAAGAAATGAATAGGAAGAGAATAATTGATAGAAGTGTGAGCATTAAACTTTGAGTCATGAATGTCATGATTTCTTAGCTATCAGAAATAGGATATATTTTTTATAATAGCATGTATCTGACGTGAAAGTCTTGCCTACGATTACGGTAAATGTCAAAAACGCTCTGCGTCGACACTAATTAGTCTCAACGAATTAACATGATTAATTATGCAAATTATATGCTTAATCTCTTCGTTAAAATTTGAGTGCTCATCTCACACACGTAACAATGAAATAATAAAATAAAAAAATGTTATCATAAAGAGGCGGTTAGCAAAAAGTTTAGTCTAGAACATAGACTAAAAAAGCCGCTTATGAAACTGTTCGTGTTTTTGTTTCTCATCATCACAATTGTGTAAAAAAGGAAGACAGTAGGAAATTAAATTATTTATGCAGACAATTCAGCATGCGTACAGTCGCCATTAGATATATCGGAGCTGTGGAAGTGGTCACAAATATCTGAACATGCACTTAATGCCTTGAGTGCAATAGAGGCGTTTTTCAGATATTTGTGGCCACCTCCACAGCTCGGCTGTACAAGTGTGCATCGTTTAAAAAAGTTACTATGCTATATATTTTTTTACATTAAACATTTACTTGTAGGCTGCGTTTAATGAGGTCAACCGTAAAGCTTGATTGACAAGATTGAAACTGATATTGTAATTAATACCGCTATTCTAACAATACACCTATAAGTAGTTTATTGATCGACATAGAACAACATTGGATAGACGGACGTAGTCAGTCTTTAGGATTTCTTATTAATATGTGTTGCTTGTAATACAAAACAATATGTGGACTTAGTGTCATATAGTTGTAAAAGTAAATGGCTAATTAACACATACACTGCGCCACGGTGTAGATCGTTGGATATTCAACCCAATATCCAACTCCTAAAGAAAACGGATGTATCACATAATAAAATGTTGTATAATTTTCAATATTTGTTCGAAGAAATTTTACTGTTTACGAAGTAATACAAACTAATTAAAAAAAAAGAAAAATAATCCTAATTCCGAAGTAGGTACCAACCAATTTGTCTACGCCAATTGTAGATGTGTTAAAGACTATAACTTTTGCAACGACGGTGTAAAAAAATGGAATGGAATTAGGTAATGCAGTTGGGACTAGTTCTAACTGGTTGGAATTAGGACTCTCGTGTTGGCCAAGGAGAGTAAATTAGTAGTTAAGTACTTACCAATAAAAGTTGACAAACGTAGCATCATGTTGGCGCTGCTTCACAAAGCTTAAGCTATACCTGAAACAGAATGAACAACGTATGAAAAGCTTGTCAATATAAGTTGGTACCTACCAGATTTTAGATAATAGGTTGCCGTAGTTTAGATGAATCGGTACCTTAAAGTGTTGTTTATGCGTTTCTAACTATACTTAGTTCGTATAGTTAGTAGGTAGTTATATCGCATAAAAAAAATGGACCAAAGTGTCCGAGGCCGGCTTTGGTCATACTAGTCGTTTCTGTCCCGTGTTTTCCCGGCGTGCCTATAATTGCACGCTGCGGAGACGCTGCGTTCACGCGGCATGCCCTATTAGTATGGAATCGCCAGGAAAACGTAGAGTGGCCGCTGCTAGTGTGCGCTCCCCAATGTGCCATCACGGCCGAGTGTAAGAGACGCCGTTTTGTGTTTTGAGACCGCAATATCGTTTCCTCTCTCTAACGCATAGCTTGTGTCTCTATAATGGCCAATGATGGTCGATTGTGTAGTGGAGCCTAAACTTTTGCGGCTTGCGCCTTGTCGAACTTTCTCAAGTAGGTATATGCAATCTTAGGTTTAAAATATATAATTAATTAATTTGATATGTTAGGTAGACTTCTTAGTTTATATTAATCGTTGTATAATGTTCTTATATCATACAACGATTGCACACACCATTAATGTTATTTCGGTATAGCCCTGGGGTCATTATAATTGTATACATTAGTCTGAGAATCCGCCCGTTCCGATGCTCTCATACATTTTATGTAACTATGTGAACTAGATTAGAGAAAGTCTGGAGATGGACCCTGACAGGCGGACACGCGCCCGGGGCGGTCATGCGAGCTAAGCCTGCGTATAATTAATTAAATGTGATACCCGAATTGCGGTACAGTGCTGTCACTGTCACTCTTCAAGATAAATATACCTAATCGATTTAGGTACATACCTATACGTGTATACCGCATGTCTCAGACATTGGGGCTTTAAACGTAAGGATCTATTTTACTCAAAAAACTTACTTTTAGTCTAAGTGGAAAACTTAACTGAAGGATCATGTCTATGTGGAACTACATGGAACTTACGTCAAAATTTGAATATAGAACGCCGACATGTAAATGTACAGTACATATGTTACTACTATACAAGGTGATCAATAGAAATGGGTCAGTAGGGGGAAGTCAGAAACTATGAGAGATAGCGAAATCTGTTCTTAGGAACTATGGCTTCGATTTTAGACCTTGACCCATTTGGATTGATCACCCTGTATAAGCCAGGTGCTTTAACTATAAGCTGGCTACCCGGGCTAGCATCATACTGAGTCGGGACCATTTCGAGGCAGTTTGGTCAAATAAGCTTTAGTTTCATTTTTTTGTAAATTGCCTTGAATAAATGTTTTCTATTTCTATAAGTCTTTCAATACAAGAATTTCTAAAGCTCATGTCGTATAATATTTGTAGTTGGTACATTACAGCTCACTAATTAAAAAAAGTTACAGGGCCATTTACTTTAATATAAATTAGTTTTACTCACAGTATATAGTACAAGTATAAAACTAAATTAGCCATTAAAATAAATTAAAACATTTTCTGTTTGCTTCATGGCCGACATGACCTTTTAAGATAGTATTAAGTCGGTTTCGGGTATCTTATCCAATTTTGCCCCTTTGGGATACACTTCGACCCATGGGGAACCTACTCTGATAGCGCTCTGAGTTCCTTTGAATCCAGGCTCGTTACCACGAACACTTAAGTTCATATGTGTCGCTTAACTTCAAACTCAGGTAAATCCATTTTGCTCTAAGGTTGATAAGCATTCAGATTATTATACATTTTTTTTAGATAATCAACCTTAAAGCAGAATGGATTTACCCGAGTTTGAAGCTAAGCGACACATATATTTCAAGTATCTTTCTATTTTACTCCAATGCGTCATAAGAGTGACGGAGACAATCGTCTGAAATTTATGAATATCGTAAGTTTTTCATTGTGTATCTGGCTAAAGCTTGTGCATTGTGTGCTTTATTGTCTCTTTCTTAAATAAAGTTTTCTTAGACAGGAGTCAATAGTTAGTGCTCACGTGTCAAATAAAAACTTTCCGACTCTTTAATTCGACCTTAATTACTTTGAACAATTTATTTACCTGCCATACCAAAGTTAAATAAATTATATCTATGTAAAGCTCTTATTCTATTAATGGGTTCTCCATTCGAGTTCATATATGATATTCTGGCGTTCACAGAAAAAGAAACCTTAATGCTTTTGCCCCTTAGGATCAAAAGCGTTGCCATTGTATTGAAGCTTAGTCAATAACGACGTAAGCGTCGATCGCAGGAAGGTTATTTTTAGGGTGAAGTATATATTAGAAGATGGTACGATGGTAGCTGATCTTTGACACGCGCGTGCAGCACTAATCGCGAGCAGTCAGTCAGGGTAACTGTCGGGTAATGCAACACGACACTCATTTTCGTAACTTGGGTAATATCGGTTCTCGAGCCGCACATATACAAGTAAAAGTTAATTATTTGTAATGGACTAATGAAATAAATACCTATAAAATTGACGAAGTAAATAATATTTATATTACGTTCACTGCGGCACGAGGTTGAATCGACCCCATACTAGTACGATTAATTGCGGTGTTTACTAATTGCCACAGTGAAGGTGTTAACTATAGTTACTGCATAAAATCTAAAAAAAAGGCCCTTGAGGCATTGTACCAAGAATGCTGGCGGCATTCCCTCGTTGTATTGCAATGCTGATTGATACGTTGTGCGAGGAAGCCGCCAGCTCTTCGGTCATCAGTTACATCAACCAGACGCTTCGCGATTTCTGCAAATAGTTTGTGCGCGCTGGGAAGCCATGGACCTAGCATCTGTACGCCAAACGGTACAAAATGGTACTCTCTGCCCAAGCTCTTATCTTTCTTACGTTTAAATTTTCGGCAAATAATTACAAAAAATAGTCAAATATCACCTGTAATACGTAATAAGAGTCGATCTCCCATTTTTGCCATTACTAGTGTTGCCAATTTAGGGGCTAAATTTAGCATAATTTGGACTGGTTTAGCCCTATATTTTTGCATTTAACCTTTAGCCCAATTTTTAGCACAATTTTGCAAATTACTATTTTTCAGTAGGTAGCAGTAACTAAATAATCTATACCCATCCCTTTTTAGTATAGCTACGTCTCGTAAGAAATAAACAGATGCCTACTGCGCTACCGCGAACCGCGAACTTCGTTTGTTCGTTTGTCTATTTCACCATTACGAAATTACCCCAATACTACACCTTAGTTATTTTTATATATGTTATTCCGAAATGAGCTATCTTTCCCGTACACAGAACAATGGTGTTCCAGGCGTCTGATTATTATTATTATTATTATTTATTGAGGAGATAAAAAGTTTATTAAAATGTGTTTCTTATTTTTTGCGTGAAATAGTACCAAACAGCCCCGTCCAATGTCCAACCATACACACTTCCGCGTTGATAATATTAGTAAAATTTGAATATTTTGTTCTAATTACTATAATATGCAGTTCATTGTGGAAGGGCGCTGAACAAAGAAAACAGGTTGCATTGTTTCAGAACTTCTTCAGCTTCAATTGTTCTTAATTGTACGTATAGAAATATATAGGTTCATGTAATTTACTGAGATGTACCAACATTATTTTGTATTGAACGCTAATCACCTTCCATACAGCTTGATCTAGGTTAAATTCATGTACACGATGCGTTTAGTGCGAACGGAGCTCCAGGATATTTCCATGTCAAATGGCTCTATAATGGATGCGTTATTGGCCTCTGGCACCGCAAACATCGAAGTTCGTATATATCGACCATTTTCTTTTACTCAAATTAAGGCATCATGAGAGTGACAGAGACAATCGTGAGAAATTCACTAATATCGTTTTTCGCGGTAGCGCCGCTGGGGTATCGGATCATTAGTATCATTACGGATGTCGGTCAAATATCAAATATTATATGAAGAGTGAGATATAATAAGTGTCTATCAAATGATTTTTAGTAATAGCTTTTATTATTACAGTAACATTTCTACCACAGAAAACGGTGTATGGGCGAAGAACTAAGGTAAATCACCGCCTACATAGTAGTAACGTCTGTACACGCATGTCGGCGTTCTATATTCAAATTTTGACGTAAGTTAAGTTCCATAACATTAATTCTCTGCACAACTACATAGACATAGTGGTTCAGTTAAGTTTTCCCTCGTGCATGTTTCACAAAAGTTTGGGCAACCCGTGACGTTCCCAGGGAAGTGTGTGATATAATGAGGTGAATATATTACCGTGTGTCAAGCAAACGTAACGACCGTTTTAATTGAGTCGAGATTATATTTGCGAGATATGTGCGTCGCGCTGTAGATGCTGCGGATTGCAATGTTAATAAAAACTGCTGGAACTATTGCAAACACATTCTATACCGTATTGTCGCGCAATAGATCCCATAATCGATTTGCTTTTGAAATGGATATTAAGCTCTTGTGAGCGTTAGGGTTAATGGCAGTAATGGCGTAGCGTCAAAAAAATTCGTATGAAAAAAAATAGCGTACTTTTTTAGCCCCTAATGGTGTAACATGTTACCGGTGAAAAGATTCAGTGCAGTACGTTGTTACAAACAGATAAATCCACCGATATTTAAATCGAAAGAAACATAGAAAAAATTGACTCGCAGCGGGACTCGAACACACAACCACTGGATCACTAGCCCAGTGCACTACCAATTGTGCTATACGAGTACCGCTAAGACTTGTCAATTTTTTCTATCTATCCTTCGTTGTATACGTCATCATGGGTGGATAAACTCACTTGTAATTATATCGCACTAGGCGACATGTTTCAGTGCAATGTATGTTTTTAAGGATATTTCTATACTTATAATGCTTAGACTGGTTATAATTCTTTAGAGAGCGATATTATAGTTTTGTTGAGACTTAAATAATTAACATAGAATTATTACTGAAGTTACGATAATTAGAGATTAATGCGGTTAGACTGAGTTTCAATGGAAGATGAACTATAGATATTATCTTCGCTTAGGTGTGAAAATTATTTATTTTAAATCTGTTTTAGTTAATGTTTTCAAAAACTAGAAACAACAAATTAATTTTAATTTATTTTCTCTGTAGTAATTCTATTTTAAACACAACTATCGTGTGATTCAAATATATACATTATATATAATTGTATGTCGAACAATATTCTACTTATAAGACGTGAGTTACCCGCTTCTATACAAGTAATTTAATTTCTCGTATTATTAATTAACTAAATAAATAAATAAATATTTCGGGACAATCTGACACAAATCGACCTAGTCCTACGGTAAGCTCGGTAAGGCTTGTGTTGTAGGTACTAGACGACGATATATATAATAGATAGATACATATAAATACTTAAATACATAGATAACACCCATGACTCAGGAACAAATATCTGTGCTCGTCACACAAATAAATGCCATGACTGGGAATCGAACCCAGGACCATCGGCTTCATAGGCAGGGTCACTATCCACTAGGCCAGACCGGTCGTCAAACTATCTCGTATTATAAAGTATTAATAATTTATCAATACAATAAGATAGCTTTTCGTGGATAGGTAAAATAACCTCGTAGGGTTAAAGTACCCCAAAGTTACGATTATTGTATTGCTAAATTCTTAAAATCGACAGTATGTCATTAATATGTTTTAGTCTAAGCGTTTAGTGCCGTTTTTAATTGTATTTCATATAGACGCGACAATGTTTATTAATTTGTTTGTTTATCAATTATCTATTAATTTGTATTGCTTACAATTTGATGAATAATGAATACCTATAATTAACCAATAGTTTTTGGCCTAGCGGTACTTTTTTTGGAACCTGACATAGGCTCTATGACCATTGCGGCACATTAGAGCGATCGGACTGTGTGGGGGGGAGGTACCGTGGGGAAAATCCAGGACCCTTCCGCACCAGACTTGATTTGTACTACTGGAATACTCCTACTGAGTTTACGCTTCCAGCGAGATTGGTTGAGACGGTCTCATCCGAATCATTATCATCATCGGAATCTGAACGATGCCGGTGTCCTAACGGTACAAAGATTACGCATCCTGTATGGATCTTTTGCAGTGCTTTTACAGTCTAACTTTACCTATTACTTTATTACTTTACTCTTAATAATTATTAATACTTTTTATTAATTTGTTTAGGTATAGTATTTTTTTAAGTTAACTTTAGTTTATTCTATTTTTCTTGTTATTTGTACTTTAATTAAATAATTTCATTTAGGTAGCCGTGTAAGTTGTATAACAGTAAAAATACCTAATACCAAAATTGATAAATAAACTATATTTAATAGGTATTTCAATTATAACTGTGATCAAGGTAGGTACGGGTAAAGCTTTGTGAAAGCTTTTATGAAACATTATTAAATCACAAAGTCACTAATTGTAACATTAAAATTACTAAGTGGGTAAAAAATTGGCATATTAGCACTTTTTTATGAAAACATTTTTTTTTAATGCGAACAGTTGAAATATTCACATTCAGCTTCAATATAACGTTTAAAATTTCAATAATAAAATAAAGAAATAAATCACTAAAATCCACATAAAGCACTAAAGCACTTAAAAATTCGGGAAACTCACCGTGTGCGTACGGGCTAGCGTCGCGAACTGTGCGCAGCGGCGCCGGCGCGCGCTTATATGCGCGTCGCCATGGCAACGAGGGTGCGCGAGCGCAGGGCCACCCGCCAAAATCCGAGTTCGGAAATTTCGGGCATCTTTCCCTTCCATTTCAATTAAGGCGTGATTAGAGTGACAGAGATGATCGTTCGAATTGATTCGGAGCACATTGGCTGTGACGGACAGACACACAAGTGATCCTATATGGGTTCTGTATATATTATCGGCTAATCCGCTGTTTAATTTTGTCGAAAAACCGATTATTACCTATAATAAAAAACCTGTATTTTCCTAATATACTGATATAGCTACGAAAGCTTTATGCGTAGTCTGACACGCAATTGGCCGGTTTTTTTTTATAAGTAGAAATAACTATATGCCAGTGCAGTACTCTGTTATCACTCCCTAACCAAACTTTAATAATTTGTTCCGTATGTCATCAACTTCAATGTAAAAAAAACAATCGACACGTCCAATAAAAAAAACATATTTTTTTACTACCATCTTTAAGTTGTGAATCTCGTTGATGTCTTATGTATAGATGAGTAAAAAATGCGCTTTAAACACTAGGCAAAGCTGTTACATCTCATAATCAGTAGGTTTTTTAATACTACGTCGATAGCAAACAAGCATGCGGCTCGCCTGATGGTAAGCAGTTATCATAGCCTATGGACGCTTGCAACCTCAGAGGTGTTACATACGGCCGACCCGTCGGTTCGTCGTTTAAAAAAATGATATTAAACATTTGGGAGTCAAAGACGATTCGACCCTCGTCAATGCTTACCTAAAAGTGCATGCGACAATCCAGAGATCACAGGTTCAAATCTCGGCTCATGACAAGTTTTTCGGAATTTATGTATGAAATATCATTTGAGATTCAGCAGTTGCAATGCGGTGAAAGAAAATATCGTGAAGTTATGACACCAGAAAAATTCCAATAAGGCCCTCCGTCCCTCCCCGACCTTCTTGATTCGAAGATAAGACGACAGTATCTTAGGTAAAAAATAATATAAATGTTAAAAAGATTTATATTAATAACTAATAATTGCTCTCATTATATACATATATATTAAACTGTATAGACAGTTAGCGAATCGTTAAGTTTTAATTTGTATGTAAAAATGTTACTGTTTTATTTTTTTATTTTAGTCGTATGTACGGTAACATGAGTGCTTGGCACTAACGTACATCTTTTTCATTTTATTTTATTCCATCACTATCTGTGAGTTCCTGTAATTGGCTCTTTGTTTTTATTTTTTAATGCTTATTGTTTATGTAATAGCTGTTGATACTCCTTAAATAAAAAAATAATAATCAGTGATCGGCACTACGGGTGCAAAACTTTAACAAAACTTGTTGAACTAAGGTATAGTTATACTTATCATCAAGAAAAACATAAATTTTGGCAAATTTGCGTCAAATTTAATTGTATATCGGAATCTGGACATGCCAATATGTGTGTAAGAATATAATTGTTTTTATGGCTCTATTCACTCTTTTATGTAGGTACGCTTAACGAGTTATATTAACTTTTTTTTCTATTATGCAGAAATGTCTGCTGGCGAATATCTGCGATATTTAAATCGAAAGAAAAATAGAAAAATTTGACTCGGATCGGGACTCGAACCCACAACCACTGGATCACTAGCCCAGTGCACTTCCAATTGTGCTATCCGAGTACCGCTTAGACTTGTCAAATTTTTCTATCTTATCCTTCGTGTTATGTTATGAGTTATGAGTATGATGAGTTATGTTGAAGTTTTGCATCCATAGTGCCGATCACTGATAATAATAATAAAAAAAAGAGCCGACATCTCCAATTGACATAACATATTTAGTTATTCTAACTCCCCCGCCCACTAGGCTAGTGACGTCTTATTATAAGTATACTATTAGCCATCTAGACAAAGCCGAGACGTCTCACAATAAGATAAATAAAGTAGATTCTTCGTTTTAAACTTACACAATGCAACATTTCCGCGTAAGCATTAATTGATAATTTCTCCCACAAAGCCTGCATACCCCAGCTGGCATCCAGCTATGATTATCGGACTGCCGACGTCTGCAATCAACTATCAATGACATCTGCCGATAATTATCTACTGCTGTTTCACCGTTTGATGATCGCTTTGGAGTTCTAAAGTTGAACACATAATCAGCTAAAAGTTGAAATAGATAACATATACTATAACTATAACTATAACTTTTAATTTATATATAGTAGTATTACTACTTAAAAAAAAAATCAAAGCAAATCAAAAATATTTCATAAAAAAATAATTTGATTTGTTCTTAGTTACATAATCAGCTATTAGATTAGGTATATCTATCGGGGTTTCCGTGGAGAATGCCAAGCTACCATTGCATCCCCACTTAACGGCAAAGACAGAAACCCCGCAGGGTTTTTAGTGGGTATTCCCCTCTATATGGAGGGTTGAGTCGCACATAACCACTGGAGACCCTTCCCCTGGACTGGGGGGATGCATAAATGCATTTTCCCTGCGTTTAAAAAAAGGTATATCTATCGGGGTGGCCTGTAATACTTTAGTTGTCGTTTCTACACCATAAACGTAGCAACATTTGTTCTACGACTTTTGATATACAGTTATGATTTATTAAATAATAATAAAACAAAATTTCGGACCCGGATATGTCCTTAAACTACGTCCAACAATGAGAGGTAGGGCACAGCGAAGTACCATCACGCTTGAGTCTGGAGAAGCCCAACTGGGGAAGTACCTCCTCCTTACAGAAGACCACAGCCATAATAGCACTGCTACCTTTCAGGTATGTAGTGTTGTGTTCCTGATGGTGAGTAAGGTTCCCAGGGCTCCAGCCCCCCTTAAAACCGGCAACGCGCTTGTGACTCCCCTGATGTTGCAGGTGCCCATGGGTAACGGTAATTACTTAATATCAGGTAATCCGTCTGCTTGTTTGCCACCTTATTTAATTTTGTTTTTATATATCCCCAGGGACCAATGTATTGTGAAAACTATGAAGTTTGTAGGCTGACTCGGGGTTTGAAAAGTTGGGTGAAATTATTTTATATACCTCAAAGGTGGCAAACAAGCATGCGGCCCGCTTGATGGTAGGCGGTGCAGCCTATGGACGTTTACATTACCGAGGCATCATTCTCGCGTAGGGTATTTACGTAAAGCAAAAGCTTCCAATAATATACGTTGGAAGTTAATTACTCGTGTATTGGATTACAATAATGTGAGCTTACAAATCGGTATCTAATATAGCTTTTGTGTATCACTCATCGATACTTATGGCTGAGGCTGTCAGTCACGCAAGCATCGAGCGCAAGTTTGTATTATATTCTGACAGACTATTAAGTTGAAACCGCAGGCAGTAAACTCTCAATTGTTTGTCAAAGATTCAATAAAGGGGTTGTGTTGGGTCACGGTTTCAATCACTGTGAGTGAAGCCAAGGTAATCCTTGTAATAGTATTTTTATTTGTATTCCATAAGTTTCAGGGATTTTAAGATAATGAGCAGAGAAACATAAAACACATACAGAATCTCCTGAGGAAAATTCGTAGAGTGGGTAAACACGTGTCGAGGTATTATTGGCGGTGGTTTGACATATTTATTTGCGCTTTTATTTTTGTGATTGGAAGATAGTACACACAGCAACACTCTTAACTGTACATCGGTGGACTTTATGCCTTATATACATAATAAGGTCTACCAATGTATAGCTAGGAGTGTTGTTGACTGTACATGAGAAATATGCATGTGTGTATAATGAGTTGGAATTAGTCGCCTAGCCACCGCCTAGCACATTATTAAAGACATGAATAGCAAAGTAGGAATAGCAAAATAGTTATAGCATATCAATATATCATATAGCATATCAAACGCTTTGTTCTAAGCAGTCATATTTTTTAATTATAATTTATTAAGTGCATCTTAAATTTAATTATACTGATACGAGTGATACAATAATTATAAGGAACTTAATAAATAGGCACTGGTTTCTGGTAAAAACAAAATTAAAAACGTCAGTCAAAAGTAAAAAAGACAAATTATAAAAAAAATATAAAAAGCATAGACAATAAAACGTAAAAAAGGCAAATTATTAAAAAGGATGTGTAGTCTTGCACAATAATATATATTATAACAGTTATGCCTGACGTATCCTATACTACTTCTTGCGATTAAATGACATATCCGAATGAAACAAAAACCTCAAAACGTAATAAATTAATATGAACCGCTTGTGCGAAAGTTCGGGCGCACAATCTCGATCACGGAGAGCGCATCACGTCGCCGGCGGTTAGGTAACCTAAGCCGCATTTCTTAAGCACTACAATCAGAACTATGCCGACCTGCGAGACTTCTTCAAATTGCCTCGATGCAGTTAATCTACATATAATGTACATAAGTCAGATGCTGTTACGCTTAAACTATAAACAAGTATGGCTAACTTGGTCAATGAGAATGACTACATCCCACCCTTTTATTAGAAATAAAAGAACTAAATGAATATTTCGTGAGAATATTACACAAATCGAACTAGTCCTACGGTAAGCTCAAGGTTCGTGTTGTGGGTACTAAGTCAACAAAATATTATACATAATATACAAATACATACAAATGCTCAGGAACAAATCTCATTACACAAATAAATAACTTTACTGAGATTTGAACCCAGGACCATCGACTTCATAAGCCGTCACTAGGTCATAAGCCGTCGCCGGTCGTCAAGTTATCCACACAAAATTGACTGCAATTTGGTGACCCCTGCTATTATAGCTAGGCGCTGATTAAAATAACTTAAATAACCGATATAAGACTACTAAGATACCGATATAAGACTAGTTTCATTGAAACCGGTAATTAAAACACCATAAGTAAACCTTTATGAGTAAGACCACTCTTTGATATAAACTGAAAAATAATAATTAAAAAAGTCACGATGTTATTAAAATAACAGCAATAAGGAAAATATTTTAGTCGGCATGTTAATAAACCACGTAAGTAGCGTAGTACGACGCGAGTGATGAAGTTACAGCCTAAGGCAATTCAAGTTACATTATTAAGAGTAACGTTTATGGGAAATATACACGATTATATACAATTTGTACTAATCTGGGGACTTCTTTGAAAAATGACCATAATGATATCGTGTCCTTGTGAGACGGAGCTTAGTTCTTGTTCATTTATAAAGAGAATAAGTCGATCTTCATCATTTCCGCCGAAAGATATCCACGGAGGCCTCCCTCAAGGATCGCCAAAACGACCGGTCTTACGCTGTTTGCCTCCAGCGGGTTCTCGCGGCCTCGACCTGGTGTCGGACCAACTTGATGGTAAGATATACCTATAATTAGAATGAAAATTGTTGACAATATAGATGAGATCTCTTATAGACCTTCGGTGCTTAAAACATGCTGATTGTAAAAAAAACAATCATGGGGGGCATAGCAATGTACTGATTGAGAAATAAAAATCCTTATACACTTACATATTAACATATCGGGTCTCGAAGTCTTCTAGTTGCCCTATAATTATGCTGTGATAATTTTATGCTTGATTTTTAGAAGAATTAGCGAACTTTGTATAGAAATGTGAAGCTTAGATCAATCCTGTACGAGTATAAATAATAATCGTATCTATGAGGTAGTAACTGTAGTAAGTATGAATTCTATTGAAACGAAATGTTGTGCTATTGATAAATAATGAGAGTTACTAGTAAGTCTTGTCAAAGCCATTCAGATAATGCCATATAAAATCGTATATATGATTTATTCATCCTTCCTTTGTAAGATTTTTCTCCTATTTCCTCCCCTTCTCGTCATTTCTGTATCTGCTTTCTTTGGTAAACTAGACAAGTCCCGGGAATTTCATTGTGAGTAGACCCGGATTCTGGCCGTAAAGTGTGACACGAAACCTCCGGAGAATGGGCAGAAGCGTCTATTAGAGCGGAGGCGACACTGCGATCACCAACCCTCCTGCCCAGCGTGATGATTATGGTAACCAAATCAATTGTATAAAAGCGGGTAACTCACGTTTTATAAGTCGAATATTGGTCGACATGTTACCCGCTTTTATATATGTTTCAATCTCACGATAGTTTTGTGTTTAAAATATGGTAACCAAAACCACAAACTGGTATCTTGGAAGCCTTTGTCCAGCAAATGCATTGGAAGAATTAAGATTCATATCGCACTGTCTACACATATCAATTTTAGTGCCTAATAGAGAGGTCCTGCTAATTTCAAAACAGATCTATCATATTAACTCTGATGGCTGGTCAAAAAAGTTGATTATTTACGTAATGGCTTCTAAAGTTCCGCAACGGAGCAGAAGGTCACGATCATGCGCATCACACTGGTTACACGTTGGACAATTGACCTCCATTCTTGACACGAACTTACCAATTTAGAAGTAATTAAGGTACTCGATAATTACACTTGTACACACCAGCGGGTACAAACGAAAAGACATTAACAGCAATCGGTCTCAACCTGTAGGTACAGTCGCCATCAGAGGCGCTACCGCCAAAAACGACTTCATGAGAGGTAGGGCACAGCGATGACCATCACGCTTGAATCTGGAGCAGCCCAACTGGGGAAGTACCTCCTCCTTACAGAAGACCACAGCCATAATAGCACTGCTACCTTTCAGGTCTGTAGTGTTGTGTTCCTGATGGTGAGTAAGGTTCCCAGAGCTCCAACCCCCCTTAAAGGCCGGCAACGCGCTTGTGACTCCCCTGGTGTTGCGGGTGCCCATGGGCGACGGTAATTGCTTACCACCAGGCAATCCGTCTGCTCGTTTGCCGCCTATGTCATAAAAAAAAAAAAACGATATTCGTAAATTTTGGACGATAGTCTCTGTCACTTACATGACGTATATAATTGAGGTAAAAGAGAAATATGCCCAAAATATACGAACTTCGACGTTCGCGGTACCGGGCCAGATATATAGGAGCTGTGGAGGTGGTGACAAATATCCGAACAAACCTCTATTGTCAGGCGTAAAGTGCATGTTCAGATATTTGTGACCAGCTCCACAGCTCCGCTATATCTGATAGCGACGGTACAAACAATTTTATTTAAAGTCTTAGACCTGCCGGGCTACCTGTTTCCGCTGTCAGACGTCCAGTACTGGACATAGGCCATCCCCAAATATAACTTGTATCATCTTGGGAGAAGTTTCCATAGTCGCTACGCTTGGCAGGCGGATTGGCGACCGCATTAGCTGTTGATTTGTTTTCAACGGACGCTGCTGCCCATCCGTCCATTTTTTTCCTTTGTCAAATCTTACGATATCCACGGGAGGACATATGGTGTGGTGCTATTCTAAGCCGGCACAGCATACCCGTCCCTCTTTAAGTAATATAGTTAGTAAAAGATGGGTATTCGTTCGTGCTGGGGTCGTAGCAAACGAAACGAAAACAAATGTATGCACACAATTGCGGGACATGGACAAAACTTGTCGTTCTATCGATTATTTTTCGTTTCGTTTACGTTTCTACCATCGATTACCATCTAGGCTACGGCCCCTGAAGCTCTTTAGTTCTGTATTGACCATGGCATTCGCTTGTAGAAATTTGAAGCCATTTTGATTATTTCTCTGATCAATTATAATCATTACAGCCACACTGTCACCTTATCCACGGAAAAAAATATCATTCAGGATAGTGAGAAATTCATACTGGCCGATCGAGCACTTAGTTAATTACATGAGAGAAGACCGACCTCGTCTCTAGTCTGAAAAAAAAAGTTAATTTGCATAATTGTTACGTCAAAACAAATCTACATAACAGTAAACAGCCATTATCATGAAAATGTACGCGCATAAAGCGCAAAGGCGTAATAATTACTTCATTTAAATAATATTAACACTATTTCGGTTAGAATAAATAATTATCATCTAGTTCATCTATGACTTATCAGACAAAACAAAAAGTAACAAACGAATAACTAGGAGTATTAGCGTTTTTGGGAAATCTAACATTTTACACATTGCCCATGTGGGCAACTGGTGCGCATATTTATTATAACTGAAATAGACGAACTAAGAACAAATAAAATTATTTTTTATTGAATATCTTGATTTGCTTTGTTTTTAAGTAGTAACACTATACTACCTATATGGGAGTTTTAAGAAAAACGTGACGTGAAAATCGTTAAATAATGTTAGTTTTGTATGGACATTTTTTTGCATTGTGATACGGCTTAAAGTTTATGAAACGTTTAACAAATGTAAGTATTTATATAAATTTAATACTTAAGTATTATCACAAAACTGACACAATTAACTTTTCTAAAAGTCGCGCTAATTGGGGGCTTTTTTTTAAACTCCCATATTTACTATATAGTCCGTACTATATAATGGCCCAAAAACGCACATAATTATTCGTTGGTTACTTTTTGTTGCGTCTGACAAAAGTCGTAAGTCGTAGATTATAATTATTTATTCTAACGGAAACTCTGGGCATATTTGACTTGTATCATTTTGGGGTTAGTTGCAATAGTTGCCACGGTTGACTTGATACACGGGTTGGCGGCAACAGTAACTGTAGATTGGGACGCACGCTTAACCAAACCATAAATTAATTTTTCAATGTTTGAAAATGTATTTATTCATTTCCTGGGATTAATACCGAACTTGCAAATTCTAGTCTCGTTCGAGGACGTGGATTTTTCATTTATCTTTCATTAACACTTGTTACAGTTTTATATGGTCCAATTATTGTAGTCTGTAGTCCGAAAAAATCATTCAAGAGACTCTCACGCTCGGCATCTGGAAATCTTTTAAAAGCATTCCAAGACGAATTCGCATGGAAATAATCTCATTTAATTATCAATGAACAAAGGTCAAAGATTTATTAAATATGTACATTAACTACGTAACTAAACAATGCCATTTTGCTCTGTGTAATTGTATATCAATATGATTATAAGTATTACATTATCAGTATCACGTATAGCAACGACTTCACAATTATGCTATTAAAGTAATTTTATACGTTATATTCATCTTCTTATAATATGGCTATTTATTTAAATAAAAGTGTAACAATGTTGTCCGGAGCTGTGGAGGTGGTCACAAATATCTGAACAACGCCTATATTGTCAAGGCGATAAAGTGCATGTTCAGATATTTGTGACCGCCTCCACGGCTCCGATGTATCTGATGGCGACTGTACCATTAACATTAACGGTCGGTTAGCAGTCATCAGGTCGTCACATAACAGACATTCAGTGTCAAACACCATTCATTTTGTCACGAATAACAATAATCCCCGTAATACCATCACAATTCAAAATTTTGTTACGGTAAAGTTCTGTTCTTCCATGCTTGTTTAGTTAATAAATTTCGTTATTGGCAAAATTCCCTTTGCCTAACTACAAGGGGAGAAAGCCATTAAAAATACTTAAGTCATACTTTAAGCATATGGTACTAATTAAAACAAAAAAGTTTGCCTTGTTATGCCGGCAGACTAGAATAGCACTACCCCATCTCCTCCCGCGGGTGTCGTAAGAGGCGACAAAGGGAAAAATCCTACCGACGGGCAACAGCTTCCGTCGAAACCCAATCTACAGCTACTGCGCTCGCCTACACGCCTGCCAAGCGTGGCGATTATGGCAACTACCCCCAAGATGATACAAGTCATATTTGTGTGGACACAGTGGCACAGTGGACTGCATACGGCTAAATGTAAATGCCTATATACCTAAGCTTTTATTACTTTACTACACGTGCAGTGCATTAAACCTTTAGTTTAATTTGTATGGCAGCCGGCACAACTTCGTACGGTTCGTCTCGCCCTGCACGCGATGATCCCGTGACCCTTGTTACTGAGATTTTAATAAGGACAGTAATAAGACAGCATATTTGCAACAACCCTTGGATCTCATTCCTTGCTAAACTGCTTCCATATGAGTCATCATCATCATCATTCAGTCCTAAGACGTCCACTGCTGGGTATAGATCCCCTAAATATGACTTGTATTATTTTAGGGAGGTGTTTCTGTAGTCGCCACGCTTGGAGAGAGGGTTAGCGCATGATTGGTTTCGACGAAAGCTGTTCATCCGTCGGTTTTTTTCCTTTGTCGCCTTTTACGGCACCCGCGGGAGGAGATGGGGTAGTGCTATTCCCAGCCGGCACCACACCGCGTATGAGTCATATCTTCTCATTAATGAGGTTAAAACGATGAGTATATTATACATTTTCATATAAGTATTTCAGTGTTTAAGCAGAATATAAATCACATTTATGTGAGAAAGACAGCGACGCTACCGCGAAACACGATATTCGTAAATTTCGAACGATTGGCTCTGTCACTCTTATGATGCCTTAATTGGAGTAAAAGAGAAAGATGCTCGAAATATACGAAATACAGATGTATCCATATTTTCAAAAATGATTGTATAGGTACACTGTCAGATCCGACGCAAAAGGTCTCAAGGTCGAATGTTATACGCTTATTCGACCTGGTGAATTACCCCACCTGTGTTTTATTTTTATTACTTTATTAGTATATAATATTATCTTTTGCATATGTCTGTGGAAGTGGGGCACATTGCAAAAATAATTTAGATTTATACGTCAAAAACAATGACCCAAATAAAATGTGACTCGAGCGTTCTAATGGCGATGCTGTATCGAAATAAAGTTTATCTAGTGCTTTGAAATCTACAGTAAGTGATGTCGTGGTGCACAATCTATTTAATTTAACTCCGATGCTTTTAATACGTTTGAGAGTAATTTAAGTACCGTTAATACGATATAAACTGTCTTTTTACTACAAATAACTAATAACTAACTAGTTTTATGAGGAAGTCAAGGGAACATATAGAAAGCTGATGTCGATCTCGTTACATCCTTTTTTTACGTTTGCCAAACTTAACAAGATATATTTTAGTGTTATTTGGAGCGAGGTCCCTAAACCTACTTGCACATTATTTCCCCAACGTTTCCTTCAGTGCTTGTGGTCTCAGTCACGGCTCAATGAAGCCTAGGGTCCACAACTTCATCCTAAAATGTGGCGTGCGCTGTATTATAAAGCTACTTTCCAACCCTGAAGGATAACTAGGTTTTATTGGGATTTAGTTCGATCTCTTCATGAAGTTACTGTTTACCAAAAAAATATAAAACTCACACATAAGTTTCGATTAAATTTGTGGTAAAAAGATGTAAGGTTCAAAACTATAAACATATTTATGACGTCGACTGTCGAACTGAGGTACGATGTGCAGCATGACCCTCGAATTCTCAGGACCCAACTGCTGTGATTAGATGAAACAATAGTAATATAAGGATGACAATGAAAAAGAAATTATACGTCGTTATTAGAAAATTATAGAACAAAATTATTTAGGTCACCATTTATAAAATGGTGAGATAGTATTATAATAAAGAACTGTGGATACAATTCTGCAGTTTCTAGAAAAAATAAGGTTTTCCACTGTGGTACTGGTTATTAATTAGGCAAGCATATGCAACCCACTGACTGCTGTGGCAGTATATATACAATATGTGGCAGGTAATACTGTGGCAGTATATATATATAATAGTATGACAAAATATATACAAATGTGTTTGTATATATTTTGTCATACTGCCTATGGCTAAAATAACAGTTTTGTTCAAGCAACATCTATTTCGCCTAATTATATATATATGTCATGGACCAAGTGATAAATTGGGTATTATTGAAAATGCCCGGGCATTATGAAAAACGCCCAATATCAGAGGGCAATTTGATTATAAATATTCAAATGATTATGTTGACCGGGAATTATTAATAATGTCTATCACCTATTGGGCAGAATACTAAGCTAACAATGTCGATGACAGATGAGATATAGTTGGAAAACCTCCGGTCCATCACTTTTTTTCATTTAATTAGTACTGAGCTTGGACAATCATATTAGGGCAAAACAGAAATTCAGCGACGCGTACGACGACGAGCGAAGCGAGGAGGAGTGTTAGGTTTTTTGCGTTCACAACACAGCCGACTCGCTAAGAAAAAAAAATCGGTTTAGAAATAGCTGTAGGCCTTTGTGCCAGTTGCAGTTGCATCCATCGGTAACTGTGGTTAACACGTGTCACGAGTTTGTTTCTCTCTCCGACCAAATTGCCCAACGACGATGTAGCAGTATTCATAATGACCAGACAATGTGATAAATATTGAAGTTTAGCTTGTCACTTGCCACTTGGCCCAGTATAGCTAGTCATTATTCATAATGCCCGGGCATTACAAATAATGCCCGTCCTTATCACTTGGTCCATAACATATATTTTAAGCAATAAGGCCGTAAGTGATATTGTGGGTCGGAGTTCGGCCGTTACTCATAATCGTTTTAATACTGTCCGATCTGAGCTGACACGGTAGGTACACCTGTTATGACAAGTTGATTGCATTAGGAGCTTCACGAAAATGTTATTCCGTAACAATTATGACTACACGCAAATTTAATATACATTTATGTTCGCAAACTTTTTAACATATAATTATGCCAAAAATCATTTTTTTTTTCATTTAATAATCAGGTAATAATATCCCGTCAACAGTTATGCTGCTATAAGGGACAAAGTTGGTTAGATGAATGGATTAAAGATTACATTTTCTTACGTTTTTATGTTCAGTTGCGTGACACTAACAGATGTGATACCAACCAGCTAGATATCAAAATTTATAACATTTTTATAAAAGTATAATATAAAAATACATCTAAAACGTATCAAAACAATTAAAATATTATAAAAACCTAACACAGGGTACCGCTGGCAACGGGGCAGTGCCCAGGCTGCCGTAAACATTAATTATTAACTAAAAGTTAAAAAGTTACGAACCTTAAGGCAACTTCACACTTTAGCACGAAGTTAATGATGGTTGCTCATACAATCTAACATTTATGAACTTTGCGTGCGTGATACTCGTAATGATAAAGATTCCAGAAGCTTTGTAACACCAAATGTTCAAATTGAAATGGATAATTGAAATAATCTCTCACGGCACCGCAAATAACTATCTTTATTTTAGGTAGTTGCCAAAATCATATTTCACGATAGTAAATGACCTTATGCGAATTAGGAAAGTTGTATAAGAGGTTAATAGCTCTTGAGTTTGTTTCTAAAGAGAAGGAATTACGGTTAAAAATTCATTGCAAACTATTGATTTTGATGATTTCTGGGGTTCCGTCGGACTATAGGTCCCGATTTAAAGTGAGGTATTTTTATCTATAACGCATAATGTCATCCTAGCCATACTTACTACGTAGTAATTTAAGGCAGTCAATTAGTAAAATATTTGATTAAGATTAAACAATGACTTGTCGAAATGTGGAGGTGGAACGATTTAGTGCTAAAAGATATGATTAAGTGCCAAGTATTAGAAGACGATGTTGAGACAAGTGGAGACGTACATTGAAAGCTGATCCTATCACCATGTTGGATTAATAGCTAGGAAGACAGAAGAGAGAGAGAATGACTTATTATGTCCAAACTTAACATATTTTTTCACTCTTTCTATTCATTTATATTGGTTATCAATTTCGTAAGCGCTTTGATAGTGTTCCTCTTGTGTGTTTATGGTAATTAACATAATATTTTAAAACAATTTACAGTCGTTTATATATTATTAGGTAGTATATTATTTAACTCACTCAAACTCAAACTCTAACGTTTATTCAGTAAGTAAACAAGGGCACTTTTACACGTCGAGTATACAAAAAGTAGAAGAGAAAAATAAAACTACACCGGTTCTAACCCTACACGGGTCAGAGGACCCGAGAAGTATTTTTGACTTTTATGACCGGCAAGAAACTCGGCGGGACTTATTTTTTCAAAACAGTTTATACTTTTGTATGCCTTAATTGGTAACATAATGAAATCTGCGGTTGAAATTCTTGTGATATTTCCAACCCAATTCTTTGTAATGATATCTCCTAAGGTTCCTAATAAGGGATTATACTTCTTCTTTGACTTGACTACCCATCGACCTGTGCCTATCAGCGGAACCCTTCAAACCATAATCTTGAACCTACGTACGATTTTTCCGCGCCCGCCATTGGCAACGTATAATTGTGATGCGCAAACGCAAATGATACTTTAATGTGAGATTTCCTACGTCTGTCCGTCCGTGTGTCATAGGTGAACTCAAATTTGTAGGTGCGTGATGTAATTTCAGCATGACACGCCTTGTATCGTTTAGAAATGTGTTTCTATGTAACTGCGCTAATTAGCCTTTAATGTGATTCGTTTTTTGTCCGAATGTAGAAATGTTAGTGTAATAAAATCTTTGCAATCCATATTCTACTTGGACGAGCCTGTTACCGACACATACACATAATAAAGGGAAGAAGTTGTGAAAAAAAAACACATTAAGTTACGTTTACGTTAAGTTACGTTTTAGTTTCATAGGTCTCCGCTTTCAAGTACTATATAAGACCGCCGAGTATCCTTTCGCGTCGCCGGCACGTCTGACGAGTAAGAGAAACCATAATTTATCATAAAATATTAGAATCGTTAGTTAAGTTAGTCAACCTAGTTAGAGCAATCTGGCTAGAGTGTGCGTCGGTTAGCCAACGCGAACGGCTCATGAGTATGCTCGTCGCTACGGAGTGAAACATATCGAGCAATATTCCACTTATAAAACGTGTGTTACCCGGTTCTATACAATTAATATATTTGTGTCTCACGATTATACGATATATACGAATCATATAAATTATTAAACTTTTTCTTATTCTCACTGAGGAGTGATAACAGCTATCTGGATTTCTTACGGTTGATCGCGTAATTTTCAGCACCGGGGTCTTCTATTATATCACTGTGCAATGCACACTACAATCTAATACGATTTTCAATAGTTAAATTGCCTGCTACTGAACTACAACGAATTCAATCGATCAAGTAAAAGCCGCAATGTATCGCAAGTTGCATGCGACTATCGTGTGTGTAGACGTATGTGTTACGTACGTTAATTGATAAGCACGCAACGATAATCCCACATTACTTAAGTTCATTGCCTATTATGCGGCACAATGTGGCACACTAGCATTGACTATCGAGTTGATTGTACGGGACAACACAAAAAACAGATGCTACACTCGATATGCATCTATTGTTCGATTGTGGAGAAAATGAAGGAAGGATAAGATCGGCCAATTGTAGTTAATGTGACGAAGTGTCACATCTTTGTTTAAAGCACTAAATACTCTGTGCATAATCAGCAGGCACATATTTGACATTTGTGACGTTTTCAATCAAACGTACGTACCTCATTGTTAGTCATTAATAATTAAGGCCTTATCGGCATTTGAAAATGAATCAAAAGAATAAAAGTTTGTATAGAAACGGATTCATTCACGGTTTATAAGTCGAAAATTATATTTAGTATATTCAATATTCGAATTATAAAACGCGAGTTACCCAGTTTAAAATTTGCTCAGTATAACCAACCGCTCGTGTACTGCCGCGAACATCGAAGTTCGTATATTTACTCCAGTTAAGGCGTCATGAGAGTGACGGAGACAATCTTCCGAAATTTACGAATATAGGTTTTTGTGGTAGCGCTGCTGCCCTGAAAAAAAAACTAACAAATAATAATACTGTTGGGACACTAGACTGGGTATAGTGGGTATAGAGGCCACTGTCTCAGGAATTGTAAATTTGACGTCATATGTCTAAGAGGGTTGTCGTTTTGTTCATCGTGTCCACAATGGTGTATCCGCCCTTGGGCTGTCCCAGTACAGAATTCATATCTACTAAAAAATAATGAAAGATCGATGAGTTGTTCTCCAAGTAAAACGAGGACAAACTGTCAGACGCGTCAAACAATTCCGGGTTAGATTCGGCTTTCAAGAGTGCCATAATATTAACACGTGCCCTAATTATAGATAATTATGCATAGAAATTAATACCTGTCGTAACAATGACTCATAGCCCTGCAGGCTGCGCTCATAGGTCAGCGAAAATGAGTCGTGCGCGAGTCTAGGCGTAACGAAGTCTGGATGACGTGCGCAGTGCGTCATGTTCTCATTGGGGGGTCTGTCTAACCCAAATTATGTTATTGCCAGGATGTTTAGAACTAACAGAATCACTGTTAACAGTTAGCCTTCCTTTTTACGATGAGGTCTCCTATAAGGTCCCTTGCACACATTTCAGTCTACAATCCAAGATAAACATTACAAGAAATGACATTATGATATTTTTGCTAAAAAATTAGGCAAATATAACAAACCACTACCATTACATAGTAAAATTCGACACTTATGTCGCCTCTTTACGTGACATATTCAGGAGATGCTGAAGAAGTTCTGGATCTGATGTTCGGGAAAACCTATAATCGAAGTAGCCTTAAGAAAGCTTAAGACCTTTCCCCATTGAGGTATATAACTTACAAAGTATGTAGGACTTAAAACTTAAAATGCTGCAACACTGGCAGGTAATCGCAAAAAATGGATCTAAAAAACTGAAAAGAAAAATAAATATTTAAACGTAACAATTTCGTACATTTCATGAGGCAGTTGGCTCTATTAGCAGGTATTTAAAATCTATCTTCTAATCTTGACCTAGTAATTATGCGCGTTTTTTACGAATCCATCCCATCTTAACCCATCTTGACCTCAGAGTAAAAGTTGGGTTATATTTTAACATTCACAAC
Source organism: Grapholita molesta (assembly GCA_022674325.2). NCBI lineage: Eukaryota > Metazoa > Arthropoda > Insecta > Lepidoptera > Tortricidae > Grapholita > Grapholita molesta. The sequence goes on along the minus strand of CP053121.2, from coordinate 4,785,394 downwards.
ACAAGTTCATCATTGTTGAATGTACACTAATTTGGGTTAAAAAGCGCAACGAATTCTATTTCATATCTCGATATCCAGACGTAGATGTGACGGCTTAATTAAGCATATATTTTATTGCATTACTTTGAATACAATTTGAAAAATGGAAAAGTAGTGACACGTACTCAATTATTGACGAAAACCATGAAAGACATCCTATCACACGCGAGCGTTTATTGTTGTAAGCAAGATATATAGAATAGTGAGAGAGAATGAGGTACAATCAAATAGATATTTCAATCCAAACGCCACATCTGAGAGACGTTGGAGTACAGTCCGCAGCAGAAGTTGCTGAGCGAGCCAAGTGTTCAGAATGGTGTTGATGGGCGTTTAAAAAAAATTGTGCACTCAATTAGTGAAAGTTGTTAAGAAAAGTTAAATCACTGTCAGTTTCGTGACGACAATTAAGCATTAAATATCGATAAAAACTTGGTTTTGATGTTCGTTTTATAAACTTCAATCGGTATCACAACATAATAGAAGACAAAAAGTCGATCTTCGTAAAGATTTAATAAATTAAATGAAAACTGTTATTTTCTTACAAGCTTTTATTTAACTTGCAATGTAAGTATGTATGTTCGGGTGAAATATTGCTACTCAATTTTGAAGCGGATATCTTTAATCGATTGAGCTGAAATTTTGCTATTGATGATTGTGCAAAAAAGTAAAATCAGCAACAAAAGCTAGTACCAAAAAATTATTTTTTGACAGAAACGTATTAATAGTACATATGTATCCAAGAGAATAACTGCATTGATTCGTGACACGGCAGCGTGACATGAAATTCATTCCGCCATGTGTGTAGGTAGCTCTTTCGTTGCCATTCGTGAGAGCATCGAAAGGTTTCGTTTAAATCACTTATTAGCTAAAATCGAGCACTGAATTTCTCAATATTTCTGAAGTGTTGGAATGGATATTTTGCACCCTATGCCATTGATATAAGGAAAAAGCCTATTCATATTTATGTCCTTAACGTTAGGTAATACAAAAAATAAGTAATTCAGTCTTATGATTATGACAGTAAGAAATAAAAATAATTGATTCGTGGACACAATATAAAAGTACCTTAAAACAAAAACAAACTTGTCTGGTTGATGTGACTGGTGACCGAAGAGCTGGCGGCTTCCTCGCACAACGTATCAGCATTGCGATACAACGAGGAAATTGAGGCATTGTACCAAGGATGATGTAACTAGTTAAGTACTTTTTAAGTAGTTTTATAATAATACGATTGTAATTTCTGTAAAAAAAAAAACATATTTTCATGCAAAGAGAAATACAAAATGTGCCACCAAATGGCATCATCTCAGCATCTTGCTAGCGGTGGCCAGCGCTGATCTTCCGATGAGACCATCAAGTGAGAGAATAGTCACGACGGTCTAAACAGAATTACTTAAAAAGGAACAATAAAGAATATACAAACATTCAATGTTTAAAAAGCTTAAAATAGAAAGATGTAGTATTCTATACAGACCTATAGATCCGACCGGAGCTGTTTTTTTTTAAATGACAAAGGTGGCAAACGAGCAGACGGATTGCTTCGTCGCCTATGAGCACCCGCAATACCAAGGACTACCGCGTTGCCGGCTTTTAAGATAGGCGTACGCTCTTTTCTCGAAGGTATGAGGGTCGTTTCGGTCCGGTTATACCGCTGACGGCAAATCATTCCACAGTTTTAATGTACGAGGCAGGAAGTTTCTAGAGAAACGAACAGTAGACGATTTCCAACTATTTGGCACGGCCTAATATTGTCTTCAGTTGCCGCGATAATTACTCATGAAATAAAACAACTAAAACGGATTTTATATCGCATATACTAATTTAAACTTGAACCCAATGACCACGAACGTTTTAGTTGTTTTATATTATTTGGCACGGCATTATGTCAGCAACAAACATGCATTGAAATGATTAATATTTTGGTGTGTTCAAGGAATCAGGCTTGCCAGTAAACATAATAAGAAACCGAACGAATGAGCTGCTCTGCATTTTATAAATTTAGCAATAACTGCGATATTTAAACGCGGGTTCACTTGCTTTTACTTCTCATTACATAAATACCGAAGGATCTTTGAAGCTTCTCACTTCATTCCAAAGTTTAATTTAAAAGCTTACCGTAATCAAAAGCTGTCAAGCATTAATAGGCCTACCGCTATGCCTAAAGAGCTTATCTATTTCACATTTAGCTTTCTATTCTCTAAGTAGACTCTCCGGTAAATGTGTAAAGCTTCGGTTTGATTATAAGATAAAAAATTTGGCCATGACATGAAATAATAAGTTATCTTCTTGATATCCGGTTTCTATTTTAGATAATATTTTTTGCTGACGGCATATGATCTAGGCTCAAGAAAGCGCTGGTAGCTTAGCGGTAATAGCGTGTGACTTGCAAGCCGGAGGTAACAGGTTCAAACCCCGACCAATGAGTTTTTCGGAACTCATGTACGAAATATCATTTGGTATTTACCAGCCGTTTTTTTGGTGAAGGAAAATATCATGAGGATACCGGACCCGTATATAATCTTAAAAATTACTTCCATCTTCACCCGAGACCAGGAGGACAATGTCGTTCTCGAAACGTCGGGGGTAATTTTTAAAGTTAATATGTAAAGAAAATGTAAAGTACCCTCATTAATATAGCTTTATAAACTTTCACAGTTTAACACATTATTAAGCCCCATTTAGACCATGCAAGCACTTGTGTACGATTTTCATTACATTGCGGGGTTATATAAAACGACCGAATTCGCCGTACGCCCGTAGCCCGCAATGTAATGAACATCGTATACAAGTTCTTGCCTGGTCTAAATGGGGCTTAATAATGTGTAAAAACTGTAACTGGCGTACAATAATAGTACAGTCAGCATCAAACGAAGATGAAAAGAAAATCAAAAGAAGTTAGTAACAGTCAAAGTGGCAAAATAGATCGTAACACATCCGTACTACTTACTATACAAATAAAGATATGTACCTATACATATATCTTACTGGGACAACTTACTTATTGAGAGTTTTGTTTTTTTATAAAACAACTGTACATAATATGTATAAAACATAGTCGTTCCCCGCCGTATGTAAGCTTAGGTAGATTGTTAAAATTACGTAACGGATTTTAATGAAGCTTTTATTCAATGTACTCGTAGAGTATCGATAGGTAGATCAAGAAAGATTGTTTTAAGGATTACCTACTTATATATTTTTGTACATTACCTATTTATCTATATTGAATCCGTGAAGAGTCGGGGCAGTTCGCTAATTTATATTTGAGTCGGTAAACTTATGAATACTTATTTAATTCAATCATTTCTCTCTTTCTCTCTCTCCCTCTGTCTCTCATTTATTTATGATTTAGAATAAAATGTCTATGCCTATGACGGGTGCGCTTTCTGTTACATAACTTTTTAAGTCCTAATATATCGGATATACGAAAATGTTTCTCATACAATTTTACATCATAATGATCACTCTCCATACTTTTTTTGTGCTAAAGGATCGAAACTCCTAATCATTCAAATTCATAATGCCAATATTAATACATTTGTTTATACTATTTTTTGTTTTCGTACATTTCTTAATCATAAGTGTTATTTATCCTGTACATTGAAGTTCATACTGTCAATAATCTAATGATACACTGTTTTGTATTACTATATATTTTCTGACAATTTTATTACAATAAGATTAATAATAGATAAATTGTGTACCTGCAATTGAAAAATAGAACACACTATTATTTATTATATATGTAGACCCTCACAGAACCGAAATGACGACAGAAAGGTGGGTTAGGTTACGTTAGAACTGCGACCCTCACAGAACCGAAATGCCACCAGAAAGGTGGTTTAGGTTAGGTTAGAACTGCGACCCTCACAGAACCTAAATGCCGCCAGAAAGGTGGGTTAGGCTAGGTTAGAACTGCAACCCTCACAGAACCGAAATGCCGCCAGAAAGGTGGGTTAGGTTAGGTTAGAACTGCGACCCTCAGAGAACTGAAAAAAAGTGGGACGGCGAAGGAACTATTCTGAATAAAACATATATGAGTTTAAACATGTTCTAAGTTAAAATATGGACCCGCCTATGACATACGATCAGAAGACTCGGTAAGTAAGTAGGTGGGAAGATGGTACCGTAAGTGTCTGCCGCTTTGGAATTAAAATATGATCATTATTTTTCGTATGAAAACTAATAACATAAATGCAAGATTTTCGTGACTCTTTTTGAGTTACGATTCTCGAGTAAATCTTTTCCGGAGTATTTGAAGGATGCGCTTGAGCTCGTGAAAGGGCTGCTCTTGACTTTTACTTACCATATCTCTGTTTGCGCTATAAATCAGTAACAATGCATCAAGAAAACAAAGATTGATTTACTTATATTCATGCACACGCTTAAAGTTTAGTAATGGATCATGATGGCATAACACGCAGAACACAGTGCTCTTAATCCATACTAATATTTTTATTATAAATGCGAAAGTGTGTCTGTTTGTTTGTCCGTTGTTCACGGCAAAACGGAGCGACGAATTGACGTGATTTTTTAAGGGGAGGTAGTTGAAGGGATGGAGAGTGACATAGGCTACTTTTTTCCAGGGGGAAAACATCTCATTTCCACGGGAAGACTCAACATGTTACATTTTCCTCTAACTACGCGGAGGAAGCCGCGGGCATCATCTAGTAAATACATATTTTAGGGCACTAACACAAATCAACCTAGTGCGCTACTCTCAACTCGAGTCCTTTAAGCACAACAAGGCGTGTGTTGTAGGTCAAGGACCTACTACAACTAAACTGACCGCGTGTTTTTACTTTAGAAATCCGAATAAATGTCTTCATCCGAGACCTTGAGTTCTGTAATTTGAGATATGTACCTACTCTTTTTAAGCACACTAATTATTTATTCGATTATTAGCCTTCTGCTTCATAGGCAGCGCTACTACCAACTAAACAGGCTAGGAGTCCCATAAAATCCTAATTAATATTAAGCAAACATACGAGTATAGCTTGGCAAATGTATCAAAATGAAAACTTGCAACACGTAGGACAGATTACACTTTTACCTCAATAATAATGGCGCGTAATGCCCATATCATGCCACGGTACAATCGACGAGAACACTGCTTCATCATAAGGGAGAATAACTCTGTTATTAACAAGAAAGTCTACCTTGGAGCGGTACCGCGAACATCGAAGTTCGTATATTTAGGGCATCCTTCTCTTTTACTTCAATTAAGGAGTCATGAGAGTGACAGAGACAATCGTCCGAAAACGAATGTCGTTGTTTGCGATAGGGTCGCTGATATTCACATACCTATTATAGATATTTTAGTAGTCAATATACTAAATTTTACTCTTACAGTAGCTCCTTTTGAATAATTTTCCTCTCTCGCCAAACTGCGACGTACCTACACGCCTAAGCTCAAAGCTTGACTATTTAAGATCTATGAACCTCACCTGCAAGCAGGAAGATAACTTTGACAGCACATAACTTTGTTAATACCAGTATTTTGGCTTCAATTACCAGTAATTTGATCAATAGGATTCGTCAGTATTCGATTATTGAACAGTCTTGGATTAGTTTCTGAAAGAGTACCTATCAATCTAGTCAGTTTTTCACCTTCCGTGCATGTGTCAATATGTTGACCACGGCTTTTTCGTTGGACACGCAAAAGTGAACCGCACTGGATTATGCGAAGATTCATTTTAAGTTGTAAGCGTTGACGGCTAAGTCCGTCTGTCTGTGGCTATCTCAAAATATTTTAAACCTACCGGTGCGGTGGGGCTAATCCGCTGCAAGCGTACTACAGAGTTTGTGCACGAGTGTCCAACACGGCGCGGAGATGCGCAGGATCATTACGGGGAGACTGCGATTGATACTGCGCGTCACTCATCGCCTGACAATGTTTGCGACACTTTGCATTGCGCCGTTAAGATTCCGCTGCAGTCTAAATTCATATGCGAATTCCTCTTTTGTGTACCTAAAGCATATTAAGAGAGAGATAGTTCGACGTTATTTTCTGTCTAGATATTGTCTTTAGCATTTTGAACTATCTGTTTATTCTGCTCGTATACCCATTGCAGAGAGCCCTGAGGCCACTTCTCTTTTGTTTATGACAAAGGCGGCAAAAAAGCAGATGGATTGCCTGATGGTAAGCAATTATCGTCGCCCATGGGCACCCACAACACCAGGAGTCACAAGCGCGTTGCCGGCCTTAAACGGGGTTTGGAGCTCTGGGAACCTTAATCACCATTAGGAACACAACACTACATATCTGAAAGGTAGCAGTGCTATTATTGCTGTGGTCTTCTGTAAGGAGGAGGTACTTCCCCAGTCGGGCTTCTCCAGATTCAAGCGTGATGCTAGTTCGCTGTGCCCAATCTGCTTGGTTCCGTGTCAAGTCTATCGAATGTGCACCCGCTGTCCGACAGACATCATCTACCCATCTGTAATCGATGGTCGCCACACGAGCCTTGGCGATCTTAGCAACTAATAGCACTATTCGGTGATATTTTGTCTATCTCCCAACATATTTATTTTCTAAATTGTAATAATAAATAATTTTATGAATAGTAAAAAAGTAAAAAGGCTAAGATACATAAAACCAATACCAGTGGAGCAATTTTAGAGCGTCGAGTACTCGACTCTATCAGAAACGAAGAAATGTGATTCTAGAAACATGAATGATAGAAATTAATAATCGTGGGTATCGAAACTACCTATAGATTTCGTACAAAAATAATGGTGAGAAACTTTTGTTTTAAGCAATTCGAGTGTACTACTCTTAAAAATCGACCCCCAGCTGGATTGTTATCTTGTTGTCATAACATAATTCACCTTTAAGAACTAATTTACAAATGATCGAATCGCTAAAATGTTTAAGTAAAGCGTCATTTTCCGCTCACAGGATTAGCTGAACAAAGTGTATAATGATATAAACACGTCCGATTTGCACACAGTACGAGATAACCATTAACACACATGAGAATCATTGCGCGCATTCACATAATCGCCGTGCGAACATCGGAATGTTCACACTACTCTGTGCTTTATTGCATACTTAAATAATACTTGATTCAGGTGACATTTCATTTTACCTACTTCTATATGAATGCAGCAATCGGTTTAGATCATATCACCCTTTTGTCCCGCTCTATTCCAGAGCCTGGGATTCCAAGGACACATTTTTTTACGAAACGGACTGTCATTTGTTTTTCCAGAGGAAGGACTCGGACTTATTGGAATTAAGGACCGGATCTCTCACGAGAAACACCGTGACGTGGTAAGTATAAAATAATATTTAATACATAAGTTCCGAGAAACTCAGTGGTACGCGCAGAGTGTCAGGGTTCGACACCACAATCCCATTGTGAGTCAATAAATAAAAAATGTTGGTTTTTGGCATTTCTAGTGCCCCGACGTAGAATTAGTCTTTAAAATTGATTAGCACCAAAAAAATGTTTTGCATACTTCACAATACTACTTACTCGCGTATTGTAGATACATTTCTCCGAAAATCTGAGGCAGTTCCCGCGTACCACCGTTTCATTCCACCCCTGCATTTTAAACAATATTTAGAAAATATTTTTTAGGAATGATTTCATCCGCAGTAGAACCAAAGTTACCGATAATATATTATAGCCCTCCGAATCGCCAAACATAAATGGCAGTGGGCAGGGCACATTGCACGCAGAACCGATGGACGGTGGGGCGGAAAGGTTCTTGAGTGGCGACCACGAACTGGAAGACGCAGCGTAGGTAGGCCTCCCACAAGGTGGACCGACGACCTAGTTAGAGTCGCGGGATACCGCTGGATGTGGAAGGCGTAGGATCGGTCTTCTTGGGTCGTTCTGGGGGAGGCCTATGTCCAGCAGTGGACGTCTTTCGGCGGACATGATGACGATGATGTTCCAAAATAAATGTAAAATATAAATGAAACGAAATATCAGTAGATATAAAATTTTATTGTAGAGTCAAAGTTAAACTCATCGTGAATAACAAGAAAATATACAATACAGGTATTAAGGCGAATACGAAATAACATACAAAAAGCGCTTACCTCACAACTAAGGTAAGGATTCCTTTAGCAAGTTGTAATGCAATTGTGATAAAATCATAGAACGGAAAATGACAACAAAAAACATTATTCAGCCCCGTAATATTAAATTGACACAATTTAAGTAACGTTTATTTCATTTTCCTTTCTGTGATTACTGATTACATTTAAAAATCACTTCACTATTTTGAAATGTCAAAATAAGAAAACATTCAATTCGGATAAACATCCTAACTTTCTGATATTTCTATGTCTAAATACAGATGCATTACATTAAATAATAACATTACAATATCAACATTATTACATTCTACAATAGTAGTTCTAAGTTATGGTAAGGCATCTTATGTTATTGATAAATTCATAATCACAATTTTTATTTAAATGTTTCGTAATTCCAATAATTGAATTCATTTATTTAAATATCACCAATTTCTAGATTGTAATCTCTTTGAAAGCTGCGTAATGTGAAAAGCGACTCTTAACACATTTTAAGTGTTTTAATATTGTTTTGAAAATATATTTCATATGCAGTGTTCACTTTTAAGTTTGCGATCTAATATTTTACACAATACTTGCGTAGCTACAGCACCACTAATATATTACCGTGTAAAACCAAGCTCTCAAAGCCTAAAATTACCTATGCGATTTTCAAATATTTTTACAAAAAATAGCTCTTTGAGTATGCTCTTTATGCGAATAAAAATGTGTTCTTATGGCCTAAAGGTGGGAATTTAGATACAAATTTGGAAGAACATCTTTGAAACCCCTTTTATGTCAGACAATATTAACTGAGTCCAAATATTAAGGAATATAAAATAATACCCATTTGTCGTACGACTGGTTGATAATGAGCGCTAACATTTAACAAGCTCAACAATGTAAGGAAGAAATCTACATTTGGCAGCTAAAAGTGATCAACTTTGACAGCAACAGTGTTGAGCGTGGTTGTCGCAGGGAGGTGTATTTGGTCCCAGTCGGTGCTGAGGTGGGCCTCAGTGTCTGTGGCTTTGATGGTGAGGCCGAGGGAGGGGACCGCGTTGGCGCAGTGCGGCAGCCGCAGTGTCACCGGCCGCAAGAACACCAGGCCTTGCGGACCGCACATCACTAGTGGGGATAACATCGCTTCACCTGTTACAGGAAAATCATTATAGTTGCTGGTTTGATAAACATTCTAAACATTTTAGAAAAATCTTAGTAATATTAAAACTTTATCGGTAAAACGATTGTTGGATAAGTGAATTAGAATAAGACAAATTGTGCTGGAAATTTGAGGTAAAGATCCTGTAAGTTTTAAGCACTAAAATGTGAATAAGTTAATCGGTAATTTGAAATCGTATTAGATAACATGGAAGATTGTAATAATGTACACTTAAACACACAAACACAAATCGCAACACGTTATATGCAATGTTATACATGCCAAGCAGTTAAAATGGGCAACGGACACAAACCAAGACATAAGAATTAAAGTAAAATTAAAAGAAAAATAGAATAAAGCAATTATAATATAAAAAATATAGAAAATGTAGATTTTTATGGTCAGTGAAAATAGAAATGAGTTCAGTGTAATAAATTGATAATATATAGAGTTTATGTCAAACATACAATCATACGGTTGGTTGAACGTAGCAGAGGCGACGTCTTCTCTCCTCAATCTCTAAGTACGAGTGTATTGTGTGGTAGAAGCTGCACAAATAAATGATAATGATGTATGATCCACCCAGTTATTTGGTGTTTGTGATAAATGTATGTTAATAATAAATAAAAACAATACATACACTACAAAACATGACAAATAATTGCTGTACAAATTGAAATGTGCTTATGAGAATATGGATGTAGTTACATGAAGAGTCATAAATGTGATATTTATATGCAATGATAAAAATATTAAAAATTAGAGTATGTATGTATCGTATATACATAAAGGACACTGTCTACAACCGTCATGCGTCATGCTATACACATATACTTTTTGTTTTTAACTAACTAAACAGTGGTACAATCACAATTTAAATTCTTCTTTACTTTCGCAATCGTTAATGCCCAATTAGTATGTGCTTTCTAGACTACAGGCGCGTGCTTCATTACAAATAGCTTTACCGTTGTCCATATCGATTGGTGGCCCCCCCACGCGCTGGCTCAGCCTCGGGTCTGACACAGTAAAGTAGATCTTTTGCTTGATACCAGGAGCAATAGCTTTAGGCGGAATTATCAGGGAAACTCCCCACTGTCTATCCTCTAAAATACCACCTTCACTGTCAAATATTCCCCAAGTTGTATGAGGACCATCTGGTTCTATTTCCTCTTTACTCTCCGAGGCACTTTCTGACATGGATGCCTGCACCACTGTGTTTTGATTGTTAATGACCGTTGTTTCATTTTGACTTGCAGACATATTCTCAGAATTTTCTTGACTGCTTTCAGGACTCTTTTCTACAATCTTTTCACAGAATTTTACGGTTCTACTTGGTTTTGGAGTTCGATCGTCTAAATCTTGGGAGGCATAAGGAGTACTTTGGGGCTTATTCTCGAAGTTCATGCTGCATTCTGAAGCATAGTGAGTTTCCATAGATGTTGTCGACTCATAAGGTACAGGAGAGGCAGTTGCCTTTAAAGCATTCGATATATGTTCGGTTTTGCCATGTAAACGAGGTGCGTATAATGGTTCGCCTTTGAGGACGGTAGATTCTATGTTTAGGGACTTTTCCTTTTCTGCGTCGGTTTTTGAGTCCGTTAATCTGAGTTTAGAAAAATCTATTTCTTGGAATGTCTCTTTCTCGATATTGCCTTGTGCTTCTGTCTTAGTTTGATAAATAGGTTCTCGGCGGGACAAATGATTGGCATCACTGAGTTCATATGGGCTACTTCTAGCACTACCTTCCTGGGCTGGTAATACTTCTTTAGTTTCCTGATGCGATTCATATATCACGCTATCTTTTAATTCTCTTTTAGAAACATACAAAGGTTCCCTCATTTTTGCAGCGTCACTTTCATTTGCTTCTTTTCTGGTTTGATAAATCATATCTTTTTTAGCTTGGTTCCGTTGTTTTATCATTTCCAGTTTTTCTTCTAATCGAATGCCATAAGTAGACTCTTTACTGGCTAGCATAGCGGCTTTTTGAGACAAAATTTCTTGCCTCGACACATATGCACACTCTGCTGACGCTGGTCGTACATCTGGTTTAAATTCAAGACTGTCACTTCTCGTACAATAATTAGATTCCGAACAGCTAGATTTAATCTCCGCTCGAGTTGCATATGGTGATTCTGCCTGTCCTGTTCTCGACATCATTTCCGTTCTAGATGAATATGGAGGTTCGCTCATACATTTAGCCATAGGTGATATTCGGCCGGGAAAATTTACTGGAGTTTGCAATCTTCTGTCAGGTCGTAGACTATAAGTATTCTCTGACCATGAAGTGCTTGGTGGAGGATCATATGTTCTTCTGCCGTATAAAGGCTCTTTAGCAGTAAAAGACCCGTCCATTCTTTGCTTTAGCATTTCTTCCTTGGTGTTATAAGGTGATTCTGAGAATCTCTGTCGTAACATATCTTCTTTAGTAGAATATGGACTTTCCGAGGTCAGCCTATGCCTAAGCATATGCTCTTTGCTAGAGTAAGGAGATTCACTGTACAAGGAATCTGATTGCTTAATTATGTCCTGCTTATTAGCATAAGGATTATCGTTTATAATTTCACTTCTAGTGGCATAAGGATTTTCCCTAATAGACTCAGATCTGGTAGCATAAGGATTTTCTCTAATAGAATCTGTTCGTGATCCATATGGACTCTCTCTTACTAAATCTGCTCTTGTCCCATATGGGCTCTCTCTCGACGCATCAGCCCTCGTTCCATAAGGACTCTCCCTCACACATTCAGAACGAGTTGCGTACGGATTTTCTCTAATACATTCAGCTCTAGTGCCGTAAGGGTCCATCAAAGGCATACCGATAGACTGTCGGTTTCCATACGGACTTTCAAAACTCTGATTAGTAACTTCAGATCTGCTAGCATAGGGGTTTTCACTTGAGGTATCATACAGGGAGGCATACGTTCTCCTTGGTTTAGGAATAGGATCGTATACCAGATGCTCTTTGGCTTGGTAAACTGGTTCAGGAGGTAGTGGTTGCGAAGGGTGGAATGGTTCGTGTTTTGTCTGCTGTTGTCTTTGGTAGATGGGATCTATTTTGGTAATCATATTAAAGCTGGGCGACTGGCCGTATATGCCTCGTCTATTATATTCTATGAGGGAATTCTGTCTGCGTAACAGTGGGGTAACTTTCGGTTCTGTTTCTATTTCGCACATTGAATTTTGTCGTCTAAGATTTTTCATGACTGGTTTAGCGTCGTAATCTCTAACTGTACAGACCACGCCATTTCTGTCGTCACAAAAGGAGCTTTGACGTTTTAGTATTGGTTTTAATACTGGCTTTTCACATGAGGATGAATTGCTTCGCTGCAACATTTGATTTCTGATTTGCGTATTCCTTATATGCGTATTCAAATCGCTAAGATCAGACTTTTCTCGTCTGAGCATCGGCATTTGATGCATCTGGTGTCTCGGTTGCAAGTCTGTCTCGCATAATGACTTTTGCCGAGATACTTTTTGCGAATTTTTCGATTTTGATCTAAACAGATCAAGCACAGCGTTTTTAATGAACGATGGCTTTTTTGACAATTTCTTTTTTGTTTTTGGTGAAAATGATTCGTCGCGCTCCACGCTCGAGTTCATGGCATCGGATGAACTGCGGAAACCCACAACCAAACACCCACTTAGTTACGCTATGATAATTAATCTAGACACTTCAGATGAAAGACCAATTTATTTATACATTCTTAACTGAACTGAAGTAAAATAAAAACAGTGGAAGTCTGAAGTGTCCAAATTTCATGGCAATTTTCAAGAGATGAATTTAGATATTCCTTAAAAAGCATATTGAAATAAATGCCCCCTGAAGGAATAGAAAAGAAAAGAAAAACTGCGAACATAATCGATTTTAGAATATGATTAATTTGAGCAGAGAACAGTCAGCCATACGACAACCAAAGGTATCAAAGTACTGTGAAAAATGAAGTAGCGAGAAAGACAAATTAATTCAATATGCTTTTAAATAGAATTTTCAAGTTGCACTAAAATGCAGACACGCACTGCCAATAATAGTTGTCATAACAAAACAACTCTAAATACTCTAATATACAATGTTATTACAATTTACAGACTTACCCCAACATAGAGATATGTATATGTTACAAAATATGTATTATGTATATTTATAACCACATACAAGACCGATACTAATACTGTGGCCCGACAAGACATTGTTAGTCGTTTGTGAAGCGATTGGTGTTTGCATGTTAGAGCAAATTGTACACGGCTGATGTAAACGGGACCGAACGGGTAGAAAATTTCGAATATATAAATATCGAAACATGCAAATTCACAGAGGTATGAATTGAGGAAAAACTTTAATGTATTGATTTTAGAGTTTTAATGTATTCGTAAAGTGGGGACTGATTGGTAGTGCAATGATAAGTAAGTATACCGTGTGCTAGTCTTACCTTATATTGTGCATGTGTTGGGGCTTCCTATATAGTTCGAAGGCAGATCCGCGTTGTTCTCGACTGCCTGCTAAATCTGGGAGGAGAAATATATCTAGATTAGGATTCATTCATTATTTACGTGAGGTGTATAGAGGAGCAAAATTGCCCCGAAAAAGTTAAAATATAATTTTATTTTCTATCAAAAAAAGTACAACAAGAAAATGTTGTAACTTGTTTTATAATATAATGTCTCTCGTACGTGCTGTTCTCGTCTTGTGTCCTATTAACCAGGGTACAACAGAAGCATGGTTTGTTAGAAGACATGTGGTGCCGTGTTCTACTAACTGGATTGAGGCAGGTCACACTAGAACGCATATTTATTGAAACAAATATTGTGATCAGAAAATTGTTCTAGCGGTTACGATGTTTGGCGTATGCATTGTGAATTACCTATAAGATGCGGGTTGTGTGGTAGGTTGATGGCGCGGTGGTGCGACGGTGGCCCGGAGTACGGTGGAGACTGCGGAGGCATCTGGCCGCTATATGACATGTTCTGTTGATGCTGTAATTAAAAATAGGTCAGAAGACATGTTTGTAATGTTCAAGGTTACCGTCAAATAAATTTATGCACCTTTTTATAAAGGAGTAAAGATACTGTACAAAAGGTGTTCAGTAAGAAGCCTTTGACACACATTTATAAAAAAATTTGGCCACTTACAGTATTACAATTTAGAATTGTTAAGGCAGATTTTGCCTTTTCAAATTGAATGTCACAAACATATACACAAAATATTAATTATACTGAATTTCGATCACGCAAAAGTGAATCAAGTCAAAGAATTCCACAGGGTACTATACTAGGCCCATTACTAATATTCCTGTTAACAAATATTGGCATACCTGTTTTGTTTGTTTTTTGTTTTTGTATGGATCACGACAATAATCTACAGTATTCTTCAAGGCGTAATAGGTTTAGCAATCGATCGCAAGAAATTGAAGTAATGCCGCAATGAAATGTTTTAGGGATCGCAGCGTAAAACCGGACACTGTGGGTCGCTTTGGAGGAGGCCTATGTTCAACAGTGCAGCTGATATAATGATGAAAATGTTTTACCGTCTTCTTAAACGTCTTATTTTTCATTATGACAACACGAATAAAGGCTGGCGTTTAAAAGGTTAAGCTTGTTCTAAAAATTAGATTTTGGCGTTCCACAGGGTACTGATCTAAGCCCGGCAGACGGCAGTATATAGAAGGTAGTTACTTGTGGGTAGCTGTTGTGCTGCGGACGGTGGTGCGGCTGCGACAGCGAGTGCTGGTGCGAGTAGTGCGGGTAGGGCGCGCGCGCGCCGGCGCCCGCGGGCTCCAGGCTCTGCTGGGGGACCGATGCTGTTAGCTTGTATCGTAACTCGAGAAAGGCTTATGATTCATGTCCAGGTTGCGGTGCGAATAAGATTTCCATCAATAATCGCAGTAACGACCGAATCACCACAAAAACATCAGACATTGCGAAGTTTAGACTATCTAGGTATGCAGCGTATTGTTGAGAATGACAAATTATCGAAAATATCGATATGGATAAATATCTTAATTGAAATACATTGAATAATGTGTTTCCAGTCACTAGTCAACATCTTTGACTTTACATGCGGTTTGTCCAGATTAAAAATACCTAATCTAAGGTTTCTTTTATCTACTGTTTGTTTAAATCGCAGTCATGGTTGACTTTATGTCTTCCTCGCGGAAATGAATTGAAAAGTAAGAGAAATTTCAAGTGAGTAAGTAAGTACATAAACATTTATTTATTCGCTCTGGCTCAAATGGTTCAGTAAGTGAATGTATCAACGGGTGAGTTGAGCTTAGTGAATGATTATTTCTTGAGATTAATTACCCCGTTCCTCGGCTGGGCGGGGTGCGGCTGGTCGGCGGGCGGGCGGTAGTGCTTGGGCTTGGGCGGCGGCACCGGCTTGTAGGGAGGCGCCCCGCGCGCCGAGTAGTCGGCTTGGGACGCGGAGTTCGTGCGGCTGCTGCAGGCGACCGGGTTACATGTTAAACTGGTTTTATTGTAGCGTTGTATCGTTGATAGGAATGATGTTCAGGGACCGTTTTAGAATAACGCTTACAGATGAGGACTGACACAGCCGTAGGCATCGGGCGTCGATCGACGTTGATCAGCTTTCGCCGATCAGTGTGACACTCGAACCAGACTAATAGCGGACGTTCAGCTTCTATACTCGTAGTAGCGTATGAAACCCGTTAGGAAAGGCCCTTTCAGATACCTAGTTCACCTTTAGCGCATTCGGCCAAAACATTACAAAGTGCTATTGCTGTAAGGAAATTTAAATAAAATATTAGCAGCAGCATTAATATAAGCAGTCTTGAGTCTACTGTCTCGGCTTAATAACTTTTAAAAAAAATTAGGCGTTTTTATCGTCTGCTTTGAAATTTTTTATCAGATAAATAAAAAAGTTATAGCGTGAATTGAATAGTTGGGACTATTATCTCTATCTTTATCTTTAGAAGAAAAGGTGATAAAAAAATACCCTTTTTTTTATTTGAATGATTGGCATCGGTCTTTTGAACGCCATTGCATTTGGACAAAATACTCTCTATGCTATGTAACCAACGTGTAACAAACATATAGTCGGTAACCTAAATGTCCTACTAGATAGACAACATTTTAATTAATTTAAACAATCTTTCACCTCAAATGTGTTCATATAGCTCGCTATCAACCCTTTTTTGAAATGTTTTATTTCATTTATTTGATATTAAATTTAGACCTTCTAATTGCACATAGTCAGAGCACACACCGGCCGTTCCTGAGAGTGGCGTGAAGTACCTGTACTTGGCGTGGTCGGCGCCGGGCGCGGGAGCGAGGGCCCGCGCGCGTGCGCCGGCGCGCCGTTGAGCGCGCGCGCCGGGCTGCGGAACGGCTCCTGCGGCCTGCTGCGGACGTACCACAATCGTTATTATCTACACACGTAACACAACCCCTCTATGATACGCTCAGGAACAGTAAATAACGACCCATATAATAGTACACTTAATTGTTAGAACATATTTATTATCAATGCACGTGAACAAACACAAAACAATTAAAAAATAAAAGACAGTTAGCCGAATAGAACAGAATGTGTTTTGTACATTGAATTTGCGATAACAACGACTTTCCATGTAATTGAAGAGAAAAAATATACGATATAAAGTAGTTCAAGACATTATAGCTTAAATTGACTAAATAAACGTGAGTAGAGTCGTGTTAATTTTTAATTTATTTAATATGTCTCACGAAAGTTTAAATACAAACATTATAGCTTATTAAATCGATACATATTATTGCACTAGTTATTCTGCATTTTAATTAGAAAACCTGGTTACCTGTAGTTGTCCGAGTTCCTGTATTCGAGCGAGTTGTGTTCGTGCGAGTTGGAGTTTCGCTGCGGACTCTGGGATGACATGGCGGTCGGGTTGGGCGGCGGCGGCGGCTCTAGTTTACTACAACAATACATATTATAAAACAACTATAACGAATTACATCGCGTATACTAATTTACACTTCATCCCGGCGTTTCGAACCCTTTAGCAGCGACCGTCCACCCGATGACCACGAACCCTGCTAAAGGGTTCGAAACGTTGTTTTATTTCATGATTAATTATCGCGGCAACCGAAGATAATATTAGGAAGGTGTATATTAAGTCTCCCTTTACGAAAAAAGTACTTAGTAAGCAAACACTGAGACATAAAAATTCTGAGGACGGTCACTTGAGACTAATCCAAACATGAGTTCCATATTCATAAACTATCCATATCGGTTTTAGGCAGAATTATCCGCTTTGTTGCGGATTGAGCTGTTGCGGTGATAATAACTTTGAGGGATTTTCTACCTAGCTTTTATAAACCAGTGAGCCACTTACTTAGGAGGCGGAGCGACTTTGAGATCATCGGGAGCGTTCGGCGGGAGCCGACAGGAGCCGAGCGCCGAGCCGTTGTTGGAGCCCCCGTAGTCGTATGACGTCCCGTCGTACGAGGTCTGCTGTGGGGTAAAATAAATAATAAATATTAGGAGCAATGATAAGCAAACTTATCCCTGCAGTAAGGTCAATGAGACGTTTGTTGTAGGCACTAGACGACGATATATATAATATTGATTCGTATACGTAAATGACCTGGAAAAGATCGGGAAAATCCACTTGATGCCAAAACCGGTCGTTGTGTGTAACTTTGGGGGGGGGCCATCCAGCAGGAAGCTGGCTAATATGATGATGATGAATGGGAAAATCAACTTTTCTGTATAACTCGTTGCCATAGTACCGGTCCCTTGCACAACAGTTTAAAGTCTTGGTTGTATTATTTAAAAATACATTTTACAAAACATGCAATTTCGTGCTAATTTTATCAGTAGGGCCGCAGGTTGAGCAACCTGCACCAGATGGCCCTACACGTCTAGCGAGAGAAACAGTTATGCTTGCTGACTCTCTCCTCCTTTGGTGACGGAGTCCGGCTCTAAGCCAGGAGGGCCGGGTGGGTGCCGTGGCGAATGCAAGTCCACCCCATTGCACCCCCCTTAACGGCAAAGACGGAATCGCCGCAGTGTTTTTACTGGATATTCCCCTCCCATATGGAGGGGCGAGTCCCACATACCCCCTGTAAGACCCTTCTCTAGGGCTGGGGGAATAAATGTATGCAAAAAAAAAATAGTTATCTCGGTCAGGTCAGGTAAGTTACGTTACTCTGGTTTGGCCTTACGTCAAATTAGTAAAATTTATCGGTCACTAAATTGTACCTACCGGGTTGCCAGGATGCCTGTGGCGGTCCAACGAGTTCTGCGTGGGCTGTATGATCATGCTCGTGGGACGCGCTGTGTACGTGGCGGAGTCCTCGCCGTTCGCTTCCTTCGGCGGCCCGAAGAGGCGCTCCTGGGCACTGGGACGGGTGTTCTGCGTATGTGGAGACTATTAGTTTATAGGCTAGTGGTCTTGCTACAGCGTCACCGTATACAGTGAGACTCCGGCCATTTTCAGGTCAGCATTGCGGAGTGAGTGGGGAAGTGGGCGGAGGACATTTTCCAAGGATCATACAATCGACGTACAATACGTCCAAGCGACGATTAAAGTGACTTCCCAGGAATACGTGGCGTTATTGTACAGGATTAAGATAAAGTACAAAAGCGATAAATTTAGGAAAGAGCGATGTACCTACAAAGTTGAAATGTCCCAAAATAAAACAATGAGAAAGATTTTTAGCTAGGATGTTGATTACTGAGAAGTTTAATTTTTAGTCGTCTAAAGTCCTGTGGACTCCACAGCATTCATCATCTTCCTCGCGTTGTCCATTTCCAGACTCCCATGTGACCATGAGACATTTTGCCACGGCTCATGGGAGCCTGCAGTCCGCTTAGCAACTAATCCTAAGATTTGACGTAGACACTAGTTTTACGAAAGCGACTACCTTCTGACCTAGGACTACACAGAATTATTATTTAAAAAATGTCGGAGGTTGCTGACTCCAAGTAAGGGTCGAAAGTCTCGGAACGTCAAACATTATTCAGTTTTTGAAATAGCAGTATAAGTATGAGGAGAGTCACCTGCTGCGGGTGGCGCGCGGCGGGCGGGCGCGCGGGCGGCGGCGCGGGCAGCAGCACCGCCCGGCGGCGCGCCCGCGCGGCCCGGCGTGCGCGGCGGGAGCTCTGGAACTGAACCGTGCACACACTACTTGCAGGCTGCCACACTACACGCTGCCACTACCGCGGCGGCGCGGCAATACCAGCGGATTACCGTCTGCTAATCTAACTTTCCGCAGTTCAACAGTTTTTCTTGGGCACATAAAGAAAAAGTAAGGCCATATTGGCGCAGTCTTGCTCAAGAAAAAATGCCGCCGCCGCTGTTACAATACCAACACTATATACAAAGGTTTGTTCTCATAATTAGGTAAAGTAGAACTCGAAGGATAGAAACTTTGTCGCATATAGTATATAATCAAAATACCTACAACTTAAACTGAATAGATTGCTATTCAGTTTAAGTTGTAGGTATTTTGATTATATACTGCAGGACATATTTTGTGATGTAAAAATTCCATTATTTGTAGCTTCAAACTTATTAAAATAGGTCGGCGTATTTGCGATGAAAACTTAAATAGTCAATTTTTTCTTTTGTGTGAGATATACAAATTTTTATTTCTTATCGAACTGTTTTAGAAAAAAAGCGGCAAGTATATTTAACTAGCCGTGAAGGGCCATTGCTGCCTTCGTTTAAAATCGGACTCTCAAAAGCCGTAAGACTGGCTTGTATTAAAAGCAGAAAGCTCAGCCTGTAATGTGTTCCTTCGCCCCTTAATCAATATACCTCTACTATATATATTATAATGAGGATAATAGGGAGTGCGATTACAATCTAGGTATATACCCACAATCGTAAATTATTAAAACTAATGCTTACCTGTACCATAGAGCGGGGAGTGCGGCGGGGAATGTGCCATAGGGTTCATCTGGTATGGCGGCGCCTCTTGCGTCATACTCTGCTGGCCGTTGTGGTGCGGCATGCCGTTTGTGGGCCCGTTGTGGAGAGCCATACCGTTTGTAGGCCCGTTGTGATGAGCCAATCCGTTCGTGGCTCCGTTCCCGTTTGTAGAGAAACCGTACTTACTGTCGCCGTACCCGCCTTGCTGTTGGGTTCAGAAAACATTCGATTTAATGGTTTTTCTATAAGTACGGTCGCGTGCGATTTTAAGTCCTTTTAATTTTCTCCGTTGGATAAGACTGTCAACCATAAGTGGGTCACAAATAAATGCAAGCGACCGTATCTGATTATCTGTATATCAACCCATTTCTCTTAAAGTTTTCTCCCAATCAGGGACTATAACCCCGGGATATCTATCAGGTAATCGTATAGGACATACTGCTCGTATCTATATATCTGCCTAAAGCATTAAGGACAGGTTGTCATTAGACTTTATGTGAAAGTGGAAAGATACTATTATACCTAAGTAACTTTAAGTAAATTACTAGGGAACCTATTATGTGTGGGTAAAACTGTACTGTTATTTTATGTTGTAATAAAGTTATTAGTATTACCATACCTAATGTGATTTTCGTGTGATATTTTATGATAATGAAACTCAAGGACAACACATTGAATAAGCAATATACGAACCGTGTAAGGCGGAGGTACAGCATCAGTCATGTGGTTCAAGTCGTCGTCACGGTCCATGTTGTCCTGCGTGGTGGCTATCGACGGGTCGGACGAAGACTTCACCAGCCGTGGCGCCGGCGGCGGACTCACTTCCAAGTCGCTCTCCGGACTCGACGCGTACGACAACCGGTTCTCCGTACTCGACGACATTGAGAACAAAAAGTCGTCCGACAACGGCTCTGGCCTCTGTTTCCGCCATTTTGTGAGTCGGCCATTTTGTTGTTGGGTCCGGGGTATGGAATGGGGTGAGACAAGACGAATGAATGATTGCAATAAAAACTTTACAAAATTGTGTTTAGCTGTGAATGATTAAATGGGGCACACTCGACAAATTAACATTCAAGTTAACTGGTGGTGGATAATCATATACACAGGAGTAACGAATTTAATAAAATTAATATAAATTTAATATCAATAACATAAAATGTGGACATAATATGTATGTAACTATCTTGTAATCAGCTGTTTATCACGCATTGAATGTTCTTTTGTTTCAAAAGTGGTATTTAACACTGGCAATCATTGAGAATATTTAACAAAAACAATAACACGTTAATGAGATAAATAAAATAAAAACAATAAATTTTACAAAAAGCATAACTAAAGCACATACACAAGAAGCGATACATATAACGATGCCAAATATTTACATGCAGCAAAATATACATACTTAAAGCAAAATAACTAATGTTAGGTTGCTAATGTTGCTATAATTTCGAGTCATTTTGTGTTTAACTATATTTGGTAACCTTTGGTTGTGATAATCACCTTAAAACCTACACGTAGCCTAAATGCAATTCAGAAATAGGTTTATTAAGAGTAGTGTCGTCCCTTTCTGCTTCAGACTGCTCGCATTTTTGTTCTGTGGTGTGCTCTTCCAGCTTTAAGGTTGGTAGAGATAAATTTTTAATTTTATGAAGCGATCTTTCTGTGAACGTCGGAAGTGTTCGCGCCTCACTAAACCTTCCAGGATTTACAGCGGGTTTAGAATTGCATTTACAATTCGGAATGCGACATATTTGTCTCGAAGGTTTATCAAAACTTTTTAATAAAGTATTTGGCATTTCTTTCTGCAACCTAGCCTTCCACTCAGGAATTTCATTTTTAGATTCTTCCTCATTTTTCTGGAAGAACACTGAAGCTGGTCTGAATTGCTCAGTCATGGGAACAACTGAGGATGGTCTTTGTACATTTGGAGTTGGGGATTTGGCAGAAGTTTCTAGAACACTGTACGGTCTAAACCCTTGTTGTGGATACATATTCTTTCCAAAATTTCTGGATATTTCTGGACTTATAAAATTTCTCTGACTTAAATTCCGACCGGAGCAGTACTGTCTCTCCGGGTAATTGGCTAAAGTGTGTCGGTTTTTGTTAGTCAAGTATGTGTTAGGAACGCTGTAGTTTTTGTTAGTCACGCAAGGATTTAATGTTTCTGCATAATAGTAGGGCACTACATGATTTCTGTTAGCGTCATACAGTTGATTGTAGCGTTTGTTGTGCTTAGCGTTTAGATTAGGCATGTTCTGTGGTGATAGCATGGGGGTTTGGGGTGACCGAGAGTGGGGGTAGTTGTTAATGGGGTAGGAAATGGGGTAGAAGGCGGGGTAAGGGGACGGTGGGATCGGGAAATATATGTCCGACACCATTTCAACGTGCTACACCGCCGCAAAGACAGAAGAAATGAAATTGGTTAATACATTTAATGCCGTTTCAATCCAATTTCGATACTCAGTCGAAGTTAAAATTATGGGTAGGCATAGTCAGCAACAAAAGTGGCTGAGCGGGTGAAGTGTTCAAAATAACCTACACGCGCTCTTATTCTCTTGACAACAGAGATGTGTTGACCTCATTTTGAACACCTCAACCGCTTAGCCACTTCTGCTGCTTACATTCTTAGTTCCTTTCATGATCTCAAGAGATTGAATTGAAGTTCGGCAAAATAGAAATGACCGAATAAGTTTTATAAGCATGACATCTAGTTTCAGTTCAGAACAGAGCTGTGACATGTGTCATTTCTCTACAATAATAATCTTTATGAGAATGGCAAGCATTAAAAACCCATGCATAACTTTAAATATAATTAGATTATTTTCTGATAGATAAGGCAGCAATCGAATCCAAAGTTAAAATGACATGCTTTAAAAAAGTATTCGGTCGCAATAAAATATTAAAATAAGACAGGTAAATACAAAGCATATAATTTACCAAATGCACCTTTGCCTTTACCAAGCAACCATCTTGAAGCATGATGCCACAATATTGTTGTAAATAGACAGACATACGAGTAAGACACCTTTCCCATACTAAACATAAAAATGTATAACAGTTAATGAATATATACGTACTCTAAACACTTTATAGGTATATGTACTAAAGTTGTAATAAAGTATATTCATTAATTAATTTAATACTTAAACTTGTCTTTTCTGGTAGAGTAGAAGGTAAATCGTTTCAAATACGAAACGAGTAATTGTACTTCATTATTGAGTAGTCTGCTTAGTTCAACACGAAGCTCGTAATGTGGTAAAGTAAGTCGAGTCAAATATAAAACTTTTATCAAATATTATAAAAATAAACCAATTAATAATGGTAAATCGAAAATAAAGTAAAAACAAAAATCACAGGATAACTAAAAACATTTGAACTGCCGCCTTTTTCATTTACATTCAATATTAAGTATATGTTTCTGCCGCAAATACGTCAACCTAGTTCAGCCAGCTACGACGGCAGGCGAAACTACAATGTTTTTAATTTAGCTAACCATAAACTACACACGACCCAATTTTTATCCAGAAAAATGACTTTGACTGACATTATTGTAATTTTTTTATGTTTTTTAAATATGCAGACACATCATTGTTTTTTGTGTCTTTGCGTTTTCGTGTCACTAGAAACCAAAAATATGTTTCTGTTTAATAAACTCGATTCTCATATAACTGACTTTATGAGGATACATATATTTAAGCCCATTAACACTACCAAAGAAAACAAGTCTACACCAATTTTAAACGGTCTACTCAAACCCTCACCTTGGTCTCTGACACCCACAGCTGTTGCTGCTGCGTGCGCTGTATGAGGTCGGTGAGCTTGTTGAACCAGGTGCTTTGGTTGGCTTCGCTCAGCGTGATGGTGTGTGTAAACACGTGGCCCCACACTCGCTCCATGTGTTGCGACTGCTCTAACAACTTCTTTGACGATTTGTGGGCGGATCTGTAGACAAACATTATGTTAGTACTTATATTATATGTCTTACGGAGCACAAGCCCAAAAACCCGAGATCCACGAGAAGGGTCGGGCTTTCGGGCGGTCCCCAAGCGCGTGCTGGTGACTTCATATCTAAACTTTGAATTTTATTACGAATTACATACAATACTAAATATGTTTTTTATTCAATCAAAAGCTATGAGACTCGTAAAATACTATGAAATATTTCGTACGTAAGTTCCAGTAAAGTCATTGGTAAATAGACCAAGGGATCTTCGTGCAAACATATACTAATATTAATAAACTAATATTTTTAGCAGATTTTTTATTTGGATTATAATAATAACTTACTTTGGCAGACCAGCCCTCAACTGCTTGATGATATGCTTGTTGTCAGCCTTCAAGAAGATAACGATGGGGTAGAACTGCGCGTAGTTCAGCCGGTCTACGGCGTTGGGCGTGATGTCCAACAACGCGTGCTTGCCTCGCTCCATGATGGACCGTATGCTGGATAGGCGGATGATGCCGGCTGACTTAGTTTTACTGTCTTCTAGCGTGCTGTCCATTTCTGTAAAATGCATTGAATAATTGAAAAGAACGGATAAACTAAAGTGTAATCATATCGCACTAGACGGCATATAGGCCAGAGCTTACCCGAAACCTGTCACCTAGAACAATATAATTAATTACATGTGAGATTATCCGTTTGTAACTACTTAAGTAGTAACTTGGCTCAATTATATAATTGAAAAGAAAATCGCTGTTATGCAATGTTGGGCCATTTTACGCTGTCAAACGAATTTAACATATATTATGTTCGACAGATAGCGCTGCGTCACCTACGACCGAAGACAGATTAAAATCAAAATTTTAATATAGCTACTTTATGATTGATTCGAAGAACTTGCTGATTCTGCTACACCAAGACTGATTGACGCAGCTCAGCACGTTGACTACTTGGCGCTGAAGTAGTCGTATAGGAAGCTTCCTCATGCTGCTAGATTTGGCACACATGACAGCTACTCACTCGGACACGCGAAGTTGTCGGGGTCCTGCTGCAGCAGCCGCTCGCGCGCCAGGTCGGCCACGCAGCCCAGCACGATGACGGGCCGCACGAACCCGGGCTGCTTTAGCGCCACCCGCTCGTATGCGGGGAACTTGCTTATGCTGTCCGAGAGCACCACCTCGTCCCAGTGTTCCTGTTGACAAATGCCATGCCGTGATTTGAACTTTCTTACTAGATGAGTAAAATTACCAAAACCTGGACATAATTCGATAACTGTAATTTTCTTTTTCTATGAAATAAAGTATTGTTACTTATATTTTTTTAATATAAAAAAAATAACATTTTATGGTTCCGCGTCAATGGGATTGACAGCAAGTGGGCTTCTGAACTGTGAAAGTGGTGCTGACCTTGCCCAGACTCTTGCTCCTCCGATGCGTGGAACGTCGTCTCCTGAAGAAGTTGTGTTTTCCGTCGTTGCCCGACATCTCCTTCTTGGTGGCATTGAACTGGGCGGTGGCGAGTTCTTCAGCACGAGCCTTGTTGGGGATCGTGCCTTTTTGGACCTCTTGATTGTTACGACCTGAGGATATCATTTATTTATTAGAGTCCGGAATACATTAAAATAGAAGATTTTTTAGAAGAATAAACATAGTGTACTAATAATCGAAAATGTATAGATATTGGTATGGTAGGTCGGTAAGTTTGGTTAGTAGCTATGTAAAAGCATTTTAAATTTATTTTTATTAGCCTTTATTGTTGATATTGAAAAAAATGTATTAGGTATTTTTTAATCAATTGTTTCTGTACCAGCGTATCTAGTAGACACATAGCATATGTCACTGGCCAATCTTTCTGATGTCATCGAATCATCAATACTTTGTTTTACACTTTTTCTATTGATGTCCACTATCTACGGAGTTACGGAGTGGACTCCCAGAAAAAAATGTATATCAAATCTAAAACAATTAACTGCTCATTAACCCATCATGTGGCCTTTTGAAAGAAAAAAGAAACGTATTCGACGCATATACAACATAATATTTCATACTTTAAATAGAGGACTTACATGGCTGCCACGAAATGGTCCCGACTCAGCGTGGTGCTAACCTACACTAGGTTAGGTTAGGGACTTTTTACGGGGTATTTGTGGTGGTAGTTACCTATCCTGTAGACCTGCCAGGCGCCGACAGTGCCGTTGTGCAGCGTGTCCACGACGTGGAACACGTCACCACATCTGAAGGACATCTCTCCGTCCGTCGGTTCCGTGTAGTGGAAGTGCGTCTTTATGTGGAACGAGTCACCGGCTGCGATAAACGAAATTCAAATTTATTTATTGGATTTTTTATAGGTGGCATGGAAAGTCATCACATATTGCAACAATATTCTGCCTTCAACCCGGCGATTTGGATACCTTAGATGTCTATAGTAAAACAGTTTGTGTTTCGATATTGGTGATGCGATCAGATGAATCCTAACACAAAAACATTACACATTCAAAAAGGTTAACTTACGCATCTGTCCACCAGCCACGGCGCTGTATTCGCTGGGCGAGTGCTGCACAATGAGATCGATCCTCTCCTGAAGACTGAGCAGGAAAAGAACAGCTTCCTCTCTCGTCACGCCTTTCATCTCCATGTCGTTTACCTGGAAAAATCGTAATGATAAGGTTATACATATTTATGTCCTTGACTCGACTCATTCGAAAAGTGAATTTAGTCCACCTACATATGTCTAAATGGCCATTGACCATTTCCGAAGAAAAGCGTAAAAATTGAGTAGTTTACCTTGAGTATCTTATCAGCAGGCTGCAGCCCCTGTAGCGCCGCAGGGCTTGTGGGCTGCACTCCAGACACGAACACGCCGGAGCGGTTGCCACCGCACAGCCGGAGCCCCACCGAGCCTTCTTTTTGGAAGCTTATTAGGCGAGGTTCACTTCTGAAATACGATTTTAGAAATTCTCAATGAATCTAAATATAAGCGAACATACTGACATAACAACTCATAAAAATGGGGTATTATAGGGTATTTATGATATCATCATCATCTCAGACACAAGACGTCCACTGCCGGACATAGGGCTCCCCCTTGGACATCCACATGTGCCGGTTGGAAGCGACCTGCATCCAGCGTCTTCCGGCGACCTTAATGAGGTGGTCTGTCCATCGACTGTGGGTGGACGTCCTACGCTGCGCTTGCTAGTTCGTGGTCTCTACTCGAGCACCTTTCGACCCCATTGGACATCTCCTATGCGCTAGCTCATTTATGATATCGAGTTCCGGAAATATTGGTAAAGTAATAATGGCAACATTGAAGTATAGGTATACGTTACGATAGTAAACTCGTTTTGATTACTGCTTGTAAGATGTTGTGAATCTTTACTTACGGTGGTTTGTTTCTCTGGTTGGTCATACCATCTTCTTCGTATAGTTGCCGCCGACTGCTGTAGTAATCTGAAGCAATAAATAACAAAATTGATATTTGTTACGGTTAGGTAGGTGTGTCCTGTCTTGGAAAAATACTGGTTCTGTTCTATACTGGAGTACTAACCGCAAACAAGGAGCAAAACAAACATGGAATTCGTACCCAGTCATATATAGTAATTTTCTCAAAAATCGAGCAACTGGATAAACATCTGTACATCGAAAATATTTTATTAACAGCAATAACATTTGCTTTAACGACTTTTCCATATCTGATTCAAGTGTATTTTTCTGAAAAGCTTTTATGGCCGTTACACCTTTTTTTAAAGTTTAGCTATATGAGTAATAGAATAGGTATACGCAAAATTGTTGCCGCGAACACGAAACTGCAAATTCAGAAACTTTTTCCTGTATATTAACTACCCCTATCCGTAAAAGTCGACTTGGACTAACATGTTGAGAAATAAAATGAAAACCGACCGTCGTTCCTAGGAGGCGGCGGTCTCGGCGGCTGCTCGGCCTCCAGCGACATCGGGCCGCGGCGCCCCTCGGCCGGGCCTCCCCGCACGGGCGCCGCCACGTACAGGTTCTGTCCGCTGCTGGAGTACGCGGACTGCATGGGCTCCGCGCCCGCGTACACGTTGTGGGACCCATCTGGGGATACCAAGTTGGCAGAATTGCAACGACATACTCACACAGATGGAAAATGTACTGGATTTTTAAGGCCCACTTACATGAAAATCTACTAGTCATAAATTATGTAACAATACTACATAAATCGACCTAGTCCCAGTCAGCTCAAAAATACTTGTTTTTCACTATACGACGATATATAAATAAATATTTCGGGGCAAACTTACTCAAATCGATCTAGTACTACGGTAAGCTCATATGTATATATATATATATATATATATTATACAATATACATACATATGACGTAAATAAAAAGCGAACATACCTACGTAACTCAAGAACAAAATATTAAACACAAATAAATACCCTAAACAGTATTCTAACCTGGAACCTTTACTAGTGTCCCTACCGACTATACCGGATACGCGAGCTAGGCTAACGGCTTGTTTTTTCTTTATAATAGATAACTGATAGTTTTATGCCGGCTCCACATGCTTGGCAAACAACATCGTTGCTTTTGTCACAAACTACGTGGTTTGCCGAGCATGTGGAGCCGGCATTATAAAATAGAATCAAAGCAAAGCGTGTCGAACCGCAAATAAATCATAACAGTGAAAGTCATCGAGCTTGTTTCGTCTCATTAAATTTAATAAACAAGTAGAATACTCATTAGCTACGTATTTAAATTGAATGCCTAAAGAATTAGTAAGATCGGATGCGTCAGTTTAACCAGCTGGCATCCCAAGGTATTTGGCCTAATGAATCTTGTTGACTGAGCTGTGTGATTGACGCAATTAACATTTTTGTAATTAATTTTCGTTACGTGTCCGTGATTGTTATGAAAATGGATGATTTAATTAACTCTTGCGTTAAAGTAGCGCAAAAGTTGTTACTTTTACTTGCATACCTCATATGTCGTTATTTAAATTGTTATGCCATAGATCCATACAGTTTTGAACTTGATATATAACTTTATTAATAATTCTTGATCTAACCTAACTATAACAGAAATCCACCCATTTCGCAGAACACGTGGATTTCTGCGGCTAATAACTTCACACACATGCATAAATATGTAATAACAACTGTCTTACGATTAGAGGTACCTACCGTCAGTCAGATTTAGAACATGACCCATACCCAAGCGAAATAAGAGTTTAGGCGATTGCGAAATAAGACTTTAGGCGATACAAATAAGCTAGAATAAATGTTGCGACAACTTACCTAAACTATTATAATTATTCTGATAATTTCCGTTCGTAACTGTCTCTTCCCTGATCAGTTCTCTCGTCACCACTAGATTAAGTCTGTCCTTGCAGGACTCGATCAGTTTCCTGGCTTCCTTCAGCGTTATGGCGTCCGTAATGGCGGTGTTGTTGATTCTTGTGACTACGTCTCCTTCGCACAGACCCTGGCCGGCTTGGTTTAATTGTTCTCTCGCTCGGACCGTCAGCTCTTTCACGTACAGTTTGCAGCCGAGGACTATGCCGAAATCTGTAACGAAGGTTAATAATGTATTTAAGCAAATAAGATTAAGGTAGACATTATTATTAAAAGTATAAAAGCTGTTTGTTACGTCACTTGTGGGAAGACTTTAATCAACAATGCTACTCCACCAAAAATTTCAGCATGATTTCTAAAGCCAGCCTTCGTAATGAAAACCAGTGAAACTTTAGAATTATTTGAACAAGTTTTTTAGCAGTTGTTATGAGTGTTGCCGGCTGACTAGAATAGAATACCACCACCCCATCTCCTCCCGCGGGTGTCGCTCATTTGGGGGAGGCAGTGTCGAGCAGTGGACGACTTACTCGTATGGCTGAAATGATTATGATGAATGATGACAGGTGGAACAATGAAAGCAGAATTTATGAATCTGCTTATAAAAAAATATTAAATTTAGAGAAGATTGCGAAAACTGGACCACTCGTTAACCGAAAGAAGAGGCCCATCTTTATTCCCGTTCCTAGTAAGTGATAGCTCGATGTTCGTATGCGCTAATGGCGGCAACTGGAGCAGGATACGGTTGACTGAGTCCGAGTTTAAGGGAAATCATTATTTCTAGAATAGCGGACTTACCTTCCTTCTTCCCGTTCCTAGTAAGCGCAAGCTTGATGTTAGTAGGCGCGGTGGGCGGCGGCGCGGGCGCCCGGCGCCGTACCACCAGCGATACGGCGGCGCCCGAGTCCCGGAGCACAGCCACAGCGCGGCCGTACTCCACGTTTTCTAGGGGAACTCCGTTCACGGAGACTATACGGTCGTTGACCCTGGAAATAGTGAATGTGATTTTAGACTTATGCTTACCTCATAAGCGTTTTTTTTTTTTAATGGAGTACCAATAGACAAGTGACTGTTCCCAAGATGACTACTTGAAACAAGCAAACAACAAAGCACTTCAGTGGTCGATATTGTGTACACATTTAATGTAGGTAGATATGCTTTATATTTCGTATATCTGTATATTCCATATGTGTTAGGTACATCGTGTTGCAATGAACACTTATTTTTTACGCACCATAGCTATTACGAGCATTCCTATTGTAATTTAATTATTAACCGTAACATCAAAGTGAGATGAAATAATTCCGGATTATCAAGTCAAAACGCTTAATCTCAATTGTATTGGAAAGCAGAGTCCGACTGTGGCTAACCATGCGAAGATCATGCATATGAAACTTGTTGAGCGGTTAACAGCAGTCGATGAGACAGCTCCATTCATGTGCACAGAGGTATGAACTATGTTTTACCTGTGGCCCAATTCAACTCTAGAAAGTGACGGGTGATGTGGCATATTTGGATCTTCTATCAGGGAATGTCAGCAAAAGGTAAAACATGCTGCTGGTGAGAGCTATATGATCTTCAAAAAAGGTGTAAAGAGGTTTTTACGGGATGGGCAACGCGTGCATGATGCCTCGGTATTGTAAACGTCCATAGGCTGCGGTGACCGCCTACCATCAAGCGGGCCGCATGGTTGTGGTCCTTTGTGGTATAAAAAAATGTTGTTCGAAAGGATAATACATTGGCTGTGTGCAAGGCGGTAGCTTGTCCCTGGCAGCTATGGTATACAACAATATTTATTGCCAGTACATACCTATTTGTCTCATTCACAGAAAGCAATTTTAGCCATGGCTTTTCCTATCTAACAGCGGCTGCGCGTTAATACAAGCCGTTTCCCGCCGGCTTAACTCATTTTTCCAAAGTTAAACAGTTCTCCTTGTGCTCATGAAGAAATGGTGAAGCCATATTTGGCTCCAGCTGGCCTTAAAAAAAGTTGATCCACCACTGGTACTTAAACCTATCATGCATTTTGCATATCTTAAACAAATAAATGAACGTATATATTATTTTTAGTGTTAGCTTAATCTGTAATAGCAGAGCTACAAATACCACACTAAATCCCTAAGTGTTCTTGAATCCGCGTGCACGAGATCACCCAGGTTACCCACGCCACCGATGCCGATGGCAGTGATTACATAACCAGGGCGCGTGACATTCCTCACTCCAGGTCAATGTACCGTGCCATACGCCGGTAAATACGCACGCAGAATATTTGTACCCAGATTGCTGTGATTTCTAGACACGTTTATAATGATATGGGATTAGGTAGAGGGACAAAATTAACCCACCAGGCAAATAAGACCTGTAAGGAATTCCAAGTGGCCCTGGCATAAAATAGGCCCAGGCGAAGGAAATTTGACCCACCAGCACTGTTAAGTCGAATACCTGCTAAGTGTGATAGCATACAGTTGATGCTGCTGTAAGTGTCTGAAAGACCATTGTCCATATGTAAATCGTTACATTCAACTCTTCATGCAACCATTCAATACTTACTGTAGTTTCTCCTCTGCTGGGCCGCCTCGCAGCACATCAGACACGGCTATGGAGGGGTCCCCACTCGCGAAGTGGGGGTTGTCCCTGCCCCCGGAGACTGCGATACCGAAGCCGTAGCCAGGGACGCGGTTCAGCCGCACCCTGTGGGTTTCCCAACCGCTGTTTCTTTCTGCCGTCTGAAAGAGAATGGTTATTATTTAAAATTTCGGAAATAGTACATCCATGGTGTCAATTTAGCTGGAGCTACCAGTGTTTTTGATCAGGCAGTAAAAATCTCTACTAGCTGTATACCCGTCTGTCGGCTATCAAAGTGTAATATAGGTACTATATCTACAAGAAATACATTTCTACCAAGTCAAATCAATCTCCGCTTTTATTTCTCTAGTTATAAATACGTACACAAGTGCGTGCAAGCTCTTCCCCATTCAAACGACCTCGCAAAATCGATACGGACCGTGATAAAATTGACGAGCACGTTTCACAACCGCTTTGTTTCCCGATGGACAATGCAAAACATTGAGACTCGATTATCCACAACTCATTCGCCGTACATTATGATGTTGAAACTTAAGACGCTTTGCTTGGATAATCACTAGATTGAACTGAACTGTAAACAAATGGGAAATAGATTCCATCGATGCTCGACTTCGCAGAGACAAGTTCCACAATTGTACCTATTCTACGAGCGGCAACTGACAAAGAGGTGGTGCCTTTTATGATCCTTAAGGTGACGAAGAACAGTAAGTTAGGTGATTTATTATTGGGTATTACTTAGGACATACAAATGACAAGGAAATAATGTTATTAAGTCACCAGTGTCACCACCTACTAGCTACTAGTAGTGCCACTGTACTGCAGTCACACTTTCCAAGGCTGGTACCTGGTATATCTATTAAGCCAAACCTGGTTGGCATTTGTTATAAATATGGAGAAATAGCTAATTAATACGTTGCTACTAGTTGCTTCAGTTCACTTCCTTTTTTCGAACTTTATTATGCTTTAAAACACCAATTACGAAAAGAGCTCAAAGTCCAAGAGGAGTATAAATTTACGAAATAAGTACACCCATAGATCAAGCCAGCGAGACTCAAAGATAAAGTAGTAGCAAATAAATATAGTAAACAGTTTCACTATAAAGGTTCTCACGGGGACTCAGGAGTGGCTGACACTCCTTGCTCGAACTCTACGATAGTTAGATTTGCGGCTACATTCAGAATTTATTAGGCTTTTGACACAGAATTAATGTTCGATGCAATGTTGAGAAAAGCATAAACGGCCGTTAAATTTTGTGTACAACATGCACTTTGCGTAAGGTGGTGCAACAGGTTTTATAGCCGGTAGTTATCTAGGTATTTTACTGAATATGGATGTAAATTCGATATTTATAACTATACCTAGATATTTTTCTAGCACGAACGGTTTCTTGTAAGTGATTGACAAAATAAAAACATCGACAGTCCTGTTATCGATAAGTACCACTTCAACGTCATACAGGTCAACAAGACTAATATTAGGTAATAGGGTTAAAAGTAAATAAAAATAACAAAACTATCTATTTATTTATATTTTACATACTTCAGAAAACAATTTTGAACTATTAATTGCAAATAAAAAAATAAGTTGGATCAAGTGTACGGATTACGTTCAATTTGTTCAAGATCGATGTCACGCGGCGTCTAGGTATGCAGAATGTGTGTACGTATTGTTGTTGAATTACTATGTACTTACTTATCGATAACAGGATTGTCGATATTTTGATTGTGGCAAGCACAAAGCAAATGTCGTTCCTGCTAGAAAAATATCTAGGTATATTTATAACTCATAAACTAATATGATCATTATGATAATTCATAAATAACTATAGTCATCCACAATTGAATCATAAGCTGTGGATGTAAAAAGAGTTTATACGCATATACTTACACTTACTTTAAGGCATTAAAAAAATCTTTATTATTGAATTGTGTAGTAAGTAATAACTTTCTAGGGTGTTTTTAATGATAAAAACGGTAATTATGTAATAATAAACAATGCAGCAACATGCATAATTTTTCCGCCGGTCAGCATTACCGAATTTCATTAATTACATAATGCTATCCAGCTTACAAAACACCATAATCTGATGAAATTAATACGAGATGACTCCGGTAATATTTTATGCCATATTTGGCTTAAGAGATATTATGGTAAGTAACCGGTTGTCGCGACATGTGGGTTGTCTACCGCCCACAGGCAACCTTGACTTGTTCTCCTAACTTTTAAAGTTAAAAAAAAACTACTTATCATTATTGTTGCCAAAGGCAATTGCATAGTTGTAGGTAAGTATAGTTTATTGACATACCAAAAGGAGCTATTAGGCATTTCTTTTCAGGGTGATTATTGGGGCTGGCAGATAAAAATGTGATGTTAAATGAGGTCGAACAAGAGACGGATATTGACGCATCCTTTAAAGGACACCATTACAAAGGCATCTTGTCTGGCGCACATGTAACAACTTGTTTCGTGTTGCAAATTTAGAATTGCTAATTTAAATTCCAGAAACGGTCAACCAGCTGAACATTCCGTAGCGTCACCTGATAGAAAATGATAAATTAACCTAACTGTATTGATGTTAGTCTTTAAGTTCTTGTAATATGTATAACGTTCTGTAGGACATAGCTGCATAGGTAGGCAAATACAAATATGGTACAAGGTAGAAATCAGAAATATGAAACTGAATTACGTAGACGTAATAGATTGGGTCTGGGACAGAAAATTACAAAGGCATATAACAATATTAACGAATCCCTATAACTTCTCTATAATTTTCTCCTTGGGCGAGACGAGTCTCACGTCTCCGATTTTTATATCAGTCGGTACAGCGTTTGTTTGCCTTTTTTCCTATAATTATAAGCATTTGGTTAGATAACCGATGCATCTGTTTAGGTAATTCAATATTCCTGAATACAATTATAATCAGATATCTAACAACTCTTTTGTTTTATTTTGTATATGACTCGCAGTTATGAAAAACTAGATCCTAAACATTATTCTATGTTGACAAAACTTCATCAATAGATTAATGAAGCGTATAATACGTCGAAATTAAGTCCGTCATTACTTTAATCTTGTAATCATAAATAAGTACTAAATAGGTATCTATTTCGCATGTGATAGAGAATAATGAGATAAACATCCCACTCATAGAGGAATACAGTTTTGCATAAGTATAATTTGGAATCAGATAGGTTTGGTTATTGCAACCGCCCACATGACAACTAAAACCTTTGATAAGTGCAAACTATTGGTACCTACACTATAATGTTTCATTCATGCCTGACTCATCCTGGGTCCCG
Source organism: Grapholita molesta (assembly GCA_022674325.2). Taxonomy (NCBI): domain Eukaryota; kingdom Metazoa; phylum Arthropoda; class Insecta; order Lepidoptera; family Tortricidae; genus Grapholita; species Grapholita molesta. The sequence continues at coordinate 4,750,144 of CP053121.2, read as the reverse complement.
CCTGCGTGTGGTTTGTTTCTTGTTTAGGTCAATGAAACGATAGAATTTGCAGAAATATTTTACAAAACCAGTTATGTTTTGAGGTAAGTACCTAATTATAATTTAGTCGAGACTCGGGACTAGGTTATCATAAAATAATAGATATTAAATTATGTTGTAATTAAATTGTTTAAATTAGGTAGTACATTACTCATTAGTTCTATGTGGTAGGTAAAACGACTCTTGAATTAGATAAGTAGATTGGGTGAAAATAAGTAGGTACCTATCGCTATTTAATTTAAATAAGAATTGCTCTAATAGGTACCTACATTGGTCAATAGAAAGGAAGAAAGGTTTGCGTTATGGTCAAAACAGTGTCTATAGGCATCTCTCATGGCTCAATATTTTAAGTATCCATACCTAAGACCTACCTATTTACGAATATTGTCTCGTACAGTAAGCAGCAGAAGTAGCTAAACATTTGAGGTGTTCAAAATGAGGTCAACACTTCTCTATTGTCAAGAGAATAAGACCGCGTGTAGGTCATTTTGAACACTTCAAACGATTAGCAACTTTTGCTGCTGACTGTACTAACCAACAATATCTAACTGTTGCGAAAACAAAACAAAAACGATTAGGCACGAGGCAAAACAACTAAACAAACAGTCATTAGAAACCTACTTTGGCAACATTTTCAAATGCAAATAGGTGTAGGTAAGTACAGTTTTCAGAGTATAACGAAGTCTGGACCACCCAACCCTTTGGTAATCAACATGTCTGCATATTAAGGCGCCTAGGGACAGAGCTTTACTCTGAAGATTCATCAGTTCTTTTCTTATCAAATGTGAGATTGAATCTAAAAATTGAATGGTTATTACATTAGTAAGCACTTAAGGCAAGCCACCAACGTAGTTTCCTTTAATTGAGCTAACTGTTAGGAGATAAGAAATTTGAATATATTATTTTATGCGAGCGCGAAGTTTGGGATATATTGTTTGGTTTGATGTATTAAACTTTTACTATGTGTCAAAAAAAACTAAGAGCGGAAATAAATAAGGAGAATAATACCATCAAACTTTCAAGCAGGAAATTTTACGTGTAATAAATCACCGTATCTATTTTTCTATAAGAATCATTCATGACATACGTAAAACGTTATTTTCAGGAAAAACTGCCCCAAATTAGCGTGGTCTATGTCAGTTTTGTGACGATAAAAAAAATCATTGAATTTCTATAAATACTTACATTTAAGCAGTACCTAATTCAAAGCAAAAAAATAGTTTTTCATACATAGATCATATAGGTATCTATACGTAATTACGTATTATGATAAATAAACTATTTCACATACAGTTTTCTGTTTTAATTTTTTATATATCTTAGATTATGGACCATTCATAATGTTCTAAGGCTGTTAATTATCTCTCATGATTATGGATCGCTGCGTCACAGGTAAACAAATACCTAACCACTTTCTCTTGATATGCAGTTTCAACTATCATTATATTCATCAGTGTTACGAATATGAAATTAATTCTGTTATGGCACATTACGAGTACATTATACAATCTGCCAGGTTGAAAACACTGCGCACGCTTATGTTCACGGTATTTAAATAAGCGCCAATAAAAATTAACGAATCGATAACAAACTATTAAAATAACTTAGTAAATCGTAAAAAACGATTGTGGACCATTAAAAAATGTACCTAATGAATTGTTATGCAATTGACCCCTGCCATTTTCCACCTTAGATATATCTATTGTGTACTCTGTCAGCAATAGGTACTTACACTAAGTATGACAAGAGGATTATGTCACTTTTTTAAAAAACAACTAAACACTTACTTACTTGTAAAAAATATATTAACAATTAATTAATCTATGTATCTAAGTATATATTTTTTTTACAAGTATCTATAAATTACCTATATTTGTTATCGTCTAGTAAGTACCTACAACACAAGCCTTATGATGATGAGATCTTACTGATGGACTAAGTCGATTAATTGGTGCAAGATTCTCCTAAAATACATATTTATTTGCTCATTAGAAAAAAGAGAACATAAAGTCGAGGAATATTAAATTATATCTACCATATAAATCAGCTTCATATTATATTGTGTTGATGGATTAGTAAATAAAACATTGTTAGCTGTAGCCAGAATATTAAGAAAATAAATCAAGTAACAAAGACATTTTTTACATTGTTTATCTGTGACATCGACGAATGTCACGGCGGGAATATAAAAAGTTGGTACGGACCTGTAGTTTTTCAAATCCAAAGTTATCCAATTTCATCATGCGATCACAGTATCACGTTACATTTATATCAATCACTATGCGGATCACATTAATCTTACGTATCAAATAACCAGTTACGTATTTTGAATTAACTGTTTTTACTGAATTTGAATCACGCAAACTTTTTTAACACTGTAATATGCCACTGGTCAACTAACTTAAATATTACAAACAGCCTTCGTTTTTTTTAACTGAATTAAACTTGCTAAACGCGTCGTCTATTTTATTTTTAAATTTAAGTTATTTCAACCGTATGTCGAGGGTTTAATCGTAGGCGTCTGTTGATGACGCGGCCCAACGCCGTATGAGATTACAGAACTGCCTTGTTTGAAATCAGAAGGCAGTAAACGCGTTATATTGCCAAAGTTGAGCGTTCACAACTTCCTAAGACATCACAATAGACTTGGGTTATTTTTCGAATGGTCGGGTTAACATACTAAACAAGAACATTCGGCACGGTATGCAAATGTTCTAATACTCTACTGTTTTGTTTACTAAGAACTTAGCGGTAGTGAGGTGTCGTGAGGCACACTGTATCGACTAAACATCTTAAGAAAGCAAGGGAAAGGTTTTGAATATCGATTCAATAAGCCCTTAGGTAACTGCTGTTGTATACGTACGTACTAAGTACTTAATGCGTAGAAGTCCTAATATACTGGCTATAATTCATTTTGGCATGAATGTTCCTAACTCAAACTGAAAAGAGTTTATTCCTTGATCTGGAATAACGTTACCTATGCATCTAAACAACTTAAAAGGTTGCTCATATTGCAGTCAGTAAATAAAACTTTTTTAATATTCTAAATTATTTGATTTCACTAGTTAAGTTTTTAGTAATTAACAGTGTAGTTAACAAGCACAAAAAATACATATCTCTTAGTATTTTAAGTTAACAAGTAGGTAATCGATTCCTAACACAAAATTCCAGTTAGGCATATGTCCGCCAGGTTCCTAGTAAAAGGTATGCGGTATGCGGTCACATCATTATTCAGTCTGCAATATGATGATATGCAAAATTACAAAATACGCTGGTCAACTAAATCTGCGGCCCTTATCGCGAATGCACAAGGTATTAATTTAATTGTACACATATATTCATCTTACGCACAAATAATTTGGTACGATTGAACCAGACATTGGTCATATTAATACCTTTGAGGTAGGTGACAGCAATTCTATAATTTAAAAATAAATACAGTAAGTACCTAAGAGATACCATTACACGGAACAATGGTGTTTCGGACATTTGTGTGGCGTCGCAGACAACGCGCCGAGGCCCTTTCGACAATTTAATGAGAAGTAAAGGGTACACTAAACGGTTGTTGCCCCTGTCCGTATCATGGGACGTGCACAGAGACAGCACCCGCCATTGTGCGTGGTGGTTATTTGGTGAAGAAAATGTAGGTACCTACTAGTTAATGGAGAATTAGATAAAGAAATGGACACCTGCCTATTAAAAATGTACGCAATTTTATCTTCGGCAGTCGGTGATTCGCTCTCCACGAGATGGGCCCCCATAAAAAGCTACATAAAAGAATAAGTTATTATTATTATAAGAACAAGTTGCAACTTGTATAAAATAATTGATTTTGAAGGTTGACAAGATTGTATTCAAATAATGTAGGCCGGCGACACATTGTATACAAATGAGTCACGAACAAAATTTTACTCGCGTCTTTCCTGTAAACTTGACCAAAACCAAACAAATTAAGGCTCGAATCCCTTAATTCCAGCTTTAATTTTTTAAATGGAACCTACAATACTCATTGACACCATAACTTAATATTCCTAACACTAGCTGTTAACAACCACAGGAGAGATAAAAACAGGAATAAATTGATTACACCCAAATAAATCATCATAGTACTTTTTAGGCTGACCTAAATTAAAAGTTTATTTCATAAGTTTTTCCAAAGTAAAATACATTTTCATTTAAGTAAATACTTCCCATCTACCATCTATGGCTGTTTATATATATATGACGAATGGTCTGACCTAGTGGGTAATGACCCTGCCTATGAAGACGACGGTCATGGGTGTTTTCTATATGTATCTAAGTATTTGTATATAGATATATGTTTATATTTTTGGCTGAGTCAATTTGTGTAAAGATGTACCGTAACATTTTTTCAATAAACTTTTTTTATAAGTAAATAAATCAATAAACCGAAGATCCACCATTTGGCGGGTCTAAGCGGGTCAGCGATGGAAAACGTGTAAGTGGTCTCTACACTGTATGCTGTGCACAGTAATTTGAATGAGTGTTCAACTCAACTTATCAGGATCCAACAAAATAAAGTAAATGCAATAATAAATAGCCATCTTTTCACATATTTGTGAGGACATCAAAGGTACATATACACATATACATACATATATGCAAGTAGCGTTGCCAGGTGTCCTGATAAAACTGGACAGAGGTAGACTTTTTGATTGCGTATCCGCCTGTCTGGCCTGTCCGATTTGTACAGCTTGTTTCACAAACAAGCAAGCACTGCAAGTGGTCGAGCACTGGCAAGTCGACTTTCAGTCCCTCCCGCAGGACACAGCAGGACACACAAAGAGACAACATTGTCTATAATGTAGAGTGTCCAGCCATTATACCCAAATATCCAGCCCTAGTAACTGTCTGTCCGGCTATTAGGTTTGACATTAAGCAGCTAGTATTTGCCATGGTCATCATACAGCTAATACTTAATACATTGAGTGCCAGGAATCTGCTGAGTTCTTAATATAGCAGCTTTTCACTACATATAGAGGATACAGGGTTTGGCTACAAGTGTAGCTCGTAAGTGAAAGGTGGTACTCAATGTGTTAAAGTACAATTCAATGTGGAGTGTGATGAATATGTTAAAGAATAAATAAAAACACAATTAATTTAATTATTTTATATAATTATTGTAGATAACAATCATGCTTACAGAAATGTATAACTAATACTAATCATGAATACCCAGGCAATGAAGCAAAATTAACCCCTAAAAATCCTAAGACCTCCTCTGGGTCTCTTTTGACTGCCTGTATTAATGCTGGCCGGTTAAATTTTAACTCATTCAAAAGATCCTGCTTTATATTTTTAATTTTGTCTATGACTTTATTTCTATGATTTAAGAGTGGATCCTGTAGCAGCTTCGCCAAGCTTGGCAGATCATCAGGTAAAGTTACATTGTAGTCATCACTATCTGTTATCACACTACATGATTCCACTGGTTTTACATACTTCTTCGGAGGACATATGTGGTTTTCAATTTCCTGTGTATGTTGTTGGCCATCATCATCAAAGACAATTTTTTTATTCTTCGAGCAGTGGCAAGCTACATTGTTTTGACTATCCTCATCCTGATAATGATTCCATCTACTATGGCCGGGTGAATTAATATTTAGGAGATGTCCATACTTGGCCTCAATTCTGTTAATAACATTTAAACAATTTTGGTAAACGGTTCTAAGCTCTGATAAATCACTTTCACTGATTTGGGTAACATTTGGGTTATCTTCAGTCTCAGTTTTTCTTTTTTTCGATTTATTGGAGGAGTTCTTACTGCGTTTTTTAGCTTCGTGTTCCTTTTCTTCTAATAATTGGACACCAGGGGAGGTATCTGATAAGCTGTCCTCTTTGTTTAGAAGTTCTCTGATATGATTGTTGATCATAAGATACTTTTTCGGTTCCACGATTTCAGGCTTTCTTATGACCGCAATTTCGACGGGAGACTCGCTTTCTTCGTGAATTACCATTTTTATTTATTACAGAAGTATTGTTCCTTAGCAATTCATAGGATATTTCAAATAAATACAGGAAACACAAGCAAATATAAACACGTGCTCAAAGAAAACTCAAAACTGTCAAATTTGACATTTACTCGATTTACAGCTGACAATTTTACTGTAGTGATGTACCAATAATTAACCGTAAGTTAATTTTTCACGATATTCGTTTCACTTTTACAAAACACAAACATTCATAATTATCTTGTATGGAAGCGATATGGAACTAGATTCCTTGTATTCACTAAAACTCGGACTTTGATTTATCTAATTTTATAGTAAACTGTATCAGTTTTAATTCAAATTAAGAAGTATATTTCTTTTGATCGACCGCGTTAAAGTACACCACTAAACTACGCAACATGGCGTAGGTGGGGCGGAGCGCGCATGCGTTTCAAAATGGCGACCGCACGTTCCGTTTTCCGTTCCACAGCAGTAGGCCTACCGCAAACATCGAAGTTCGTATATTTCGAGCATCTTTCTCTTTTACTTCAATGAAGGCGTCATGAGAGTGACAGAGCCAATCGTACGAAATTTACGAATATCGTTTTTAGCGGTAGCGCTGCAGGACTGCGGTGAACATAAATGTTTCTCGTCCCTCCCTATAAATCGCTCAAAGCAAGAGCGATTGAGACATATTTTCAGGTTAATACTATGGCCGCATTATGGCCGTGGGGCATTTCGTCTAGTATTTAATAACGGCTGGTATGTCAGGTCTTTAAAATTAATAATTATTATTAAAGCATAAACTCTTATATTATTGATTGTGCAAAGTATAAAAGTAGTTAAAAATAATAAATACAATGAATCAAAACAATATGAATTATTCATGATTTTTTTTATTTTTCTTTTTCTTCTTCTTTTGTGGAACATAATTTTCCTCATCTTTATTTTCATTTTCTACAACATTTTCTGCCATATCTGGCATTTTATTTGATTTCTTTTTTTTCTTTGTTTCACCTTCCTCATAATTTTCACTGTCCATTATGACATTGTCTTCCAAGTCACGTTTCTTCTTAGATTTTTTATTTTTCTTTGTATTAATCTCATCTTCACAGGGTAAACTATTGCTGTTATCATGATTAGAAGAATCTGTTGTCTCAGACAAAGAATTTGGTGTTTTGAATACTTCATGTGAATCCACTGCCTTTGATTTCTTTTTCTTTTTACTTTTCTTTATGGGCTCCGAGCTGTCTGTAGGACTTATAATTTCTTTTGCATTACTATGGGTTAAAGGATCCTCATTAGAAGTGTAAAATGAATACCCAAAGCCAGGGTCGCTATTTTTAGATTCAGGACTATCATTAGTAGTGCCTGAAAATCCTCGGAAACCGCAGTCTGCATCATCTTCATCCTCCTTTAGAGGTAAAACCAACTTGTTTTTTGAATTTAAAGCATTTAATTTATTTTTAAAATAATCTGCCATACTGCCCTTTTCTGTGAAAACTTGTTCTGTTGTTTTTAGGTCATCTTTCAATATTTCTTCCTTTTTCACCTCAGGTTTGAGCTCTTTCTTGCCAAAGATATTTGCTAGGTCTTTCTCACTGTAGCGGGATAAGTCCTTTGCTCGTGTAAACTTGTGAAAGTGAACTCTTGCTTTGCTTTTCTTTGATTTAACTTCTAATGAAACACCACTATGTGTTTTTGTTCCTTTATCATCATCTAAAAACAAAATTTAATTATTAAATTAATAATCACCATAATCATTAATGGGTTAGACAAAGGGGGCAATCGGACTAACTAAAAATGATTATAACATATTATATGGGTCAAATAAGCATCTTTCATGTCAAAATAAGTAATTTTGCTACAGTCTGACCTATCAAGGAAAAATACTTTAACTTAATAAATACAACTTGAGAATTTTATTACGGTAGACAACATAAGTTTAACTCACCATTAGATAAATTCGCTAGCAAAGCATTAAAATCATCCTCATGTTTAGTCCACTGGTCATTGCGGTCCTCAAAGCCCAATCCTTTCTCATCATTTTTATATCTAGCCACAACATGTTCAACAATTCCGTTTTCTTTAGCACCTAACCCCTTTCCGGCACTCCAACCCATTTTCTCCAACATACGTTGTCCGAATTTATTGGCATCTTTGCTCCAAGCACTATTTTTGGCACGTAGATTAATCACTTTCTGTTTACGACGAGGTTCCGCTAACATAGCCATCTTTATAAAAATATTAACTTCGTCTACATTTCTCACAACGTGATAAATGTCAAAATGGACGATTACAAGCATGGCCGCATGGCGTCATCCGACCAATCAAAGCGCAGGCTATATAAACGTGTTCGCTACGTTCCATTCCACTCTCAATATTTTAAGCTTGTAAATCTTCTACATGCACTATTAAAATTTTCTGTCAAAAATGTTTTGAAAAATATCCAAATATAATTTAAGAAGATGTTCGTAATCACATGGCACAGAGTGATATTATGTCAATATTTGTTACCTTGTATTTAATTATAAACTTATTTTAAAATGTTAGCCACAAAGGAACGTTTTCTTATTCGAGCGTATAAATAACGAGAAGTTCCGATGTTGCGTTCCGTTTCATTTTACCAATGCAAAATTTTAACAATTTTCATTACATCGCGGAGTCTTGCTTGAAAATTATAGAAAAACATGGTCAGACGAGACGCACTTCAAATTACTACTAATATTTTACTTTTGTATACAACGATGACTAATTTCAAAAAATTACAATAACGCCATGTTGGCCGTATGGCCCTAGTCCATAGCGCTTAAATACATAGATCTAGAACCTGCTTAGACTAGAACATCTGTTTATAGCAAGAATATTTTTAAGAATCTATGAATATGAAGCTTTCAGACAATCTAAAATATTTATTTATAACAGTCAATCACTACTTAAACATTAAACACTAGGTACCGTTCCTTATAGTTTCCGGTGCAAAAGTGCCCACAACACTCGTGGCATTACCGCGCTGGATAGCTATGGACACCCTTTGCACAAGAAACGACTCGGTGCAGGGAGCATTCAAATAAAAGCTTTATTATATTTTAGTTAGTGTGAAATTGTTAATGCAGGGCCTTTGCAGGGTTCATGAATAGCAATCATAGCTAAACTTTATATCGATGTATCTACACTAAATACGATTTTTACATGACAGATTACTAATAATTATGTACAGACGTGTAAGTAAGTAGGTACACCATCTCCTTTCTGTCAAGGTAGAAACTATAAAAATGGTAATAGTACAGTCAGCAGCAAAATTGGCTGAGCGGGTGAAGTGTTCAAAATGACCTACAGGCGCTCTTATTCTCTTCACAATAGTGTTGTGTCAACCTCAACCGATTAGCCACTTATGCTGCTGACTGTACTACTCGACGCCAGCACTACGCCTGTTACGACACTAGATCATGATTATAATGAATTCGTGAAGAATGAGACAGTTGTTTTTCGTCTTGGGTTAGAAACGTGGTGGGAAACCGAAGGATTGACCTGAGACCGGGGGAGACCGGATTAGTTAATAAGCAAACCAGATCCTGACAACCGGCTATTACAATAATAAGTCAAATTATTTTGTGTGCTCAATGCCTTTAATTAAACTCACGAGCACCCGAGTTAATGGCGATACGTTTACCCAGTATTATGGAATAATTTCTGATAATTTTACATATTATCTAAGACTTCATAATATGAATGATGGGAAAGATGAGACACGAAGTTGTTAGTGGGTTCATATATTAGGGTTGTTCGGAACCTTAGGTATGGTTAGATACTAATTATGTGCACACTATACGTCGCACAGAGACGCCATTTTAATGCAGTTCATTCGTCATCATTAGATATTTAATTAAAGTGCAAGAACCTCAAGCGCTCAAGCCGGTTGAACGGGATAATTACGGGTTATACGAGTATATTAATATTTTCTAAAATAAGTCACACAATGGAAATTGTTCATAATTTCATAGATACGTCCAACCGATAAACCTTAGAAATAATTTTGAGCAAAACAAAATGTAATATAACTACTTTATTCGTGAGTTACTAATGCGATAATCATAATTTTGCCACGGCTCATTGGAGCCTAGGGTCCGCTTGGCAACTATTAATCCCAGGATTTAGCGTAGGTACTAGTTTTACGAAAGCGACTGCCATCTGACCTTTTAACCCAGAGGCTAAATTAGGCCTTATTGGGATTAGTCTCTGATTTCGTAACTGGTTATAAAATGATATAATATATCGTACATAAGTTCCGAAAAACTCATTGGTACCAGGGGTTTGAATTTGCGACCTCTGGATTGTAAGACGGACGTTGTTACCGCTAGAGGCCCTTTTTAAAGAGTTAACGAATAATAAAGAAAGGTAATGAATAAGTATTACTTATTTTAGTGAGAGTTTAAGCACAAAAAAACTACTGAACTAACCTAACCTACAAAATATTGTAGGACATGACTGTGTCCAATGTCATTAAAAAAGATTGAGAAAGTATGAGAATAGAAAAATCTATTTCGAGAAATAATGTCTACAGAAAATAGAACGTCGGAAAGAAGGCACTGGGAAAATATGGGACAGGAATAATTAATAGGAAGGAAAAAATATTTTTGAATATTATCAACGACATTCGTTTAAATCAATAGGCATAGACACCTAGATTTAATAGTGTAGTGCCTGCTTAATATGCAAGTTAAATTAATATTCTGATAAATATTCAATTATCTCCCCGACTCCGGGGCCAGGTGCGCTAGACCGGTTCGGGGAAAGTAAAAGTTAGTTTTCGAGGAGTACCATCTATTATGTCAAATTATCCAATCTTATCTTACGAGTACCTTATTATATTATATCATATCATAAGATTCATAAGGTATTTTCAATGACAGTATCTCTTCGGCAGCGGCGCTACCGCGAACAACGTATTCGTCGTAACGTCACTCTCATGACACCCTTAATTGGATTAAAAGAGAAAGATGTCCGTAATATACGAACTTCGACGTTCGCGGTACGTGTGTTTTCAGAAAACACACCTCGTTGTTGATTATCTAATAAGTAGATACGTTTTTTAAGTAGCTAACAATATTTCAATATTTGTATATTATTTATGCGATTAAATGAAAAATACGCCGATATAAATGTATATAAATATTAATGATAGAAACATAAACACAGTTAAGAGCCGCTTTTTCTCTTGCAACCACATCACAAACGTCCAAACGCTTGAAAGTAGACAGTATGCAATGCCATTAGGAAGAAAGCTGTCCAACCCGCTGTAAGCGAGAAACAGAGAAGCATACAGCATGCCAACAACAAGTAAGGTGAGGCAAAACTAGTAAAGTTGGTACGTTACTTGTATTTCATTATGTAATCCATAAATTATAGACATTTGTAGAAACACACTACATTTCCATAGCTTATGTGTAATTTCTGATATCCAATTCCAAAGGCCTTTACATTTTACAGCGATACATATAATTTACTATTTCCTTTCAATTAAAGCAAATCTTGATGTTTACGTGTAATTCTAATTGAATCTAACGGTTATCTAAGTTGTGGCTGTGCAATTTGAATTCTGCGTCATGTAAACACAGCTACACTTGACCACCTTTATTCTCTGCAATTAGTTCAAGCTAAATTAATTCAACATGTGATAATTTATTCCAAATGCGTGTGCTAACATTACCAATCATCCCAATCAAGACCATTTATGACCATGGTGAGAGTTGACCATTCAGCCAGTTAGTCCGTTGGCTGAATGCGCAACTTTATGGTCAGTGAAAACGCGTAAAATGTTGCCTAACCAGAGAGATAGCGCGGGAAAGATTGAAGTTTACAAACATAATATTACCAACCTATAGATTATTTGCGAGGTCTTGTGGAATATTCAATTAAGCAATTCAAATGCGACCTGAGATGCACATTGGCAAATTATATATTCATGTCGGATCAATAAGTTAATCAGTGTCGATAATCATCCTTTGGTGAAGAGAGGGTGGAAATTTGTATATACGGATACAAAGTCGAGGGTATATAAAAGCTAACCTAAATAGGTATCTATAATAAAATAAAGATACTGAGATTACGAGTAGGTATTAGTATAGTCTATTTATATTCAAGTTAGTTCACAACATTTAGTATTATTTCACGGCATGCTACATTCAACGTCTTAATTATACAAGTGAGGCCAGTTGTGCGATATTCTGGGCTATTTTCAGGTTAAGGCAGGAAGTCTCGGAGACGACCTACTAGGCTGTAGGTACTAAATTTAGCCGTGCACTATGCTAAATAAACTTGACAAAACTTCCGTAAGTGAAAGGTCACTTCGGTAAATCCAACTCCAATTTGAGTTTAATATTAAAATTAGATTTTTTATTAAATTAAGTTACAGGCAACATGGTTCAATATTATTCCTTAACCTATGTTAACAGTAAAGGATAAGCTGTCAGGGTGATGCAATAAAGAAACATCTAATCGGTGCATTACTTGACGCAACTATCTCTTAGGTTGAATATGCACTAGAGTGGATATGTCTAAGAACCAATTATATAACTTATTCACCAGTAATTTATCAGAAATGAAGTGATTATTTTACTTAAAAAAAAAATAACACATTCTTTACTACACATCCTTATTGAACTTTTGTGAAAATGAAAACTCAGTCAACTTGTTGTATTAGCTATCTATGGTTACTTTTAACAGACTTTAAAAAATAATGAATTATAGGAAACATTGTCAATTTGCAAAGCAACACACTTATAAGTTTAAGTTTCGGTTGCTATCTAGATTGCAGAGCAAATTCCTCGATGACGTAATAGATTGGCAATGCTCAGCCACGGTTATAGACCACAGGCTGAACACGTTCGAACGCCTGTGAGCTATTTCTTGGAAAACAATCGAAATGCCGAAGCTGATCTGACAGATCCTGGTTGAGAAATTAAATTAAGTAGATAGAAGGGGCATTGTAAACATTTAACGAAATTTGTTTGTAGCCTCTGATTTACTTATTTACTGTCTTAGATAACAAGAGTATTTATTCAAAACACGGCTTCATCATTCACGTAAATTAGACAGGTATTTCGGAGAGCATAGGTCTCCATTTTCAAGCACTAAGTATGCCGAATCTAGTTCGCATCGCGGTCACGAGCGCTTTTAAACAAACGTGAGTGATGTCGTGTTTTTACTACAAGAAAATTGTAGTAATGACAAATGAAATTTGTTATAATGACAATGACAAATAATAAAGCTGTAAAAGTGCCCTTGCGGCCTACTTACTGAATAAACGTTTGAGTTTTGAGTTTTTTTTTGAGCTTGAATACAAGGAAGTAACTAATGAATATGTCAAAATGCTAATTTTTATACATTGTTACTGGCAGTAGGTAGCTATTTGTCAATTAAACTTATCTTTAAAGTAGTCATCAGGAAATCTTCATGTTTGCATTGTTTACAATCGCGGTCGAGATCGCAATTAATATTTTCGAAATATCGAACGAGTTTGAACGAGACACGAAATTTTGATTACACGAAAGATATTACACCCACTATTTCATATAATTCAATTAAATAAGAGGGTGCTGTGTTGACTACATATAATCATACTCGCCAAATATTTTATATTTACTAGTTATCTTTGTACCTACCTTATTATATGCTTGCTTATGTTTGCTTTAATTTTTAATAATTTAATTTAATAATATTTGCAGAACGGCATCCAAGGAGTAAAACGACAATTATTGATTATACTGAGATAAAGCATTTTTGACTAATTACCTAATCTCGATCTCGTCGAGATAAATCTTGAATTCGAATCAAATTCTCGGTTCGAGAATGCATTCCCTAGTAATAAAATGCTTATAAATAACATAACAACATAATGTAGGAATCCTGCCCTCCCAAAATAGCCGGTAATTAGGTAGGTATGATGCATACGCTTGCGTGAGAAAAACCACTTGTTTTTTTCTACCTTTTAATAAAAAATCAACAGGTATGAGTATCACCGGAAACTGCAGGACCTGAGCAGTGGCCTACGTGGGAACAGACCTACCAGACCAGCTAAAAACTGCACGCTCTTATCTCGCTTTTACGCATTTTTGAAATCTAAACCCTACTTCAATTACACAAGGTCGTTTATAACTGGATGCCTGTTTATCAGCATCAGCATGGACATAAAATGACTCATTTTGAAGTCAAAGACTTATACGCACTACCCATTAAACAAAGAAACTACTTGAACTGCCTTTTAAGATCAATAAACAACTAATATGTATCCAACACAATAACCATTTGTGTTATAAATAAATTCCAATTTTTTATAGACCTTTAATTTAGGCTGTTTCTGAGTATCTTATGACTCAGACCATGCCTAAAATAAAGTATTTTGTTTGTACAGTCAGCAGCAGAAGTAGCTAAGCATTTGAGGTGTTCAAAATGAGGTCAACACGTCTCTATTGTCAAGAGAATAAAAGCGCGTGTAGGTCATTTTGAACACTTCAAACGCTTAGCAACTTTTGGTGCTGACTGTACTATACTTAATAAGATACCTTACTTTTGGTTAAAAACTTGTTAAGCAACTGAACTTTAAAGGAAGACTTGAAGATATTTTAAAGATAGCTTATTACTGTTATATGTAAGTTCACCTGCCAGTAAAAAATACTTTGTGCCATATGTCACTCAAGGTTGTCGTCAAGGCTTCTTGAAACATACTCAAAAGTTCAAAGTCGTAAAAAACTGTTGTAAAACAGCAGACCTTTTAACCTGAAGCGTTGGTCGGGAGTTTTGCGCAGTGCCCTGTGTTTGGGTAGTTAAATATGTCAACATTAGTTGCAAAATGATTAAGAAGCACTTGGTTTCGTTTAGGACAATCGATCGACGTCGATACCAGTTAGGTACTATTCTATGAAAACACCTAAAGAAATCGCGTTTGTAAACACTAGTCCCGCTTATGCAAATGTTTAGGCTTGGTGGCCGATCATTGGATCTCATGAGCCGATCCCCAGACAAAAGCCGTAAAAAAGAGAAGGCTAAAATTGTAAAAACTACCTATAAACTAAAGAAATATCATAATAGTTAAGCATCTCCTTAGGTACCTAAGGCAGGTAATGGTATTTTATGGATGCTTTCCCTTAGCCCATTCTTTGGCGAAGTAATTATTAATAAATGTGTTGTTGCCCCAGAAATGTACCTTTATCAATATAACAAACGGGTATATGCAAGGTTAACGGTGTATCACAGAGGCTGAACAACTGAGCCCTCAGGCCACAAAAAAGAAAAAAGTTATTATTCGCAACCGCTGGCCGCCAGCTGCGAATTGGCGCGAAACAGGTTTTAGGCTGTAACAATAGTGACGTCACGTGTTCCTTGATTTCGACTTAAAAAAAATAAGGGTCGTTTTGCGAGTGGCTAAAGGTTTCTCTTGTATTATTTTGACAGGTGGAATATTTATCTGAATAGAAAGAGAGATCGGAAGAATCACTAGGCAACAGTTGAGTTATCATTATCACTTATAATTTTTTTTTTTTTTACGTAGCCTATGTTGTGTCCCACTTATCAATTATAGAATACAAATAGGTACAGTAAGCAACAGAAATTGCTAATCGTACTAGGCGTACAGAATGATCTTGACACGCCTTTATTCTCTTAAGAATAAAGACTTGTTAAGTTAATTTTGAACACCTTGCGTGCTTAACAACTTCTGCTGCGGATTGTATAGTAAATATAGTTTTGTACCTTAAAGCAATATAGTAAGTAAAGCAATATAATAACATAGGGCGTTAAAGTGTATTGTATATACCTATGGGAGTTTTCAGAAAAGTGCCCACCCCCTCCCCCCAATTATCATGACGTTAAAAACGATAAATTATGATTTTATGTCAGATTTGTCACGCCATTAAGCATGCACTCTGTATGGAAATTAATTGTTTGCGCCAAACGAGCACCAAATCTAAGTATTTATAGAAATTTTAATGCTGAATTATAGTCCTAAAACTGACATAGTTAACTTTTCTACAGGTCCGCTAATTTGGGACATTTTTTCTGAAAACCCCCATATAAGTATGCCCTTTACTGTATTTACTTATATGATCAGTTGATCACTTCGAAATGAATAAAGTTTTTTACAACCAACATATTTATTTACTCAATAGATTTTACACACAGAACAGCGATAGATGGGTGCACTGTTATTAATTAATGATCGTGTACTTTGTGAAAGAATTACAAGAAACACCTAAAACATTCTGCCTACGTGTCTTAAACTTACAATTCACGGGATATAATTAGCAAATCACTTCATTATGCAACAGTGCGGAGGTTTCAGAAAATATTTGTAAATAGGGAAGGCTTAACTTAACCCTGCTATGTAACTATACTAAGGTCCACGTGTGTGTGCATCACATTACTATAATTTTGCACTTAAATATGATGCAAGATGTAATTGTCAAGGCTTAAACGGATCCATATGGCCCAAACGGAAATATTATACAGGTACCTCTTGATGATACGGCAGGGGAACTAAATATATGACATTATACTGAGTATTGGGTGTACTTAATTCATAGCTTCTGTTATTTGTCTTTTAATTTAGTGGGGTAAACAACCTTAAAAAAATAAATCTAAGTAAACATAATTATGATATTAAACAGAAATTGACTATAGGTCACTATAGTAAATGTTTCTAAGAAACCAATATTATATATGATATTTTTGAGATATTCAACAAATATGATCGCGGAACCAGTGCCAAATAATGTCATTGGAATAACTCTAGAGGAACTGTTACAATTAATACCTATTCATTTTTCATTATGAAATAATAATAAAAAATCGACTTTATCAAACATCGATATGCCAGGTAGTTTCTGTCAATACGCCAAGAAACGTGTCGAAAAACGGAAATTAAAAAATGGGCCATAATAAGTAAAATATAATATAGTTAATGTTTTAATTTCATTTTAGAGCATTTACTTTTTTACGTATAATCTAAAAGACTTGAACGCGCTCATGAACTCTGATAATAGGTGTCTTAATCTATGTACTGTCAGTAGGTATCATATAGTTAGTAGCAGTCAGTATGAGTATGGCCAAATATAACTTAATTCATCCGTACTGTTATATAAATAAAAATCTGTATCGATATTGGCCTTTATGGTTGTCACTAACTATTTGATGCTGAGTAACAATCATTGTAACGATTTAAGCACATTCTACACTGACCATGTTGTATTGTATAATTTATGTAATATGGTAACATTGTTGTGCAACTTTAAAAGTTCTTATATTTAATTAATGTATCTAACTACAGATATAGGAGGTATATCCAAGGAATAACAGGATCCCATCATAGCTATGCATAAACCGACCCGTTAGGATTATACCTGGTTTAGACCTTAGACTGGACCGACTAAATTACTTACAAACATTAAAGATCAGTTGAAAATGGTAGCTAATTAAAATTTCTATACAAAATGACCCGTTTTAAGTGTAGTTTACGGATGCTAAAGAATGGTTATGATATAGAAAATCTAAAATGTAAGTACAAGTGTACAGAGTTGTATGATTAAGTTATCTATTTGAACAAACAGCCCACGAAATGTATCAAATGAAAAGTCATTGTACTTATCACGGGTAGGTAGGTATGCTATAGCAAACGTGTTTGCCTCATCGATACCTACTGAGCCGGCTTACCTGGGAGTCCGTCCGGACGTGGTTCAGATTATTCGCCACTAATCCGTTGTCTGCTGCCATAGGATCCATTCTTCAAGCATTATACACTCACAGTTTCATAAACAAAACACATCTCCGTCCTTCACAAGTTAACTGACCGCACTCTCGACTCAATTCCACCGTTGCACTCAGTTTAAAACTAAACTCCTAGGCACAGAAAATAGTGAATACAACAGACCACTGCCTCCACAGAGTAAGGCTTCACTGGCTTACTTTAAACAAACGAGTTGCACCGCGCAACGTTGATCGATCCACATAAGTTAATGACATTATGAACGCACAATTATTAACAAAAGCAAACATCAGCTACAGCCGGAGACGTCTGGCCGGTCCTAAGGACGCCAGGCGGCGAAAAGTTTTAACCGTGCGTGATTTCTGGCCGGTCACAAAACCAAATGGTCATATAAGCTATCAATCTTTGCATACCAGTGTGGTGTGGTGAAACGGACGTTCTCGGTTTGGTATGTTTCGCAGCGGGAGGGAAAGGGACGGCGGGCGCGCAGGTACTCCGTACCGAAGTGGACGAGCAGTATCTACAGGTTTTGCTCTCCCACTATAAGGAGGCATGGCGCGGACTCGGCGAGCCTCGGAGCTTGAAAGTTGTTGTTGAAAAAAACATAACAAGCGCTGCATAGTCGCTCGGCCGGCTCCTCGCTAGACGCCGGCGATTTTTTACATTTTGACCCATCGAGATAAAAGGTTTAGATGGTCATCTATGAATCATATCGATCAGACCATCGAGAGAGACTTTATAATGATTTAATATCGGTCATTACGCCTACGTCATATAAAACATAGTTGTCTTAATTTTGGCAACGTTTTTCCAAAGTAGTACATTAAATGTATAATAGACTTAATTATACTAAGCACAAGCCATTATCATTGAAAACAGGTAACTAAAGAACGAGGAAATCAAATAGTTTTGTAACTAGAGAAGCAGACGAATCATAGAAACGATCGATCCAACCGATAAATCAAACCGGTCCCAATGCATCTCTGGTGAAGGCCGCGAGAATTTTAACCTCTACATGGGACACTCCCGCGCACAGGGATACACGCACACATAAACACTGTGCATGTACCGTATTATTCCTGCTGCTTGTCAACCGGCCAGCGCTTTCATTAACAGAACCAGTTTAAATGCGAGCTCCCAGTACCCTCAGTAAACGCTATTGATCTATAACTGTGATATAATGGTTTCCGACGATGCATTGGAGTGGTGGTGACACTGATACAGAACTGTCATCTACACGCGCACATGGGCATTAAGGATTATTCTTACCTGTTCCATGCCCAGATGATTGCCATTTTTTTTTCTAAGGGTGCCACTTTATAAATATCAGTATGAATAATTAACAAGTTATGGAGCGGACAGGCGTAGACGTATAATTTTTTATGTTTAAGCTTATTTTACAAATGAAATTATCAGAGATATTAGAAACACTCTTAAATTTATATTTTGAAGTCCATATCCATAAAAACTACACTGGTAATACAAATATCGTGTCATGTTACTTATTGAAAAGCTCCAACTCCGAAAATAAGTTTAAAATGCTCTCATGTTATAACTAATAGTCGTAAATAGCACATAAGAATAAATAAAATACAGTAATAAATGCCTGTCTACGCTCCGCTGAAAAACTAACCTTTTTAATGCCATGTCATTTAGTTATCATAAAAAAGTAATAAGTACGTCAAAAAATACAAATGTCATGAACAGAAATCAATTAATTTTTGTAGTAACTGCTTCAGCAGTGGCCTCATATGTGGGCACCATGTGGGATAAAGGTCGGCCAGGACCATAACGGTAAGATCATTAATAATACATATCATCACAACACTAATACGAAAAAATGTCGTATTTCACACAGACCACACAGTTACTCTTAAGTTGAAAAGACGTAACATATATGTAACCCTGGACCTATACTATGTATCCCATATACTATATGAATCACGGCGTATAAAAATGCCTTAACTATGTAGTTATGGCACTTTTCTTTTGATTATCAGAACAAGATACGGGTTTTTTTAATGTATTAACAATATGTCAATTCTCACAACAATTACACTTTCCCGGGATTTTTGCATTGCTTCATAAGGACAGAATGTATTTTAGCAATTGGTTTTGATTTTCTAATTTCTGGCATAAATATTCCGACAGTGTACGCGTAATTAACTGTATGATAATTGATAACTAAACTATTTTTTTCAACTGAACGTCTTTCAATGTAGATTTGACATTACACCATATGTCAGCTGACACTTTGCCGATACACGCAATAATTTAATTTAAAACTGTTATCATGGCATTATAATTTAAAAAAAAGTGATTGATGTTACTGGTGACCGAAGAGCCGGCGGCTTCCTCGCATAACGTATCAGCATTGCGATACAACGAGGAAATGCCGCCAGCATCCTTGGTACAATGCTTCAAGCGACTTTTTTAGATTTAATGCCGTAACTAGTTCAATTCTTGCAGTTTTCATGAAATTATAATTATTTTAAATAAAGGTTGTATTATGTTAAAAAAATACGTTATTTTATAATTAGCTGATGTACATTTTATTAGCGGATATGTCATAGGTCAACCGCCAAAAATGTATACGGAATACATTTACTGGAAGTAGCAAATTTCGTATTGGGTTGCGTTAAACCTTATTCGTAATGATGTAAATAGGACTAAGAATTAAAGTTTAGATTTTCTTTTCAGGTCAATTAATGTCTTAAATCGTTCTTTGTAACAACACGAACCACGTCACATCAAAAAACCATGATTTCCATAAAATAGAGTTCCCCTTCCTAAACCAATATAGACAAGTATCAACAAACCAACAATGCATCCGTATAAACTAGATTGTATCAAACCAACCCGCCTCTGGCATTTGACTGGTAAGAAACACTTTTGGGGAATCCTGAAGGATCGCTACAGTGCAGTCAAACATACCCATGAGCCTTTGATAAAGAGAGATGCTGGTACTCTCTTAGGGCTCTCATTGGCTGCAGTTTCCACCATCTTATATTCATATGGAAGGTTCTCACCAAAAGCTAAACCTCCGGAGAAAGAGTGCCGATGCCGCCCTGAAGAACGTCCAACCATAGGCTGCTCAAGGTAAAGCCCGTCATATTAATCGTAATATGACACAATATAGAAACATTTGAGAGAAATAAATGAAATTATGCTAACGTATTAAAGTTATCAAATTATACTCGTTTGTTTAATTTGTAATTTTAGGTTAACTGTATTATTCGTATGGTACCATACAGGCAGGTATACCGACTAATTAGTATAAATACTAACCTGAATAATAATTTATCTAACAGTACCTACGTCTTGCAAAATATTATATATTTAACCTTTTTCAAGTAGTTTTGTATAAGTATGTGGATAATGGCTACAGATGAAAAAACGAAATTTCTGGGAACAGACCTAGAAATAATGACATTTAACTGCCTAACCTTAGTACCGTACCTAATGAAAAAATTAGAACTGAAATGTTCTATATTTTACTAAAAATAACATTTAACATATTGATTGTTCCCATCGTTACATAGACAACGTGATTTAGGATTTTTTACAGTTAATATAAACCACTATACTTCGAGTTAATTAAAAAATAATAGACATAACCAATGACCTCTATATTGTCTGTGACTACTATGACAACATCAAGACAACATTAACTCATTTTTGATCCGTCAAAAGGACATTTAAATCATAAAACAAAATTATTGTCCTAGCTTGAAGTCAAATGGAAAGAAAATACGCCTGCAGTAAATTGAACAGCAATGGATAGGAGAGATCAGTTAAAACTTATATGTCTAGTTTTTTCTATGACTACTGGCATCGCGTGGTCGTACGGGGCGTTCACAAAAGTCACACCCCACAGAACTGCATCACATTTAAGGACAGAAGCGCTGCCTAACCAATCTCATTCTAAACATGAAAATAACATATTGCATATGAAAGGCTCTGCTGACTTGAGGCCGGACGAAGAGATAAGTCCCGCAAATGTCACCAGAATTATATGAAAGCATCTCTTACAACTACGAAAATAAATCTTAATTGTTATCGTTAAGATATATAAGTATAATGCCTATGATCTAAAGAAAATAAAGAAGAGATATTTCGGTTTCCCTAAGGCCATGGTGATGTGCTCACTCTATGCTAGGCTTGCCTTTTGATACTTTTCCAGGGGGCTGCATCATAAAAAGAGACTCGATTTTAAAAAGGTAACCTAAACGTTACTACGAAAACTATTTGGATTGGTGCGGCTTGGAATAAGGTTAAGAATAAGTTCAATGGAGGTATAGTAAAACTTATATTTAATCATTTTTATTTGGCTTATAACACAATAAATCCTAAGCATAAATTTTATCAATAATAAGTTTTAGCAAAGCTTTATTGAAACTTATTAGCAAATAGGAGCCATGTAAAGAGTGAGCACTCTAAGTTTACTCAAGCGGAGCTTGGCAATATTGCATTTCATAAGCAGATATTAATCAACCTATTATTAGATGCCAAACTAAGACATTGAAATATATCTCGATACAATCCTTGAATATTGCAATAATAGTTGTAGAAGTATTTGAGATTTCATTTAGATATTTTCAATATTTTCTTTATATATTTTCAAATATAAATAAAGTTGTAATTTTCTTGGCTTAAAACTTATTTGAATTCTAATCTAATCTAATGTACACACAGCAACCCTCTTAGCTATACATTGGTGGACCTTATTGTATAAGACATAAGGTCCATCGATGTGCAGCTAAGAGTGTTGCTGTGTGTACAGTCACATCTCAAAATATGGGGAAGTACGTTTGACGTGACGAAATTATGTAACCTCGACTTGTACACTGGCCATCAAATATATCGGAGCAGCCAAGGTATTCAAAAATATCGGAACATGCACTTTATTTTCTTAATAATAGAGGCGTTGTTCCGATATTTTTGCCCACCTTAGCCATTCCGATATATCTGATGGCGACTGTATCATAGCGTCCAGTCGACAGCAAAAGTTGTTAAGCGAGTGAGTTCTTCAAAATGTTCTTGACACGACTTTATTGGTAAGGGAATCGCTAACAGACGTTTCTGCATAAAAAAAGGGAATAGAGCTTGTCGTGTGATCATTCTTGGGAATTTACCGGGGACGGCATATACCTAGCTACTACCGAATAGGCTACGAGGCCAATAGGATATCGATGCTAAACTTGTAATGTTAGTTTCAGTAGCTTCAGTTAGGAATACTTTTTTCATCATTGCGATTGTATGTGTACAGTGTGGAAGTCTTATACGGGCGAATCTCTTAACGGACGGACGGTAGAATAGGACATAAGAAATATATTTAGGGAACTTTTACTTAGAAGTGCAATAAAAATTTCATCCATATAAAAAAATTCGGCCCGCAATGTTAATGCAACACACTCGAGTTAAACACTCGTTGACAGTTAGTTTCAAAAGCTTATATCGCGTAATGTTCGCAGTACCTACATTACTGCTTAGAAATTTTACAAAAAATAATTACATGTGTCTAATAGGTATAATTAAAGAAAAACCTCTTGGTTAATGATTATACTGGTAAATCCTATGTCTGGTTTAATTCTTCGCCCGTATTAGACTTCCACACAGTATTTGAATGCAGGGAAAATGATATTGATAAATTAAGTATGTTGTTTTAACCTCCAGGTCCACAAAACTAAAAGTTTTTATAGTTAAAAGCAATCTTATATTATCCAGTGAATTAAGTTGAATTCCCTTTATTTTGAAAAAAAAAAATGAAACAAGAAATGCTACTTTAAGTCCTTTTACATAAGGTTTAAATTCTATTGAAAAGGAGTGTACATTGCACTGTACACTGGGCCTTACGAGGCTAAACAATCATAATCCGCCCCATTTAGTACGCTTTATCTGAAGCCGCGTATCTGCTGTGCTGATACAGCCACATACATGTTGACGCAGGTTGGAATACTGACACTACGATAAGACCAGAAAGGGGGTGTCTGTTCTATAAACGTGATAACGGTTCGGTCAGCTGAGTTATCCAGCTAATTATAATATTTTTCATTTGTCAGATATACACATAATACGTATGAGTAAGATTGGTTTAAGCATGGTGCCTTCAGCTTCTATGATTCCTATGAGATTTTACGAAGGCTATTTAATTAAGGTTGTATACTCAACATTTTTTTTTAATTGGGAATTTTTTGTGTGGTTTCTACTCAGAATCATGAGCTCTTTCGAGCCTGATAGGAGAAAAGATGTGTCCCAAGCTTTTCATACATTTTTTGTTACTTCCGTTCCGTTACCACCATATAAAAAAAGTGAAAAATAGTAACGGAATGGAATAAAAAAGCTTTCACACATTTTTTTTCCTATCAGACTCGAAAGACCTCTTGATTCTGAGTAGAAACCACACAAAAAATTCAAATAAAAAAAAGGAGAGTATACAACTTTAAATAAAATGGCCCAGATAAGATACAACGTCATGCATACAAAGTCAATCGAAATTTTGCCAAATTTTGGGATTGCCCCAATTTTATTTATGTACCCAGAAATAGTTTGATGTTATCCGTTATTTGGGTTTCAGAATAAAATGACCGTAGTTTCGTTTCTGGGGTTCAAGAGGGAAATTTTAGGATGGAAAGCGTCGTGTGAAATGTATGAAATTTGACTATAAAGCAGAAATCAATATAACATGGCTGTAGCTATTTTGTCGAACTGTACAGAGATGTGCCCTATTGATTAAAGATTAATCAGAAATCTTAGAACAAACAATCGAGTAGTTTATGGTTCGGTAGACCCGTTATAAATACACATTGCATCAACCTTGATAAATCTACGCGGTTATGCATTAAAGGTTGCGATTTCGTCTCACCTTGTGTCCTACTCCATGATTGTAGTCTATTGTAGAATAACCATCAATACAGAATCTAAATTGTACGTACATTAAAAAAAAAACAAGGTCTTGTCAAAACTAAGTCCGCCAGCGTCATAATATTTTTTATAAACAAATAAAGAATTAAGATACTAAAGCTAAATCAGATGTAACAAATAAAAATAATGCATCAATCAAAAGATTAAAAACTAATAAATTTCAGTACATTACCTACTATGCGTAGGGCGACGAAATTATTCTTTGACGCAGCTGTGATTTCAGTGTCTTTTTACACTTCCTATCACGTTTTTTCCTACCTAATAGAAAAATATCGACCTAACAATGCAATAATTGAGAAACTAAAGAAAGATTCTTGAAGCACGCGTACACTTTTGAGGTAAGCATTAAAAGTTTTAGAAAGTTTTTCCACACAATTCAAACTCTAACTGGGGATGAACCGATGACAAATTCTAATTCTACACCCTGATTTCAGCTAAGTTTGAAATTAAAATTGAATAGGTATTATAACTAAGTAACGTGGACTAGCTGTAGACTTCGATGATAATCAATTATATGTAATAAATAAGGTACGAGTTTGTCTTCAAGTCAAAACAGGCTGAGATTTGCAGCGACAGAACTTCGTAAAGATTGTCGGTCAGATTAGCAAGGTCGGACTTTATACCTAATAGGTAACATTGTAACTTACCCTATCTCTTTTCCGTCTCTTCCTCCCAGGATAAGTGTTAAGCGGTGGCGGCGGTGGGATGTGATAGAAGTAAGGTGGAGTGTATAGAACATCCTCCAGACCTGCCACAGGCGTGGTCCGAGAAGGCGCCAAGGATCGCACCGTCCCGTACATACTCCGGTTTCGTCCCTGACCATACATCATGGCACTAACACTGGCTAAATATCCATGAAGCTACACACGGATTAAAAAAGAAAATAAGCGCGCGCAAACTACCAAAATGGCGCACCATCCCGCGTTGCGACAATGTAGAACTTATTTTTCTACTCAAAAATAAGCCACTATTGTATTAATTTTGTATGACAAGGTTTCTAATAAATATTTACTAATATTTTTAATTAGGACCCTGACATTGCGAGCGGGCGTTCTGGTTTAAAGCCGTACTGAAATGCGTATCCTCAGCGAGATACAATCACGAACGCTGCACATTTAATTATCATAGTTTATCTGCTTTTTCCAATAGGCTACGTGGAGCGAGACGTATCGACATTGCTGTGTTTGAAAATGGGTAAAAAAACATGTGCACACGCAGCGCCACACGCGGATACACACGAGTGATTTTAAAAAGTTTGTCATAGCATTTTGTCGCTTGCATCGGAGGATGCAACTGTCATTGTAATGGGCACATTCCATACATGTTCAATTTGCCTGTGTGGCTTATTTAGGCGAACCTAGGGTGAAGCAACCTGGTTACTTACTAGTTGATGGATATCTACAAGTTGACAATTAACTGTAACCAGAGATTCAATGCAGGACACAAGCGACACTCGGACAAGTCTTGCCTGCGATCACGGCTCTGAAGTCGAATCCGAAGTTCGATCTTTCCTAAGGTTCTCGGTAACTCTTATTATAAAGAAATAAGGTCCATACACAAATGTTACGTCAAACAACTGTCAACCATACGATCTTTGACTTAAGAATGAAGTGTCCATCACTGGTACCTGTCAACTTAAACCATTGGTGCCTCTAATTTACCACTTGACAATCTAGGCATGTTGTTACGTTTTCAATCCATATTAAATAGGCTGCTGTCATAAATAAAAAAAATTGATACAAGCTTTTATTGCCGACTGTACTTTTTTGCACAATCATCAACTATCCACCGAGAGGATTCTAACGAGCCTAAACATGGCTAAGCAGGGACCTGGGTATGTCCTTCAACTAAGTCCAACAATGAGAGGTAGGGCACAGCGAAATACCATCACGCTCGAGTCTGGAGAAGCCTAACTGGGGAAGTACCTCCTCCTTACAAAATACCACAGCCATAATAGCACGACTACCTTTCAGGTATGTAGTGTTGTGTTCCTGATGGTGAGTAAGGTTCCCAGAGCTTATGACTCCCTTGGTGTCGTGGGTGCCCATGGGCGACGGTATTTGCTTACCATCAGGCAATCCGTCTGCTCGTTTGTAGCCTCTGTCATAAAAAAAAAACATGACGGGTTTATCTTGTGTGTTTTAGGACTTGCTTTGGCTAGCTTCTGGCTCCAGATCAGATCAGAGCAGTGATACTATAGTTTTGCATTATCGCTGGATTACGTGTGATAAATTTCAGCTCAATCGGTTAAAGCAGATATTGCTTGAGTCGCAATATTTCACCAGACATCGTTTCATATTTTCATACTTACATTAAAAGCTTGTAATAAAGTAGTTATATTTATATTCGATTCCAATTACATACTAAGGACACACTTGGCTAGGTCATGTGTGTAAAATTGCCCAAAAAATATGTTGACATATAACTAGATTAAGAAATCAATTTTACATTGTTATGTGTAGAAACCGTACCGAAGTTTAAATCAGTATTAGGTGAAAAGCTTGGTTAAGAGATTTAGAAAATAATAACTGCCCTGGAAATACCCCGTAAGCTTTAATGAATACATTTATTGTTATGAGTGTTATGACTAAAAGCTAAGCTTACACGTACTGCATGAAAGCCAAACTTATAAGACCTGCGGCGCCATCCGGCGAGAAAATCATGAACGAGTAAGCTACCTGCCTACCGAACTCTTCCTGCCATTCGTTCGCGCTCATGCAACCTTATGTAAAACTTTTAAAGTGACGGGATAGATGGCGCGACACGTATAGCCATGACCATTCCGCTTTCTTAGATAATCATTGTAATATTTCAATATTGTATCGGCTCTATGGATTACTGATAAAATGTCAAAATGTCAATTTGAAATATATTGTCAAACATGGGCGTACACGGTGCATCGAAAACGGGGTGTTTAAAATGTAAATAATTTCACAGTACACCAGTAGCCGGTCAGGCCAATATAACCACATAAAAACCTCATTCTCTGAACAAATCCACACAGCCCAAGATGCCGACCGGTACTGGAATAGCTACAGCTTTCTTTGCATTGATATCAAACAAAGTAAACTGCAGTTCTTCACTTGGAAGAGACAATGGTTTCGGGAACAACTACATTTGGGCAAGTTCTCTAGAGTCGGGTAAACAACTGGCCACCCGTCACAAGAAACCTATGATGGTTATCATACACAAGTCTTGGTGCACATCGTGTAAAAATCTGAAGCCGAAGTTTGCAAACTGTCCAGAAATTCAATCTTTGAGTAGAAAGTTCGTTATGGTTAATTTAATAGACGATGAGGAGCCCGACAACCGTGCTTACGCCCCAGATGGTACATATATACCAAGGTTGGAACATACGATATATTGTATATATCTATTGACTTATTATAGTATATTTTGTGTCATTCCAGACAAGTCTATATGGGTTAGTCCACATGGAAAGGTACCTTGTGGCGCTTGGCGCTTTCGCTATTCTTAATGACGCTTTAATACTAATTTGACACTTAGCAACGTAAGCGCCAAGCGCCATAAGGTACCTTTCCATGTGGACTACCGCATATTAACAGAAGCTACCAAGTAGCTCGTTTTGTTTAAAAGCAGATATCAAAACTACATTTTATTCACAAGGGAGCAAAGTAATTTCATACAAATTGTGAATGATTTATTGGCGTTAGCTGGGTTGAATGTAATTCTAATAGACGCTCTTCCTAAAGGGTCTTTCCTTGTAGTTATCGAAAAAAAAAAAACATCATTTATCTGTGGATGTAATTTACCTACAGAAAGATTAGACTTTGTTTACCTTAATCAAATTTAGTCTTGTTTACATTAGGTACGTTTAAGTTTGTTTATTTAAAACGGTTCTCTGAGTTGATGTTTTACACTAACCAGTCTACTTAACTACAGTTAAGAAAGTGAAAATTACTAAGAAGGTGTCTCAAAGTATCCACGCTCCTTTAACTAAGTGCTATCTGTCATTTCCCTATGATAATTAATTAAAAAAAGTGAACTTCAAAACTCTACTACATTTATTTTTCACCTCACTAGCTCGGGAAGAACTGTTTTGTTCTTTAAATAGATATCAAAGTTGCATTTTATTCACTAGAGTGCAAAGTTATTTCATACAAATTGTTTCTCGAGTCGAATGTTTTTTTGATACTATCTGATCCGATATTGTTTTATTTAATGTTTTTAAAATCGCGGCAGTGAGGTGAAAAATTGTGTGTTTCGTTCGGTAGCAAAGTGTGCTTTGTGACCCTCCCAATGCTCAACATTCCACTCTTTGAATCATTCGTTTTCAATTTTGGAATCATTCGCTAGCTCGGGTCTCAATAATAGCACGAGAAGGTAAACACTAACTTTGCTCCCTTCTATAACAAATAACTATTTATTAAACTGTTTTTTTTTCTACCCAGGATCCTCTTCACGTCTCCAGCAGGCAAAATAGACCACGAAATTTACAACGAAGACGGCAGTAGTCAGCACAAATTTTTCTACAGCCGAACAGAGCAAATCGCCAAGTCCATGAAAAAGGCGCTGAAAAAATATCAACTAGACAAATTCGATGTATAAAACGTCAATTTGAAAATTCTGGTAATTGACAGATAAAAACCAAAAACGAAAACTTAACTCTGTTTACAGTAATTGGATTGGCGCCAGCGTCTTCAAGAACCTACTTTTCACCGCAAGTCGACGCTAAGACCTGGGATATTGGCATCAATAAAATCATCAATAAAAATACGTGACGCGTTGTTCGTTTTTTGTACAATCGAAAATTTTAATTACTAAAGTTAAGTGAGTATCTATTTGTTACTTTTTATTTGAAATAAGTTTCTATCTGTCGATATAAAGATTTTTTGCGCTTTCTAAGTAATGATGATGGGTAAAGTGTGGTAATAGATTGTAACGGTTCACAAAAAATAAATAGAATCGACTCGACTTTCGAAGATTCGCGAACATTATGCAAACATCGAATTAATTTATTATGGGTATTCTAGTTTTTCATGTCACTCTCTTGCAAGACAAATTGAATTTAAACATTTTCAAATCCCGGAAGATCTTACGCCCAATATGCCCAATGCTCTGGTACCGCGGAGACATCGAAGTTCGTATATTTCGAGCATCTCTCTTTTACTTCAATTAAGGCGTCATGAGAGCGACAGAGACAATCTTTGTTATCGCCGATTACTATGGAACCGCCACGAAAACGTCGAGTGTCCACCGCTAGAGATATTAATCAAGTCAATTAATGGAAACGACTTTGAAGGCAATGTTTTCATTTTATTTTATTTTACTTTATTTTACGTATCTCCGAAAATAGGACTATAATTACGGTTATTTGTATTATATGAAACATAACTTTTAGTTTAGTTAAAAGAATTATGAGTTATGCCGCAGAGTACTTACTCGTATGACAGATTTCAGCGAATACGTATAAGGTAATAAAATTATTCATTCAAATTAACCTCGGTGTTCCTTGTCGACTAGGAACGTCATATCGTATTTATTATGCAATGGGTATAGATCGGGACCATATCGCAAATATAATAGACAAGTATTTGATATTTATTGCGAAATAAGTTCACGTGTTAAAACCCTCGAGTCATAGCACCATAGAGTTAATTTTTTTGTAAAAAACAAAAACACTTTGGAGAACACAGTGATGCCATGTCATCCATGTGTCATAGTCATAGTCATAGACAAATGAAACAAAAACTGCTATAGCGAAATATGTGCGAATGTGACGAAAGATGCGATCTCCGTCATGGGTAACAAAAACAAAAGACTTACATCTTCGACGACAGGCTCGACGTACATCTCCATGGTGTTGTTGAGCGGCGGCAGCTGCGCGGGCGCCGGCGACGCGGCTATCGACGAGCGCCTCGACGTGTTGCACGAGCATTGCGACACCGAGCGGCGGGACCGGGGAGATTCTCTGTGAACAACAGTAAGGTAACTTTAGTGAGGTAAGCTTTATTGGTGTTTAGCAATATGGCTTCAATAGCGTTGGAAGCGGGTAGCGACTGAAAATAATATATACTCTTTGTGGTCGTAGGGCAGATATTTTTTCCTGAAAACCCTCACAATCGTACTTTAGATGTAATTGGTGGATATAGATCTATATGACCCGGGTATGTCCTTAAACTACGTCCAACAATGAGAGGTAAGGCACAGCGAAGTACCATCATGCTCGAATCTGGAGAAGCCCAACTGGGGAAGTACCTCCTCCTTACAGAAGACCAGAGTCATAATAGCACTGCTACCTTTCAGGTATGTAGTGTTGTATTCCTGATGGTGAGTAAGGTTCCCAGAGTTCTCCAACCCCCCTTAAAGGTCGGCAACGCGCTTGTGACTCCCCTGGGTGCCCATGGGTGACGGTAATTGCTTACCATCAGGCAATCCGTCTGCTCGTTTGCCACCTTTTGTCATAAAAAAAAATAAAAAAATAAAAATAAAATATGGCTAACCAGTATGTTTATAATATTATTAAAATCGAAATGGAAGAAAAATCTGGCACAAAAAGTCGTGTTCGAATTAACGTCTCTTTTTAAAGTCTTCAAACAGCTTTCTTTACGTCTAATAGAATTGGGTACCTTAAGTTTTTTAAAGTGGTCCATATTATATTTTTTGTAGTAAGTAAACTGCTAATAGTGTTCAAAACTGTGGATATCCCTTTTTTATTCATTCTTGTTTTTTTGAAATTTTTTTTTGAATACTTCATTTGACAGATGAAGCGGTTGGTGATATGAATAGAGCTCGTGCCTAAGTCTGTAATACGTGTCTTCCATTAAAAAAAAAAGTAAAACCGTCAAGTTGTCATTTGACAGATTTGAAACATCGCCGTTATTATTTCGACTTTGTTTGTACGCTATGCTCCCTAATTTCTGCTGTTCTCGAGTGTTTTCCAACGGCTTCTGCCTGCCCCTGGATTTTGTAGTGCCCGCATCTCACGACGACCACCAACATTCGCTTTACATTCGGAAAGGATGCCTTTACGACGACGACGACGCTCACGTATTTCTGGACAATGATTCCGCTTTTTCGCTGACCATTGCACTGAACTAAGGACTGATTCCTCGAGCTAATTTAGCAAATAAATTGAGCTTGTCATGGCGGTTATTATGGAATATTCAAGGACTGGCGACAAGCACAACGTTGCTGAGATTCGGGGTGCGAAAACATTGATGAAAGTTGCTTAAGCTTCATGATTGACGTTAAAATGTCTTTTCTATATATATAAAACACTATTATCACTTATAATATGATTGTTTTCTTATTTCTAGGGCTTCTAGAAGTGTTTATGTCCAAAGTGCAACCAACTGCACTGTTTTGGGTAGTAGCGGTGTGGAATCGTTTTGTTCGAACGCCACACTATACGGTAGCAGTGTGGCGTTCGAAACGAATTCAGTATAAAGATATATTTTCACTCATACAAGTGAAAATAGTTGTGTTACTGCAATAAAACAACAAAAAAATCCATCAATCTAGTTTTATTAAATTATCCTGCAAATTTATAAAACATAGGCTATGATAATGATAACACTATCATTCAAATATCTGATGTGACTGTGGTTCACTCCAGAGTGAGGTTTCAAATATTTAAACTCCCTCACTCGCCGTATTAGACGCTCGACGTGTATGCGTAAACTAGCAATTACTTTCCCGAGCAAAACTTCTTTTTTGTGGAGGTTTCTTTGAATGAGACACTTCGTGGGTGAAGGAGCTTAACATTTCTTGTCGTTGTTTGTTGTCTTGATCGTTGTCCAGAAATACGTGAGCGTCATCGTCGTCCTAAAGGCGTCCTTTCCGAATGTAAAGTGGCTATACGAGTATGGTGGTCGTCGTGAGATGCGGGCACTACAAAATCCAGGGCTAGGCAGAAGCCGTTGAAAAACACTCGAGAACAACAGAAATTAGGGAGCATAGCGTACAAACAAAGTCGAAATAATAAGTATAATAGCGGCGATGTTTTAAATCTGTCAAATGACAACTTGACGGTTTTACTTTTTTTTTAATGGAAGACACATATTGCAGACTTAGGCGCGAGCTCTATTCATATCACCAACCGCTTCATCTGTCAAATGAGGTATTCAAAAAAATATATCTAAAAAACAGAAAGGAATAAAAAAAGAATAGACACAGTTTTGAACACCATTAGCAGTTTACTTACTACAAAAAATATAACATGGACCACTTTAAAAAACTTAAGGTACCCAATTATTCAGCAGAATAAGACAAAGTTGAACTATTCACTGAGGTTAAGAAAATACATTCTCAAATCTGTATAATCTTTTCGTAGTTTGGTTTAACATATTTAACAGTTGTCAAGTCTTGCATCAAAACGCCTTTAGCGCCGAACGATTTTCTACTAACAAAGCAGTTTGCCTTTGAAACACTGATGAAGCCTGAAGCGGTCACGAATGTCACGATATGTCGTGTCCTGTAGGCACTGTCAGTAGTAATAGTGGCTAAGGAGGTGTTCAAAATGAAATGAACACATCTTTATTGCGATGAGAATAAGAGCGTGTACTGCGTCTTTAACCTTTTGAACGCTTTTCCTCTCGCGTCAAAATGTGACGTGTACGCCATGGTATGACTTGTGAAGAACAAATATAAACCTTATCTGTCAGCAGGACAATTGCTTTGATAGCGTCCGTCATAGCCACTTTAGTGGGTGGCGTGGCAGGCACGACATCACCCGACCACTTTAGTGGTGCTTGGCGTTCAAAAGGTTAAACATCTCTCTCGCTTAGTTAATTATGCTCGCTCGACATGTTAAAATAAAAAAAAATATGTTATCTAGACCATCAATGCATTCTTCATCTGCACTGATAAGATAATAACGGGATATTGTTGTGCAGTTAAGTACTATATTATCTACTTAACAGACATAGTTTGGCCAGTGAATCGCTAAGACCATAGACAGAAAGAATCATACTGTCTTTTTTAATGCTACTCGTAGTACAGTCAGCAGCAGAAGTTGCTCACGCACTTATTTTAACTATAAAGTCGTGTTAATGTCATTTTGAAGACCTCGCCCGCTTAGCAATTTCTGCTGCTGACTGTTCCATCGTGTCACACATCTCGACACGAAAAGGAAAGCGAAGAGGGTCTTATTTCTTCTACTGCTACTGGTACCTACTGACAATTTCGTTTTTGTCAGATTATAGCAGCATAAATTAAAACATGTAGCTTTTCCATTACTAAAAATACTATAGCTTATATGTTTTAAAGAATTAAAAATTTAAGTTATAAATATTAGTTTTTTCTCGATTTTGTCTGCACTTCAAACTATATTTACCTTCTTCTTCTCCTACACACGTGGCTGGCCGCTCGGTCGCATCTGCATCGCACTGGCACAAAGTACCCCAGCTGAGGCAGCGGGCCCGGCTCAGAGTCCGTGGAATCACTCCACTCTGGCTGGCTGAACGGCTGCACTTCCATGACCGCCGGCATTTTAGACGAGACAAAAACGTCCCTGGATTTTCGGCGGGAAACACTGGCCAGTTTTTTAAGATTTCTATCACTTATGTTGCTTTATAAACTGACACTACATCTTGCAGAATGAACACCTCGGTCGTACATTTAAGGTTTTTTGTTTTTTATTTTTATAATCACGTTTTAAGTTCGCAGTTTAAACCGCTTCTGTAAAGGTATTAACCTGAATGTTTCGGTTGTAAACCAACGGAGATATGAGTAAAAATTCAGGTGCGTCTAGCGGCAAATAGATTTACAAACGATAAGATAAGATATTATATAAATTAGGTGAGCAAGTGCTTAAGCAAATAGTTTATCGAAATTGTGTAGGGTATAAAAAGTATCGATAGAAATAGGTACGATAAAAATTATGTCTCGAGTAAGAATTTTTAACAGGTCATATGATGCCAGATTCTAATTACTATGATGATTACATACATTTATTCAAGACGAGTCTCTTTTTATTACACTTTTTACGGACGGCAAACATATTTGAATGGCAATCAGAAGTATAAACAGCATTTGTTGACACTGCGGACGTGTTTTGAGTATCTTGGTTTTGGTATAAAATATTACAGATTTATATTTTGTTGGCCGAGGGCCAAAAACATTTTGAGTAGATTAGAAACATGAGTTTTCGCTGTAACAATAGATTTATAATTATAGGACGTATAGCTACTAGCGTTCTTTAGTTGTAAATTAACCTTTCAATTTCATATATATATGTTAAGTTCATAAGATTACCTAGCCGCGATAGTGTTTCGATATACTAATTAAATAAATGTATGCCCCGCACTAGTAGCTACTGTACCTCTTTTCTTTTTGATAACTAATAAAAAATCTTATCGGTCACTAGTTTCGAATATAATAATCATAATAGTATACGACTACGACTATACGCTGTTTTGTCAATTTTTGTCAAAGTAACACATAAACTTACGGTTTTTAATGCAAAAGTCAGAAATGGCCCTTTACACCAAATGGAATTACGAGTATAGTACCTTTTGTGCTGCATTGAAACTAAATTTGTAGGTACCTAACTACAAAGTTCAACCATTTGCACTCGTCCTTTATTTTATTTATTCATATTCAATTGAATATTATTCAGAATCTGAGCAATTTTTATAGTTACAATGAAAGTTGTATATTTTACTTATTCTTAAAAGATTTATTCCAGTGACAACGGAACCTCTATGGAAACAGAACATCAGCTACTTGAACATAACCTACACAGTATCAATTTAATCCAAAGAAAGCATTGCCCGCTACCTGATCCCGAGGAAAGTCCTAAAGGATTCGAATTTAAAAAACAGCCGGTCGTGAAGGAATGCACATTCCTCGGGCCCGTGACGCACAAAGGAACCGACACTAATGTGATTATGAATAGACTTTTTTTTTTAAGGATGGTCTATGACCATGGCGCTACGCCGATGACAACGTATGGTGAAAATGAAAGACTATAGTAATGGCCGTGTCTTTGCATCCTAGAGATAATTTTGTTCGAGTTTTGATGGTAAATTAAAGGTAAACTTCTATAAATATTACTCGCCCTTCAATTTTATACGTATATTGGTAAAATCAAAGATACGAGTAATAGAGACTGCAGAAATAAAATCTAAGAAATTGGAGAAATCGTCATGCTCTGAGGGAAACCTTAATTAAATGGTGTTTATAACATGTCATTTGAGCTCAAAGTGGTAACTGAAATGTCAAATGTAAATTGTTAACAACATATAAGCAACCATAATGAATGACCGAATTATGTGACGGACCGTACAGCGCCATCTATTCCTATTTTAAAACTCGAGTAACGTTTTTTTCTCAGAACATTCGGTTATTTGGTTATACATATACCTACGTTTATGTTACTTAAAAAAAATGAACAATTATTTTATATTTTGCTCTGATCTAGGAATTAGGATACATATAGTGTAAGTAACTGCTTTTAGCTTGCTTTATATGTATATAAAGTCGGTAGAGTTATACTATTTGACATTTAATATGAGTCGAAATCAAAATTTGAAGCCATAAAGTCTGATTTTAAACGTACCTTTTCTATAGAAGAACTGAATACATGCAATAATGCCACCTTTTAAAAATGGTATCTCTAGTTTGTCTACATGATTTGTAATTAGCCAATGGGCTGATTAACTATCCTGTCGCGTACTTTCAGTTAAGCACTGACAACTTATTTTAAGTTACAAAATAGCGAATACCTCAATGTAATCAAAGAAATATAGCTCTTAGACACTGAATTATAATGGCGCATATCGCTAGCACTTCCCAGCTTAAACTATTCGATTTGTCCTATTCGTATGCAGTGGCGTCTACGGTGTCTATTTTGAATAGTTGACACATCGCATTTAAAGCAGCAAGCGACCGTAACTTCCTTTTGTGGTGATGAAAGCTTTGAATGACTATTTTAGATACAGTCTAGACCAGGGCTCTTAACCGGTATTAAAAAAAAACCAAGCAGGCTATAGGTGAAAAACTTAGATAAATAAAGTACCTGGTCAATGTAGTAGTAAAGTGTGTGTATACGCATATTGTCGTTCTATATTCAAATTCAACGTAAGTTCCATATTAATTCTTAACACAATTACATAGACATGTTCCTTTAGTTAAGTTTTTTACCTATGATTTGCAATTACATAGTACCAATTTCTCGGTTTCTGAATACTTGATTAGAAATGTCTACATTTTCTATAAACAAGGCAAGCCGGCCGCGCTGATCGAGTGCTATATCTATCATAATTAATATCTAACTAAACTAACGTACTTATATGAAATTTAAATCGTTTTAACGAAGCATAGAATAAAAAAAACTAGCGTATTAGAAATTTAGAACCTGCTTTTTATGGAAGTGACAGTAATGTATTTATTTATGTTATTGCTTCTATTTAAGTTACATTTTCCAATTAAATATGAAATAGAAAACAAAAAAACAAAGAGCAACGAAATAATACCGGTATTTTTTTATGGATAAAATTCCGGTTTCGACGAGCCCTTGTCTTCTTGTTGGTCTTGGCTCACATGACACACCCTTAACGGACACCAATGGCTCTGTATTTTACCTGATTGTTTACATTCGTTTTTATCACCTAGTCTATTCAAGAGCAGCAAACTGACGGGGCTAGTATACTGTATGCTACGGTTTAAAACGTTTATCGATGTATAATTAAAACTTAAATAGGAAAGTGTAAAAAAAACATTTACGAAAGGGGAGAGATGCTAATTCGTATTATATAAAATTACGACATTTATTACACGCCGGGACCAATATTGATTTATACTCGATATTAGATATAGTTACTTAGATTCGTGTTCGTTTTTCGGTTGTAAGAAGGACATTTAGGTATTTATAAATTAACCTATCCTGTAAGATCCCACTGCTGACGAAAGGCCTCCCCCTCACTCTTTCACGTGTTTATGGTACAATAAAAATAACTCCTTCAGCCTTACCGTACTCGGGTTTAATATTTTTAATTCGACTTATTTAACACTATGGTATATATTTCTGATTAGGTAGGAAATTAGGATTATTTTTCTATGGTTCACACTAATAGATCTCCTACTGGTCGTACAAAATATATTTTTTATAGTTTTTATTAATTAAAATACGATCGCAGTTACGTATTTAAACAGGTCAAGAGTATTTATATGTAGGTTGGCTCAGGAAGCAGTAACAAAAGAGCTTGTACGCAAAATTTCATATCAATCATCATTCAAGTGTTTTATCACTAGCCAGCCCATAGTTCTATTCCAAGAACTATGCCCAAGGGCACATGTCCACAATAGACAGCCTTGTGTGGGGTCCAAAAACGTGTAGGCGGTGCCCCTCAGTGGTGACTGCCACATGTATGTGTATGCGTTTCCGTTTTTACATCTTCAAATCTAAGTAAGATCAAGTTAATATGGGTTAAAGATATGCAGATACGTAGGTACTTCGAAATGTAAAGATGAAAACATACATCTTGCATCATAATTGTATACTTTTGCGTTATATGCTCATATATATTTTTACCCGAAAACTACATAAAATAATGAAAATAACTGGACTCGGACTCGGTTTCAAAATGGGAACTAAAGTCAAATTTTTAATTAGATGGAATAAACTGACAGCAGTTTTCATACATTTGACAGGTCGTTTGACAACTTTAGTATGAAAACTGCTGTCAGTTTACTCCATCTAATTAAAAATTTGATTTTAGAGCTTACTAGAAACATGTCGCCTAGTACGAAATAAGTACGCGTGCGTTTATCCGTTTGTAATGTACAGTCGACGTCAAAGATATGTTTTTTACTTTTGCACCTTATTACAAAGGGTTAAGATGAAAAGGCGTAAACATGTCTTTGACGTCGACTGTACCTAAGTAACATAAAATACACAATTATTTGTAATTCCAATTAAGCAAAAATTGGATTTATATAAATTAACTAAAGTGTGTTTAAATGTATTTTCAAATGTGACTGAACTCGTACAGCCAAGATCAAAAATATCGATACGGGCAGAGTGGCAAAATATGTATCCGATACGTGTACCTTAATATCAACAGATATCAACAATAAGGTGCAAGGTACAATAGACAATAATACTTGCATACATATTTTGGCGCTTTGACCGCTTCGATATGTTTGATCATACTGACTGCAACTAAAGATATGACTGTACCTCTACATTTAAAATTACTTAATTTTCGTCGAGGGATAATCAACGTAGATAATAATAGATCTACATTTTGATCAATTGGTTCCACGGTGTGGTCCGTGCTTAAGAACAAACCATTTTGCTGTGCAATAATACACCTTATTTCCTTATGTTAAGGTTTACTTACGTTCATTTGTGTTGACGATGACGGCCGACCAGATTGGAACCTTATCATACTTAATTAACCATAACCCATCCAAGGAAAAGTTCAAATAAATCCCTCGACTTAATGCGATAAGGTCTTGAGTATGTAGATTGGTTGTATTGTTGTGTGATTTGATGAGAGCCGGTTGATAGACGTTATGGAGGCGTATGATATGGATACCGTATTTGTTAAGATAATGTCAAGGGTATGGTTCTTTTTATGCTGATTGACCTAGTCTAATATGATCATGCTACGAGTGATTAAAACAAAAATCGTCTTATCTGTGGTCAATAGTTAACGACTTATATGACCAACAAAAGTCAAGCCGGCAAAAAAATCTGATAGCACCTTATGGCCTTGACATAAGATGCGATAAGATGTTTTTGCGGTCTTGTTATCGTAAGATATTATTGCCGGTGACTGTAAAAGTTATGTTTTTGTGGTATAGTGTTACGTAAGAGGGGGAGCAGTTTATATTGATATTTCATAGAATCAAAGATTTGGCTTTAAAACCTTTAACTTTCACAATATTCACAGGAAAGAACCGAACCTAATTGTATGACCCAATAGTACTTTTATATAATGAGAAAATACTAGTAACTGCTATGTTGTGGATTATTTCTTGGTAACATGCGAGTTACTCATCTTTGTAAAGATATTGAAAATCTTTCTAACTTATTTTGAATACGTAGATGTAAGGACATAACATTTTAAGCGTCCAACTCTCTAAAGGAGAAAGGCATAAACATCTAGTTAAACCTCTTTTTTTTGGTTGACAAATTGTAAAAACGTGACAAATTTACCTTCGCGCACTTAACTTGCAGAGTACGCGAGAGTATTTTAGTCGTCCATACACCGACCATGCTAGTTCAATCGCCAACGAAGCACTCTGCCCGGGGGTAACCAGTATAAGCAAGTCCTCCCAGCCAGTAATTATTTATAACAAGAGCGCCAACGCAAAAATCGATATTCTTAAACGAACGATTGTCTCTCTCAATCTCATGACGCCTTCATTATAATTTGAAACAGATGCTGGAAATGTTCGAAATTTGATGTTCGCGGTACGCCGCCAGGATCTTCGTATCATATTTCATGGATTTCTTAGAAAACCTGAGCCTCTCGCTCGCAAAACCATTGAGAATACAGGACCGGGACTGATGAATCATCGACCGTTGACTCTGCGTACGATTCTCGATTGTTTAGTTATTGCAGCCCTAATGCTACCACCTAAGTCGTTACTCCCCAAGGCATACAGTTTAAATTCCTATAAACTGATTGTAGTAAAGTGTTCGGTCCAGCTCTAGCCATTCATGTGACGAAATGTAGTTTTCGCTAATTGTTCCGTTTAGAAATGCTCCAGTTTCAGAGACGGGTTGTGAAACCGATTAATCTTTGCTTTAGCAATGTTCAATAGAATCAAACTAACGATATGTATAAGGAATAGTTGTAACACTAGTCTGAATAGAACTTCCAAAGGTAAAATATAAAGTCCGAACAGAAAAAGGCTAATTTGAACCTAAAATTAGACCTCCATTTATAAGAATTAATTAACTCCGCTATTCGCTTTTTTTTTTAGTAGCCTATAAGAGTATCCCACTGCTGGGCAAAGGCCTCCCCTCTTTCTCTCCATTTGGTCCTATCCATTGCACTCTCTCGCTATCCACTTATGGCATATTTTTTCACTGAATACTAAATGAACAGCACACAACGTAGGTATCTCTGTTCTATTTCATTTTCATGATTTTAGAATAAATTTAGACAAATTAGTCTTTTATTTTAGATCTTACCATGATAAACTAAGCTCTAAAATAAAACTCAGATATATGGGTATTTTTGATCGGGTCGAAGTTCGCCGATACGCCGATACGCGTGTACGACGCGTTACCAAAGTTGCTCATAATTACATATATCAATACAAACACTTAGTTTTAATATATCATTTTATGTATCATCCACTCGAATCCGAATACCGAGTATAAAGCTGAAAGGGTGTTTGTTCCCGATTGATCAGAACAAACATTATTCCGTCCGTCTTAACACTTTTCTTTATTGTTATGTTCACACGCTTTTAGCAAGATTTGCTTATTCGCAGATGTTGTTGCTTACATATGTTTACACCAACATCATATATTGGTCGTAATACTTTGAGTAGTCGTGTGAAGCCCACACTTTATACATAGATTAAATTATAACAATATTTAGTGTAAATATCAACTTGAGAGTAAATTATATGTCTAGCCACGTTTATATTTTACTCCCATTCTGCTGACTTCGGCACAAGCTCTTACGTATACCTACTTTGGTTATCCGGAAGGCGATAACTTGACCTAAGTTTGAATGTAACGGTAAAATAAACTTTAGTGAATTTCTTGAGCCAAACTGAACCCAAAATCGTGGGAAATACCCTCGTAGATAACCTATCTACGAGGGTATTTATAGTTTAGCCAATAAGTTTCTGTCTTAGAGACAGATATTATTATACTTTCTTTTTTGCGATACATATAAACGTTTACCAAATTATACGAGTACGTCGCAGTCCTTCATCAAGAACCGGCGACGTCACGAAAGCTCGCTTAAACATTTTTTGTGCTTGTTTTTTATGATCTGACTAATGTCACAAGGACAGCTGTGATTAACTCGAGATGTGTTCTGCTCGTTGCCAATTTGTGTTACGATATTATTATATTCTAATTGAGTAGGCGATGACCGCGTAATTCTACGAAGAGGTTTGCCGCTTGACATTTTGGTGAAGTATATTCGTAGCAGCGTAACTTTGTTGCCGACCTTTTATTGATGTTAACATAGTACGAAATGATAGGTTACAAAGAGTTTCTTTGTATTTTTATTGTTTCATTGTATTATAAACAGTTTCATTGTATTTACTGTCATACTTCATAAATCTATTGAAAGAAGTTGATAGTTATTTGTCAAATAGAGGGAAGTTGATTTTGCTACCTAGCAAGAATCCTGACACTCGCGGGCTAGCGAGGAAAATTCTAGGAATAGTCGCCTGCCGATACTCGCTTGAATGTTCGCAGGTCGCTACCTGCAAACGTTCAAATTCAACCGATAATTTTCTTAATTGGAACCGCAAGCGCAGGCGATGCGATGGTACCTAAATAATAGGTGAATCATGGTCGCGAATGACTGACTCGACTCCAGGCGTTTGATATGGTAGAACAATTCAACACATTTAGGTTTCATCTCACACCGTAACCGAATCCAAACTAATACCATTGTTATGCTGTATCATACCAAATCTGTACCCCATGTTAGTTACACCATGATTACCAACTTAGTCACACTCTATCGCTGACGACTACGTACGACGAATGACCTATTTTACGAGCTTCGATCACGTAGATACCATTGTAGTCGTGATTCTAATGGTATGAGATAATGTCATAATTTTACACGTAGAAGTGGAATTAGGGAGGTACGTAACACCTAGTACTCGGGTCCGGATTGATGTCCTGAAAGAGTGAGAGTGATTATGATATATATATTATATGATACTAAGAGAGTAGAAAGAAGAAACAAGAAATAGTTGGTTGTTCTCCCCTTCTGGTCTAATTTGACCAATTCTCTTGAAATTTTGTGAGCAGCCTTAAAGTTCTTGTTCTTTCTTCTTAGGTTAACTTAACACTCTAACTACCTACCCTCATATGTAGGTAGAGGCTGGGTTTAATTTATTTTGATTATAGAACCAAAAGTATTTTTATCTCAACCTTTTCTATTTTGAAGTACTCAACTAAAGCCAAGCGACCCGTATGTGACTACGGTTCATTACGCGTTTTTTGCTGGTTCTCTGAGTCAGCTACAAAACCAACCGAACATGACCTTATCTGTCCATCTTAAACCAAACAAACATTAAAGAAAAAATATTAACTAGTACTTCACTTGAGTTCTATGTTCGCTGGATGGCGTAGGTGTACTTAAGTCTGATATTGTGTCTTCATCTTTGACGATAAATCAAGGGTTTTATTTTACCATTAGGAGGTGACAAACGTGGGATTTAATTATGTTGTATGATCAATTTGTTTTTATCTTATACCATTATCACAAAGGCATCAGACATAAAATAGTAAGTTGTACGAACATAGTACTGGAAAAGCGTAAAACATGTATGTATTAGTCAAAAACTAATCGCTTATTTATTTTTTAGTGTGTGGTGGCTATGCCGCTAAAGTTCAAATTGAAAGTGGCAAATACATAATTGTCAAACGCGATATTAAACTAGGAACCAGCCTCTACCGATAAAGAGCTGCCTGTACTTCGAATCAAGCAAACATTAAAAACATTATAAGAGATAGATACGTTACTTATAACTTGTATAGATGTTAGTGTTTACTCTTCGCCAATATGAAATACATAATTTCTAATTCCATTTCGGACATGACAGCTTCATGGGTAGGTACAGATTACAAAGTTTGTATTGTACAAACAGCATGAGTTATTCTGCTGACAGTTAAATTTCCTACTTCGTTTAAATTGTCTAAAACTATTCTTGTACGAAAATGAACAACATCCATAAATCCTCCACACAGTTTTGTTCATACATAAGTCCCAGTCACCAAAAATGTTCTTTCGAATGACATCAACATCGTCATTTCGATATTTTTAGTACATTCCGTTAGCTCTTTCCCCAAACTGTCCCGTTTTATAATTAAGTGTAACGTGTATCTCGGCATATTACTGGATTTCTTAAAATATCTTCGTTTAATGGCACCTGGCATATGGATGTGCATAAAATATCAGTTTAATTATTAATTAACCTTATCAAATTGTAACTGTTATAAGAAATTAACAATCAGCATATCTACAGTAAGGATGTGTACCGATATATTTAGCCAACTGGCCCGTTAACGCAAAAATCGAATTTCGTATACAATTTCGAGCATTTTTTACTCCAGTTACGGCGTCATGAAAGTGACAGAGACAATCGTCCGAGATTTACGAATATCGTTTTTTGCGCTAACGCCGCTTACATGGTAAGATATATTATATTTGTTTATTACTGAAAATTTAACTTCTTCGGCCTGAAAATAGTAAATATATATGTATTAATTCATTGATTATGAATGCGTTACAGGACCTTAAGGAAAAAATAAAATTGACATGACAAAATGTCGATTTATAAAGAAAAATATGACAATTAGTCGAATTATATCTTAAAATTTTACAAAGTTCACTAGTTTTTCAATTAAATACAGACTAAATATCGTAAAAGGTGTCATGAATAAAAAAACTAAAACACCGCCCCGTAGTGTGAGAGTTTTAATAAATTAGGTAGGTATCTAAAATCGTACACAATTTCTATTCGCCAAATAAATAACAATGACAATTATATCCTGCGCCATTTATTTCCATTGACAGGCTACCCGCATGTAGTCAATCTTTACAATTGATTGTCTGATTCGTTATTCCGTGGAGCGAGTTCATTCATTGAAATCTTGATGGCGATAAACTTTTATTGTTACAACTTGGCCAATCTGTGTGATGTTTGTTTTGATAGTATCGGGACAATTCCCGATGCCAATGTGAAGTTCAATTATTGTCACTGACGCTAACTTCTTATGTGGGTTTATCGCGATAGTTTATCCCTACGACATAGATAAGATGGTACTGTCCTTTGACCCCAATCAGTGTTTGGAGCAATAAAAAGCCAATATCATCCTCTCTATATTAAGATGTAGTTACCTATAATTAGATACCTAAGCATCAAATACGATTGCAACATAGATTTAAGTGCATGTAAGCTAATTTGTTAGTAATCCTAAATATTTTTTCAATCATGTCAAAACAAGAAGTTTAAGATATTATCTGACAGATCCTTTGTTTCATAAGTTCATTGACATTCTTAGAATACCTACACATACACAATGACTGACTCTCATTCAATTGTTTAAA
The DNA here is from genome assembly GCA_022674325.2 of Grapholita molesta. NCBI lineage: Eukaryota > Metazoa > Arthropoda > Insecta > Lepidoptera > Tortricidae > Grapholita > Grapholita molesta. Next base: position 4,705,235 of record CP053121.2, on the reverse strand, counting down.
TAATTTAGGAGAACACGGTAAACATAGAACTTACTGAATCAGTTGAAATAGTTTTTTCATTCCGTCAAAATCGACAAGTAACAACATCGTGAGAAAATCTAACACTACAGTATCATTTAGATAACAAACAGTAATCTTTCTAATGACTCAGGAAACATCAAAGGAACTAACTGCCAACTTCAACAACTGTTCCTATCTTTCACTAACATCATTAGCCCGAGAAGGAGGAGAGATATTGTGTAAGTAATACATATGTTGACTTTAGGAGTCGAGTCAATAATGTTGTTAAACTAATATGCAGCGGCCGGACTGGGTAGTGTCTTGATCTTAAGTAGGAAGAGGCGTGTAACGAAAGTGGAGGTGAAACATTCTTGTTAACAGGGTACTTTATACTTATGTAAATACTTTGTTGGAATGGCCAAACATTTTACTGTAAATACAGAAGTTAATTTAGAATTTCTAAATATTTCCTTCACATTCTAGGTATGTATTTAGTTTTGCTCAGCAAAAACAGGAGCATAACTTATTTATGTACATGCAACGGAAATCATATATGTATTTTTATTTGGTTTATAATGTGTCTTTGTTGTGACAAAACGGACTGTTTCTAAATAATTCACTTCTAGGAAATCATTATCTAAGATTCATGTTTCATCACTTTCATCGTCATAACATTAATTTGACGCTACTCCGGTCACCGGCGATTTAATTCCAAAAAGAATAAAATAGATTCCTTTTACTACAGACACACTTCCTCTTATCGGGGCCAATGACATTTCCAATTCCAAAAATATCATAACGGTCGTAATTTGAACTTGAATCCGTCAATTAGGGCAGACGTCTACGCAACCGTTCGTTCTATATCCGGATGTCTCTGTGACAACTCGCGTATGCTTGGCCGAAACTAATACGGCTCTGAGAATTAGAAAAAAAAGAAAAGGGCTGGCCGAAAATGAATTTAGCTGTCTGGTAGAATTAAAAAGTAAAACTTGTCAACTTTTTTTGTGTTTAAAACGAGTTAACGTGTCGTTTTGGTATTTCTAAACCCTTTTTTTTTTCGTTTCGTAGAAATTAAATGTTTAATAAAGGCAGACGTAAGAAAACAGTATGTATCATTGTCAAAAAGTAAGTACATAATTAATGTAGTGTGTCATATAATAATACTTGGCTAAAATAACCCTTTTCGATACATCAGTGTAGTTATAAGTATTGATATTTACTATAGGCTGTTTTTTTAAAATAAATATAAACTAAAGATATTTTTTTTCTTATTTAGCAAGTGACGGCGGAAATAGGTGGAGTTTCGTAGCGCTTTTAAAAAAAGCGTTTAACTGTCTGAAAATAGAGCAAGCCGCAGAGAATACGGGTTCTATACACGCCTTTGGTTCTGTACCCTTACGATGAATTGTGACTTTGAGGTTTTCGATAACGACTATCGAGTTTACTATCTGTACATCTCGCTTGTACTATTTTAGTGCGAACGAGATGCACAGATAGTAAACTCGATACTCGTTATCGAAAACCTCAAAGTCACAACTCATACACATCAACAGACTACATACAAACAGTTAAGACAAATGACTTTCATATAAAGAATGATATATAAAAGTGGCATTTCTTTTTATTAGTGTTATTACTGTATAACGCTAGTTATAGTCGGCCAGTTAGACCAAGTCGTTCGTTCATTGACAGATTTATTGTTATTGGCTCGCTCTGGGCCGACAACTGTTAGCTTAACAAATTAATAACCATTGTCCCAACGGGTTTACTCCAGCACAGCTGTTGTGAGAACTTAAAGGTTAACACAACTACAAAATGAGATAAAGTCACTACTTAAATCATTATTAAGTTCCTACGTACTCAAAGTTCTTTTGTAACGAACAACTATGATGTTAGAATATTTTGCCCTTTTGTGCTTTAGTATAGTTTGACTCCCTCATACACCGAAATTGGCAACATTTGTTCTTCACTAACAAATAAAAGTTTCAATTAGTCGGAAAGAGACATACGATGATTTTCGTCATTTTTAGGTTGAACGAGCGTTTGTGAATAAGGCCATATATTATCTACATATCGTGACAACTTTGAAAAATAGTCGTAACTTAGTTATTATGCCAATCAAAACAAAATTGTCGTGTCTATATATGTATGGGACACATACAGAGTTGCTACATTCAGTATCCTGGAGTATTAGCAGTGTGGGCTACAAGATTTTTAAGAAGTGACGATATATTAGTTTAATTAATCACTTTCATTCTGTAATTAGTTTAATTTTGGCAAAGTTATGGCAACAATCGTTACAAACAATAAAGTGATTGTCTGATCACATTTTAATTTAATGGTCTCAATTAATCGCAAACATAAGGGCTCATTGAGCTGTCCTGCGACTCATCTTCATTTATCTATGCCATAAATCTTTCTTGGGATTCAATTGACTCTCGATTTATGTATTTGGCCAGATGTCTGTTGACTAAATTATATGGTTAAAAAGTTAGGTTAGGAAGTGATAGTTGATATAGTAGGAAGAAAATGCTAAAATTTATATAACAAATATTTGTAAAAGAAAACGAAAACATATCTTATCAGTCCACTATCCGTGAAATCCGTAAGTTCATGATTTAAAAATATATATTTGTATATGTCTTAAACGGTAAATAATTTAAATTATTTTTTTTATTGTGCAGACGTCTGCTAGCGAATATCTTCGATATTTAAATCGATATTAAAGCGGAACTCGAACCCACAACCACTGCCCACCATTGGGAGTGCACTGGGCTAGTGATCCAGTGGTTGTGGGTTCGAGTCCCGCTTCGAGTCAAATTTTTCTATTTTTCTTTCGATTTAAATATGGTAAATAATTTAGTTCAATTCTCACAGATATGATATAACTGTAGAATATGATTCAAAATGAACGTATCACGCAAAGGACTAACTACAATACAATAAAACGCAATAAGACCTTTCTGTTAAAAATTATATTGACAAGCGATACAGCACATAAGTGGAGTAACTAAACGTGACCACAATAGTGATGTCCCACAGTCATAAAAAAAAACAAACGGTTCTACTTGACCTGATTGCGGTATTCCGTGTCACTAAGAGTTTTGTTCATTCGTTAAGTCGCTCATTCATTCAATTGGCGTGAGTTGTCAACTACGCCTTCTACTTCAACATGCAAATCCATTGTTTTGTTGTTAGCAAATTCGTAGACTGCTAAATATGTATCAATGCTATATTGAAATGACTGAAATACGTCGCAATCTTGATTTAAAAGCGTATTTCTCAAACTTAAATAGATAATTTTTACAGCACCTTTGGCTCTTTGCAAACTTCAATATCACTTTTCTGTATACTTAAATCGGTTTATTTTATAATTTTAGTGAACTCGTCTCTTTTCATTATTGGACAACTGGTCTGGCTTAGTGGGTAATATTATGGGTGCCTACGAAGCGGACAATCATTCTACAAATATGAAAACATCTCTTGTACAGTCGCCATGAGATATATCGGAGCTGTGGAAGTGGTCACAAATATCTGAACAACGCCTCTATTGTCAAGACGATAAAGTGCATGTTCAGATATTTGTGATCACCTCCACAGCTCCGATATATCGGTTGGCAACTGTAGGTACATTAGGATTGAAAACCATTTCCTGCGAGACTTTTCATACCGTGTAAATATTGTCAAAATGTTCACTCACCTAAGAAAACTTCGTACTTTGCGTACATTCTCTCATCTAAGGAAATAAACTCGAAAATTATGCAAAAGTTCGTCTTCCATCCATCAGCGTTTTCTTATCTTATCTGTAACGTACAAATACAGCGGAACTTATTTGTGTTGGAACATTTGCGACGCCGCTCTGCGCGTTTACTGCGTGTACTTCGGAGCGCTGCGAAAAGCTTTGAGTATTTCAAGTTTATAGAGCGGTAATATTGGACATAATTTATATATGTATAGCGTAGGGAGGCCTCCCACAAGGTGGACCGACGACCTTATGAAGGTAGCGGGATGCCGCTGGAAGGCGCAAGACCAGTCTTTTTGGATCGTTTTGGGGGAGGCATATGTCCAGCAGTGAATGCCTTTCGGCTGACATGATGATGATGATGATTATTATTAGACAGGGAACTGTTTAATAGAATTTTTATTCTGGCTTGCATACTGTTCAAACGATTTAATTACTAAGTAAAAGTAAGTTATAATAAAAACGTAATAAACAGTCTACTATTTTTGGTATGAATCCTGCTCAAGAAAACATTTTTTTTTTAACTTATTATGGAACAAAGTTAGGTCGTTAAACAATGAACATTTCCATAGACAATCGGCGCCACCTTTTATGGAGACCAATCTCTTACCGGAATTAGAATTTAGTTGATGTATAAGTTGATATTGCTATTGCAGTCAGTTACATGGAGCTATGAATGGCCGCCCTGCCCTGGCTTTAGTTATCAAAATACCTTTACTAAAACATATCTAAACATACCTAATCTACTTTTCGCAGGTTAGACAATTAGCACAAACATTACCCCAGTTGTGTTATTGGCGGAATCCGGCGGCGGGTCAACGTATTCCGTTTATTTATACATTTGTTCCTCTTCATTATTATACGCGTACCAATACTTTCGTTTTGTTTCTGAAGTGGATTTGTTGAGATTATAAGAATGCATTGAATAGAGACAACGTGGAATGTGTACGAGTACGTACCTATTCATTTGGTTTAAAAAAAAATGTTTACATAGTTTATTGTTGCCTAGTTGAACCAAAAAAACAAAAACAAAAAAGTAATCCAATTGTAAGACAAAAGCTTCAAAAATACTTTAAATGTATAAAGTGAGACGCTTGAATTTTGATGTTTATCATTCTTAAACGTCAGTAAAATTTAAAATAAAATACTACGTTAAGTACCTACGTTTAATAAAATTAGACTCGATGTATAATGAGTGGATAACTTTTCTTTTGAGTGTCTACTGAATTCCATTCAGAGCCGAAAGGTGATATTGTGAGATTGTGCCTATAACTAGAATGGTTAATACTCTGTGAAGTATTAACCATTCTAGTTTAACTCTGTGATGATTATAATATAATGAAGACCCAAACTTGAACTTCATACACCGCGAATGCCTATAGATAGCCCTTTACGAGTTATGTTATGTACGTAACATTAATGTAGGATACTACATCCATTCACTTCATATCATCTAATTATGCATTCATTATAAAGCAGTTGTAACTTAAAAGATAAATACTCTGTTTATCCTTTATAGCACTAAAAATATCGCACACACTTTAGTTCTCACAAAATTTTTTAATCACTACACTTATCGGTATTCGGTATTTCGTATCGATTATTCTACATTTTAACATTTGAAAATTCAAATATCGAAGTTCGATTTCCGAATGGTTTACTTTTTAATTTCGTCCGCCCGCGACGCGACGCGTCGGGCCGCCCTCGTCGACTGGGCGCCGTTCGGCCGTCTGCCAACCACGCTTGGAGAAAAGATTTATTTATATAGATATGATTATTTATTTTAGCATTAGAAAGATAATTTCCAGTTTGATGTTTAGAACTGCAAAGTTCATAAACTGTACGGTTTATTAGGCTTATTTTAGGGTAACGATACTACTCGTATACTGGCAAGGGATCTCGGCTCGAGCACAAGTGTTGTAGGTAACGTGATAATGTTGATCATGATCATACATTTGAGATCTTAAGTCGTTCAATTACAAACTGTTTTTCATTAATAAAGATATTTAATAATATACAGTATATTCTCATCGTGCAATGAATCTGACATAATAATATACTCAGACAGACCTAGCTGGGCTCTATTTCACCAAACTGACAGGTGCGACATATGTCAGCGTCATTGTTACTAGCGTAACAGACGCTCATGGGCTAGGGAAACCGCTTCACATTATGCGGGCTGTATGTTTGTTTACAAATACGACCAATCACATGTCGAAAAATATGAGAAATTCTTCTGAGTATCGTGACATTGTCGAGAGCTCTTCACCAAACTATTACCTATTTATTGACGATATAATAAAAATGGAAGGTATTTTATTAAAAGTAACGTGTCCCAACGACACCTGCAATGTGAGACATATGTTGGGAATCGTGACAATTGTCGGTCTGGTGAAATAGGGGTCTGCTGTTATATATCATTTTAAAGCTTTGCTGCAATAATACCTTAAATATATGAGGCAACTCTGGGTGCCTTATTAAAGATTAGTAGGAACTAGGAAACTGGAGTCGGTCTAATTATCTACACTTTAACCAATGGAAGAAAAGCAGGTCAGCGAATCTACTCGATAGTCGGCACAAAACGTTGGCAGACTGGCAGCGCAGAATCAAAATAGCGAGAGAAATGCCTCCAACAAAACCCAAGTGTAATAAAAAGATAAAGAAGTTTCAAAGTCGTAGTTACCCCTAATAGCCGAGCCGAATCAAACCGTAACGACCCGATAGAAGGTTATTTATATAGAATAGCAATAAAAGTTCAGGCGCATACCTACTGCATTCGACTGCCATATGCACGAAATACAGTAGGTTAGCTGTTTCGTTAGTTTTGTTCGAAAGCTTGTAGTCATAACGAATTAATTAAAAAAGGTTTTAAATAATTAGTATGTCTTAGAACTCGCGTTCGAAATAATAATTTTATTCGACTGAATGTGTATCTTCATAATAAAGACGAGATGTGACTACCTACTGATCTAACTAAACATCTAACACGTAAATGCATAATTTTAAACTTGATATAAAAAGTAACAAATTATATTCCTCATACTCTTTTTTCTCAGGAATACTTATATTACCTCTCGGTGTCAAACTTGACAGCCAGGGTTGGTTTAGGAACCAATTATTACCAATCCAACCAATAATTTCCTATCAGATTTAAATGTAGAACTAGCCTCAGAAGGCCTACCGTAAAATCGAAATTGGAAAATTTCGGACATCTGTCTCTTTTACTCCAACTAAAGCGTAGTAATTAGAGTGAAAGACGATCGTTGGAAATTTGCTTCAAAACTTTAACTTTGTGTCCCTTAGATGCTTCGGAACTACTGTTTTCAAACAAAGGACTCTCATAATCAATACTAGTCTGGAACGATAATTGACCACTAAGGCTTCAAGAAGATTTATTCTCACGCAATTGTAATCGGATCGCCGGTCACGATCACGACCGATCTGAATGGTGGCTGTATTGCTCAGTTACTCAAACACTTATTAACTTGATGGCTGCCCTAAATCCAGTCTCCAGTTATAACTAAAACAATAAGTAAATCAATATCACAGGACTTCCTTACACAAGTTGACTGAAGCCCACGGTAGGCTTAGAGGCTTGTGTTGTGTGTGACCTATTTTGCAGTCCAAAAGTTGACCTATTGCACATTTCACCACTGTATCTCAGGTACAGTATGTGCACTTTAATTTGTGTTCACCAAGCAAATGTAAACTTTAAACTAAAGGGAATAACGGCTAAAGTGGTGTCAGTTAGGGCAGCATCGTGGGTGGGACGCAGAAGGAATAGGGGATAGCCGACCTGGGTGTTACTCCAATAACTTACAAAACGTTTAGCTAATAACCAGGTATTTTTTTTTATTTGTAGTTGATCTGTTAGTCCTATTTAAATGAATTATAGTACAATTTTCCAATTGAAGTTACAGTAAAAGTGCAGTTTCATAGTAAAGGAATATTTCATAATTACTTTCTCTGGATAAAAAAAAATGCATAGCGATTTAAATATTTATGTTATGTCCATAGATTATGGCATTTGGGGATATTGTATCTATTTCGCAATGAATAAGAAACTTCTTGACAGAATTTCATAAAAATCTCACAAAAAAACTACTAAGTAAATATTTTTTTCAGAAACGTGATATTGAAATCAAATAAAAAAAATCAAACTCATTTATGAGGCAATTACTCGGTAAGTAATGCAAGTAGCTGTCCTAGGTACAATCTAGGTTTGGCTGGAGCCTGAAATTGGGAGCACACCCGTGTATCATGTAAATAAACATTTAGGTTACCTAAAAAGTCACGAAGCAAAAACCGTTTGGCAAAATAACGAAAGAGTGTATTAAACAATACCTGTATAAATAATATTATATGTATAATATTGGTTACAAGACTGTCAAGTAAACCAGGATCAAACAGTTCAGTTGAATATAAAAACTTCAATGTAAAAATGGCTAATTAACGAACTTCTAGACAACCAGTAGCAGAAAAATTAACGGGAGGTGTAAAAAAAGTTTAAATAATACAACATAAAATAATAATGATATAGATATACAAACATAAAGAAATATGAGTTGTTTATGTTCTACTCTGTGACTACCCCCAAGATGATACAAGTCATATTTGTGGGAGGCCTATGTCCAGCAGTGTACTGCATACGGCTGAAATATATATTCTTGCGTCACAGCTTTAATAATAAATAGGTACAACCTATTATATCACAACTAATTAACGATTAACACGGTACTGCATGCATGTTTCGGAGAACATAGGCCTCCATTTTCAAGCACTAAGAGTGCTGAGTGTCCGATCGGTTCGCCGCTCGCGTCACCGGCCCGTCGCGCACTGATGTTCTCCGAAACATGTCGCGCGAGTGACTAAATAAACGTGAGTAGTACCGTGCTAATCGTTAATTATTAAACATGTCTCATGTAAGTTTAAATACAAATATCACAACTAATTTGAAGTTATTAAGCGAAATCTCGTGGTATTAAGGTAGAATAGGCAATAAGCCCAGTATTTTCGGCGACTGCACCGCAGTGCCAGAAATGTAGGTCAACCCAGTTAGTGCTGAAAGCCGATATCCATCTCAACAGCTCTTTCCACTATGACATACTGCGCTTTTTATTCGTTTATTAGAATTAAGGCTTTTACGTTATTTTTTTGTTAGATGCAGCTTTTAAATGGCGGCCATTACATATGTAAACTCAAACTCAAACAAACACATTACAATGTTTTGTCTGATTTAAATGTAATTGTAAGTATTTCATCTACCTTTTCATTTCTGTTTTTTTTTATGAAGGAGCTTTTTTAGTTTCATTATTTTTCGAACAAAAGCAAATTTCAAGCAATTCTCTGTATAATAATATTGATTTAAACTATATGAACGGCGTTACGGAGTGAAACATGTCGAGCATTATTCGACTTATATAAAGCATGAGTTACCCGTTTCTATACAATTAATTCCAATGAGACCTAAAATTGGAAGGGCAGTTGCTATTTAGCTTTTGTAAAAATAATGTCTAGGTTAAATCTTAATTTGAATTATTTTGCCGAGTCAATGCATTGTCTCAATTAGCTTCAACAAGAATCAAACATTGCATAATTGCGGATTATTCGCTAGGAACTTGTTTATTATTATCACATTATGTTTATTATTTTGACGACCAGTCTGGCCTAGTGGGTAGTAACTCTGCATATGATTCCTATGAAGCCGATGGTTCTGGGTTCAAATCTCAATCAGGGCATTTATTTGTGTGATGAGCATTAGATATTTTGTCCCTGACAATCCTGAGTCATGAGTGTTTTCCATGTATTTATGTATTTATATGCACCTATCTACCGCTTACCGAGCTTACCGTAGGACTAGGTCGAATTGTGTAAGATAATATGGTCCTGAAATATTTACATTTATATTTATTAACACAGCACATTTAACACGTGGTCTAGTCAAAAGTTATGTGTAAAAGACTATCCTAACTAAAAAACGCGGGCCCAAACGGTAAGAAAGTACTACGATTTTTAATAATTCAATTGTTCGATGCACGGGCGCGGTTATATTTCTGTCTTGACCAGACCCCCGCGGGAAATCGAGTGCTCGGAATGGAAAGATAATTTGATGGGTTGCGACCGGAACTAAAGTGCATTATGCCCTCATGCCAGTCGCTATATAATATGAGCCCTCCATGGGATTGCGTGTTAATAGCTATCTATTTACATACATACATTTCAGCCGTATGCAGTTCACTGCTGGACATAGGCCTCCCACAAATATGACTTGTATCATCTTGGGGATAGTTGCCATAGTCGCATCGTTTGGCAGGCGGGTTGGCGACCGCAGTAACTGTAGATTGGGTTTCGACGGACGCCTCTGCCCGTGCGTAGGATTTTCCCTTTGTCGCCTCTTACGACACACGCGGGAGGAGATGGGGTGGTGCTATTCTAGTCAGCAGGCATCACACGTCTATCTATTTAAAACTTCTATAAGTTTTAAGTTAATGCTTACTGAAGGATAGTTAAACAATTACATATTAAGTCTACCTTGTGGGGGGGGGGGGGAAGCTGCCCACGCTGCGCCTTCCGGTACGTGGTCGCCACTGGAGAACCTGTAAGCCCCAACGGCCTTCCCCACAAGGTGGACCCCACAACACGGTAAAAATCGGGGGCATCCACTGAATGCGGGTCGAACAAAACCGCCAAAACCGGTCGCAGTGGGAGGAGAGGCATATGTCCAACAGTGGAAGCAGATACGCTGATGATGATGAACCCAAAAGTACTTTACGTAAGTAACAACATACCTACACCGAACCTATCTAAAATAATATTCGTATATTTCATCATTCATGTATAGTCAACCAATTTGATTTCTAGGCCACCTCGAACCTTGTCACAGTCACGTTAATAAAGACTTAAAGAGATCTTTTGCGTCTTTCATATAGAGTTTCACTGTGACAAGAAACGAAGAGGCACATAAATCAAATTGGTTGACTGTACCTATCAAACTGATAAAAGTTTATCAAATAAACCCTTAAACAGCTTGTTGCATAAGATCTCGCACAACCTATCGCATACACATAACCCGCTTGATTCTAAAACAGCCTAACATCCATAGTTTCTGTCGTACATATGCCATTTGTAAATAGATGTTTGCACTTGTCCAGTGTAAATACAGCCTGGCTACCATAGAGTACTTAATGCACATATGACATTTTGCTTCAGAGTATATTCTTGTACTAAGAGAGCGCACGTGCGCATAGCAGCTGAGCGGCAGGGTTCTTCCAGTACCCTTACCATGAGTTGTGACATTGACGGTTTCGATAACGAGTATCGAGTTTCCTATCTGTGCATCTCGCTTGTACTGTTTTAGTGCAAACGAGATAGTAAACTCGATACTCGTTATCGAAAACGTCAATGTCACAACTCATGGTAAGGTTACAGTAGGTCCTTTCGTGTCTCTACCGTATGTAACACTTTTTTTTAAATAATCGTATTGGCACAAGCTTTGCAACAACTTACTGTTTGTCCATCTGTTTTTGTTAACCATCGGCGCTGTCCGCTCAGTAGCTCCGACGCGCAGCGCGTACGGCCCCGTATCATTGTTTTTTTTTATTCAACGACGGTGGCAAACAAGCATACGGCCCGACTGATGGTAAGCATTTACCGTAACCTATGGACTCCTGCAACTCCAGAAGATTCACTTGCGCGTCACCTACTCTAAAAGATTTTGGAGCTCTGGGAACCTTACTCATCATCAGGAACACAACACTACATACCTGAAAGGTAGCAGTGCTATTATGGCTGTGGTCTTCTGTGAGGTCCCCAGTTGGGCTTCTCCAGACTCAAGCGTGATGGTACTTCTCTGTGCCCTACCTCTCATTGTTGGACGTAGTTTAAGGACATGAAAAAAGAACATTGCTCGAAATGTTTTGCCTCGTATTCGATTTAGAACGTAAGTAACCCGTTTTAACACAAGTCTGATCTCTCGATAGTTGAGCGTTCTGTTTAATACAAAAATACTTTGATAGTATGATTCGCAATGTATTACTACCACGTACTACACCGGAATAACCCGAGCAGCGAGCGCAGTGCGCACGAGCACGGATATACTTTTATTTTGATAACATGATACATTCATTCAGATGGCTAATCGAGAGAAGGTTTAATCATACTTTAATCTAACATTTTTTTTTATGACAAAGGTGGCAAACAAGCAGACGGATTGCCTGATGTTAAGCAATTACCGTCGCCCATAGGCATCCGCAACACCAAGGAAGCCACAAGTGCGTTGCCGGCCTTTAAGGGGGGTTGGAGCTCTGGGAACCTTACTCACCATCAGGAACACAAAGGTAGCAGTGTTATTATGATTGTGGTTTTCTGTAAGGATGAGGTACTTCCCCAGTTGGGCTTCTCCAGACTCATGCATGATGGTACTTGGCTGTGCCCTACCTCTCAGTGTTTGACGTAGTGTATGGACATACTCGGGTCCAAAACTACACACTATGGGACATTATATTCCAATACCAATTACCAACCCTCAAAGCAACAACTCATGGTAAGGGTACTGTGAATTACACTGAAGCGGCGCGACGCGGGCTCGGCACCGTGCCTTATGCCTTACGCTGCTTGTGTGTATTTCACGCCTAATACGGTTAATACCCTCGTAAGCATATCAAATGATCTGAATTTAAAGGTCCGACATCCCAAAAGGAGACACAATAGTAGTTTATGTATCTGTGCATAATGAAGGGCATATTATTATGAAACTCGCCTTCGGCTCGTTTCATAAACCCACACTCTTGTTGTAATGCCTAATTATGTATAGTTACATACACTACTTTATCTACACACATATCATTAAGTGTTTTAAGATGGGTTCAGAAACCGTAGGGAAATGACTTATTACTAGGGTTACTAGTAAACATTAAAAAGTCAACGAACAAAACAAATGACAGCTTGGAACGGCGGCGTTGCGTATTTCGTATCTCAGTCAATTTTTTTTTTAAACCATAGACAAACGAATGAACTCCCTATTCTACTGTCAATTGAGTTCAAATGTCGTTCGATTTATATTAAAAAAACATAACGAATTGGCGTTTCGTATCAATGGCTGTTTTAATATCTATAGATACTAGATTAGACACCCCACTTGAATTTGACAGCTGTTCCAAATTTAAATTCATAACCTACGGATTTCAGTAGGTAATGTTAACATTACCTACTGAAATCTTTCTGATGGTTGGTAATGCTGGTCATTGCCTACGGTTTCTGGACGCATTTTAGAGCACTTATGACATGTACGTAGATAAATAATAATATCATTGACTAATTATCATGCTATACCGTTTAATAGCTGACAGAGATAACCATCTGAATTCAACTCGCTACTGTTTAACCGACTATCCATTCACATAATGAACAAAAGCCACAATCTACAATTATGCCATTTGCAAACAGGAATTACAGATTATCGGATTGGCGACGCCTATAAACCAGCACCAAAGCTGTACCCTTACCATAAGTTGTCACATTGAGGTTTTCGATAACGAGTATCGAGTTTACTATATGTGCATCTCGCTTGTACTATTTTAGCGCGAACGAGATGTACAGATAGAAAAGTCGATACTCGTTATCGAAAACCTCAAAGTCACAACTCATGGTAAGGATACACGCTATTCGAGTACGCGCTATCGGCCGGTGATCGTGTCAACAATGCCTATTCACTGGCCAACTTTATTGTCTAATTGTTGGCTATTTGTTTACTTTCTGTCCTTGGCCTTAAATCTTATCAGGCATACATTTCCAGGGCATGGTTGTACTGTACACAATGTGAGGTCTTGCGCTAGGCTAGTCCATGCCGGCTCCAAGCGACCAGAAATACGACGTAACACGAATATGATAAAAAGTACCTACCTACTTATATTTATTAATAAAGTCGTGTTTGTTTATGTACATTGACTTACCTATGACTGAACTATGACGATCTTTGACTTACCTAGTTGGATTTTTTCCTTGCAAAATGTCAGAATAACTGTTAATCTTTAAAAAAAACTATTAGGCGCTAATACGTTTGTGGGTCATAGTAGTCTTTTTTGACTGACTAACTTAAGGCACTATATTATATTCCGTTCGAGAAGACCGGGCGGACTGTGTGGGGGGAATATAGTTAGGGGTTAACTTTAAACTGACGAAGAGTCATCGGTACCTACCGTTGTTAAAACTTTAGGTAGTACTTTTACTAACCTGTTTAAGTTATGGCTCATAACCATGTTTTCTTTGGCACTGTCAGCTGCATTGTATCCTGCAACAAAATGAATGTCATTAATACCAATTTCTAATATCATTAATTTAATTTATGGAATTTCAGTACTTAACATATTTTGGTTTTTCTCAAGATTTCCAAGCAGCGGGCGGGAGTATGTATCCGCTTTTTTAAAGTTACAAATAAATAACATAATTTATACGTTAGAAATAAAGTTTATATACCACTTGTAACACAAGAACCGCTGTACTGATTGTGATTATCTCAGATTTATTGGGTCGTCTCCTCCCAGAATAGCTAAATAAGTATGCATTTGAAAACAAAAAAAAAACACTTCTAAGCCAAAGGGATTATACGAGTAGTCTTACATTAGAACATAAATTGAGTACATAAGCTCATAGTCCAAATCTCAAAAGGGCAGAAACACAAAATGACTACAACATAATTAGTGGACGGCGGAGCTCAGCTTGCATCATATTTTTGGGTCACTTGGCCCTACGGGCCGATACAAATCGATTTACTAATAGGACACAGTGGGTTTGGTTTTCCGCATCTGGTATTTCTTCGTATGAGACTAATTGTAGTCATTTTGTGTTTCGATCATTTTGAGTTATGTAATGAACCATGAGCCGATGTAGTCATTTTGTGTTCTGGTCCGTGTGAGATCGGTCTCACACGCTCTCACATCAGCAGCCAAAGTTCGCAAGAGTAAAATAAATGCCGAAAGAAAGGTCACTTTTATAATTTTAGTCGGCTTAACTCCATACTTGGTTGTATATCTGTAATCTTAATAAACCCGCGTTTTCGTTCCGCAGTGCGCAAAACCGTATTGTGTGCATTCCATTAAAGTCCATCAAAAACGATTAGCAGTCTAAAACTGCCACTCATGTTCTATAATCTGATACAGATTGACTTCCATCAGCCATGGATCCGTTTGACACGATATAGATAAGTCGACAAAAAATGTAATGTTGGATCAACGCACCATGACTCATTTGCCTCGATACCATTATTATTTTCCACATTCGGTCTGAAAAGACTTAAGACGAAAACAAAGCTAAACTAACTTCAGTCGTATTTTGAAACAATTGAAGTTTAAAATCGTTTGAGGAGTTTGATTAATGATTATATTTATTTAGACTTGCTTTTTCTGGGTTTGTTTGAAGTTGCGCATGTGTCTTGATCTTAGCGTCCCGTGATTTAGTTATATTGTCCTTTTATTTATGTAACGTGATTTGTAGGATTGTATTTTCTTTATATAAAAGGAAGAAACAAAAATAAATTATCATCTAAACACTATTATGCGTAGCATTTTAAAAATAACCGTAACTTAAATAAACATACTAAATTAAAACGTTGATTCTGGCAGCATTTCCTCGATGTACACGGTCACGTCTGAATACATATTATACATCCAATGTGGTAAAAACACGGTATTTTGTTTTTGAGACCCTACGCCATGGTAAATGAGTTGTGGCCTGCTCATTGCTGTTTCAACTGTGCAATTTTGCGAGTTCGGTAAGCGATACATGTTCTATCTAGTTCAAATAAATCATACAATTAAAATTGCGAATCACGGATTGGGATGGCGTTTGAAACAGGATTCTACTTACCAAA
The DNA here is from genome assembly GCA_022674325.2 of Grapholita molesta. NCBI lineage: Eukaryota > Metazoa > Arthropoda > Insecta > Lepidoptera > Tortricidae > Grapholita > Grapholita molesta. The sequence goes on along the minus strand of CP053121.2, from coordinate 4,689,627 downwards.
CAAAGTGATTAAACAAACAGATATGATAAAACAAAGTCGGGTCAGTTACGTAGTCGGGAGTATCAATTATAGACACTCACCCGTGAATTATCCCCAAACTGCGTAATATTTTATCACATAAAAGTAATCGCATTTTTAGACATGACTGCTATAGTAATAAGAAGAAGAAGAAGAAACATTTATTCGAGGCATACGTACACAATCACATACTTAGAACTAACAGACTAAAGTAGGATGTCACGAAATGGCCCCAAACCCATGGTGCTAACCTGGGGGCAAGCGCTGGTCTTCCGTCGGGGCCATATGTGAATGAAGTCATGGAGTAAAGTTGTAACAATACGTTATCAGTCTTCACAGACAACAGTAATATCTACAGGTCTCTTTGAAATCTGTTTAAAGAGGGGGAGGGCACTATTGTGACTAGATATAACGATGCACGCGACATACCTATATGTGAGCGATAACTCCAAAATGATAGTACTTATAAGTAAGGTAGTTATAGTCCTACTTACACAAATATGAAGTAAATCAAACATTAAGGAGTCGTATGTGGCAATAGGACATAAGTTCTGTACATAGACAGATATGGCATTTTTAGATGAGTCAAGCTAATGGATAAAATTCTCTCGTTAAAAGGTCCCAAAGAGCGATACACTAAATAGTAAATATGTCTATTAGATATTGTATGTCAACATAAATCCATCCGTCACCACTATAAAAAATGTCAGACTGGTCTGTCCGTCACTCTATTTAAGACACAGACAGGTTTGGAGTTAAACAATGCAACTGGACTGTGTGTCACTCATTAGCACATTTCTCATGGGTCTACACAACACTTCACTGGTGTTTACTATTTATGAGGTATTCCTACTGAGTGTCAAGTGAGACAAAGTTATTAAGCGCACAACGCTGCATACAGAGAGAAGTAGAAGGGCTTTGACAATGCGCAATGCGTTCACGATTTAAAGTTAACTAATGAAGAGTTTGACTTCTAAATACTTAAAACAAGCAGCGGCGCTACCGCGAAACACGATATTCGTAAATTTCGGACTTTTGTCTCTGTCACTCTTATGATGCCTTGATTAGAGTAAAAGAGAAAAATACTCGAAATATGCGAACTTTGATGTTCGCGGTACCGGGCGAGGGTAAGCTGATCTTACACTTACTTCCACCAATCGGCATTATGGGCAAGAGACGTCCATCAATAATAATAACATTTTGCTTCTTCATCATCATCATCTCAGCAATAAGACGTGCACTTCTGAACATAGACATCCCCCTTGAACCTCCACATGTAACGGTTGGAAGTGACCTGCATCCAGCGCTTTCCGGCTACCTTAATGAGGTCGTCTGTCCATCTTGCGTCTGTACATTTTGCTTATATTTCCAAAATTCCAACTACATCGTTCATTAACACCTCTGGAGACACTCATATGAAGATGGAGATCTCAGATCACCAATGAACATGAATAGGTTACTGTTTCGCCTCTGCAAAGCCTCGTACGAACTTCAATAAACAAAGACAAATATAGAAGGGCAGTGTTAGCCTGGCTATTCCCCTAAGACGTTAATGGCAGCGGATGTCATCAAGTCGTGGCCATTTTTTCCACAAATGAGGGACAGCCGGGGACAGCGCATTCTTTACTATTAATAGCTTTTTTATGCAGTTTTTGAAGGGTGTGCTTGTGCTAGGTGCGACCGGGTTGGGCCTAGACGGTGTTATAGATTTTATGTTCTATAAGGTTTTAGTTAATATATTGAGTCCGTGAATAGATGCAAGAATTGGACGTCACCTGGAATCTAGAAACAAAAATTATTCTAATTTCAATTAAGGTAATGGCACCAATGTTGGACACTTTTAGCTGACAGGCACCAATGATGGACACTTAGTTCTTATTTCAAAAATCATAAAGTTATAAATTTAATATGTGCCAACAAACGCACAACACTCGACTCCTTTGAAATAAGCATTAATGTTTATGATTGGTTCCTTGTCCATTACTGGTGCCGTCACCTTAACGGTTTTCACTCGCTAAATTATTATGTTCGATAATGCATCATTGGTTAAAGATATTGTGTTTGATAAAATTAAATTAAATGTAATCTAAAAATTTATAAAACAATTACATTACCTATACACCGACCTTGACCTTCGGAATATATTTCTTTGAAATTTTGTGATATTTGAGCTTCTCCTAGAGTTTTTTAAGGTTAAAGCGGGTTGAAAGTATTAATAATTTCTTAGCAGATTAATTCGCGGGGCTAGTGATATTATGATTTATGTAATTCTGAGTCCATAATTTACGTCGTTGGCAGATCGCGTGTTGCGTCGCTACTGTATGGCATAAACAAACAGGCCTGAGGGAATCTCTTACCATACTAAAGGATGTTAACAATTACTTAACTGGTATGATTGCAGAGAATGCAAACAGACCAGTCCTATCAAGAAAAATTGCTCTACGCGTTACAAAGTGCTACGTGTGGCACTGCTTGTGGACCGTATTTTGTCCTAATTCAAGTCAACAGTGTCATTCTGCAATACCCTTCATATGTGACGTTAAGTATCTATGAAAAGGGACCTTATTGTCGATAGCGCTTATGTCCTTGTTCAAGATGTTACAATACAAACGCAAGGCGATTCGACGTATGTGCCATCGATAATAAGGTTCCTTTTCATAGATAACGATACATATACCTTCGCAATATATAGAAGCTGGAATTAGGTTTCAAGGCGTAAGATGAGAAAATGGAAAGGGGACATAGTCCTGTACCCACTCTTTAAGGGACATGCAACAGAAACAATTGGGGACCTGGACAGACCTTGCGCGTTACATATTTACAGACGTACTTTAGCAATAATGATGAAACTTAGCTTTTTTTTGTGGAATAACGAGAGGTCCTGCAATGACTGATGTTATCATCTGTAGTCTGAGATCTCATATCATCGTGCGATGACCGTTTTGGTTGCTCTTGGCCTCTACAAGTTGGTCTAGAGCTCATCACAACGACACCGCAATTTTTATGGCCCTAAATTCATCACGCTGACAAGGTGTTGCGGGTGCCTATGGGCGACGGTAATTGCTTATCATCCGTTTACCACCTTTGTCATAAAAAAAAATAAAAAAATACAACGTTAGTCTAAACATTACAGTAGTAGTGAAATTGGCTTGAGTAATAGTGACTACAGAATGGAATCAAATCGTGAACAATTAGAAGCATGTATGTCTGTCTCATGTCATGTCATACCTAAATGCCGGAGTTACTATGAAAAACGAGAAGGGTAAGTGAACGTTTAATTCCTGTCACGATCTGTCCGAGGCCAGGCGACAAAAACTGCAGTTGCACCCACAATCTCGAGATTTTTGTGCACGTTACGCCATTTAGCAGTTTAGCTTTTATATTTCATCAATTTCATCATAATGTGGGTACCTACTGCCGTGTGGTGTTGGTGCCGGGTGATTAGGATACCTCCCATCTCCTCGGGTGTTGTAAGAGGCGAGAAAGGAAAAAAAACGATGATTGGACAGCAGCCCAATATACATTTACTGCGGTCGCCTAAATAATCCTTTTTAAAAAAAGTCCATATTGAAAAGGCCTAAATTAGGTGGAATACAATTTTGTCAAGAATGTATTATAGTTTATAATTTATGTTGTACTGATTTTTTTCTATTTAACAACATGCATTCAGGAATACGTAGAACCTTATCTATAAATATTAACTCAATCCTACACCAAATTGGAGTGCAACACAAACGCACATAAGCATAACCAAAAGCAAACGAAATATGACAAAGAAAAGTAGCACATACTTAGCCCTACCTGGTTTGTTCAAAAGTATAAAATGTCTTAATTCAATAGTCATGTCATGGCGCTTACTTCTGTTTATTCAAGTTACATGGGGTGTCATTTCAATCACACAAAGCATAGGCGAGTCGAAGTCAGTTGAACAGAATTAACCAGTAAGTTTCTTTTGACGTAAAAAAACGTTTACAAACGCGTAAGTGATAATGTTACATATATGGGAAACGTAAACGAGTTCGTGGCGTAAGTTACGTTAAAAACTTACACTCAGAGCTCTGATTCCCGGCGTGAATTCTGTGCATTCAGATTTGTTTGTTTCCGTTGCTAGTTCGTACACCGTTTCAAAGATGAAGTTATTTTTCAACACACAGCCTTATTCCTTGATCTTGATGGCAAGAGTCCTAAACCAATACACCTATAAGTGTGCGGTTTTTTAAACTAATAACAGCAGCAACTGTAGGTAAGGTACTTGTCTCGTTATTAAATATAGTAAGTACATACCTAATGCGAAGAAAACAAAGGGAAAAAGAGACTTGACTCCCCTGGTGTTGCGGGTGCCCATGGGCGACGGTAATTACACCAGGCAATCCGTCTGCTCGTTTGACGTATATGTCATAAAAAAAAAAGCATGAATTTTCTATCTATACAAAAAAAAACACAAGATTTTTTCTTAACGACACACACTCACCGAGTGGCGCTCTGGCTGTTGAAACATTTTGGGTTTAAACTGAATTTAGAGTACATTTTTTTAACTGTCCAGTAAAAGTGAAAACTCTTTAGCAAAATAAAATTAGTCATATTAAATTATCTGTTACCATCGAGTCCAAGTAACAATGGCGCCTAAGAACTCAGGTCAACAGGCCTCTCGCAATAGTAATATGTCGGTGGTCTTGTTTCTGTGTGTTGTTTACCCTTCGTGGCTCGTTAGAACAAAGTTCGTCGAACTTTCAGGTGTTGTACTTACATCATTAGAGACCATGCCGTGGCTCTGATTCCACAGTTCTGTTGTTAGTGTTTAGCGGTTACTGTATCTATATCGTACATACAATGTTACATAGGCTTACTTTTTATAACCTGAAAGTAGGTTGTAATTCTTGTAATTAGACATGCAACGAATAAGGTTTTGGACGGGTACCGAATATCGGCCGGATAGCCGGATATCCGGTCGCTGAATATTCCTCCAGTAGTTTTACCTAAATGTTTTCTCGCTGTAGACAGTCTTTGATAGAAATTCCGCAGAATCTACGAGCAGGCCCAGTACCGCGGACAACGAAGATCGTATATTTGGGCATTTTTCTCTTTTATTTCAATTAAGGCGTCAGTGACAGAGACAATCGTCCGAAATTTACGAATATCGTTATACGCGGTAGCACGCAGTGCGTATTTACTTGCTAACTTTATGTATTTAATTGATACCTACCTATAAAGGTATGAAAGATTAAACTTAGGAGTCGTGCACGTCACTTCTGTAGAATCAGGTATTATACGTGCGAATACCGATATTCGTAACGGACGATCGTCTCTGTCACTCTCATGACGCCTTAATGTGTCGTTTGCAAAAATCATCCATCTATGGAAATAAAATTATTTGCTGGTCTAAGTAGTATCAAATTATCTTTAAAAAGTCGACACTTGGCACTAGGGTTGCTCCAACCAACTACCAAGGTTTTGTTCTGGTTTATATCTACTATATACAAACATAAACCATGCACGTTGAGCCTATTGTAATGCAAGACTTACTATTAGCCGGAATTGCTGGCTTTACGAACAAAGAAATGAAATAAGTACCTACTTACATCCTTTTCCTACATTGGTGTAGTGCCTGCAGTGTGAGCGGAAACTGCGGTGAGTGCAGTACCCTTACCATGAGTTGTGTCATTAAAGTTTTCGATAACGAGTATCGAGTTTACTATCTGTGCATGTCGCTTGTACTATTTTAGTGCGAACAAGATGCACAGATAGTAAACTCGATACTCGTTATCGAAAACCTCAATGTCACAAATCATGGTACGGGTACTGAGGACTCGTCACATAAAACGTGTCATGTTACATGCAGGCGGCTACCGCGTTTGTAGCCATAAATATTATGTATTTTTATGACACATTTAGTCACTTTTAAGGCTTGGGCAGATAGGCGCGTTTTGAGAGCGTGGCGCACCGGGGCGTGACAGCGCTGTGGCTTAGGGTGATTCATTTTTCCAAAAGTTTGATTTTCATGTGACTTTGATTTTCCCCTGGGTCTCACTGGTACAAAAGATAAATAAACCAAATTTCAGGAAAATTGAAGAATATTTAGAGGTTGCACATGTCGACCACTTTCATCTCACACTGGTGAAAAACACGAATCAGTCTTAATACTTTTGTTTTTTTTTTTAAGTGCGATATCTGATTGTTCACATATAAATAAAACAATTGTAATTTAAAATGGGAACTAGAGGTATTTGGTTATCAGAAAAACGTGTGCCTATTTGGGGTTTTTTTAGGAACTCGCCTTCCTTCAAAAGAACAAGTGCTCTTAGTGTTTATTCTTCATCACAAGGACAACAACGAAAAACTTTCAAAAGCAGATAAATCCACCAGTGCCACAAACAGAAGCGAAATGGTTAAGAAAATTGAAGATTCAATTAACAAAATGAATAATTTTTAGTATTACACTGAGATAGTAAGCTGCTGCCTTCCGTTGCCCAAGGAAATGACTTTGGAAGATAAGAGTTGCAATCATAGTAACCGGAAAAGATTTCGAAAATTTACTTGGATTACCTGTTGTCCTTAAATTTACAGGTGAACGTATGTCTGATGCAGTTATCAAAGAAATAGACCAAGATAAAATCATCGAATATCATTTAGTACAACATCGTCAAACACAGGTTTAATTCAGGGAGCTTGCATAAAATGCATAAGAATCGAAATATTATTAAATCGAACACGTTGTGGTTGGTATGTCGCCATCACACGAACTAATATTGAAAGGAGTGTTTGAAGAGTGTAGTAAATGTGGTCACCGACAAGTGGTCTTAATATTCAGATAGACCGGAAGTTCCAAAGTCTGTGGAATATATATACTGGACAAGAAGTCGTATACGACAATGCTAGATGAGGAGACTCCCGATTCCTTCAGCTTTTGACCATTTACCTCGACGCCAACCTGCAATAGTGCTCTCGCAGTTGGCAAAAGGCACCTTTGGTATTTGTCAGAAACAAATGATTATAGAGTTAAAACCTAACTTTTGAAAGAAAAGACCTGAGAGTGAGATCATTACTATCAAAACAAAGACTTCTCTTCTTTGAGTCTTTTGAATTGTTTGGGGTTCACGATGTGACTGAATACTGTGGTGACTCTCTGAAAAGCTATGTAGATGATGTTCAGGTAGTCAATAATACAGCAGAAAGAGGTATCGCGTTGATTAAAAAGTTTAAGGAATCAGTTTGAGGTGAAACACAAAAACAATTTTTGTTGAAAGTCTTCGAACATCACAGGAAAAATGGGCCTTAGCGAACAAAATAATGCACTGCGTCGTACAAAGTGAATGAATATAAGAACTTAACATTTAATTACAATGTTATTTAATTATTATTTACATTTCAGTTATATTTTAAAGACGTAATTTGTAATTTATGGAGTTAATAAAGTTAAAAGTACAAATATCGTCATTTTTCTTTACTTTTTCATAAGTGACCAATGTGTGCAACCTCTAAATATAATCCAATCTTCTTGAAATTTGGCATAAATATTGCTTATATCACTGAGACACGAGAGCCGCGCAAAGTCTGTAAAAATATATAACTTTTTTTTTTGCCTAACAAAATGAAACACCCTACTGTGGCTAATGTAACGAAATAAGGCACACATTCGGACGGCAGCGTCGCGCCCCGCTACGCCACGCCACAAAACGCGCCCTATGTGACCAAGCCTTTAGTGCTAAATAGGATTATGTTTACAAACTAACATATATGGATGTCATACCCAGAACGCTACATGAAACCGTGGCACATTTTGCTTAGGTAAGTATATCTACATTTCAGCCGAATGCAGTCCATTGCTGGCCTGCCACAAATATGACAGGTATCATCTTGGAGGTAGTTGCCATAGTCGCCACGCTTGGCAGGCGGGTTGGCGACCGCAGTAGCTGTTGATTCGTTATCGACGGACGCTGCTGCCCATCCGTCGGTTTATTCTTTTTGTGGCCTGGAGTCTAGAGAAGCCCAACTGGGGAAGTACCTCCTCCAGAAGACCTCAGCCATAATAGCACTGCCTCCTTTCAGGTAGGTATGTAGTGTTGTGTTCCTGATGGTAAGGTTCCCAGAGCTCCAACAACTTTTAAGGTAGGCAACGCGCATGCGAATCCTCTGGAGTTGCAGGCGTCTATAGGCTACGGTCACTGATTACTGATTTGCCACCGTCGTTGTATAAAAAAATCTATAAAACTTTAACAATCAGGTAGGTAGTTATTATTTGACGAACAACCTACTTATCGTATTTAATGCTAAGCACGAGGCCAACTGCATTTTGACGTCGTCAAGCAAGCGCAAGTTATGTGCAAGCACTGTATAACAATGCTATGCAACCTCTTATGTCATCTTGCATTATAGAATATAGATCTTGTTAGTGTATGGTAGGTAATCACTTGAGCAAACGTAATGATAATGATAATGCTTAGGTATACAAACTTAATATAACCTTAGAACTACAATATAAGTTTATGTCAAAAACGACAGTTTTTAACAAGCTTTTATTGCCGACTGTACTTTTTTTGCACAACCATCATCTCATCGAGAGGATTCTAACGAGCCTAAAAACCACAGGTTTACCTTGTGTATTTTAAAAGTAGCTATCGCTACCTTTTGGGTCCACCATCAGATCAGTGGATAACATAATATTGCGTTGTCACCGAACTTACATCACATTAGTGCATGATGAATTTCAGCTCAATTGGTTATCTACACATGTCTGCTTCAAAATTTGAGTTGCAATTTGCAATATGTATTTCACCCAAACATACTTACGACTATATTCAGGTTCAATATAAAAATTAAATAAGGCAAACAAATATGGCTGAATGACAGCTGGATTCACATGACATGACAAAATGTTATTATAGAAATGTAATCATTTAATCACATGAAAGAAACACAATTAACAATAATATTATAAAGAAAGGATAAACTAAAATTACAAATAAAAAATATCCCCCAAATCGCTGCCAATGGGCAAAGTGCCCAGAAGGCTGGCCGCATTGCCTCGTTGGATGGTAATACTTATTCGTTGAGCAAAATATAGGCCAGCCTTCTGGTCACCTGAAGTTCCAATCAACAGGGATGAATCTGAAATCATTCAGAAATTGATCTCACTGGATTCGGGTAATAATTATAGCATATTTGACCTAAACAAGCTTAATTAAATCATCTTAATTGCGAAGATAAGAACCTAAATATGGATTTGTTTACAATTTTTTCGTGTTCTATTGACAGCGAATATAAATAGATTGCAACTTGCAAGTTAAATAAAAGTTAGTAATTACTCGTAATAAAATAAATTGATAAAAACCGATTACCTATCAAAGAAAACTATTTGTTGGGGATTGTAAAGAAAGTCCGTAATCGATCGAGAATAATTGAAAAACTTACATCTAAAATAATTATAGGTATTCGAGAAAACAACGCATATGTGCACGGAAGTGCACTATCAAGTTTTAGAATTTAGATTTAGAAAATTATAGGTAGGCAGCTAGCTGATTTCAGTTACAGTTTTGTTAAGAATAAGAAATTATATTATTAATTTAAGTTTTAGACTGAATGAGTTATTTAGTTTTCTTGTTACATTCAATTAACATGATATTTAATTTATATTTATTATTATGTTCTTGTTTTATGTATTCGAATAAAATCAATTTATTCCATACAAACAACTTAAGATAGTATAGATGTGTAAACAAAAACAAAACTAAAAACACCAAAACATAAAAAAAAAAATTTATGTCTCCATTTAAGTTTTGTATAATTTATCATTTAAAAGCTAAAAGATTTACGAGTCTAAACATCAAACGGTGATACACAAGAAAGCTCTAACTATGTCCGTCTGAAATGTGATAACGCTATCTTCTTAGGGATCTGAGTCCGTAAATCCCACATATGGCTCGTTAGACTGATGTGTAATAAAATTACTATGTTTATGCCCGTGAATAAAATAAAATTAAGTACGATGCTAATTATGAAATTCGTCTTGAATTCAATAAACATATTTAAGTACTTGAAATCTAAATTAATGCAAAAAAAGTTTGGTGAACTTGTATTGTAGGTACATAACCTTATTTTCAAAATAAAATATTTAATTTAATTGAAGGACTTTTTAAGTTAATTTCAAATTTAATAAAACAAATCAGATATCAATATTTGTGAAACGTCAAAAGTAGTGTAACCTAAATTAATTCCCAACCATTATTTTTCCTATAACCTGTACGTGGGATCAGACACATGAGAAATCTTCACACCTGTAGACAACAATATGAGTCTGATGGATTCTCGAAATAAACTGCACCGGCGTTCAGAATTAATTAAAAGTAAATTAAAACATGCGTTATTAAATAAGAAAAAATGGATAACTAAGGGTGAGTCTTAAGGTGTAAGCAGAGTTTTTCTGGTAGTCATACATAATAATGGTCATTATTAAGCACTTCATTTGTCTTTTTTATACATATACCTGTGTGTAAATTACTTGTATTGTACCTATTTGATACGGTTTATCAAAACTAGAAACCAAGTTATTGCTAAGAAACGACTGATTTGATGAATAAATGGAAATAGAGGTGTGAAATATAGATTCTTGGAAGTTAACAAGGAATGCTCGCGTCAGTTCGCTAATTCAATCATGAGCGTGACCTAATCACTTGCCTTGTTAGGCTCATTTACAGTTTGCATTTGTTATTCTTTATCAACCTAAATATGTAATCTTCCTTAGGTACTGCATTGCATTCAGTGGCGAGAGATTTTATCGATTTTAACAATCAAAATTCTTGTGTACTTACGCCTTTTTTCTAAGCAGTCCCGCCTAATTTATTTTTGTTTTTTATGTTTTATGGTAAAGCGGGATGATTTTATTAAAAACATCTTATTTACAATGTCATGCTTACTATGGCAAAAAGTTGCGATTTGTATAATCAGTAGCAGCAAAAGCACGATGGGAATATTTTGTTTGACAGCAAAATCAATTACTTGAGCTAATCAAAAAAGCACCCAATTTTTAAACGATATGCTTCAGCGACCGCTTAGAACCGGCCCAATATCGGTAAGTAATTGGACATTATTTTTAATTTTCTCAGGCGGAGACCGGGGTATTGAACTTTCGCGCACGTAATGCCATCAGCACCTTGTCAAATAGTGTTTTATGGTATAATGCAATTGTTGTTGTGACGGGATAAGTTTAATGGCGTATTGGTTGCGCGTTCGAGCACGTATTGGCTTCGTAACTGAGGATTAACTCGGAAAATAGTAGTAAAGGTAGGTAAAATTCAACTAAATGAAGTCAGAGACGTCTTATAAAAAAATGCAATCATTAGAAAGTGTTTACGTGAAAAGACATCAAAACAGTAATTATACGTTTGTATAAATTGTTTAATGTTAGTAGTAAGGACATATTCATAAGTAGGTAACAGAGAGAAATTTACGCATTTATAATTTAACAGCGGTTATAAACATTTTAGGCACTTAAAGTAACGCAGTCAAGCATTTCACTTTCTCATTATTCCTAGCGAACACTAACTCCTTTCAGATTTGTGGTTTACTGGTATTTTCACTGGCATTTTACAACCGCAACTAAATAAGAAGATGTGATGTTTCCCATTTAATTGAATTTAAAATGGATCTATAAGTAACCCCCAATAGAAGGATTTCACTTTACGCAAACGAGCATACATTCTCATTTAAAATACTCTGACTCACGGGAAAATTTAAGTTCTCATAAACACAATACGTTGCCTATCGTTTGGTTGAAAAAAAAACCATATTTCTCGAAGTTATATTAACGATAAGAAATTCCAAGTTCTACAGTATGTCATAAGCATGTTACAAAGAAGCTTGATAAGTAACCCTGGTTCATTATCAAAGACGTTCCCATGGTGAATTCACACGCGCCGTCACACCCCGTGAGCAATGGCGTTATAAGAGGTTCTTAAATGGCCCTAGTCGGGGTTGGGCGGCCTTTGACCCGTCTTAGAGTTAGTAGACTATGAAGTGCTATAGTTTTGATTGACTGTGTTAGATTTAAATGTACAGTAATTACAGGGTGTAGGTATGTTAACATAAATCCACTGACATCAATCTCACCTCACATTAACCATCTTACAAACTAGTCGGTATGAATAATTTATTAATTATACCTAGCATAAAAATAAAACCTAATCGATGCTACAGAATGGTAGCAATAACTAACAATGTTATCTTGAAATTTACCTTTATAATTAACCTTTACATTTTTTCTTATTGGGACAATCGTTTAAGATAAGGAATGAAGAGCAAAATGTTACATGAAACATGTGCTCAGATGCACCTGCAAGACACGTGCGTTAACAAAATTACGAATATGTTGCCTGTTTTTCAAATAGGCAGTAGGTACTTTACATACACCTGTCGGAATACTTAGTCATTTACTGCAATTATTAGTTGCTCTTATTTTGTCAAAATACTTAAATGGCGTATTTTTTAGAATAACTACTCACTGAGTATTGTAAGTTTTGAGATAACCGCTTCCTTTATCATCAATCTATGCGTTCTGGTACCTACTCTCAGAAGGCTTTCCTCATTTGGTTGTAAACTTTGTACTACTCCTGCGTAGCAAATAACAATTAATAAAAATAAATCGAAGAAATATTATTTCTGGCAATAAATATATTAATAATCATCTCAAGTATAAGTTATGTTATATACATTTGAACCTAAATATTATTACATTTTAAACAATTAAATTTGTTTATGTTGTTAACGAAGGTCAGAATATGTATAATACCATAATTGCGGACGTAAGTTTCAACAACTAAGGCTACAATCCAATCAAGGTATAGGATATAAAAATATTTGTGTATATAAAACATGATTATTATGTACACCTATGTTTTTATATGGTACTAATGTTATTTATGAGAAGTGAATAATATAGGATAGGTACGTTAACCTTAGTACTGGTCACTTAAAAAAAAAACTTAGGAGATTGTCATTGCTAAGTTATCGTGTAAGCAAATCTATACGTTACCCTTTTACAGAAACCAGAGCACAGAGTCATATCACACGAACTTCTACGAATAATAATATAAGTCGTAAGCAATCTAAATTGTTATGTCACGAGGACTTGCTTTAGCATTTAGGTTTACAAAATTTACTAGCTATTTTAAGTAAACGTGTACCAATATAAACGTATAATATCGCGTATTATATTTGACGACCGGTCTGGCCTAGTGGGTAGTGACCCTGCCTATGAAGCCGAAGGTCCTGGGTTCGATTCCCAGTCAGGGCATTTATTTGTGTGATGATATTTGTTCCTGAGTCATGGGTGTTTTCTATGTATTTAAGTATTTATATGTATCTATTTATTATATATATCGTCGCCTAGTACCTGCAACACAAGCCTTATTGAGCTTACCGTGGGACTAGGTCGATTTGTGTAAGAATGTCCCGAAATATTTATTTATTTATTTATTTATTTATTTAATACTAATCTGCTTAATATATTACTTACCGAACCGGAGACAATATTACCTAGCTCTAGTTTTCATATCTATAATGTTTTAGTAAACCTTGTCTTAATTTGACATCTTCACATACTTACTTATGTCTCTTGTCAGGTTTCGTTTGTAACAAGGTACGGATTTACGTCGAGGCAGATTACATGCGTCTTTGACCTTCATGACTCATGGAGATCTTCGCAACAGAAAATGTTTGTAGATATAAATGCGTATCTCGATTAAGCAAAACAGCAAATTCTGCTTAAGTACTAGAATTTACTGACGGTTGAACAGGGACGTAAAGTGAGTAATTTTTTTTTCTTGGTTTTAATGGTGGCCCATTTCCAGGATGTCCTAAACAATGACAACTGAATAAATAGACAAACGATTGATTCCCACGATGATGGAGGGGTCAACTCCCGTACCGACCCGCATAGTTGGTTTACGAACCGACGGTAGTAGCATTTGTGGAGACGAGGCTGGAATATTCCTTAATTATTTAATAACTTGGCTGTCATCACTTCTTTCTCAAGAAAAATAAATGTGGGTTACGTCAACTGTCGTTTCCTCAATTTTCCTTCTCAATTTTAACCAATTTTATGACATTATTTAATATGTATACACTTTACATGTTCTGTTATTGTTTTAGGTAAATATTTTATAGCTTGATAAAATACATACATCACCTATATCAATATCAAAACCACTGAGGCTCCCCTTCTTTTGGATTGTAGCCATGCAATTTTTCAATCAAATTCACATTGCAGACATTTCGTGATGTCATACAATTAGTAGCATCAAAAGTGGATTCATTTAAAATGATAGTTGATATCCGGGTTTCAGTAATAAAGTATATAAATAAAAATACTATAAATAAGCTTTGTAACTATAGTGAGAGCAAACAATCAAAGATGACAAAAAAATGTAAGTAGGTAAAGTCAAAGTACAACTGTGTCAGTAGCAGTAGAAGAAAGAAACTGAAACGTTCCCATTTTTGGAATAACATTACTCACGTAAGAAACAGTAGGTATCTTCTTGGATAGAAGTTATCTTCAGCGAGCATACGGATCCTGGTCAACTCCTAAGCTATAAAATTGAGTAACCTTACAAAGTGAATTATTTCCTTGACGGCGACTGTACCTATATAAAAATATATAAATTTACCATTGGCTTAAAGTAATGAACCTGCGCTGCGTACGTTTTGTTACACAAATTGTGTTTTTTTATACTTGGTTGGTAGGTAGCTGTAAATATTATCCAGAAAGGACAACGTTTTAAATGTGTGTTGCCTAAAATGTTCTGTTTGTAGAATGCTGAGGCATCAACCACTATTGTGATTAATAAATCTGTTTGTCGAGTCATGTAAGTTAAGACATACTTAATTCGATTTTATGATAACTTACTATATATCATGGTCTTTGAGTGTTTATTTTATTAACATTCTAAATTTAAGTTACGAACTTACCATTGACTATAAATCTGTGTCTGTCATTCATAAGCTCCTTCGACAACTTCGGACATTCCCGCTCAAGCACCGAACACAACTCATTCAACTTTGCACCACTTTGTTTACTAACAACTTCCACGAAATAATTACACTTATCGGTTTCTGAGGCACCGGTTATCAACTCATGGTCACTCAAACTGAAAAGTCCTTTTTTAACGAGCACATCTAAAATATGCGTGTCGCATATCTCTCGGAGTAAAGTTACTTTGTGCCGTATAAGACCGGCACATACGTCGCCGGCCACTGCCATCGTTCAACTAACTAAACTAACAGACGGTGAAAAAAAGCTTGCCATTGAGTCGGCCCATTCAAAGTGGGAACAGATGCAAGCGTGCGCGGCTATGTTCACTATAGACGGGTCACGTAGCTATCAACTATCAAGCACGACCCTTGTTTCTTGTTTCGACACAATGTGCTCCGGGCTCCGAGCATGCCCCGAGCTTAATGGTCCGACAGCGGCGGTGGCGGCGAAGTCAACTGTGATCTTAAGATCTTTTCCCAAGTAATTGAACTAGGTAGTTGGTAGGTACTTCTTTACCTACCTCCTATTATGCTCCGTATGTAGATCAGGCCCGGTACCGCGAACATCGAAGTTCGTATATTTCGGGCATCTATCTCTTTTACTCCAATTGAGGCGTCATGAGAGTGACAGAGACAATCGTCCGAAATTTACGAATATCGTGTTTCGCGGTAGCGCCGCAGATCAGAGCCTAGTAAAAATAGTCTTTCGTTGTAAAACAAAAATTTGCTTGCTTTTCTTGTAAGTACCAATAAAGTAAGTGTTTGTTTACCTACTTTACTATAGTAAACAAAAAAAAGTATTTAAAACAGACATGAAATGAACAGAGCTTTTGCTTGTTCAGGCCTCTGACGTAGTAATAATAAAATAACCGGTAAATAGTATCACGGACCATGCGGCGGCGCAACCGCGAAACTCGATATTCGTAAATTTCGGACGATGGTCTCTGTCACTCTCGTGACGCATTTATTGGAGTGAAGAAAAAGATCCTCGAAATGTACGTACTTCGATGTTCGCTGTACCGCCTGATTACCTAGATGCCCATTCTTGACAATAGGCGTTTTAAACGCATTGTTTGATACTTAACCTAAAAAATACTTACCTACGGGTCAACAGATTTTATTCAAAAATCATAAGCATTTTATGTGTAGGTACCTCTACATTCAGGGGTCAGATTTTAGATCCACGCATCTCCGTAGATAGCTGTTAGGAGCTCTTATTTACCAATAAGTTTTCGTAGTTTAATTTAATACCAAATTTCTACTTTATAGTGCTAACAGTTACATGGCGAAACTATAGGGTTATTTGTTGATTACGGTACTCTAAGCTGTAAGGAACTAACATCGCTTGATTACATATATCCTTAGTCATTTATTCTGATATAATGTTCTCAATTTTTCAGAACTTGACGTTAACTCTATGAAGTACACGGAACACGGAACGAATGGATGTACATCTATCAAAATAATAATAAGAACGTAACTAAAAGCTGGAGGCCCTACTCTGTTTTAAGTGTAACATTTTGAATTGTGTTTTGAATTAAGACCTTAACCGCTTTTATTTAGATTTGCTTTTCAAGTGGTATAATAATAAAGAAAAGTCGTTACATTAGCGTCTGCTGCAATTCAAGTTTAGCGTCATATTTGACGTGTTTGACCATAGAAATTTCTATACTATAATCAATCGAATGCGCATTGGTCATTATTGCCTAAATTTTCATCTTCATCGAAAAAATATAGTTTCTTCTCCTTATTGTGATCGTTGTCAAATGAATGAAGTTCAGTCTCTCGACCACATCATTTTCGTTTGCCCGTCCTTCGGCATTCAGCGCCTTGTGCTGATGGATGAGCTGCTTAATATTTATGAGGCATCTAATATAATCCCGCTGTCAGTACCAGATTTGCTAAGAGAGCCTACCACGTATATGTCTTTGTATAAATTTGTACATAACACCATAAATAAGTTGTAAATATTTTAATACAATTTTTTAATTTTAGGTTCTTAATGCAGATAACATATAAATGTAAATTGTATATATTTAAAATAAATCTAAATATCGCTACTAGAATATTTCAGGATTGTACTGTTTGGAAAGGACAATAATTAAACTGGATTATGAGATTGAACGTACGGTTTTGACTTAATTAATGGATGATACATACATACTGAAATTGTATAAGAAAATAAAAGTAACTGAAGACATTGAACTCGGATTTGACCTAATATGAATAGTACTTACTGAAGACGTTGACCGGATTGAACTTATGAAAAAGAAAACAAACTACTTATGACAAGGCAGTATGGCTTAGAGCTTTAGCCTGTCCAGATGGACGAAAAAAAAAAAAAAAAAAAATGACGTGTTTGACGTTTAATTCTAACCTCAAAAGTTTTGAGGTTTGAGATTGTTTGTGTACGGATTCCATTTAATTGTGAGTTTTTAGTAATTGCTACCAAAATCGTAATATATTTTAATACATACCATGGCACCAATAGCGCAAAACGTTTCGGAAGGTAAGTTGCTGCAAGTTTACGTAAAATACATTTCGTCTCTGTTTGCCGTGTCAAAAATAAAAATTTCAATCATTGTCGACCACATATTAAGTGTTTTATGTGAAGAAATACAAATAAAAGTAATAAATATGTTTGAATAATGCAATTATTGTCTTATAACTGGTCTGTTTGCATTGAGTTACATGATTTTACATCGCTTTGACTTAAACGAATAGAAACCAAGATGTTAAGTACGTAACACGTCGTTTTTATTAGAAAACTCCATTTTATGCAACTGTGCCAACATGTCGCGTTATACAATTACAATTATACATGGCATATATCTACCCTGTAATAGTATTTAGTTGTAATGTGCTGTTTTTGATCATTAAAAACTACATCATTGTATTTAGCTGTCTGTAGCATTTATAGCTGAACTAGTGCCCTCTCTCTCTATTTGTCGTATTTCTAGGTTTGACTATTATTGGGATAGACCTTAATTAATCTCTAAGCACATGGAATATTAATTAAATATTATAGTGCCTAACACATTCACAACGTTCAACAGCAACCATAATGGTTCATGAACTAGTATTTGTGATCAACACACAAATAAATTCTTATCAAGATTAGAACCTTGTCCCTTAACTTATATAAGAAAGATCACTATTAGGATGTTGTAATGTACCTAAATATTAAGTTAAGAGTGACTTTTTTTAGATACCGATTCTGGGTCTGACTCTGACAGTGGGTCCAGTGCAAGTAGCAAGAAGAGCCCTAGCCCGGCTCCGTCTGGCAAAGAGGGCAGCCGATCTAGGTAAGTAACTATAAACATAATACACCTGTCAACTATACTCAAATCTCGGAAACATAGAAAGTGTTGTTTACGTGTTAATTAACATCTTCTGTACAAATTGTTGGAATTCAGCCCCTGTGGGCCTTTATAGGGAATTGGCCGAATGACTGGCACTGGTTATCAACACCCCATCTGGTTCTTGCCAGGTGTCCCTACACTAAATCTACAAAATCTTTTTGGAAGCATGCTATTGCTATCACAGTAATAAAATTAATATAACACTGAATGGTTGTAGTCATTGTATTAGTCTAATACTAATTATAACTGCCATTGTTGCTAGTTATGTTGTTGGATGAAGAAATAATTTATATTTCTATAATATATAATTTAAATTTTTCAGATCCGGCTCCCGTAGCCCAGCTAAATCAGCAAGCGGTTCCCCACAATCCCACCATTCTGCTGCCTCCCGAAAATCCTCCAATGCATCCCGAAGCAAATCTAACTCTCCCGCTGCATCCAATAGATCTCGCTCTGGCTCTGCCCAGAGTAACAAATCCGCTTCATCTTCTGGAAGCGTTAAGGGCCAAAGCAAGTCCAAGTCAAGGTCTAGAAGTGGATCTCACAGATCACGGTCAGGCTCTGGCAGCGCCAGATCTCGCTCGGCTAGTCCGAAATCTGGCGCACAATCTCCCAAATCTAGGTCTCAAAGTCCCAAATCGGGATCCGCCAGTCCCAAGTCCAGGTCCCAAAGTCCCAAATCCAGATCCCAGAGTCCGAAGACGCGTTCGCATTCGTCCAAGTCGCGCTCCCACAGTCCGAAGTCGCATGCGAAAAGTAGGTCACGGTCTAAATCGGCGAGCGCAAGTCCGAAAAGTAGAAAGTCCAGGTCTGGTAGTGGTTCTTCCAGGTCTAAGAGTCCGGTGGAGAGGCAGGACGTGCAAGACAGCAGATCGAACTCGCCGAATCTCATGATAGACGATGATCAGGCTAAAGCTAAAAGTAGATCCAGGTAATTTTCACTAAATAAAACAGCTAATATGTTGCATGCTCATAGCTGAAGCTATAATATCTTTTAGGTTTGACAAAACGACTAAAGAAATGCGATGTTAATATTCCAGGTCGGGGTCAAGACAGTCGAGATCAAAGTCCAGAAGTAAATCAAAGTCGAAAAGCCGTTCTCGCTCGCGGTCTAAGAGTTCTAATGCTTCAGAAACGAATGCTGGTGAGTAAACTGAGGTACTCGTGTGAAATTTGGTCCTATAAGATTACAAAAGTCCAGAAAAGTGCTTTATGCTAAAAATTGAATTTTATGGTAAACTAATCAATACTTGTATAGGAAATCATAACTTTTTATTAAGTGTGGAAAATGCGTTACGCATTCCACTAGGGGCTGGGACGGACCCGGGCTAATGAGACCCGGTTTACTACCCACTAAAAACCACTCTGCCGACTACGCGTTGTAGGGCGAGGCCACTGGAAACGCTGGAGCACACATCCGCGATTGGAAATCATACCTGCTTCGTAGCACATGAAAGTATGAATGAAATGAAAAAACGACAAAAGAATGAAATGGAATCAAAATTAAGCTGACAGTATTTGAACTATCCAGTGGATTGACTTATGTCTACATAAAATAGTATTCTCTTATTTCAGGCAAACGCATTTGCACTATCTATCGTATCATTTTGTTCGGCGAATTGACGCTATCAAATGTTTCCTTCTTCCGAAGTCTTATCCCATTATCAGGGGTTGGATCTCCGTGTCTGTTTTTTCCACTGTTATATATTTCGAACTATGGTGTTGTAAATATGTGTACTCCTCCTATCTCCTCCTATCTCCTTCAGCTACTTCTGAAAACGTTAAAATAACTCGTTGTAAGTTCAAAAGATGGCGCTACGCCATCTAATACCGAAATCATATGAATAGCATACATTTTTAAAGGTGTCCTAGGATATTTGATTTCTTTACATGACTGTTTAGTGGCCGAGGGTTAAAAAACTATGTGTTTTTCCAACAGCAGCAGAAAAGAAGAAACGCGCCGTGATATCAGACTCTGACAGCGACGGCGGCGATACCGGGCCGAAACGTAAAGCCTCGGACAGCGGATCCGACACCAGCGGAAAGCCCAAGAGGAAGACCAAGAAACTTGTGGATTCTGATGATGATGACAATGAGGATAAAGAGAAGACTGACACTGGTAAGTTGTAGCAGGGACCTATGGGGAGGCTACAGAAATGGTATACGAATATTTTGCTGATTAGTTTTATGTCATACTTAGTATACATTATTTCTTACTGACAATAGTGACATAATATGTACGATATTAACCTCACCAGAGCGTACTCATATCTTAAAGGCCGGCAACGCGCTTGTGACTCCCCTGGTGTTGTGGGTGCCCATGGGCGACGGTAATTGCTCACCATCAGACGATCCGTCTGCTCGTTTGCCACCTGTCATAAAAAAAAACATGTTATGTTAGCAAATAAAATTAATCCTTACACATCATCATCATTTCAGACGCAAGTCATCCACGGCTGGAGTGGCTGGACGTAGTCCTCCCCCAAATATGACTTTTATCTTCTTGGGGGGGTAGTTGTCAGTTGCGTGGCGTCTAGTCACGCTTAGCAGGCGGGTTTAGCTGTAGATTGGGTTTCGACGGACGCTGCGGTCCATTCGCCGGTTTTTTTCCCTTTTTCGCCTCTTACGATACCCGCGAGAGGAGGTGGCGTGGTGGTATCCTAGTCAGCCGGCACCATACGGCCTAACACCGTACATCCATACTAATAATTATAAAGGGGAAATTAACTCTCTATCTGTCTGTCTGTTACCTCTTCACACTTAAACCGCTGAACCAATTGGGATGAAATTTGGTATGGAGAGAGTTTGAGCTACAAGAAAGGTCATAGGATATTATCCCGCAACCATATGGCAGATGAAGTCTCGAGGAAAAGCTAGTATCTTATAAAACTTCTTATTTACAGTAACTGCGGACGCCCTGTTCGGCGACGCCTCCGACATCAGCACAGAAGACGAAGGCGACAAAGCGTCCGGGCGGTCCAAGTCTCGTTCAAGGTCGAGGTCGCGGTCGCGCTCAAGGTCACGCAGCGGCAGCCGCGGCCGGTCGGACGACGAGCGCAGGGATGACGCTCGGAGAGGGAGCGGCGACGAGGTTAGTTGTTTTTATTAGCGGTCTTTTTTTTCTCTTTATACAACAACGGTGGCAAACAAGCATACGGCCCGCCTGTTCGTAAGCAATTACCGTAGCCTATGAACGCCTGCAACTACAGAGGATTCGCATGCGCGTTGCCTACCCTAAAAGTTGTTGGTGCCCTGAGAACTTTGCTTACCATCAGGAATACGACACTACGTACCTGAATGGTAGTAGTGCTATTATGGCTGTGGTCTTCTGTAAGGAGGTACTTCCCCAGTTGGGCTTCTCCCAGCGTGATAGCACTTCACTGTGCCCTACCTCTCATTGTCAGCTGTGCGGGTCGGTTGATGAACGGAGTGCGAGGGAGTCGATATGAATAAGGTTAGTAACTGATCCACTCGTGAGTCGTCAGTTCCGTTCAAGGTCAGCTGTACATCGGATGATGATGTGGTTGGTTGATGAGCAGAGACAATAATGCTCAGAGAGGGAGTGGCAATGTGGTTAGTAATATATCCAGTCTGAACCGCCAGTCATATTCAACCTCAGAGTTACAGCCAAGGTCATGCAGCGGCAGCTGTGGGAGGTCGGATGATAAACGCGGAAGCAATGATGCTCGAAGAGGCAGTGAAAGGTTCAGTGTTAGAAATGATAAATAAAGGCTTGTGTTGTAGGTACTAGACGACGATATAATAGATAGATACATATAAATACTTAAATACATAGAAAAAACGCATGACTCAGGAACAAATATCTGTGCTCATCACACAAATAAATGCCCTAACTGGGAATCGAACCCAGTAGGCCTACCACAAGTGGGTGCGACAGTATCTCGAGCCGAGATAGCCTACCCGTCACTCTTTAAATAATATAGTTAGAAAAGGACGGGTAGTCTACCTCGGCTCGAGATACTGTCGCGCCCCACTTGTGTTAGGCCTACAGGACCATCGGCTTCATATGCAGGATAACTACTCACTAGGCCAGACCTGTCATCAAAATAGCTTTTGAGTCCGCTTTTTAGCAATAAAGGTTAAATAAATAAATAAATAATACAGACAAATCTAACAAATTTTAATTATAACTGAAAATGCCACCAGGAGGGACGCGACAAACCCGAGGAGGAGGAAGAAGTGGAAATACCAGAAACGCGGATAGACGTGGACATGCCCAAGATCTGGACCGAGCTCGGCAAGGAACTGCACTTCGTGAAGCTGCCAAATTTCTTGTCCGTGGAGACCAGGCCCTACGACCCGGCGACCTACGAGGACGAGATCGACGAGGAAGAGACGCTGGACGAAGAAGGTCGATACAGGTAAATGATAATATGTGATTAAATAAATAAATAAATATTTCGGGACAATCTAACACAAATCGACCTAGTAAGCTCCGTAAGGCTTGTGTTGTAGGTTCTAGACGACGATATATATAATAGTTAGATACATATAAATACTTAAATACATAGAAAACACCAATGACTCGGAACAAATATCTGTGCTCATCACACAAATATATGCCCTGACTGAGAATCGAACCCAGGACCATCAGCTTCATAGGCCGAGTACTACCCACTACGCCAGACCTTTCGTTAAATGATTGATTGAGTGACTACTTTACATATGCTCACAGCATCTAAGTTATGTTTTTTGTTGACATCCATTAAGATGGGATAGGAATAAGGTAACCCTTATTCCTCAAAACGTTCGCGGACACTGCGTGACGTCATCTGTCATAGGCCAAAGGAAACAAACGACTACACCACGCCGGTGGTCGTACTGTCCGTGAACGTGTTAACTATAATGAGTTCATTAAAAAAATGCAAGAATCCTTTGACTTTGTTCATGTCATGTTATATGTTTAAGTACATAACGCCGAACAGGCAAGTACAATTATAATATGTATTTTTCACCTGCAATAAACGAGCGTATTTAAAACCTATGATGATGAAATAAAATGATTGATCGATTGATAGAAGTGTTCTGACGACTTTGTAAGGGATATATTCGGGTTTCCATAGTTAGTGAATAATTTTTACTTCGGGTTTTTGTGAGTACCTCTTAAGGTGAAGAATATTTATGTAGAATAACATATATTTTTGACTTATGATTTTTTAAAGCTTTTTCTTTAAATGTATCTTTTTTCGGGATGTATAGAAGCGATTTGTTTCGGAATTTGAAATCATGTCATCATTCTTTATTTAGATATGGATCGATCATCATTCTTTATTTAGATATGTATCGAGACCCAAAAATTAACTACCGTATAACTACCCTACTATAGTCAAGTAGTGCAATTATGGTCCAAACCTTAAACTCGTAATTAAGTATACCTTCCTAATATTCTTTTAGGATTTTTCTTCATTGATTCATTCCTTTATGAACAGCCGTTGGCTTTTAACAGCGTAATTTAAATAATACTCTCACCTAACGGAAAATCTGCAACTTAGGATCATTGTTGGGAGCATTGGACTATAGTTGGGTAGTTGTACTTCCTAAGCTAAGATCTGACTTGACAGACTGAAGCTGAAGGTGGAGAACACTATGCGCTGGCGCACCAACTTCGACAAGGAAGGCAACGCGGTGAAGGAGTCCAACGCGCGCATGGTCAAGTGGTCGGACGGCAGCATGTCGCTGCACCTTGGGGCCGAGATATTCGACGTGTACAAGCAGCCCTTACACGTAAGACTTTGTCTCTACAGGCGCCTAGCATTAGTGGCGATATATTTGTGTAACACACTAAAGTAAGTAACGTTAGATATAAATATTTTATCACGAAGGCGTAAGAAAACTGTTATTAGTACAGTCAATTGTAAGTCCCAATTTTCAAAACACACACACACACACACACACACACACACACACACACACACACACACACACACACACACACACACACACACACACACACACACACACAAACACAAACACACACACACACACACATATACACATACACACACACACACAAACACACACACACACATACACACAAACACACACACACACACACACATACACACACACAGGATGCCCATAGCTCTACCAACTGAGCTACAGAGGCTTGCCCAAAAACTACGAATTTCTCCACCGTATCCTTCAACGCGTTTCTGCTTGAAAGATAATATATATTGAGTCTTCCCGTGGGAATGAGATGGTTTCCCACCATGTCTCTCTCCATCCCTTCAACTACCTCCACTTAAAAAATCACGTCAATTCGTCGCTCCGTTTTGCTGTGAAAGACGGATAAACTAGACACACTTTCGTATTTATAATATTAGTATGGATTCTATTGACCCCGAATATAATTATATTATATCTTTTTATCATATACTTTGATTACATACCAGCAGAGTTCTTTAACACAATGGGAGAACTGAGACTACACATTGAGACAATATATTTGACCATAACTTGACTAAGCCTTTAATTCCAGGGTGACCACAACCATCTGTTCGTCCGCCAAGGCACAGGTCTGCAGGGCCAGGCCGTGTTCCGGACCAAACTGTCGTTCCGGCCGCACTCGACGGAGTCCTTCACTCACAGGAAGATGACGCTGTCGCTCGCGGACCGGTCCACCAAGACGAGCTCCATCAAGATTCTGTCGCAGGTCGGGGCTGATCCCGACGCTGATAGGAAGTATCAACTCAAGGTCAGTGCTCAGCTATTTTTTAAAATATATGTGAAGTATCCGGAGCAAACAAGGCAGGCGAAATATACAGAATATATAGGTGGACGCGATAGGCAATTTAAATGTGCCTATTCACCTTCCGTCTCCCATTTTTTCCTCTTGCGACTATATCTCTCACTCTTTTCTTTTGAAATGAAAGAACTGAAACGGATTATATCGCGTATAGTAATTTATTTATTTTTATTTTATTTCATATGAAACAAAACATTTTTACAAATCTTAATCTTAATCTTCTCTTAATGAATTGATACATAGTAGGGTAGGGTAGGGGGTTGAACTTCATACCGACGGTTCGAACCCTTTAGTAGCGTTCGTGGTCATCGGGTGGATAATCTGTTTCAGTTGTTTTATTGCAGTAGCGGTTACCGACAATAGACAATAAGACAATATTATCTTTTTCTTTTATTATATCATTATACCGCAAGTTAGGTTAGTTGCTCTTTCTACCATATTCTATTGGCTGCCGGCCAGGTATTGAGCCGAGTAATTGGCGACTAATTGCTTTTCGTTGTAACCTAAGCTAGTGCATCTTGACCTCGTAACATTGTGTATTATGACTCGATTTTAAGTTTAAAACCCACTGATACATCTCTTTAGTCTAGGTGTACTTAGTACGAATGCTATCTGTCATCTGTCGCGTCTAGTAACTGATTCAGTGCAGATGGCAAGACAGGAGAGTCATCAATGTTTTTAACGTGTGGCGTATGACACGAGACGAGTGTCATCACATTCTATGGCATAAGGCACGCCTGTCGTGTCATGAAACAATTGTTCGCCGCCACAGTCAAAAGTTGTTTAAAAACGTAACGAGTCGGTTAATAAAGTTGAATGTAACATCGTGTGTTACAGAAAGAGGAGATGGAGCTCCGCGCGGCGATGCGGTCGCGGCCGTCGGCGCGGCCCAAGAGGCGCGCCGGCGCCACCGCCGCGCGGCGCGACGACTCCGACGACGAGGGCGGCGTCAGCCTGCAGGCCATCAAGAACAAGTACAAGCAGGGGCAGAAAGGTACGCCGGACACTGTCTGTCTGTCGTGAGTCTGCGGCTCACGGATACAACCAAGGGCTATAGTTGTGACGATGCGGTGGAGAGACTTCATCTTAAACTTGTACTTAACGGCCCAAAAAGTCTATGCTTAAAGCACGTCTGACTGTCAGTTTGAACAAATGATGTGTGACTAAAATCAAAAATTTGGTGACGGCTGCTATACAATGAAAATTACCATCTTGTTATCTAAAAGTAATGAATTTTGAGCTTAAATATCTTTTTAAACACAAAACTATCGTGAGCCTCAAACATATTAATTGTTTTAAATCGGGTAACTGACGGTTTAAGTCGTATATTGCTCAATTAGAATATGTTTCGCTCCGTAGCATGGACTTTCATCATGAGGACCTTCACGTTGGTTGACCGATGAAGACTGCCTTAAATTAACCTGAATCTGTTGCTTTAAGTTTTAATAACAGCATTTCTTTGATTTAGTATAAATATATGTACGTGTTGACAGCGACAACGGGAGCGGCGATATACTCCAGCGAGTCGGAGGGCTCGGACGTGGACACGCGGCGCGCGCGGCGGCTGGACCGCGCCAAGGCGCTCAAGGACTCCGACAGCGACGGCAGCGACGCCGCGCCCGCCCGCGGCAGCGCCAGCGGCAGCGGCAGCGGCAGCGGCAGCGGCAGCGGAGATGAGTAGCCGTTCTACAAACCTGAGCGAGGCCAGCGAAGCCGCACCAGCAGCGCCAGCGGAAATGACTAGGAGTTAACTTTGCGACGTTAGCATCGAAATTCCCTGGGAGTTATTGCTACGGAAAGCTTATGTAAATGCTGCGTCTGCCAAGGATACGATATCAGCATCGCAGGTCCGACGCCAAAGACAGATAATATATACGTCAGAGGCACAGTGGAAAATAAACTGAAATGCACGCATAAGGTTCAAGTTTTTTGACATTTCGGTGACGTGTCGTCTGACTAGTAGCTTATTATTTACATGGCGTTGGAAAGGTTAAGTCCGACTCAGAGTCCGACTTTTTAGTCTCCTATTGACGTTACTGATTTAAAATTAACGGTTTTCACACACTATTACAATTAAATGAGGCTTACCTTAATGTCAACCTTACCACGAGAACAATGTTCACGAAACGTGGGTGGTAATTTGATTGTTGAACCGATTGATTTTCATTACACGGCTAAGATACGAATACTGAATCTAGCGGCCCGGCCACGACAATGCGCACCTTGCGGCGCGGCAAGCGTTTTATCTGTTCGTTGCGCGGTCAAGACGCGCAATGCACTGCGGTTAGTTGGGATCACACGCAATGAACAGATGAAACGTTTGCCGCGCCGCAATCCCGCAATGTCGTTTTTAAAGCTGTATTTACACTGCTTACAGTGTCTCGTGTTCATAAGTGTATGGGCGTTTTCAATATGTATACATGTTGATGTATAGATGGAAATGCATCTTTGGTATGATTCTGTTTAGATATTAATGAAGACGACTGTATGGATAGATATGCGACGTTTCTTAAGAATAACGTGATTTTTATAAATAATAGATATTTGGAAAAAGTGTGACAAATCTAACTTGACAAGCGGTATAAAAACACATGTAAATATTTCACTTTAATTATAGACACTTTTAATATACAATTCTCTTTTAATTAAAAAAAACTTTGCCTATGATTATTGAGCGATAGGAATGTAAAGTAATCAATAAAAATTGTACAAAAGCTTTCTCGCGTTGTCCCGGCATTTTGCCACGGCTCATGGGAGCCTCATGGGGTCCGCTTGGCAACTAATCCCAGGATTTGGCGTAGTCGCTAGTTCCAATCTAGAGGGTAAACTAGGCCTTATTGGGATTGGTTCGGTTTCCTCACGTCGTTTCCTATAACCGAAAAGAGACTGACAAATATCAAATAAGTAAAATTTAAAATTTAATTTCGTATAAGTTACGAAAATCTCATTGGTATAAACCGGGGCTCGAACCTGCGACCTCGGGATTGCAAGTCGCACGCTCTTACCGCTAGGCCACCAGCGCTCTCGCTAAATGGTAACTCTAATCAGTGAACTAAAATTGCTATGTCTTTCTATTTCAACTTTTTGCCCCTTAAGCCCCATTTAGACCAGGCAAGAACTTGTATACGATTTTGATTACATTGCTGGGCTATGGGCGTACGGCGAATTCGGTCGCTTTATATAACCCCGCAATGTAATGAAAATCGTATACAAGAGCTTACATGGTCTAAATGGGGCTTTACGACAGCTCTAAGACTAAAAGGGATGAAAGCGGGTAAAAATGAAAATTATGACTGGATTCATTAAGAGCAATATATTTTTAAAATCAGTCCAACTGTCAGAATTATATTAAAGTTTAAGTATTCGCCTCTATAACTAGAGTTTACAAGCGGCAGTGTCAAATGTTCTCCGATCCGGACTTCTGCCTCGGAGCGAGGGTTCTCGGCTGCCGTGACGTCCACGGGGCTGCGACCCTCGTACACGATGTGTCCTACTCCTATTATGGTCCATACTCCTGAGTCTCGGATGCTCAGGTTTCGTATTATGTAAGTACAAGTTTGAAGTGATGTCCTCTCGTACTCTCTGAAAGGGAACGATGTATCAAATATTTGCTATCGTTGCAATATTCAACAAGCAATTAAGTACCTAAAATCAACTCTATATAAAATCATATTAATTGTATAAAAGCGGGTAACTCACGTTTTATAAGTCGAATATTGCTCAACATGTTTCACTCCGTAGCGAGGATCATAATCATGAGCCATTCGCGTTGGCTAACCGACGCAGACTCTATCGCACTCATGTCGAGCAATATTCGACTTATAAAATGTGAGTTACCCGCTTTTATACAATTAATATGTTTCAATCGATAGTTTTGTGTTTAAAACTATATAAAATCATTCAAGGTCTCGATCTTCAAATCACTTATTAATAGTTTTATAATAATCTTAACTTTAACTGAGCGGAGAACATGTTTGCCATTTTATCGTCTCTCGCGCTATCCGTCACTTTCGCGCTCACATATTTGCTGGAGCGTGACAGATTTTACACAAATGATAAAAACCCGACCATAAAATGTTAGCCGATGGGCTGATGCGTGACAAACGTCATGAGGAAGTGATAAGGCTCAGTACCTAATTTATATTGTCGCCAAGGTGCATAGAGTGGCACGACTATACTACACTACACTTCAGCCGTAAATCGTCCACTGCTGGACATAGGCCTCCCCCAAATATGACTTGTATCATCTTGAGGGGTAGTTGCCATAGTCGCCACGCTCGGCAGGCGGGTTGGCGACCGCAGTAGCTGTAGATTGGGTTGCGACGGACGCTGCTGCCCATCCGTCTTTTTTTCCTTTTGTCGCCTCTTACGACACCCGCGGGAGGAGATGGGGTGGTGCTATTTTAGTCAGCCGGCACACTACACACTAGACATATTCCTACCTACCTGAAGTACCTGTCGTAAGATCTGTTGGCCGAGGGCTGGACCAGTTCGCAGGTCACCACGTCGGGCAGCGGGTACGCGAAACCCAACTCCAGCACATCGCCCTCGGTCAGTGTGGGAGG
Organism: Grapholita molesta; assembly: GCA_022674325.2. Classification (NCBI taxonomy): domain Eukaryota; kingdom Metazoa; phylum Arthropoda; class Insecta; order Lepidoptera; family Tortricidae; genus Grapholita; species Grapholita molesta. Next base: position 4,659,895 of record CP053121.2, on the reverse strand, counting down.
TACTGGCCGGATTGGGACGTAGTCTGAAATATTCAGAAAAATCTAAGCGTTTGTCGCTACTCTATAACACTACTTTTAGAATAAAATCCCTCTATTTTTAAACCAGACTGACCAGCGTTTGACCTCAGTCAGACCTGATGGTAGTGTCGACGAGGTGTAGCACGCTGGTTCAGTAACAGCCTATTCACTCTTGCCTTGAAAATACCCAAATTATATTTTTCCGGGAGTACCGACGAAGGGAGTGAATTCCATTCCTTAGTAGTCCGCAATAGGAAGGTAGAAGCGAGTCGCTTCGTGTGAATGAATGGAATATTCACAACGTAAAGCGTGCCACACACTAAGCAGATACGATAAGATATCTGTATCTGAACGCATATCTGTCAATATCGCTCCCTATACAATTCAATGAGCTAACACACACAACGCAGATAACTTATATTTTATGGTGAAGTATCTGTTGGTACCGACATATATCGAAAGATGGCAAAGATATCATCTGCGTATATAAATTGATCTGCGCATAATATCTGCTGATATAAATATCGTATAGTATTTTATCTGCAGATAGATACAGGTTGATGTTCATTTTCTTTATTTCTTCTTTAATCAAATCATGCACTGCTATAAATAGTAACCTTTGGATTCGGAAATAGATTGAGAATTTTTCTTCGGATAGATCCTCGAAGATATTTAATTCACTACGGTCCTTTTTAAGCATTATATGAAGTTCTATCCAAATCCTTCGCCTTTTAGTACATTGCAACGCAACAGGAGCATCAAAATCAGAATCGTCACCTGACGAGCTGTGTAAATCTAGAAGACGTAAACACGAAAACATCCAGTATAAACATTATGCACTAAAAAAACAAGTCTACTCAGTTTGAAGGATTTAGACAGAAAGTATCATCTGTGTGTGACACACTTAAGGATGAACCGGTGTAGATTTTTCTTTGACGTTCATAAGTGCATGTAATGTGCCTAAATTGAAAAATAAAGATCTTTTATCTTTTTTTTTATCTTTTAAACCGCTCCCCTCTTACAAATTACCTTATTTTACTTACAAAATGAATAGTAGTGAGACCGATCAATCCGAGTTCGATATGAACACTCCGCCGGATATCGGGAATCAGACACGAGGGTAACGAACAACTTGTTGCCTGAAGATATGCCGTGGCATGCAGGCAGTAGAAACGGTCTGTTTTTATACCAAGTAGATATTGTTTAATCATCAAGACTTACCAATTATCTGAATCGTAATAACCTGGAACTCTTCGACCCAAGATCCATTCACCTTGTAGTATATACTGAGAACCCAATTCCCATGGTCCTCTTCCCCCACAGGGCCGATGTCAATCTCGTTGTTTCCTTCAAACGTCTCATTTGTTATCGCATCAACTTTTTTTCCTAAATTAACATTTCTTACATTATATTTATTATGTACAATTTTATCACCGGTTGTTCTTTCTTCATGTTTTATGTCTAGCTTTCTGACATCATTATTTGGATTGTACAAGTAGTATAAAGCGTCGATATTGTGTCTTTCTGGCACAGTAATGGTTACTATATCGGTCAGGTTACAGACTATGTAGAGAGGCGGTAGTTCTTCTGTAATATGTGACTCTGAAATTTATTTAGGTCCATTAATTTATATTGTACGAGTACGGCAAGAGACATTGAGACATTTTAGATAGGGAAACGGTACTGTAATATAAGGGCCGGGGAAGACCAGTGGCGGCCACTCGACGTTCCTGGCGATTCGCACGCGGCGTCTCCGCTGCGTGCAATTTTATATGGGAACGAAGAGAAAACGATATTCGTAAATTTCCGACGATTGTCTCTCTCACACTCATGACGTCTTAATTGGAATAAAAGAGAAAGATGCTCGAAACTCACGAACATCGTTTTTCGCGGTAGCGCTTCTGAAACAGAAACGCTAATGTGCCCACGATCTAAGCGGCGCTTGGGTATCAATTTTCTTATCATTTTGCACGGGTTTTTGTTATTTAATATATTGCTTTTCAATTTTAAATTAAATCTTGTTTATTTAAGAGAGTATATATATATATACTCGTATAGCTAGTCTTTCTGTGACCTAAAAATGCACATTCGGTCGCACATTCAAGTCATGCGGTTCGTCGTACCTACCGGGGTAAGATTTAACTGATAAAATTATCAACACTAACACTATCCACCTTTATTTATTTTCGATAAGTTATCTAAATAGTATGGATGTAAATAGGTTAAATAGCTGTTATAACATATTTAAATAGGTAGGTAGGTAGAGATAGTTCTATGGACCAATAGTTTTGACCATTATCAGCTGTTCGATAGACGCTATTACAAATAACAATACGTATTATCTTATTTTTATTCGATTTTGTATCGAGTATACCTACTGTCTGTGGGCACTAGGTTCCTAATACCTTACAAAACTTAGCTAAAGACCTGGCCTAATACCTAGTAGTAACGTGCCTGGCTTAATACCTAGTAATGTACCTGCAGATGGTACACATATTTTGTGTCATCATGCATTAATTAAGTATTACCTATACTTTATCACTGAAACACATACGTCCAATCATGTACTTTATTTGAATTTCGCGGGCAAAGAGGGCCAATTTGGGAGGGCATCAGAGCGCCTGCGCCCGACATATGGCGACGATACGATTCCGTTACGCGCGACCACCTCTTAGTCACTCGCCGAGCTTACAGGACACAGAATGAATAACTTTTTTAGTCAAAGCGCCTAATGATGACATGTAATGTAGGTGCTTAAGTAAGTATCTACATTTGTAAGTCAATAAAATATATTTGCTATAAGCGCACGAATTTACAATAACTTTGAGCAAAGATAACGTGCCTACAAAACATGACGAATCAAACTATATTTCAATTAAAAAACCTTATTATCGTTACGTTTCAGGCGTGTCTAAGTCGATAAGTTACGTACCTATGTCTGGCTCGTTGTTTTGACGGATTGTCACACAATTTGTTATGGCAATATAGGTTATAGCAATGAGCGCACGCGCGTTCATAGCGGCGCGCGCGACCACACTGATATCGCTAACAGACACGTACTTATTCACAAACGATTCATATTATTAGAGGCGAACTAAACAGTATTCCTCTAACCCAGGTCTGACCTGAGTTGTCGCAAATCTAAGGCTCAAGTTAAATTAGATGGAAGCTTACAGATGAATAAGTACATGTTTTGAATAGATGTGTGGTATATAAACATTGTTAGTAATTCGTTGAGTGGGTTGGTGTTTTGAATGAGCTCTTTCAGTGCAGTGTCATAATGCACATTATAGGTTGATTCAATAATACTATGAGGACCATGAGGTCAGACTAGCTGACCCACAGCCACGCACAAATGCCAGTCAAATTAAGACTATTTTCGGGAGAGATCTCGTTAGAGAGTTAAAGAACATTTTAGATTAAATGAAAAGTTGAACAAATAGTACTTGAGATTTAAACTTAATTAGGTAACGGTTGGAACCTGGCGGTACTAATAACCGCGGACTTTTCTACCCGTTTTGTCTTTTTTATAATTTTTATCTATCTTAGTCCGCGTAAGGTCCCACCCCGAACACATTGCCGGGATATCAAGTATCCTCTATCCTACTGTCTCAATTCAGATCTTTGTTTATTTTTATGCCTGTAAATCCGTTCAGCTGTTACCGACTGCGTGGTTAAGTAAAAAAACCGGCCAAGAACGTGTCGGGCCACGCTCAGTGTAGGGTTCCGTAGTTTTTCGTCCTTCCCTGAGCTACTACAAATATTTCAAGACCAAAATTAGCCAAATCGGTAAAGCCGTTCGCAAGTTATAGCGTGACCAAGAGAAATAGGGGTTCATTTATACATATATATAGATTTTTTTCGAAAACCATTGTACCTATCAAGTTCAAAATAATTTTCCTAGAAAGTTTATGTAAAGTTCTACTTTTGAGATTTTTTTCATATTTTTGAAACTTGTGGTTCAAAAGTTAGAGGGGGGGGGACGCACTTTTTTTTACTTCTGGAGCGATTATTTCCGAAAATATTGACATTATCAAAAAATGATGTTAGTAAACCCCAACTCATTTTTAAATACCTATCCAACAATATATCACACGTTAGGATTAAAATGAAGAAAAAAATCACTCCCCACTTTATGTATAGGGGGGGTACCCTAAGAAAACATTTTTATCCACTTTTTATTTTTGCACTTTGTCGGCGTGATTGATATACATATTACTACCAAATTTCAGGTTTGTAGTGCTAACGGTCACTGAGATTATCCGCGGACGGACGGACGGACGGACGGACGGACAGACATGGCGAAACTATAAGGGTTCCTAGTTGACTACGGAACCCTAAAAATGAAAACATATTCACAATCTTAGTAGGGTTGCCAATCGTATTATATTCTTATTGTTAATATTGGACTTTTTAGAGTTCCGTTGTCAACTTCCCCTTAAGTTTTGCCATATTTTTTTGTTTGTCTGTTTGTTCCCGGCTATGCTCAGTGACCGTTACTCCTAGAAAACTGTACTTGGGCATGAATATGTAAATTACTCACGCGGATAAAGTGGCTAATATAAAAAAAATGATGTACCTTCCTTACAATATGTCTAGTGGGGGGTATTTTTTTCGGTTTAAACAAAAAGTGTGACGTGTGGTTACATAGGCATTTAAATTAAATAGGCCGTTAACATTTTTTGATAAAGTTTATATTTTCGGAAGTAATCGCTCTAGAAATTAGAAAAAAATTACTCCCCCCCCCCAACTTTTGAACGGCAAGAACAAAAAATATTCTGAATATCATGAAAGCAACAGTAATCAAAGCTTTAAAGGAAAAATATTTAGAATTTGACTGGTTGAACCGTTTTTGAGTTACGGATTAAACACTACGGAACTCTACACTGAGCATAGTACCACCTGCCCTTGACAGCTTGTCACAGCAGGTTATCATCGTATATCGTATCATACAAATCTAGACTATTTTATTCCTCTGCCTCTCGTCCTCAAGAACTTTGAGACCTTTAATATGATGATTTTTTATCGTCTGTCACCATAGCTGTCACTCTTAGACGTAGGTAGATTAATTAATTAATTAATCGCATTAATTCTTCGAGTTAGGACCGCTAGGTTTGAATCATGACCCCGTTAACACCCTGTATAAATGCGAGTGATGCAGGACGCGATAAGTTGAAAAGCGTCCTATCCGGTCTGAATTACCAAAAACAAAGCAAGTATTCATGTTAGTTTCTGTAACGACGACGTAGGTACCTACTTACTATTTTGTACTTACTTTATATTAGTAGGTATACCTACTTATTGAATAAGTTATAATTATAAATAAAATATACTAGTATCCTACATTTTAGACGCCATTAAATCCTATTAGTCTCCCTACAATTCATTAAAGTGTCCTAAGGGTTCTGCTCGTTGGATTCGGCTCCGCGTAAAGGCCTGCGCTAACCGGGAGAGCACAGCGCAGTCCACTTTAATTTGGTCAATGTATATTGTTTTCTATTTCAATCACATTAAAGTATAAATTTGATCCTCTGAGACCGACCTCGGAGTACACGGGGGATTTCCACCCTGTGGTATCGAGGAGCATGTAAAAGGATATCGCGACGGTAGGCGACGGCAATGCTCCGAAGTGCTCCTAGGTGGGCTGGTAGCCTGCGCTGCGCTGACGGGCGCTCGCGGTGTTGCGGAGGAATTTCCTCGTCGTTGTGCTCTGTGCGGAGTGAAGATGTCGCGGCGATAAGCCGGACATCTTCACTCCGCACGATGCGCCGGAGTCCTCCCCGGGTGCCTATTTCTCGAACACTTGTAACTTGTAAGCGGAAGTCACTTTCTAAAAACAGGTCTCAAAAAGTGACTTCCGCTTGTTGTACTAAATACAAGTTATCTAAATAGGCCCCATGTGTACCGGCACCGGCCGTTGGCACTGCGCTGGCACTGGTAAATGCTCAGAGGTGACCTGCGCTGCACTACGCCGGTTTGCGCAGGCCTTTAAAATTACCTCCGACGTTTCGAGAACGACGAATGAAACGGAGGTAATTTTAAAGTTGTTACACCTACGCGGTTAAGTCCCGTCCCGTTTATTTTGTAATAAAGATTTTCTGCAGATAAGCATATCTAAAGCTTAGTCGTTAGCAACAACTGTTTCCTTGTAGTATTAAAAAAAGATAACTTTTTAATTAATTAACAGTTAAGTCGTATTTATAGCTGCGCCAATAGATTATCGTTCCTAAAAACTATAAAGATTTAAGAGATAAAGGATACGTGCCGAACCTCCAGCACAAAAGATAAATGATAACAAATCATATTAAATATTATATTTACAAGTAGGTACCTACAGTATAATACGATAAAAATATTGAGAATATGTATTAATACTATAACATAATACGTTTATCTCACAGATTAATATTAAATTACTTACAATATGTTTAGTTGTTTACATAAAATCTTAAATAATATCAAAATGTTGTGCCCCGTTTGCTTTCTGATTTAGAAAAAGTTATTTAAAATTGGCATACGAGTATAGGGCATCAACAAATTGGTACATCACATTCCAATACATATGAATGCAAAATTCAGCGACGGAAAACCGTGGTAGGTAGTTGAGGTACAGGTATAGCGAACAGCGTCAATTTCCACAGACTGTTGGCACTATATTTATTGCAAATGCCATAGGACGCGAGGTGCGACCCTAGGCGACTGCCGTGATAGCTCCCTATAGCCGCCACTGAATAGAATCTTTTGATTCAAGTCTTTCATTAACTCAGTATCACAGCTTAAGTACTAGCCCGCGGTCTGCGCTTGACGCCGGATCCAACACATTATCACTTTCCAAGTTTCCATAGAATCTTTGCTATTCTTCCATGCGACATGTAGCGTCCGGCGTCAACCACAGACCACAGTCTTAATACAACATATTTTTTCTATTTTTCATAAAATAGGCAACTCTGACAAGCGTAGTGTAGTCATTATTTAAATAGCACGTGACATTTACATACACCTTAGTAATTGAAGTGGTAAATACAATTAAATATTTCACGGATAAGAATCAGGATCAAAGGATAATATAATAAATGACTGGCGTATCTATATAAACAGCCTATCATACAACAAAATTTAAGTATACATAAATCTAATTCGTCGGTCCCAACTCTTGGTCAATTACCGGTCTCCTGCTGGAGACACTGCGCATGCTAGACCGCATCCTATGCCACCTCTGAGTGCTCCACGATCGGGACTGGTTCCACTTGTCCGAGCTCCAGTTCCTCGCAGGTTTGTAGCTGATGACTCCGACCACGATGAACACCAGGCCAAAGATAACCGTGAGGCTGACGATGAGGGCTGTTGCGTTGAAGGTGGATGGAGGAGCTGGAAGGCAAATATGCAAGTCAATACATGTGTACATTCCAAATTAGACCACAGGTTTACATGAGAATACCCTATGTGTTCTTTATCCTTCCTTTCTTGGTTCCTCTTTTCTTAAAGGTTGGGTAAGCTGTATCTTGCTAGCTAACAGGATATGCTAGTGTATACACTGGGGAATAATTTGCCAGTAATATCTATAATTGTGCCAGTCAGGCTTCTAGAAGTCGTGGCACAATACCGGGACAACGCGAGGAAGGTGATTTTTAACCTGACATGATTTAACTCTTTTCAGGCAAACCATATTTCAAGTTCTGGTTACGAAAATAGACAACAGCGCAATAGGTAGGTACTTGGGTGAGTGAGCACTGGCAAAGTAAAATTTTGAACTGCAGCTAATGATAAAAATAGCAGAACATAAATCAAAGATTATGGAAATGGACGTCTACTCACGGCCAATAGTGAGGATGAATGGCTGACGATCCTCGTGTCGGACTCCGTTGTCATTGAACCTGGCTGCCAGCACCCAGGTTCCCGCCATTTCGGTGTCGATGGGGCCGAGCTCCACGAAACAAGCCGTCACTCGGTTGACTCCTAAGTGCACGATCCCGGGGTACCTACATGAAGTCATTTATTGGGTGACATCAGTTCCTAAATTTTGTTCATAAGTTAAAAACCAGAACAAAAGCTAATATTAAGTAATAAACGAGCATTCGTGAGACATTAATTACCTTGAATTATCTTTACTGTCACACAGCAGCTACCGTCTCCCAATAGCCGGTATAACGTTTTTCAATTATACTATCGCAGAATGACATTTCTACTACTAGATAGTCTGCAGAGATGTTTTTTGTAGGTACAAATAAAAATTAGACACAAAACATGCGTAGATGGTACCAACAAACTTACGCTGATCGCCATAACTCAACTTAGCAGGTGACATGTCCGCAGTGGACTAGTCCAAAAGAGTAACGTCCAGTGAGATTCGAAAAGGTATTATTTACACAAAATAAACTAAAGAAAACTTACTCATGAGTTGAGAATATGGGAAGAGTAGTTCTATCAGGAGTTGTGATGAAGCAGCCTTCGAAGAGATAATTCAGGTTCTGCCGAGGGATGGAAATCTCAACAGAGGCTCCGTAGTCTGAGTAAATGTCTTTGTCAGGTTCCGTTCTGATATCCCAAATTTCGGCCGTTGTATTAGCAGGATCTGGAAAGTAATTGTTTTGTAACATGGTCTACCACCATTATGTACCTAGTCATATTTTATAAAACGAAAATAATATCTTACCGGCCCATGATATGGTAGCGGGCTGTTTCCTCAAATGTGGGTCACTTAATTGCTGTATCAATACCCAATCTCCAATCAGCGTTTCAGTAATCGGGCCGATCACCACCCGACAGGACACGAATTTGCTCTGCTCATGTACTGTGATACCGTCCAGGGTTCCTGCCGTTTCTAGCGTATACTCATGTCCTGATGGGACTGTGAGGAGACAGTTGCTCGTCTGACCAGTCTGATTCAAAGCTAGGTCGATAAAATGTCCCTCGTTTGCTATATGTTGAAGCGTTGGTAACCTTATGACTCCGTCTAAAATTAAAAAGAGTTAGGTTACACAAACGTATATAACTTATCTAGATAATATATAAATCTGATTAAGCTATGTATAAAACTCTCAGATAAAGAAAAAAATCTCAATATTAATGTAACATTGCTTGGTCTTATTTTTAAAACAAGGGACCACTTACCACTTATAGTTATGTGAGTAGGTGTTTCTGAAATGATCCTCTCCCCAGCTCTGTTAACTACAGAAAAGAGCGTCCAAGTGCCTGCCATTTCAGTGGTGATAGGACCAATATCAACAAAACATAAGGTGTGACGATTCGCACCAGCATTCTGAATGCCCGGGTATCTGTTGTCGCCGAAGATCGGCAGCGTTGTTAGGTCAGGAGTGGTTATAAAGCAGCCATCAGAGAAACTGTCGTTGAAGTTTCTAATCGACGCTATAGTGAAAACGTCATTTTCTTCCACGACTACTTCGTCAAACACATGTCTTATTAATGTTGGAGGAGTTTGTGGATTTGCTGGATCTAAAACAGAGCGAGTTATAAGTTGTCGTCGAAATATTTATAGAACCCGATTTCAAGTAGCTTGTCTTTATATAGCTGAGAAATTTTCTTTCGGATGAAGAAAATGTAAGACATATTGACAGCTAAACATATTAACCGGCCACGCCGCCATTGACTGTATCGACACTTCTGAATACTCACGGGCCCAAGATATTTGAACAGATTGTGTTCTTTCCGTTGTTGCGGAGTCCTGTTGTATAAGTGTCCAAGTGCCGAGGAGATCTTGAGACATTGGTCCAATTCTGACGCTGCATGACACAAATTGATTACTGTCCCGTACTTGGACTCCTGACACCATGACAGCATTCTGCAGAAGGAAGGTCTGGCCCACCGGATTCCTTAGGCTGCATGAACCAGCTACATTCCCAGTTTCGTTGAGAGAGATGTCTACGAATCCTCCGGTATGAGTGAATATTTCACGTCGTGGGAGATTGTCAGTAAGAAGTGTTTGGTCATCTAAAAAATAAGCATATCACTCATCATTTACGACAACATAATTTGAAATAGATTTTAGGACTCATCACAAACTAATTTTTAAATTTAATTCTGTCAAACAAAAACTTGATAATATTAAACACACTTTGGTGTAACTTACGTATAAGTGTTATTTGAATAGGTATACGTAATTCCGTGCGCACTCCGTAATTGTTCGTTTTAGCAACGAGAACCCAAGTGCCTTCCTCTTCGGGATCAACCGGCCCTATTTGAACGAAACAGGCAGTAACTCTGTTTGTACCAGCCCAGATGGTTCCAGGGTAGGCGTTGGTCGTCAACACGGGCAGGACTGTGCCATCTGGGGTGGTGAGGAAACAACCTTCAAACAAGCCTTCTTCACGCGCGATTGAAGTGGAAATGATTGTGCTGGCTCGAACGTTGTATGATTGTTGCGCTTGTGTTGTCACTTGCCGTTGCGCCGAGGGGTCTGCGGCGTCTGAATTAAGAAAACTATTTTAGACAAGAAGACCATAACACAACTAAAGTTTCAATTACTTAATCGTCTCATATACTCTTCGGCAGATGAATTTATTAACTTACTTTCCCAAGTAATCGTCATTGGTTGATGTCTCTCAGTATTATCCGATCCCACGTGTGTAATAATCCAATCGCCCAAAAGGGATTCGACCATTGGTCCTATGACGACTCTGCATGCGACAAATTTGCTCGCTGAATGTATCACAACTCCTGGTATGTTAGAAGTCGTGCCCAAGACGTGCTCTTGGCCGTCGGGGGTGGTCAAACTGCAACCTCCGCCAACGCCGGTCTGGTTCAAGTTTAAGTCTACGTAGCCACCGTAGTATGTCAATTCGTGGATGGGTAGATGTCTATGCGTGCCATCTGGTAAGAAAAGTAATATGATATTTAAATAAATCAAATGCTTAGATGAACTTTTCTACCGTGTCCCTACGTTCCGTGTTTGTTTGCTCTGCGTTGCTTAAAGGATTTTATTACCACATAGGTGAGAGTTATCGAAATTGCCGTAAAATGGGTAGAACGAGCAAGGGCAGAAGCGAAATTCAAACAGCGACAAAAGTTTATTTTTACAAGGGGCACGTTGATAATGCATAAAAAATATTTTTTGTACCTTTTTAATGATTTTTTAATCAAAGTCAAATCATGTATTCTGCAAGTAGGCCTGAAGGGCACTTAATGAACATGTCAATAGAACATTTATTCAGACAATTATTATGAATATAATTATGTATGTATTTATTCAGATGATAATGTAATGTATTTTCGTATTTTTTGTAATTAACAATACGAAACGTTTACATTACAAATTCTACATACAATTCCAACAGCTATAAACCTGCGTAAACAACTCACAGGAATAAAATTAAATTACAACTAATTTAAAACGATGTAGAAAGTCCCCTGTGTCAGAAAATTAATAAAACTAAAATATCTTGCAGGTGCAAACACTAGTCTGGACAGTCTATCGTTTTATTTTACAATAAAAAAAATGTAGACATGCCATACCCTACTATTCAATATACTCTATGATCTCACCTCACCCCAATTACCAGTTGACAATCAACTGAGCCTTCTATCATACCTATCCCGTTTGTAACATAAATTCCCTCTTCAATAAATCTATTAGGCTAACATGATTAAAGTACTCATATAACTGGGGAATACTAACAAACTTATTATATAAAAAACTAAGTGATGAAATTAATTAGTTAAAATGTCAGCATTCACTCACCGACTAGAACGAGATTGATAGGCAACTGCGACTCAACCCTGCTTCCAGCATTATTGAACCTAGCAGCTATGATCCACGTTCCAACCATATCGCCGTCCATGGGTCCCAGGTCTACGAAGCAAGCCGTGACCCTGTTCTCACCACCATGAGCAATCCCTGGGTAGTGCACGTGAGGGGCCAGAGTCAAGACGGTTCCATCGGGAGTGGTGACAAAACAACCTTCAAAGAACCCGTTTTCTCTAGATACGAATACATTACGAATTTCACCCGTATCGACTCTTAATTCATTTTGAGGCGCAATAATTAATCTTGGCACGGCGTTCGGATTTGAAGGATCTGAAATAGAAGTACATCATAATTTTGTGTGTTTAATGCAAATTTCTTGAACAGAAGAAATATTATCTTAACATTACTTACTTGCCCACGAAAACAAAGCAGATTGCCTTCTGTGTCTACCGTCCACACCATTCTCGACGAGTGTCCATGTTCCTAGCAATTGCTTAGTCATAGGTCCGATGGTAACCCTGCATGACACAAATTTATTAGGCCCGTGAACTGTTACACCGGGTATGTTTGCATCTTGAGTCAGTTCGTGGTATACTCCATCGGGAGTCAGCAGAGCGCAACTTTGGATCGGATTCTGCGTGTTATCAAGATTTAGGTCAACCGTCGCATTTACGTTGGTTAAATACTCAAGAGCCGGTAATTCTATCTCGTTCGCAGCTAAAATGTAAAAAAACATATTTAGACACTCTAATACTCGTTAATAAAACAATTTAGAAAATTGTTTTTCTACATTGTCAAGGGACTTACTATTACGGCCCAATGTAATAGACTGCTGTGATTCTAGTAATGCGCCATTATCATCAAACCTCCCTGCCAAAGTCCATCTGCCAAGCATACTGTCGTCGAGTGGACCAAGATGGGCGGTACAAGAGGCAACACTGTTGGCTCTAGCCCACGTTACGCCAGGATAGTTATGGCCCTCGGAGTGAGGCATGACAGTTCCATCAGGAGCTATGATAACGCAGCTGATTTGGAAACCTTGGGACCAAGGGACAGTGACCGTAATGATGTCACCGAACGCTCCGATTACATTTTGCTCCGGTGCTGTTATAATCTGATATGACCCTGACGGGTCCATTGGATCTGTAAATAAAATCAAACTTAATAAAATTCTGCATAGGTACATGTTAATGCAGCAGATATATATTCGTGTCGAAACTTAAAGATTTTACTGATGTCCGTTTACATCTGTTATCTAGTTCAAGATTCAGGAGGGGTAAGTACAAAATTATGACTTAAAACATTGGTGAATATAATTATTCTACTTATTTACACGTAATATTTTTTGATTATACTTACTTGCCCAAAACACACTAGCATGGACACGCCTCTCTCTTTGCCCAGAAACTTGGTGCATTAGAGTCCAATCTCCCAACATCTCATCACTCATTGGCCCGATGGTGACTCGACATGCCACGAACTTGCTGCTGCTTTGCACTATGATTCCGGGTGTATCAAATGATGAGTCCAAAATGTAGACATGTCCAGCTGGGTTTCTGAGCATACAAGTCCCGATGGCGTTGACACCAGTTTGTTCTAGATTGATATCTACATTATCTCCTCTATGTGTTAGCACTTGAAGTGGTGGCAAGTTCGTAATTCCGTCTGTAATTTACAAAAAAATAGTAAAATAGTAACTCTGTCAATAGGTAAACAGATATTTGAAATATGTAAAATACAGCTTAAAATATTTTACCAGTATTTCACTTACCATCTTCGACGATGGTGAAACTCTGTTGGGATTCTGTTCTAAACCCGACATGGTTACCCATTCCTGACAATGTATACCGACCAACCATGGCAGCAGTCACAGGGCCAATCTCAACGACACAGCTTGTTATTCTTGTAGGTTGTCCAAGCTTTATTCCAGGGTAAAAGGTGTTGTATGTAACTGGGATCACAGACCCGTCAGGTATTGTCAGTAAGCAACCTTCAAATGTACCCATTTCACGGCCAACTCCTGCTTCCACTATGCCTCCAAGGTCGGTCTCAAGTGTAAGCTCAGGGGCAATAATAAGTTGTCTCGCCTCTCGCTCGGGATTTGCTGAATCTAAAAGAAATTATATATTAATACGGTATGGTTACTCTGTTTCCGGGACTTGGATTAGATTATGTCAAAACAATAATTAACATACGGGCCCATTGAACGATAACAGGTTGTCTACGCTGCAGGCCAGTGCTTTGCTCAATCAGCACCCATTGGCCCAACAAGTTCTCCGCCATCGGCCCGATGGTCACTCGACATGACACATATGTGGAGCTACTATGTACAGTGACCCCGGCCAAAGGTGTTGCTCCCGGTGTTATGGAATATTCAATCCCGCTTGGCGCCTGAAGCCGACAAGTGGAAGTCACGCCAGTCTGGTTCAAATTAATTTCGACTGTGGCCCCTACGTTTGTCCATTGCCGCGTACGTGGCAGAGTCCTGATGCCAGCTGTAAATAAATAAAAAAATTGTTTGATAAATGTCTCATACCAATTATGGGTATCATAAAGTGTTAATCACTGAAATGCCTGAAATGATTACTACTAAATAGTTGTACTACTTACTGTCCTGAGTAACATGAAAAACTTTCGCCATTTCAATAGGTCTGCCATTAACATCGTGCCGTGCGTGAAGGGTCCAGTCACCCCACATTTCTGTACTTAAGGGGCCAAGTTGTACAACGCACGATGAAACCCTATTGGACAAAACGTGCTGTATTCCCGGATAATTCCTTCCGTACATCGGCAGGTGCAATCCACTGGGTGTAGTGACGTAGCAAAATTCGAAGAATCCTTCATTTCTTCCTATAAATATTTCTGTAGTGGATCCAGTGGTTGCAAAAATGTCACTAGGAATATCGTGTACAACAAACCACGATTCCTCAGCTGGATTAGACGGATCTGCAACAGTAAAAAAATTTACGCTAATTACAATGACCTTTGTAACCATACCTAATATAGGTAGTTTCAGCAATTACACTTTTAATAGTTGTATTGGATAAGTGAAATTATGTACTTACTTGCCCATTGAAAATCTGCTGTCTGTCGACGCTGCGTATTATCGGTATTTTGTTGTATTAACGTCCATTCTCCGAGCAAACTCTGTTCCATGGGGCCTATTCGCACTCGGCAGATAACATATGAATCGGAGTTGTAGACCGTAACACCAGGAATACTGGACGCTGTGCTGAGGGTGTGTTCAGTGCCGGCTGGGTCGATGAGCAAGCAAGTGGCGAGGTTCACTGTTCGATTTAAGCTTATGTCGTAAGTTTCCCCAGTGTGGGTGAGATATTCCAACAAGGGCAAATGCTCAATACCATCTGCAACGAAACAAATACATTATAACTTTTTAAATTAAAGTCCAAGTAAAATACGTGGTAATTTTAGAATTCAAACAAAGGGCGAGAAAGGGTTTCGTTGCTCCTTGAAGAAATAACTTAACCCTTTTACTCTGACGAAACTGTAAAGAGTTCTTGACACGCTTAATGCCCAATAAATGACACAAAGCTTAATTACGAATGACATAAATTGACATGAATTTCTAGATAACGTGTATAGGGGAACACTGTTACATTCTAGGGCTCCCGTAATTGTTTTAATACTATACCTTCTTCGTGAACAATTACTGGCTGCTGCGCCTCAATCCTAACCCCGTCATGGATGAACCAAGCGCGCATCATCCAATCTCCAACCATATCGGCATCAATAGGCCCCAGCTGCGCATGACAGATGTTCACGGAGTTAGACCTCAACGTCCATTCAATGCCGGGATAGTCGGTTGTGTCCGACAAGGGCATGGTAGTGCCATCGGGCGCAGTTATAAAACAGCCTTCAAAGGTGCCTGTTTCTCGACGTAGGTTTGCGACTACTAAACCGCCAAGGTCTACCTTGTAATGCTGTTCGCCACTTAGCACTCTTTGACGTGCTGTCGCTGAAGGATTTGAGGTATCTGAAATTATTGCAAAAATAGGTATGATTATTTAATTTTAGTGCGCTGTGTAGTGTGATACTTGCAGAATGTAAGTATTCTGATGGAAAAGTAAAAAGTAAGTATTATGAAAGTTCTTGGTATTACATTTACAGGCATTTATTTTAATTTCAGTGTGACACCAGTTGTTAGAAAATGCCTTCTCCCTCTTGGAGGGAGATTTTGGCTTTCGCACTAGAAATATAATTGCTGGTTCATATTATGATTGGCTCCTGGCACATTCTGATTTAGGCTTTTGTGTGTTGATGAACAAAAAAAAGATGGAAAATTAAAAGTATAATAAATAAATCCCTACGCACTCACCCCGCTTCTTTATAATATAATAGTGTATATCAATTCTCCGCAAATTCCGCAAAAGCTCCAATTTTTCCAAGCGATTCTTGACAGCTATCAGATTTTCATTTTTCTCTTCTTTTTAAAAATTGCCGCTCCGCGCATGCCCCATCCCCAAAGCGAGATAAATACATAGAACATGGGATGTATGAATGACATGGATGAAAAATGTGCGAAGGTTTAAAACCTTCCGGTATTAAAAACTTAACATTCCCCCGCCCGAGAAAGGCTGATGCCTTTATCAACAAAAATTAAAAAATAAAACACAAATTAAGCTATGTTAGATAAAAACTAAATTAAAACAGTTGGGTACGACTTAATCATCCAAAGGAAGCCTACAAATTTTCACAACTGGCCGCGTAAGACTACCGGTAGTCGTTTTGAGGCGTACAACCCGGACAACACCGTCTTTGCCGGGTAACAACTGCTCTATTCTCGCCATCTTCCATCGAAGAGGAGGTAAATTTTCCTCTTTGATGAGGACCAGATCACCTAGCTTAGGCGGATCAGTTGGCGATGTCCATTTGCGACGCATTTGGAGAGAATGTAGATATTGTTCGCTCCACTTTCTCCAAACGCGTTGAGATATTGCCTGAACTAAATTAAATCGATTCAACATTGAGCTCGGAATTTCTTCAAAATTGTACTCAGGAACCGATAGCAAAGGTCTACCAATCAGTAGATGGGCCGGTGTCAGGACTTCAAGTTCCTGAGGGTCTTGAGACAGCGGGCATAAAGGACGACAGTTCAGCACCGCTTCCACCCTAGTAAAAACCGTAACCAATTCATCAAACGTCAAAATCTGTTCACCTATGACACGCCGCAATAATGTCTTAGCTGATTTTACGGTCGCTTCAAATAAACCGCCGAAGTGAGGCGCCGCTGGAGAATTGAACCGCCATGTAATAGATTGTTTAGCCGCGCCGTCGCTAAGTTCTTGCCGTACTTCTTCAGATGCCAAGTATTTCCGCACATCATCCAAATACCTATTCGCACCCATATAATTAGTTCCACAATCTGAACGTATAACGCTCGGCATACCGCGTCGCGAAGTGAAGCGCGTCAAAGCTGCGAGAAAACCTTCAGTTGAAAGATCTGTGACGCACTCTAAATGTACGCCTTTGGATGCAGAACAAATAAATACGCAAAGATACGCCTTTAAAATTTTTGCGTTCCGCACACGAGAATGTTTAATACTAAACGGACCAGCAAAATCTGTTTGCACGGTGTGAAATACGCCAGTCGCATTGACCCGATCCCAGGGCAACGCTGACATCATTGGCGTCGTAGGCCTGGCCTTGGTTCTAAAACACTTCATACACTTAAATATTCGCGTACGAATTACTTGTCCCGCAGAAAGAATCCAAAACTTCCGTTGTATAACGGCCATCAGAACCGTAGCCCCGCGTGGCAATACAAAACGTGAAAATAATCCACGATCAAAACCGTTAAAGCGTGTGATTTTGGTAAAATCACTGGATGCTTCCGCTCAAAAGTTAAATTTGAATGCTCCAAACGACCTCCAACGCGCAGTAAACCATCATCCCCAATAAATGGTCCAAGCCGACGTAATCGAGTGGAACATTGTTTGTGTTGAGTTAAGCAGTGGACGTCATCCGCAAACTCCATCTGCTGAACCAACCAAATTAACCGCTGCAAAGCGAACCGTCGCTCTGACACTGATAGAACCCCAACAACTTTATTTGTTGGATCCCTGGTATTGTTGATAAACCGAAAGCAATATGCTACGACCGCCAGTAACATATTCAAACTACTAAACCGAGTAAAATGTTATCATTATCAACAATACCGACTAAAGCCCGGACATTTACCCTCACCTTCCGCAAACCAGGTAATGGATCTTCCGCTTTATCCATTATATTCTTGGGCCAGGTGTCCGCATCACCTGACAACCAAACAGGCCCCCACCATAAGGTGTGCTTAAGCAGCTCCGATGCGCGACAGCCGCGACTCGCGATATCGGCGGGGTTCATTTCTGAAGGTAAGTGTCTCCAAACCATATCTAAACCGCAATTGACAATTTGTGAAACTCGATTGCCCTCAAAAATTTGCAACAAGTGTGGCGATATCTTCAGCCACGAGAGAACAATCGTGCTATCACTCCATCCAACGATATCATCGATCGTCATTTTCTCACTGATAGCAGCAACGACGAACTTCAGGAGACGAACAAGTAACATAGCACCACTAAGCTCAAGTTTAGGTATGGTAAGTTTTGATTTAATCGGCGCAACCCTTGATTTAGCCATCATCAAACTAACCTTTACTTTTCCATCATTTCCTACAGTTCTCAGATATACCGCTGCACCATAACCAAGTTCTGATGCATCTGAGAATCCGTGCAGGGAACAAGTCTTAACGTCCAATAAGACAAAACGATCAAGCCGAAGATGTGAAATCAGTGGCATATCCCTTAAAATCCCTTGCCATTCCGCAACCACATCCTCCGGAGCTTCCGCGTCCCAAGATAAATTCTTCAACCACAATTGCTGCATGAGGACCTTACCTTGGAAAATTACCGGACTGATCCATCCTAACGGATCAAATGTCCTAGCTAGAGTCGACAAAATTGACCGCTTAGTACAACCGCCCGTATCCTCTAGCCTAGTGCGATATGAGAAACTGTCACTGCTAGAATCCCATTGAATGCCTAGAATTTTAAAGAAACTAGGTCCATCCGCATTATCAAAAATCTTTCGAGGTTTTTCTAAGTGTTCCTCTTCTATGTCCTGTAAGACCTCCTTACTGTTTGACGTCCACTTACTTAACTCAAAACCGCCAGAGCGTAGTAAGTCTGTCAGTTCCTGCTTTAAATTAATCGCATCTTTTATAGAATCTGCTCCTCCTAAAATATCATCCATATATACCGAAGAGCGAAGAAGATTCGCCGCTGCAGGAAACAGCGTTTCCTCATCGTCAGCTAATTGTTTTAGCGTTCGGATCGCAAGGTATGGGCTCGACTTCATACCATAAGTCACCGTATTCAGGCGATAAACCAGCAAGGGTAGATCCGGGGACTCCTCCAGAAAATAAGCTGGAATTTCCGATGTTCCTCAGAAATTAAAATCTGTCTAAACATCATCCTGATGTCTGTTGTAAAACATAAGGATGTAACCGAAACCTACATATTATATTTGCGATATCACGCTGCAACTTTGGTCCTGCATGTAAGCAGTCATTTAAAGCGACTCCGTTACTTGAAGCACAGCTGGCATCCAAAACTACTCTGATCTTGTCAGAATCCGCCTTAAAGATTCCATGATGAGGGATCACATAACTGTCACTTGTGTAGTCCTGTGGTTCACCATCACAAAGCGACATGTGCCCCGTCTGTAAATATTCCCGCATAAATCCGATATACTTTGCTCTAAAGACCTCATTACCTTTCGCAAGAAGTCGCCTTTCCATAGCCAAAAACCTCTTCATGGCTATTGGTACCGTGTTTCCAAGCTCCGGAGCATCCGATAAAAGGGTAAGCGTGCTATATATCTGCCCTCTTCAATGCGCTGATGAGTATCCTTAAAAATCATCTCGCATTCTAGATCCTTAGGGTTTTCAACCATACTTGGGATGTCCTCAACTTCCCAGAATCTTTCTAAAATCTGGTCTGTACTTGTGCTACAGAAAAGAGCTTGGGTAGAGTGACTTGTTTTAGAGAATGACTGAGATGCCAAAAGAGTGACTGGGCCTGACAATACGTAACCGAAAACTGTTTTTGTAAACCGAGGAATATGATCATTGATCTTATGGCGACCGCTCAGAACAATGTCGCAAAGTAAATCTTCACCAATTAAAATATCAACCTCTCGACCGACGTAGAACTTATCATCCGCAAGATAAAGTCCCCGGTAACTATCCGCTAATTCAATTGGTAAAGAAATTCCAGGCAGATCGTTGGTTAATTTATTTAAGACCGTAGCTGTGGTCACTAACACAGGTTGATCCGAAAACCTAGATGCCATGGTCAGATTGACCGCTCCTCTATTACCGGTTATAGGAGTACAGCCCAGTCCAGTAAGCGGAGATGTGTCAGGTCTAAACCGCTTTAAACCCAACCGTTGCACACAAGCCTCCGAAATAAATGTGCTCTCGCTCCCTCCATCCAGCAAGGCCCGCGCCTCCTGGTAGCAGCCGCTGCTATCCAGTACTCGTACTATCGCCGTTGCAAGAAGTGTTCTCCGCTGATACATGTTTGGCGTATTGACATGTAGCGCCGCTTGTCCAGTGACTCCAGGGACCGCACTACCTGGAAGACCGCTGGTCAAAGGTGCACTCGCAGCAGCAGTACTTGTAGAGTGCGAGGTATTGGGGCTGTGTACCCTTCCAGTTGTAAGAACATTGTTTGCCGTCAAACGTTGTTCACGATCTGAGCCAGTTGCCGGTAAATCAAAATGCAGCAAGTAATGATGTTTCGCCGAATTGCACTTATAACAGTTTTTATTGTAAGTACACTGGTTTATATTGTGACCATTTAAACATTTAAAACATAATCTCAGTGCTACTACTTGACGTTTCCTAGCCGCAGGTTTCATTTCCAAAAACCTTTCACACTTGGCAATAAAGTGTCCGTTTTTCCCGCATAATTTACACACCGAAGTTGAACCCGCATTCTGAAAAACCGCATGAGCCTTTACCGCATGACTCTGACCAGTTCCACTACGTCTAGCCGCAGACGACGTACCAGCCTGTGGATCCGCGCTGGATTCTAAAATCCGTATTTCAGTCTCCAGAAACTTTAACAGATCCGAGAATGTTGGCAACTCTTTGTCAGCATGCTTGTCTTCAAAGTGTTTTCTTAAATTATTGTCAAGTTTTTGGAAATTTATATAAAACAACAAATAGCACCAAGATTCAACAGGAAACTTCATCTTTTCCAATGCCTTTGTATTTTCGATCAAAGTATTTAAAAATAATTTCAAGCCGCTAATCCCTTTACTAGTAACGTGTGGAACACTTAATAAGTTATGCAACAAACGGTCCGCGAGTAATCGTTTGTTGTTGTACCGCGCATTTAATAAATCTACAGCAACGGAAAAGTTGTCACCCGTGACAGACAAATGCTGGATCAAGGACTTTGGTTCACCTATAAGTGACCCTGCTAAGTAGTACAATTTTTCAGTATCCGATAAAGCCATGTCATTACCCACCAATGACTGAAACAATTCCATAAAAGGAACAAACTCCTCCACCTGGCCCGCAAAGCTAGGAAGCTTCACTTTAGGGAGAACTACCCTATTCCGCACTCCCTTAGTGTCATTGCCGCTACCGCTGCTACAGCTGTTTTCCAAGTTAGCTGAAGCGTTCGAATTCGTCAACGCTAAATGACGCTGTTTTATAAAGTAATATTTTTTATTATAGATTTCGTACTCCTGTTTGTGACCTTCCAGGTCGAAGCTCTCTATTTCCGCAGCAGAGAGCTGAAGTTCATAAAACATTTCCGTAAATGTTTCGTAAACTTTCTCTAAATCCAGAAACCGCACCATAAAATCGCTTTCTTGTTCCGAAGACAATTCTGGATTACGAGCCAATCCATCCATTATATCAATACTACGACAAGCTGTATGATATTTCATCTGCAACAACTGAATCCGCCTAGCTGCCGCCATGTTGACGTTGGTGTTTAAGTGCGTAGTCCAAATTAATAAAATCAACCAAAATCCTAAGAAAAACCAAACCATGAAAACTAAAAATAGCACTTAATTAGCACTATTTGTACTAAGCACCCCCACCGAACACTAGTACTAAAATTATTTTTATTATATTTTTTTTAAATTTAAGCATGTACCGCTAACTTAAATTTAAATAATTAATATTTTTTTAAATTAGTCCGCAAACTTAGAAATAAATATTTAAATTGCCGCAACAACATTAAATACCGATAAATAATGTTTAAAACCGCTTTTACGAAAATACTAAATGCTTAGAAAAATACAAAAACAACCCCTTTGCTGAGGATCGAACCGACGACCTCGATCTTACTAAGCAAATAGTATAACCATTAGGCTAAGATAGCAGACACCGCATACTGCGAAATTAGCCGTTAGTTCCTAGTTCTAGTTCCGTAACCTAGCAACTGAACTGTTTTAAATTACACTGTCATAAAATAAACAATTCCAAAAAAATAAATTATGATTAATTGAAATTGATAAAACAATTTCAGTCGTTAGTAAAATTGGATGCCCAGTGAATGTTCGCTTTAAATACCAGAAGATAGCAAACGTTTTATCCAAATAATCCGCGACGAACATACCAAGATGAATGTCAATGAAAGTATGAATATGACTTGAAATAAAATAAATTTCCCACCGCAATATTATAAGATAACTAATAAACGACCGCTAAAAATATATACCCCAAAAACTGTGTGTAGTGTGTAGGTTACCGCAAATAATTAAATAAATATTTCGACCGTTCGAAATATATGAATTTGTTTAAAAACCAAATCAGAATGTACCAAGGCGCCAATAAAATCCGTAAATCCGGCTCGAAGCCGACCAAAAATGTTAGAAAATGCCTTCTCCCTCTTGGAGGGAGATTTTGGCTTTCGCACTAGAAATATAATTGCTGGTTCATATTATGATTGGCTCCTGGCACATTCTGATTTAGGCTTTTGTGTGTTGATGAACAAAGAAAAGATGGAAAACTAAAAGTATAATAAAATAAATCCCTACGCACTCACCCCGCTTCTTTATAATATAATAGTGTATATCAATTCTCCGCAAATTCCGCAAAGCTCCAATTTTTTCAAGCGATTCTTGACAGCTATCAGATTTTCATTTTTCTCTTCTTTTTAAAAATTGCCGCTCCGCGCATGCCCCATCCCCAAAGCGAGATAAATACATAGAACATGGGATGTATGAATGACATGGATGAAAAATGTGCGAAGGTTTAAAACCTTCCGGTATTAAAAACTTAACACCAGTGTTTACTCGTAACTTAACGTCAAATGAAGCGATCGTCAACTGTTAAGAACATTCCGTAAAGCCTAATCCTTAAGAGCATGTAATCAATGACAATACATGATAATTTTCTTATTGTTTCCACAAATAAGCGGTAAATTTAAGAAAATTCTGTTACTTGTAGATATTGGATTGTAACATTCAAAGGAAAAACCAGAACTTACCAGCCCAAGCAATAGTAGCGGGTTGAACACGTGAGGTCAGTCCCGAATTTTCAATCAACTCCCAATTGCCAAGAAGTGCCACTGTCATGGGCCCTATGGTGACTCGACATGACACGAATTTGCTGCTCGGGTGAGCGGTGACGCCCACCAGGTTGACGGCCGCCAAGTCGACTTCGAGACCGTTGGGTTGTTTCAGCCGGCATGTTCCGGAAGTACCGGAGTTACTAAGGTTAATGTCTACGGTGGCCCCGATGTTGGTGGCGAAGTTGATGGTCCTCAAAGTTTGTTGAGCTGTGGAGAGCGTTTACTACTATAGGCAGCATTGTGATGCTGACGCTGTAAGCGGCCTAAGGCGTTTATAGGAGACGCCTTAGTGTGTTGGCGGAAACTCACGGCGCGTGACGCGTGAAGACAAAACATACTTGATCGCGATGAGAGAGGGTGGGACAGAGGAAGAAAGACGAACCTATTTCTGAACAGTAATTGTCTATCATCTAAACATAACAACTGTTTGGTCCAAGAACCAAAAATGAATTGCATTATTTTCTATTCCTACGAAAAATTATCTTTTATTTTACTACATAATAGCCGTTGTCTTAAGGTCGAAAAAATAATATTAAGAAACGTACTTATTCTTTAGCCACCCGGAGACTTATAAAAAGAATGCCATTTTGAATTTTAATTATGAGAAACCATAATTGCATTTAACCTGGCAAGTTTTTATTTCTGGGCGGCTAGAGGTTAAGTAGAAAAATATATACGTATAAAAAAAGAAAATCCTCTTAAAATATAACATAAAGGGGAAAGTTTCAGGGCCACTAACCAGCAACATGGCTGCCTAGATAAACTGCCACTAGACACAGCACCGGCCGTGCCCACCGCATCTTGGTTTAATCACTACACAATTGTACACAGACTACCAAATTCCGCCCCCTATTCTCTATATAACCTGGCTATATCTAAACCTTGTGATACAGACCAAGCGATACTAAAAATATAATACCGCTTTTAAATGACAACATTATCAAGTACCTAAGTATAAGGAACTGATAAATACATACGAAATAATATAAGAAGGATAGTAGTATTTTCCTTTTAATAGGTAGCTATAAACCAATTCAAAGAATCGCTTTTATCTATTAGCTATCTATCTAATAAAAATAAGTTTATACGTTTTGAACTGGTTAGGTTGGGTTACTCGTAGATAAAATGTATTAAAAATATAAACCCAAGCTTTTCTTTTATGTATCGGCAAAATTTTATCTGACAAAAAGTAAAATTGTTCAATTAGGTACTTAAATAGATTCGTTGTAGTTACATCCATACGAGTATACTATCGTGAATTAGTATTACATTTTTCTGCTTTAACTGGATAGGATACCGAAATTATAAGTAATTCGTATTTAAAGTTCTTTTGATAACGATTACAAGATCTATATCCGAGTATGCGCCGAAATAACATACAAAGTTGTTTTTTTTTTGCAAGTTGCTTATAATAATATAACAAGTAATAAACAGTAGCAAAAAGTACATGTACCTACAAAGTAGAACTTAGTGCTTCAAGTAGAAAAACATTTGTAAAAATCATATGTTCATGAAATCATGAATCAATATAAAAATAAACATTTCTTCTCCTATTAGGATTGAAAGAGATTATAATTAGGAGTAGAAAGTACATAAAAATTCAAGTAAAATCAAGTTGTGTAGAGAAGATTAAATAAGTTTTCCCTGTTAAATATACAGTGGTAATTAGTAATCACATGCTAGCTGGCTCTAGTTACATATGGAATATAAAATAAAAATTTCATGTAGGTAATCAAAGTTATGTATGAAAATACAAAAGGGATTAAATATCTGGCAGGGCAATGTCCTATGGGACACCCGCTTCACATCATGCAGCTCGTAGCCAAGAGGACAGATCATACTATTATTTTACGTCCGGAACGATTATTCTAAAAATATTTACTACTACATGATGCCCGCGGCTTCGCCCGCATGTTTAGAGGAAAATGTAACATATTGAGTCTTCCCGTGGGAATGAGATGTTTTCCCGCTGGAAAAAGAAGCCTATGTCACTCTCCATCCCTTCAACTACCTCCAGTTAAAAAAATACGGCAATTTGTCGCTCCGTTTTGCCGTGAAAGACGGACAAACAAACAGAAATTTATAATATTAGTATGGATACCAAAAGAATTTTTAAATACCTTTAGGGTTGAACTGAAAAAAATGCCCCCTATTTCACATGTAGGGGAGGTAACCCAATTTTATTTTACCATTCTTTATTTTACAACCTTGTCCTCGTGGTTGATTTACATATTCAAGCTAAATTACAGACAGACAGACAGAATTCCTTGGTTCCTTGTTGCGTACTTTTTCTCTTGCAACTCAATTTTGAAGCAGTCATCTTTAACCGATTGAGCTGAAATTTAGCACACGAAATTAAGCTTAGGAGTAAGTTCGGCGACAATGCAATATGATGGTACCACTGATCTGCGGCGCTACCGAAAAAAGAGAGAAATAAAAGAGAAAAATGCCCGAAATATACGAACTTCGTTGTTCGCGGTACCGGGCCTGATGCTGGAGCCAGAAGGTAGCAAAAGCAACTTCTAAAATAGACAAGATAAACCCGTGGCGTTTATGCTCGTTCGAATCCTTTCGATGAGTAGATGACGATTGTGCAAAAAAAGTACAGTCGGCAATAAAAGCTATTACCAAAAATAACATTTTTGACAGAAACTTATTTTGCTACAAATAGTTGGGGTATTAACGGCAGCTTCAGAGTTTTGTAGTGTTGGTTTCATGCTTAATATAAACATTATAAACACTGTTAGAAGCGCATTTATTATAGTTCAAATGTGACCCTAGTTTACGGTGCTTCTTAAATGAAACATAAAATAGAGTCTTCAATTTATGAACTCTCTCAACAATGAGAGCTCAAGAATGTTTGACTTTACGATGATTTAAGGTTATCAAGTTATCATTATTTTTTTAATTAGCAAACTTGATAGGAGTAAAAGCTTTATAGGTATTATAGGTCTAACGATAAACAATTATTTTTAATAATATCTATAGTCAAAATGTGTTGGGGTACTTAAAACTAAAACGTATATGCCATAAAGTAAAATTATTTAAATGAAATCAATTTCATTAATGAACTTATAATATGTAAATGTTTTTTATAATTTTGGACCCAGTTGTATACAAAATAAGAAAAGAGTGGATGGTGAAGTTTCAACAAATTTCTTAAATATGTATACAGTCGCCATCAGATATATCGGAGCTGTGGAGGTGGAGAAATATCTCGCATGCACTTAATCGCCTTGATAATCGAGGCGTCCAGATATTCGTGACCACCCTCCAGGCCCCTATATATCTGAGGCGACTGTACATTGTACCCAAACAAAGTACATATAATAAATATGTCCGTGCAACCCATGCACAATATGCACATCCAGGGTGGATTGCTAGTAGTATTATAAAATTAGCAAGAAGCAGTTTCGGTACTTTCATTACCAATAATAATTATCTTTTCTTTTCCTTTTTATAAAACCATATAACCTCAGAAATACATTGTGTCCTCATTTTAATATAATTTATATAAATATTCGTCTTTGGATCACCACTCGGGTAATCGACCCAGTAATTTCGTTACAAAGTAGGTTTGAGAGGCTTTAGGTTTGACGTTTAGACAGACTACAGTAGGCCTTGGCATGATTCGTGTGACAGTGTCTCGCGGCGATATAAACTACTCATCTTATTAATTAACGCGTTGGGCGACCGACGCAGACGCAACGCTAACGGCTCATGATTATGCTCCTCGTTACAGAGTGAAACATATTCGGCTTATAAAACGTGAGTTAACCGCTTCTATACAGTTAATATAGTTAAACCTCACGATAGTTTTGTGTTTAAAACTGCCCGTTCTTTTCTAGATATATCAATTTAAGAGGGACGGATATTCTACTACGACGCGAGATCCTATGAGGGCAGGAGTGATCCACGAGAGTCCCTCATTTCCCTTTGAGCTACGGAACCATGAGTGATTGATTACTGATAATTATTTTCGTTAGTTAGGTACGAGGGTGCCGACCTGTTATCGAGTGCTGCGTATAGTCACGTACAGATAATCGCGATCGTCTACTGTTAATCGTCTACGCAGGAATTTATTCGAAGTGGTTACTTATTTGAAGGTTATAGGAAGCAATCCTGCCACACGGGGTAGTTGTATTGTAGTACAGGTGGTTTCCGGAAATATAGGAAATTGTTTTTTCATACCACCAGCTCGTATGTGGCAATTTCTTTCCCGCTAGGAGGGAACAGTGG
The DNA here is from genome assembly GCA_022674325.2 of Grapholita molesta. NCBI lineage: Eukaryota > Metazoa > Arthropoda > Insecta > Lepidoptera > Tortricidae > Grapholita > Grapholita molesta. Next base: position 4,632,343 of record CP053121.2, on the reverse strand, counting down.
CAATTTTCTCTTCTACGGCTTTTTTTAGCCGGTGCGTCATTAGGTCATTACAAATAAATTAAATCGATGAAGCCCGTACATTATTTTTTTAAATGTTCACATTAGGTATTTGTCCAACAATGTACTATTCTGCATCCTTCCTACAAATGGAGAAATGTTACTGTTACTTAGGTTTCAATTTGATAAGCGAACCTATTAAATTCCGCTTTAGTGTTAAAATGCGTACAAACCGTTGAAGTTAAATTAGGCATCAGGCCTCCCCCAAAAATATCATCAATCATCTTTGGCGTGTTACCATAGTCGCCATGCTGACAGGCGGGTAACAAACAAAAGTCAAATGGCGTCAAATTTTATTACTTTCCATGTAACAAGTAATGCATACATGACATTGGTTACGCAAATACGCCACAAATGGATTAACGCAGTAAAGAAACATACATAACTATAAGTTTTAAGATGGTTTTAAGCCTCTAGGTTACCCACCCTAGTAGGTTACCCGACTTTTATTACTTACGTCATATCCGTACACGGAACAATCGTGTTCCTGACATTTGAGAGGCGTAATGCGGAGCCGGATCGAGTCAACGCGATGTACCTATATCAATCACGCCGACAAAGTGCAAAAATAAAAACTGGAAAAAAATGTTTTACTAGGGTACCCCCCCTATACGTACGTTTACGTTTTTCTTCATTCTAATCCTAACGTGTGATATATCGTTGGATAGGTATTTAAAATAGATTAGGGGTTTACTAACATAATTTTTTGATAATGTAGATATTTTCGAAAATAATCGCTCCAGAAGTTAAAAAAAATGCCCCCTTTCTAACTTTACAACCATAAGTTCTAAGAAAAATATCTCAAAAGTAAAACTTAACAAAGGAAAATTATTTTGAACTTGATAGGTTTAATAGTTTTTGAATACAGATGTAGTGAATAATCCTTTCCGATCGTGAAAACTGGGAACATACAACTACTTCCGAATGGCGCCGATGAGTCTATGAACTATGAATTACTGTATTAGTAAGTGACTTGTAGGTATCAAATAAATTACGTACTTTATTTATCAATGTCAAATGTCAAACTACTCGTTTGAAGTATATCACACAGAGACGTTAAAACCACCATGATTCTATGATATAAAATGAAGAATTCGGTTTAGTTACTTGCCGTTGAAGGTTAGGCTACGTCTTCTAGAAGAATATATCCACTCCAAAAAAAAGTACAATTCACTTCCACCGTTCCGTTAACCCCTGACGCCTATAAGCATCACCTGAGCAATTTAGGCGATAAGCGCAGTTGCCACTCGGGTAGGGGTATGACGACATACTCGTTTTAACCCTACAATGCATACAGTTCCACATATGGCACAACCATGATATTAGCTAAGTATGACCAAAATCGGGTAGGCAGCGACATCTGTTATACTTATAATAATTCCTTACAAACATAGCTTCTGCAAAAGTTCCGCGATTTGTCAGTAGGTAGCGGTAAATGATCGTGGCATCGAACGATCGAATAAATTTCGGTATGCTGTGCTAGAATATGATTTCAATCTTTTCGGAATGCAATAACAAAATAATTTAATAGTAAAATACTACGAAAAAATTATTGTTGTGACGTCAAAACTGTGCATAATTAAATGGTAAGATAATTTTTATATTATTACTATATTTAGATAATGTTTTGATGTATTTTACAAACGTTCCCGATATGGTACACCATGCATTCACGTTCATATTGCTAATACAAACTAAGTATGGGACATTTACACTTATAGAGTCTTTATGGCGTTGGCATAAGTTTTAATTTCGCGTAAAGTGTTAGTATGGTTATTATGGTTTTGTAATAGTTTAGTACAGTAAAAGTTATGTGTTGTTTTTAGATTATAAGGAAGAAATCCTTACAAAATGTGCTGATATTTATCAATACTGTCTGGAAGTTAAAATGCATGGAACTGGAACTGCATTATTCGGGGGTCTCTCTCTTAAATTTGTTAATTCTTAAATATATTAGAAACGCTTCGAAAAATACGCCAGAACGAAAAGAGAAGCGCTGTCATTAGATGAACAAATGTGTGCCAAGGTTTCGAATATTTTGAGGCAATAAGTATCTCCCAAATAAACCACATAAGTGGTTAGAGGGCAAATAAGCTTCTACTTTTGTACCGATGATCAAGGATTTTAATATAACTTTAATATATACATAGGAATTAAGCAAGGCCTGGAATTGAGAAATGTAAATAAACCTTATTTAGGGGCGAGCGCCAACATAGTCATTCGGCTTGCTGGGTGTGTAACACGATTCCAGAATTGCATTATATAAGTACTTTGACAATGATTATACCAACAGTTAATAATTATATTAAACATATGATATAGTTCATAATTGTTTGCATAAACATCACATTTCATACATAACACAACATTTTAAATATTTTTCTGCCAAAAAAGAAGGTTGTGGTATAAGTTTTTATTGCCGACTGTACTTTTTCTTACACAGTCATCAACTTCCCATCGAGAGGATTCTAACGAGCCCAAACACCACGGCTTTATCTTGTGTATATAAGGAGTTGCTATGGCTGCCTTCTGGTTCCAGCATCAGATCATACCCGTGTCACCATAATATTGCATTGTCAAAAAAAAACACATATAAGTATGCTAAATATCAGCTCAATCAGTTAAATGTATCTGCTTTAAAATTTAGTCACAAGATTTCACCCCAACATACATAAACACATACAATACAAGTGAAATAAAAGCTTGTAAAAACCACTAAAGTGCTATATTTGTTTATTTTCATACTGTTTTAAATTGTACCTTACTGCATGGAGTTCCACATGTGGAACTCGAATAAAAAACCTTCTTTCTCGGAAACCGTCTGTTGTATATTTTTTTTATTATTTTTCCCTATAAGCTAACACCCATAGTTATCACATATAATTTTATTTCGCATAAAAAAAAAGTCATGCATTGTAGGGTTAAAGGGTTTTTCATTTCAAAATTACACAAAAACGCAGGCGGATAATGTTATGTTTAAAAGTCAGTTATTTGTATGTCTTGTAAACTGATGTAACCAATTTTTAACCACTTAAATAATTTTGTTTTACTTACTGACATATATATAAAAAAATATTAATATCTGATTAATAAGTTTTCGGCTCAATGCTTCATAGATTACGCGAAGGCGTTTGACTGCATCTCATGGAGAAAAATGTTTGATGTTATGAGAGACATGGGAATCCCGGAACACCTCATTTTCTTGGTGCAAAACCTGTATCTTGACGGCAGAGCAGTTATTAAGTTGGAGGATGCTGTGTCCGGATACTTTCAAAGCAACCGCGGAGTCAGACAGGGATGCATACTCTCGTCACAATTGTTTAACTTAAATGGCGAACATATCATGCGTCGGGTTTTGGAAGACTGGAATGGGGGCATACGAATTTGCGGACATCTCATCAACAATCTACGCTTTGCAGATGACACTACCATTATTGGCGGTTGGCCCAACGGAATGTGAACTGACCGAGCTTCTGCAAAGGGTACAGTTAGTGAGTCCTGAGTATGGGCTTCAGATAAATCTGTCCAAGACCAAGCTGATGTTCGTCGACCGGGCCGGCAACCTAGAGAGAACGGGTGAATTGGCAGGCCTAGATATAGTACATAAGTTTGTGTACCTGGGGTCACTGATCACTGATGATGGAGACTGCGATAAGGAAGTAGTCAGAAGAGCCCAGATTGCAAAATCAGCTGTGAAGCGTTTGGATAAGATTTGGAGGAACAGGGGAATAGGCAGGAAAACGAAAGTCAATCTCATGCGAACCCTTATATTTTCCATATTCCTCTACGCCGAGACTTTGACGCTAAGAGCACGCACTCGCAGCAGAATCGATGCGTTCGAGATGGGGTGCTGGCGCAAGATGTTGGGAATTTGTTGGAGAGAACACTGGACCAATGCTTCCATCTTGAATGAGCTCGGCATTAAGACTCGATCTGCACGAACCGCATCCTCCAGTACTTCGGTCACGTGGCCCGACGCACTCCAGATAATCTAGAGAAGCTTATTGTCGTTGGCCAAGTGGAAGGAAAGAGGAGCCGTGGAAGATTACCCATCTGATGGACTGACGCAGTGAAGGAAGCATGCCAAGCAAACCTGCAGGCATCTATCCAAAAAGCCAAAGATAGAATCACATGGAGAGCTCTAGTTGAAAAAGTTACCTACAATTGCTGTCGCGACCCTCAGTCATGAGGACACGAGAAAGAAGAAGAAGAAGAAGATGAATAAAAAACATAATGCTGACTATGAGACGACTATCTCCATTTTGTGGTTGAGGTATACTATAATATTAGTACATACTGAGAATTTGTAACTGAATAAATTTATTTTATTTTTGTGTTTGTGTTTTGTATAGTTTTATTACCATTGCTATATTGTACTTTTAATGGTATCCTAACCGTTTGGTGCCGGCTGACTAGAATGGCACAACCCCATCTCCTCCCGCGGGTGTCGTAAGAGGCGACAAAGGGAAAAATCCTACGGATGGGCAGCAGCGTCCGTCGAAACCTAATCTACTGCTACTGCGGTCGCCAACCCGCCTGCCAAGCGTGGCGACTATGGCAGCCCTGGACGGCTGAAATGTAACCATTTGGTAGAGAAAGTAGCTACTTACTCGTATACTTTAGAACCGGCCAAGCGCGTGTCAGGCCACGCTCAATTAGGCTTTCGTTGTCTCGGGCCGGTCATAATACGCTCACGGAAAAGAATTAAATCATATAGCACTTTTCGACCCCATATGCTATATATAGCTATGCGTGAAATGTGGCCTGCCCATTGCCACTTCAGCTTCCTAATCCGGACACGACAGATAGACGGAGGTTGCCGGAAGATGCTGGATGCCGGTCGCTTGATCGCTTCCAACTCATGACTATGGAGGTCTAGAGAGGAGCTCAGCAGTGGACGTCTTCCGTCCGAGATAATGATTATCCTGATGACGAATATTATTCTGATACAAAGTATTTATTCGTTAACTCTGTAGCCATTTTTCATTATCAAACATAGTGTAGGCGTTTTCCAGGTGTGGATAATTAAATCGAGGGTTAAAATGGCCAATTTACGCCCGAGTTATGCACTCTGCTTTTCACTTCGATTACAGGAAAATTAAACAACAGTATAGTTAATATTTTTTTTTTGTTATATTAACTTCTTGACGAAATGCATTATAATGTGGAGCCAAGAAAGCCCGGATGCTGTATGGCACGTTTTGAACTCTATTGCTAAGTAATTAAAGATTAAAATAGATGATTTTGCTTTATGCTCGAGCATAAAAAACGATTTTATGATAACATCATTGTAGCTTTAAGGCTGATTACGCAGTGGCAGCAGCGATGACCCAGTAGATATAGGGATTCAGCCGCGTGTTGACGCTGGGGTACCAGCCCTGCGCGCAGCCCTCCACCCACGAGTGTACGCCCACCACGTACCCGTCCACCAGCAGGGGGCTGCCGGCGTCACCCTAGAAAACGATTTGATCCACTTATAACATATCTTCCAAGTATAGACAAAACACAGCCTCAAGGAATCCGCACAATCACACTATACCATGAGGCGAGCGAAACAGATTTCACAATATATTTTGTACCTTTAAGTAATATTGTTGCTGACTATCCATATATCGGGTGTTTCCTGTAATAAGAGCAATAACTTAAAGCATCGTTTTTACGCCACAAACGTTCTCGTTTCTCTTCTGTTTCTCGCTGACGGTAAATGTCAACTAGATTATTGGATGGTGTTCATTGCAAATACTATTTGTTCGAAAACCACAAGTAGTAAATTACACATTTTTTTAAAGTTCTAGAACAAATGTTGCTACGTTCATGGTGTAGAAGCGGTCCCTACATTTATTGCTTCTATTACAGGCCACACCCGGTATAGTATCATAGCGGCCATTTCTGCTACACATGAAGTCTCATCTACAATCAAGTTAACATATGGCGGCGGTTGTTATTTTTAAGCTACTACTTCGTCTTAGTTTTCCCTGTGTATAATCTCCATTAAGTAACAATGGTACGCATGCTGAAGCTCACTAATCCATTTACCTGGTATTGTCCCCCTCAATTCTCAACTAGTGCAAACTTCGGTATAGTCGGTCTCATTGTAGCCACGACTCTTTTACGTTCATGTTTTCGTCATATTAAATGTATCCATATCTTTAGTGACCTTACACTTTGTCCAGCACGAAAATAAATTCCGAGTCTCACGACTCATGACCGCCCTGACAAGTAACTATTACTAATCTGTGGCTGTGATTACCTGGCACTGCCCCCTGACTCCTACGTCGAGCCAGCCGGCGCAGACCATGTTGCTGGTAACGTTGAATCCAAGCTCGCTGTAGCGATTGGCACATGTTTCCTGAGCTATCGTCCAGATTTGCACGTGGCGGAGCTCTGAGGACATCGTCTCAGGGTCACTGCTCTGGAAATTATCATTAATTTATCTTCCACATGAACACACATAAAGATCGTATCTAATATCCTTATTAGGGTATAAATACTTCAGCTGAAGTTACACGTCGGGCTGCTGCTTCAGCCCTGAAGTCAGGCTACATGTCCTTAAAATAGCTATATCATCAGGAATTATCTTTTTTTTTTTAAACTTTGACTCGGATCGTCGGATATGTAGAAACATGATATTTATAGATTTTTTCAATTTTTTGGGACTCTGTCGCGCCATTGTTGATTTTTGCAATTGTTTTGTGATTTTAGATATTATAAATCAGACATATTCTTTGATTTTAATGAATCAAATATGAGACTTTTTTATTTGGTCGGATTATCATAGGCAGCTAACTGTAGGCTGCTAACTTCACACCGGTTAGAAACATTGCAAAGAGTTAGGTCAGGCATTGACATACAAAGAGAAACTTACTGAAAACGCTCCCCATCCAATGGCATGAACTTCCTGATTGTCAGAAAAGCTTTGACCACTGCCAGCAAGGTACGCGGCTTCAACCAGACCTGGGGTTAGGTGCATGTCCAAGGTGGTCCTCAACACCGCAATGTCATTGTCTCGAGTGGTTGGAGAAAACTCAGGATTAGCCGTGATGGTCCTGATGAGGTAGGTGAGGCCGTTGCGGTTGCTGTAAGTGGAGCCAACGCGGGCGCGCCACCAGCTGGCTGGGTCTGCCCTGGAAAATGTAATTTTCGTTTGAAGGTGACGTGGAATACGTTAAAGAAAGAATAAGAAAGAGTTATGTTTAAATCTTCTTCCCTTAAAAGGATAGTACTATCGGCATCGCATAAGAACGACTCTGTGATATCTGTAGTACTACGAACCTATAAAGTAATGCTTTAAGCGCGAAGTGTGTCACTGAACTGAAAAGAGTGATACATATCTTCAATTCATAAATATATATATCACTCTTTTCGTTCATTTTGTTCAGTTCGCTCAGTATTTCTTCATATCTACTTATATATAAACTGTTCTCTCGATCACTTGCTCGCGAATAGAAGGTCAACATGTAAAAAAAAATGAATACAATCTTTGAGATTTGATCAAATTTCCTAGCTCAGTGTTCGTTTAGAATTTACAAAAAATGATTCATCTTTAAAATAGTAACTAAGAGTCGTAAGAGTTACTATACTGAGTTGTTTGATTTTTCAGTAAACGAATAGGAGATTGAAATTATATGGTTGTTTTGCATCTCTCACTCGCGAACGGCACATTTCTATAAAGTACATCGTTATAGAAACATGAATCGTTAAACAATATCTACGCCCTCCGAGTGTAAGGCTTGGGCCTCCTATTTTATGCTATACGCGACGTCTGACGTCAGCGTCAACGTCTCTGAACAAAAAAGACGCTAACGTCTACGTGAAAGAGACCACAACAGTACATCTCTATTATACGACGCAGACGGTGTAAGGCCGACTCCGTATATTTGTTTTGTCCGAATCTTAATACGCATACCAAGTTTCGCATAATTTATTTACGCCGAATGTTAATGTTGCCGAATTTTATTTAGCATAATTCTGTATTAGCCGAATACCTACTACTTTGTCCGAAAAAATATTGGCATACTATTATTGAGGCGGAATGTCCGAAGTGGGTTAGGTTAGGTTAGAACTGTGACCACAACAGAAAAACAAGGTTGGTTAGGTTAGGTTAGAACAGCGACTACGACAAAAACACACTTCCTGAGAAAAAAATCGTAATAACACCATCCGGTCTTTCCAAATTATGCGTACCAACCATTCGGCTTATTTAAATTCTGCGTAATAGAATTCGGCGGAAAAGAATTATGCGAGATCAGTTTCTGCTTATATACAATTATGCCAACACTGGGTATGCGAATTAAAATTATTACAAAACAAATTATGCCTAAACAAGGGGAACCAGGAGACCATAGCCTAAGACTTCACGAAGGAGTGGTAACTGTAGCAGCACTACTCACACTCCATCAGTGTAGAAGCACGAGGCTGCGGACAAGATGGCGTTGGCACTGAGAATGGTCCCTCCGCAGGAGTGTTGGTACGTGCCCGCGCCCACGTTGGTCATCAGCGACGTCGCGAACGGGTACTGGTCGATGGTCACCTGCTGGCCACCAGCTATCCTCTCGCTCGCTGGAATATTATAATTACTAGATGATGCCCATGGTTAGAGGAAAATGTAACATATAGAGTCTTCCCGTGGGAATGAGATGTTTTTCCGCTGGAAAAAGCAGCCTATGTCACTCTCCATCCCTTCAACTACCTCCACTTGAAAAATCACGTTCTTTTTTTCGCTCCGTTTTGCCGTGAAAGACGGATAAACAAACAGACACACTTTCGCATTTATAATATTAGTATGTATAATAAATAAACCGTGCCGGATGAACGCAGAAGAAGGAAGTTCACTAGATATGGAAATCATTCCAAATCTGTATTAAAATACTTTGAACTCTTGTGAATAAACTGCCGTTTTGATATCTGTTATGAAGTAATAAGAAAATGGCCAAGAACATTTCGGGCCATGCATAGTACGGTCACTGAGCATAGCCGGAGACCGAAAGACATATAGTGAGCTGAAAAATGTTTTTAACACAAAGATTTACTTTTAGAACTTTTAGGAAAACTATAAAGTAACGACATCATATTATTAAGTAAGATTGAGGTTAGAAAGTACAAGTTCTGGCTTATTTTGCTTCTCAGGCAAGTCGGAGGTTTATATTTAGGTGCTGCGGATGAATGGTAATTCATTAATACCAGTGACCGACCGAAACATGTTTTTTTGCCGAAACCGAAACCGAAACCGAAGGTTCGGTTTGATTTTAGTTTCGGCCGAAACCGAAACCGAACCTTTTATATATTTGTTGAAAATGTTGAAATAAAATGCTCGTTGGCCCGTTTTTCCTAAAATTTCCTTAATACAATATCTCGCCAACCTTATATTACACTTAATATTTAAATTGAAAGAAAAATAGAATAATTTGACTCGCAGCGGGACTCGAACCCACAACACCTGGATCACTAGCCCAGTGCACTAACAATTGTGCTATACGAGTACAGCTTGGACTTGTCAAATTTTTCTATTTTATCCCTCCTGGTATACGTCATTACGGGTGACGAGTTGCGACTACCGAAATAGTATTGAACTCTTATTTTTTACGGTATCGAAGTCTCAAATTTTGATTGAGAATTCATCGATAACAATATGCTACCCCTTTCTAAATTATTTTTATATCAAGCAGAAACGTCTGCTAGCATACCTATAATATTACACGTTTCAATTTCATTTTAATTTCAGTCACAAACATCAAAATCAACTAGCCTAGAAAGGCTAATTCGAATACCTATAATTAGATAATCTAATCACCTTTAGCTATCATAACACATCAACAAGTATTATATAGGTAACATAACAAATCAACAAGTATTATATAGGTAACATAATAAATCAACAAGTATTATATAGGTAACATAACAAATCAACAAGTATTATACCTGTTTATACCTTCTAAAAACAGTATTTATGAAACACTCAGATCAGCATTTTCCTTTTTTAGGATTTACTACTTAAATACTGTATCGTTTATTATAAATACAACTCATATTTTTTTGTATTATATTTTTATCTAAAAATTACAGATGTGCTTAATAAGTGCTTTAATTAGATACAATTTCCATCCTCGGATCTCGACGTAAAGCATGCATGTATAAGTTTTAACAAAATTTACCCTGTCCTCCAGATAATGATTTTGGACAAACACCACAAGAAAATTTACAGTTTGCGAACTAGACATTATCGTTGTGAAAAAAAAATCGTACTACGTCAACCGCAAATACACACGATTCGTTGTTCGTCAGGCTTCATTTCGTTGGATCAGCATTGATAAGTAAGGAGACCAAAATGTTGTGTGAAAAATCATTTTTTATGTAAAAATAAATATTCACAACTTTTCTTCCCTAGAACATTAATTGATCAATTAGAAGACTTAGACCCCTTGTTTTGGCAGCATATTTTCTACTTTTTTTTAAAGAGGCGAAATAGTCTCTAATTAAGCTGAATATATGTTTGTCCGAAATATATTTTCTACACGATATTAAATCCATCATATGGTCCGTATAATGATTAGGTATGGCTAGAAAATAATAATGCTATTCATTCATGCAAAATCAGGCCATACCCTAAGAATATAGCAATACAACATAATACGTAAGTTAACAGTTAGACCAAGTTTTATTTGTGTTTATAATAAACGATACAGTCTTTAAACATAAATTTAAGTTCCGTATTCATTTCATCATTCGACCGATTAAAGAAGTACCAAACTTCTTTTTTAACTAATGTGTAATAACTTATTACACGTCAAAACGAGCAACGAGCACTGATTCAGTAACCGGCGGTCGGCGGCGGCGGAGTCAGGCGAGAGGTACCATATTGCCAGCCATGCCGAGCGCGCCCGACGTTAGCCGAACGCGATCCGAAAGTACGAAGTTAAAAGTTTCGGTTCGGCCGAAAGGTTCGGCCGTTTTTGGCCGAAACTGAAACCCAGGCCGAAACTCGATTTCTTGGCCGAAACTGGCCGAAACCGAAACCGAAACCGAAACTTCGGTCGGACACTAATTAATACACTTCACAAACACTAGAATATATTACTTTATTGTGGATTACATATTGATTGGCATGTTCCCATGCGTTCATGTGTCAATCAATGAATGATAATATACTACATATCCGTATTAATTACCGGTATCGGTTGAAAACACAAGAAAACAGCAATTGGCTTTGCATTCTTCATGAGCCCAAAAGAAAACTGTTGAAATATGGGAAAATTAGTTAAGCCGACGGGAACTGGCTTGTATCCGCGTTACCACTGGTAAGTAAAGTAATTAAACGTGGTTTGTAAACAATAAAAAGCAGGTATAGGGGAGAAACTTAACTAAAGCACATGGCCTATGTAGTAGTAACGTGCGTGTACACGCATGTCGGCGTTCTATATTCAAATTTTGGCGTATGTTCCATATTCATTCTCTGCACAACTACATAGACATGGGCCTGTAATTAAGTTTTTCACCTATAACTGTGTTCTCTGTAACTTACCTCTGGCAACAGCACCAAAGAACAGCAGACTCGTTAACGCCAAAACTAACATTTTACCGTTCCAGCACACACCTCTGGTTGTACAAAATACGCAACGATGTCTAACTGTTATCTTTTTATCGAAAGAAATATATTGTTGCTTGATAATTTTCAAATTTTAGTAGATAGGCGGTATTATCAATGTAATAAACGAAGTAATGGAGTTTAATGATAGGATTAAACAAAAAGCCTGCGGCGCTACCGCGAAAAACGATAGTCGTAATCGGACGATTGTCTCTGGCACTCTTATGACGTCTTAATTGGAGTAAAAGAGAAAGATACTCGAGATATATGAATATCGGTGTTCGCGGCATCGGGCCTGATGTGAAATTCTAACCGGATTAGATCTAATATGAAAACATCTTTATCAAATTAATTAAGAAATACACTTTTCGCGCTTAGTCACTTTTTGGGAGCAGTTATTATTATTACAGCAGCGTAACATCATCAATATCATCATCGTCATGTCAGCCAAATAACGTCTACAGCTGGACCTAGGTCTGTACCAGTGACCGATTTTGCACCGCCCGCATTGAGTGGATTTCCGCCACCTTGTGGGGGTCTTCCCACGCTGCGGAGCTCGTTACGCCCGTTATTTAGCGTAACGTAGACTTGTATGAAATGACAGTGGTGTTTATTATAGCATATATTAGGAAAAAGTAAAAGAAAAAAATAGTTTGATGCTAAAACTATTTTGGTTTTTGTATGGAGGGTTTGACTTTGACGACCCAATAGATTTTTTTTGTTCCGGTGAAAATAAAATGCTTTAATTTTTCCTAAAAGAATATGGTACCGAACACACCCTTAAACGGATCACACAATTTTTTTTTAGTACTTACCAGGGATCGAAGACCTACCGGTAGTATTTTCATACTTAACCGGTATTCAATGTCGCTATGTCAGTTATTGAATATTTTCTCATAACCATTTATGAACATGATTTACAATTTAGAAAGTGCCAGGATTATTTACAACACAAGTATGAGCTAGGTCGATTTAAATAATAATAGAAGGCCAAAATATTTATTAAATTTTTTTTTTTGACTCAAAATTCATTGCGGGCAAATAAAATTGTATTTATTATTTCTTTTTATTTTCTCGCAATCGAAATGAAAACTAGTATGTATAACTCGGGTCTAAACGCCATATTACCCCTCGAACAATGTTTTTTTTTTGTAACTTAAACAATTGTTTATTTAATTACATAACATATTAATACCTAATAACAAAAATAAAAATAAATTATACTAAATTCTTCATTATATAAAATAACTGAAAACTGATTAATTATACCGCATATACTAATCTAAATTTTATCCCAACGTTCAGAAAACCTTTAGCAGCGTTCGTGGTCATTAAGTGGACTCTACGTGATGGTAGTAAGTCGTAGTAATATTCTTTATTGCACCAAATACCCGGACCCGGACCCGGACCATAAACTGTCCTTAAACTACGTCCGACAATGAGAGGTAGGGCACAGCGAAGTACCATCACGCTCGAGTCTGGAGAAGCCCAACTGGGGAAGTACCTCCTCCTTATAGAAGACCACAGCCATAACAGCACTGCTACCTTTCAGGTATGTAGTGTTGTGTTCCTGATGGTGAGTAAGGTTCCCAGAGCTCCAACCCCCCTTAAAGGTGGGCAACTCCCCTGGTGTTGCGGGTGCCCATGCGACGGAAATTGCTTACCATCAGGCAATCCGTCTGCTCGTTTGCCACCTAAAGTCATAAAAAAAAATAGAAATTGTTACAGGAAAAAAAAATTAAGAATAATAGGTAACAGGGAAATGAAACAACGTCGAAATGAAGTTTAATTTAGTCTACATAGGTACATAGGTTAGTTTTTATTACAATAATATGTACATAGAAGAAATAATGAAAAATAACGATAAACTATACTAGGTTATAAATAACTTAATAATAAAATAAACTACATTAAAAAATAATAACTAAATTTAAGGTAGGCCCCTGTGGCATGGTTCCAAGAATGCTGGCAGCATTCCCTCGCTGTATCGCAACGCTTAGGCGTTGGGCGAGGAAGCTGCCAGCTCTTTTATCTCCGGTAGCGTCGACCTGCCGCTTAGCCAACTCTTTAAAAAGACCCTTAGCTGCTGGGCCCCACGGACCAAGAGTCTCGACTCCAAAGGCAACAAAATTGTAGTTGGAATCGAGACTCCTGTACTTCCGGGATTTGCGGACCTCGGCCGCCTCTGCCGCCGCGCCGGCCTTGTCTACAGTACCGTGGAGATGGGAAGGCGCCAGCGTATCCACGCATGTAGCGTCCCACACGAGGACTCGTCCCATCTTCCACGGTATTCACGACATAGGTTGCCCCTAGAGTTGAGGTAGTTCTAACTAATATTAAACCTTAATTCGAAAGTTTGTTAGGCAGTATGGATTTCTGTGTAACTAAGAACAAATAAAATTATTAATATACCCATATTTGAAGCCAGCGGCCAGAAGTGAGCGCTTCCAATGGTGTCCAGCAGCGACCGCGGCACGCGCACCACAAACGAGCTGAAGTGCACGTAATGGCGGGCTTGCAGCTGTTGCACCGTCAGCGTGAACCCAGTCTCCAGCGAACGTACTCCACTACATCATCAGCCACGGCGGAGTAATGCGGGCGTGACACTTGGAGCGTGCTACTCGGTATGGCAACTCGTAGCCCAGAATTAGGCGGCTCCGCAGTGCCACACTACTTTGAAAAAATCTCATATCTGACACAGATACTCCAATTTGAAACGCAGTAACTCTGTACTCATCCCATTATTTTTGCTCATCCCATACATAGTTATGTAATTTTTCTTTTGAATGCCAGAATGAGTTACGAGGTTTTTTCAAAGTAGTGACGATATTTCATTCTAATTATGTGTCTACCCTATGTCTTTATAGATGCTCATCTACATTTACGAGGTGCCCTTCGCATCTTGCTCTTTTTTCATTTACTTCGACAGTACATGTAGTACTTCAATTTATCGATTTCTATTTTTACTTCTTAAGTTTAAACTTCTGACCTTTGCATGCTAAGACTGATTAAACTGAAGGACCGATTTACATTTCCTATGGACATGATTTCGACAGGAACAGTCAAGGACGTAAAAATATAAAAGTGGTACAGTATCGTCTGTTATACACCTTTGAAATACGATATTCGTAAATCTCGGATTATTGTCTCTGTGATTCTCATGACGCCTTAATTGCAGTATACTTAAGAGAAAGATGCTCGAAATATACGAACTTCTACGTTCGCGTCACCAGGGCTGCTCTATCGTTTAAATCACATCAAAAATTGGAATACCTATAAAAGCGTAATAGCGCGGGACAATTTTGAGTATAGATTTTATCTGGACTAAAGTCCACTAGCGTATCCATCTATCAATCTTACTTGCAAGTTTCTTCTCTAGCGAGGAGTGAGATAAATTAGGGGTGAATTAGCCAAGTATTGACACAAACCGACACAGCTAGTAAAATAAAATTATTGTGCATTTTCAGATACTTTGGACACCACAAACACTCGCTATATTATTTTAATTTTCAGTACTGTGACAAGAATCGATTTATGACCGGAGCCCTGAGCCCTGAGTGTAAGTTTTTAACGTAATATTACTTTACCATCGCGTTAGTCTTTCCCATATAAATAACATTATCACTTACGCGTTCGTGACGTTTTTTTACGTCAAAAGTAACTTACACTAGAGCCTCGGGTCGTCACTCGTCACAGACTGAAGTGATGACGGATACAATTGATCCTGATCCTATAGAGCCACCCGCGAGATAATCGGTACGTGACTGCTCACAGACAGCGATAAAACGAATTATAATTGCTAAATTATTATACCGTTATTTATATTTACGTTTCTGTAGCAGCGTATTTAAGATACTTAAATATCAATGCGCCAAGGAGAAAAGAAAAAAGTGCTGTGGAGGTAACAATGCCTCTATTGTCAACGCGGTAAAGTGTAAGTTTAGATATTTATGACCACCTCCACAGCTCCGATATTTCTGATGGCGACTGCTGTACTCAGATTTTAAATTTAACAATTTATTAAAAAGCGTCTAAATGCATATTTATTATCAGTTTTTTTTACATTTACTAAACTAATAGATAAAAAATGTAGTAGTACGAAAATTAAAGTGAAAGTTCTCATATGAAACTTACTTGCTTTAAATTCTCATTTATGTTCTCTTCTAAGACCTTTCCCGCATTTATATTTAAATAGCTAAATACATTGCTAAGAAGTTGCAGAAAATTCCCAAAAAATGCGAGTAACTAATCGCTACCCGCTCCGCTATCAGTGCCACTAAAGTCTCAACCTAAGATTGTTTGCTAAGCAGAATTTGTTTGTATAAAACTGTCAGCTTGGAATCCAGCGTGCTAGTCGCCACTCCGTACCAACATGCGGTGGATCATATTCTTGTGCGCGGCTGCGCTCGTTAGCAACGGTTAGTTTACTACCATTATCCACTATCCAATCCAAACACATTGCGTTTCAACCTTCTTCTCCATTTTTCAAATTCAAATTCAAATTTTTTATTCGTGATAAAGATTATTACAAATATGTAACATAAAAAAAGTGTAAATTATCAAGTTTACCACGAAATGGAGCAGCCTCAGCATAAATGCTGACCCGAGAGTCAGCGCTGATCTTCCGGCGGGACCATCCATCCATCGGTCTCTCATGACCAAGTATCCTGAGCAATACATGTCCCTCCATGGTAGAGGGCCACGTGAGCTACCTACTGCATGGAGCCACACGCTTTCGTGATGGTAGTACACCACTTCATGGTAATTTTGTCTTTGCCCTTTTTTTCCATGACACAACTTCCTCGATGCCTTGGTAGCAGTGGCTTTCCTGAGGCAAGACGGAGCCGATATTTTTTAATCTTTTCTTCCTGAGCCCAAGGAAAACCGTTGAACTGCAGTAAAGTTAGTCAAGCCTCCGGGAATCGGCTTGTATAAACGCGCCGCCACTGCTTGGTAGTGACCCTGCTTAAGAAGCTAATAGTCCCGGATACGATTCTCGGAATTTATGTGTATATTTCATTCTGAATGATGTGTGTACCCTTTGTATTTATAGATGCTTATCTACAATACATAAAGCATCATAAAATGAATTTGTCACACAGTAAAACTGTACAACTGGGAGGACCGTCGATCTGATTAAGGGCGCGGAAAATATTTGGGTCCGGGCGGCACAGAACCAGTCGCTGCAGACGCCTTTGTCCTGTAGTGGATCTCTTCCGGCCAATGATGATGAAAACTGTTTTCAGCTAACGGCCAGATCCAGATATGGGAGTTGAACAGTGCTCTAACCGACTTAGTCGTCGGGCCGGAGTCAGCCGTCCATTGTCAGCTCACCAATCCAACTGGCAGCATAGTCTTCGACGACTTCGGGCCGTGCCGGGTGACGGTCGACCGCGTGAACGCGCAGCACGGCGGGGTGTGGACCATGAGCGTCGTGCAGCCGGCCAACGTGGTGGCAGTTCGGCAGACTTTCACTGTAAAGGTCACTTCTGCAGGTTGGTGTGTGTATGGTTTTCAGTTGACATATTGTCATTTATTTCTTTATGAGCCTAACGGTCGCTGGAAAGTTAGGTACGCCGGTGGGAATTGTATGGACGTACTTTATTGGTAAATTACATAAATGTTTAAAAACATTGCTAATTGCTAACAATTTATTTGCGAGTAATAAGTAGTGTAACTCATCAGTTGCTTTGGAATTGTGTTTGTCGATTATGCAGGAATGAAAACAACATATAATTATATGGGTTAATGTACCTAAATCTATCTTTTAATATATTTCGATCTCACTTGTCCAGTACGATAATGACAATATTATTGCTGGCTTCGTGATTACTTCCGTTAGTTTCAAAAACAATCTAGATTTGAATAGGCATTGGCTACTATGACATTAATCACGTAATTATTATACTCGTATTGGCATATTATGTTTTTGAGAATAAATGGATTTTGACTGATTTGACAAAATTTCAATAGAATCATATCCATACTACTTTCGTCGGAAAAATACTACCGGTCGCCGATCACTACTAATAAGATTAATTTTCCAATAGCTGTAGGCTCTAAGTCCACAGTGTTGACGAGCGTGCAGCAGGTGAAGCCCCTGGTACAGCTGACGTGCTCGGTGGTGAGCGGCGAAGACGTCACCGCCTGCGTGTTCAGAGATCCCTCCGGCCAAGTGCTGCAGGCTCGCCAGGGCGTCTCTGAAGACCGATACAGCTTCATCGAAAGGTATTTAACGAGACTCGGCAACTGCTTACTTCGTTAAGTTTTTGTTGAAGTGCCCCTCCGGCCAAGTGCAGCAGATTCGACACGGCATCTCTGAAGACCGATACATGATCGAAACTAAAAGACCAGGCTTACCTGTGGTTAGGGAATGCAATCTCGTACGAGATTTCCGCCTAGCGAGATCTCGCGAGACTCAAAACCCAGTCTCGCGAGATCTCGCAAATTACGGGATCTCGCGAGATTGGGAGAATCGCAATTAAAACATATGCAAATGCTTGTTTTAGTAAGTAGTAATTGACATGATATGTAATTAAATAGAAACTGCGTTGCTTAGTTATAAAGATAATATAAGTTTTATTTTAAATTTTATATAAATCAACAGAGTACTTATTATTTTGTCTCTAACTCTAATAACATTTGTTTATGTCTATAATTATTATACCTACTGTAGCTAATCAGTTCAAATTCTTACAATATTGGTAACAAAACAATAATTATCTATTTTTAGTCTTTTGTAAATTATTACTTTAGTTTCAATAATTAAGAGTAATAGGAACATTACTTATCTCGTTATCTCGCGAGATCTCGTACGAAATTTGACGAGATACAATCTCGTAAAATATGGCCGGGATCTCGCGAGATCCCGGTCCTCGGCGAGACGAGATTGCATTCCCTACCTGTGGTAAAAAAGTAGAAGCATGTTTAAGTTGTATATTCGAAATTACACGTACCTACACAAATACCTAAATATATCTAAATGGTTCTGCTGTTAAGTTTTTAAAAGTAATATTAAGGATAATACTTTTTGTTCTATAGTTTTTTGATCTCACATTTCCAGTAACCATATTTTAAT
This sequence comes from Grapholita molesta, assembly GCA_022674325.2. NCBI lineage: Eukaryota > Metazoa > Arthropoda > Insecta > Lepidoptera > Tortricidae > Grapholita > Grapholita molesta. The sequence goes on along the minus strand of CP053121.2, from coordinate 4,613,627 downwards.
TATCTAAATAATGTATTTTTTGTTTTTGTATGAGAGAAAAAAAAATCTTAGAAGAGTGTGTGTGTACAACAATAATATTGAACTTAAGAAATTGATACATTGAATAAAAAGGATGGTTTAGGAAAAAGTAATTATATAACATAAAGGAGAAATGTTGTGTCTTAACACGTTCACGGACATTACAGCTACAGGCGTCGCGTAGTCGTTTGTTTCCTTTGGCCTATGACAGATGATGTCACGCAGTGTCCGTGAATGTGTTAATTTAAACAAAAAGCTACGAGCTTGGGGAACGCCATCAAAATAAACATTGACTTCCAGCTATCTTAAACTAGTTTTATATCTTAGCTCCACAGCCGGTGTACATAGTTGCGGCATTGAGATCAATGGACCCCTGAGTTCGGACCTGGGTCTGTGGCGCTGCGACGTCCTGACCGCCACGAACACTTATTTCGGCCATCTTTCCGTGCTTTGCCCTTGGGCCATGCAGGACCCTGATGTTGCTGCGTCTGTAGTTTCCGGTTGGTATAGTAAAGTCTTTGCTAAGTATATCCAAGTTTAATCCTATATTGACTACGGTATATACCGGGTGTGGCCTGTAATAGGAGCATTAACTTTAGGCATTATTTCTACTTGATCATCACACACGTAGCAAAATTTGTTCTACGACATTTGAAAATAACTAATAGTTTAATAAATATTTATAAAAAAAGATTTTCCAAGCAAGCAATGTATTGCGAAAACTATGAAGTTTGTAGGCTGACAGTAAACGTCAACTAGACTATTGGATGCTGTTCATTGAAAATACTATTTAATTTGTTCGAAAAAATCACAAGTAATAAATTACCCAATTGTGTAAAGTTGTAGAACAAATGTTGTTACGTTAGTGGTGTAGAAGCGACCCTAAAATTTTTGTTCCTATTACAGGCCGCATCCGGTATATGGAACGTGGACGAAATTTTTAAATGACCCGACCTTATGTCGTATTCATTGAAAATGTAGATATAGTAAGATATACATTTTTACCAAATATTTAGCTACTTATAGACTTTATTAGGTTCATAAAGCCCTTTCATACCCCAACTGCCCTCGCAATCCCTTCTCACCCCATTTAACGGTACCACTATTTGTTTTCGTGTAGGTATTAGACAAATCTTTTGATTCTAAGTAGAAAACCCACAATAGTTACGTAAAATGGCACAAGTTTTAAAAGAGGCATTTTTTATGCAGTATTTGGGATTTACATATCCTACACATCTACTACTTGTGTATAAACACGAATGTTATAATATAATTTTATTTTACAAGTATGTATATTTTTGTTTTTAGTTCCCACTCTTACCAGTCAAACCAGAGACCAGGTGGTTATTGAAGGAGACAGCGTGACCATGTCCTGCTCTATCCAGAGCGCCATACGTTATTGCTATTTCCGATCGCGAAACGGCACCATCTATAATGCGAGACCGGGTAAGTACCTAATTCTTAAACAAACATAATTAATCTTATTGTAAGTACAACAACATCATGATTCAGTGAAGTCGGTGCATGGCAATAAAAAAGGTTTACGTTATCTATGCATGTTTGAAGTAAACCAAGAAACATTTTTTTTTATGACATAAGGTGGCAAACGAGCAGACGGATTGCCTGATAGTAAGCAATTACCGTCGCCTATGGGCACCCGCAACACCAGGGGAGTCACAAGCGCGTTGCCGACCTTTAAGGGGGGTTGGAGCTCTGGGAACCTTACTCACCACCAGGAACACAACACTACATACCTGAAAGGTTGCAGTGCTATTATGGCTGGAGGAGGAGGAGGTACTTCCCCAGTTGGGCTTCTCCGGACTCAAGCGTGATGGTACTTCGCTGTGCCCTACCTCTCATTGTTGGACGTAGTTTAAGGACATACCCGGGTCCACAAACACATAACTACCAGACAAGGAATGACAATGTCTACTTGAATGACTTTTACTTATATCTGATTATGGGATTCCAGATTCAAATTTGCCGACCGGGCAGGCCTAGTGGGTAGTGACCGTGCCTATAAAACTGATAGTCATGGGTTCGAATCCCAGTAAGGGAATTTAATTAAGCTGATCAGCACAGATTGTATGATGAGCACATTTTGTGTAATGAGCATTTGTTCCTGATGTTCATTTAAGTATAACGATCTAATAAGATGAGTATGACGACCGATCTGGCCTAGTGGGTAGTGACCCTGCCTATGAAGCCGATGGTCCTGGGTTCGAATCACAGTCAGGGCATTTATTTGTGTGACAAGCACATATATTTGTTCCCGAGTCATGGGTGTTTCTATGTATTTAAGTATTTATATGTGTCTATGATATATATCGTCGTCTAGTAACAATCCGAGCCTTACTGAGCTTACCGAGGTTAGAAATTAGCTCGATTTGTATAAAATTGTCCCGATTTTATTTTTATTTGTTTGCATATTGTATATATCGTAGCCTGACTGATACACAACACAAGCCTCTCTCAGTTATTTGTTCCAGGAAGTCCTGTAATAATTACATGTATACGTCTGCTAGCCATTTATTCAGTACTTTGTGTACTTCTTATTCACTCTGAGAACTGTCAGAATTTTCTTTTACACTCTAGTGACTCAAACCTAAGGTCTTTCTTTGGGCCTCACAGGTTGGTTATAACAAAAATAGTCTTTTCTGTGGCCAATAGTTGACGGCTTATGTTATTACAAATTAAGTTTTTCTGGTATATTGTTACGTAGAAGGGGGAGCGGTTCACCTTTCGTAAAAACACGAACCTACTTGATCTGTATGACCTTAATACATTTATGTAGGCAGGCTAATATCGGGAATATTTAATATTTGGACCCGGGTATGTCCTTAAACTACGTCCAACAATGAGAGGTAGGGCACAGCGTTGACCATCACGCTTGAATCTGGGGCAGCCCAACTGGGGAAGTACCTCCTCCTTACAGAAGACCACAGCCATAATAGCACTGCCACCTTTCAGGTATGTAGTGTTGTGTTCCTGATGGTGAGTAAGGTTCCCAGAACTCCAACAACTAAAGGTCCCCTTAAAGGCCGGCAACGCGCTTGTGACTCCCCTGGTGTTGCGGGTGCCCATGGGCGACGGTAATTGCTTAACATCAGGCACTCCGTCTGCTCGTTTGCCGCCTATGTCATAAAAAAAAAATGTTTTCTTGTATACAGTCGACGTCAAAGACATGTTTACACTTTTTCATTTAGGTATGACCTCGTCCACGGAGTACGTAGGAGCTGGCTTGGAGTCTGGGGAGTGCGGGGTACGGTTCCCCTCACTGCTGGCCTCCGACAGTGGATTATGGAGCTGCCACGTCGGCTTTCCTGACAGCAGCGAAGCTGAACAGCGGGTTCAGTTCTCTATACAAGTGCAAGGTATGTTTCATAAGAAAATGAATGTAGACTTTAAACCAGGCATTTTTAGTACACCCATCGAAGGTATAGGTATCTGTTCAATTAAGTAGTTATTTAAAAAATGGCGTCCATCAATGATGATGATTTCGTCAATATCAAAGTCATTGTAGCAGATCAGTAGAATAACATGACAAGTTTGCTCTTAGAAGATACTCATAGAGTTTTGTAAAGTGATTGCTGGACTTTACAGTAGCCACGAGACGGCCGCGGCCTGGGGACAGCCGGGTGTTGACTAAATAGTGGTGAAACACGTTTTGATATTAATTCTTTATTAGCCGCATTCTGCTTTAGATCACTGCATTGATAGCCTATCAATATAAATATGTACAGTCAAGGTAAAAAATATCGATACACCCAAAATACCAAAACATGTTGTACCACAGTGTTGTACTTAACAATCACTTTGGGCGTATCAATATCTCGACATAATACTTGTATGTTGTCAAGACGACTTCGCCATTATGCAGCTCATCCGAAAGTCATATATCTATTTATTCAAGTGGTGGTTTCTTGTCGGTGCAGCAATTTCTAAGCATCTCTAACTCTCGGTCTTCTCCTTGACATCCTGATACGAAATGCTTTAATTATTTTTTTAATTAATTTATAACTTTCTGGGTCTCTTTTAAAGTTTAGAAGTGCTAAACATATTAAAAATTTCAGAACCGATATCTGTGAGCCAATACATGGACGGCAGAGAGCTTGTAGTGGAGGGTGTAGTCAATGGTAACGCAGCGCTGGACTACTGCAGATTCGTGCGCATTGACGGGCAAGGTACGTTAGGCTACGATAACAAGGCACTTTACTCCAATTAAGACGTCAGTGACAGAGAATCGTTTGTTTACAAATATTTTATTTTGCGGTATCGCCGCAGGGTCGGAAAACAATGGTAAGGGGGAAAACCTATTTAGAATCTGAAATTTGCATTATCTATGCTTAAGTAAACATTATATAAATGCATGAATGAATGTTTATTTGCATTAAACATAATACAGTCAGCAGCAAAAGTGGCTAAGCGGGTGAAGTATTGAAAATGACCTACACGTGCTCTTATTCTCTTGACAATAGATAGCTTGACGTCATTTTGAACACCTCAACTGCTTAGCCACATCTGCTGCTGACTGTACATGGGTTCTTATACTATAATTAGTATCATTAGACTTTATATATATCCCATATGTCTTAATATTTGTAAATATTTAGGTTAACTCATGTAAATTCTGAGTCTACTCAAAAATATGTAAAGTGAATAAACAGCTTTTTTTCAACAATAAGTTGCTATGAAATTTAACATTTAACGGCCTGTATATTTTTCTCTAAGCCTTACTTACTTGCAGGGTTCACATCAGAGAACGTTGCAGCCGGTTACACCGACAGCAGCTCGCTTAATCAAGGCCATTGTAAGATACGTGTGGCGTCTCCCACGATCCTGGAGCATCACCCCTGGACCATCGTGGCCAAGGTCCGAGGCCAGGATGATGAACTGGCTCGGTCAACCGACCACACTATCGAGATTCCTCCACCTAGTAAGTTTAACCTCTAAGAACGCTGAACTCCAGCGTTCTTAGAGGAGAGAAGCTTGCCATTATGATACTCGTAGCAGCTCATTAATAGCCACGGCACGGATTCTATTATCAATCTATTATCACATCTTGTGATCGGTTTAAAGGCTAACTAAATAATGGAAACTAGCCAATGCCTAAAATACCAATGCTCAAAACAATTACTGTAAATATTTGTTGCTTTAAACGAAGACAAGACAGTCAGTTTTAGACCATGAATACCGTGCAGAATAAACTGTTAGTACGGGTAATGAAACCAATGTTTGACCCTTACCAATAATGGACACTTAGTACTTAATTCAAAAACCAAAACGTTATAAATTTACTCCTTTTAAATAAGTACTAATGTTCATGATTGGTTCCTTGTCCGTTACTGACTTCGTGTCCCTAACTTGGTAATCAGAAAGGATAGGATTTTAAAAATGTTATCGTCAATCACGTGTAGCGTCACTTCCGGACTTACATATTAGGTGATGGCGATAAAAACCCGCCCCCTAAGGCTAGCAGATACACGTCTTATCGTTTTATTAACCCATTCCTAATTGGTTATTGCTTTCGCTTTCGTGATTACAGAGGACCCAGTGATCTGGTGGGCGTATTTGGTGCTGGCTGTGTTACTGGCGGCGCTGCTAGGCGCGTTCCTCTTCAAACGGAACCGGCGCTGGGCCGCCGACGCTGCCGCCGGCTTCCGTGACAGCTTCTGGAGGAACAAATACCCTGAGCAGGAGAAACCGCCTCTACCAGCTTAGTTTTTAGCTAGCTTCCTGAAATGTATTGAACGATTTTTCTCCGTTGCCAGCCTCAACCTTGAGCAAAAGAAAGGTTTTATAGCTCATTAGGTATTTCAGCGTGGCTTATAATCTGCTAAAACTCTGGTTCTGGCTGACATATGTGATAATGTTACCTATGCGTAAACAAATGCAAAGCTTTTAGCAAAACTTATTGTACTTATACCATTTTTTTATGTTTATTCTGAAATATATATTTTTAGTCCATAATAAATGATCTATCACCAAATCTTCTAAAATCACTCTTTGTATATTTATTTCCTTTTTTATGTTATTCTGCATTTAGACCTGCCGTGAGTTTCTCACCCGAGGTGGTGATATCATCATGATGGCTTCATCGGAAGATCAGCGCTGACACCGCTAGAAACATGCTGAGATGAGGCCATTTCGTGCCACATTATTGTATTACTCTTTTTTGTTATTAATGCATTATTATTTTATTTCCAATACATCCATCCATTCATTACCATTGTATTATATTATATAAAATGGTTATAGAATATGGTATCTAGCAGCATAATTCTCAGAACAACTTTTTGATGGTTTGACACTGAATTAAAGTAAAGCTAAGCGAAAATATCTACTAAGAGTATGCCGTTTTAAATTTGTTTGAACGCCACGTTAGCGTGTTCACTGACCCCTCCTGAGAAAGCCCTCTGAGAAGACTCCAGTAAGAACTCGGCTAGGCCCGATTGATGTTGGAGGAACACGCCACGCTAACCACCATCATGCTTGAATCTGGGGCAGCCCGACTGGGGAAGTACCTCCTCTTTACAGAAGACCACAGCCATAATAGCACTGCTACCTTTCAAATATGTAGTGTTGTGTTCCTGATGGTGAGTAAGGTTCCCAGAGCTCCAACCCCCCTTAAAGGCCGGCAACGCGCTTGTGTTACGACTCCCCTGGTGTTACGGGTGCCCATGGGCGACGGTAATTGCTTACTACCAGGCAATCCGTCTGCTCGTTTGCCGCCTATGTTATATAAAAAAAAAACAAACATCCATCACTTGACATCTTCAAGAAAACGCTGTCTCGGTCGGCTCTCGTCTATCCTGTAATCGATGGAAATGATGACGTTTTCAGGTAAATAACGTTTTTAGATATTAATTGTTGATAATAAACGGAAATCAAATAGAAATACAAATAATACTGAAGTGCTTCTAACGCGATAACAACCTATAACGCTGAACACTCGAGTAATTTAAGGAAAACTACAGAATAGTAAAGACTAATGAAAAATACTGACTCTGTTGATATTGGTCTAGTGTAGTAATTTTTTAATATTGCTTACCTACTAAATTGTCGTCTCGATCCGAAAGTTCTTATCAAACCTATTAATACAAAACAACTTTTAAGCAATTGATGTTAAATATGTTTTATAAATCTAATTTTTATAAGTTCATGATGAATTGTTTGAAACTGCAAGATATATTTTCTGAGTAAAAAAGGTTCTCGGCGTCGATATTCCTATACGGCTTTGTACTTCTATTTAAATGTTTCTACTTGATCAGGAATCCTGTGTTCTAGATCTCTGGCTGTACTATCTATGAATCTATTAACCCAATACACCTCACTTATGTATGTGAAATAATTACATAGGGTTAGATTTCTTAGGTGCTATGTATTAGTGTTTAGGACGAAGTTTTTACATTTGTTGTGTTAACATGGTATTATTTCCAATTACCAAATTTATTTAGGAGGCTATCAGAAAATGTATATATTGGCGTGACATACTTATCATCAGTCGCATCACGTAAATAAATAAATAAATAAATAATAAATAAATACTTCGGGACAATCTTACACAAATCGACCTAGTCCTACGGTAAGCTCAGAAAGGCTTGTGTTGTAGGTACTAGACGACGATATATATAATAGATAGATACATATAAATACTTAAATACATAGAAAACACCCATGACTCAGAAACAAATAACTGTGCTCATCACACAAATAAATGCCCTGACTGGGAATCGAACCCAGAACCTTCGGCTTCATAGGCAGGGTCACTACCCACTAGGCCAGACTGGTCGTCACAAACAAAAATAAACACAGAATAGGAAAACTTAGGTAAGGATAAACATTCGTACAAACTTGATCACTGTATTATTTATAACTTAGTTGTTAGATTAAACTTCATTAAAGGAACACTCAATAAAGTACTTCAGCTGGCGAATGTAATGATACACACATATATAGGCAAACATAAGGAGCGATTAAGTATTGATAAATTTGACTTGTGACTGACTGACGGTCAAAATGTTTGTGCACATTATTTTCACCACCATTTGCATGGGATTAAGCTCTGGTTCGTATCTCTGTGCATAATAATTTACGAGTAAAGTGCTTGTTAGTTATTGCGTCAGTACTTTTGTGCCAATTTCTATTATATAGTTTAGTATTGGTAGAATTGTAACACAGAAAATTTTACAAAAATTGGTTGAACTGTCGGGACGACACCTTCTCACCTACCTACCGAACTTTTGAGTCAAGATACATTTTTATCGATACCTTTGACATACGCAACGATACTATCGTTGACATCGAATATAGGTACATACTTCCTACTTTAGGAATTCAAAACCTGTAATATATGTAGCGCTAAAAAATCTAGATACCTTGAGCGGGAACGGGAGTATGCATTTTTCCATACAAACGCTCTCGACTGTTTCCTCCCTGGTTTTTTGCACACAGATTAACATATAGTATCGGACAATTTCGCTTTCTTTAGTTTGTTTAAGTTTTAGAGCTCTGTAAACAGATCTTCATTTAAGATACAATATTGAAAAACGATGTTTCTATTTTATTTTATTTTTTGTTTCATTGTTTAAGGCGGCATCGTCCAACCTCGTGTGGCTTCCAACTCTTCGGCAGATATCCAGCGGTTCCCTTTCACCGCTTCCGTCTTGTACGGTCCGACCGGCTACTACCGCCAGGTCTGTGGCGGCTCTGTGCTAACCGCCACCGCGGTGCTATCGGCTGCCAACTGTCTGGATAACCAGGGGAGGTTAGTTGTTACATTATACAAAATCGATGACGACCGGTCTGGCCTAGTGGGTAGTGACCCTGCCTCTGAAGCCGATGGTCCTGGGTTCGATTCCCAGTCGGGGCATTTATTTGTGTGATGAGCACAGATATTTGTTCCTGAGTCTTGGGTGTTTTCTATGTATTTAAGTATTTATATGTATTTATTTATTATATTTATCGTCGTCTAGTACCTACAACACAAGCCTTACTGAGCTTACCGTAGGACTAGGTCGATTTGTGTAAGATTGTCCCGAAATATTTATTTATTTATTTAAAATAACATATTTTTGCCATTGGACCAGTTGGTGTTGACTTTTTGACAGCTAAACGGATACAAGCTTCTGGCCGCGACTATGTCTATGCAAGATTAGTACTTCGAGTAGCCATGCATTTTCAATGAGACTAATTTACACAATATCTATATAAATACATATAGCCTATAGACTTTACTAGCTTTTGCCCTCGACTTTGCACGCGAAGAAGTACCTAAGGCGTAAGAGTAGGTAAAAATGCTTTATATCGCCTGCATTGTTCCATGATCACTATAATACCTACAATCATATATTGAAGTTCCCATATCATTTCAGGCCAAACCCAGTATCCCATTTCCGCGTCCGCGTGGGCTCGGCCACTGCCAACGCCGGCGGGACCGTTGTTTCTGTGCGCCTCATCACGCTGCATCCTAACTACAACTACCGGACTCTCCAAGCTGACATCGCTGTTCTGCGAGTGGAGACGCTAGCGTACTCACCGGCCGTGCAGCCCGTCGCCGTAGCTGGAGCCAACTACATTGTTGCGGATAATGACGCAGTATTGGTGATAGGGTGGGGACAGAGACAGAGTGTAAGTGTCTATTCTGTTTTCATAACGACGTATATAATCGTCAGTGAGGCGTGACTGTAAGACTCGAAGCGAAGTGTTCGAGGGTGCGGGAAGCGTTGCATGGAGCTTCGAATGGATCTGAGTAGTGGGCACTGTGGCCCGTTTCAGGTGTTGGCATTTGTTTGATATACAAGTACACCTCGCTCCACACGCAATACAAGCGTCCACTCAGGCTTTAGGGTGCCTTTCCACCAGAGCTATAGTATAACGTTTATACAAATAACACATAGCTTCATAGCATAGCTTGGCTGATTTGTATGTAAACGTAGTACAGTATAGCTCTGAAACGCTTCCGTATACTTAAAATCCATGGTAAATTTAACGTCACAGACAGTTGCAGTGGTGGTGATAAAATCGGAACTTTTGAGGACGGAACCAGAGTGTAAGTGGCCGTAATAATTTAATATCCAACTACGAGTATGCTCGGCGGTATAGCTCGCTGCTACAGGACTAACTCTAACGCCAGAGACAACAATAAATAAATAATAAATAAATAAATAAATATTTCGGACATTCTTACACAAATCGACCTAGTCCCACGGTAAGCTCAATAAGGCTTGTGTTGCAGGTACTAGACGACGATATATATAATAAATAGATACATATAAATACTTAAATACATAGAAAACACCCATGACTCAGGAACAAATATCTGTGCCCATCACACAAATAAATGCCCAGACTGGGAATCGAACCCAGGACCTTCGGCTTCATAGGCAGGGTCACTATCCACTAGGCCAGACCGGTCGTCAAACAATGCATGTGGTGATGGTTTTAACTACAACGATACCAACAGAGACAGAATCTGAGTGTGCTACTGAGTATCAAATAGATAGCTATTTAAAATCAAACCACATTCAATGTCATTTCGAACATTTTTTAAATTATTGAGTGCTATACTCGTAGACTTGGCGTAACAATACTAACCAAAAATAATAATATGACATTGTTCGCTTTTTGTGGTGGGTCTCGCACAGGGCGAGTCACCATCTGCAGGAAATAAAATTGTATACCATTTTATTAGGCAGACGTCCGGTTTTTTATCCAATAGTCCAGTAGGAAAGGATGCTAGATCCTTTCCACCCAATAGCCTGGTACATTCTAGATTACATTAAAACTCGATAGTCTTTACACCATGGCGGGTGCTGTCTCTGTGCGCGTCCCATGATACGAACAGGGGCAACATCCGCTTAGTGTACCCCTTACATTTCATTAAATTGTCGAAAGTCTACGCGTTGGTTCGATCTGGCTCCGCGTACGCCTCCCAAATGTGAAGAACACCATTGTTCCGTGTACGGAAGTGACATTGTCCGAACCACTGCATCAGAACTCGCAATTCCGTGATGGAGAATTAGATTGCCAAATTACAGTTAGCCAGTAAAGGTTAATCCAGCATCCATTCCGCTCTAGGTTGCCGCTGGCCTCCGTGACAGTCTCCGCTACGTGCAGCAGAACGTCGTCAACCAGTCGTACTGCAAAGCCCTGCTGGGCTACGAGGGTCTGAACGTGACCGAGGGCTCGGTGTGCACGGGGCGCGGTCGCGGGGAGTTCTGCGACTCCGACTACGGAGGCCCAGTCGTCCACGCTGCCAACAACGTGCTCGTGGGGGTAGCTTCGTACAGCTACCGCTGTGGGGAGAAGCGGTACCCCAGTCTGAGCACCAGGGTTTCGTACTATACTAGCTGGATTGTCAACGCGGCCAAGTAACTTTTGTACATAAATACCGACATTAAAAAAAATGTTGAGTGTTGTTTGTTTTTTTTTTTATTTATAGTCTTATGTATCGATGTTCTGATTGGTTGCTGATGATGCGTCGAAACATACGAAACCAAATAAAACAATTGCAAATCGGTTGCAGTTGTATTACAAATCGGTTTAAAAATATTTATATTCATTAAATTAAAAAAAAAAAAGACATGATAGAGATTTAAGTAGTTATATTTTCCACAAAATCTTAGTATAGTAGGAAAATTGGTTTAGTTATCAACTATGTCAGCGATTCAAAAAATCAAAAAAATTAGGATGTACAGCGTGTTAAGCGCGTCAACTAATATTAATTACTCATAACCAAAAAAGAAACTCTCTTCTCAAACATTCTCAAAGCATGAACGATATTATCTTCATGTATTGGACTCCTCTGGCCATCTACATCCGTGGGTTCCATTGTTTCAAAAGCGACTATCTAGTTGATCTTGGCGTTGCTTGAAGTACGCCAAGATGTCCGCCTCGGCCTCGACACGGGCGCGCGGCGCCTGTGCACGCAGCAGTGGCACCAGCGACAGCGCGAAGTGCACCTCTTGAGGACTCGCAGACTCCGAAGTCTCCAGTCTCAACTTCTCCACGTCTTCATTCTTCATTGGGTCTTCCCGTTGTATCTGAGAATCCTGGTCGTAGTTGTGCTTGGAGTCTAGAGGTATGACTGTCTCATTAAATGGAGTATTGTTGGTGGCTGTGAATATAAATATTAATATAAAGTTCCTCGTTATTCTTTTTTTGTAGATATTTAAATCGAAAGAAAAATAGAAAAATTTGACTCGCAGCGGGACTCGAACCCACAACCACTGGATCACTAGCCCAGTGCACTACCAGTTGTGCTATACGAGCGCCGCTTAGACGTGTCAAATTTTTCTATCCTATCCTTCCTGGTATACGTCATTACGGGTGACGTGTAGCGACATCTACCGAAGAGTATTGAAACCCTTTTTACGGCATCGATGTCTCAAATTTAGAATGAGAATTCTTCGATGACAATGTGCTACCCCTTTCTAATTTCTTTCTTTCGATTTAAATATCTTTGATATGCTTGCAGACGTTTCTGCTTAATATAAAAAATATTTCTTTTGTAGATGTGCATGTGTTCTTGAATAATAAGTCATATCGAAATAATTAATCATCTCCCTCGCGTTGTCCCGGCATTTGCTGTCCCGGAGCCTGGGGTCCGCTTGGCAATTCCAGGATATAGCGTAGGCACTTGTTTTACGAAAGCGACTTCCAACCCAGAAGGTAATTGGGTATTAATGAGATTAGTCCGGTTTCCTCATGATGTTTTCCTTTACCGAAGCGACTGGTAAATATGAAATGATGAATGCATAAAAATTGGTACACGCCAGGGTTTTAACCTGCGATCTCCAGGCCAAGTACCGCGAACGTCGAAGTTCGTATATTACGGACATCTTTCTCTTTTACTCCAATTACGGGTGTCATGAGATTGACAGAGACAATCGTCCGAAATTCACGAATATCGTTGTTCACGGTAGCGCCGCAGATTGCAAGTCGAAATCATGACCAACGTTGTATTAATTCAAGAGACTTGTAAGGTTTTGTATTTTTTTAAATGACTTTCGAATGGTTTTTCAGTTTCCTCTGTAGGCTACTAATAACTAAAATACTAATTAATCTAATATGTGACATTATCTATGAAAAGGATCCTTATTGTCGATGGTGCGATACAAATATAACGTGGTTTGCCGTAGGCGCCACCGACCATAAGGTCCCTTTTCATAGATAATGCCACATATAAGATACGGTTTGGTTCATGAGTGTAGGTACATCAAAATATTTTTTATGGGAACAAATGAACTTACAGTCTCCTGGCTGATGATAGACCGACTCATTGGACTGCGTCGCAGGCCCCGCATCAGTTAAGTTTGTACGGACTATATCTGTAAAATACGAATCTTTATAATATTATACCTTATAATACTATCAGCGTAAAATAGACCAAAGTTTAAGGAAATTTTGAAATAAACAAAACATGTAGGTAGTTAATTTCATATACCATGGCCTGACGCTACTTGACACTGCACAAAGAGAACCATAATTAATTTTTCCCCTCACTAGCTGTAAAGCGCTTGTTTATCCTTTAATACGAGAGGGTAAAAACGCATTTTATCCGCTAGTGATTAAAGAAAGTTGACTTCTAATAGCTCTTATTGCTATGGCTTTAAAGTCTAAATTCGCGAAGTACAGATCACTTGCCCCCGCGGCGGCGGCGGCGGGCGCGGGCGAGCCTCGCTAACGCACCGAGTTGAAAATCGAATTAGAACATTCAAAAATCGTACTGGCCACCACAAGCTAACCAAGCTAAAGGCAACTTTGTTTTTTGTAAAAATGTTGAATGTTTTTATACGCAAAGAAAAAGTCAATGCGATTTCAAAACGTTTTTTTGCATGTTTCACTTTCCTCGCTGTAGTGAGGGGAAAAGTTTTGTGTTACACACGGGTGCAATTGTAATTTACTTCTCGTGTATTGAAACACTCGCTACGCTCAGGATTCTATAATTTAACCACTCGCTTTGCTCGTGGTTAAACTATAGCTAACATTCGGTTGCTCGAGTTTCAATCTCACACTCGCAGTTAAAATACAATTTTGCACCCTTGTATAACAAATAACTAATAAATGAACTGAATGATAAATAGGTCTGTCATTATCATTATATATAGTCTGTGATTGCAAATTGAAATCATAACCAACGTTTTATTAATTGAAAAGACGTGTCAGGATTTGTATATTTTTTAATGGTTTTTAAGTTTCCTCTGTAGGCTAGTAATAACTGAAATACTAATTAATCTAATATAAGATACGGTTTGGTTCATAAGTGTACATCAAAATATTTTATATGGGAACAAATGAACTTACAGTCTCCTGGCTGATGATAGACCGATACATTGGACTGCGTCGCAGGCCCCGCACCAGTTAAGTTTGTACGGACTATATCTGTAAAATACGAATCTTTATAATATTATACCTTATAATACTATCAGCGTAAAATAGACCAAAGTTAAAGGAAATTTTGAAATAAACAACACATATAGGTAGTTAATTTCATATACCATGGCCTGACAGTACTTGACACTGCACAAAGAGAACCATAATTAATTTTTCCCCTTACTAGCTCGTAAAGCGCTGGTTTATCCTTTAATACGAGAGGGTAACAACGCATTTTATCCGCTAGTGATTAAAGAAAGTTGACTTCTAATAGCTCTTATTGCTATGGCTTTAAAGTCTAAATTCGCGAAGTATCTACAGCTCACTTGCCCCCGCGGCGGCGGCGGCGGGCGCGGGCGAGCCTCGCTAACGCACCGAGTTGAAAATCGAATTAGAACATTCAAAAATCGTACTGGCCACCACAAGCTAACCAAGCTAAAGGCAACTTTGTTTTTTGTAAAAATGTTGAATGTTTCTAAACGCAAAGAAAAAGTCAATGCGATTTCAAAACGTTTTTTTTGCATGTTTTTTACTTTCCTCGCTGTAGTGAGGGAAAAGTTTTGTGTTACACACGGGTGCAATTGTAATTTACTTCTCGTGTATTGAAACACTCGCTACGCTCAGGGTTCTATTTTAAAACCACTCGCTTTGCTCGTGGTTAAACTATAGCTAACATTCGGTTGCTCGAGTTTCAATCTCACACTCGCAGTTAAAATACAATTTTGCACCCTTGTATAACAAATAACTAATAAATGAACTGAATGATAAATAGGTCTGTCATTAACATTATATATGATCTGTGATTGCAAATTGAAATCATAACCAACGTTTTATTAGTTAAAATTACGTGTCAGGTTTTGTATTTTTTTTTTTATGGTTTTTAAGTTTCCTCTGTAGGCTAGTAATAACTGAAATACTAATTAATCTAATATAAGATACGGTTTGGTTCATGAGTGTACATCAAAATATTTTATATGGGAACAAATGAACTTACAGTCTCCTGGCTGATGATAGACCGATACATTGGACTGCGCTTGCGTCGAAGGCCCCGCATCAGTTAAGTTTGTACGGACTATATCTGTAAAATACGAATCTTTATAATATTATACCTTATAATACTATCAGCGTAAAACGGACCAAAGTTTAGGAAATTTTGAAAAAAACAAAACATATAGGTAGTTAATTTCATATACCATGGCCTGACGCTACTTGAGACTGCACAAAGAGAACCATAATTATAATAGTATTTTGCAAGCAACAGTTGCATAAGAGGAGTCAAAAAATGCGAGTGGCGTGGGTAACAATGTGAGCTGAATTCGAACATTGTTAATAAATACGCCATGAGCATTTTTTGACTACTTATACAACGTTGCATACAATGCAAATTTCTATGAGTAGGTAGGCAATATTAAATAAAAAACTAAAATTAATACAACAAATTACCGGGAAAGGCGGGAAAACGTAAAAATTGATGTCTATGGTTATGTTTTTTAAACGTCCACCTCCCAATAGTGATGATACCAAAAAAGATTTTTTATTTTGTTGGTAGCAATGAACTTGGTACAAATTGTTTTTTTTTTATTTTTTTTAATAAAAACCGTATGCATTAAATCGTTTGTCAAGTTGGTAGCAATGTATCGGTATGTGGCACCTGCTGCTCCGCACTAGCTTACCGTGTCGTAAGGTCTCTCAAACGATACAAGTGCTATTTTGGGCAATAGACTATATGTAGACTTTTATAAGGAGTAAATAATGTATGTCCTTATATGTCACGTTCGTGACTATGTAAATGACAGATAAAAGTATTTTTTATTTATTTAGTCTTTATTGCACAAAACACAAAAGTACAAAAGGCGGACTTAATGCTACAAAGCATTCTCTACCAGTCAACCTTTAGGCAAAGCAGAGAAGTTGTAGGCGGTTCATAAAAAACAAAAAAAACATAAACCAAAACACATTTAAATATAAATTAAACATACTTATATACATTAATATAATATACATGCATAAACATACATACATACATAATACTAACATAAACTGATGGAAATACAGGTATGAAATCAGATGAAACTCTACAAAACAGAAATACTAAGGTTTTTCAGTTCTACCAGCAAAGTAGTCACATAAAGATTTTTTGAAAGTAACCCTATTCTGGCACTGTCTAACATTGATAGGGAGATTATTCCAGAGGCGAGCAGCCTGAACGGAGAAGGAATAGGACATGAAGCCAGTATGGTGAGACGGAATTGAAAGAGAAAGGTTGCCGGAGGAGCGAAGCTGACGAATACGAGAAAGGCCATAGTACTGGAAGAAAGATTTTAGGTATTCAGGGGACTGAGAATTGTTAATGACAGAAAAGAGGGTACACAGCATGCGAATGTTACGGCGTATACGGATAGGGAACCAGCCGAGCTTAGAGCGGTATGAGGAGACGTGGTCGTATTTACGAAGACCAAAGATGAAACGGATACAATTGTTTAATAAACGATCCAATTTATCCAGAAGTTCTTCATTTAAGTCCGGATAACACACATCACCGTAGTCAATTATAGGTAGGATTAAGGTCTGAATAAGTAAGATCTTGGTTTTAACGGGTAAGAAGTGTTTAAGTTTATTCAGAGAGTGAAGAGAACCGAAAACCTTACGACTTATCTCAGACACCTGAGTTCTCCAACTCAGCGTAGCATCGATGTAGATCCCTAAGTCTTTGACACTCTGGCTAAAGGGGATAGCAATACCATTGAAATACACGGAGGCGTTAGACGCAATTTTCGTGAGCTGGCGAGTGCTACCAATGACAATTGCCTGACACTTGGAGGGATTGACAAATAAACCGAACTTTTCAGACCACCGCTGAATATGCATGAGGTCTAGATTTAACTTGTCAATAGCAGCAACAAAGTCAGTCGTATTACAGTGGTAATAAAGTTGGAGATCATCAGCGTAGAGATGGTACGAGCAGCGAAGTTCGGGGTAATGAAGTTGACAAAGATGGAGAACAAAAGTGGAGAAAGAATGCCTCCTTGGGGCACACCAGTGTCTACATCACACCATTCTGAAAAACTGCGATCAACACGAACCGCTTGCTGACGCCCATGAAGATAAGAAGAAAACCACTTCAAGGTGCTTGGCGCCATGTTGAGATGTTTAAGGAGGGCAAGTAGAATTTCGTGGTCAACAGTATTAAAGGCATTAGAAAAATCGACGAGAACAAGAACTGTGACCATTTGGTTCTCCATGCCGCGTCTAATGTCTTCAGTCACCTTGAGCAGCGCGGTACACGTGCTATGTCCTGGCCGAAAACCTGACTGTGCGGGGCTTAATAACTTGTGGGAGAAAATAAACTTTGACAGCTGTTTGTGAGCCACCGCTTCAGCGATTTTGGACAGAAATGGCAGTATGGAGATGGGTCGAAAATGAGTAACCAAGGACGGGTGATTTATTTTTGGCAAAGGTATGACGAATGCTCTACGCCACAGTGCAGGAAAGTCGCCGTTGAAAAACGAGAAATTAATAATATCAGTCAGCACGGGGAGCACAGAGTCAAGGATTGAAACTATCATGTACCGACCAACATCATCACATCCTACGGCTTTGGATTTAATGGCTTTAATAATGGCTCTAATCTCAGATTGAGAAGAAGGTGAAAAAGAAAAAGGATCAGTACCAATTGAAGGAAGAGCTAAAATTTCAAAGAGAGTATTTATTTTGGTATTGCTGTCCACAGATAGTGCTGAAGAGAAGTGCCTGTTTAAGTCAGAAAGGGAGACAAGTACACGAGTAGAAAAATATAATTACGTAACTAAAAGATAAATAGTTCTGTCATTATCCTCCTTGTGTCATCCCGGCAGTTTGCCACGTGTCACGGGAGCCTGATGGTATCCCGCTTGGCAACTTATCCCAGGAATTGGCGTAGGCACTAGTTTTATGAAAGCGAACTATCATCTAATCTTGCAACCCAGAGGATAACGAGGCCTTATTCAGATTACGGCCCGGCCACGATATTGCGCGAATTGCGGCGCGGCAAGCGTTTTATCTGTTCATTGCGTGTGATCCCACAACTAGCCGCAGTACATTGCGCATCTTCACCGCGCAACGAACAGAATAAACGCTTGCCGCGCCGCAAGTCGCGCATTGTCGTGGCCGGGCCGTTAGTCTGGTTTCCTCGCGATGTTGTCCTTCGCCGAAAAGAGGCTAGTAAATATCCGAAAATTCATTGGTTTCAACCTGCGCATCTCCCCGCTAGGCCAAAGGTCTGTAGTTTCCTAAATATAAATGTTTTGTAGAAGGCAAACAAACGGGGTAGCACACTAGCGTTTCTGTTCTGCGTTTTTTCATCGGTCCCAGGATATAAAATTGCACGCTACGGAGAACGCGGCGTTCCGGTCACTATGGAATCGCCAGGAAAACTTCGAGTGACCGTCGCTTATGTGCCCGGGTCCTTAGCTTAGGTCTCACTATAAATTGGAAGTATTCTTACTCGTGTTGTTGTTGCGAACCGCCGGAGGGTAGGCGGGTGGTGGACCTGCCTCATTCCTTCTGCTGTACACTGCAACTTTGATTAGATATAAGGCCATTAATACACTATAAATGACGTGTGTTTTCACTCAACAAAAAATTGATGCCACTTGCCCAATAAAATTGAGAAGTAATAATTCATTTGCGTCCGATTTTAATGTAGGGTATGTTTTTTCTACAACAGTACTCCCCAAAGAAAATACAAGACCCACTAAACCCTATATCTCTTCAATATTGCTTTGTCCGATTATAAACAATTAATATTATTATTTGTTTACATGTTAAGATTGACTAACGTTAGAGCGGTCCGACGCCGAGCCGAGGCCACCGCCGCTACATTTTGTATAGAATGAATCACCCAGGCTCGGGCCGGTCATTACAGCGGTCGACCGACGGTCGACGATGGTCGTTACAGCTACTAAAAGGCTCGGCTAGTCCCGGTGAGGTGAGGTAAGGTGACGTAATATCGATGGGTATATGACGGTCGTCTACTCGCAACAAATGGCTGCATGGAACAACGGCTACGCTAGTGTTAATATGAATATTCAAGTGTCGAGCGCTCGAGCCCGGTCCGCCCCGGTGGGTCAACGGAAGGCTCGGGCTCGGAATGGCGACGTGTAGGAGACGCGACCGTGTAACGTGTAACATCCTTAAACATATAATAAGAATAAATTATTGCCCTTTCCCGATTTTCTTAAATTTTTTTGCTATCCTAAAACGATATAATCTAATTATTGTAACCGTACCTACCATGATCTGTATCCTCGCAAATATAATGATAAGGTGGGTGATACGGATAACATTTCGAGGACACCGGGAGCAGCGGGTGATTCGAGGTTATCGGGTAAGTTCTGGGCTTCGGGAACGTCGTCGGAGGCTTCGTGTTAATCGGGGCCCTTTTCGGGTACATCGAGATCCTCGGGTATGCAGACTTGAACACCGGTCTCGAGGCTGGGTCCGCTATTGCGGCGGCTTGCGTGGCTTCTGTGGTACTCTGGTTGCCGGGTAACTCTGCTGCTACCGCTGTAATAAAAAGCATCAAACATGTATACTAAAGGCGCTGGAAAAGATATCAATAATTTCTTCCCATAAGAAGGATGCAAGTATGTGATATGAGAAAAGAATAATGAGTTTCCGGACATCAAGGAGTGATGGGAAATGAGAAGGCAAATATCATTCAAACGGCAGAAACGTGAGAACAACAAACAAGGACTACAACATGGTACTCTCTGTCGAGGTTCTTATATTCTTGGCGTTTCAAAGTTTTGTTTCATTCCGCCGCGCTCAGCCCGCTCTTAGAAAATAAAGTAGAAGCCAACAAAAATATTGTTACATGCCTAGGTATTGTAGGTACGCCTATGGACATAGTTACATAATTCTTTAATTCGGATTTTTATAATAATATATTTATCTTCAATTCCATTTATTGAGCTTTTAAACAAAGTACTCGTACCTACTACTTGTTATTATTTCAACAGTGTTTCTTTATTTGCAAATTATTAGTTTAGAAAAAGTATATTAGCTCAAGGTGTCCATATTTTTTTAAATTACGCTCTTTCCGATTATAAGAGTAATAGCTATATTATATTTTGTTTAAATGTAAAACGTATAACTATTATAACTAACCAAAACTGCATTTATTTAGTATTTAGAACAGTTCATCCACTTTTGGGTTTGTGGGAAAGCAAACTGTTATACTTTAATTCCTGCGCCACCATATCTCAACTAGGCCATGTAAAATAGCATCTAGAAATAAGTATACATAAACTTACCGGTCCAGACTAATCCTACTATGAAGTAGGAGAGCGCAGGCGCGAGAAATCTGTACGTCGCCATGCTTACGGAATACATTTTATGGTCTCCGTTGTACTTTATATAGGCACAATATGACCCATCAAGAACAAATCAAAAACAACTCTGTGTGCATTTTGGCATGTTCTATAATTACATTTAGCAATAGAGAGATACTATTTAAGTATCGTCGCAGACAAACAGGTAAACCTTATAATTAATGATATATTAAGTCTCATTTGGTGGCGACAAATAGGGAAAACCACATAATACTTTTCTTACCAATGTTTGGCTAAATTTACGAAGTATAAATACGAAAAACTAATAAATAGTATATGAGTAGTATGAGTATACTAGTATTAAGATTGATGAAATAATGAAAATTGTGAATAAATAGTTTATTTTAGGACTGTTGGTTTTAATTTTGGACCCGAGTATGTCCTTAAACTACGTCCAACAATGAGAGGCGAAATACCATCACGCTTGAGTCTGGAGAAGTCCTTACAAAAGACCACAGTCATAATAGCACTACTACCTTTCAGGTATGTAGTGTTATGTTCCTGATGGTGAGTAAGGTTCCCAGAGCTCCAACAAGGAGGGTTGGAAGCCCACAAAGGCCGCAAACGCACTTGTACCAGGCAATCCGTCTGTCATAAAAATTTGTAGCCTCTGTCATAAAAAAAAAAATATTACATAATTAGTAAAAAATAAAAGCTTGCGATAAAAAAGTATGTCTTTTCTGCGAGCACGGTTCACCTCAGCTTTTCGTAAAACTCGCAACTTTGCATCAAAACTGTGGAATGATTTGCCGTCAGCGATATTTCCGGTCCGATACGACGCTCATACCTTGAACAAAAGAGCGTACTCATATCTTAAAGGCTGGCAACGCGCTTGTGACTCCTATGGTGTTGCGAGTGCTCATGGGTGACGATAATTGCTTTTTTTTTATACAAGACTTACCAGCGTTTGACCTCAGTCTCATCTGATGGTAAGTGACGACGAGGTCGAAGGTGTAGCACGCTGGTTCAGTAACAGCCTATTCAGTCTTGCCTTGAAGAGACCCAAATTATATATTTTCGCGAATACAGACGAAGGGAGCGAATTTCATTCCTTAGCAGTCCGCATTAGGAAGGAGAATCGGTGGTAATGGAATATTCACAACGTAAGGATGAAGTTGCTTACCATCAGGCAATCCGTCTGCTCGTCTGCCAACTTTGTAATAAAAAAAGAACATTCAATTCCACCGCTTCATAATCGTGTTTTAAGTCATCGAGGACACAAAATCTTAAAAAAGAATATTATTTTTTTCCAAAAAATTATACCTGGGTAATTGGGTATTTCTTTCATTTCGTGCAAATCGGCACTAATTAGGAGAGTTTTTTTATTATTATTTATTTTTGTGCCAATGGCAAGAAATATTAAACAGAAATAATTCATTTTCAATTATTCGCAATATAGACTGAAATATAAGCAATTGAACGAACGTATTTCATATTTCCTTGTCGGAATTAGGTAATTGCGTATTGACCAAACTTGTCGATGATCCTCGTGCTAACGTGCTACTCGTGTCTCGACTTGCTTGATGCTTATCACTTGCGGCTTGCTTGCACGGAACAAAATAGTACATTTTTCCTATAAGCAATAGAAAGCAATAACTAACTTTCTATCAGGAAATGAACCAAAAAATGACACTAAGCTATGCTCTACAGTGTGTGTCTTATACGGGCGAATCTCTTAACTGAGATTAGAATAGGACAAAATAAATATATTTAGATAACTTTTGCTTAGAAGTACAATTAAAATTTTATCCATATAAAAAAAAATCGGCCCGCAATGTAATGCAACACATTCGAGTTAAACACTCGTTGACAGTTAGTTTCAAAACCTCATATCGCGTAATGTTCGCAGTACATTACTGCTCAGAAATTTTACAAAAAATAATTACATATGTATAATAGGTATAATTAAAGAAAAAGCTTTTGCTTATTGATTATACTGGTAAATCCCATGTCTGGTTTAATTCTTTTTTTTTTTTTATGACATAAGTGGCAAACGAGCAGACGGATTGCCTGGTGGTAAGCAATTACCGTCGCCCATGGGCACCTGCAATACCAGGGGGGTCACAAGCGCGTTGCCGGCCTTTAAGGGGGGTTGGAGCTCTGGGAACCTTACTCACCATCAGGAACACAACACTACATACCTAAAAGGTAGCAGTGCTATTATGGCTGTGGTCTTCTGTAAGGAGGAGGTACTTCCCCAGTTGGGCTGCCCCAGATTCAAGCGTGATGGTCATCGCTGTGCCCTACCTGTCATTGTTGGACGTAGTTTAAGGACATACCCGGGTCCAAAAATTCTTCGCCCGTATTAGACTTACACACAGTATTTAAGCGGTGTAAGAGGAATTTCGTCCCGCGAACGCTCCGGCTGTGGAATGAACTCCTTGCCCAGGTTTTCCCTATGGACCACAGTTTCAGTTCAGTCACAGAGAAAAAGGAGTGTTTTAGGTTCTTAAAGGGTAGGCAACGCGCATGTGAATCCTCTGGAGTTGCAAGCGTCCATAGGCTACGGTAACTGCTTACCACCAGGCGGGACGTATGCTTGTTTGCCACCGTCGTTGTATAAAATAAAAAAAAGTGCTGTAGGGATTTTAAGATCTCAAAAATCTATTAGTTGTATGACACGTGTGGATACCCGGGTCCACTTCCTATCTGAGCCCTGAGTGTAAGTTTTTAACGTAACTTTACGTAACGAACGCGTTTGCTTTTCCCATATATATAACATTATCACTTACGCGTTCGTAAACGTTTTTTCGCGTCAAAAGAAACTTACACTAGAGCCTCAGTAACGTACTTCTGTTTTACCGGGAGCAGCTGCGGATGGGGCTGAGCGCAGGCAGAAAAAGGGCTAAGTACAGTCATCTCAGATGCGAATATTGTTTCCTCGCTTTTGGCGTTGAAACGCCCGGCCCTTGGGGTCCCGAACTCCCGACGCACAGCATTTTTTCAGGGCACTGTCTAAAAGGCTGGCGGATGCATCCGGGGACCGTAGAGATGGCACCTTTCTCGCGCAGCAATTGGTATTGCAATTCAGCAGGGCAGCATCTACGGTACCATGCCACAGGGCGAATTTTTGTTTTAGTTTAGTTAAAATTGTTGTATTTTTATTTATATTAACATAAGTTTAGTTTATAAGGTTTATTATATTGTAATTTATATTAGTTAAATAAATGATATAGTTGACACATTGTTGTCATCTATTGGTATTGCTAATGTCCTGTAAGTTGTAAGTCATAAGTATAATGATGATATGCATCAGTGACAAGCACCCAGTCGTCACAGTTTTAGCTTCACAGCTAAAGCTCTGGTTTTCTAGGATAGCGCAGCCGTCATATGGCGGTCGTCTCCATACTTTGTACTTACTTCAAACTGAAACGTTTATTCAGTAAGTTGGCCACAAGGGCACTTTTACACGTCGAGGTAAAAGAGGAAAAATAAAAACTACACCGGCCCTAATCCTGCCCTTACACCTCTGCCCGAGAAGGATGTTGACTTTTATGACCGGCAAGAAACTCGGCGGGACTTATTTGTTTCAAAACAGTATTAGAAAAGAGATCTTTTACATTAAAATGCGTTATTCTATAAGAAAACATACTCAACAATTATAAAAATTTACTACCAAAGAAAACTACCATCCAACAATTACTTCAAACTACTTGAAATAAGTACAAGTAGTTTGAAGTAAATACAAAGCATGGAAACGGCCGTTATATGACGGCACCGCTATCCTAGGAAAGTAGACCTAACCTTTTCAACGCCCATGTCAAACGCACAAACAATCGCTCAGAGACACCTCGTCGCCAAAATGTGTAAACTGAAGTTGAACTAATGCATGGGCCATGTGCAAGTAGGTTTATTTTGTTCTGTGGGGTTGGACCTTCGGTAGCGATATCTATTATGGGTCGTTGGCGTCCAAAAGGTTAAAGATATACAAAAGGGTCAGTGGTGAAATTAAAAACTGTAATTTCATTGACACTTTAATATTTAAGACTACACATTAAATACAGAGTAATTAGTGCCAGGGAGGGCCGTAGAACGCTCCGTTTGGCCAAAGTCCTGTGGCTTGACAGTTTTCAAGATGTCAGCATCCTTCTCCACCCTCATCGGCTCACGCAGCAGTATCACCAGGGACTGCAGTTCTCGGGGACTTGAGGGCCCCGATGTGCCCACCGTGTATGATACTGGAAAATAAAACGATACTTTGCATAGTTATTTAGCAATAAATTGTTATTGCATTCGATTGCCAAGATTATTCATGAAGTAAACCAAACTAATTTTTTTTTGTGTTTTGTACAACTTTGTGATCGTGGTCAACGGGAAACGCCTTGATGTAACCTTCACGAGTTGGAGAGGCACCAGAAGTAGAAGAATTTTCTTCTTCTTGAGAATATATATTTTTGGTGGGTTATTCAAATAATCTTGGGCTGGCCGCAATCCTAGTAGTAAGAGCTATAGTTCTAAAATTTTGTAAATCTAAAAAAAATATCATGGAGCCGCATGAAACGGCCTAACCTCATGCTGCCTACCATAATATACCTACCTGATTTTAACCAGAGCGAGAGAGAACCATAATATTTGTGTTACAAAAGAGAGAAAACAGGTTCAGCATATTTACTGCGCCCCTGGTTCCAAACACATTATAAAAATACTATGTTCACAACGTTATAATTAATAACAAAAAATACTCGATACACGATTTGGTTCAGAATATTTACCCGGGCCTGAGTTCAATCCCCCCGGTCCCCCTGAGCCAGGCGGTCCTCCCACTGTAAGCAAACAAATTATTAAAATACATTTTTACGTACTGTCCATATAAAACGAGCGTGATAATTATTCACATTCACAAATACTCAATATCCAACTTGGTTCAGAATACTTACTCGGGCCCTGGTTCCATCCCCCCGGTCCCCATGCGCCAGACGATCCTCCCACTGTAAGCAAAAAAATAATGAAAATACAGTTTTTATGTACTGTCCATATAAAACAGGCGTGATAATTATTTACATTCCATAAGTACTCAATATCCAACTTGGCTCAGAATACTTACTCGGGCCCTGGTTCCATCCCCCCGGTCCCCCTGCGCCAGGCGGTCCTCCCACTATAAGCAAACAAATAATTAAAAGATGAAATAGATAACACATACTTAAGAAAAAAACGACGAGGACCTCCGGTGTTCGAGACGGGATTCGAACCCGCATCTCCAGCAAATAATTAAAATACATTTCTCTACTGTTCATAATTATAAAAGAGACGGGATAAATATTTTTCACTTCTCATGCTCTAAGAGTGTGTCATATTTTGCTTGCCAAGGCGATATACAAAATATTTATGATATACAAAACGTTTTAAATTGACCAACCCAGAACACTTCACCTTAATTAATCCACCAATCACGACACATATCGAAGTTAATCACTAAGTACTCTAGATTGTTTTTTGGTGCGAATACTGTTTAAAAATGTGAAATGATTAAACTAAACTTTGTACAAACTATCAACCAATCAGAATACCGCAATATTAAAATCGATCAATGACGAAATGCAATCAAATTCTCAAAGCATTAGGTACTTTTTAGTTCCTACTTCACAAGCATTACAAAAAAGTTTAAATCGTTGGCAAACTTTTTGAAGCCCCAATTATACGTTGTCTATGGCATTAATTCACGGAGTAGATATATCCTGTCTGTACCAAAGCAGTGAAAAAAATACAGACTGCCAAATTAAACATTTTTGATTCATAATTCATTGCGAGCGAATAAAATTGTATTTGTTAATTTTTAAAATGTTTTCATTTTATCTTCTCGCAATCCAAGTGAAAATTAGAATGTAGAAGTGGAATTCAGAATTATTTTCCCTCACTTCGTTTGGGAAAAAACAATCTCGTTCTACTATGGCCTTCTTTAGCCCCTTGTCAAACAATCTACTATACATTCACAAGTACTTAATGTTCAATACTTACTCGGGCCATAGTTCCATCCCCCCGGTCCCCCTGCGCCAGGCGGTCCTCCCACTGTAAGCAAACAAATAATTTAAATACATTTCTGTATTGTCCATATAAAACAGCCGCGATAATTATTTACTTACTCGGGCCATAGTTCCATCCCCCCGGTCCCCCTGCGCCAGGCGGTCCTTCCACTATAAGCAAACAAATTATTAAAATATATTTCTGTACTGTCCATATAAAACAGGCGCGATAATTATTTACTTACTCGGACTAGAGTTCCATCCCCCCGGTCCCCCTGCGCCAGGTGGTCCTCCCACTGTAAGCAAACAAATAATTAAAATACATTTCTGTATTGTCCATATAAATCAGGCGCGATAATTATTTACTTACTCGGACCAGAGTTCCATCCTCCCGGTCCCCCTGCGCCAGGCGGTCCTCCCACTATAAGCAAACAAATTATTAAAATATATTTCTGTACTGTCCATATAAAACCGGCTCGATAATTATTTACTTACTCGGACCAGAGTTCCATCCTCCCGGTCCCCCTGCGCCAGGCGGTCCTCCCACTATAAGCAAACAAATTATTAAAATATATTTCTGTACTGTCCATATAAAACAGGCGCGATAATTATTTACTTACTCGGACTAGAGTTCCATCCCCCCGGTCCCCCTGCGCCAGGTGGTCCTCCCACTGTAAGCAAACAAATAATTAAAATACATTTCTGTATTGTCCATATAAATCAGGCGCGATAATTATTTACTTACTAGGTCCAAAGTTCCATCTCCCCGGTCCCCCTGCGCCAGGCGGTCCTCCCACTGTAAGAAAACAAATAATTAAAATACATTTCTGTATTGTGCATATAAAACAGGCGCGATAATTATTTACTTACTCGGACCAGAGTTCCATCCTCCCGGTCCCCCTGCGCCAGGCGGTCCTCCCACTATAAGCAAACAAATTATTAAAATACATTTCTGTACTGTCCATATAAAACCGGCTCGATAATTATTTACTTACTCGGACCAGAGTTCCATCCTCCCGGTCCCCCTGCGCCAGGCGGTCCTCCCACTATAAGCAAACAAATAATTAAAATATATTTCTGTACTGTCCATATAAAACAGGCGCGATAATTATTTACTTACTCGGTCCAAAGTTCCATCTCCCCGGTCCCCCTGCGCCAGGCGGTCCTCCCACTGTAAGAAAACAAATAATTAAAATACATTTCTGTATTGTCCATATAAAACAGGCGCGATAATTATTTACTTACTCGGACCAGAGTTCCATCCCCCCGCTGCCCCTGCACCAGGCGGTCCTCCCACTATAAGCAAGCCAATTATTAAAATACATTTCTGTACTGTCCATATAGAACAGCCGCGATAATTATTTACTTACTCGGACCAGAGTTCCATCCCCCCGGCCCCCCTGCGCCAGGCGGTCCTCCCACTATAAGCAAGCAAATTATTAAAATACATTTATGTACTGTCCATATAAAACAGGCGCGATAATTATTTACTTACTCGGACCAGAGTTCCATCCCCCCGGTCCCCCTGCGCCAGGCGGTGCTCCCACTATAAGTAAACAAATTATTAAAATACATTTCTGTACTGTCCATATAAAACCGGCTCGATAATTATTTACTTACTCGGACCAGAGTTCCATCCTCCCGGTCCCCCTGCGCCAGGCGGTCCTCCCACTATAAGCAAACAAATTATTAAAATACATTTCTGTACTGTCCATATAAAACAGGCGCGATAATTATTTACTTACTCGGACTAGAGTTCCATCCCCCCGGTCCCCCTGCGCCAGGTGGTCCTCCCACTGTAAGCAAACAAATAATTAAAATACATTTCTGTATTGTCCATATAAATCAGGCGCGATAATTATTTACTTACTCGGACCAGAGTTCCATCCTCCCGGTCCCCCTGCGCCAGGCGGTCCTCCCACTATAAGCAAACAAATTATTAAAATATATTTCTGTACTGTCCATATAAAACCGGCTCGATAATTATTTACTTACTCGGACCAGAGTTCCATCCTCCCGGTCCCCCTGCGCCAGGCGGTCCTCCCACTATAAGCAAACAAATTATTAAAATATATTTCTGTACTGTCCATATAAAACAGGCGCGATAATTATTTACTTACTCGGACTAGAGTTCCATCCCCCCGGTCCCCCTGCGCCAGGTGGTCCTCCCACTGTAAGCAAACAAATAATTAAAATACATTTCTGTATTGTCCATATAAATCAGGCGCGATAATTATTTACTTACTCGGTCCAAAGTTCCATCTCCCCGGTCCCCCTGCGCCAGGCGGTCCTCCCACTGTAAGAAAACAAATAATTAAAATACATTTCTGTATTGTGCATATAAAACAGGCGCGATAATTATTTACTTACTCGGACCAGAGTTCCATCCTCCCGGTCCCCCTGCGCCAGGCGGTCCTCCCACTATAAGCAAACAAATTATTAAAATACATATCTGTACTGTCCATATAAAACCGGCTCGATAATTATTTACTTACTCGGACCAGAGTTCCATCCTCCCGGTCCCCCTGCGCCAGGCGGTCCTCCCACTATAAGCAAACAAATAATTAAAATATATTTCTGTACTGTCCATATAAAACAGGCGCGATAATTATTTACTTACTCGGTCCAAAGTTCCATCTCCCCGGTCCCCCTGCGCCAGGCGGTCCTCCCACTGTAAGAAAACAAATAATTAAAATACATTTCTGTATTGTCCATATAAAACAGGCGCGATAATTATTTACTTACTCGGACCAGAGTTCCATCCCCCCGCTGCCCCTGCACCAGGCGGTCCTCCCACTATAAGCAAGCCAATTATTAAAATACATTTCTGTACTGTCCATATAGAACAGCCGCGATAATTATTTACTTACTCGGACCAGAGTTCCATCCCCCCGGTCCTCCTGCGCCAGGCGGTCCTCCCACTATAAGTAAGCAAATTATTAATATGCATTTCTGTACTGTCCATATAAAACAGGCGCGATAATTATTTACTTACTCGGACCAGAGTTCCATCCCCCCGGTCCCCCTGCGCCAGGCGGTCCTCCCACTATAAGCAAACAAATTATTAAAATACATTTCTGTACTGTCCATATAAAACAGGCGCGATAATTATTTACTTACTCGGACTAGAGTTCCATCCCCCCGGTCCCCCTGCGCCAGGTGGTCCTCCCACTGTAAGCAAACAAATAATTAAAATACATTTCTGTATTGTCCATATAAATCAGGCGCGATAATTATTTACTTACTCGGTCCAAAGTTCCATCTCCCCGGTCCCCCTGCGCCAGGCGGTCCTCCCACTGTAAGAAAACAAATAATTAAAATACATTTCTGTATTGTCCATATAAAACAGGCGCGATAATTATTTACTTACTCGGACCAGAGTTCCATCCCCCCGCTACCCCTGCGCCAGGCGGTCCTCCCACTATAAGCAAGCCAATTATTAAAATACATTTCTGTACTGTCCATATAGAACAGCCGCGATAATTATTTACTTACTCGGACTAGAGTTCCATCCCCCCGGTCCCCCTGCGCCAGGCGGTCCTCCCACTATAAGCAAGCAAATGATTAAAATACATTTATGTACTGTCCATATAAAACAGGCGCGATAATTATTTACTTACTCGGACCAGAGTTCCATCCCCCCGGTCCCCCTGCGCCAGGCGGTGCTCCCACTATAAGTAAACAAATTATTAAAATACATTTCTGTACTGTCCATATAAAACCGGCTCGATAATTATTTACTTACTCGGACTAGAGTTCCATCCCCCCGGTCCCCCTGCGCCAGGCGGTGCTCCCACTATAAGTAAACAAATTATTAAAATACATTTCTGTACTGTCCATATAAAACCGGCTCGATAATTATTTACTTACTCGGACCAGAGTTCCATCCTCCCGGTCCCCCTGCGCCAGGCGGTCCTCCCACTATAAGCAAACAAATTATTAAAATACATTTCTGTACTGTCCATATAAAACAGGCGCGATAATTATTTACTTACTCGGACTAGAGTTCCATCCCCCCGGTCCCCCTGCGCCAGGCGGTCCTCCCACTATAAGCGAACAAATAATTAAAATACATTTCTGTACTGTCCATATAAAACAGGCGCGATAATTATTTACTTACTCGGACTAGAGTTCCATCCCCCCGGTCCCCCTGCGCCAGGCGGTCCTCCCACTATAAGCGAACAAATAATTAAAATACATTTCTGTACTGTCCATATAAAACAGGCGCGATAATTATTTACTTACTCGGACTAGAGTTCCATCCCCCCGGTCCCCCTGCGCCAGGCGGTCCTCCCACTATAAGCAAACAAATAATTAAAATACATTTCTGTACTGTCCATATAAAACAGGCGCGATAATTATTTACTTACTCGGTCCAGAGTTCCATCCCCCCGGTCCCCCTGAGCCAGGCGGTCCTCCTACTGTAAGCAAACAAATTATTAAAATACATTTCTGTACTGTCCATATAAAAGAGGCACAAGTACTCAATATGCAACTTGGTTTAGAATACTTACCCGGGCCAGAGTTCCATTCTCCCAGGTCCCGTGAGCTGGGCAGGCCTCCCACTGTAAACAAACAAATCATTTAAATACATTTATTTACTGTCCACATTACAGCAGACGTTATAATTATTAAAATTAAAAAGTACCCAGCATACGCTTTGATTCAGAATACTTACCCGGGCCATGAACCCATTCTCCCTGACCTCCTGCGTCAAGCCGACCGAGCAAAATTATTGACATACAATTCACTACTGTTACAAAACCGACGTTATAATCACTTACATTCAAACGTACCCAATATTCGATTCAGTTCAGAATACTTACCCGGTTCAGGGTTCCATCCACCCGGACCTTCTGCGCCAACTGTAAACAAGCAAATTATTTTACATGTATAAAAAAAACATACAGAAAAATTGGGATCCCTTTGTTTCCCATAATTTTATTATTCCGATTTTCGAATGTCAGAAATTGTTACCCATATCTTTTTAAGTCATAACTATCAATAGTCATAATTAGTTATCAGACATACAACTAAATAAATATAATAATTAAATGCCATAATGTTACACATCATATAAGACAAAAGTCATAAAACTAATCAGCATAATATCAAATTTTATAACGATTATTTTACAAAAAAATAAGAAAAGAAAAGTGGGTTAGGGTTGAACTGCGACCCCTACAGATACAAACTGATACCAGAAAAATGGGTTAGGTTAGGTTAGAACTGCGACCCCCACAGACACAAACTGTTACCAGAAAAATGGGTTAGGTTAGACTTAGGTTAGAACTGCGACCCCACAGATCCAAACTGTTACCAGAAAAGTGGGTTAGGTTAAGTTAGAACTGTGACCCCCACAGATCCAAACTGTTACCAGAAAAGTGGGTTAGGTTAGGTTAGAACTGTGACCCCCAGAGACACGAGATGTTACCACAAAAATGGGTTAGGTTAGGCTTAGGTTAGAACTGCGACCCCACAGATCCAAACTGTTACCAGAAAAGTGGGTTAGGTTAAGTTAGAACTGTGCCCCCACAGATCCAAACTGTTACCAGAAAAGTGGGTTAGGTTAGGTTAGAACTGCGACCCCCAGAGACACGAGCTGTTACCAGAAAAGTGGGTTAGGTTAGGTTAGAACTGCGACCCCCACAGATCCAACTAGTATGCCTTTTGACTTTCTACCTTTCAATACAATTAATATATTGAACGTTATGCCCTATAACGGTATGAAATTCAATAGTTATGACTAATGATAACGGGTAAAAGAACATTCTGACTTATGAAGTTATGACTAATGACAATATGTCAATGAGGAAGCAATTAATTATTTATCATAAATTAAAGATTTTTGTATAGATTACACTCATAACAGTAAAAATTACACGTATTCTTCTTACGGTTTGAATTCCTCGGTTCTCTTGTTGTCCTGTGTGCCTCAAAGGTATCCGGGCTAATAGTTGTTGAATATGGTTCATTTGAAATGACCTCGCCACGTCTTATAGTCTTGCCACCTGCCAAACAAAATTAAAATATCAATAATACTTTAAACTCTTAACAATTTGTAATAGGTTTTACCGCTTCATTTTGAATCTTAATTGCCAAATGAATAAATAGATACACGTTTCAAAAAGCGGAAGGTGTTACGAGTACATAGTTATGTAAATAAATATATAATACACATAAATAGATGACACATTTTACATTTATATAGTTTTGTTATTATGTCAACCATCTGTTGAATATCACCGATAGATAGTTTAAAAGAAATTTATAAAACACCCATGACTCAGAAACAAATATCAGTGCTCAAATAAATGCCCAAACGGGGATTTGAAACCAATACCATCGGCAGAGTCACTAGTGTCAATAGCCACTAGGCCAAACCTGTCTTCAAATAAAGAATAAACATTAAAAAAACATCAATTACACCATGAAATAACTTCATTACTTACTTTCAGTAGTCTCATGTCGTAAAGTGTAGAAATCGTAGAGGCCGTAGCCGGTCGTGTCCGACGAAACGGTGGCAGGCCCTTAATATAATAAGCACATTTAAAATTATAATTAAGTTAATTACAGTATCTCATTTAAATTTCTCATTTTTTTATATATATACAATATATTTGCGCAATTGAATCCCTAAAGCGATTCCATTGCGCTCAACTGAAGGCGGAGCAGCCAATCATTGGTTTGACTTTCACTCGACATCTTTAAGTCTACAGTTAGGCTGTCTCAGTCCCCCGACCGATGCGTACACGCATTTTCCAAAGTCGGAAAAAATACAATATACAGTTTGTTCTATAATCTCACGTAGGGTTACTTTAAAAAAAAAACACATTTTTAAACAAAAGTAATTTCCAATATCAGCAACAAACATTATCAATAACTGGCAGAATGACATTTATCAGAATTCAGGTTCTTTATTATAGTGTCATAAATAAAAAAGTAAATCGAGAGGAGAGTTTTCATGTTATTATGTGAGGATTTATGACCATAGGAGCTACTAACTATACCACAGTACTACAGGCTGTAGGTATGTGTTAGTAGCTCCTATGGTACAAAGTAAAAAAATCGTAACTTGTTAATTTCGGCGTAACCCCTCATCGGTTCGGTTGTTATTATGATACTTTGTATTATTCTAAATACCCTAATCATTAGGGTATTAGGGCCTGTCAATCATTAGGGTAACGCACATGTAGGTACATTTGGGCTATGTTCTACAGGGACACATTGTATATCTCGCCAATAATATAAAAAAACTTACCAATCCACAGCAGTCCTGCTACTAAGCAGCAGAGTGAAGGGAGTCCTTTCCATGTACACATCTTACACGACTATGAATATTGTATAATTGGGATACACTTTATATACACAAGCTGAAATGTATTCAATACAAAAGTCATACTATCGAAGAACGTTCTAGAATAACTTTTAGTTCCCTGCAATATGGTAAACAGTCAAATAACAAGGAACAAGGTAAACTGATAAAAAATATTGGCAGAAATATAGTCGTAAGTTCATAACATAATTTAATTAACAACAAGAATAACAAGCTGAAATATAGTTAAAATCACATCCTGTGTGATATTTTTTTATAATTTTAACTTTAAGAATACTATTAAACTTCAAATGCTTCAGTTTTACATGCGACACACTACACACTATAACACACTCCATACACAAAAACAGAGGCGATATCAAATATATTAATAACTTGTCTTATCTTGACTTCTCAACTAGTAGACATTTTGCTATCATAAATTGTAATACATTAAATAGTCACCACGGTGTATGTTCTTGTCCCAAATCTTGCACTGTCACGAACAGTGAGACAGTAATAAGCATTTAAGCTTAGGTAAATATAAATATTTGTGTTGTATTTTGGTAAGTATACATGTTACGTTTGTTCATACTCTAAGATCACTACTTTGAAAAAATCTAGTATCTACCACAGATACTCTTAAGTCGAAACGCAGTAACTCTGTACTCTTCGTATACATACTTACGTCATTTTTCTTTTGAATGAGTTAGGAGGCTTTTTAAAAGTAGTGCGATATGTATAAGAGGTAGGGCACAGCAAAGTACTATTACGCTTGAGTTTGGAAAAGCCCAACTAGGGAAGTACCTACCTCCTCCTTAAAGAAGACCACAGCCATAATAGCACTGCTACCTTTCAGGTGTGTTGGTGTGTTGGTACTGAGTAAGGTTCCCAGAGCTCCAACCCCCCTTAAAGGCCGGCAACGCGCTTGTGACTCCCGTGGTGTTGCGGGTGCCCATGGGCGACTGTAATTGCTTACCATCAATCCGTCTGCTCATTTGCCACCTCTGTCATAAAAAAAAAGTCGCTAACCACAAAATCGCGAAAAAAAAATGATTCTCCTGCGGCGCTACCGCGAAGAACGATATTGGTAAATTACGGACGATTGTCTCTGTCACTCTCATGATGCCTTAATTGGAGTAAAAGAAAAAGATGCTCGAAATATACGAACTACGGTGTTCGCGGTACCGGGCCTGTTTATTGAACTATACAGTTATTTCATGACATGCCCCTTTGCAAGACGAGGCTGAACAGTAATTGTTGTATGGGACAACAAACCTCTTTCGCTTTTCGCGTTCGAGAATCGCGTACCACGCATGCCGCCTGACCCGATCCCAGGGAGGATAATGGACTATCTTATAAACGATTACGTCTAAAACCGGCAAAGCATACCTGCGCCACTGCGGGATCGCTATAAGCATATAACCGCATACGCACCGCACCGCATACATAGTGGGCGCCAGGCCCGGTACCGCGAACGTCGAAGTTCGTATATTACGGGCATCTTTCTCTTTTACTCCAAATAAGGGTGTCATGAGAATGACAGAGACAATCGTCCGAAATTCACGAATATCGTTGTTCGCGGTAGCGCCGCAGTTAATTAGGAACCCTTCCCGCATGAACATTTCATCCTCATTGCGTTGTCCCTGCGTTTTGCCATGGCCCATACCACCATATCTGCCATATAGTCAATTCTCGCAAATCGGCATCTCAGCCTCTCTAGGTAAGTAGTAATATTTCTGTATATGCTAGGCCCTTACTCGTCACCTCTTATGGAAATATCTTCCTTATGTGTAGTTGCTAATGTTAATTTGTAGATTTTTTCTAATTTTATTAGCAATATGAACTACTTTGAAACTATGAACAAATCAATTTATTTTTTATTAAGTTAATATTTTGATTTACTTTTTTTTAAATAGTAACACTAATATCAAATTATAAATTAAGACAGGATCTTGTCTCGGCTGCCGGAGGGCCTCGTCACTTTTTCTTAAGTATACGAGTAGGGTCAGCTGCAGAAAAAAGTATGTGCCAGCATGTACGACGTACGTATTTTCTCTGCAGCTGACTGTACCTACCTATGTTACTACTACCTATTTTAATTTTAAATTCTTTGATTTAAGATTCGTCTACATTGTGTAAAAAGTGTAAAGACAGGATTTTCATTAATATTCTACATTTTAATAACATAATATATTTTCTCCGGAGTTTATCAGATACGCTAAAATACAGTTTCCAGACTGGGGAGGCCGTTTACTATTTCTCATATAGCGTCTATTTTCATAAATAAATATAATTTTACTAAGACTAATTTTGATGACAGTTACGCAAGTCAACACGTACCCCCAATGCATGTTGCAAACATTAATTGCCTTAATAAACCGCTTTTAATTATGCCGATAAGAACCCTTTAATTAACCGTCTATAATTAATTATTCATCACCACATATTTCACATTAAGTCACCGTTATATCTACAGTAACTCGAGGGTTTTAGTGTGTTAGGTTTTGAGAGTTTTTGTTAATAGTTTTATAGACGGAACTATATGATGGCTACAGTTCCGATAATAATTACCGTATAAAAAAATATAAATGTATGTAATTCCTTAGAGCAAATTATAAAATAAAACAAATAAAAGTAAATTTTACTCAAATCGGACAGTCCCAGTAGGGCTTGTTGCGTGTATATACAATACGACTAATGTATCTAATAAATACGTACTATATGTAAAGTATATTGACTACATAAATAACGTCCATTAGTTCTATAACCCAGGTAGAAAATACTCATGATAACACATGTAGTTTTTATGTTTTCTTCTTTTGTATACTCGACGTGTAAAAGTGCCCTTGTGGCCTACTTACTGAATAAACGTTTGAGTTTGAGTTTGAGTATAAATTCCTTCACCACGATTCGAACCCTCTCTACCGACTAGTTTACGAATGTCAATTATTGCTATTAAGATTTAAGAAGGCTTCTCCAAGTCATTGAGGGGCTTCCTAGTTCTAAACGCAATGATCTTGCAGCCTACGCATCTTCACCATCGGCTGCAACGTCCAGCCAGTCATAATGGCACTGGTGTGTTGTGAGGTGAATGAAGGATGGTGAGAGGCTATCGATTGAACCAGGAACTAAGGCAGCTTCCAGAGAATGGCTGTCCGGTACTAACATCCTCGTTATCACGCGCCAGATCGGGAAGGTCAGCCTCACTACGTAGACGTGTTTAGACGGCCTTAAAGCCCGGTCGAGCCGACGTATACCAAAAGCCATTTCTCTTGGTTTTCTTTAGCTTCTTTCACCGGCTTTAACCGAATCCGCTTCGTGACTTGGGGAGACCCTGAATCGTCGCCGCAACGTCGCGATATAGTCACAAGTTGATAACGCGACAATTAATAGGTCCGGTGCTCCAACGCCTTGCGCCTTAGAGATAAAAGTCGTTCATTTTAAGTAATTAGTCAAGTAAGTCGTTACCTTTACTTATTCCTTGTCAGGTTGCCAATATAAGCCTGCGAGGAGTCATACGTACTTCAATAAGCCGGTCGTATCATTAGCTGCCGTATTTAAAATCGCGCCCGAGAGAAAAACATGTTCAAAATTATTGCGCTGCTCGCTGGAGTATGTGTGCTTTTGAACGATGCTCTTCCACCTGTGGTTACCATCGGTTGGCAGGGTCCAGCAAGAACGCCGATAACCATAACCAGGTTGGGGATTAATATAGCGTCGTGGTTGACTCCGTGTGATGTGGAACGAGCTCCTACAGAGTTTCGCTTCTCCACTCCTGACGAATGTGTGAACCGCTGCCCAGGGTACTGTTCCAGTATCATGAATTGCAACGCGACGTGCGTTTTGGAGACGCGGTGCGTGTGTGCGGCGTCCGCCTACTGCTTTATCAACAGGGAGAAGACGAATCCAGATGGTTCCTACGTGTTCGATGATTGTTACAGCTTCGACGAGCCGGTTTAATACGGCTTAAACATTTTCATTAAATAAACTTCAATTCGATGTTAAAAGTCTCTACGTAACAATATCTTCTTTATTTCAATCAGCACGCAATAATCAAACGCTTGTAGACTTCTTGTAGACGATATCATTAAAAACATTTCACTCTGTATGATGTAAAAAAGAAAGTAAGTAAATATTAAAATTCGGGTATGTTTATTTATATTTTAAAGTAAATCGATTTTCAGTCCTGCTTTTTATATTACTGTTGTTGCATTATCAAAACATATCTACTTCCGTTAAGGCTGGCTGGAAGATATATACGCTACTTTCTAATAGAATTTCATAATTTGGATAGCAATGTACGTACAAATAAAATATGTGATTAATAACAGAATTAACTTATTTAAGTAGGTAGTTACAGCTAAGTCAAGTTTGATTTGTTGATTACTTCGAGTTCATTTAAAAATTAAATTAATTATTGATAACTGAAACTCATAAGATTTCAGCTGCTTCGTTTTGAAGTAACAATGTCGAGAAAAATACATTTAGGGGATGAAGCACTTCTTACATTACATGTAAGTAACTACTCGTAAACGACAAAATATAAAACAACGCTTAAATTGTTACATTTTGGTAATCATCAAATATCAGAGTTTATTTTATGTAGCTTGCTTAACTGTCCCACTGCTGGGGAAAGGTCCCTGTGCTTCACACGTTTCCCGATTTTGTGCGGTCGATGATACCAGTGCATGTACATAGATGAAATAATTAAAATTATAATTATTATTGCTCATTATAATTTATTGATAAGTGGGCATTCAGTTTATAATTACCTAGAATAGGTTTTTGTTCAAGGAAAACAAATAAGGAATGAACGAATATGTCAATATAATATAATCGACAGTTGTGCA
The DNA here is from genome assembly GCA_022674325.2 of Grapholita molesta. Lineage (NCBI taxonomy): Eukaryota > Metazoa > Arthropoda > Insecta > Lepidoptera > Tortricidae > Grapholita > Grapholita molesta. Next base: position 4,574,734 of record CP053121.2, on the reverse strand, counting down.
AAATACTGTACATATAATATCGTATTATCACAAAAAATATATGACTAATTTGTTTTATTAATTCCTTATATGAGCTAGTTTTATTACTGCTATAGCGCTCTAAAGTTAACGTTGTACAGCCTAAAGCCCTATTGTAGCTTTAAGCGGCTGGGTTGGTGTCAGTAATCTGTTTCTTGCGGAAGCTGGAGAAGCGGTGCAGGCTAGCGCGCATGCTGTCGCGCATGCTCGCGCGCAAACTCGACGCGCGCTCGGCGGCCCAGCGGCGGTTCTTGGAGGGCGCGAACGCTCCAGCCACTATCAGGCAGCCGGATAAGATCAGCAACAACGGCATCCATACGAACAACGCGTGATCTAAAAATATAAATACGTAGCTTTATATTTATAAATAATAACGGATTAGTCACTCGTGCGACATGTTTCGGAGAACATATGTAGGCGGCTATTTTCAAGCCCTAAGAGTGTTGAGTGTTCGTTCGGTTCGCCGCTCGCGTCGCCGGCCTCTCACGCACTACCGCGAGTACTAATATTACAATGTCTCACGAAAGTTTAAACACACGTAGCTGTATAGGTACTTTGATTTTTACAAGTTTTTATTTAACTTGCAAATATAAGTAATAAATATGTATGTGAAAATATAATGAATGTGGGGGTGAAATCTTGTAACTCAACTTTGAAGCAGACTATATCTTTAACCAATTGGGTTTTTAGCACATAGGTATACTTAGCAATGCACGCAAGAGAAGTTTCCAAAGTTGCGAAACTTTCCACATGAGAATTTCTCGGTAACTTCTGAGAATGTTCTCGAGAACGAGAATTTATCGAATTACTTAATAACTTTGTGGTTTTTACCATGAACATTCACCATAGTTTAGATGTAATCATTATAATATGAATATTTTACGGGTTTGCAATCCAGTTTACTCCAGTTATCAATTATCATCTTATCAACGGACAGTAAAATGCATGTGTATCAAAGTAATTATAGTCATTGGCATTGTTATATAAATAAGGTACCACAACAAACACCTAGTTCGGTCGTTCATAACATTTTAGTGTATATATAAATTAATTTAAAAAACACTTTTGTTTTGTACACATGGTAAGAAATTACTTATTGCAATAATCTTCAGATTCATTTAGAACATTCAGAAAGAGACAGAGGTCTGTGTACTAGCCGTCACACTCAGCTTGTTTTTTTTTCTTCATGTTCGGCTAGCAAAAGTTAACCTTAATGTGATGTTTATAAAGCACATTTTATTTATTGTCATTATGCAAAAAACTTCTTTCAGTATATATTAAAACTCCTTGGCCACTCGTTGACACAAGCCAACGCGTCAACTTGACACGACCAAAGACAAGTATCAAGAAATAGTTCGGTAACTTAGTTTAAATCTGCGGCGCTACCGCGAAAAACGATAGGTACTAGTTAATTTCGGACGATTGTCTCTCTCACTCTCATGACGCCTTAATTGGAGTAAAAGAAATAGATGTTCGCAATATACGAATTTCGATGTTCGCGGTACCGGCCCAGGGCTATAATTGTGAAGTACGAAAATCGAAATGTTCTCTAAAGTACAATGAGAATTTAAGGAATTTATTGGTAACTTATTACTTATCAACCAAATAGCTGACTGTAATAGACAATAATATATGCATAATAACATGTAGTTTCAAGTTATGCCTATTAAAACTTTATTCCAGGTATATTCTCTTGTTTAAACAATAAGTTTCATGTTGCAAGAATGTTCTGCGAACATTCCCGAGAACGTTTCCGCTTTTTGGGAATGTTCTGCAATTTGTACATTGCTAGGTATACTTATATAAGTTCGGTGGCAATGCAATATTATAGTACGACAGATCTGATATTGTGCTTCTATAGGCCTATTTCCAGCAGTGAACGTCCATGGTTGACAGAATATGACGGGTAGTTTTTGTTGTGTGTCCAGCAATAATACTTACAGAATCTAATATCTGATGCTGGTGCTTCAGGCCAGTTTCCTCCCGTCACGCGAGAGATTTCTCCATCCCTGCCCCTCAGTTTGGTGACCACGGTCCATGGTAGCAGGTCCCTGATGGTGAACTCCACGCTTATCTGTACACTTGAGGATGTGATCACGTCCAGATAATATGGCAACGGCACATTGTCTGATGAGAACCCTGTGGACAATTTACATGTGATTTCAATGGACTTAGAACCCATATCGCGCCTATAGAACCTACTATATAGCTATAGCTCATAGGCTTCCAGCCCTCGATCATTTGTTCAGATTATCTTAGGTAGGCATTTTTATCAATATTTAAATATTAATAATATAATATGAGTGTAGATATGCGTTCTCGAGGGTAGATGTGGAAACCTAAGTGGCGAGTTTGCTATATGTTTAAAGTCCAGTGTCCCTCTCTACCCTTAGCCCTATGCACCGGTGTTGCCCTTGAGCCATCCTTGATGTCGGTTTTTGTGGGGGTTTTTTATCCAATAGCCCAGTAGCTAGTCCATCCTTTCCACCCTCTAGATTCCATTAAAACTCAATAGTCCTTACACCATGGCGGGTGTTATCTCTGTGCGCGTCCTATGAATACGAATATTAAATATTTAAGTATCAGATTATGTCCTACCGAATCCGTCAAAGCGGACGAAGCGGCAATATTCTATTTCCCGGTTCGCCGGGACCTGCACTTGAATCCACAGCCCAGGACCACTCACGCCACTCCATACGCGGATCTCCTCTGAAATGTTTAAACAGATGAATGTTACAATTAAAGTTATATCATAAAACCTTTAAATTAAGTTTGAAAATTATCCATTAATTAATAAACCTATTTGTAAATATCCCCCAATAAAAATGTATGCTCCATTATTCCCGCTGTATTCGCCCTTTGAACTGCAATGGAGACCTGAACTAGTTCCGGATCGAAGATCGTAGCCCCTTTCGCGCAAATGCCGCACTATTTCCATAATCATATAATGAATTCAAGTACAATAATGATCCATCGATCAATCGTGGTAATATGTAAAGAGAAACTCCTTAATTCCTAAAATTACCGAACCTTAGCCTCACAAGCCTCACGGGTAGCGCAAATATTGTTATATATTCTAATCCTAAGCGATTATTAAGCAGTGCACTTCATATAAATATATTACGAGTCCACCTCGTAGTACGCGTAGGTACCTTGCACGGAGATGAAGATGCTGCGGGACTGCTCCAACCCGCCGATGCTAGCGTGGCACGACCACTCGCCAGCGTCACTGGACATCAGACTCTGGAAGCGAGCACCGCACTCCCCGGCATCCAGGCCTGCACCCACGTACTCGACGGTAGAGGATGGCATCGCTGCAAACACAATAGTACATTTCGATACGAGTGAAAAAAAATTTTTTTTCGACGAGGGTGAACGTTGGAGCCCGAGTGAAACGAGGGTGACAATCACCCGAGTCTTAAAGAAGTTTTTACACGAGTATCGAACCTAATTTAATTTATATATTTTTTTAAGTGAAATTTACGCACTCGAAGCGTGCGAAAAGTGCACTTTTTACGCACTAGTTAGGAAAAGAAAATTTTAAGCTTAGGAACTCGTTTTTAAACGTTGGTGGCAACGGCAAGTGAGAATTCTGTCTGATGAAAAGGTTACCGTGATCTATGGGCGCATCCGTAATTTTAAATTAAATTTTCATACAATTCCGAAAATGGACTCGTATTAATGGTATTCTAAATTACTCGAATACATCTTCATAGTCTTAAATAAAGGAAGTACTACTTCTTTTTATAAAAAACTCCATTTCGTAATGAGGGGAGCCGGAACAAACGCAGAATAAAATTACCCTGAAACCCAGTACGCGACCATGTATGTTCCTGGGCCATGAGAATGAAAGCCCTGCCTATGGCATGTATTATAATACGATACGAGTATCATATATAAACTAGTATATAACTTTTGTTTGGGTTTGCTTATACCATAATATCTAACTCATTTCAATCTGTTAAGGCCAGAGCAAATTTAACTTAAGTTAATTTCTTCATAAAACTTATTAGAAAACAGTTTCCGATCATCTTCAAGGTAACTTAATTTAAGTATCTTCCGTGTCCCGCTCTTGAGTAAAATCCTCTCGCCAGTATCTCCATATGACAACCGAAGCGGGTGTTGAAGTCATCCCGCCAAGCGCATCAAGGGGAGATCCCTTGGGCCTACTTCGCCCTCGCCTCTCTCCAGGCAGTGAATTTCACGTCCACTGTCCCGCTGTCATTCCGGAAAAAACTATATGAGATGACATGGAGGCGCGTCCATACAAGCCGATTCCCCGGCTTAACAAATTTTTTCGTAGTTCATCAGTTTTTAGGGCATATGAAGAAAAGCCATAGCCATATTAGCTTCATGTTGCCTAAGAAAATACCAGTGAACATTGAATTACCAGGGCCTACGTTAAAGATGGTTCCATTTGGCGCCCTGATGTAGCAGTACCGCAGGGGCGCCCTTGCCGAACACGCCAGCGTGACTGGCTCGTTCTCCTCGACTGAGACTGAGTCGGCCTGCGCCACCAGCACCGGCTCTGAAACCACAGAATATATTATGAATACAGTTCTTACGACTATAATTGATGATGTGTTTCTATGAACACATGGTAAAATATAGCTTCAGACTTTACAATGGATTTGCTACACTGATCGATCTACTAAAATCCCACTGTATAAATTTATATTACAATTTAAAATATTTTCTTCAATGACCGATATTTTACAGAATGCATGGTAATGTGTAAAATATGGTATTGGTCTTCATACAAATTATACATCCTTAATAATCCGCTAGAGCATAATATTTCTGTGTAATATTTTGATGCTATATAGTCACATTGTAATTCTATGAAATATATACAAATTACAAACACAGTATATTGAATAGCTACCTGCCACGACGGACTCGGCGACGACGGGGTCTTGCATAGCCCACGGGGACAACACGGTGAGGAACCCGTAATAGTTCTCCTCTTCAGATTCTAGGTCACATCGCCAGAGGCCCAGGTCTGCCGTCACCGTCTCCGTGACCTGAAGCCTGCAGCTGTAGTAGTATTCGGATCCGATGCTGCGAAATATAAACAGCAAGGTTTTTTACTACTGCCATAAATCTACTAGCCACCCACAATTGAAGTATTGGAAAGGTAATTACAATTCTCGAAATGTAGATTAAAAATACAATACGTAGACGTTTTTACAGACATCTGATTAGGATAATATTTAAGTGGGAATAGAGACGAAAAAAAAACATAAAGGGTTAATTTATCCTATTTCGCCTTTGTCTTTAGTATTCTCCTTGATTTTTATCTTTGACTTCTTCTGCTACCAAATTTGTATGCTAAGTATCTTTATTCATTGTGTGTGTAAAGGACTAGCAGATACATTGCATTTGGTTGGTCCAGAGCAGAGAAGCTACAGAGCATCGGCGCCTCCTGCGTTGCAGTACCTGGTCTGGTTGACGTGGAAGACGTAGCGGCCCTCGCTCACGCCCTGGTTAGCAACTAGAACATCCCCTGCTGGGTTTCGGAACAGACAGCCTGTCTTCTGCTGCGAACTGGTTACTGAACAAGTCAGATCCACTGTTGGCTTGTTGGCCACGATTTCCGTTGTGACTACTGGCTTTGTATCTGGAATGTCGGAAATGGAATCAATTTTAGTTTCTTATTAGCCTGTAAATATTTTGTATAGACCGTGAGTATCTAATCTAACCTATACTTTATTTAAAGTCATAGATAGTGCGCTGGTGGCCTAGCGGTAAGAGCGTGATACCACTTGCAATTCGAAGGTCGCAGGTTCGAACCCCGGCTTGTACCAATGAGTTTTTCAGAACTTTCGAGTACCTAATATACGAAGTAATCAATTGTTATTTACCAGTCTCTTTTCTATTAAGGAAAACATCGTGAGAAAACCGGACTAATCCCAATAAAGCGTAGTTTTACCCTCTGGGTTGGAAGGTCAGATGGCAGCCGCTGTTTTTAAACTAGTGCCTACGCCAAATCCTGGGGTATTAGTTGCCAAACGGACCACAGGCTCCCATGGGCTGTGGCAAAAATGCGACAACAATAATATGACTTTATTTATAGTCATAACTTTTCCAATCCAGGGTCAAAATTTAATTTCTTGGCATAGTAAACCAAACTATTCCAGTAAATGATCTATCTAATGCCAGCATAATACCAACGCTTAAGATCGTGTGTCACTTATAATCTTATAAAACATCAATAAATAAAGCAATGAAAATCCGACTGACCTGCAGCAATAACTTTTACATTCAAGAAGTGTTTTTCCGTCACAATGCGTCCTGGAAGGCCCACCGTTATGGTCCAATCCCCTTCATGCTGATCCCTCATCACGCTGTCCACAACCACCCGACATCTTCCGAAGCCGTCGAACAACACGTTTCCTTTAGGACTGTGCACTCGGCAGTACACCGCTTCTTCAGGCCCGACGACTTGGTCCACGGAGCTATGTTCCACCCAGTTTTGGTATAACGTCTCAGAATCTTCTCTAGCTGAAGAAGTAAAAGTAAAAAAGTCTTGATAAGATGTCTTGATGATTTTAAGGACAGATGCGGTTGTTTTAAATATTTAGAACCAGATATTACCTACCGTTGACATTAACCAGTATAGAAGCCTTGTAAATAATTTTAGTTCCATAAACAATATTCCATGTGCCGCTGTGTTCCGCGTCAACTGAGGGAACCATGAATCCACACTTTTCGATCAAGTTACCGTCAACTCCAACCGAATATTCTTCACCGTTAGGATCCTTCAACTTGCAAGTGTCGTGGAGTTCTGTAGGGTTTTCCAGATAGACGTGGATAGAATTGCCTTCAGTTATTGTTATTTCACTAGGTACAGCCTGCACAGACTCTGAAATAAACAAATTATTGATGAAATTCTTTATTGATGCCTATGTTCTACTTCTAGGAAAAAATTTAAACGACTTTAGAAGTACTGCGACACGGTTGTAATTGGTATACCTACTCGTAACCGATAGACAACGATATAAGATATGTATACATACTATTATAAATGCAAATGTATGTCCGTCTGTTACCTTTTCACGCTTTAATCGCTAAACCTATTAAGGTAAACTGCTATAGAGATTTTAATCCCGAGGTGGATAACTTTTATTCAGAAATCATCTCTTACTAATTTTACGTGGACAAAGTCGGAAAAAATATAGTATTAAATAAGACTGTGCTAGTTAGAGAAGGAGGGGGGTTTAAATAAAAAACGCCTCCACCTAAAGGCCTCACATACGGTTACAGGCCACTCACGGTTCCAATAGCAAAGCTAACATATCTTGTATGCAACGTATGGCTTTTGCTAAGCTCTTCGAAATCGTGTCCATATGTTTCTGACGTACAAAATGCATCATTGTTAGTATTATCCTATAATCAAATATAATATAATAAGCACTAATCCAATGAAGCTAATAATACTCTAACTCGATGGCAATCGGAACAAAAATCTATCTTATCGCAATACGTGAGCTGATACACGTAAAATTAGTTTTATGTTAATCAGATACCTTACCTTCTACGTAAACGATGAATGGCAGACGCCGTTCCGTTGGCTGCGAGCTTCTGATCTCTCGGGCGATTAGGGTCCAATTGCCTATCAGATCTTCGGACACTGCAAGGGCAACGCCACAAGCAACATTGGATGCTGTCACCACTTCAATTCCAGGAATGTTGAAGCCTTCCATGATAGTATACTGGAGACCTTCCGGAGTTCTGATGTGGCAGCTTTGGAAAACACTGAAGATGTCGGAAGCGATAGTAACACGGTGGCTTGCACCAATGCTGGTGTCAATCAACTGTTCGTCCAGATCAACAATAGTTCGATCTTCTTCGATAGGATTGCTTGGATCTATAATAATTCAAGTTAAATATATCAGATTTGTTTATGACATACTTGTATATCAGGGCAGAATCAAAATAACAATTGCTTATAGAAAACGAAATTAATGTACGGAAAAAATCACATAACTTTTCATTCGATCCATTATTGCAATTCATATGTGACAACGCGACTATTTGACTAAATTTCTGCTGAGGATCAAATACCGTATTGATGTAAATACTTATGGGGTTATTACGAATAAAATCAGTAAATTGTTGTGTATATTTGCGATCCGTTTCAGGTGTTTCCACCATTGGTCTGCATACCCCTAGTTAAAACTATTAATTACAATTATTAATTGACTAGTATAATCGAGAACGATACATAGATTGAGTACAATTTGCAGTAGAACTTGACATTAAAGAGACATTTCACACTTAAATAATTGTCTGTCTTGTGATATTCCAACATTGTGATTCGATAGTACGAGTAGGTACCTAAAGCTTATCTTTATCAAACAATATCCTATTCTGTTGTTAAGCTGCCTGCGTGTGAGAGCAGTAGGTTACGTTCGTCGTACATATTTAAAAATATATCTGCGCTCTCTATATACAATCAAGGTCAAAGATATAGATGCGGTCAAAAGTTCCATAATTTGTACATATGCACCTTACTGTCTTACTATTAAGGTACATGTAAACATATTTTGGCACTTTGCTTGAGTCGGTATCTTTGTCCTTGACTGTATAGTTAATTAAGTATTAGAAACACCAGTGGTGGCGCATTGAAACAATGGCGGCTAGCCTAACTATCAGATAGTTTAGTAGTTTAGTTTTCCTTCAGTTCAGAAAGAAGGCGATAAGTATGGCATGATATTTTACTGCCGCGCTACGCGGCGCCACTCATCAATATACAAAAACTAAACAATTAACCGTTTTAGGTAGGTGAACTAAATTCGACTGCATGATACAACATGTGGTATCTCTAATCCTTTGTGATTTGATTAAATTATGCAATTACAGTGTGATTAACTAGTAAGTACTTGTTGTAGCACGGACGAATGATCGGCGATGATAACTCTGATAGCAACAAGGTTATGCCGTATTTAATTAGGTAGGTAAATTGATTTCAGTAATTAGAATATGGTATTTCCATAGCTATTATATTTTCAAATTATTTAGGGTATTTTTACAAAGCCCAGACATTATAACTATCATTTCATGACTAGTAAATGAACGAGTAATACAATCCTTAACCTATCAAAGATTTATCAAAATAACAGACATGTCTCTTAATATCATCACATTTGACAATAAATTCGTTAAAACTTTGTCTCTTATTTCACAAGTGTGAAAAGGTACAATGTGTGTAACGCGGGAGGAATAAACATTGTAAATTCTAGTTATAAAACCCCTCTGTCATAGCACAATGATACTCATTTTTAACATACCTTCTTGTATAATAGTAAAACTGAGTCTATTCTCCGTATGCACGCCGCGATTACTGAATTTCCCAATAAGTTGCCAATCTCCGAGCATGTCATCAGTAATACGTCCAACGGATAGCTGGCAGGCCACTCTGTTGTCAGTGACGAAGGATACCCCAGGAGGCAGGGTATCAGTGGACACGTATGTCTGGCCTGAAGGCATAGTAAACTGGCATACATCCACGGCGCCTGTGCCGGTCACTGCTACTGGGATCGTGCTTCCCAAGTTGATAACATGTTGAGTAGGGTTGAAGGTTGTTACGTTGTAGGCTTGGTCGTATGGGTTGTCCTGGTCTGTAAAATTAGTAAGATTATTATAACTCTATTTGTTTTAGAACGTGTTGATGAAATTGACAATCGATTATCCGACAGAAGTTATCTTTGTATTGCTTTTTCATTCTTTTATTTACTAGCAAACTAAATTTATTTTCTATAAAATTAGCACCCTAAACCTATATAATTATGTACGTCTTTTCTCTATATGATTACAGTTCATGAAAGAAGAAAGTAGCACATGAGATAGAAAAAACTAAAACTAAATAGAGTAGGAAATGTCTTGTTTTATATCTGCTTTAATTATTTGTTTATTGCGTAATGAAATAATGAAACTTATATTCCTAATATATCTCACTTAGTTTTAGTATACGTAGGTGATCTAAAATATACTGAAACATTAGGAGTTTATTATTTTTAATTAATAAATTATTATCTTTTTTTCATCATCTAGCCATTCTTTTAGATTTATAGACAATGGCGGCTAATTTCCTTCGAAGCCGTGAAGTACCAAATGAAGATATAAAAAAACTTACCGTATAACTCCATGTTAATAGGGTTACGAACTTCATTGTATCCCGACAACGCGGAATCAAAAGTCCCGTAGACGTCCCAATTTCCCAAATGCGACTCCGCTATCGGTCCGATGGCGATACTGCAGGCAGAATTCGTGTCCTGGACCAGCTTGATGTTGGGGTAGTCCCTGTCCCGAGTAACAAACAAGTCCTCGTCGTCAGGCGTCACGACGTGGCAGGACGCGACTGCGCCAGAGCCGCTCACGGTGGGAGTTAAAGTACCGCCGAAGTGGACTACATGATTAAATCTGGCATTGATGGTCGTCAGCCATGAGTCAGGATTTGAAGTACCTACAGTATAAACAATGTTTTAGTCACGTAAAAACATTAAATAATTGTACGACAAGGAAAAGTACTAACTTCTCCGAACGAGCTCAGCGTTTTGGCAACGTCTGTGCTCTATGTCGTTTTCTTCGTAGGATCCGCATAAAGTCCAGTTTCCGAGCAGGGAAGTGTCCATTGGCCCCACCACGACCCTGCAGGACACGTAGTCGCTGCTGCTGTGCGCGGTCACTCCATCGATCCCGTCTGCAACTTCTACGGTCGTACCGTCTGGTTTCGTTAAGGTACACTTTTCGGAAATCAAACTCTTTGGCAAGTTTATATCCACATTCATTCCAGTTCTTGTTATATACTGTAAGTCGCTCAGCCATTCTATTTCAACGGCCTCCTCTTCTTCGGAATTTGAAGCTTCTGAAAACAATATTGGTTTATGGACTACAAAGAATTAGAGAATTATTTTGTATCAATCTTTTTAATGATTTGTTTTTAATGAACCTGTATAATACAATTGAACTGAATAAATAATAAAATATTAGAAGAACCAACTTACTTGAAGATTCTTCTGATGTTGCTATCGAATTTTCCGATGAAGAATTTAAGCCTTCATCAGAAGACTCTTCCGATGTGGCAGTATCTTCTGCTGATGACTTAGAATTTTCTTCTGATACAGATATTTCTTCCGAAGTAACGGTTTCTTTAGATTCATCACTTTCTCTTATTAATACATATACTTGTTCCATAAGTTCGCTCACTGTATCATTTTGAGACGGTATAACAGCATGCAGAGACCATAATCCTTCATCGTTTTTATCCAAATTATTTATTTTTACTCTACACGAGGAAAATGAATTATAAAGATACTCATATTTATCAGAAAGGATTTCACTAGACAGTAAATCAATTACGATATTTGACGGCGTTACAAGGAAACATTCTGTAGCCTTAACTAATAAAGTAGGCACAGACAGTTCTAAATTGCGTCCTTTGTCGTAAAATTCGGGTTCTACATCGGCACCATTGATGCTGATGGCTGGAAAAAAAAACAGTAAGTACGTTCAAAGACTCTAATGGTACAAAATATCTAGTAGTCTAGCTAATTAATAAGATTAGCATGATCAGTAGTCGGTTAGGTAACTATAATTTACATTGTCACATAAAAAAATCTAGCTTATTCTTGATGTCTATATCATTATTAATTATAATATTCTTTCCTAACTAGTTCGTAAAAAGTGCACTTTTCGCACGCTTCGCTTTTCGTTTTTACTTTAATTTCACTTTTTAAGGCACTTCCTATGAAAAATTAGGTTCGATACACGTGTAAAAACTTATTTAAGACGCGGGTTATTGTCACCCTCGTTTCACTCGGGCTCCAACTTACACCCTCGCCGAATTTTTTTTTTTTCACTAGTATCGAAATGTATTATAATGTGTGGTTTTAATACTCTCAAGTAGTTTTATTATGTGGGGAACCTAGTAAACGCCGAAAAAACTTGACACTTAGAAAACTGCACTATTATGGTATGTACCAAATTTTTCAGTTTTCCAATTTCAATATATGGAACACCGTATCTGTTTGTTTGTGTTACCTGCCAGCAGCAACGCCAGCCACAGAGTCCTCACCGCCGCGCGCATGTCGCCGCACCTCTCTTCCCACTGGTCAGCGATCAATTAACTAATCATTAACCTTGCACACCGATAACACCCAATACAATGTTGTTCTACATCCTTTCAACATCTAGTCTATTGCGTAATCTTATCTTCAGTTAAATGGCCGATAGCAGAACGAGGTCTGAGCTCTCTGAGATGACCGTGCAGCGACCATCCAGGGTATTATGGATCTCATAAATCGTTTATCTTATATGGCATCGAATTGAACGTTTTATCTCATCTCGTGTTGAAGTTTTTATGTCGATTTTTACAACAGTACATCTAGTAATACATGAATTGTCCAATAAAGAGAAACAAAATCAAATTGAACGCGTAATTCCGACTAAACGTAGTCCGGCTGTGGAATTGCCATAAATACTAAAATTATTATCAAGAAATATGTGGGGAACGAATGCAATTTATTACGTGGTAGGTAAAGGCATAACGAGTGTTATTAACAATTTTCACTTAATAATTACAAATGCGATGGTTCTCGTGGAAGTTAGAAGCTTTGTTAATAAATTGCAGTTGTAGTGTCTTTTCGTATTCATATGGGTTTGCTCATGAGAGCAATAAATAAATCAGTGTCGGTTATATCTCCATTCCATTTAATTTACATAATTAGAAATAGATATTAAATGTTTATAATAACTCGTAAATTAAAATAAAGCATATTACGACGACTCGTTAGGTCGTTACATACTATACCCATCCATACAAATATACCTGAGTCCTTTAAGTCTGTCGCTTGCGGAAGGGTGCCCATAAGGCTGGCTACATTCTCCCACTGAGTATGCCTATTCTGTGCCCGAAGAAATAATTAATTTATTATTTTAATTTCCAAATTACCAGACAATAATTAAATTGTATTCATCTGTAATTTGTAATTTAGAATGTCTATACATATAGTCACCCAAGTAAATATGAAGCCATTATTGGTTCAGGTTCGTGACAGTTGTCTGCGATTACAATGCACATCGAAAATAATATTATCGCTGTAGTTCTTTGCCCAACAAGGTAAAAGAGTCTTAAGTACATTTTCTGAAGTTTAAATTTAGGTGCAAGCACGGTGTATTACGATAAACAATTGAATGAGTTTTCAAAAGGCTGATACGACCTATGAATGATTGGGCAGTGTACTGCACTGATTTGCATATCGCACGCCAATCATCTTGTTTACTATTTATTCACCCCACCTGCATGTTGCTTGCAGTATGTCTGGTAGGTGTATGACAGAGTTAATTAACATAATAATGAAACAAAAACACGTTTTACATATGATGGTTCATTTCTATACACATATATTCAAATAGAAAAATAATTATTAAGTTAGGTACTACATCATTAATTTTAGATGTTAATATATAAATTATGAGAAAAGGGTAAACTAAAAATCTAATTCTAAAGTTGGCCCCTGTGGCATGGTGCCGAGGATGCTGGCAGCGTTTCCTCGCTGAATGCTTATGCGTTGAGCGAGGAAGCTGCCAGCTCTTTTGTCACCGGTGGCATCGACCAGCCGTCGATTTTAATTACTATAAATAATTAACTTAATTAATTGACGACCGGTCTGGCCTAGTGACCCTGCCTGTGAAGCCGATGGTCCTGGGTTCGATTCCTAATCAGGGCATTTATTTGAGTCATGGGTGTATTCTATGTATTTAAGTATTTATATGTATCTATCTATTATATATATCGTCGTCTAGTACCTACAACGCAGGCCTTACTGAGCTTACCGTAGGACTAGGTCGATTTGTGTAAGATGTCCCGAAATTTTTATTTATTATTTATTTATTTAATATATAATGGGTAAAATGTAAAACGAACATATTGGAGTTTTCAGAAATAGTTTCCCAATTAACGTAACGTTAAAAACGTTTAATTTCCTGTCAGTTTTGTCACAAAGTTACAAGTCACGCTACTTGAGGACATTTTTTTCTGAAAACTCCTGTATAAATATAACTTCTTGTCCTACAAAATACAACAGGATACAGGTACTTTCAATACATATCCAGTCAGATCATTTATTTACACTATAGTATAACTTCTTGTCCTACAAAATGCAACAGAATACAGGTAAGCTTTTATAGATTTTTGGCCTTGCTACCCCTGTCCAAATGAGGCGCTTTTTACTCCTATAACATCTTGTTGAAAATTAATAAAATTTAATGTGTCCATTGCTATCGCTATTGTCACACTGTTCTAAACTAAGAATAAGTTGAATTCGTAACAATAAAATAGCTCCTGTCTCTGTGCGCGCCCCATGTCACGGACAGGGACAAAATTCGCTTAGTGTATCCCTTACATATCATTAAATTGTCGAAAAGGCCTCCGTGCGATGCGATGGCTCGATCCGGCTCCGCATACGCCTCCCAAATGTCCGGAGCACCATTGTTCCGTGTACTGGAAAGAAATTGCTCCAATATTATATGCAGGCGCCTAGTGTATGTATGTAATGTAATACATAACTGTAATAAGTATAAGCATAGCATATATCAAATAATCTCGATACAGTAACTTAAGTCAAATTGTCATAATTAAAAGCAACAATTTAAGATCATTAGGAGATACAGCCTATGGCTGTGTAGCGTGCTCGTGATCTGTTATTACTTTAGCCAATTCGTTACAAGAACATGGAGGCGAATTCATATTATTATTATTATAAAATTAAAAGTAAAAGATAATTGACATGAAAATAAACACAATTATATATGTGAACTAACGAGACGAACGCTACGCATGGTTCTACCAGATGGCCCTGACCTGAGGCCTGAGTAACCATAGAACTTATTTTTTTTTTTAATCGTCCGGAACTTGACAGTTTTGCCACATGCGGCTTTTTAAGCAACCCAGAACAGTTTTGATGATGGTTGTCATCTTGTCACCTACTCGTATCGCGTTTTGCGTCACTTTCGCAATTAGTTACTCGGACGATGGATATGGTAACGCCTGACAAGATTACATATCACATTACATCAACAACCAATTTAACTACTACATGGAGACAAGGGGCCTATTTCTCTAAAACTTGTAACTACATACAAGCGGAAGTCTTTTTTGCCATCATTTACTAGAAAGGGATTTCTGCTTATATTACAAGTCACAGAATTCGAGAAATAGGCCCCAAGAGTGGTTTATTTTGGTACGGTATTTCCATCCGTAATTACCAATTAGTTCTTCTTCTTCTTGTTGTTGTTATGGGCTATGCACGGCTCATACAGCCTGTGTACCACTGCGACCATTTCTGATCTATTGTGATCGCCACCTATTACAACTCTTGGTCCAGCACTGCTGCTTCAAAGAGCTGCAGGATCTTTTTGAACTCAAGAGACTTTAACTCCTCCGGGCATAAGGTGTGTCTGCCCAGAATTAAGTTACGAGTGCGCATTATGGAAGGGCAGTCAGTGAGGATGTGCAAGGGCGTCTCCTCTGCGTCTAGACAGAGTCTGCACCGCCCAGTGTCACGTTTCCCATGGTGTGCATGTGCTTGTTTTGGCCGTAGTGTCCAGTGAGTACCCTTACCAGATTGCGAAGTTGATTCCTGGACAGTGCTAAGGCGTTAAAGGACGCCTTTTTACTGAAGCTCTTGATGAGTGCTTTGGAATGGTTCAAACCTGGTTTTTCCCTCCAGAGTTGAATAGTCTTGTAATGACAATAGGTCCTTAGGGTTACTAATTAGTTACAAAACGGTAGAATGTTATCAATAATACGATGTTCTTTTGTCATCTATTCCTAGAAATTCTCAGACTGACAAATGTTCAATATTTTTTATTTATTTCGCCGTTAAATAATAGTACCTATTAAATGAAGCTTACCTATAAGTTATATAATTTTTTTATTATTTCGATTATAGGCAGTACGCGCACAATAAATCAAAAACAACGCAGTTTCGTTTCATTTACGCTTCAATTAGCCTGGCTTGCCCAAGTTTTTCACGTGATTAGATCCATGGCTTCGTCGCCGGGTGGCCATAACCGGGAGAAGGCCCGTTTGTTCGCCGGCTCGACGCGTACGTACGCGCATGAATGGGCATAGAGCCCGTGGATTAATCGCGCGAGAGGATAGGTTGACCGCTATGACGCGGGATTGTTAAGGATTACACGGTCAGTTTGTGACAACATGCCTCTGGCCGCAACCTTTTCTGTGATAATACACATTAGCATTTTTTTTTATATTATGTCACCGAAGAAATTATAAGTTTTAATTAAAAAATAAAGTAAGTACATAAGAAAATAAAGTTTTAATTCAATTTATAGTTACATCAAATTTAGTCTTAAAACAGTAGGTACTATAACGAAAACATAATCTAAAATTACAAATAAAAAATATCCCCCAAATTGCTGCTGATGGGCAATGGGCCCAGGAGGCTGGCCGCATTGCCTCGTTGGATGGCAATAAATAAGAATTATGCCCGAAATACACGAGGCTAGTTTTTCAAGCCAGTATAGTAAGCTAGTTAGCAAGCTAGTAAGCTAGTTAAACTTTCCTCGCTTGAACACAGGCTAGTGCTGTCTACATGATGCTAGTGATTTTAAGTCATTTCGAATGATTGAAACAATTACTTAAAAAATTATGTTAATGTGTACTAGATGAATTACTTAAAGATATATTAGAAAAACGTATTAGACACATGGCACTAGCCGGACGGATACTAGCTTCACCGGCCGCACGAAGATAGTACACAAGCCAGGCTAGCGAAATCGGTGGTGAGGGACGCTACTAGCACAAAAAATGGAACGGCAAGCTATTAAAACTATCCTGGCTTGAGCACTAGCTTACTAGCCTGAAAGTTAAGCTAGTTTTGCATACACGAAGATATACGCACTAGCTTGCTAGCTTACTATACTGGCTTGAAAAACTAGCCTCGTGTGTTCCGGGCATTAACTACAATAAATAGTATAAACTCAATAGTCCTTACGATGACGGGTGTTGTCTCTATGCGCGTCTCATGATATGGACAGGGACAATATCCGCTTAGTATACCTCTTACATTTCATTAACGCTGGCCGCGCTGTACAGCGCAGCGAGGGAAATACGCTCTACGGTCTCCAGATACGCACTAATGATTGTAATTGTAAATCAAAAATCTACACAATATGTTGAATAGTGGTAAAATACAGATAAGTTACTCACACTTAGGTCTACATGATTAAATTCTTTTCCTTTTTGTTTTATCTGTATTATTTAAGTCTTTCTCTAAGGCCATGTCGGCTCCGTTACGCCTCTGCGTGACATACATCATCATAATACGTACGTAGTGCAGTAAAGTGCGGTTTCGATTAGTTAAGAAGAAGGTAATTGTAGAAAGTCCATAATATTGTGGTCACCGCACGCGCAGAGCGGGGGGTCCGCGGCTCACGCAGCCTGCGCGGGCGCCGACGCCACTTAGCCTCGCTAGAGATTTATACATTAACGTGACAATATCTTTAAGTACTTGGACACGGATAATGTCTTTTAAGCGGTGGATTATTTTATTGTTGATCTTAACATAAAGTTCACAACAATCGATCTTAATTAACGTGAATCAACTTTTTCATGTCACTTGTTGCCATAGTAACCCCCCTAGACAACCGAATAAAATTTAGTTTTATTTAATTTTATTTTATTGCCATGAGATTCTGTAATTTTGGTAGATGACCCTAGCAGCAAAGTGCTTAAAAATAGCAGAAAATCAGATGCGGATCAGCAGGTGATGCGGGTTCGTTGAATAGCACAGGTCTAAAGCAGTTGTCCAGGGGGACGTTACTATGGCAACGAGTAACAAGAAAAAGTTTATTGAACCTAATATCATTACAATTTTATTGGTACTTATCAAATGCATTAAAATAAAAGACATTGCTGTTCATTAATTATTATGACCACAACGGACGACTGCAAAACAAGATAAATATATTAACAACAACAATATTTCTTTCTTATTCCGTTGTTAATTTCTTGCGTATCTATGCGTATTAATGTCAATATTTGTATTGACAATTTCGTAATTGTGTGAAAAACGCTTCGTATTAGAAGACATATTATCATATCTTTGCATTTGTTATGAGTTACGACATTTGCTAAACTTAATTGAAGCTTGCAATAAACGTCATTGAGCCGTTTACTTTCTGGTTTTTTTTTAGAAAAGAAGGCTGCTACTACCAATTGCTACCTTTCAGGTATGTAGTGTTGTGTTCCTGATGGGGAGTAAGGTTCCCAGAGCTCCAACCCCCCGTAAAGGCCGGCAACGCGCTTTGTGACTCCCCTGGTGTTGCGGGTGCCCATGGGCGACGGTAATTGCTTACCGTCTGCTCGTTTGCCGCCTACATATGTCATAAAAAATATGTTCATTTAACCGTGTCAATATTTTGTAGGCCCTAAAAGAAGAGACCACAAGATTTTATTGGTTTTTGGGACAGCAAACAGCCGTAATTAACACATTTTAAAAAGTCAGGTTAAATATTACAATATTATGAAAACTACGAGTACTTTAGTAGTCACTACATCAAATCTAAAAAAGTCCCTTGAGGCATTGTACCAAGGATGCTGGCGGCATTTCCTCGTTGTACATTCCTATGCCTTTTCATGTCAAATCTTGGGACTAGGGCATTGTCCCTAATTTGTGACTTCTTGTCACAGGTCCACACCACACTCCTGTCTCCAGTAAGCATCAGAACTGTACCCTTACCATGAGTAGTGACAATGAGGTTTTCGATAACTAGTATCTAGTTTAATATCTGTGCATATCTTTCGCACTAAAATAGTACTAGCGAGATGCACAGATAGTAAACTCCATGCTCGTTATCGAAAACGTCAATGTCACAACTTATGGCAATAAGTACAAAAAGAAAGTAAAATATGCAATTTATCTAATTGGTACAACATATCCTAAATGGAAAGGTCTAAGAAACAGTTACATCACATGACTTGGCAGTATTAAGACTAGAATTAAAAACTTGGTACATAGGTCCAGATAACCAGTTCCACTGTAGGTACTTTAACTTTTGTTAAATATAAACTATTTATTAGTGTATTTTTATATTCTATAATGCTCCTTTATTTAACCAAGGTTTGTCGTGACTAGTACCCTTACCATGAGTAGTGACAATGAGGTTTTCGATAACTAGTATCTAGTTTAATATCTGTGCATATCTTTCGCACTAAAATAGCATAAGCGAGATGCACAGATAGTAAACTCGATACTCGTTATCGAAAACGTCAATGTCACAACTCATGGTAAGGGTACTGGCCATTTAACGAAGGTTTGTCGTGACTAGACCGCGTTAAGCCGACTGCCGAGGTAGCAAGTCGACGAGGGGAGTGTTAACGACAGCCAACTCGCGGACCGAACGCGAGATAATCGAACCGATATTTCTTAAATGATCCTACGTGTTAATATTTTAAGTTGTATGAGATATAATATAGTTATTTGTTATGCAAGGCTGCAAAGTGGTTATTTGGCGCTAGTGTTGAAATTGAAAGCTGAGTAAGCGAAGGAAGCTAAGATTAAGCTTAAGGAAGGTTCAAAGATAGATTCCTGAGCGTAGCGAGGCTTTCAAGACACGAGACGCCAAATAATTTTGCAGTCATGCGGAACACACAACTTTTCACCTCACTACAGCGAGGAAAATTCGAGCGGCAAGAAAAACAATAAAACAAAACTTATCGCGCGATTTTACATAGAAATCATATCGGCATCGCTACTAAAATTATTCATTTTTATAGTTCAAACGTTGAGGTCAAAGAGATTAGCACATGACAAATCCGACAAATTTAGGTGAATTGTGATAACTTAAAACCACAGAGTAATAAGAGATACTAACGTATTTAAAACATTAAAAAAATATATAGAAATATTATTTTCAGTGGCGTTCAGAAATTACAATTTTAAGTAAACCTATATTTCAATTTCTTTATCAAATAAACATTGAAATCGTGTTTTATTTAATGGATTAATTAGTCAAAATATGTAAATTAAACTGAAATACTATTAGTATATATAATAAAACCTATTTGACATAAAATAAAAAGTAATTAAAAATAAAAAAGTTAGAAATCTGTACTTAATCAAAAACATGTTTCTGATTGGTTATTTTATTATCTATGGTTATTATGAACTCACCGCGGTACTGCGAACATCGAAGTTCGTATATTGCGAGCATCTTTCTCTTTTACTCCAATGAGAGTGACGTAGACAATCGCCCGAAATTTACGAATATCGTTTTTCGCGGTAACGCCCCAGTCACGCGTTGAAAGAGTTTTATACTTTAAAAAAAGTTAGTTACCACAGAGAATTACAATCATCGGCTTCGAAATTCGAATGACTTTTGCACGCTAGCGGATAAAATAGGCTTTTCCAAGCAGATTTCGCGCTACAAACCAAGGTTTTCCGAACGAGTGAGGTGAAAAAGATCTTTATCAACGTAGGTAGCCTAAGAACTAGGTAATCCATCATCATACTAACTTACTGATCGTTCGGTGAAAGTAAGTCCTAGAACCTTCCCGCATCCCGATCGTAACAATAATGAGCCCGATATCGTCCATACAAAGTTTATATTTATGTGGTTGAGCATTACCACGGCGAAACCTGCTCTCTCACAGCCTTTTGAAGACGCATCTTACGGTGAAATCAGGATTCAATATAAAATTAAACTCGTTCTGTTCATGTAGCTTTATTTATTTGATCCGTCCCTAGTCATATTCACAAATCATAAGGTAAATTGTTCTGGTGCCCGACAGCGTCCCAATGGATGTCACTTTCAATGTTAAGTCATTGTCAATGTTAAGTCCAGCACCGGTACGATTACTTTATGTCGGTGAATTATTCCATGAATGTATTTTAACACCTTCGCTGCGGCAGTTAATTAATATCTCATACTTGTTTAGGGGTCGATCGACCTAATATAATAACGCAGTGAACGTTAATAATAAATAAATAAAAAGTCAAATTTTTTACATGACACAAAATATGTCTACTCTCGCTAAAATCAGACTAAATATTTTAAATGTTTATTTTTTGTAATTTATGTTACTTAAGCCCGTTTCACATCAAGCGCGGGCGCGTGTCAACGCGGGCCCGCGGCGGACCCGCGGCGGGCCCGCGGCGGGCCCGCGCCGCGATTGTTCAGCTAGTTTTAAATGAACGCCTTCACACAGCGGCGGGCGCGGGCGTGCGCGGGTCCGCGCCACACGCACCCGCCCGCGCCCGCCGCTGTGTGAAGGCGTTCATTTAAAACTAGCTGAACAATCGCGGCGCGGGCCCGCGTTGACACGCGCCCGCGCTTGATGTGAAACGGGCTTTAAGCCCGTTTCACATCAAGCGCGGGCGCGTGTCAACGCGGGCCCGCGGCGGACCTGCGGCGGGCCCGCGGCGGACCCGCGGCGGGCCCGCGGCGGGCCCGCGCCGCGATTGTTCAGCTAGTTTTAAATGAACGCCTTCACACAGCGGCGGGCGCGGGCGTGCGCGGGTCCGCGCCACACGCACCCGCCCGCGCCCGCCGCTGTGTGAAGGCGTTCATTTAAAACTAGCTGAACAATCGCGGCGCGGGGCCCGCCGCGGGCCCGCTGCGGGTCCGCCGCGGGCCCGCGTTGACACGCGCCCGCGCTTGATGTGAAACAGGCTTTAGACTGTTTGAATCACATCTGTCAATAACATTTTTTTTGTGATTTAAGTGAGTTTGAAAAGTAGTTCAATTAAATTTACATTTTAAATATCTTTTAATGGCTGTATTGATATCATAATATCGTTTACAAGTAAAATTTTCAAAAAGAAAATGTAATAAAATTAAGAAAAAAAATGTGTTATATTAATCAGAGTTACTGTTTTCACTTGCTAGATGATTATGGAGTTCGAAAAGTATATTTTCGAACATCTAAAAAAATATACCATGTAGACTATTAAATATTACTATAATTTAAATAGATTACCAGTATGGCTATTTAACATAAATTATAGCAGTAGGTATAATTTCTAAACTAGGTACCTACATACATACATATAATTATATAAGAAACTACCTACAGTTTACAATTAACACGTTCGCTGCGGCAATAAAATTGACTGCGCAATTAACCAGGGTCGCATGGACCCCATACAGCATGGATCTTAAAAATATTTACCACAAACTTTATAATTGTAAACCGGTTAAAGCCCGTTTCACATCAAGCGCGGGCGCGTGTCAACGCGGGCCCGCGGCGGACCCGCGGCGGGCCCGCGGCGGCCCGCGCCGCGATTGTTCAGCTAGTTTTAAATGAACGCCTTCACACAGCGGCGGGCGCGGGCGGGTGCGTGTGGCGCGGACCCGCGCACGCCCGCGCCCGCCGCTGTGTGAAGGCGTTCATTTAAAACTAGCTGAACAATCGCGGCGCGGGCCCGCCGCGGGCCCGCTGCGGGTCCGCCGCGGGCCCGCGTTGACACGCGCCCGCGCTTGATGTGAAACGGGCTTAAAAGTAATACTAAAAACACCATGGCCCTCTAAATGTTTGGATAAGCATTAAACGCAACCAAAAGGACATAAGAATGTATGATGTCATCACAAGCAGTTTTTGACTTGTCGTTGGTCCACAACGGCCAACGTGTCCTTTCGCATTTTCTCCAAGGAACCGATGCACATGCACAATGCGCATGTGGAGCGAACTAAACATGACTTCATAACCCCACTTAAATATCACCCCTATATCGAAGAGTAAAGAGCTATATTGGGGTAAATATCGAGTATAATAAGACCTTTTTTAAGTCTATTGGCAGCTGGACTGCTATTACGAAAACCAAAAACGCGCAGGCGTGCATTAGTATCAAATAAACCAGTATAATAACTGGCCTGTAGATATGTAACAAACTCTCGACAATACGACCTCCTTAATACTGGTTTATAAAATGAGAATGGTTAATGTTTAATCGGCGTGTGATCGGAATAAACCCCGGTTAAGGCGACCGGTGCAAACTTCACGCAGTTAAGTCAGTCACTGGGGGAACCGCGCGTAGCAAGCACGCGCTTAACTCGACAGTTAACTTTACAAACTTTTTAAACTCCAATAACAATTGAATTAATAATCTGGTGAAAATAAAACAATAGTGCTACAATTGTGCAATATATAACTGGATTAATTTGAATTTAAAGCGAGGATTTGTGTTTCTACACGTAAGTATGTATATCGATTTTCTTTTCTGTTTATTTCTTGGAGTTAAAGGCAACGTAGGGGGCATGGACGTATATTAGTTCGGTTGTTTCGCTGATTGGGGTTATGGGAATGCTTGGGTCGCGATTCCGTTAAGTTGTGCGATAGTTTTTTCAACTCGTTTGACGGCTTCGTACTCGGGCAAGCCGGTGAGAGCATATTAATTTCTCTTACATGAATATGTATTAATAGTAGTTCTGCTTTGTTGTTCGTTATGTCCTCGCTTTGACCGCAAAACTCCAACAGGAAACATTTGAAATTGCGATAAGTGTCTGCGGTGGGCCTGTTCAGAGTTTCAATAAATATGACGGTTTAAGCAAAGAATACAGCACTGTAATTTGTCGATAAGGATGATAAATTCATGTTTATAGTAGTAGCGTCATTATGTCAAACAATAAGTTACCTTCTGCTTGACAACGACACAAATACTGGTTTAACTTGACTATCGGTTAACATTCAATTCTCAGCATCGTAATGTTTACTCGCGAGTTTAAACCCAACGCTTGAACGATACAGGTTATTTGTATTCGATGCGTAGAGATATATACAGGCTAGTATTTATATTAAACTTACTTTAGCGGCTATCTGGTTACATCCTACAAGATCCAGGGATTCGCTTTTGGCAACCTGATATCAGAGGAGATGCAAAGCTATCTTATTAAGGCGTGTACCATTACCTTTACTGCAGAGCAGCTGTAAAATATCTTATTATACCTATAAAACCAACCACGTTATAACTATTTAACAATGCATGCTTCTGAGGCGAGTACAATGCTGACCACAGCCTTGTGTTACATTTGTCGACGGCATAACCACATCTCCGGATCACGACAACTAACACTCAAGGTTACAATATTATTAATTTTATTTCAGAATTAGGTATTATCCCATACCTACCTAAGCGGGAATGGCTTCCCTAAACTAGTGATTTTTTTACTGCTGGACACGGATCTCCCCCAAAGCGTCCCACAGTAACCTGAAATTTAGGACCAATTATTAGAAAGACGTCATATAACCCTTAATTTCAGAATATTATCCCTGCGCTTTTGTTCACAACCGCATTGCAAATCAATTGTTACAAATTCTGTGTTACACGCTGTATATTTCACCCCGTTCAAGAATACTCAATGTTGAGTTAATGTGAAAAGCGTTCTGATTGAGTCTTAAACATTGACTAATAAACTGCGTGTTCTTCAAATAAATATAGTAGGCAAGTAAAAAAAACGTCGGAATAAGGATAAACATTATCAGTTGGTTTTTATCGGTTGCCATAAAGTAAAAAAAAAAATTACTAAATTCAACTATAAGTATTCCTTACCGATATGTATAATGTTAATTAAATCACGTCGGACACGGACACAGCTTGCTTGCACAGGCCAAAAGAAACAAACGACTACGCTACGGCTGTCGACGTACTGAACATGAACGTGTTAACACGTTAACGTCTTAAGATATCATAATAAATTAAAATACAAGGACCACAGTTCAAGTTGCCTCATATCAATATCGTCGTATTCAATAACATTCTTAGAGATAACTCCATTATAATTGCTATTATTGAATTTTATTTGACTGTATTGAACGCATATAATAAGGATATCCTCTGGCCCAAACGTGGCTCGGTTGTTAAGTGAGAATCACGGCCGTAGTCACTGACAACAAGTTACTAAGTGGTCTAATAGATAGGCTAACATAACATTCCCTTCGATAACTTTACGGACAATATAGTTTATGATTATGACTCATGGCATGCCCATTGTAATAATGATAACGAGCTGACACTTTCCTCTGAAAAGACAATTTGATGTAGTTCCCAGCTCCAACCTCCCTCCCCCAATTAAAGGTCGGCATCGTGCTCGTGACCTCTGGTGTTGCAGGTGTCCATAGGCGTCGGTAATGTTTCCCATCAGGTTATACATCTGCTCGTTTGCCTCCTAATGTCATAAAAAAAATCTTAATTACCGATATCATTCCAATTTCATCGATATCAAATGCAAGCAACACAGGTGTTCTCTTATCGGTATTGCCAGCTTTTGCGTACATATGAGTACGAATTGCAAATTAACTATGTCGATGTTGTTTTTCATTACAACTGCTGAGCCATATATGTTGACACTTGCCATATTATATTCTCATTGATGTTTGTATGTTTCATATTTACATATTACTTGAGCGCAACAACAAATTACTTTACAACCACTGGAAAACTTATATCATCAATTGATTTTATAATTATAAGGTACTTACCTTATATAATATAAAGAATTTTTTTCATGGAAGTTTTCGATATACTCGCACTCATAAAGCAATGGTTATTACTTATTACTTCTTAAATATTTTAAAAGTACCAAAGTATTTGCTAACTAAACTATGTACTTAATGTATTCAAATACAGTACTTCTAACTGTAAGAAGAATTAGCATCTAAACGACACTGAATACCTAAGTGAACTAAGTGATTCTGACTCGCGATTTACCTGAAATGACTCGAAAAAGTCAAATGATTTTCATATTTATTCCCACTTGACAAGTTGCTTTTTAAACTGGCAACTCCAAGATGGCTGCGAATCCTATAGTCACGAGAAGGTCCCATTTTTTGTTAGAGTTCATTGTCCTCTAGTGATTCATGGTAACTATTCAATGTGTGTACGTTTCCTTTGCCAAAAATCGCGTGTAAGTCATGCTAGCGTTTGAAGAATATAGCATATGTTACATTGATAAAAAAATACTTTGACTGTACTTTTGAGTATGTCTATAATATTTTATATAGGTATCTGTGACCCTAGTGAAAAAGGGTACAAGTGACGTACAACTAAGAAGAATCTTATACCGTTTTTCACTAAAGCTACAGATATCTCATGGGTAGTTTTAACCCACTGAACCCGGTTGTAACTATGTTCCAGCTAACTCCTGTTTTCTGTTACAATGCGTATAATAATGAATGTACCGACATTTCAACTGTAATCAGTGTAATCAGTCTCTTCGCGTTCTAAAATTAAAATCCTAATATCAAAGAAAATAACGTTTAATGTTTAAGAACAACCATTTTTGTTTTCATATGACTAAGTAGTTGCATCTACCACACATTTATCTCTGTAATTAAAATTTTATTGACTTCATACATTGATAATAAGTGACAAATGCCACTTGCTACTGTTTACAAAGTGTAGCTACTTTGCCTACAAACACTAAGTTTAATATAAATATATCGTAAGATATATATAGCATGCACGTATAGATAGATATCCGTTTCCCTCATTCTGTACATATTTTTAGTGCATTGCGTAAACAGTGACCAAAACAATTGCCCACTATTTGTCAATACTCTAAATATTGGTTAGAGCTCGTGTCAGGCGCATGCGTGCTCGAAATTCGATAGTGTTTATTTCGAAACCCTGTTAGGCTGACACGACACGCAGATAAGTTTGCAAGGTGTTTATAAGTAATAACCCTGTTCATGCTTTTAATTTAAAGATATAATCGGTATCCTATTCTGAGCAGAAGTGGTTATTTTTTGATAACAAGAAAAAATCAGGCAGAAAAGTATTTAATTTAATAGGATTTTAAGATATACAGAGTGATACACCTTGTATTAAGAATTGTTCTTCACATTAAGTCTGATCAGAAATTGAATGTTCTTGTTGGCTGCGGCCCAAACCTAATTAGGTATACCTTTTTTGTTTGAACTGAACTATTGACAAATGGCTAATTCAACAACTACATGGTATTTTCTAAATATTTACAGATGATTTTTACTAATGAAAGGTTTATTACTCAAACAGATTAATTACACCTATCATGCCTTTAACAAGTTCGCCGTGTCATTAGGTCGATCGACCCTTACACCAGTATGACTAACTGCGGTGTTAACTAACAGTGAAAAAGTTAACACGTTTGCTGCGGTATCGGGAAAATTTTACCCCCCTGTCTGTACTAAATTTAAAATTCTGTAAAAAGGGGGTAAAATTTCACTTAATTGCCGCTGTCGTTTTATCCTTACTTACTTTTCAATACTTTGCTATTCATCTTTCGCAATATTAGTACCTATTGTATGAAGCATTAAATATTTAACTAATTAAATACAATGCTACATTGCAACAAACTACCAAAGTAATTACTTAGCAATAAAATGTTTTTTGCAATTGCGTAAATAGGAATTAAGTGTGTCAAATACCAGTGACAAGGCTATTTAATTGTTTAATATCTAAATTAGAAACAAATAATAAAGATCTAACCTTTTCGACAAGGACAACTTGCTTGCATTTTTATCTTTACATTTAATAAAAGCAGGTATCAAACTTCTAAGCAAATCTTTGATTTACGGTTATTATAAATGTTATTTCAAGATGTGATAGCGTCGCATTGACCTTAAAGTATAATTAGCATAAACTTCAGTTCAATTAACTTAACTACTGTCACGAACTGTATAAAAGTATCTGCAATCATATCTATAAGTCTCTATATAGGTAAATTTGTTACTTTGTTGTTGTGTTGAAATACAAAGACGAATATAGGTTAGTAGGGTTAAAAATAAAAAACAATAACAAAACTATCTATTCGTTTATATTTTACATATTTCAGAAAACAATTTCTAACTATTCATTGCAAATAATAAAAGTAAATTGGATCAAAAGTGTACGGATTACGTTCAATTTGTTCAAGATCGATGGCACGCGGCGTCTAGGTGGGTAGCCGATATAAGACCGTGTCTTGTCGTTGAAGTAGTATGTATAACATGATTGTCGATACTTTTAATGTGGCAAGCACTAAGCAAATGTCGTTCCTGTTAGAAAAATATCTAGGTAATAGTAACTAAGTAGTAGATTTCCTATAAATAGTTGAATTACCGTGGCAACCACATGGTTGTTATGACGGAAGTCTGAATACCATCGTTATTTTTCCTGTAGAACAATATCTAACGGTTCATGTAAGTACAGCCAGCAGCAAAAGTTGCTAACCGGGCCAGATGTTCAAAGCTTGACACGACTTTATTGTTAAGAGAATAAGAGCGTGTCAAGATAATTTTGAGCACCTGGCCCGTTTAGCAACTTTTGCTGCTGGCTGAAAAAAAGAAGTGTTGTATTGTGCTTCAACCCTTTTCCAGGCATAGTAGGATTTACCCACCACATGTGTGTCAATTTAATTACAACTTAAGAATTCGACTTTAAGGTTCATTTAAGATTGGACTATAATATACTCTTTTTAAAACAAACAACCAAAAGGCAACTATTTAGAACATATTGGGAATTCTTTTTGGGGTTTGGTAGGGCCTGGAAAAGGGTTAAAACACTAAGTTTTCGTAATTTCTTAGAAATCTGTATGATAAAAACATATTTATCGTAGTTATGCTTGCTTGTAATGGCAATGGCTGATCTATCAAAGCATGTTAGTATAGGTAGTACGTTGTACAAAATTTCGTCTAACATAGGTACTCACAATCGTTTTATAAAATAAGTAAAAGAAGGAAAAGTAAATTGTGTTTTGTTTAGCTTGGTAGTTATGAGTAGACAGACTTTCCGGTTTTGTGACCTTGGTGAGAAGAGAACATCTCACGAAGGCGAGAATAATCAAGAAACCGGAAGAAAATAATTACGACACGAGTGTTAACTTCACCAAAATAAAAATGCACTTATAAAGACATTAAGACATCAGCCAGATTCATAAGGACGTCTCAGTATTAGTTTTAAAACAAAAAATTATTTAATTTATTAAAACTATATTTGGATAAAATTGTAGTTTGCTCTCCAATTACGCATACTGTATACACTTTCGTTGCGGCAATTAGTTAAAATCGCAATTAAGTATACTTGTATGAGGTCGAATCGACCTCATGCCGCAGCGAAGGTGTAGGATCGTGCCGACCGTGAATATATTCGCAATTTATCTGTTTACCACTAATAATATTTGTTCGATTATGTCCCTCTCGACAAAACAAGAAATTCGATTTGTGATGTTCGCTGTAGTTCGCTTTTGTGATCGGCTCGGCTAGTAACGGCAGGTCTCCCGTAAAACTGTATGCACCATTTTACTTAATTTTCTAACTTTTATACTACTAGCAATCAAACGGGAAGTTAATATAGAGATAGCATTTTAACGTGACGCTTCTGTCACAATAATACATAAATAATAATAAAAATATTTCGAGACCTAGTCCTACGGTAAGCTCAGTAAGGCTTGTGTTGTAGAAAATTAGACGACGATGTCGACGATACTTATATATAATAGATAGACATATAAATACTTAAATAAATAGAAAACATCCATGACTCAGGAACAAATATTGTGCTCATCATACAAATAAATGCCCTGACTGGGATTCGAACCCAGGACCATCGGCTTCATAGGCAGGGACACTACCCACTAGGGCAGACCGGTCGTCGTAAACCGTATGAAGTATGATATACCCAAGTAAACTTATGTTTATGGAAGGTAGATACAATAGCTGCGAGCTTCTGACGTGTCTACTATCAGCCATTGTCACCTGGATGTGACGTCAAACGACAGTTCACTCAACTTTGTGTCTTAAGACACAGTAGTTAAAGGATATATTGGCAGCCCGATTCATTTGCACACTCTATGAAAAGCGATGTGTTTATGCAGATTTAATATAAACTGCATCATGGTACTACCACAAAAAAAGTGACTTTTCTTCACCTATGTTAACTTCAGTAATTAACAATACCTGTATAACCTTAAAAGATTTGCATGTTTGGTATTCACATGTTTTAAATTTTAATAGGTACTTTTCTTTTGAAGGTTCGGGATTTATGAACTTATAACATGTGCCTATAATGGTAAATTCTTAAAACTACTTTCCTAATTAACGATTAACACGGTTCTACTCACGTTTATTTAGTCACTCACGCGACATGTTTCGGGCCGGCGACGCAATCGGCGAACCGAACGGACACTCAGCACTCTTAGTGCTTGAAAATGGAGGTCATGTTCTCCGAAACATGTCGCGCGAGAGACAAAAAAACGTGAGTAGAAACTTGTTACTCGTTAATTATTGTACTATGTCTCACGAAAGTTTAATTTTTTTTTATGACATAGGCGGCAAACGAGCAGACGGATTGCCTGGTGGTAAGCAATTACCGTCGCCCATGGGCACCCGCAACACCAGATGAGTCACAAGCGCGTTGCCAGCCTTTAAGGGGGGTTGGAGCTCTGGGAACCTTACTCACCATCAGGAACACAGCACTAACTACATGCCTGAAAGGTAGCAGTGCTATTATGGCTGTGGTCTTCTGTAAGGAGGAGGTACTTCCCCAGTTGGGCTGCCCCAGATTCAAGCGTGATGGTCATCGCTGTGCCCTACCTCTCATTGTTGGACGTAGTTTAAGGACATACCCGGGTCCAAAATTCAAAAACTCCTTGCCTACTTGTTACCTACCAACTTATACCTATTGAGTCACTTCCTCGCATGGAGTACCCAATAGTCCTTGCAATGTAGTACTAACATAATGATATATAATAAACGCAAGTCTCTTAGCAGAATGTATTACTAACATTCTCATAGTATCAGCACATCTACAATAGGCTTGTGCTCCGTACTGTCAACAAACGATGTTCTTTGCTCACTGACTCATACTACCAACCACTCTACAAAGACCTACGAACATTAAATAGTAGCCCTTATCATTCTATTATAAAGTTAAGTAGCGTTAGATATGACGGGTCTATGAATCTGGTCGCCATATGAAAACAAGCTACGAATTATCTTGTTTGAATTTCTTATGCCGTACGTCGTTTGTTTTATCGTCCTTTTGTTGTTTCATTTGGTTAGTGAGCTTGAAGGATGTCCAACGGATTTTATTATAGCAATACAAGTAACACACCGGTTACATACTTACTAGTCTGACCACGCTAGGTCAGTCCGGACTTGAGCACAATATTGAATAGCCAGCGTGATGTGAAATGTAGATGAAAACATGACGCTTAGAATAGTGGTGGTTCAGTTAACTTTGACTGGATCTAATGTATGTTCTAAATCATTTAATAGTAATATATCGTAATTTTTGACATTCAATGTAAACATTCTATAATGCTCATATGTAAGTTACACAAAAGTATATTTTTTAACCTACTAGATTTCAAGAGTCTCAAGAGTCTCGAGTTATGACAGATTAGATTAAAATGTGACATTATCTCAATTTCACTGACCGGATAAAAATTTCGTGTAACAACCTCCTTTTTTTGAAGTCGGTTAAATAAAGTACTGTTTGTTATGTTATACGCTTGGTAAGACACGCGGCTATCACGCGCACGTGACACCTCTGGAGTTACAGGCGTCCATAGGCTGCGGTAACTGCTTACCATCAGGCAGGCCGTACGCTTGTTTGCCACCGACGTCGTATAAAAAAAAATCATTTGATGACTACCTATAGATGGTCAAGGCACTTGACTTAGAAGTAGATTGTTCAGCCCAGCCCCCATGCCTGTCTTGAGCTGTGGCGAAATGGAAGATGATTATTATAAGTATATCGCACTTTTTAGGATAGCGATTATCACAAGTTGATTACAGTAAAAAATGGAAGCAATCGAGCACGGTGCGACCTGTGACTTTTACACTTTCTAATGACCGGTGCTCTAACAAGTAACAGTTAAGGCTATATAATACTAAGCTACACAAGCTCTTATCCAACCAAACTCTATGTGGCAAAATATACCTTAATATTATGCAAAATAAAGATCATGATGGAATTAGCATATGCACACGCGACCTCTTGCGAAAGAATGGTCAATAAAACTCGCAGTTATGGTGTCTGGTTGTGGGCACAATGTAAATTACTGTTATCGCATCAGTTTTTTGTCGCGTCCGAAACTGGCCCGGTATCGCGAACATAGAAGTTCGAATATTTCGAGCATCTTTCTCTTTTACTCCAATCAAGGCGTCACGAGAGTGACAGAGACAATCGTCCGAAATTTACGAATATCGTCTTTCGCGGTAGCGCCTCAGTCCATAGACCCTCGTTCACACTTTAATAAACACGGTCTTTAGTTTCGATTTAGGGATTAGCAAATGACAGATGCAAAATAAAATCATGGAGATCAAGAATGAATCAATCCAACTGGTTAAGTTTGGCGTAAGATTATTGTAAAGTTCCCGAACCATGCAAATCTCATAGTGATATTCATAAACAAGAAAAAGCAGTTAAACCTGTGATAACTGATAAACGCTCGTTTAGTACCTAACGTTTTTGTTGCAGAAGACACGGTAGTTAACGGCATACGAATATAGATTATCAAAAACTGTCAAGTATTTTAATAATTATTACAAAAATTGCAGTTCAACAGTTTTTGAAATCATTCTGAAGCCCTAAAGCCTTAGTTTTAACTAGTCGTTGTGGTTTCATATTCAAGGCACAATTGCATTTATTTTTGCTCGCAACGGGAGAATGGCGTATAATTTTCCATGGAAATTGTCGGTTAGTTTTCTCGCCACAGCTTTCACACGTGAAACTTCTTTACGTTACAGAGAAAGGAACAGAGAGAAACAAATAATTTATGAAAGATCCTAATAATCACACAGGTAATAGCAGAAACCGCAGCTTTACTTGTGACTCCGTCACAATACTACTGCACGCTACTACGAAAGTACAATCAACCAATTTGATTTATGGGCCACTTCGTTCCTTGTCACAGTGAAAATCTATATGAAAGACGCAAAAGATCTCTTATTAACGTCACTGTGACAAGGTTCGTACTACTACAAACCCCTACTGCACGCTAACCTGTCCCAAGGAAGTTCCTTATCGAATACGAGAACTAGACGACATAATACGTAACATACATACTTTATAGTCGGAATAGAAAGTAAAGAGTTAAACTCGGATTAAAGCACCTTTTCATCCCCAAAGTGTTGGTGTTCTAGCTACTTTTGAACGCTAAAATATCTCTGGTGTTAAAGGTCGCTTTCAACCCTATATTAACAATCTTCTTTATATTTCACAGGGAGCACATGTACTTACTACAGATTTATACCAAGTTACAAGCTTATTAAGAAACATTGTTAGCCATCGAACCCACAGCCCCGAAAGGCCAGTGGAGCGCGCGTGTGGGTAACCCTCTATTTCGAGCGCTTTGATCTCGCAACCGGATTCCTCCGGAATTGCCCGCGTTTCGACACATCACTGTCACAATAGCAACGTCTGCCCGGATTATCAAATATTTCTAAAGGACTAACCACACCGGATCTTAACGCAGTTTGTACGAATTACATATTTTATATCACATAGATCTAATCTACATTCCTAATGACTATCCTCCTCACAGGCAAGTACGAGTAGTAAACAATTTCACAAGCGATCGCTAACCCACCTGCCAAGCATGGCGATTCTGACATTTAACCCCCCCAAATGGGGGAGGTATATGTCCAGCACTGGACGTCCCTGGCTGATAGGTAGGTAGGTTAAAACTTCGGTAGCACATCAGCTAAGACCATGACTGTCACAGACTTGCAATCGAAGACATATTTACATGCTTACAAATAGACTAATAGATAGATGAAAACGTTACGGAAGACTCGTCAGGCACTTAGTTCTTTAAATTTAAATCTCTTACCATATTCGTTCGGCGAGACATCCTTGCGAGGCGAATGCGTGCTCTATCTCTCATGTTGACAGAGTGAGTCAGTTCGTACGAACTAGTTGAATGGAAACGGGGCCGCGCTCAGGCTGTCATCGTGAAGGCTGTCGCTATTGTATTACGAAAATACTATACACGACTTTGGCTCGACTCATTTATTACTTAAACATCGTATTAATTTTACCAAAAAAATGTTTTCTGTCTTACAATGCAATGGTTCTTAAATTGCCCTCTTCCTATTTGTATAGCACCATGACCCTAGGACGTTAATCATTTTGTGGCTTTTGCAACGATCCTACAGTCAAATGTAGTAATAAGTATCGATTATTAAGAGTAGATGTGGAAACCTAAGTGGCGAGTTGGCTATATGTTTAAAGTCCAGTGACACCTCTCTACCCTTAGCCCTATGCACCGGTGTTGCCCTTGAGCCATCTTTGATGTCGCTTTTTGCGGAGGCCCATCTCGCACAGGGCGAGTCACCGTCTGACGGAAATAAAATTGGATACCATTTTATTAGGCAGACGTCCGGTTTTTTATCCAATAGCCCAGTAGCTAGTCCATCCTTTCCACCCAATAGCTTGATACATTATAGATTCCATTAAAACTCAATAGTCCTTACACCATGGCGGGTGTTGTCTCTGTGCGCGTCCCATGATACGGACAGGACAGGGGCAACATCCGCTTAGTGTACCTCTTACATTTCATTAAATTGTCGAAAGGGCCTCTGCGCGTTAGCTCGATCTGGCTCCGCGTATGCCTCCCAAATGTCCGGAACACCATTGTTCCGTGTACGGAAAAGTATCGATTATATCCACTCAATAAATATGTTCTACGCCTTTATTTCGTGCGACATAAGATTTCACATTTCAGTATACATTGTATATATACGTTTATACGTAGTTATATTTGTACACATGGATATACGTACGATTTCTTTATCTTTCTTGTTCCATGCGTAGCGAATAACTATAGGTAGTAATAGTTTAAATTAATATAAATCAGAATGTATCCAAGATTCAATAGACTTATCTAAGAAGTAATAACGAAATAGTATAACAAAGAAGTACCGTTGTGGCAAACAGAATTCATACTGCCACTGAATAGACCCACACCCACTTAGCGTGAGATCCACCATGGGAACACGCTCAATGCCCATGGCGCAAGAAACCCCAGACTGAACACTAATAAATTAAAACGACTAACAATCTACTTACGCCTACCTTTTAGACGCGTTCCTTTGTAGACCGACGGATGCTTATATGTAGTTTATTTATTTAATATATACTATACAATATTCTTATTGCGAAATATAGCAATTAGAGGAAGAGTTTACGTGTATGATATGTGTATATGTATACGAAGAGCAGTCTTATGTCAAAGCCAAAGCCACTCGATAATATAGTCATTAATATACTTATTTATTGATACCCTAAATCATTATTATTATTTATCGATATTTTCACATAGCAAAATTATTCCACAGGCCCGGTACCGCGAACATCGAATACCTTAAATTTTGAGCATCTTTCTCTTTTACCCCAATTTAAGGCATCATAAGAGTGACAGAGGCAATCGTCCGAAATTTACGAATATCGTGTTTCGCGGTAGCGCCGCAGGTTTTAATAACACGCGTGTAACTGATAAATATAAATGTCCAAATATGACTTTAGTCTTTTTTCTTTTATGACGAAAGGTGGCAAACGAGCAGACGGATTGCCTGATGGTAAGCAATTACCGTCGCCCATGGGCACACATAACACCATTAAGGGGGTTGAAGCTCTGGGAACCTCAGGAATCCGAAATCAGGAACACAACACTACATACCCGAAAGGTAGTAGTGCTGTTATGGCTGTGGTCTTCTGTAAGGAGGAGGTACTTCCCCAGTTGGGCTTCTCCGGACTCAAGCGTGATGGTACTTCGCTGTGCCCTACCTCTCATTGTTGGACGTAGTTTAAGGACATACCCGGGTCCAAAAATTCATAGTCTAGTAATCAGCAGGAAGAATAAATTCTGCATGTCATTCATGCCTATGGTACGTTATATAAAATATACCAGTGTGCGTATCGTTGTCTAGTCCACTCAATATACGGTGTAACTTTTTATATAGATAATCATCAGTCTATATATATTGAATTGTCTTTGCTCAATCACAACAAAAGTACACACAATTTACCACTCTATTTAAATATGCATAGAACCTATTATCGTTATCACGGCATACTGTGTCAGTGGAGAGAAGTGAGCACTAATGTGGCGTGGTGAGGTCAGCAAAATGGAAATTAAATTACAAATCCGATTACCTTACTTCGTGGTGCATTCTGTCGTGGCAATACTGTTGAGATAAGGAATACATTTATAATGAAATGTATACTATGTGTAGCCATGTACATATATATATATGATAGTGGGCGGTTATACGCACTCGAAAGAGGGTAAATATCTAGTTGTGTAGGTAGACCACAAAATAAACTGAAAGTCACCTTACTTCGACAATTACCTTCCTTGTGGTTCATTCTATCGTAGGAATAATACGTTCATTTTATTGAAACAATAAGGAATTATATACAATTAAATAAATAAATAAATAAATATTCCGGGACATTCTTACACAAATCGACCTAGTCCCACGGTAAGCTCAATAAGGCTTGTGTTGCAGGTACTAGGCGACGATATATATAATAAATATATACATATAAATACTTAAATACATAGAAAACACCCATGACTCAGGAACAAATATCTGTGCTCATCACACAAATAAATGCCCTGACTGGGAATCGAACCCAGGACCTTCGGCTTCATAGGCAGGGTCACTACCCACTAGGCCGTCAAATAAAGTCTAAATTATAAATTATAACTACTATTATTGGCAATGTTTATTATAATAGGCACTGTAGGCAGTAGACGCACTCGACAGAGACAGATCGCTTACTACGTTACTGCATAATGAATAATGATATATCTGTGCCTGCGGCGCTACCGTGAAAACCGATATTCATGATTTCGGGACGATTGTCTTTGTCACTCTCATGACGCCTTCATTGGAGTTAAAGAGAAAAAATGCTCAAAATATACGAACATCGATGTTTGTGGTACCGGGCCTGGAATATCGGGAACTGAAACATCAATGTGACTTTACTTTATTAACTATAGCGCTTATGACGTTTAAAATAACGCTGACACTATCCCTTATAATGCTTTGCACCAGGCACATACAACGAACTGATTATCAAAGCCTTAACTGTCAAACTTTTAGGTTAAGTTAGTAAATTTATGCAAGATAATTTGACACTGTTACGATGGCATTAACAGATGATTTGGTGCAACCGACGCTTATTTAATAATGAATTAGCACACTCCTGTTGAGTTGACTGCCCTTAGTTAACAAGTGATCGGAACCATCTTTGACCCCACTGACGAAATGGCCACATAGAATAGCAATCACTTAAACTAAGCCATTACCGCTACCATTGTGTTGATTACGACACTTAGATTATCTCCTGCGATCAACTCGTTACTTTTGTGAGCCCTGTGAATACTTTTAAAACTAAAAGCACATTTGTTTCCTCAAATATCAATGCACTTATAACATTGTTTATACTAAGAGTCATATAGGATGAAATACAGATATTACAGAAAACATTTAACGCGATCGTTCAGTTCTATGTGTTAGATAAACGATTTTTTCCAAGGTTACTTTTCTTTAATCTCTTGTTATGATCTGAATTCACTGAAAGTGATAAGAAAGTAAATACGTCACTTCGCCCAAATATTGTTTTTCTTGGTTAGATCGAAAGTTTTTTGCGTCAATGCGATATCTTACTAAATATTATTACAATGTTTATACCTACTTATCCGCTTTTTGAACTCTTTATTGTATCCAATGCCAAGAACGCCTATGAGAGTTTCACGAACGCGTATACGGCGTTAGAGAGATCTGTCGTGCTAATGTAACGTATTTTTAAATTAAATCCTAAACTCAAAATCCATTGAGTTAACATGTGCCCTGGATATGCGAACCACTGCCCTGGACTCAAGGCATATTTTACAATAAACCAGTAGCTTTGAATACATTAATATTAATGGGGATTATGGTAATTAAAATACTCTGCCTCTCATAGGTTCTAATAGTGTTAATAACATAAACAAATCAAAAAGATAGAAAACTTTTACGCATAATTTGAAATGGCAGCTTTTGACCTAGAAAACTCAAAGTAGGTAGCCAAAACAAAACATCACTTGACCTCCGAAGATAGATCTTGTATCTCGAAGGTGCGAAAGATACCTACTTCTTGCTTACATGGTGTATTGACAAGCGAATATTTTTTTTATTTAGAATAATTTTGACGACCTGTCTGGCCTAGTGGGTAGTGACCTGGCATCTGAAGCCGATGGTCCTGGGTTCGATTCCCAGTCGGAGCATTTATTTGTGTGATGAGCACAGATATTTGTTCCTGAGTCATGGGTGTTTTCTATGTATTTAAGTATTTATACTCGTATGTATCTATCTATTATATATATCGTCGTCTAGTACCTACAACACAAGCCTTACTGAGCTTACCGTAGGACTAGGTCGATTTGTGTAAGATTGTCCCGAAATATTTATAAAATATTTTATAAAAAAAATAATAACGTACAGTCACCGGCAAAAATTTATTATGATGTCAAGGCCGCAAAAAAATCTGACAGCACTTTACGGCCTTGACATAAGATGCGATCAGATATTTTTGCGGTCTTGATATCGTAAGATACTATTACCGGTGACTTTACTATATGAACCATCGCCTGCGATCGAGGTGTTTCACTTAAGACAATTATCGCTTCAACGTTTGCTGGTAGCGACCTGCGGCGCTACCGCGAAAAACGATTGTCTCCGTCACTCTCGTGACGCCTTATTGGGGTAAAAGAGAAAAATGCTCGAAATATACGAACTTCGATTTTCGCGGTACCAGGCCTGCAAGCGTTCAAGCGAGTATCACCCTAAGAATGGCACGCACAGGCGACTGCAGTACACCTACGGAAAAAAAAATTACAAGCAAAAGTACCTACATGCCCCCTAATAATATGTATACATTTTAGAACGTATGTCTGAGGTGTAAGGATCGTAATCGTTAACATATTTTTGGAGTCGACCCTCCCTACACTGCCAAGTCGGTGCAGACTTGGGTAATGGTAATGGCTAATACCTCTTCAAGCAACCTGGGTTGTTCCCGTCAAAAAGTGACACTGTCGTATCTCATATATGTGTCGCTTAACTTCAAACTCGGGTAAATCCATTCTGCTTTATCTGTATCTGCTGTATCTAAAAAAAAGTATAATAATCTGAAAGCTCATCAACCTTATAGCAAAATGGATTTATCTGAGTTTGAAGTTACACATATGTGGTCCTAATAGCAAGGTACAACTTTCATGTAAGTTGTATTTAAATTGTACTACTTTTTAGTAGGCTTTTTACAGATATGATGTATTCTGTAGGTACAGCAAGGACTGAATAGCCGTCAAACATTGCCACCCTAGTCACGTCAACTCGCTTGTTTGCATGTTACATAACGGGTTAAAAGGATTCGTTATTTTTTATTTTTTGTATTTTAATAAGAATACTAAAAATATTTCGTTACGGTTATAAGTACTCGTAAGTCTCGTAACTGCCCATGTGTAACCCTAATTTCCTTAAACTTAGAATAGATACTTCGTTTTATTCTAAATCATAAGCCTAATCATTTGTCTTGATTTAATATCGGCATTTGAATTCAAATTATTTATTTCAAATCAATTGATGAACCAAAGATTGTTAGTACCATATTTTGACCCTAGGAGGTTACTGCCACATATGAAAACCCCTTTTTATTGAATTGATACATTTTTGAAATCGATACTATGTGATTAATCTTAGTTTGAGCTTAATATCGTTATTAAGAATTTATTAATTACAATAAAATAGTTATTCATAGGTGGTCAAAGTAACCTCGTATGATCATAGTACCCCGATCTTACGGCACGCACACATATTTAAGACCCACTAGTTTATTTTATCACTTTTTTACCTTTTTAGTAAACTAAATTTACTGAATCTAATCCTAAATTATATAATAACATAATTTGCACGCCTTTAAACCGATAACTAATGTCCTCAGAAGACCCGAGCCTACCTCACATTTCAGCCGTATGCAGTCCACTGCTGGACATAGGCCCCCCACAAACATGACTTGTATCATCTTGGGGGGTAGTTGCCATAGTCGCCACGCTTGGCAGGCGGGTTGGCGACCGCAGTAGCTGTAGATTTGGTTTCGACACGGGAAGATGGGGTGGTGCTATTCTAGTTAGCGGGCATCACCCGACACACCGAGCCTAACCTTACCGTTTTGTTTACTAAATCTGAAATTTAGCAGAAAACTTGGCTAAACCCCTTTGTTTACTTTTACCTCGTTAATACTTGCTAAGCTCGTTCATTTTTCCCGCACTCACGGCAGTCTCTAGTCTCGAGAATAAAACTGAGTGAGACAAAGCAGTACACTCAGGTGCTTCACCTTTGTTTTTGCGCCCGGTACTTGTCGAATAGAAAGAGATAGATTTTTCCTTTCGACTCTTAAAACGCGGAGAATGTAAATTATGTCTGTAGAAATCTGACGGGACAATGATCAGGTACCTTTGCTCGAACCATTAATTATTTCACTGCTATAGTTCATTGAATCGCTTTGTGCAAGTAACAGCGTTGTAGCGTTCTGTTGCTATGTTATGTCTCTCTCATAAGTAAAACATGTATCAGTCCTTAAGCCCGTTTCACATCATGCGCGGGCGCGGGTCAACCGGCTTAAGTCTGAGCAGGATCAAAAACTGTCTTATGGAGTCGTCCACTTGAAGCATAAGACAGAGATAATAATACTTACTGATAAAGATGGAAGGAGAAAAACTGACGGATGGACAGCAGCGTCTGTCGAAACCCAACCTACAGCTACTGCCGCCTGCCAAGCGTGGCGACTATGGCAACTAACCAGATGATACAAGTCATATTTGCGGGAGGCCTTTGTCCAGCAGTGGACGACTTAAGGCTGAAATGTTGATGAATGATGAATCGTACTGATGAATAATACTGTCAGTGCGCGACGGGCCGGCGACGCGATCGCCGAATCGAACGGACACTCAGCACTCTTAGTGCTTGATAATGGAGGCCTATGTTCTCCGAAACATGTCGCGCGAGTGACTAAATAAACGTGAGTAGAGCCGTGTTAATGTTTAATTTAATAAAACTGAATAGAAAATAATACTGACAGTACCTACATTAAAAAAACTGTTGATGGGATACCATGGTATGTTAGGATAATTTTGACCGTGTGTAAGTAGCGTGTATCTATTTCCGAAAATTTGTCAATAACTTGTATTAAATACTAATAACTTAAGTTACAAAGGTTGTCCATTGCTGTTCAACGTGGCAACGCAGCGAGTGTAATGGGCACCTTTGTACCTGGAACGACGCGGGGTGGGCTATTTTAATAGTTTAGTTTATTATTATTTTTACTTTATTTTTTCTTGAATATTTCGTGTAATTTTAGTAAACTTGTTTTTAATAACTTAATGAGAGTCCATTTTTGAAATCCGTGTAAACCCCAATAGACTAATAGACCATAGCTTTTATCCAATGTTACTGACAATTTTGTTTTGGCAGGCTATAAGTTAAACATGTATGTTTATGGTTAACAGAATATAAGTGTGTAGATTATTCTGATCAGCTTTATCAACTTCTGCCGCTGACTGTACTGTTGCTTCAATCCTTGCTCCTGTCAGACGTACTAGCAGCCGTCGTCTTAAATTAGAGATCCTTGTGCAGCGTCTATTTATAAGCTGCCCTGTACCATCGTGAACCCGGGACACCGCCGTCGCGACTCATCTGACTAATGGTGACAACTTTACACAGTCCAACTATCAGTATCATGACAGTACAGTGACTCAGAGTTTCTATTGCTTAAACTACGTCCAACAATGAGAGGTAGGGCACAGCGATGACCATCACGCTTGAATCTGGGGCAGCCCAACTGGGGAAGTACCTCCTCCTTACAGAAGACCACAGCTATAATAGCACTGCTACCTCTC
The DNA here is from genome assembly GCA_022674325.2 of Grapholita molesta. Lineage (NCBI taxonomy): Eukaryota > Metazoa > Arthropoda > Insecta > Lepidoptera > Tortricidae > Grapholita > Grapholita molesta. The sequence goes on along the minus strand of CP053121.2, from coordinate 4,532,785 downwards.
AGGTATGTAGTGTTGTGTTCCTGATGGTGAGTAAGGTTCCCAGAGCTCCAACCCCCCTTAAAGGCCGGCAACGCGCTTGTGACTCATCTGGTGTTGCGGGTGCCCATGGGCGACGGTAATTGCTTACCACCAGGCATTCCGTCTGCTCGTTTGCCGCCTATGTCATAAAAAAAATACACTTGGTTAAGTTAACAGCTGAAGATACAGCAAAAATATTAGAAAATTTATTATGTTAACATCATCGTAATAGTTGAAATTTTCTAATGTGAATAGTTTCAAAGTTCTCTATGGGATGACATCTGCGTCGCCATATGTAAGGACAATCAGTTAGTTGAATGTGAGTGGTGCTACCCTCTAACTTGTCAATAAACAGATCAGTTTAATTTTGCTACTTAGTGTAATGTAAGCGAAAAAGTGTATTTCGCTGTTTATCCATTTATTGTGGCATTATCTATGAAAAGGGACTTTATTGTCGATGGCACTTACGTCGAATAACGTTGTGTTTGTATCGCATTATCTTGAATAACGACATAAGCACCATCCACAATTATACAGGTCCCTTTTCTTAGATAATGTCACTATAAATATTTAATTTTCTTGTTTACACTTTAGAAGGCTCTACGAGGTTAAATTCAGGAATATCTAATTTAAAAAGGCAGTTGTTGACAGCTGCTGAGAAAAACGACGTACGTGTATAAATACACAAAACCACAATACTGCTCACATTGTTTATACTTATAACTGTGACAGTGGTGAATCATCTGACTCGTATTTACATTAAAAAGAGGTCATTGCCTTAAAAGGCATAGAAATAAAGAGAAAAATATTTTCCACCTAACTTCACCTTAGGTACGTAAAACATATCGGAATAATCAATCTCTATCAGAATATGGGTTTTTATAATTTATATTTAACTTCTAGAAAGTGCCAATAACTTATAGGGATGCTTTATGGCTTCCAATTTCCAAGAAATCTTCTGATAAGTACCTACATATGTCAGCGCCCGTTATCCCGTTATCATTCACGCCTCGCGTGAGTTGGAGAGAGTCCCTCTCATCCATTTCAGAAGTATACGGCGTAGTTTTATTACTTTCTATTTTTTATCTCTTATTTAACTTGCATGTTTACTCTCGGTAAACAAATTTTGTCAATAGCAATAGAACAAACAAAAACTCATACTTACTTATACTATCTGATATGACAATGTAATAATATGATAAGAAGATGTCCATCTGATATGAAATATGTCATCATCATCATCATGTCAGCCGAAAGACGTCCACTACTGGACATAGGCCTCCCCCAGAACGACCCAAGAAGACCGATCCTGCGCCTTCCACATCCAGTGGTATCCCGCATGAAATATGTGATACAGCTTAAACCTTTTGAGGTATGTTAGAAATATAGTTAGATCGACTTGCAATTAGAAGTTTCTTGTGACCACTATTTCGCCCAACGGATTAGCGCGGAAATTATGGATTATCCAGTGCGAAAACGCGGCCAGCCTTCTGGGCATCCTACCTAAGGACCTAAGTATTTTATTTTGTTTATAGTTCAGTTTCTGGCAATTATAAGATGATATACATATATATAAATATTATCAAATCAACTTACTTATATTTTCAAATAAAGTTTAGTTCAGGAATAATATAGGTACGTTGGCATTTGGAACTGACAGGGAAGAAAGTAAAGGATCTATTTTGGCGCGGATCTCCCGCCGCGCCCATAAATACGCTTGTTTGATGCCGACGGACGAGATTGTAGGGAGTAGATTTGATTTTGTTTTCAATTGCATTTTATATGGTGGCTACTTGAGATGAGGCGAAAGAGTACAGTTGTTCCGCGGGCTGGTTGACACAGCGGACATGACAGAAAACTGAACGGTAATGAGTTCACTGTTATCAAATACTTTAGAACTAAATACTAAAATAAATATATCGTGTTTGTTTCAGGAAACACCTGCACTTATATCTTATGTATATACTTATGATTTGTAATGTTTATATATGTTATCTCCTTAATAGATAAATAAAACATTTAAGCATCCATTTGGGCGACAGTTTCTTATGCCTTTAATTCTATATAAACCAGTACACTCGACATTATTGATCGATCTACTTTTTAAAACTAACCAGCGAACCATGTTAGACTAAAAATCAATAAGGTAAGCAGAACATTACACAAACATGTATGCTGAAAGTAGAATACACGCCTTGTTGTGAAATTAATTCAATCAATCTGCATTTACCAGTGCAATATTTAACGCAAACTAAGTAAAACAACTGCTTTTGTAATGTGACGAAATAGCTGAATGTGAAAGATCATAAAAACAAATGGTAGTTGCCATATATATGCAGTATTTTTGTAATAAATATTACTATATAATATCGTTTATTTTCATTTCATGTTAAAGTAACATTAGTCGTTTTTGTAACATTTCATTACACTTCAAGTTAATTAGACATTTCCTTTGCAATTTCACGGCGCTGGGTGTCCACATTTCGAGCATATATTTTTCCTTACGGCGTTTTTCAAAAGTTTTTTTTATACACCATCAGCATTATATGTTGGTAGGTCTTAACAATCTTCAAAGAATATTGATATCACTCAAGTTAATGAAGTTAATAACACCAAGTAAGTAATTCTTAAAAGGGTTCAGTTCAGTCGTGTGTAGTGTGCGATAGAGATTCCTCGGTAGTTAAAGATATGATCAGCCGGGGAACTGGTTTTGTATCTTGATTTGGCACACGTACTTACTCGTGTGTAGTCGGCGATAGCAGAAGTAATGACCCAGAAACGAGAGAGAAACATACAATACTTAAACATGTTCTTAATTAGCTGTTGTGGTCCTCAGTAGATGTTATCTTATCTGATGGGGTGGCTGGTGTGGGATAAAAATAGCCATAGGTTGCATTTATGAATTAATTTACGTAATGAAAACATACAATGTCTAATGCTACGACTAATTGCGAGCATACAGTACCCTTACCATGAGTTGTTACATTGACGTTTTCGATAACGAGTATCGAGTTTACTGTGTGTGCATCTCGCTTGTACTATTTAGTGCGAACGAGATGCACGTATAGTAAACTCGATACTCGTTATCAAAAACGTCAAAGTCACAACTCATGGTAAGGTACAGCATGCCCAATGGTAAGGAGTCACTGTAACCTGGTGGTGATGGTGTAACTCCAGACTCCAGACGATTCACACGCGCGTTACCTTTTAAAACTCTGAGTTCTATGGCAATCTTACTCACCGCCAGGAATACAACACTATCAGTAAAATGTACCGTATATTGGTTATTAAAATCATCTAGTCTGAAAACAGTGAGTTTTTTTTTATATTTTTTATTGTTATTGACAATTTGACTGGAATTTGTGTGTCTGTCAATTGTTTCAATGTCGCCCCTACCACTCGGTAATAGTTTTTAGGCGAGTCAGCCTCGCATTCCTGGGACTATTTTTAAGAACGCGTACGGTGTTGAAATACGTTAGCCAGTTGTGCAACGCGAAAACTCGCAAACTGTGTTAATGTTCATCGCGGCAATCGGGACAACCGGGCCGGTTACTTTAAACTCGGGTTAAAGTACTTAAACTCGATTTACGACAATGTTGCGGAAGTTCATCGGCCAAACTACCAGTCTGTATACTAGTACTGGTGCAAGCATTTACTTTCCATCTTTGTAATGTCATATTTTGCAATATACTCTTTACCTACTGGTATATGCTTGCCAACGATTTTCTATTCCCTTAAGTCCAGTAGCATTACCATGAGTCGACAAAACATACTAGCTCTAGGTGAGAAACTTAGCTGATGGACCATGTCTATGTAGTTGTGCAGATAATGAATATGGAACTTACATCAAAATTTGAATATAGAACGCCGACATGCGTGTAGGTACACACTTTACTACTACATAGGTCAAGTGCTTTAGCTAAGTTTTTCATCTGCCCCTATAAGCGTCTGAATAAATAAATGTATGGAGAAGAGTCGACTAAAACAAATGAGACGTTTGTCAACTGTGGTAGCTACTGTTTGCGGTTCTATTGTAAATAATTGTCTTGTACAGTGAATCATTTCACTATAATTACTCGTAATTATAACATAAAAATAGCCCTCAGGCATGACCCCTGTTGAGTTTGTTACAATATTTACTGCGTTTTCACCCCTTACTTTAATGCTGAAATTAAGAAACGCAACCCCAAAATAGGAAGTCCATTGGAGATCCCAAAAGGTGCCAAGGTAAACTAATAAGATAAGCAGCGTTGCCAGATCTTGCGTGCTCTTGGTCGGTTTTTAAGTTGATTTGTGCATTATGATACGAACATAATACAAAAAAATATTTAAAAAACGTGTTTTTTTGTCTATCCGTTCGTGCTATTTAGCCAGGGTCCTCTGGCAACACTGAAGATAAGCTATAATAATTATTTATAAACATTAACTACTCAAACATAATATCAGCCATAACAATATAAACGTATTACACTAATTAATTACCATAAAACCGAAAGCGTCCTAATAGGGTCGGTTTAATAGGCCGTGACGTTGGCCTCTCAACGCGCTCCTAAAAAAGTGCGGCGTTTGAAATTCGAACACCGACTGACGCTGATTGGTTTTTATTGCGTTTTGTTATTGCATTTAAAATGCCAGCAGCAAAAAGTGCGTCTCGTCGACTTGGCAATTTTGGTAGTGTCAAAATGTAGAGCGTAATTTATATAAAATATCAGTTTTCTGTTCCAATCGATTAACACTAAAAAGAAAATAAAGCAAATATTTTGCCACTGTCTTAACTCTTAGGTATACGAATCTACCTAGCCCAATATACCCTTTATCATTGAAGTATTATTTCGAATACACGTAGCTAATAGTTAATCCGTAATAACTTAGGTATGTATCTAAAATACTTTGGATAAGCAGGTAAATAAATATTACAGGACGTCCGTAATATAGGTACAAATTGAGTCCCACTGTGAGCTCAATAAGGCTTGTGTGCGTACTCGGCCAACGATATATATGTACGTATATGTATATGTAATGAGGTCGTCTGCCCATCTTGTGGGTGGACGTCCTACGCTGCGCTTGCTAGTCCGTGGTCTCCACTCGACCTCATTAAAGTCGCCGGAAGACGCTGGATGCAGGTTGCTTCCAACCGGTACTTGTGGAGATCCAAGGGGGAGGCCTATGTTCAGCAGTGGACCTCTTATGGCTGAGATGATGATGATGATGATGTATATGTATGTATGTAACGATATATATATAATATATTTAAATACATAGAAACAACCATGATTCAGGAATTGCTCAAATTGCTCATCACACAACTTAATGCCCTAACTGGGATTTGAACCCAGGAGCAACGGCTTCATAGGCAGGCGGGTCACTAACTACCCATTAGGCCAGACCTGTCGTGTAAGTTAATCGGTATCTATTTATCGTTTATCGGCGCTACCGCATAAAACGATATTCGTAAGTTCGAATGATTATCTCTGCCACACTCACGACGCCTAAATTGGAGTAAAAGAGAAAGAAGCTCGAAATTTACGACCGATATATGTTCGCTGTTCGATTCTGTGTTCGCGGTACCAAGGCTGTTACCAACTTGCATTTCGGGAAAAAAATGTTTTCAAGTTCTTTCGCGATACGAAAGCAAGAGATGAAACACGAACATACAAATATGTACAAATAAGACGAAACGTTAAAAACAAAACATAACGCTTTTTTCTACGAAAATAGATAACATGTTATTTATTTATTAGTAAGTGCGCAAGAATGTTGAAAGGCCTGTTTTTACGACATTGTAAACATGATGAAGTATAAATAGTTAAGTACGTATGTATAAATAAACATCCATTCTTAGTGATATATTTAGAAATAAACAATTTTAAAATAAGTTGAAAGGTTATTTGAAAGATATATTGAATGTCGTTTACTTTGTTTATTCGAGAGGTTGCACTATTAAATAATGCACGTATATTTTGCAGTAAACATAAAAATAAAGATCGTAAGTATATCAATTATCATAATACCTACTAAAATGAATTTTGTCCCATTCTAACAAGCATAGATTTCACTAAGGCGAAAGGGCTCGCTCGGGCTTGCTAGTAAATTACGTAATTTAAATATTAGCAAAATAGCGCTAATAAAAAATGCATACAAAACTGCTCGGAATATTTTAACAATGCACTCGAAGTGCAGTGGATAAGTCGTCGACTCTCGCTCTCGTCCGGCGATACACTTTCACTTGTCACCGACCAATTAGGAGCTGATAACGACTACGACCGTTACCGGGGCAACGAAACGATGTAACGATTATAATAAGTAGGGTAGAGGGGGTACAATCGATCACTTTTTTTTTAAGAGTTGTAGCTGCGTGATTTTTAAGAAAGTGTAAAAAATTAAAGACAATTTTTTTCTTTGATCCACTGTACCCCAACTCTAAATGATACACTCTACCCCCTATACCTAGGGGGTAGAGTGGATTCACGGTATCAGTTGACTTTTCTGTTTCTGCGGGCCGGGCCGAGGCAGTAGATTTTCGTATTTTTCCTTTATATCTAAGCCTCACATATGTAGGCACAGTAAGTAACTAGCTGCTAGTAACACTATTTTCAACTTACTTTGATATCAATTAAATCAATTTGCTACATTTATACTTTCTTGCATTGCCACAATAATACAGTCAGCAGCAGAAGTTGCTAAGCATGCGAGGTGTTTGAAATGAGTTTAATAAGACTTTGTTGTTAAGAGAATAAGAGCGTGTCAAGATCTTACTGAACACGTGGCCCGCTTAACAACTTCTGCTGCTGTCTGTACATGGACGTCCATATGGACGGCCTAATTGCTTATCTTATTTCAAGTTATCTCAGGAAAATGTACGGCTACAAAACTCTTCACTCATTTTAGTTTTAGTCGAAAAGCTTAAAAACAGCTTTGTATCTATTCAATATATACCTAAGTGAAAAACTTGGACCGTTTGGATTCAAACATATTTGTATAGAAGCGGGTAACTCATGTTTTATAAGTCGAATATTGCTCGACATATTTCGAGTGAAACGTAAGTAACCCGCTTTTATACAAATAAACTTGTACCATGTCCATGTAGAAAATAAATATGGAACTTACGTCAAAAAATTTATATAAGCAGAACGCCGACATGCGGGTAGACACACGTTACTACTACATAGGGCAGTGCTTTAGCTAAGTTTTTCACTTATGTGAAATACTTTATACCAGGGTTTTTTGATACAGATCGGAGGCCAAATTAACCATACAGATTTCGAAAAGGTGTGCAAAACATGTAGGTTATGGAGTTAATGGAATGTATAAATTCGGACGAAGTGGAACCATCAGCTCATATTAACTAACGAGTTTTGGCGGTTCGCTTTACCGGTATACCGCGTACCGGTTTTTGTTAGTGTGTGTTGTTGATTTACGCTCCAAAAGATAGTCGCGTTACTGAGAGTTTCAGAAAAAACTGTACTCAATCGGCGTGACTTGTAGAAAAGTTAAATAAAGTCAGTTTTGTGACGATAATCACAATCAGGCATAAAATCTATCTTTTCTTTTACCTTTTTTGCATTGTAATATTGTTTAAGAAACGATCACCAAACCTAAGTATTTATAGAAATTGAACGCTTATTTGTCGTCACAAAACTGATATAATATTTTCCGAAAAATCCTCCCTACTACGAGAACCTTAATATAAATAATTTCAATTGAATGGAACTGGCTTCTGACTTCTAAGCATACTCCGCCACTAAACCAGCCAGTGACACTAAATATTTTGCAATATGCGATATTCAAATCTGATATTTATATTAAAGCAAAAGTCGCCATGTACAGTACATATTTTTTTACTAAAGTGACTGTATGGCGGCCATGTCACGCATGGCCGCAACAACAAGTCGAATCGGCCTGGCTCTCGGTAATAATCGGGTTGGCGATAGATCACCTATTAATCCGAGTGGAACACTTCTTTCTACCTGCAGCCTCAGATAACTTATCTTATCAACTTTCACTGTTTTTTTGCTGTCGGTATTGTGCATTCTAGTAAAAATAAAATGTCTCAACATGGCTTTATCGCTTCCGTAACATGCTTACCGCCTCAATAAGAGTTCGATATTTCTTATTGTAAAAGGAGAAACCGAACTGTAAATGGCTCTGAAAAACAGGCCCGGTACCGCGAACATCGAAGTTCGTATATCTCGAGCATCTTTCTCTTTCACTCCATTACGGGTGTCATGAGAGTGACAGAGACAATCGTCCGAAATTTACTAATATCGTTGTTCGCGGTAGCGCCGCAGATTCCGTAACTTTTATGTCTTACAGCCATAAAATGCCATAAAATGCCAAAAATTACGAGATTAGGAATCTGCCATGTGCGACTGTGTAGGTTTATCATCTTGGATCCTAAGAAAATCGTCAAAACACTTTTTTGCAAATCATGCGATTAAATATAATCAATGATATAATTAATGTTTTAGCGACAGAGAAATATAGCAAAGTTTATTTTTGCGGAGTAATAAATAAAATAAAAACTATCAGCATTGCGACACAACGAGGAAATGCCGCTAGCATCCTTGGTACAATGCATCAAGGGCCTTTTTTAGATTTAATGCAATAACTAGTTAAGTATTCGCAGTTTTTTATAATATTGTAAATGAAAATAAACATAGCCAGTGTTTTTATTTTTAGTCAATATAGGGCCCGGAATTTTGAGTGCGGTTTTGGATAAGTCCAAGGGAGAGAAAACTAACGTTTATTACGGTATCGATTTATCGATAAACCTAGTTTTTTTATAAGCAGTTTAAAAAAAACAATTAATCAAGCTCTCGGTTGATACATTCTATGCTCTTTCAATGGTCAGTGACGAAAAATGTACGAAATATCGGAAAGTTTATAATTTATTTTGGTGCGCTTCCGATGACAGGTGTCTTTTTATAAAATATTCTTGTGGCAGTTTAATTTGTTATCTCCCTTAGACTTTCCCCTATTAATTAATAAGCTCAAACACCTAAAAGTCACATGACTAATGAAACAAAACTGAAAATTTCAGTTTACTAATCAGTGATCATCTCGCGATAAACTAGCTGTTTCGCATTGTCACTATCTATTGTCTAAGATGCTGTCAGTCACTTTATCCCAGAGATGTTCATTACCAAGGCCATATACGTACATGCGAGTTTCCTCCTTATTGAGTAAAACTTTAGGGTCTATATTAGTTAAGATATATGGACTTGAGACATTGTCGTGTCGACACAGATGTCCCCGGATAAGATTATGTCCACGATCGCACGCCGCTCTGACATGCTTTTCCAATATGTTTTCTAAGAACGGATGTAAAAGTGTCGCGTATATATAATAACACATAATTAACCACATTTTATTTTCAACCGGTCCTATGGACTGTTGAATGACCGGTTTGTATCGAAGTCTTGACGTAAAGGAAAGGAAAATTGAACTACCTATAATAAGTTTTCTATTGTATGTCGTCGCAAGTACATATATATTGGTTATTTATTGTATGGTTCCATCAAGAATGTCTGGATTAACGATCAAGTTTCTTTTTATGACAAGACCGCCTGTTGTTTATCGTTTCCCGTCGTTTATCCTTTCTTGAAGTTCACATAGATTTGTGTAATAAATATTATAGTAGGTAATATAAGAAAAGATAGCAAGCAGCATTATGTTTCCCGCATTAGAGCGGTAAATATTTTTTTTTTAAATATGTGCTGTATTAATTGTAATATGTAAAAACATATTGCAATAAATAAAGCATTTGTAAATTGTTGAAACGCATACAAATTATAATTACATCGAAACAATCTTTAATAAGTTTATACTGAAATGTTTATGTACCTGGGTAAATTAAATATTGATTAATAGTTTCTAATGTTATTGAAATCGAATAGAAGTTTAGTAACTTCCACAATCCACACACGCGAAGGATAATATGATATCTTTCAAGGCTAATAGCTATAGTTTAATTTATCCAATATATACAATTACCTGAATACGCCCGGGACACACCTTTAAGAATGGCATAGCAGGTTTTTGCCAGTAGTACTTAGTCTAGATAAATATGCTGTAAATGTTATTGTTTATCATTTCTACATAACATTTATGAAATGCAGTATACAAATTAGTTTACTAATTAATCAATCTTTTACATTTCTAATCTCTTTCCATCATAATTAAAAACATTTCCATTCAACAGTGTTTGTCTATTACTAAATTAGTAAGCATTAGTTTAAAAGAGAAAGCATAATTTAACAGTATCGTTTCTTCCGTTCCAGTTATCGGTGCCATCAGCATCATGCACCCGGCGTTATCTGTCGAGAGGAGATCATCGCGCGTTATATAAACCTCAATACGAAGAACATTATCTGAAGCCGCCTCTTCAATAAGTGACAGTGTTTCGTGATATCGTGCAACAGAACTGATAAGCATTGTCTATTCCAACGATCTATTCGATATTTAAATTTTAAATTTGAAAAAAGTGCTTCCATTTTGGAACAGAGTAAAAACGCGAGTGGTTGATTTAAGAAAATAAAGAGATTCGAATTTTAAATTCGAATTCTCGAGCCGCGTTGACACGCGCAAGTGACTCGAGCTAGCGGTGTGGAGAGTTGTGTAGTAGACAGGACAGTAGTGTTTAAAAATGGCCGGCACTGGTGGTGAGATCTGGCTGCAATGGTTCGCGTGCTGCTACCAACCTGCCGCGCAAGCGCAGCGGACGCGTCGGAGAATAGATCGCTCCATGATTGGAGCGCCTACGAACTTCCAGCACACAGGACACATAGGTACGTAATAAAATAAATAATTAAATTAATTTGTAGAACTTCTTGCGATGAGCCGACATGCAGTATCAAAAGGTATTTTTGACGCGTGTATTTGCAACAATATAAATAAGATTAACAGGGATCACGCTAGTAATCTTAATACAATGTTTAACTACAATAATCTAATCAACACTCTTGCCGTTTGCAATTATCACGTTGTTTACAAAATTAAAAAATGTGCGACTGTTCAAAATACTCGGCGAACAGCAATCCATAAACATGTGTCCGGTATGTCTGAAGTGGATGCATTTATACTTTTACAACATGCAATAGTTGTTAAACTTGATGCTACTTGATGTTTCTCATCGGGCGAAAGTGGGCTCATGCACCGAACTGTAATAAAAATAAAGTCGGTGCTCTGACTCCAATAGCCCACTATCTAGTCCTCTCACACTATTGCGTTCTTCTAACAGTACTAACCCAGAACTATTACCCACCTGTAAGCTGCAAATTTCACCATCATGTTTTTCGTTTGTGCCTTATGGAGACGCCTAACATGTTATCAGATAACACCTCTTAACATTGGAGTCATATTGAGAATTTACCCATATCGATGCTACCCTGTACTAAATAATTAGCAGAAACATTTACTATAAATACCAAGGGTGGTGGTTTTCTCCTTAATACAAACTAAGTATTCATCATCGTCCTCGCGTTGTCCCGGCACTTTTCAGCGGCTCATGGGAGCCTGGAGTTTGCTTGGTAACTAATATCAGAATTTGATGTAGGCACTAGTTTTACGAAAGCGACTGCCATTTGATCTTCCAACCCAGAGGGTAAACTAAGCCTTATTGGGATTAGTCCGGTTTCCTCATGATGTTTTTCCTTCATCGAAAAGCGACTGGTAAATATCAAATGATATTTCGTACATAAGTTCCGTAAAACTCATTGGTACAAGCCGGAGTTTGAACCTGTCACCTGCGGATTGCAAGTCGCACGCTCTTACCACTAGGCCACCAGCGCTTAATACAAATATTACAAGTAATAAAAGATATTTTTTTTTATAAAAGACTGAACAGGGTTTGACCTCAGTCGCACCTGATGGTAAGTGTCGACGAGGTCAAAGGTGTAGCACGCTGGTTCAGTAACAGCCTATTCACTCTTGCCTTGAACAGACCCAAATTATATCTTTCCGGGAATACAGACGAAGGGAGCGAATTCCATTTCTTAGCAGTCCGCAATACAGTATAGTTGGGCGCTTAGAATCAAAGCTAAGCGCCCAACGAAAAGATGCAAACACCCAAGTACATACTCGTACTACGAAATACGTAATACCTTTAACATGGAATGTTTTGACATGAAATGACATATCTGTTAGTTACTTTGATAAACACACAACAGTGTGTGAATGCTGACGTATCATTATTTAAATTGATAAGCCTGCAACATCAAAACAGTAATATTTCACAGAACGTTCCCGTGAAACACTTGGAAGAGATTACTGTGTTAAAGCAACCAGTGACGTCGATCGAACTATTGCAGCAGTTTGGAGATAATAGCACAATAGCTTTTATCTTTATAATGCCACATGATGTACCTAATCTACGGCACAATCGAGTAGTCGATAAGTTCCTGCCAGTCAATCGATTGAGTCGATAGCAGAGTGACCTTCCAGAACGCCAAGGTGAACGACCTGGGCAGATAATGTGAAGAATGCTTCCACAAGTCCTTGTGTCACTGATGGAAGGTTTAATTTTGTCTGACCTGTGTACTAGTATACGAATTTTCTATACTTGTTACCGACTGCGTATCAAGCTGCCATGCTAAGTAGGAGGACGTCATAAACTGTTTAATTCAATGTGGACATAGAAATTCTTAAAAAGAAAGTGTATAAACTTAACGTTTCAACCTCCCGAGCTTATGAAATGATAAAAAAATCGTTAAAACGTGTAATTAACGATGTCCTGTTTCAAAACCATGTAGTATGCACGTCTAATTGCATGAACACAACTTTATGTAACTGACATAACGATTAAGTCGATCACTTGCGCGTACTCAGCTAAAAACTGTTTGTCTCGTTAGTATGCTGGCAACACACGTGCGTTCCAAATTCGGAGGCGAATGCCGTCATTATATTAAAAAGTTGTATCTACTTTATAGTTTATAGCCTGTCTAGACGATATTGGTATGATAGGTAAAGTTTTGAAAACGCTACCGGCTCTAGAGTAAATAAATACGCATTTAGTGGCGTACATTTATGGACTTTCTTAGTTATTTTGTCTATAATTTATTTTCTAAGGATATAGTCTTTCGAGACGCATCCACACTGCTAAAGGCATGCTTTACAGTGTTATTCATGGTTGCATTACAAAAATTCATCCAAAGCAAGACAATCATTTTTACATTACTGCAGAAACCAAGGACTGTAATATTTTCTGGGTCCAGGGCGGAAATCGCCAAGCGAACGGGCAGCGCCCGCGCACCCAGTATGGCGCGCAGCTGTCTACCCTGCAACTCAATAAGTGCAATTAATAAATTGCAGAAATCTCCAACTAACACAACCTGCACAGGAATTTTAATGACTTCCTACCGTCGATATCGTGACTTGGCTGACGTTGATAGAAACGGAAACCTAATCGAATCTAATGCAAATCTATTATTTATTTGTTGATTAGATACAACGCAGGGCTATAAATCTCCCATATATTAATCGGTCCTGGCAGTTGAAAGTCTTCGCGAATGGATTATGTCTCGTTTAATTTACGATGCGGCCGCAAACATGTACGCAGCAGCATCATGCGAGCCGGTCGTGAATTCTCATTGGTTTGCAAACGCGGGAGATCAAAATTTTCAGAAGAACTAGTGTAACGTGAGCTCAAGTTCAATAATTCTACACACTCGACAAAATAACCAAACTTCCTCAAAAGTAAGGATGTGATTAATTTCTGGTTTTCTCGGCCTTAGCTCTATACGAACACCATGGGTTTATTTACCTATTTCGAAGGAATATATAGGATGAATTATCTCTTATGAAGTATCATTGCCTCGCTGGCTCAGCACGATATCAGACTTTAGATATGGAGCTAGGTAAATTTACACACACATATTATGCTGACGAGAACATAAATGAAGCCTTGAGCGTGGTTATAGTAAAACATAAGCAGAAGCAAAAGTAAGTTTGCAATATTCTTGGAAACTTTCTGGTTGACCTTCTCGCTTTGCTTCTCGCGTAAACGTAGAACATGCACAAGTTGTTTGTTCTGCTGATAAACTCACGTCCTGAAAGCTACTAGAATAATGCCTTTGCTTTAATGCGGCCCTGTCACTGTATCCGGTCGTTTCGACTATAAGAACAGTTACGATAACTATTAAACTAGACTTCCGTAAATAAAGTTAATTATAGTTTGGCTAGTCAGTTTCTCATTTGGAGTATAGACAGAAAGGATCAAGTTTCATACAAATGGCTTGAGACTTATACCGTTTTTCACTTGAGCCACTAGTATGTTCCTCGTAATTCCATTCATCTAGGCTTTATTAAACAACCGTTTGATTTTTTGTATTTAAACTTACATGAGACATGTTTAATAATTAACGATTAACACGGTACTCACGTTTATTTAGTCACTCGCGCGACATGTTTCGGAAGCACTTGAGTGCGCGACGGGCCGGTGACGCGAGCGGCGAACCGATCGGACACTCAGCACTCTTAGTGCTTGAAAATGGAGGCCTATGTTCTCCGAAACATGTCGCGTGAGTGACTAAATAAACGTGAGTAGTACCGTGTTAATCGTTAATTATTAACCGTTTGATCTATAGGACTATAAGATCCTAGGCGCGCGCAATCGATTGGGACAGGTTTGCAAAACAACTGACCATCGGCAACTGGAACTCGTACAAGATTTCTAATTGCTTCCAGTAAAGAAAAATTCTTGCTACACACTGGGTCTGACCAATCTTGGTTGCGTCAATGGAACTATCTAGGTTAAGCAGATACTAAACTTTAAACATGCGGGAGATGTCTATTACTTCTTATAATCAGATTCGTCTGATCTCTGAAACAAAATGTTACGCAACGGCTGCGTTACCAATTTAATTTCATTTGTCATTGTCACATCACTTCATTTAATCGTGCATGTCATTGCATTGCTGCGGTCTGGGTCATCCGCAGACGTAATAATTATGCTATGATGAACTGATGAAGTAAGTACTTAATGTAAATTATACACTAATTATATTAAGGCATAAGCAGGAATAACACAAAAAACTATATTTAATTGGCTACTATACTACATACCAGCAATATATCAGTTTCCACGCTAAATCCAGCACTTAAAATGACCACATAAAAATTACGCAAAACTATTTTATACCACGAAGAAATAAAGTTGTAAACATTCATTACATGCTAGTCGAACGCCTTGAAGAAGCACTTTTAATCTGACTTTATAATTAACGTCCTACTTCCTGATCTCAAAGCAATCGTCCAAGCATACCAGACAATACGATCCACAACATTGCCACCGGCAGAGACCAGCAAATAATAAAGAATTACTATTAACGCAGGTACATAGATTGGCACATGCGATGTAATTGAAAAAGTGACCAACACCCATGCATCTTCTTCATTGGCGGCTATCGGTATAAATCCTAATTTAAGTTTACTGATCCAAAATCCCGAGTGAGTATATAAAATACTACACGGCACTTAGAGAGCAAGGTCTCAGATCAGACCCGACATGTATTATTATTTTATGTCGCTTTCTATTCGACATTTGTTGCTATAAAAGCTTTAAGCTAGTCCTTAAATATCCTGAAAAGCTGAAGACATTACTAGCTTCCATCCACATAACTACTTACGAAGACTTCATTGATAAGATAAATTAGCAACATAAAGTAAAGTATGTGCGCCAGTCATTATTATTTACTTTGTCTTTGTCACTTATCTCTCTAGCATTGGAATTCCAGGCCGCAAGTCACCGTACATGTTTTCCCTCTAACATGAAGTCAAAAATAACTGGCAAAGTTCGCCGTCCGCCACCCGTATCGTAGTAATCCGAATCCGAATCACAATTAGCCAGCTGCCCTGCTCTAATACGAGCAGTGCAAGTAGGACAGTGAATCTGTAAGTGCGAATGGCGAGTGAGGATTCCAGTGAGTCATACATGTAAACGCGCATCGAGTTCTGTTCTGTTTATTTATTTGAATGTTCGTTTTTGTTTGAGTTTTTTCTGCTTTGGCAAATAGTTTTTGTATCTACGCAATTATTATTATAAAAGTACTTGTACTAAGTTGTTGAGTAGTCAAAGTTAATGTTAACTATGTGAAACTTTGGTTGAACATGAGATATTATATTTATCGTACGGCACCAAGGTCGCGTTTTATTATGCTACTAAGTATTTACAATTAATCTTGAATAAATGTTACAAAGAGCGAACAGCGAACTATGGCTCCAGTGAAATACTATAGAGAGAAATACTAAAAAGTTCTTTACTGTACTAGGACTAGTACCCTTACCATGAGTTGTGACATTGACGTTTTCGATAACGAGTATCCAGTTTACTATCTGTGCATCTCGCTTGTACTGTTTTAGTGCGAACGAGATGCACATATAGTAAACTCGATACTAGTTATCGAAAACCTCAAAGTCACAACTCATGGTAAGGGTATAGGGCTACAGTGGCAGTGGCTAAGTGAAAACACGACGTAGGTATATTACCAATAGTAATAGTATTGGTACAATATAAGTCGTTATTGCTAAATACTAGTAATTTTACAATAGTTTCCAGCAAAAAGTGAATAATATAGCGTGTGTAAAAGAAACTTGCGTTTTAACTACTTTAATTCAGATTTCAATATTTTAATGTAATCGGCTTTGACGCAAATAATTGCATCCTGTAAAAAATAGCTCATTTATTTCATTCGTAGGTATTAAACAGGAAACAATAATAAGCATTCCTGTACGATTTACATGCAAGTGATGCAATCATCACTTATACAAGACATAAATCATCATTATTTTACTTAATAAAATAACAATGTGTAAATTTGTATTTCGCAATAAACATGACGAACGAATTCTAAGTATCGCAATTCGGTTTATTGCAAGGCAGCAGAATATGAAGCCTGTTGGAGCCCAACAAGAGTCCAGTAGGTAAACAACGCGTTTCTAGTTAAAATTGAAACACTTCCTTTACACGAACTACAACTATGTTGACCGTACATATCAGCCGTATGCAGTCCACTGCTGGCCATGCCTCCCACAAACATGACTTCATCTTGGGGGTAGTTGCCATAGTCAACACTTGGCAGGCGGGTTGGCGACCGCAGTAGCTGTAGATTGGGTTTCGACGGACGCTGCTGAGCGTCCGTAGGATTTTTGCCTTTGTCGCCTCTTACGACATCCGCGGGAGGAGGTGGGGTGGTGCTATTCTAGTCAGCCGGCATCACACGGCATGTTGGTTGACCACATTATGAGTAAAGTCTATGGAACGATAAGTAAATACTCGTGTTAAACGGGGTTTACTGTGTCTTAGGTGTCTGAGCTCATTTTGTGCGATTGTTTTATTGACCGCAAACCTCATAGGTCATAGTTAAACAGCTAATTATTATTGTCATTTCTACAAATTTAACTCGTTCGTAGAAGGAAACTTAGTTAATAAATACATAATTAGCAACCGCACGTACCTGCTGGCCTTGTCCCAAATATTTATATATTATCCCTAACATTGATAAACTTTATATTTAATTTAACAATAAAACTGCCCAATTTTTACAGAACCTCTGGTTTTTTATTTCTAAAAAAATGCATAGATCGTCTAAACGAACTCAGAAATCAGCCGAGAAAATAAACATTTCATACATTATATATTATATACCTATTACAAACAACTCATGCTTTGACATGACACTATAACATAGGTATTTTATTAATATACTTGCGTGAGCAAGCATTTACGTATTTAACGACTTAAAGAATGAACGTTAAGTAGATTGTTTACCTATCCGTAAAAGGGCTAACACAAGTAAGGTCATAAATAACTGATAGAGGTACCTACTAAGTTAAATCTTGTTAAATTACAACCATATACATACTCTATGATTAAACCTTTCAACTTCTATGATTAAGACGATACAATCTTAGTTGAGACAATCGTCGATTTGCAAATTTTTTGTAAATATTCAGGCCCGGTATCGCGAACATCGATGTTATGTCACAAATTCCAATCGTCCGAAATTTACTAATATCGTTTTTAGCGGTAGCGCCGCAGTTTATAAACATTAATTTGTATCGACAGGGAAAGTGTAATCTAAAAAATACTATTCGGGCACAGTATGATAAAAAGTACTATTGACAAAGCAAAGATTACATAGCATACCATACATTAACTATTTTTTTAAAACGCGTCCCGCTAGTGACGAGATTCCCGCTATTTTCACGTTCGTCCCAAGTCTCCTGTGTCCTGACGAGCCGCCTCCGCCGGATACGCTTATTTATACGAGTCCTCGGAATAACTCAAATGAGACAAATGCGAAGATGCAGGACATCGACAGAGAGAAACGACCGATTTCAAACTTAGTTTACGTTCAACATCAATAATTTACAGTTTAAAGATATCTTTCCTACAATCTTTCTTCTTGGAACCTGGTTTAGATGTGAATTGTGATTATAAAAATTGAATAATCATTATAGACATAATGTCTTGTCAATTAATTGTCTATCGAAGCCAAAACAATAAAGATTACGTATTATTTTCCCAGCTTTTCCCTGGGTTAACGCGACCAGCCGCCGCCAGACCAGCAATATTTTGATCTCCAATGACATGTATTTTTTATTAAACTCCAGACCTATTTATACTAGAATAAGTGCAGCAATAAGGTATTCTGTGAACATATGGCCATGATAGGTAGCTCCATTGTTTTGAAAACTGCGCCTATATAAGCACGACTTTCATACAGCTAGGTTTGTTGAAAGCATTCTATACAGTAGTTGAGAAATAAAAGGCAGTCTCATCTTAAAGGATATACTTTAATAAATGCAGTTAGTTACGGTATCCTTTTGTATGAGAAGTTCCGAAGGCTCGTCTGAGAAATGTGACAGCAGTATTGAATACAACTGTATAGATGACGGTCATTTCACAGACACGGCATTATGAAGTCTCCGCGAGGAGCCAGGTCACCACATATAAGTGCAGGATTATTTCTGAACATAGCAAGCTTTATACCCTTACCCTACACTATTGTTTAGATAAATTTTAGTAGATCTTTTTAAATAGCATGAGTATTTATGCAAAATTAGTACAGGAGCGCTTGCCCCAGCTTCACCTTTGCCGTGTTTATCCAGTTTTCGTTTCTTATTTCATACTTTGAACAAATTGGACCAATTGGATACTTAGGCGTAATAAAAAATGGCGCTGAATACCTCATTTAGTCTTGTTCAAGTGCAAAAGCAGTTGCCGACACCTACCACGTCCATCGAAGCCCGAAAATTTCGTGAATATTTCTCTTTAACACCAATTAAGGCGTAGTACGGTTCAGACGTACCCGTTTGAAGCCTAGTGCCCCGGCCTTAGCCAAACCATGACTATACTTAGATTGTTGGAGTGTACCTAAATAACAGAATGTAAACTTGAAATGTTTAAACCTACGTACATATTTACGTTATGTTATTGTTCAACAGATATTTGCTCCCTATCAATAGTTATTTGTTAAACAAGGGAGCAAAGTTAGGTTTTACCTTCTCGTGCTAATATTGAGATTGAGACCCGAGCTAGCGAAATATTCTAAAAAGTGGAATCTTGAGCGTTGGGAGAGTTTCAAGGCACGAGAGGGTAACAAACTTTGTTGCCGAGTGATACCCAAAATATTTCCCTCACTACACCAAGCAAATTACTCACTCTGAATCATTAGAAATATCGGTCATTTATCATTAGAAATCATCATCTATAATTACATCAAACCCGGTAAACGGTTATAACGGCGAAAAAAAAATCAAAATGTGTATGAAATTACTTTGCTCCATTGTAAATAAAATACAGTTTTGCTTTCTGTTCTTAAAGAATAAACGGGCTTTTCGAGCTAGTGAGGCAAAAATGCGTTATTGTCCCTGTCAACGTCTCCATTATGGCAATTCTACGTTACGGTGATATGTGTTCGTTATTCAGCAAGGCTTGTCCGCGGCTGCAAGTGTCACTGTGTTGCCATTGAATCCGAGCGGAGGTCAGACCGTTTAAAATAGCATAATGTCTCGACCTTAAACTTTGCGGCTCTGCCCATTTCCGATGAATACTCAAAATACGAAGTTTTTTCGCATAATTACAAGCCCGTATCATTTGACAATTATATAAACTTACCTATTATCTAGAATCTTGTATAAGTACTTAGGTTAAGTGTGCGAATGCAGCAGAGTGCTGAACTGTGGGAATTATTTTTAATGAGTTTACGAGTCAAGTTTTATAACATGGGTGGGTTCTTACATAGATTTTAAAACAAACGTTAGTTTCGTACCGCCTAACAGTATTTATTTCTATATTTTTTACATATTTTAAGTTATTATGATATTCTGGCAGGACAGATCTTTCTCGTCTCGTCTGGACTGACCAAATAAGCGGTGTAAATAACCCGAGTTTGTTTCATATAATATAGATATTATTCCAAAGTCTTTCACAACAATTCAATGCGATAAATCACTAGAAACACTTATATCAATAGAGCTAAGCCCCAGGAATGCCGGTTCACACAATGCCTAATCACTATTGAATGGAGCTAAGATATTCGCATATGCTTCGATTGTTGATCAAAAGCGCAAAACATCGGCTGGTCCTCATTGTTCAGCCCCGGCACAACCTTCTGCGGGTCGCTATATGAAAGTATTGCGTTAAAACTGACACTAGTTAAATTCTATACCCTGTCTTTTTCTTTGAAAGGAATTAATAAGGGTCGCATTACTGAGGTATTTCTTTTACATACAGAAATATAAGGTAAAATAAGAAAGATTTTGTGACCCTACCTTTTAAATTATTTTAGATGTAACTAATTTGGTCTGTCGAGTAAAGTTCTTAGAAATACAATCAATGTTAACACATATTTGGCATCAGTGCCGTAAAATTTTGTTAATAACAGACGTAAGTAAAATAAGAAAGATATCAACTTGTTAAAAGGTCATTCCTATGACATGGTCATTCATAAAGGGCTAACTATTTAATAAAAAATGTAAAAAGCCTTATTCGTCGAATCGGGTATCAGATGCACGGTTACAGAAAAATCTTGATAATATAATCTATTCCTTATTAATTTTGTTTTTGTTAACCATACCAAAATACTTTCTGTAAAAAACTAAGCGATATTCGATAATTCAAGGTCAGCTATTGTTTACCTTTATTTTGTGTATATTTTATTCATTAAGTTACTGGTCCTTGTTAATATTGTTAATAATGGAGAGATGGCGTGATAAATAAATTAGATTAATGGCCGATAGTGGAATAGATCATTATTGTAATAAATGTATCCCAGTCACGTCTTTCTATTCGTAGAAACTTCGCCTTGCCTTGGCATTGTACTTTGTTATAGGTACTTTTGTAATTAAGGTGAGGTTGGCCGAGGCAGAAATATCAATGTTTAGTATAAATATATAATATAAATAGCTTTTGCCCGCGGCTCCGCACGCGCAGAAGAACCCCCTTTTTGACCCCTTAGGAGATGAATTACAAAAAAACGCTTAAATAATGTTCATTATACATATACGAATAAGGAGTTTTTACACAACATTTCAAGATTCTCGCTTTTAATTTTACACAATTCCCATACAAACATTCAACCCCCTTTTTACCCCTTTAATAGTGGAATTTCCAGAAATCCTTTCTTAGTGGGTCCTTACGGTATATAAACTACCTATTATGCATAAATCAGCTATCTAGGTTAAATGGTTTGGGCTGGAATTTCAAGGTTATACAAATATATAGCTAAATATAAATAAGTTAGATTATCAGTTCCATTCGGCAACATAACATGGACACACGGTTAAAATTAGTTGTGGCATCTAAAGTTTTGATTCGATTCACCACCAAGCGGACTCTATTAATTTGTATAAGTTTGATGTTATTATTACACATTCTTCTCTTCTCACTTACTATTTTCTCTTTTTGTAGATCCGCTTGATACGTCGAATTAAATAATTGAATTAAACTAGATATCTACCCAGGCTAGCTTCTGCTTAGCCCCGCGACTCAGAGCTTGGCCCTCGAGTAGACTTACTAACGTGTTTGCTTGTGCTTTCCAGGGTCGACGGACGTGGACATGCCCTCGTCACTGCTGCACTCCATCCAGAACCAGATGCAGAGCAAAGGCGGCTACGAGGTGGCGTACGGAGTCAAGGTGACGTCCTAAATTTTTGGTCTTCTGAAGCTTGGCAATTAAGATAGCTTTGATCGCCTAGGGGCTTAAGGTTTTTAACTAATAGTATTATCGGAACTCTCCTTCCAATACACGAAATAAGATAAGAGACTCCGCTAATATTACAAGTTGCAAGTTTCTATGCAACAGACCCCAGGTCGTCGGTGGTAAACTGTGTCACAGAGGCCATTACATCTATTTCAATCTTTAACCATTGCTTAAAACGGCTCACTTAAATATATCTCACACAGTCGTCTAGCAGTCTAATCTGATAAATTGATAATAGAAAAACAAAAAGCAAAACAGTCCGACACATAATAAATATTTACCATTCTGTTTTAAAAATGGTTAAATTTTGGAGGAGGAATCTGTCGAAAACGAAACATTAAGTTTTTAAATTTTTACACAGGATTTTTTTCTAAGCCGTCTTTATGCCACTGCTTCGCTTTGACAATAGCAAGCTGTTGCGTGACAGATATATTCGTCTGATAATGTATAGTAATTTGCTATTATACACTTATAATATAACTCTCTGTTTCTTTTTTCCAGGCGTACTGAGGGCGCAGCGAGGACTCTAGTGCGTGGACTGAGTGACTGTCGTGTTATGATCTTATTATTACCGTATTTATTGTCGGCGATACGCTAAGTTAGCTCGTAGGTGCGTTTCTTTAAGTGTAAATACAAAGGCCATTTCGAAATTCTAAAGTTACCTCTACGATTTCCATTTTTTATGAAGTCTTCAATTATATGTGACATTGTACTTACTTATTCAAAGACTGGTTTTGTTATATCCATTCTTATATTTTAACTGTTCAGTTCATTTTATAAAGTGTTATGTAAGTAATAAAGTGACTTGGTTAACTTGGCAATTTATCGGGTGGCTCACATAGAGATTTAGATTCGCCTCATTTCTGTGGGCATTGTGAAAGTTAACGGTTTGTTAGCCACTTTTTTATCACGAGCAATAAGGGCGCCTCCTCTTGTCTAGCAACGTCGTAAGCTCACTATCTTGGGTGGTCAGATACAAGGTGATACAAGTCACATTTAGGGGAGGCCTATATCCATCAGTGGACGTCTTACGGCTAAAATGATGATGATGATGGTGATGAAGCTCACTGTTTTCCACGGCAGTGGCGTCGCGACATTTTTTTTCTTAGGCAAGATGGAGCCGATATGTCATAGCCTTTTTTTTGAGCCCAAGGAAAACGGTTGAACTGAAGTAAAGTTAGTTAAGCCGGCGGGAATCGGCTTGTACAAACGTGCCGAAACTGGTCCACAGTGACATTGTAACTTTTTCTATCATTCGTTCTGTATGACCTGATATCCATTATTTCTTCAAGTTTGTTGTTCCTTGTATTAAACTGATATTTTTAGTGAATGTAATTATTACATTGTATTTAAGGCATTTTGACAGTTCTCGAATTTTCCAGTCCTTAATTTATGTAATCTTAAGTAAATTGTGTAATTAAACTCAGTAATAGCTGATAAACATGAAAGTACCGTGAGCCAAATCAATTGAATAGAGTTACATGTAGATACTTAGTTGAATTGTTTTGTTGAATAAACCGAAATCAACAGTTATTTCTTAATACATAATTAAAGTAAAAAAAAGTGCTTCGAATAAATAGTTATCCAGTAATCGTAAGTATCGTACCTATTCCGTCGTTGACTGCCTTTATAAAGTACATATAAATATAGTACTCATAACATTGACATATGTGCTTTCATATATTATGTATCTGTTTGAGACAACGGATAGTTGTACTGTTAGTTTTAATTGTTGAATGAACATAAAGCTTAATATTGTTGGTATCTATTCCTACCTATACTCGTCGCGGCGAATCATGGTCCCTATGACACTGACAGTTATTCCTACGACACAAACTTGTAGTGGCGTCACCGTTACATTATAATCAAATTGGGGGCGTCTAAAAATGGCGTTTATTAATTTTAGGGTAGATACATGCCATTACAATGATTTTCCGTTGGAATTGTAACAATTCTTAACATTTACAAGAAGTTATCTCAATCAGATTTTACGTTTACGCCCTGCAAAACTTACTTCGTTTGGAAGATATCGACTAGTGCATAAAGTATCAAAAACAAATGTCGATAATGGAAACGAATGTACAAAATAAATAGTACACTTTCAGTGTCCGATGTACCTATAATAGTTTTCAGTTATACATATAGTAAGGTTATTTTGATTTGATTTGATTTGAACAACAACATAACAAACATATGAAATGCAGATTATATTTTTAAAATCACGTTTACCAACGTGGCTGAATGCAAGTGACGCCTTTGCCTATAAAAAAGTTAAGTTACATCGACACGACCCATCACTAATATGAACTGTCATAGGGATCATGATTCGCCGCGAGGAGTATAAACTGAAGCTGTGTATAGTAGTATACTAAAGTTTTACTTCAACTATCCTTATTACCTATATCCTTAAGGCTTGGGCAAATAGCCGCGTTTTGTGAGCGTGGCGCAGCAGGGCGCGACACCGGTGGGGCTAATGTAACGAAATAAGGCACAAATTCGGACGGCAGCTTCGCGCCCGCTGCGCCACGCTCCCAAAACGCGCCTATGCGCCCAAGCCTTTAGTGTTGCTCGCTATCAAACAGACTTTTAATGTTTCTACCCGTGAGCTGGTTAGCGATAACTGCCTCTCGAAATTTGTTATAAAGTATGATAGTATAAAAAACTTATTCAGGAATTTCCATTTACACCCCGATGTGGAAATCATTTATTGAATGGACGCCCAAAAGCTCAAATATACTTTTCACCTCAGCAGCTCGAACATGACTACTTTCCTCACTCCAGGGAGTGAGGAAAGTGCGACTTTCCTCACTTTTAAAGGAGTGAGGAAAGTAGTTACTTTCGTCACTCCAGGGAGTGAGACAAAGTAGCTTTTTAATTGACGACCGGTCTGGCCTAGTAGGTAATGACCCTGGCTATGTAGCCGGTGGTCCTGGGTTTGAATCCCAGTCAGGCCATTTATTAGTGTTCCTGAGTCATGGGTGTTTTCTATGTATTTAAGTATTTATATGTATCTATATATTATAATAGGACATAATGGACCCCCTAAACACCACTAACACGTTCGGAAACTCACAAATTAATAAAATATTATGATTTTCAAATGTAGGCACATAATATATTTTAAAATGAAATCATTTAAACAAAACATTAAGTAATGAAGCCAATGCAGTTCACTGAAATGAATGTGGTTAACTTGATGTTATTTTTTTTATAAGATTTCATTTAACTTGATGTATGTATTTGTATATTTATCCGGGTGGAAACTTGCAATGTAACTCTAATTTGAAGCAGACATCTTAAACCGATTGAGCTGAAATTTAGCACACCTATGTAAGTTCGGTTACAATGCAATATTATGGTACCACTGATCTGATCTGATGATGGAGCCAGAAGGTTACAAAAGCAACTCCTAAAATACACAAGATAAGCCCGTGGTGTTTTAGGCTCATTAGAATCCTTTCGAAGAGTAGATGACGATTGTGAAAAAAGTACAGTCGGCAATAAAAGCTTGTACTAAAAATGACATTTTTGGCAACTTATTTAACCTTTAATATGTTCTCACTACTGAGGTGAAAAGTTGTATGTGTCACACTAGAGTAAAGTTATTTTACATCTCGTGTTTTTGAGTGCCTCGCTACGCTCAAGATTCTAACACTAGAATCACTCGCTACGCTCGTGATTCAATTATAGAATCTTTCGCTTACTCGGGACTCAAAATTAACACTCGCAAGAAAAAACAACTTTCCTCTCTTGTTGCACAAATAACTATTATCAAGTACCTAATCCGTAAATAGTCTTAAAATATAGTCAATTTATAATTATAATTAAGTATATGTTTATCGCTAAGTTAAGTAATGTGAGATAATGCGAAAATTTGGGGCTTTATATTTTATACCCTATATCTGGGACACTAATCCCCCTTATTCATAAACGTCACTCCACTCCGGCGTAAATTAGTTTTGATGGCTTTTACGGCCCGGCCACGACAATGCGCGACCTGCGCCGCGGCAAGCGTTTTATCTGTACGTTGCGCGGTCAACACGCGCAATGTATTGAGGTTAGTTGGGATCACACGCAATGAACAAATAAAACGCTTGCCGCCCGGCAGTCCCGAGGCCGCGGCCGTCTCGTGGCTTCTTGTAAAGTTGAGCTACCACTTTACAAAACGCCAGGCCTACTACCTACTACCGAACAACGTCATGCTCTAAGAGCAAACTTAATAATAATAAGTTATTTCACTTACATATTGGTTACTTTACTTGAAATTGGCGAAATCATCGATTGATATATCGAGCCATATTTTTTTTTTTTAAAGAAGAAGAGACGTTTATGATTAAGGGGATTCAATGATTAGGTAACTTTGTAGAATCCTCATTGGGTTATGACATTCATATCAAGTTATGCTATCTCATTACTGACATTATATGCAAAATTGCATCGTTTACGAATGTTTACGAAATTATGTGCCGTAAGAAATAAAATGGCAGATACACCTACCTACTGGTCCCGATAGTTTGCTAGCAATGACATGTTGTTCTCACATAATATTATTTACACATTATTGTAGGTTATTCGGGAAAATCCCGGGTTAATGTAAATATTAATATGTAAGAACAATGTATAGAAAATTTAAAGTTGATAGCGACTAATCGATTGACAAATTAATAAAAACTATTTTTAATAGTTGATTAAAATCTTTTGGGTCTTCTTGCCCGAACAATTTTGGGCACTGAAATGACTGAATCAAGAGTTTTTACAGAGACTGAAACGCAAAGCTTGTAGATATACCTCTATAAAAGGCAATAATTCTAAATGTCCATAAATAACTATCCTGTGTATAATTTTGTCCTTTTCCGGTTAAAATGACAAAGTTATATTCCTATATTTAGTGAATAGTTTCTTGTAACTGTGTTGTTGTGGTAAATTAGATTTGTACCATATAACTATGAAGAGAAAATGAAAATAATTCAAAACAATGAATTCCTTTGTTTTATTTCTTTATAACAATACTAACGAGACCCTTTGACCCTCGAGAAACGCAGACTGATAGTTGCTGAAAAGACAAACCGAGTGTTCTGCTCAAGGTAGGTACCTAAATATAGGTACTCGTATACCTACAGTTATTGATGTTGCCATTAACTATATAAATTCAGTTAACGTACCTTGTGTCGTGACAAAATGACGATTACGAAAAGGGGTGAAATTCCAGTGGGTTCTGTCTGCACCAATATAGCTCCCACACATATCCCACCCCAGAAAAAAAGGACCCTAATGTGGGATAGAGATATAGAGTGGGATATATAGATAGTTTCTTTAATGTGATTTGTGATGATAGTCAGAGGCGTATTTTCAATTTTGGCGCCCCGGGCCATTAAGATTTGCCGCCCCGTAAATGCCGATAAATAAAATTTATAAGTAAAATTAAATTTACACACCACGTAAAAAAACCAAAACTTAATTATAGGATTGATAGGTCATGTATTCGGTTATATTTATTGATTGACAAAATCATCAATGACGCTGTAATTCATGGCGTTCGTTAACTCGGCTTCCATATCTTTTATATTAAGAATAGCGAAGCTATTTAGGCGTTCTTCACTTATAGCGGATCGTAAATATTTTTTTATTATTTTAGGTGCAGAAAACGAAAGTACTGCACTACAATATTAGGCCAGTTGACTGCTTTTTTTATCAATCGATCCCTACCCTATATTGTTCAAGGGATGAAATGTCTTTATGGGAGTAATGGCCTTAAAACTACACAAAATCCAGAAATGAGCCTCAAAGTCGGACATTCCTATTTCTCGCGAAAACGCTCCTTACAAACTGATGAGAACATATTTTTATGACATCACTTATTCCTAGCCACGCTATCTTTAAACCAGATAAGTATTTATATTCAATTTTAATTCACTGCGGTGGTGCCAAAAAAATGCGTAAGGCAATCTCTACGTACGGTAAAGATTCTTTTAAATATTATATTGTATTTAAGGCATTTTGACAGTTCTCGAATTTTCCAGTCCTTAATCTATGTTATCTTAAGTAAATTGTGTAATTAAACTCAATAATAGCTGGTAAACATGAAAGTACCGTGAGCCAAATCAATTGAATAGAGTTATATGTAGATACTTAGTTGAATTGTTTTGTTGAATAATCCGAAACAGTTATTTCTTAATACAGAATTAAAGTAAAGTAAAAGAGAGTGCTTCGAATAAACAGTTATCCAGTAATCGTAAGTATCGTACCTATTCCGTCGTTAACTGCCTTTATAAAGTACATATAATTATAGTAGTCATAGCATTGACATATGTGCTTTCATATATTATGTATCTGTTTGAGACAATGGATAGTTGTACTGTTAGTTTTTATTGTTGAATGAACATAAAGCTTAATATTGTTGGTATCTATTCCTACCTAAACTGAAGCTGTGTATAGTAGTATACTGAAGTTTTACTTCAACTATGGCAAATAGCCGCGTTTTGTGAGCGTGGCGCAGCGGGGCGCGACACCGGTGGGGCTAATGTAACGAAATAAGTCAAATAAGGCACAAATTCCGACGGCAGCGTCGCGCCCCGCTGCGCCACGCTTACAAAACGCGCCTATGTGCCCAAGCCTTTAGTGTTACTCGCTATCAAACAGACTTTTAATGTTTCTACCCGTGAGCTGTTTAGCGATGACTGCCTCTCGATATCCGTTATAAAGTATGATAGTATAAAAAAACTTTCATTTATACCCCGATGTAGATCATTTATTGAATGGACGCCCAAAAGCTCAAATATACTTTATCAAGTAGGTACCTAATCCGTAAATAGTCTTAAAATATAGTCAATTTATAATTATAATTAAGTATGTGTTTATCGCTAAGTTAAGTAATGTGAAATATTGCGAAAATTTGGGGCTTTTTATTTTATACCCTATATCTGGGATTAATAAAAACTATTTTTAATAGTTGATGAAAATCTTTTGGGTCTTCTTGCCCGAACGATTTTGGGCACTGAAATGACTGAATCAAGAGTTTTTACAGAGACTGAAACGCAAAGCTTGTAGATATACCTCTATAAAAGGCAATAATTCTAAATGTCCATAAATAACTATCCTGTGTATAATTTTGTCCTTTTCCGGTTAAAATGACAAAGTTATATTCCTATATTTAGTGAATAGTTTCTTGTAACTGTGTTGTTGTGGTAAATTAGATTTGTACCATATAATTATGAAGAGAAAATGAAAATAATTCAAAACAATGAATTCCTTTGTTTTATTTGTTTATAACATTACTAACGAGATCCTTTGACCCTCGAGAGACGCGGACTGACAGTTGCTGAAAAGACAAACCGAGTGTTCTGCTCAAGGTAGGTACCTAACTATAGGTACTCGTATACCTACAGTTATTGATGTTGCCATTAACTATATAAATTCAGCTAACGTACCTTGTGTCTGACAAAATGACGATTACGAAAAGGGGTGAAATTCCAGTGGGTTCTGTCTGCACCACTATAGCTCCCACACATATCCCACCCCAGAAAAAAAGGACCCTAATGTGGGATAGAGATATAGAGTGGGATATATAGATAGAGTTTCTTTAATGTGATTTGTGATGATAGTTAAACATGAGAACTCTGTATGGAAATTATTTTTTTTTACCTTTTTATGCATTACATTACTGCCAAATCTAAGTAATTACCAAATCTAAGTACCTACTTAATAATTATCGTCACATAACTGACATAGTTAATTTTTCTACAAGTCACGCTAATTAGGGACATATTTTTCTGAAAACTCCCGAGTAGGTACGAGTAATATTAGTCCATGTAGGAAGTGAGAGGCTCGGAACGCCAGAACAACACACCCCTCCTTGCATTTAAGGCCTAAAACCAAGCTCCGTCAACGCAAAATTCCAACACGGACTAATTAGTTTTAGTAAGAGAATGTTACTTCATTCCTAACACCACAACCAGCTACGGCCGAACGGTTTGTGTTTGTCCGTAGCTGGTTGTGGTGTTTTTTTCCTAGACTATCTAGGTCTAGTAAGTAAAAATTATATAAAACTTGCTAAACGTAGACTAAGTGCACAAAGCGCCATTTCTCGAGTATCATGTCCACATGTGTCACTTTGCGAGCTTTAGCCTGGGAACAAATTATAAGCAACTGAGGTCTATTGCGGCTGTGAAACACTAGATGGCACTATAGTACTTAGTCAGCAATGCTGGAAATTATATACTGTAATGGTCTTCGTCTAAGTAGCCTATGTGAAAGCTCTAGGCCTAGTCTTTGCCTATTTCTCATTCGCCGTTTCATTCGATCATTCGATGAACGAACGGTATGATAATCAGTAGTATCAACCTAACAGCGCAAACTGATTCACTAGAGCGGCCTGACCTTGTTGTACTCTGTGCTTATCTATCTAACCTTAAAATATATCCAAGTCCTGTCCTGTCAGTAGTTATTTATCTGTGCAGCAAGTAACCTGTTTTCTGACGGACCGTGTTGTTTGTTTTGTTTTGATTTCATCCGAAGGCTTACGATTTAACAATTCATAAGCTCAGACCAAAGTTGTTATAAAAATTCGGGTGCCATGTTGTTTTACTTAGCGGGCCTGTTCGTGACATATTTATCTTACAAAGTTTACTATAGAATGACATCGGGAAAATGTACATGTAAGACAAAACTCCATAATAAAGTGGTCATTGTCACTGGCGCAAATACCGGGATAGGATTCGAGACGGCAAAAGACCTCGCACGGCGCGAAGCAAAGGTCATACTCGCTTGCAGAGACCAAAAGAAGGGCACCAGAGCGAGAGACAATATTATTGAGGCCACCGGCAATCATAATATTATATACAAACAACTGGACCTTGCTTCATTAAAGTCTGTACGGAATTTTGCATCACAAATTATCGCGACGGAGACTAATGTCCACATCCTTATCAACAACGCCGGCACTGGAAAACTAGATAATTCGTTAACCGAGGACAACCTTCCCGTAGAAATGCAAATCAACCATTTTGGTCCCTTTCTTCTTACTAAACTGCTACTACCCATAATTAAAACTTCAGGTCAGAGTAGGATAATCAACGTGTCGTCTTTGATGCATCAATATGGCACAATAGACTTGGATAATATCCATAGACCGGCAAAGACTTGGTTGCAGCACTCCCGTGTGTACTCCAACTCCAAGCTGGCCAACGTACTGTTTACCAAGAGGCTGAGCCGCGACCTGGTAGGCTCCGGCGTGACTGTGAACTGTCTGCACCCAGGCGCTGTTAACACGGAGATATTTCGCCACCAACCCGTGATATCAAGATTTTTAATTCGGCTCATTTTCAAAACTCCAGAGGAAGGAGCTCAGACAACAATCCACCTGGCTGTGGCGCCAGAGCTGAGTAAAGTAACAGGAAAATACTTCGCAGATTGCGTTGAAAAGGCATCTTCGCGTCGCTCCGAAGATCAAGAACTCGCAGACAAACTGTGGGAGCTGTCCGATAAGATTACCAACGAAAATTAAACACCTTTTGAATGCCAAAGACGGAAAATGACATACAGAGGCCACGACGAAATAAATGACAGATGGTACTTTCGAATGACAAAGGTACTTATGAGCTGAGGTTTCAGGGCTCACGGCCTGGGATACCTACAGTTCTTGTAGTCGTCGTAGAGCCGGGGTTCAAAGGGCTTCTTGGCCATAACACGACATATGATTTCAGACGTAGTGAAAATCCTTTGATGCCGACGTAGTAATTTTAAGCCCTTTCGGCATGACTATTAAAAAGAACTGTATTCACGCTTATTTATTACCAAAAATATACTTTATTATTCGATTCTTCTCGATTAATGGCTGTTACGTATACCTTGTGCGTACACATGGTGTTAGCCCAAGTATTAAGTTAGATATCGAAAGCAATGAATTTCATTCATTAATATCTAACAATTAAACCGTTTCAATATGTGGCTGAATATGAGTTCTGTTTACCTATTTTAGTATTAGGTGGCCAGTAATTGAAACCTCATTAAAATGCGTTCTTTGTAAAGGTATAAACAGAATTCATTATCAGCATAAGGTAACCAGTTATTGATATGATGGCCAGTTACTGATGGCGACGTCCCCTGGGTATCAGTGTGGTATCAGTGGCGGTGCGTAAATTATTTTCTGAGGCTCCGACAGCGGCTCCGTGCCAATATGGCTTTTTGAGCCAACGTAACCAATAATTACAAATACCATTATCAGATTTCTCGAAATTACGTATAGGTACCTAGTAGCTAATAGTAGATAGAAATGATAACTTATTTATGTGTTTTTGTATGTAGTTTCGTAGGTACTGATGCCAAAAATAAATTAGACTTCTTGGGATTTTGAAATTTTTTATTGTAGGTATGTGTAAATATCAAAATTTACAAAACATGTTTGCAATAGCAAGCAAATTCGAAATCGCAAGGAATGTTTGATTTGATACAAACTAGCTGTTTGCATGGTCATTAGTTAAGTATGAAATGTAAACTTATTTAAAAGTTCTTAGGATAAATGTACAACACATCAACTCCCAAATATGTATGCAATAAACGACTCTAAAATAATTTCTAACGTTACATCTAACAGAATTAGCTCTTATATTTTAAACGATTAGGGATTCACTTTACACAAACGGTTAATATTTTATGTTGGTGGTAATGATGTAGTCGTCTGTTATCTTTTTCTGCGCCTGTGTTCGGAACGGGCAGCGTTGGGCTTAGACTTATCCTTGTATTTTGAATCGTCTGAAAACATGGTAAAAATTCATATAATCTTAGTGTGTAAGGAATCACATAGTAGATTAGTTTGAATTAGGTGGAGCAAAGTAGATATAGATGAACTTTTATTACGGGATTTGGAACCTTTATAGACTTGGTTGACCATTTTTTGCACTGGCCTGCACCTCCCGGTAGGTAACTGCACTATTGGATTTGTGACTTCGTTTTGAAAAGGAAAGTTTTAAGCGCTTCATCGTTCGAATGGGAAAAGAAACACGACTATTTTCGGTTGTGTATTTTTTGGCTATATATTTTATTATCTAATAAATACCGAAACACGATTAATTAAGTTTTCTCAATGAATCATTCATTCAATGGATCGTTGTATTCCTTATTTTCCTTAGCTTAGGTTTAAAGCTTGGTCACATAGGGCGCGTTTTGTGGCGTGGCGCAGCGGGGCGCGACGAATGTGTGCCTTATCTCGTTACATTGGCCACACCGCTGTCACGCCCCGCTGCGCCACGCTCTCAAAACGCGCCTATCTGCCGAAGCCTTTTAGTGTAATATAAAAAGGCAGAAATACATGACTGACATTATGAGATTCTTGACGATATGACATTAAAAGCATTACAGATCAACATCATTTTCGTAAATAAAAAAAAACAAGCCTTGCATTTCGTTCTTTCGTGCACGAGAGGCGTGTGGTAGCGAACTGGTTAAAAACAAACCTCGCTCGCGTTCTTTGTGTCGGCGACGATCCCGTTCCCGGTGGCGATCTCGCTCGCGGTCGCACGAGCCGCGCGACTCCGGCGACGAGCGGCGCGCGGGCGGCGCACGCGCCGGCGGCGGCTCGCGCCACCACCACTGCGGCGGCGCGGTCGCTGACGACCGCCCGCGCACCGGGGAACCGCCGCCGTAGCCTGGCCCCGGCATCTGCTATGTTAGTACAAAAAAATATTCTTACTGTTTCGGAACAATGAGGAACCCATTACATAATAACGTGTAATATTAGTGGAAGTCTCTTATTTCCAATTGCTTTTATTAGTAAGAAAGTTTCAGTTACGCAATAGGCCTCTAGTTGGACACGTGAAAATAGTAAAAGAGCCCTCATTTCAAATTTCAGACTTTCACGATTAAACGGGACGTGAACGTGACCAAAACGGAACTTAACTGTATTTAAAAATGTAAAAAATTTCAACTTTTCGTGACCGACATTCTCCTCGCCTTAGAGTTAGACTTAAGTGGGTATGATGGGTACTTAAGTACTTATACTACTATAAATAAGGACAATGAGAACACTACCGGTGGCGGGTAGGTGGGCTGACAGAAGGCGGGCACTGGTGCGACCCTCTCTCCCTCCGAGCACACGGGCGCCACCAGCACGGGGCCTGACGGAGCCGCCGACGCCAACTGCGCACGAACAACATCTCAATGCTTAAAAATAAATGGTAACATTCCATTGCAATTAATGAGTTCACTCTGTCTCTGTCCACCACCGCAAAACTACAACGCAAATCGTCTACGAGGCATAATGCGAGTTGACTACTCTTTAGCACATGGTGAATGGAAGTGGTGGAAGCTTGGGTCGCATAATCTCAATTATCAAGTCATAACAATCCTTCAAGTTCCTGATGGTAAGCACACGGGCGCTGCCTACCCTTTATAGGTTCTATAGGTATCTACACTCCTTTTTTGAAGAACGTCATACTGTAGCCTCATGGGAGGTTACCTTCTGCTTGAGGTTGTTGAAGTCATTGCTCATGTCGCGGTAGCGCTGCAAGCACTCCTGCCACATGCTGGCCATTTCTGCCATCTCCGAGCGTTGCTTGTTGATCTCCTCCTGAATACCAGCGTGAAACAATTGTTTTTTTAGAATTCGTTTACAGGCCTATATAAACTCTTATAACGGTCTTTTACCGTCCCATATTATCAAACCACGGTTAGGAAGGGATTGAGCTCATAGGTCAGTATTGAATTAATGCATGATATGACATTGTGGGTGGTAGAGTGTGCAGATAAATTAAATTGTTGTTTTACTACCATGAACTTCTAATGGGAAAAATATACCTCAATACCTACTGAAAATAATTACTTTTAGAAAAACCATAAAAATTATTGAGCTATACCACCATTGTCATCAGACTTCTTTTAAGAAGTGCCTTTGTGTTATCAACTTATCATTTTCTAATGAAATATGTTAGTACTATTAGTATTTTATTTTATTTTGCAATTTCATAACGCGAATAGGATGTGAATAAGTGACAGGAATGTCAGCTATGATAATTAACATTTTTTATAAAACAACTTTTGCCGAGAATAGAGTGCAAATGAGAATATTCAAAGCATACTATGTAAATCTTTTGGTTCTACTATGAATAAGTGTCTGGACTTATGAAGATGTCAAAGATTGACTTATGATTATATTTAATCATTTATAGGTACGGTCACGGTACTCTCGAATCCCTTTCTAAACGCGGTTTGATAATACCAGTATGACGCTAAAGGAAAAGCGTTCAAAAGATTACACTTAACCACAACGACTACACTCTATCTCTATTTGAAGACTACCATCACATCTATTATAACTATCGCATCAAAGCATGAGTGCAGTGTTTTATAGGCGTTTGAATGAATAAAGATACATGTTTTTGTAAAGTTTAGTTTGGTGCAAGTGTACCTGTTGTTTATTATATTATGAAGGTAAATTGCATAACCTCAGCACGTATCTAAACGCAGCTGCGAGCCTCGTTGCATATTTGACAAGTAGGTGAGGTTCCGAGGGCATACCGTCGTCTGTATAAGCCTGGCGTCCGTGTCTCCCACGTCGCGCGCCACCGTCTCGTAGCGACGCATGCACTCACGCCAGAGACGCAGCTGCGCGGCCGCCGAGTCTCGGGCGGTGTTCGCCGCTGATTCCTATATAGAAATCATTCCTTGTGGTTAACAAACGAACCTCGCTCGCGGTCCTGGCCCGGTACCGCGAACATCGAAGTTCGTATATTTCGGGCATCTTTCTCTTTTACCCCAACGGACGGTTTTTCAGACGTCATGAGAGTGACAGAGACAATCGTCCGAAATTAACGAATATCGTTGTTCGTGGTAGCGCCGCTGGTGTTGGCGGCGGTCCCGCTCCCGGTGGCGGTCTCGTTCGCCCACAACGGATAGGCGAATAATAAGTACATCAATTTCAATAACTTCAAACACACCAAACCTATTTTACACCATAATCTTAAAAAATCTAAAGTAGGTATGTGAGTTTCAAGTTAAGCGACAAAAATGTCAATAGCTGGCGGTGTCTTAAATTGATCATAAGTAGGTAATGAGCTACTAACGTTGTCATTGTAATACATCGGATAACATATATGGAATAATTATTACAGTAACAGCCTTCTCTCCCGATGTCTGCGAATAGCCCTTAAAGCATCGCATCAACTCTTTCCACAAATTCATCATCTTGTCCATAGCTTCTCGTTGTTCCATAATTTCTTGCTGCAATAAAGTTATATGTTTTTATACGTGATAGGTAGGTACACCACGACATATTAATATATATACATATCAAGGTAACCAAATTTCTCACTAGCAGTAGAAGAAAAGAAATACCAGTAAGTACCTACTCAAACTGTCTTTCTCTTACGTAAGTGCTATCACCTCATAAAAATGAATAAATAGCTAGGTTACCTATTCCTTATTTTCTCTATTTATTCTCTACAATCCATACTAATATAATAAAAGCGAAAGTAACTCTGTATGTCTGTTACCTCTTCACACTTAAACCGCTGAACCAATTGGGATGAAATTTAGTATAAAGAGAGTTTGAACTACGAGAAAGCACATAAGATAATTTTTATCCTGCAACCATACTTTAAAGACGGGCATGGCTGGCCGACGAAGTCGCGACGAAAAGCTTAGTACCTAGTATATAAATTATAATCAATATAATACCTACTAATAAGTATTTAGTTAGCAGCAATTATAGTCAGTTATAGTTAGCTATAGTTAGCTATGACTGACTCTGTTTTACCAACCTTCACTAATTTTAAGTAATTGCTGCGAGCACTAACGGTACTCTCACCATCTGCAACACTTAGACCAGAATCTCTTTCTCTTTCAGAAAACCTCTCTTTAAGCTCCTCGTCCCTAGATGTTAGCGAAGCTCTTTCAAATCGTTCTAAATTGTTTTTAGCCCGGCGGTCTCGTCCATCTTTCAATGAGTGGTATTTGCGTTCGCGGGAAACAAATGGTTTGTCTTCATAATATTTGTCCCGTTTCTCCATTTCCTGGCACCTCATGCGCTCTCTGTCTTCGTATCGCCTTTCGTCATAACGCCTGTCTCTATGATTGTCACTCCTTGTGGTTCTGTGTTGTCTATCATCCTCTGTGTAAGGATCCCTGTGCACATCGTAGCTCCTGCTGGTCTGGTTGTAATATGTTTTCTTTTCATGTTCATAAGGTCTTTCCCTGTTCGGCTCAATAACTCTATCGTAGTCTCTATTGAGTTCTATATCGCGATCATATTCCCTATCGGATTCTCTACGATAGTCAGATCCTCTAAGAGGATCACGGTTAGGTTGGTGTTTCCTGTAACCTCTGTAAGATTGGTTGAGAACACTTCTGGTGGGAGCAGGTCTGGGAGCATATTCACGTCGCCTGTCATCTGCCGAGGTGTGCATCTTTGATCCGCTGACGTCTAGTTTGCTGGAATACTGTTCTCTGTACCGTTTTTGCTCTCCCACTGTGTTTTCTTTGTCATAAGGGCTGCTGTATCCCCTAGCTTGTGCTAACTGCATGCGAGATTGTGTAACGTTTTCCCGACTGCGTAATCGACCGGCATTGTCCTCCTGACTTCGGACTGATGACAAGGGGATATTGCCTTGAGAATTTTCTTGACTTGTTAGCTTAACGGGGTGGTGATCTACATCGTTACAGGTTTGATGTCTTGATACACCTTCACATTGAAGTGACTTGTGGCTAAGTGAACGTTGCTGAAACATGTCGAAGAGTCATTAGTAGTTAACTTACCTTTTCCTTACATACTCAATCCTATTTACATGGCGTTAAATCATGTAATGTAAACTCACGACAGTCTTGCTCGGAGGGCTTTCAGTTTTATTGTTCAGAGTAGCGCACAATTTTGCAAAAGTTTCAATCAAAGCATTTTGATCAACTGCTGTAGTTGGATTTTCACTTTTTGGGGGCCTGCAGACATAATAAAAACCGTTGGTATATGTTAACTATAATAGGTTCCTATTCCTTTTGTCCCTCTATTTCAAGGTGTGGCGGTGTCAGTAAATAAAAAGTTGGGGCCAGCGAATAAAGCCCTGCTACGCAGATCTCAAAAAGAGGTGGTCATGTTTGGCGGCGGCGTGCGTATTGGCCGGCACCCAAACTGGAAGCGGAGAGATTGGCCGAGGCGCACAGAAGAAGGGAGCAGAATAGGGCCAGGGAACAGGGTCTGAGAGTTCCTTGCTCCGGTAGGCAGCCAAGAAGAGAGTGTGGAACCCACACCATGGACCTCCTGGGATCGTTCCAAGAATGCTTGGACAGGGGCTTCAAATAGGTCTGTATCAGGATTGTGCAGATACGAATTCTTCGGCCATTATCTGACCCTACACCATCTGGGAACGGGATCACCCCCCTCCCTTGGCGCGGGAGTCCCGACATATTAGAGCCAGGAGCCGGAGGGGCATCATGGATGAAATCACATTACCCCGGTGCCCCTGTACAAACGGCAGGTGGCGAATACACCGTAAAGGTTTTAGTGGGTAGGCTCTTCTCCCACCGGCTAGCGGAAGGGGAAGAGAGAGTCCCACAAACCCCCCACCATGGGCCCTCTCAGGCCCCGGGACATCCGTAAATCATTTGCTCTTCGCCAAAAAAATAATGTACCAGCAGCAAATCGAAATTGAAGCTAATTCTGGACCAATTGCCTTTAGATATTGTCAAGACCAGAGGCAATTTAATAACTGGTATCTCCATGTTGGGAAAAGTTAATGTGTGACATTATCTATGAAAAGGGATCTTATTGTCGATGGCGCTTATAGCATTGTTAAAGATTGCGCGATACAAATGTAACGCGGTTTGACGTAAGTGCCATCGACCATAAGGTCCCTTTTCATAGATAATGCCACATATACAGATATCAAAGATTGGTGGTTAAAATGTAGGAGGACCATTAGGTAAAGTAGATACTTCTCAGGTTCTCTGGGAGAATCGTCGCGGCGCCGGTGGTGGCGATGCTCCCGGTGGTCCCGGTGCTCGCGTCGGTCACGCACCTCGCGCTCGGCCCGGTCGTCCCGCTCGGCCCGGTCGGCTCGCTCGATCGGCGACGGCCCTCGCGCGCGGCTGCCTCTGTCGCGGTCCTCGTGGCGACGAGCGTGGCGTTGTCTGTACCGACAAGTGCGTGCTTGCAACCTTCTCAATGCAATCAGTCGACTATTTATAGATATCTATTCATATTCATATTCGGATGTAGATTCGAATCGAGCAGAGTGAGAAACGTTTTATATTTCATAACAAGTCTCAATCGCCGACGACTACAACTACTCATCATTTATACATGTAATGAAGTTAGCTTGTTATACCTACTACCGAGTAGGTATTCGATTTTCATCATCAGAGTAGCTACCACTAAGTCACCAAGAGACCGTGGCAATAATGGCCGCATCGCGTGTGTGTGTGGTTTTTCGGATTCGTGACGGAGAAATAATAGTTATTTGTGCAACAAGAGAGGAAAGTTGTTTTTTCTTGCGAGTGTTTATTTTGAGTCCCGAGTAAGCGAAAGATTCTATAATTGAATCACGAGCGTAGCGAGTGATTCTAGTGTTAGAATCTTGAGCGTAGCGAGGCACTCAAAAACACGAGATGTAAAATAACTTTACTCTAGTGTGAGACATACAACTTTTCACCTCAGTAGTGAGAACATATTAAAGGTTAAATAAGTTGCCAAAAATTTCATTTTTAGTACAAGCTTTTATTGCCGACTGTACTTTTTTCACAATCGTCATCTACTCTTCGAAAGGATTCTAATGAGCCTTAAACAACACGGGTTTATCTTGTGCATTTTAGGAGTTGCTTTTGCTACCTTCTAACTCCAGCATCAGATCAGATCAGTGGTACCATAATATTGCATTGTAACCGAAATTACATAAATTCAGCCCAATCGGTTAAAGATGTCTGCTTCAAAATTGAGTTGCAAGATTCCATCCGGATAAATATACAAATACATACATCAAGTTAAATAAAATCTTGTAAAATAAATTTAAATGGTAGACACAATTTAAGAACTACGGAGGCTTACTTCTTTTTGTCCCTTTTAATAGCTTCTTCCAAAAAGGTGTAGATAAACGAACCCTGATCATGCGGTACCGATCCGAAAGTGGCATCGCCATCCTAAATTAAAAAAAATAAGATCAAATAACACAATAATTAACTAAATGTGTATAGTCAATTTTTTATTGGGTCTATCAAGCAAATTCTTGGTAGTTAGTTATACCTAAGTATTTAATGTCCAGATGCACGTAACAATTTTTACCAAGTATCTAGAAGAAGTCCGGAGTTTGCAACATGTCATTACGATATCTAGATCTATGTATTTATTCCTCTATGTGCTCCACGCATTTATAAATAACGAAAAACTCTGGTGACGACCCCTTGATGTTTGTTTCTCTCTTAATGAGTAGACGTAGTTTTCCCAGCTGTGTTCTCAATTCTCATAGCATGTCGCCGAATTCGCGTCAATGTTATGGAGTAACCCTACTGTATTAACATGCCTTTCAAACATTTAGAATGACCTGATTCTATAGAAACCTGGTACCTAGGTACAGATTCCTTTATTTGTTGGTACTTAAGCAGCAGAATGGAATGTATTTAAATGAAATAATTGAAAGAAACCTACTCGTTGCGGAGAGCCCGACCGGGGCGTGGACACGAGACCCGCCTTCAGAGCCAGTGACATATTATCTTTTCTTCTATAAAAAAAAACATAGTCTTTATTTAATTGATTAATATTTACAGCAAACGTTTGTATGCAAAAGAAAATATTTCTATTTGCATACAAACGTTTGGGGAAGATAGAATGGATTCGTACCTACACTTTTCTCTAAGACCTGTAAAACGTGAAACTAACGGCAATTTTAAAATCGGATGATACTTCACCATCCCCTTATCTGTCTATAATAAAAGCATATTTCGATTTCGATGCAAGGCGGCTTCGTCGAGCTATAATGATTTTACCATAGGTAGTCTTATCATTAACCTTTTGAACGCTTTTCCTCTCGCGTCAAAATGTGACGTGTACGCCATGACATATGACTTGTGAAGAACAAATATAAACCTTATCTGTCAGCAGGACAATTGCTTTGACAGAGTCTGACATATCCACTTTAGTGGTCGGTGGCGTGGCAGGCACGACATCACGCGACCACTTTAGTGGTGCTTGGCGTTCAAAAGATTAAACAGTATTCGCCCTCGGCCGCTTCACTAGCTCTTTTACTTAGGAAGCTTTAATTAAACTTTCAATATAATGTCAAATTTTATGTACAGTCAGCGTCATATTGTTGGTAGCATTAAAAGTACTCAAAAAGTTCGGTACACCATAGAATTTGTATGGTGTACCCAACTTTTTGAGTACTTTAGATGCTACCAACCATATGACGCTGACTGTAATAGGTATCTACCTCCATAAACGTAAATCAATTAATAATGAATAGCAGGAAAGGAAACTTACGTGGAACGTCGGTGGCGACGCGGCGAACCCTGCGACGGTATTGACGGACTACTGTCGACAATCCTAGTAAGCAAAGAACATTGGTAGCGAGCAGTAAAGTACCTACCCGAGACCACCGTTAGCATTCAGCCATTTTGGCCAAAGCAGA
This sequence comes from Grapholita molesta, assembly GCA_022674325.2. Lineage (NCBI taxonomy): Eukaryota > Metazoa > Arthropoda > Insecta > Lepidoptera > Tortricidae > Grapholita > Grapholita molesta. The sequence continues at coordinate 4,490,967 of CP053121.2, read as the reverse complement.
GGACAGGGCAATGTTGCTTTATACTTTGATATGAATAAGCATCGCCAGGGGCAAATTGTTGGTAGCAACCAATGTAGCCAGATCGTTGTTGGTACAAATCTTTATTTGCATAGCATTAAGGATGTGTTTAACCACTTTGACTGCAATAAATTATATGATTTAGTGTGTGCTACAGAACTACAGGGAAGGGGGGCTTTATCGAAATACACTCAAACAATACCGGATTTTCATACGGTTTTTAGCATTGACATATGAATAAGTAAATCGAGGAAGCTTTATGCGTACAAATTATGTATGTTTTGTGTACACAGGTTAAATTATAACTCTGTCCGAGGCCGGATTTGAACCAGAATGTCTAATTTGTATAGTTTGTTGCATATTTTTCTGACAATAAAGTCATAATTATTTAGTAAATACCTGTTCATACTTCTCAGGAATTAAGAAGTTATTATTTTATTTTAGTGGCCACCTATATTACTCCTAATTAGTAAAAGATTACCGCTCAGAGTAACCAACCAGCGACGAGATGCGTTCTGACGCATGCTAGTTCAAAATTTCAAGGTTTCTTGTAGATAGTTCATAATCTAACGTGAAAGAAATCGTTAAATTGTAAGCCATATTAGGGTTCACAATTTTTATACAGTAACAATCTCGTGAGTTAGATTATAATCTAACGGCATTTACAATTTTACGATGGGATATGCAAAACATGTTAATAATCTATTTGTATCACCTCTCATCGTGAATCGGAAAAGCATCTGTTTTCGAAGGAACAGTTTCCTGTAGACTGGCTTTAGCGGAAACCACACGGATTCGACCCTGCTTTGAAAACATGGTTATAATTAGTGTCAATATGTATCATTGCTAATTTATTTTGTCAGGCGAGTACTTTACTTACGCTTGTCGAGCAGTCACTTGCGGACCTTGCTAAAGATCTGCCCTCTCCCTCCCTTTTCTTTTTTCCACGCTTACGTTTCGTTGCATCGAACACTTGAAATAATTTCTTACTTTCACTTGCCTTGCACTCCATTAGTCTAATGGGTTATGAGACATGCGAATATAAATCCAATGTAATTTTATGATGAAATCATTTCTATCTGAGTTAGGTAGTACAAAAAATAATTTAAGTTAAGATGTTAACCAAACATACGCGGATAACATGGTTAATGACGGATGTGACATAAATTGAATAAAGAATTTAATTGATAAAAGCAATATAATTTCCTGCCAGTTCTAAAATATGCTACGTATTAAGCTGAGACTACATTAGGTTAAAAATAGGTAAAGATGAGATGACATAATATAATTAAGAAAAATCGAAGAGGACCCGACGTTTGAGGCGGGATTTGAAGCCGCATCTCCAGCTATAATCGCGTTAGTTGCATAGATGGCAGCACCATCTCTTTAGCTATATCAGAAACCCAAGTGATTCATATATAGGAGGCGCAAGCACGTAGTGTTATATTTAATACACAAGATATATTTCAGCCTAACATATTACTATATGCTTGATAAATTTCAGCCTTAGGCTTAGCCGCGATAGCTGGTCATGCGTGTTCGAATCCCGCCTCAAGCGCGCCCTCATCGCTTTTTCTTTAGCATATATAATCTATTTTCAATTTATAATTCATATGAGGTGATTGGATCGTACTTGATCCAACAGGTATCCTTAGCAGTTCAGCGCAGGAATGCTGCAGGCATTATGGGAAACCTTTGAGTCAGGTACGATGCAGGGGGGGTTACTTTAGGCAAGTTTTAAGTTTAATTTATTTTTCCTTGGTGTTCATTTTACTTTCATTATTTATTATGTTATTTTGTGAATGTGAAGAATATGTATTTAGAATAAAGTTATATAGATTCAAATAAATAAGTAATAATAAATTAGTTTTCAAGTTAGTGCGGACCAGATTCTGCCATCGTGTACGACCTTAAGCGAGTCATGCTTGCAACCAAGTGAAATTTTCGGGTTGCTGCCAATACGTTTTATTTATTTAATACTTGTATTGTTTTAATTCTTTTAAACTATTACTATATAAAATATGTAATTCACGCTGGTGTTCCATGTTTATAATAAACTAGGCATCAGAATTCATAACACGAATAAATATCCGAATTAATTGAGAAAAGCAACAGGCTACACGACCGGGTTTGCGTATGTGAGCGATACGGAAGGTGTGCTTACAGAACGTCAAATGTCAAACTTGTATGACTAGTAAGACCGTAACGAAACGTCATGTCACGTCACTTGTCATCCCGTACCTCAAGAACTACCGTTAGACCTGTTATATACAAGTTTTCAGAAAAAACATTCTTCAATGAGCGTGACAAGGAAAAAGTTAAATTATGTCAGTTTTTCTGAAAACTCCCATTATGCCGACACACATTCCCTTACAGGCATATAGGTGTCGCCACGAAAGTTGAAGTACTGTATACAAATTAATGTATGTTGCACAGTTGCCATCAGACAACCATCAGATATATCGGAGCTGTGAACACAGATATCTGAACATCGCCTCTTCAAAGCGATAGTGCATGTTCAGATATTTGTGACCACCTCCACAGCTTCGATATCTGATGGCGGCTGTACGTGAATAGACTACATATAAACTATAATATTATTTATGATTGAATAAAACTTGCATATAAAAAAGGTATCTAAATCAATAAAGGTTAAATATATGGATGTGAAAAACTATCGTAGTCACAATATTACGAATATCTCGTAACCGTTTCTATATATACATGTTTTATGCACAATACTTCGTTAAAGGCTTTTTCGGGGCACCTAGGCGTGTATTGTGAGCGTAGCGCAGCGGGGCGCGACGCTGCCGTTTGAATGACACCGGTGTCACGATGTGCTACCGCTACGCTCACAAAACGCGCCTATGTGCCCAAGCTTTAAACATTTAGTATCGTCTGTTTTAACTTTCTTCAGAATGTTATCGTGTATAACATTTTCATTTCAGTCATTCAATCCGTTCATTCACTACTTTCTCGAGTACCATTACTTTATGTAGCTATGTGTGTGAAATTAACCTCAACTCTCGAGGCGATACTGTATTCACCTATATTTCACTAAAGCCTTATTCTCGAGCGTAATACTTAACTAAATTTGAGATTGTATTTGATCATGTATGTATATTCTATTTGAATCGAGGTGAGCAGAATTATAAAAAAGCCAATTCGAAAAATAAATAAAATTCAGATTCAATTTCAATATATTATAGATTATTGTAATAATTCACATTAAACTTAATTTAAACTTATAGCCCACATAAGCTCCTCACACTCCACTAAGATTTTTTTATAGACAAAGGCGCTAAAGGTACTCGGTATAAAAATCTCCATCATAAAACCAATAAACAGATTCAAGTCCCATTTTATTATAAAAATCAAAATTACGAGTTATAATACATCTTTTCTCAATCGAACAATAGAAATCGATTATAGCACATTGACATTCTTGTAAATAAATCATCGTGGACATAAATAACAAAATCGGATTGTACAGCCTAACACGTCAGACACCGCCCCGGCCGCGCGTCGGCCTCGGCGTATCACTATATGTACACGTACCGACAGGTATAACTCAGTCTCATGTCGTGCGACCACAGCGCTTCGGCGCTCGTCACTACACCGCACTACAGCGTCTATTGTTCGTGGTGGTCGGGCGCGTCCTCCGGCCGCGGCTGGCTGCAGTGGTACAGCACGTCCGCCAGCTCGTGCGCCACCTTCTGGTCCAGGATCTGCGACATGACCAGCGACAGCAGCCGCCGCTCGTGCCGCCGGATCAGCGGCCGGTTCTCCGCGTGCTCCGCCAGCCGCAGCAGCGTGGCCGCCGCGCGCCGCAGCATGTCCAGCGACGTGCCCATCGCGTCCGGGTTGTCCCGCAGCGCCGCCACGCCGTGCTGGTTGGCCACGCCCAGCGCCGTCTGCTCCGCGCGCTCGATGAAGGCCACCAGCTGCGCCACCGCCGGCGCCTGCAGCGCCACCTCGCGCGCCGCCGGCCCGCCCGCGCCCGCCAGGTAGTGCAGCAGGTTCACCGCGAACTCGCGCACCACCGGCCGCTCGGGCCGGCACAGGTCGCGCGCCAGCCCCGCGCACAGCGCCGCGATGCGGCCGCGCGGCGGCGTGGCCAGCACCAGGTCCACGTTGGCGTCCGTCACGCACAGCTTGCACAGCGCCTCCAGCGCCAGCCGCCGCGGCGACAGCGGCGAGCCCGGCGCGGCCGCGGGCGGCGCGTCGCCGGCCACGGCCGCGGGGCACACGGCCCAGTGCAGCAGGCCGTCCAGCAGCGGCCGCGCCACCGCCTCGGGCTGGTGCTGCAGCTCCACGGAGCCGGCGATGTTGGCGCACGCGACGAGCGCGTCCTCGCGCAGCTGCGCCAGCGTGTCCCACCACCACTCGCCCTCGCCGCGCAGCGACGAGCAGCAGGCGTCCTGGTCGGCGTCGTCGCGCGCGGCGCGCTCGTAGGCCCGCGCGCGCGCGGCCCGCGGCGCGTGCTCGTGGTGCAGCAGCAGCAGCTTGCCGGCCAGCGCCAGGAACGCGCCCGAGCGCGAGAACTCCGCCTCGTTGCCGGGCACGAACGTCAGCCCGCGCAATATGTTGGACAGCGCGATGCAGCGCTTGGCGAGCGCGTCGCGGCTCTCGCTCACTAGGTTGAGACTCGGCTCGTCGCGGGTGTAGCACTCGTCCTCGTAGTCCTCGAGCCGGCGCCGCCGGAGCACGCCGGCGGGGTCGCGCACGGCGAGCGCCGCGCGCCGCTCCACCTCCAGCTCCATGGGCTCGGCCTCCAGGTTGTCGCGGTCCTCGGCGGGCGCGGCGGGCGCGGGCGCGGGCGCGGGCTCGGCGGGCGCGGCCGCGGGCGCGGGGAGGCGGCGAGCGGCGCGGGAGCGGGCGCGGGCGCGGGCGAGGGCGCGCGCTCGCCGGGCAGCACGCGCACGAAGGGCAGCGGCAGGAACTCGGCGCGGAAGCAGGGCATGACGTGGTCGGCCAGCTGCCAGGGCTCGAGCGCGTCGTGGCGGTCGGCGGGCTCGTCGGGCGGCTCGGGCGCGAACAGCTCGGCGGCGGCGGCGTCGGGCTCGGCGCGGTAGGCCACGTGCGCGCGCCGCCGCCGCGCCGCCAGCGTGTAGTTCTCGCCGGCCAGCACGCGCACGCGGTCGAGCGGGTCGGGCGGCGCGGCGGCGGGCGCGGCGGGCGCGGCGGCGGCGGCGGGCCCGGGCGCCGCGTACCACGGCGCGGCGGGCGGCGGCGGCGCGTCGAACACCTCCGCCAGCCCGCGGTGGAAGTGCTCCAGCAGCAGGTCGAGCAGCCCGGGCATGTGCTGGAGCCCGAAGTAGCCTATGCAGTTGTCGTCGAAGAGGAGGATGTTGAGGATGTCGAGCGCCCAGCAGGTCTCGGCGAGCAGGCCGGACTTGAGCGCCATGACGACGCGCCAGGCGTCCACGGGCGCCACGTCCGCCTTGGTGAGCCGGCGCCGCTTCTCGCCCGCCGGCGCGGTGGCCTCCACGCACTCGGCGGGGAACGTCATTTCGCGCTTCAGTTGCCCGCTCGGGAGGTTCATGTTGGGGGGACCCTGCACACGAAACGCGGTACATGTTAGTAAAATAGATTGGCACGAAATTGATAAAAACTACGATAGGTTTAGTCGATGAAAAATGGGTATGAATGAGATGACTTACGGGCGAGGGCACGACGCCGGGCGGGTAGGACTCCGCCGGCGGCCGCGGCGTGCCGCCCCACGCCGCCCCTGCCTGACCCTACAAACAATATTGGCTATTTACCATCTACTGAACGAATGAACAAATATTTTAAGAAAAAAAAAAAAAAACATTTTTACCAAAGGAACAGCGTAGATGCGAGTTTGAATCGAACATTCATTTAATCATAAATCGAACTGAATATTTTTTTCAAATAAACAAAACATTGTATGGTCCTCAACTAAGTAACTCAAGGTTAAAATTGAATTTCACATGAAACACCAGTTTAGGCCCGTAAGACTACTCTTTTGTTTAACATCATTCGAACAGCGTTAAAGATGGCGTCAGGGGGCGAATACATATTTCCTCCGCATCTACTATTTATTATTTATTATACTGTATTTAAATGAAATTCTCTTTGTGTTAATAAATGTGTTATGAATGTATAAGCGTATGTAAGGTCTCGACACGCGCACACGCACACGCACCTGCGGCGGGTAGGGCTGGTGCGGCGGCCAGGCCTGCGGCTGCGGCGGCGGGCGCCAGGCGGGCTGCGCGGGCGGCTGCGCGCGCGGGAAGGCGCCGGGCCAGGCGCCGGCGAAGCGCGGCTGCGCGGCGGGCGCGGCGGCCGGGCCGGCGGCGGGCGCGGGCGCGGGTAGCCGTCGGCCTTGGCGAAGTCGGGGTGGCGGCGCGGCGCGCCAGCCCGCCCGCCGCGCCCGGCCCCGGTGTCGGCCCAGGGCCCGGCCCCGACCCCGGCGCCGGCGCCGCTCCCGGGCCCATGCCGGGCTTGCCGCCCCCGTACTGCGGGTGGACAACCTCCGTTCGTTATATGTTCCAAGTGCGGCTGTCGCCCGAATGCCCGGAAATAAGACTTTTCATTCATTTTATTATCTACACCGCGCCTTCCTTTCGACTTTCGATCACTTAAACGAGAACCGGTTTTAAATTGAAAAAAAAAAATAAACCTCCATATTATTTTAATGTTCTTATAAGTAACATGTATGTGAACTTTAAATTCAACTTTATTAAACGTTTGCCTCGATAAGATGAAAAAAAAATCGTATTCCCTCGGCATTTTCCAGTGCGAAATATTGTGCGATACGTTCAACTTGTAGCTTTCTCATCAATGGAATAGCCAAAATTTTAACATACCTAGGTACATTAGATAAATTCAAGATACTTTTGTACCCATGACTTAAAAATGTACAATTTAGACTATTCACAGAGAAACTTCGCAAATTATCCGTCTAAACAATTTTTTTAACATGTAAAAGAAGAGGGCACTATAAAAAGCCACCCGATCCAAATATGTCACTTCAGACTTAACAAATTTCTTATTTCATTATAGTCAGACGGGTAATTCAATTTTGATAGGCAGAATTATATAAAAAAAGCAACAATAGGTGTTATTACTCTGACCGTGATCCCAAATGCTTATTCAAAAATGACGCATGTGGCAGTTCGAATGACCACAGCGGCGCGCTGCCGTTCTGGCCATTCCTAGTAGTTCTGGAGGTTTCACAGAGAAATCCATATTTCGACATTCATTTACTTGTACAACGTCAGCATCACTTGTACAACGTCAGCATCACTTGTACAACGTCAGCATCAAATAGTAGTAGTAACTAAAATAACCCAATGTATCAGTACACACTTTTACTTTTATATCACTCTGTTTCGATATACTTGGCAACTTTGCTGCTACAAATTATATGATGCTGTATTGCTGACTGTTCCAACACCAGCTCCGCTATAATTTCATAACTTAGACAGGTGCCAACGATTAGCAATAAGTTTTCATTGATGAATTATTATTTATGGGTTCAAGTATTTTGCCTTAGAAACATTTGACGCAAATCGTGTGAACCAAGCGGTAAACAATAAATATAAAATGTATAAACCATAATGATGTGTTTACGTCGCTTTTTCAGTGACGGAGGGTCGAACATTTCATGGAGTTTTGTACGCCAGTATATCGTATTATGTACAAAGCTAACCTTCAGAACTACTAGACGCGCCGGTCACGCCACCGAGTCGCTGCAATATACAAAGCGACTCCGTCGACTAAACTTACGGCTAAGCCGACGTATGATCCGTGTAATTAAAATGCATGCAGATGATTTAGTGACCAAAGATTTATCATAAAAGCCACCACCACACACTCTAAACCTGTACTTCCATGTTTTTATTATGTTTTAGTTAAATTTTGACGGACGGGTTTTGGCCGCGTGATGAATTGACAAACCGTAAAGCCAATAAATTAATTGCACCTCAAGCCGAATTTAGTGAACAAAAAGAAGAATTGAACAGTGATAGGCTTGGTATTTGGTAAAACTAGCTAGTGGTAGTACTCGAATAAAACAAATGAAGCCAAAACCGCGGATGAGATTATGTTTCACATCGATCGCGTTAAAGCATTGTGTTCGGTTTATTAAATCGATTCATAATCGATTTGATATGAACGAGCAATACTTTAATCTTGCGGACTTGAGCGATTTCACCTCGATGCCTTATTTGTAGTGTCACTCCAGAATGTGAGATTAGTTGGTTACTTTTTGTCACAAGCGCTATTATTCGTATTTACTGCTAATAATATTATATATTCTAATTCATGGACAGTGTTGCACACTGTTTTATGGTAGTTCATATAATACAGTCAGCGTCATATAGTCGGTAGCATCCAAAGTACTCATAAAGTTTGGTACACCATAGAATTTGTATGGTGTAACCGAACCTTTTGACTACTTTTAATGCTACGAGCTATATGACGCTGACTGTACATACAGCACACTGATGTAGTGATTACTGAGCACCCAACTTTTTAAGTGGAATTAAAAATGCAAACGGTAAGATTACGTAAGTTTCAAAATGACATGTTAAATATAACTTACATCTAAGCAACTGAGTTTCTACGTTGACAATTATTCCTGTGATTAAAACGTAACCAAATACACCATCACATTCTCAGAGCATCGTACAAGACGCGTGTTAACATCAGAGCGTTAAAACTTAATTCTTAATTCTTTTAGACACATTTTTTCGTAAACTAGCAAACAACCGGGAATGGAACCGGGAAATCGCAAGAACGTGTCAAAAGACATTAGTAGGAGTGAAACGCCCGATGTCGACGGCCGCGCAAGGCGCGAGGAGTATCGCCCGGTCCCGACCGTGGTGGTGCACATGAACCGATCGCCAATGTCGGAAGCGTGGTGGAGTGCGTGGTACAAACGGTCCGTACGGCGTAGGCGCGCGGCGCGGCCGGCAGCGGCGCCACCAGCTGGCGCGCGAGCTGCGAGCTCATTATCCCCCGCCCCGCCCCCGCCGCCCGACATCTGCACACAACAGGCGGTCAGGCGCTCGGCCGGCCGGCCCCTCCGCGACGGTTCACTCCAAGAGGACGCAATGCGACCGACTACTACTGCTATTTTTATGTTTGCAGTTACATATATTTAACAATATCATTTTTTTTTGTTAAATCATATGTCTGTCGCAATTGTCATAATTATAATCATAAAGCTAGAATCTGTTAATCAATATCGATAATTACAGAATGCAAAAAAACAATCACCCTCCTAACGATTGCCCCGGCATTTTTTTCGCAAACTTAGTAACTTTTACGAAAGATTCCCCATCTGAACATTCATTTCAAAAGAAATGTAAGCCTCATTAAAAAGCGCCTAAGAAATAAATAAATAAATCTATATTATACATAAAAATCAATCTCGTAAGTTCGAACCCGCGGCCTTCGAATTGAAAGTCACAAATCTTACTGCAAGGCCACCAATTTTTACCCTGCAACGATATCGATGAAAAACGAATTCTAGCAGTATGAAGATCGCGCCATAGATGTTTTATCGAAAAATAGTAATTACCAGAAAATGTATAACAAATTAGCAGTAGTAGTGTCATTGCAATGCCATCCTTATTGATTGTACCATCACGGAATTCGAGATCGTTTCATTTTTGGATTAAGTTCATCACTTACAAAACGAAACGACGATTTTCAAGTAACGACACATTAGGTTGTGCTACAACATCACAACCCTTCAATTAACTTAGAAACGATCTACGGTTGGTTTACATTTATTTGAAGAAATGAGCCAAGTCATAAAAGATAGATTTAATATTAACCATCTTGTTTTGATCAACTTTCGTTAGGCTGAAGTTACTAGTTTTTCACTTATTATTTTTGGAATTATACAAGTGAGAAGATCATATTGGAAACAAAGTATTTTCGTATTACTGTCTATTTCAAGTACGTTTTGGTCTTCTCATGTCGTTGTCCAATCAAAAATATTTATTTTCCTATAATTAAACATGCTGTCATCATATTGGTCCACTCCATAAATAGAAATTAACTTTCATGCCAAGCTAATAGTTGGGAGTGCTGGGTCGTTTCTACCCTCAACTATTACTTAATTTGTCATGGTTTGCCAGAGTAAAATTAAAAATCCCTGCATCGGCTAACTGCTACGGCTAAGTAAATTTATATTTAATGCATATTTTGTAGTTTCATTGAAATAATGGTTGAGGGTGAACACTGACTCATGGTACATATCTGACAATAAAGTACTTATTACAAGAACTAGTTGAGAGAACAAGTAAAGGTAACAAACAAGATACTTCGGATAACGATTATTACTGAAGAAACAATACAAATTGTGAACAACTCGTGTGTTACCTAAATTCATCATTATTGTTGGACAAACCTTAGAAACAGACAAGGCAATATATATATATATATTCCAAACACAACGCGGCCTTCTGACATGCCAGGCATGCTGGGCATACATATTTTGGGCAGATACTACAAATACACATTCCATTTAGGTATACATATATGTCATTCATAATTATTGTCATTATCTCAACTATCTGTCTAGACTAGGTGTCAGCATCTATAGTTACAACTGGCCCGAAATTTTATATATTAAAGTTTCTCTTTTACAGCATTAACTTTACTAGAACTTAGATCTCATTGAAGATTTAGGGCTTGATTTGAAACTATAGATACAGTACATATTCCTATTTCATAAACATGACCAGAACTAATAAAAAAATACGCTGAGTCACTTTGTGAAATAACGTATGCGGAGTGAAATTTGGACAAAATGCAATGTTGTTTTAAATAAAAAAAACACCATTTTTTTTTTAAATAGTTATGTTTTTATAATAAAGTACCTAATAATGATTAATGTAAAAAAAAGTTTACTCCCATGCGAGATGCTTTACGGTAGTTCTGAGGAACTTTGTCCATCGCTGTCGAAAACATAGATGTGGGCATTTTATACAACTCCAATTTTATTTTACGAATCAAGCTTTGCACATTTTTGGAACGAAAATTATCGCAATATACTCGCCTCTTCAGATTTGCCCAAAAATCTTCAATAGGGCGAAGTTGCGGAACATTAGGTGGATTTGATGTCTTCGGTACCTATGGGGTGTTTAGCTCCGCCATTTTGCTAAGTGTTTTTTTGGAATAATAGCTTGAGGCTAAGTCTGGACAAAACACAGCATTTTCTCCTCTATGACTCGTATTTATGAAATCTCGCACTAATGGCAAACAACGCTCTATGTAGCGATCGGCGTTCACAGCTAAACCTGATTCAAAGAACACCGCCTTGGACATTCCGCGTTCCTGATGGCAGGCCATAGCAAAACTTTTTTAGGAAACTTGGTATGCTCAACATATTTCACGTTCTCATCAGTTGGACCATTGGTCTTCTCAAAATAGTAATTGCCTTGCCACTAGTTTCCATCTAACGTGAAATATGACTCGTCATCCATGACGCAACTCACATTGTTTTTGGCGTAAAATATTTCTTTGACCAATTTACGCAGCCGTATTTTCTGAGTGGATTTTTGATTTTCGGAGACGGTGGATTTAAATTTTCTACACCGCTTATCGATGCCCATGTCATCAAGATATTTTTTGACAGTTTTTCCGTCACATTTAAATTTTCTTCCGAGCTCTCTGTAAGATTTAGCAACACGGCCGGCGGTAATTTTCTTTAGTCGAGCTCTCTCAGAAAACTTGCTCAAGCTGGGATAATTTCCAGAACCAGACTTTCTAGCAGTGGTTGTTTTTTAAGGTAAAAGACGCTAAAATATTATAAATGATGCTTCGACTCTCACCCATTTGTACAAAATGTTCCACCACCTTCGATTTCGGCCATAGGGGATGTATACTGTAGAAATTACATACAGTTTTACGACGGCGTTCTTGGTTATTTACCATAATTACAAAATCAAACATCCAATCCTTATGAAACTTACCAGATTGATTGACAGATATATAGACTTGATATTGACATACACACATATTTTTTTTAGATTTTTGTTTTTTACATTTTATATATTCAAACTTTGTCCAAATTTCACTCCGCATACGTTAGACGACTTTTATATAGGTTCATTTACGTCGATCGATCCGCCACCACTTGCCAGTCTACATTGTAGTTTCCAGTAATTAAGAAAAACCAACTACTCACTACGAGAGCTTCCCGCATTAGGGATGCGGGTTCACCGATCAACGTAAACGAGCACAACAGTTGTCACGTTTGAGTCGTTCTCTAAATTTGACCCTGCGACTAAACTCAGCCTAGCCATACTTAACATATGAAAAGTCTGAAGAGCTCGAGTAAACTTTTACCCATTTATTCATAAACGTCTCCGAAGTATACTTTAGTTAAATTATGTTTTGTCCTTTGCCAATAGCGTTAGATAGAGACAAAACACAATAGAAGTAAAGTAGGCTTGAGAGAGTTTATGAATAAGCGGGTTAGAACGAGCACGAGGAGTCTAGTCAGGTCGGAGCAGCGGTACGTACCTCGTGCTGGTTGGGCGGCGGGTGCGGCGGATGCGGCGGGTGCGGCGGGTGCGGCGGGTGCGGGTGCGGGTGCGGCGCGTGCGCGTGCGGCGCGTGCGCGTGCGCGTGCTGGCGGTAGTAGTCGGGGTAGCCCTGCGGCGGCGGCGTGGCCGCGCCCGGCGCCGCGCCGCGGTAGCCGTAGCCGCCGTAGCGGTACTCGCTGCCGGCACCCAACCCTCTGATTAACATCGCGGTCGACGTGTCCACGGTTCGTTCGAAAGGAATTGTATTTGCCCAGACTAAAACGTTATATCGACTCCACAAATTAGATTCTAATCATTATCATTACGTTATAATCTCCTTACAATGATTTGAAAGATCGTTTTTCTCTTGTGTTATTTAACTAGTCAATATGGGCTTTGTTTTAGGTTTAAACATACAGTTATTTATAAAACGAAAAATACTATTAAGATATAACAAAATCATTCAGTAAATATTCTAGCACAATAATATCTATAAACATTTACCAATTCAAAATTAGACTCAAATACCGGAAACACAAAATAATGAAGTTTCCTCGACGGTTGATCATTCCCGTGTTGTTTAATTACAGATATTGACTTTTCAAAAGCACTATGAAAAGTGCACAAATGTTCGGATTAATACAAATTATTTATTAAAATAACTCACCCGTCCCCCTCGGGGCCGTAAGGTGGATACACAGGCCTCGTGGACTGGTAAGGAGACCCGTATTCATATCCGTAACCGGGCTGGTAACCTGAAATATAAATATACATAGAGTCACATACAGTGCTGAAAGTGTAGTCCAACAAAACGTATACACTATCATGCTCCATGTTTATTATGTTAAAATGTTATTCCATGCAAAAATCAGACCAAGGTGTATTAGGTGTACAATATTAACTAAGTCTAAGTCGATAACACTAGCAAAATAAAATAGACGATAATAAGCCAAAGCTAATGAAAGTTTCTCATTGACTTTAAAACAAAATTATGACGTTATTTATAACACCTCCAGTTCTGAGTATTGAAAGTCACACCTATGTAATACATTTTATTTGGGTCCTAACTTATTTTATACCAATTGTGACTAAATCTTATAACATCGCTAACATGATCAATATTAAATGATATAATTTAGCCGGCGAGTTGTGAACTTTATATAGGACATCAGCAAGAAACTTGAACCTTGTAGCCATTACAAGAGGGCTCAAATTCGAGCTGATTCAACAAGGTGTCGGTTGAACTAACAACCGAAGTACCGCGTGTCAAACGTTATCGGCTTCTTTCATCTATTGTCGTATTATTTAAGTATTTGACATGATTTATCGATTTCGAGTATAAGGACACATAATTATCGTGTCGTTTTTCTTTTTTCTATCTTTAGCGAGTGTGTGTAATACAAATATTGTGTGGGAGCCAAATTTGACAAGGCTTGTTTACAATTTACTATTTCACTGTTTATTTTAAATCGTGAACGTAATCAGTCCGCGTGAAGTACTACAGTGGCTTAAAATAAATGAATATGATGAAGAATGGTGAACATGCGTCGTGTATGGTACAAAAAGTAGAGACGGAGCGCCCGCGAGCAGCCGAGCACATAGTGTAAGGAAGCGACAATGTACGAGCAAGCGGTGGTCCCTGGCGCTCCGCCGGCGCGGGTTACCTGCGGCGCGGCGCGGCCCCGGGGCTCGTCGAACGGGTTGGAGGCGGCGAGGTTGTCGCCGGCCGGCCCGCCGCCTACAACCACACAGCTTGTACCGGGCCGGCGTCGGGCCGGCGCCGTACCGCGAGCCCCGGAGGAATTTACAACGCTCTTTATGGCCTCCTGCCCGGGAACTGGCGTGCTGGCCTCGCGTGAACGAAACGTCGGTGAAGTCCCATGACGGACGTTTTTTTTTAGCATGAATGCTGATATTTTAAATGACTAGCGTGACCGGTTATAAATTCCTCTGGGATTTGCAGTACGGTTTAGGATTAGTGAAAAGCGATCACATGAGCCAAATGATTGGTTAGCTGTGATTATCTGGTTAAAAAATGGAGTTAGTAAAATATTGCGTAAATAAAGAAAACAAGCGCCGCACGCAGCAACGTCATATGCTTTACGGCGCGCGGCCTTTTCTAAGGTAAATATTGCGAAACGAGAAATGCTAAATTTTCAATTAAAAACTAAACTTGGAGAAACAAAATAAATTCAAGATAATAACACTCCTTTCGTAATATTTTTTTCTATGAAAATGTACAATAATATCACTTTAGTTTAGTGCCATTATGTCACAAGGTGCCGCTATTCTCTATTGCACTATACACCAGACCGTCTAGCATGCCTTGCTGTGCGGGACTTTTAACGTCTAGTCACGTTTGACATACTAGGCGGATTGAGAGATATTATAAAATGTATGTTAAGTGGAAGACAATTTATAATATTGCCTGTCTGTAAACGAATTATATCGCGTATACTAAGGTTGATAAGGTGGTAGTCCACCCGATGCCCAGGATCGTTGCTAAAGGGTTCGACGACGTTTTGAACAATGAAGTTTAAATTAGTATAGGTACGCGATATAATCCGTTTCTGTTGTTTTATTTCAAGACAATTTATATTTGTCTATTAGCACTAAAATCAAATTGGCTCACTTGTGTGAAAGTAGTTTGGATACAATTATAAAAAAAATATAAATTAAAAAAATCTAGTTTTCTCGCAGAACTTCTGTTTCAATATTATTACTTCGAAGTAGTTCAACATTTAATATTTTTCGTTTACGAAAATTGTTATTTTCTTCATAGAGGTTATTAATATATCTCAGTATGCAAACTACTAACTCAAAGACCGAGGATGCATTTCGAGAAGTCTGAGCAAATATCACTAGTCAGATGAACCAGCTCAAGAAGGAAACTAAAAGTTCGGTCGCACCCTGCACACAGTTTCGTGTAATTTTAATTAGACAGTAATAAATGCGTAGTATTTCAAAGCACTACTTGAACGTCACCAGATCACTGGTCGTTAAAGGCAGAAACAGAACGAGTAACGAGTGCTCATAAACAGACAGCACACTAGTTGCGAGCCGCGTGCAGGGCGCGAGCGAGGGCCGGGAGGGCCGGGGGAGGGACGACACTCACCCTGCGCGCCGGCGGGCTGCGGCGGGTAGGGCGGGTACTGCGCCGGGTAGCCGTCCATGGCCGCGCCGGCCGCCGCGCCCGCGCCGCCGGGGAACGCCTCCGCCGCCGCGCCGCCGCCGGCTGCAACGACACGGGCCGCGTCAGTCGCGTCACTCACATGCTCGCCTCCGAGTCATATACAGAGTAGTACCGATCCCGGGCCCAGAATGGGGACAGAAAAATGTGGCCCGGACGCCGTAAAGTAACTCGTAAGTCTGACACCGTAATGCGGCATAATTGAATGTCATATCGTCCGGAACACAGCTTTCCGTCGACGTCGACGAGATCAGTACCTAACCATTTTTCACCACATATTATGTTTCCAATCATCTTTAAGTCTGTGACAATTAAAGTGATGCATTATATCAGAATATTCAATTGAATGTTATAAATATTATGGAGAATATTTTTAATCCGCGAATTAATTGACATAATTAGTATCTTTTTTACAGAATAACACGATTTACAAACACACTACGATACGATCGACGATCGAGATTATTTAGAGAAACTGAAGCAGACAACTAACCTGCAGGAGGAGTGCTGTTAGACTTGCCACCCTTCTTCTTGGTGGAGGCCTCGACCTGATTGATGATGGGCTGCGGGTCGATGCCGCCGCGGTCGAAGTGGCACTCGTAGGCCAGCAGGTTCTTGGTGTAGTGCTTGCGCAGCGTGTACGCCGCCGACGACGACGCGCCGATGCCGAGCAGCCCCGCGATGTCTTTCCACGTCTTGTTCTTCGTCACCTGGAACCGGGAATGGAGCGTTGACGAACGAAAGTGCAAGGAGAGAGCTAGTCGGCGCTGATCGTAAAAACGAGCGAGTTTTACTGGAGGTAATAAACTAATGGTAAGTTACATTCGAGAAATCTCCGACTGAAACATGAAGCAAAGTCGCGCGTGAGCGTTTTAGGTTATTACTTCGGCGAGAACACGATTGAACGTAAACGGAGGGACATAAAGTGCGCATGTTTAGCGGCGATAAGTCGGAATGTTAACGAGTGGAGAGCTGACCGTGATGCGCGCGTGCGGCCGGCCGAGCGCCGCGCGACTGGCCCCGGCGGGCGGCCGCCTGCCGACTGCCGACTGCAGGCAACATTGTGCGCTCGAGCAGTCTCAGCGAACGCTCCAATGATAAAAATTTATTAACTATCGTTAAAGCCCCGGCGAGTTTATGGCGCCTATTTCCATAATGCCGGTACATGCACTAACATAAATCCTGCGCGGAGCCCATTAGCCTCGGTTGCATCACGAGCGCCGCTCGTAAGTTTTACTATCCGCGCTTAAGTGATATTCCGCAGTGCAAATGTTTACGTTCTGTAAGGCGACTACGCGTATATGCAATTGTGTATAATTTGACATAATACTGAAGGGTGACCTTCCTTTGACTTTACATTGGAAACTCGTTGAAATATGCAGTCTGCCTGTTCTAAGCAACAGTGCTCAAATATGGTTACATATCGAGGCGGAAAACACTAAAAGAAAGATTGCCAAAGAACTATTCATCACGGCATTTTAGGAGAAAAGTATTGACCTGATCCGAAACTACGCTACCGTCAAATGGGACTGGCCCGGCAATGTTTGTCGCATTCACAAAAAGGTGGGCGAAAACAATCAAAGTGGGTCATACAAGGTGGGAAACGAACCGTAAGGCCAGAGGAGATGACTCGATGACCGTGATCGACGGGGAGAAATAAACTAGCACTAATAGGTTCATAAATTAGTCCTGAGATTGGCTCAGGACCGGGATATGTGGCGTACTAGGAGAGAGGCCTATGCTCAGCAGTGGGCGATAAAGGGCTGATATGATGATGATGAAATTAGTTAAGTAACGATCCTAACAAATGCCCACTTTACCCAGTTTAAAGTCTCAAAATCCAAGAAGCATCAATAAGATTACCTTTTTTACGCTACAAAGAGTCAAGCAATAATATGGTAAATAGTAAAGGTTACACAAAGATTTTATAACGGCGGTTATCGGTGGGAAAGAGCGCTATACGTTGCCATAGCACTGTTTGTTTACGCGCCTCTTAGATAAATTTTAGAAGTAAGTAGACACACATACCTCGACGAAGCCGCCGCGGTCGCGAACCAGCAGGTAGAGGCGGTACAGGTCCAGCGGCTGCTTGGAGATGGTGGGGCAGGCGGCGATGGGCGTGCGCCGGTCCTCCATGAAGGCGAGCAGGCGCTCCACCCAGCCGCGCCGCTCGGGGGCGTCGTCCATCTCGTACAGCTTGCCCAGCGAGTCCGACTTCTGGCGCAGAGGGGCTCATCATACGACAACACTTTACAGCGGCGAGCCGGCGACCGACTGCGGCCCGTGTTCAGATAACGCACGCACGTATCAAAGTTAGGGGACACGCCCCTCGCGAGGTACGTGCGTATTGGCAATTTGACAATGGCTCAATATAATGGGTGTCCGCAGTCGGCGTTCGACTTCCATGTCCAAATATTTTTTTAAATAGAAAAACTAAAGTGCATTTACAGAAACCACAGACAGGCTTAATCTATAAATATTGAATACAATTGGAAAACTAAGTTAATTAAATATTTTCTAAGATAACTACTTGAGACGACAGGCAGTGTCTTGGAAAACAAAATTGCTACGATCTCAGTTATAGTGTAGTATTTCCCGTTTAATTATAAATCGTAGCTCACTGAAGTTCCGTGAATGCAAGTACATTTTTAATTTTTAATTGGGAGTGTTGACCAAGTAAACGTCTACACGTCCGGTATGAGAGACTACATTCAGTATATATTTTTTCAATTTTTTGTCATTAACGAGCGCTCGCTTTGCAAACACGTCCTCATCATCCACGTAAACCACAAAGATCAAATCGTTTGAAACTACTGCAATAGCAAAACACTGAGTTTTGCCATTTAAATTGCATTGAACTGTTAAATGATGCATATTCTTTATTTGGATTGCTGACATTTCAGTTACTGTTAGAAAACTGTAGCAAATTAGTAATTTATACAAAGTCTTCGTGAGTCATTGTTACTAACAGCAAATTGAGGTAGGCACTAGTAATGATCGACTGGGAAAGACTTGTGACGTCATCTTACGCGTGTCAATAATAAACTTGAATCATGTTTAATTATAACGCGTGACGCGTCTACTATCAAATCATTGTATAATAATACGTTACTACTACGTCATTTAAAATTAGGAATAACAACTACAGAGAGAGAACTGTGAAAGTTTAGCAATCAGATTGATATCAGAATACAAAAACATTTATGATGAAGTATTTCGTTGTAGTACACTATTGTTTCAAATCTAAATCTACTATAAGAAAACAAATAGCTAATTGATGTACAGCAGGCAATAAATACAATTACGGACAACACAGTTAATGTCAAGCAATCTCCCAAGTAACATACACATACTTGACACTAATTTTGCATTAGTATGTAGTAACCAATAAGAGTGGCAATAAATTTTCCTAAATTAAAAGCCAATAATGCCACCACCGGATAGGAAGGAAACAGCAGAAGCAGACATAGTTGACACGACAAAACGGTACACATTATGGGTTTTGTTGGAAAAAACGCATAGTCATGCATTTTCAGTGTCAATGTAATGTAATTCGTAGTTAGTAGGTATGCTCAAGGTCGCGGAAGCGAGCGACGTAAAAATATCAGCGGTTTTCGTCCTACATGGTTTTCGACACTAGGTTCGTCTTATTCTGTATTCGCATCAATTCTACTTCCAGCTTCAATGCCGTTATCCTGGTCTTGTCGCTGTTCTCTCTTTTAACTCCCAACTACAACGGGAACGATCGAGACAAGTGTAGAAAGTGTGACGTAATACAATAAGGTTAAAACAAACAAATGTCATCAAGCAAATAGGACGAAAATCGAAGACGCTACCAACGAACAGAAACTCTCGCGTCAGAAAGTTCGACTACCATGCATTTGCTAACACAAGCTACAAGTTACGAGTGCTAACTTCAGTACTACACATGCTTAATGATCTTTGACTTGATATAAACCTTTGATCTGTAGGACTCCGGCTGTATGTGACTGTTAAACACCTGAAATATATGACAGATTGGGATATTTTGCTGTGTTCGAGCTTCGTGTAAATGTGTGTCTGTGTTATATTATAAGACATATTGACAAAACAAACAGATTCTCAGACGGCACGTGAAACATACATATAAAGACATTGAAAACAATATGCAGTATTATTACATCCCAGCAAATTTTAAATAAGGGTAAGTCTTGTTAATAAAGACAAACATGTACAACCAATAATCATGTGATTGAATACTTTTTATTAAAATCTTTAAAAATAAATTATGCACAAGATCAAGGCAAGTTGTAGCAATTTCCATTTGATTTATTATCATTAATACTACATGTCCGAGTAACTTGTTCACAAGTGCAACCGTACGAGCGAAACGTACACTTGCCTTTTTTTTCAGACTCAATGGTCGTCATAACGTAATAAAGGCACCAAGCGAGTAGGTTCAGAGACTCACGGGACTAGAGGGCGGGCGCGGCCAGGCGGACGGCGAGGCGTCGTAGTCGTCGTGCGCCGACGAGTGCGAGCCCGCGCCCGGCGACGGCGACGGCGCCGCGCTGCCCGGCCCGAAGTCCTTGCGCGGCTTGGGCGTGCCCACCGGCTCTTCGCCGCTCGCTGGAAACGTAATGGATTCACTTTAGCGATAATACTCGAATACTCTAACAATATCCTACATTTACAAGAAAGAATTACCTAATTACATTCGCAATAATTATATTCAATAGCTTTGTTTCAATAAAAACTCAATTCACTGATTAGAATAGACGTTGCACGTGGTATTCAATGCCACTGATCAGCGAAGGTCATGAGAAACTTTTGTCGCCTTTCATCGTGGGAGTAAGTCGGAAATCAGTTACGCAACTTTCGAGAGACAGTAAGTTCGAAGCATTATTATTTAACAATAAATAACTCAGTAATCGACTTTTACCGTTTCTACAAAGGACACTTAATTCTTCTGATGCCCGAAATGGTGTCTGTAGCTTGCGGATCTTCGCCGCCAAGACTGCCATTACTGATACTGCCTTTGTTTGCTGTACATTTAGCAGCGGTTTAACTGCGTACGCGTTGCTAAATGTAGTTCGCTGTCTGTCATCAACTCAACATCGCGCAGAAAACAGAACGAAGTCGCATATGAAGCTGTCGGGCGTCTTCACGGGCGACGCGAGTCCTTCGTCATGCGAGTCGGCAAGTGCCGCGGCGGTGCCATAATGTATTTTTCCTAACTAGTGCGTAAATTTCACTTTTTAAGGCACCTGTTATGAAAAATTAGGTTGGATACACGTGTAAAAACTTCTTTAAGACTCGGGTGATTGTCACCCTCGTTTCACTCGGGCTCCAACTTTCACCCTCGTCGAAAAAAAAAATGTTTTTACTAGTATCGAAATGTACTATGATGCATTGTTACCTGCGGAGGCATTACTAAGCGTGCTCTGCTGGCTGCCCTCGTCGAGCGGCGCGCCGTCGGGCCCGGTGGTGACCAGCGCCGTCGCCGGCGGCGCGGGCCCGTTGTCGTGCGAGTCGCCCGGTGCTGTGGGTGGCGGCATCGCACCTTCCATGCCCGGCGGCCCCGACCCTGGCGGACCCATATGCCGGGGCTGTTGCTGTAGATGTAAAAAGGAATGTTGAATGAATATTACATACAAGTTGCGCATTACAATAAATGCACACGATACGTGTTATTAATCAATTACTTAAAAAATGAAATGTTTAACCGTTTGTTCAAGTGGTTATGCTGATATAAGTTTTGGTTAATGATGTGAATGTCATAATTTCAGGAGCGTCTCTCGTCATTCTCTAGTCATTGAGTCAGAATGTCACCCACAAGATGGACAGTGGACCTCGTTAAGTTGGCCGGAAGACGCTGGATGCAGGTCGCTTCCTACCGGTACATGTGGAGATCAAAGGGGGAGGCCTATGTTCAGCAGTGGACGGCCTATGGCTGAGATGATGATGATGATGATGATGATGATAGAGTCAAAATGACGTCACGAGCGTAAATTAGCATGTTGACAGGCGTTTTTACCAGTCATGATGATGGTCCAAATTAGAACCAATTGTAACTTACTTTGAGCGGCGGGTAATGTTGCGGCGGGTGAGGCGGCGGATGCTGCGGATGCGGCGGCTGCGGCCGGTACCCATACTGGTAGGGGTGGTGGTTCCGCGGAGGGTAGCCATAGGGCTGCGGCGGGTAGGGCTTGTAGCCGTGGTGGTAGGGCTGCGCTACCATGGCGCCCGGCGGCGGCACGGGACTGGGCGCCGGCCCGGGCGCCGCGCCGCCACCGGGGCGCGACGTCGGCCCGCTGCCGTCCGACAGGGAAGACGACGGCCGGGGCGGCATCGGTACGTTCTGCGTACCTGTAACAGTACACAACAAACATTTAAAATCATTGTATTATATCAAATCCTACGCGAAAAACGCCTGCTTCATGTCCCTGCATAATAATAAGAGTAGCGATTATCAGGGACCTTATCAAACCTTAATTTACAAGAATAGATTTACCGTCAACAAACGTTAAGTCTAATCGGACGACTAACAAGAGATCAGAATCAATATCGAATTAAACCGCAACAATTAGCACATATCTCGACGAGTTGGCATGGCACATGGCTCGGGATGTAGACATAATTCGACGCTAGTTTGATTAAGCTGTATCGAGAGTGCAAGCAGCATCGTTTTCGGGTATCGGGTGTGATCGATCGTCGGCTCGGAGCTCGTATTTGAATAATACGGTTAACGAGGGCTCGCCTAAGCCGGGCGCATCAATCGAGGGCGGAGAGACGCACCGATTCACTTTCGTTTTCCGCTGGCACGTGAGCGGCATGCACCGCTACCCTGCGAATTCTCACTGCACTTTATTGCATCCGTATAAGTGCATACGACATGCACGCAACGCATTGACCGAGGTAGAGATACGGGCTGGCAGTGATTTGCGACGACGAAAGTGGTAGTGCAACTTTTATGTAGGTCGAACTGGCATTACGAGGTCGCGTTAGTGTTACGTGAGGGTTACACTAACGTCTGTCAAAGCTGCCCGTTTCACACGTTCCCGTCGGGAGCGTGACTTTGATCACAATCGCGAGAATTTTGCACTCAATCACCGACGGCTTCAGAGCGCATTCATGGAAGTGTCAGAAAAAGAAAGGCGAAAAAACCTGATTGCGAGAGGAGATTGGCAAAAGAACGGGAGCACTAGTGTACACGGGTAATGCAATCAGAGTTTTCAATTGCCTTTTGTAAGAGTGTATAGGTAAAAAATAGGCACGTGTTACTAGTCAATTTAATCTCATCAGAAGTAGGCCATTATCGAGTGTGGGGAGCGATCAGACGGCTGTCAGACAGAAAGGCGCCGCTTAATCATAGATAACACGGTGCCATACGCGCCCACCTATGCGCCGCGTCCCTATTTGTTTATGAGCGCGACCTTTAACGACTGCCATTCAGTAATGGCTTGTCGCCGTACCAGTAGCCTACTCAAAAGCAATTGCTGATAAAAAGGAACGAGTAAAATAACCATTTTTCTATTTAGGGAAGAAATGAATAAAGTTTGTGTTTTCAAATAAAACGTCGTAAAGTTCACGAGTAAAAGAGGGTTCCGATGTTGTCATTACGTTTAGTTACACAACCCCGCTCCCAAGTAGGTATGCCCCCCTAGTGCCGGTTATCCAAGGAGACGTTGACCTTGCTAACAAGCGTAGGTACTCGACAACGAGAGTAAACTTCTAGATAGAAAGTTATTCGAACTTAACGCTAACTTCTCATATACCTAGAATTTAGTTTGACAGAGTTCCTTTCATATTATTCAAGTAGTTAGTTGGGTAAACACTGAAATACACTTGAAGATCCTGGTTAAGTTCTTGGGACTATAAATGAGATAAGCGGTTACTGAATATAAACTTGAGCTTGATTAGAATTTATTAGCAGTGCCAGTAATTCACGGGGCGAAGGCTAAATCTTGGATGTCATTTGAATCTCCTACCTAGCACGAACGAGTCGATGGCTCAAAGCGAACCAGCAATAAGGGCACTCTTTGATTACGCGTAGTTGGTGCAGATCTTAAGGAGCACGTTACGTTGGCATCTGACAACTCGACTCGCCCGCGGTCGTGCAACAGTGAAAGACACGGCCTGTTCTTAATGTCAGCGGCTCCAATGTTGCACGACTAGGCACGACCGAGACTTATGGCTGCAGATCGGAGTTCACTAGGTTGTATTGAAATTGAATTCTGCCGGTTGGGAAACAAACACCCAATCGACTGCGTGTCGGCCTCGTGTAGGATTATTAGTCGATGTCACCGCTTAAACAAGGTTATAACTTCGTGAAACAGAACAAAAAACTTAACTACTAGGCATAATACTGTTTAAAATAATTTAGCTTAAACCTTAACCTTAAACATAACAAACAGAAACACATTCACTCATGTATTGCATGTACGCACAAAACGCACGGCGCAACTATGATTAAAGTAGCATCGTACTCGTTATAGTCGAGTTGCAATTCTGAAACTGGAATTAGTACAAACCAGCTCTGTCAAGGGCAGAGCCCGTCACCGCGGCCACCACGCCGAGGTCTTTACTTTCCCATCTGAGTTTTGCCTCGATACAGATCTCCTGTCCCATTCGATGGCACGATAGGCACGTGCAGTTAGAGCGAGATAAAAGGAGCAATTTAAACATTCGACGCGACTTCTTGGTAGTAGGCAGAAATAACTATATCAGTTAAAGGATTGATCACGATCTACATATACTATAACCTCACTTTATTTAATACAGTTAACCTGACAGTAAAAATACAAAAAAGAGTAGGTAGGTACTTAAAACAAAAAGACATATGATAGACGAGACATTACATTTCTTAATGACTACCTGAGTAGGTAGTTCCAAATTTAAATAAAAGTCTGGTTTACTTTCGACGGGGAGTTTGAGTTAAAGGCTTAATAGGTCTCATTAATTACACCAATTAAGGACCGATTATTTACAGTCGACATTGTGATAATCTTCTAACCGGTTTCCCTCTCATCAATCATTATAGGCCATAAACTTTTTAGTCAAAAAAAAAATTCTTCCTCGTATTTGATTGTGAAAATTAGGTGCGATTTTTTTGTTGTAGGCCTTATACAGTGGCCGTTTCATTTTATGTTGAGTTGAGAGGTGAGTAAAGTATTAGTCAAGGTAAGTCAATATGCCATTGATGTAAGGTGAAGTGTACAAATATACACCTTTTATTTTACAACGAAGTAAACAAAACTCCGAAATTTACTGCACTTGATTTATTTACTACATCTACATCTTAAAAATGTATCCTATAACTAACCTAACCTATAAGTAGATTTAGCATCATCGTATCGTATGTAGTAGTGTACTAGTAGTGACCAAATATGGACTTTCTGCTATACGAACAAAAACTGTACCGATATTTTTGTATGCTTTGGTTGCTAATAACTATTTAGCGCTGACTTTATAAGCTTTGCCTCTTTTGGCTACGGAATGGAACCCTGAAAGATCGTCACGAATCTTGTTAGGAGAACCAGCAGACAGATCATGTCGCGCATCGTTTCTGCGTAGCTATTTCTGCTGCTAACTGCACATTCGTATACAAGCATTAAGGAATAACTTGATACTGGTGCGCGAATATGAGTATCGTGCACGCATGCAGTAAGTACCGTTGGGCGATGCGAGGAGCATGCAGCCCATACGCGGGCTATGTGCGGCGAGCCGCGGACCGTTCACCGCACAGACGAGCCGAACACATTCCAAACATTCAATCACACCCTTACTAAAAGCACCGCATGCATTCCGAAACACGGTACTACACATATATGTAGGAAAACCATATAGAATTCAATAATGGCTAAAAACGAAATTTAGCCACATTACAAGATCTGAACTACGAATACTACAATGTTGCGCGGACCTGCAAGCGCAACATAGTTGCAGATAACGATAACACGACTTACAAAACCATGTGATCATAATGATGATTGTAACAGTACTTAAATTGCAATCAGATAGTGTCGGGGACCGGCCAATAAAGCTGTAAGTTATTCGATCGGATCGTAATAGCACCGGGTCTGCGAGCAGCGAGTCGCCCTGGCAGTTCAAACAGAGCATAGACAATGGCGTTAACAAGAACGGCCTAGATGCGACAAATGGTGGCGTCACGCCGACCGCCGTGTTTGGCGACCCATTTAGTTGATCACCACCGACGCTGGCGCCGGCTGCGAGGCTACGTTATCAACGCGACTGGCTTTTCTCGCTAAATCTTATTTGTCGTCTAATCTATTAGGGACTGTTGTTTCGCCTCGCGCCAAATGACACTAATGT
Source organism: Grapholita molesta (assembly GCA_022674325.2). Lineage (NCBI taxonomy): Eukaryota > Metazoa > Arthropoda > Insecta > Lepidoptera > Tortricidae > Grapholita > Grapholita molesta. The sequence goes on along the minus strand of CP053121.2, from coordinate 4,464,933 downwards.
CTAAAGACAATGTTTAGTTAGCTGTTAGATACATACAGAAATGATGAGAAAAACTGGTTAGTTAGAGTTACTTGTTCACTCATTTGATGAGCGAACATTTTCATGAGAGAAAACTTTTCCGAAAGCAACTATGTCGTAGATACATATCTCAAGAAACAGCATGAATGGAATCGAGATGACGGCGAGGGCTCCCACCTAATTATCAAGTAAGGGACGGGAAGGCAAAAGTAAATAGGGATATGTATAAGTTGGTGCGGGTAAGTCTGGTTGGGGTCTGTTAAAGAATGTCCGCACCATTAGAGGGGGCAGACGGAACGGGGTGAATGGGCTGTCGAACCCTCGGGCGACCTTGACTCACTGAGATTTATCACTTTTCCGGGGTAATCTGAATACAATTAAGCGTTGGGCAGTAGGAACGGGCGGAGCACAGGGCCCGCAACAAGTTATAATTATTTTAACTTATTTTCTGACTCTTCTTACGCAATAAATGTCAAATCTCATTCAAAACTTCCCAATGAGTTAATCACTTTTTTATTAAACTAAAAACATGACATCTGATTGTGTACCTATGTATACTGCACTTAAAGTGGTGCATGTAAAGTGTATTCTGTTGAGTATTGCTAGCAGCTTTTCTATAAACAATCATAATAAAATTGAGTTTAGGAGACAGTATACAGAAGTTAGCCGTAATTTTCAATTTACAGTACATCTCACAGTAGAGCAGAAAAACGAGAAATAAATAAAATAAATTTGAGTGACACAGGCTTCGCTGCGATACAATTAACCGCGGATTCACGAAAAAAGCTTTCACGATTCACGAGAGCTCGTTGACGTCAACAAACAAGACGGGAAGGTTTACGCTACTCTCTTTTTTATTTAGATTAGGGAGGTCGTTGCCCTGTCAAGGACGCGGGGCACGTGGCCGGCGGAATGGGAGTATTTATGTGATGACAGACGCACCGGCCGCACAATTACTGTTATAATAGTCCAGAGGGTCGTAAACCGACCCTTGGTAATGGATGACAAAGGAGACCGATACTAACTTATTAAATAACAAAGATATATAACGTGTACGATGTTCCTAATGTTTAAAGGAATATTTGCTGATAGAACGGGACGAATTAGAGTCGGAGGCTTTTTGTTTGTTTCTGGGCGTAGATTATATAATATTCCCGTGCAAAAAGAGATGACTGATTTTGACGCCTAATTTCTGCAATTGTTTTTTGTGAAATTTGTAATTCCGTATTGTTGAAATACAGTACCTAAGTATATGTACTTAACGTATACAGAATGTGACACAAGTATTTTTATTAATTCGATTTTTTAAATAATAAACCTCGTTCCTTATCATTTCTCCTTTCCTTTAAAAGTATTTTCAGTAACCTTTGTTGTTTTTATGAGTAGGTAAGGTACACGTTAACTGTAGTAAGTCAGTGTAACTTAATTTTATTGTATGTTTATATACCTACTAACTTTTACTCGCGACTTCGTCGACCAGTCATGCCAGTCTTTATCCTATGTCCTTTCTCGTAGCCCACTCTCTCCATAGCATATTTCATCCCAATTGGTTCAGCGATTAAAGCGTGAAAAGGTAACAGACAGAGTTACTTTCGCATTTATAATATTAGTATGGATACCTATTACCTACTTATACATAGGTACTTATTTTTTAATCAACCTTACTAATCACATTTGATTGTGTATAAACATAACGCATTAGTAGGGATAACATTGTCAGTAGCTTATATATCAGAAGGTATAGGCTTTAAAATGTCGCTGGAGACAGCGACCGGCGGCATTCAGTGTGCGCTCGGCTCCCCAGTGCCAGCCTTATCTTAGTTGATGGCATTCCTGCGCTCGGCCGCCGATACGCACGACGGACGACTGCGAAACGCTTTTAGCGCCCGTATACTATTCAACGAACACCTGATTCTAGCAAAATCGACTTCAAAGTATCAAGAAATACGGTTGCAAATCCCGTATTGGTAAAGATATAAAGCCAGCGCGCAAAAGAAACCTTATTGTAGAAAAATTAAAGTCCTTTTCGAAAGTCGCGTTGCATGCGGGCTTCAAACAATACGCAATTCACCTTCGAACGCGCCGGGTTGCGGTATTGCGGCTTCATTGTGTTCAAATAACGATGGAACTTAGATTGGAAATGAGCACAATGCTGTCGATAGTAGATACTTTGAGAATCGATAACAATTGCCCACTCTCTACGGTCAATGCCTAAATTGAGAATGGACGTTCAACACAGAAGCAGAATAACTGGTTTAACTTTAAATTGTTTGAATATGCTATTTTTCTCTACACATCTGTTCATAATTATGTTGAAAAAATTAAGTAACGTGGTTAAAAATGAATACCGTCGTGAACCAACAAAAAGCTTCTTGGACTTCCTTCAGCGCTCGGTCTATAATTTTCTAATACGAGACTTCACATTACCAAGTGTTTGTCGAGAGCCAAGAAGCCCCACGAGCCGAACGGTTGACGTCATACCGCCATGTAAAACTTGTACCACCTCGCCAGGTCGAGGCTAAGTTGGCAGTGGGGGACGTCGTACAAGGCGCGGGCGCGGCGCGAACCTAGTATTGCTCTCGAACGAAACCCAGCATTGGATCAGAAATAGCCGAGTTTTTCGATAGCGCATACGAATCGAAATGGAGGTATATTGCGGTCATATAACCGGTATTCGAGTGCGACGGCACAGTTGCCGCTCGCCCGGTCTACAATCCGATGTTTTGAGAAAGCCACGCTAGGCGATCGTCCGTGGTAACAAAACAAGAATTATTTTTGGTAGCTGTTTTATAGCTGACGCGATAGACCATAATTACAAGCCTGCAGGATGGGCATAACTACAATAAATTCGAAGAAATTATTAATTTCAACCACTAGTTGAGAAATAAGTATAAATAAATTATAATTTATAAAAGAGCGTGCGACTAGAGCTAACTCTTTCGACTTGCAATCCGGAGGTCGCAGGTTTAAACCCAGACTCGTACCAATGAGTTTTTCAAAACTTATGTACCTACGAAATATAATTACCAAGTAGCTTTTCGATGAAGGAAAACATCGTGAGAAAACCGGACTAATTCCAAAAAGGCCTAGTCCATTCTCAGAGTCGGAAAGTCAGATTGGCAGTCGCTTTGGTAAAACGACTGCCAAAGATCATGATTACAATAAGAGCCATATAAAGAGAAATAGCCTAAGAGCTAGCGTATTCGTTTTTTTAATGCCTGTACTGTATAAAAATCTAGCGTGAAATTAAACACACAAGTCAGTGTTGTCCGATTTAAAAGCAATCAAGAAGTTCATTTCGAGTCGACGGGGCAAATAATAGTTTTATTCCTTTTCAGTTCTTCACGCTGTGCGCTATGATATGATTCAAATGCATAATCAAGAGACACGCTTGACGTTGCCAGGCAACAAAAACAAATGTACATCTCCGAGTACGCGTGTAATTGAATCAGGAAAGAACAGTCTCCGTATCATGAATGAATGAAGTAGTAGTAAATACTCTGAAATCAGATAGACGTACCTATGTATGTAAAGCAATTCGTGTCAGTGGGTAAGTATATAAGGTGGCGGGTGAACTCGTCAAGGACACTTTGAGGGAAGCCCTTGTAGGGCGTTACAGAGATCTTGGCATAATTGTGCCGACGGTCCGGCACATAAGACCGACGCGTCGGGACTCAGGGGTGGAAGGTCCTGTTTTGCGTGCTCGCCCCGACGGTGGGTGTAAGTTTTTCACGAGGCCCTATATACCGCGACCACCCCGGCTCGTACATAAGGTAGGCGGGTGGGGTGGTTCGCGCCCGCAAAAGGGGCAAAATACGGCGTACTGTGGGAGCCCGCTCTATGTGGGTCAATGTCGGGAAAGCCCGTGTCTACTGGTGACGAAGCAAGCATGCACAACGAATCTGATCAACACGCCACTGGCCAAATAAAAGATCCTACAAACCCTATTCAAACCTACTTTGATCCTTAACACCATAGAATAAGGTTCAAATTAAGTGCGTCGAAATGAAACGTCGTTATCGTATTAAAAAACTAGTCTTTGTAGAAATTACGTTACCATTGCTGGAATGTTGTTTGTTATAAATGAACAACATCAAGCAAAATCACACACCTTCTTGTATGGTCCGTTAACACGCAACCTATACGTTTATATGAAACCAAACCATAGCTTCAATACACATCAAGTAGGTTCTAAAGGTATTCCTCCACAAAATCTGCTGTTCAACAAATGTTGCTTTTCTTAATAAGAATATTTCTTGTTACCTTTTGCCATAGTTAGGTTTTCGGATTAGTCTTTAAACCTGATTTAAAGTGGAAGAATTATTAAACAATTTCGGCTCTTACTGCCGCTTGGCTGACGCACTATCTAGACATATACATTTTAATGGATCTGCTTATGGTAAAATACTATCAAGAGGTGGGTAAAAAGGGATGATAAATTAACGACGATAAAATAAATATTATTCTTAGGAAAATGGGCCCAAAGGGTGCCAACGGGACTATATTGTTAAGCCCTCTTTACGTCCATCCGTTTGTCACAGAGCACTATTATTTAAACCGTAATAGGTAGACACATTGAATTTTAGTGTAATATATATTGTTACAAGCTTTAAATATTCTTAAAATATGTTTACTATTAGCCGCTCTAGGTAACAACAAATATTAAAAATGATATTTTCACATGTTACACAATTTTTCACCTGGTAAACTCATCGCGATTTATGTCTATGTATCTAGACAACAGTTTTGCAACGGCAAAGTTAAGTTTGTCCTTGACAGTTTGTTTTTGTCATTAGACGAATATTCAATACTTTAATTGGTAGAATAACCTTATCAATCATTATATGTATAGATAAGTTTGTACGGAACCCTCAGTGCGCGAGTACGACTATCAACTGACTGTTGTTTGCCTGCCATTGTTCTTGAAACACTTACAACAATGAGTTATTACCACTAACCCAGGCTATGCAACTGAGCATCTATAATATCAAAATGCCTTTTAAGATTTTTATCATCCACTTTGTAGGAACTGAGCCTAATGACTGATCAGAGATAAAAAAACGCGTTGACGGATGAACCAAGTAATATTTAGTCAAAAGTCAAAATTGCATAAACTTGGACCGCCCGCCCCGTCCATGGTCCATAGCGCTTTAACTAAATATGTTTAGCTTAAACATACATGTGGAGTTGGGAGGACGAGACATACATTTATATGTATTAAATAATAGGTAACCTTCGATTATGTTCTAATGTTTAGCAAAAAACCTGGACACGTATTGCGTAAGTAAAGAAATGATGAAACAATCTGCTTACATAACCATTGATTTTTATATGGTTATAGTAACCTAAAAGATAAATAGAAAAACGAAAGAAGAACTACATGAACACAAGCCGCGATCATTCGATGTGTCCTATTAGCGTCCAGAGAGGAACAGAATCAGTACATTTGGTTTTATGCAAGTTGTCACAAGTACCTACTTAGTAGTAGTTTGTGCAACTGGGACATAATCAAGGTCCTTAACATATGAGCTGAGTGTGGGGTTATGTACAGTCGCATCAGTTTATCTACACACAAATGATAAGTACAGTCAGCTGCAGAGGAAAGGTACCACCCCGCCGTACGAGTTTCTAGGGCACGGGGTACATATTCTCTGCAGCGGACCGTACGTCAGGATGAGTTAAATTAAAATGCCGGGCAGGCGATTTATATATGATATGATCTATATTGTCAATTGCTACACCAGTGCTACGTATATCAGAAAATGATTTATCATCTACAAATGATTATAATAATTGTTTGTTACCAATAACATTGCTGACATTCTTCGGAAGCAATGACCTAGTGTGTACGAGTTAGTATCCAAAAGATCTAAGTACCAAATCGGCAATTGTTATCCCGAAATCACCCAACCTATTAATACTTGATTTTTGTGTGTTGCATATACTAGCAGGTAACCTAAGAGTACGATTAATCTTAAACAACAAAACGCCACTACAAATGATAGCAACAAAGGCAGCTTTTATAAACAGACTAATGAATAATGACCAACCTTATAAAAATAAGGATCAAACTAATGTTTGTTTAGACTTTGGAAGATGGTCCAAACTTGAATTTCATTACACCATGAAGACCTAATGCTGCTTTGACAGAATACCTCTTATGATATGTGCGTAGATAAAACATATTGGTTGAGTGTATTGCAGCACGGCACTCACCGACAGCCGGTGACATGGAGCGGGATCCGCTGGAGCCGGTAGGGCTGGGCGTCGGCCTCAGGTGCGGCGTCGAAGCGCGCCCCGCGCCTCCGCTGCCGCCCGAGTCATTGCTGTTCTGACCGGTCAGATCCTGAAACAATCAATATAAGAACATGTTATACATCAATCTTTGGGAATGCAGATGATGATTGATGAATGACGGGAGACCCAATCCTTATCCTCTGGCCTTCCAGAAAATCTCTTTTATTCCTTTTCAATTTGAATTTTTAATACTGTTAAACCAAAAATGGAATTTGACTTAGAGGTTTCTATTCAGTGGGTGGCTATACCTAGAGGTTTTAGAAGCAATGAGCCAGGAAATTCTCCACCGACAAAAAGATAACCTTCATGATGTGTGTGATCAATTGATCATACTATTAAAGCTACTCACGCTAAGAAATATTCGACTAACACAGGACACAGAGGGCTCTAATCAATTATACAACTCTATTGATTGACGCATATTGTAGAATAATTTACCTATTTAATATTTTATTAGATATCAGTACCGATTCCACTGGGGATAACTTTTCAAAGATGCTTTATTGACTTTACCGTTGGCTTTAGCAAGTAAAATGCTCATAATATGACAATGTTTTAACAAGGTAATTATAATAATAAGGCACGCTGTATTTTCTAAAAAGGTGGTAAAACGTGAGTTGTTTTGGTAAAAAAAAATGGTCCATTTGGAGCAGTGTAGTCTTAACTCAATATATGAATATTATAAAAAAATTAAATCGATTCTAATTTGTAGTTGTTTACTCTGGCAGCGAGAATCTAAATCGTGTCTTCGTGTCACACCTAAATATTCCAAATAATAAAGCAAATTACAAGAACTAAGGATATCTTTAGATATATCTTTCTGCTGATATTTACTATCTAAATTATCTCGTTAACTTAAAAATTACAATTATTTCCTGTAAAGTCCATTGTGCCATCATTTTCCTTCATCCTAAACTAAATACATTAATTATAATTACATTGTTGTTGAAAAATGTTTTGTTTTATTTTGGTTTCAGTGACTGGTTTATTAATTAGTCAAGTGAATAACCCAGAAGATAAAAAGTTCTTAAGCTTGTCAAGCGCTACCGAAAAGGTTTCCTAGCAAGCTACTTATGTCTGAGTCAGCGGACAAACCCAGTATCCACCGCGACACGTGATAACCGCGATAGACGCGGTCAAGCGCGATTATTGGCGAGGACTCCCCACTTCAAGTCAGCGCGGCCACAATTTGAAGTAATACTCACGTAATCAGCTCAGTTACTTTTAGTACCAGGCGGCTTTTAATTACGATTACAATAGGTATGTCATAACTTTATAGTTTGTTATAGTTTGTAGAAATGCTAAATTCTTACCCATTGCAATAAACGGGTTTGAGATTCGTACTTCAATTAAATTATGTTTTGTCCTTATCTTTCATTTTGTCAATTGTGTTTGTAAGATACAGACAAAACACAGAAGGTTTGTTGTTGCTGAAGCTATACCTACATAACTTGACCAACCCTGCACTGGTACACGGTAATCACACCAATGGCTTTTATTTTTATTTTTTTATACAAAGACGGTGAAAGCAACGCGTCATGTTATGCAACTTACGGAGCATGTATGTAGTATCGAATATCAAAAGGGCTCTAGGCATACGCTTGCCCATGGGACTATGTAAAGGCCCAATGCTTTTGAGAGATTCTTATAATAAAATACTAATTATGGATGACTGTACATACCAAGTAATTCCATACGCTTAAAATATGAATATAACTGAACCATTTAGCCTTATTCGGAAAGTTGTTTACGGCGCCAAGCCGCTCGATTAAGTCTCGAGAAGGGTAATAATTAGCATACATAAACAGTAGAGTTAAAGGAAGTTGCCTTGACACTGCAACCTCGGCAGTTGGCCCACAATGGCACTCCGTGTCAATAGAGCACGGGCACTTGCGGTAATCGCACAATAAAACAACGCGCGGAATCCCGCAAATGCAAACAATGCCTGTGCTGTGCCCACCGGTCGAAATAAAAACAAAGAGGCTCGCTCGACGGAGACGTTGTCTTTGCGGATCATCTTTATGGGATGGTCATACGGGTTTAAAAATTTGCAACTTATCGCTGCATGTGCTTTCAGAATAAGGCGTAATAATTCACAAGTCATTATTCAGGATTTTATAGAACGTGACAGGTACAAGTAACATCCCTAAATATCTTTTAATTATTACATATGTTGGATATATTCAGGTACCTTGTGAGTTTGGTTATTCAATTATATAGAGCAGGCAGTAAACAGTCAAGAACGAGCGCCGACGCGCTTGGAAGTTAAACGAAGTAATATTATTTGTCGGCTCTACTTGTCCGTTGGAAGCGAGCGAGCGAACGAAGGAGGCGCACGAGTAAGTCGACCCCACGCCGCCTGCGTCGAGGTTAGTCCGCCCGCCTGCGAGAGGCTCCGGCCGGTGTCGATCAGAGTCCGGTCCCAGGGGCGCGGGCGAGCGCGGGGCGCGGGAGGGGCCGCGATAACCGCGCCGATGTTTTTGCCGCGCTCCGGCCGGCTCGCTCGCTCGGCGCTCCAGCGCGTTCTTCATTTCGTACAGAGTCCATTATCTCTCTTGGCGTCCCTCTCGCACCCGCGGCGAGTCGTCGCGCCTCGCCGCACCCGGCCGCTGTTTTATTGCCGGCCGACGATTTTAACGTGCGCTCGCAACGTCCGCCGGAGTACAAAAGTTTTTATGGAAATTTCATTCCGAACGCGCCTCGCTCGCTCGGGAACGTCAATATAAAAGCACGATAACGAACGGACGAGTCAATTAATTATTATTGTTGAGAGCTGTCGGAACGTGCTATGACGCGTCTACTTCTATGCTGTATGTATGCAACAAGGTTTCAAATCTATCTTTTTAGAAAAGAAGCAACACCAGGCAAAGTTGAACAGACAGCACACAACAGGCGTATAAAGTCAAGAACCGGCGATAATCTTTGCTTTATCAATATGAAGTTGTGGTTTTTAAGATTTGTTCATATAAAAAATAAAAATCCTGAATATGTAGAGCCATCAGTCCCGTCATAAGGGTTCCAATCCAAAAATATAAACATATTTTTCAATGTTTTCAGTTTTGTTCCATTTGCTTGCCTAGCTTTTGAGAATTGTAAAAATAGAAAAAAATATTTCTTATATGGTATTCCCCGTTTAAGTTCATTATTATTATGTTGGTGTAGTAATAGCGGGAATGGAAAATATAAATCTAAGAAAATTACTGCGTTCCTTTTTACAGGTCTTGAAATAAGAGCTCAGACAAACTGACTGACAGCTATCGATTCGATTATAAATATTATAATCCAATAGTATAAAAAATGGTTCGTATTGCCGAGAAGTATATTCGCCACATCAGTTCTAGATCGGAAATGTTCCAAAAAAGCTTCCCGAATAGTGATGAATGCTGTCACATTGCTAGGTCAGTTGTTAGTTTTGCACTAATTTGCAGACGCTATAAGAATTACGTTATAGGTAACTCGAATGGTTACATAGTACAGGTTAGTATAGGTTATGTATGATTGATTATGATAGGGGACTAGCGAAGCGCAAGAGGGTGCAGCTAGAATTATAATCACCTATACACAGACCTAATGGACCTAAATGGAATTCTTTTACTTTGTTATGATTTTATGGATTTTGTAGAAACCTAGCCATACCGATAACCCAAACCGATCCGCTGTTTTGAACTGTCGTTATAAGATTTCCGTATCCGATTGAAAGTTTAAATAAATAGGTAGCAGCTTCGAATAACTGGTGTTCCTCCATAGAATTGAATAAGGTACCAATGCAATATGTCAATCAGTTTTCCAATTAAAAGTCTGTGCCAAGGATAGGGTAACTAAAACTATGTCCAGGTAACGCCTGTCTGACCTGATGGACCTAAATTATATTATTCTTATGTTCAATGAGTTTCTTTTTTAGGACTTTTTAGAATGGCTATTACGGGAGAATAGTTAATAGTTTTAAGGTTTTATTATATATTATATGTTAATTATAATTGTATAAATATAAATTAAGACACAGACGCTACAATATTTGTTTTGTATACTTTTAAGCTGCGCTCTCTGGGAAGGGTCTCCACGGAAGATCAGCGTCAGGGTCCTCGAGGGTCCCTTGGCATGAAGCTGAGTGGAGACCCTTTCAGTCATGATTTATAAAATACAATTTATGTCAGTGTAATTAGTTAAGTTTTAATTAAGCTTTTCTGAATAAAGTTCTTCTATTCTATTCTATTCATTGCATAACATCGAGTGATTTATTTTAAATCCTCGATTTTTAAAATGTTTATTTTTATTAATCACAGTAGTTATAATTGGGTCATTCCATGAAAATTGGGTAACTTTGAGTTTCAGAAATTTTAATAGTGAAATATATAACTTGTTCTATATTTTTTGTAATATTGGATAAATATAAAGACAGCTTATTCCGTTCACTCGTTTTGTTATTGATCGCTACGTTGTTTATTATAGAAAATGATCATCATACGGCTCAAGTGTCAGTCCCTAGCCATGACTCATTTACACAATTGAGATTATTATTATTTTTAAGTTTGTTTTTATGCTGAAATTACTAGTTTATTTGTCTTAATATCAATTTACATTACATAACGCAACACCTTGTAAAACTTTGATAGAAAAAAATAATTTCTATCATCGCAATTTTTGTGCACTAGAATTGTCATCAATAATTTATGTCAGTCCCTAGCCACTATTAAAATTTAAAAATACGCAGCACTCAAGCCAAAACCGTTATGTTACACCACATAATTTAAAAGTAACAACGTGAAGTTAGCCGAGGACATGACACGATCCGCCTTGGCCATCTTCTTGCCAGGGCAGTCGGCGTCCTTAGAGCGTACACACGTGCTGTTCCAGTCGCTTTTTCAGTCCCTAGGTAAGATATTCAAGCTAAAGTAAAAGAGTTATTTTTCCCGTTACCTATTGCATGTTACTGTGTCGTGTGCATTTCTTTGGTAGTGCTTCTTTGGTTTCGCTACATATTTCTAACCACAAGTTACACGCCATTTTGCTTGCATTTGTCAGTCCCTAGACTGTCAGTCCCTGGTTTTGTAACTGGCTAGGGACTGACGTTATGACTAGGGACTGACGATTATAACATTCGATTAATAACACACACGATATACCGTGCTGTTCTGAGGTTTAAGTGGAATTTTCATAAAGTGGGTCATGGTAAAGGAGCTCCGAATGGAGTTCGAGAGTCAAGAAATTGAACTGCTTAAAATGGATACATAACAACTCTATCCGATTTTTTCTGTGTGCTTCGTGAAAAGTGTCCAGGTATAAAAGTTGCTATTATTGAAGATACCAACACAGAAAGGGTAAATAATGTTTTTTTTTCATAAACGATCCACCAAAAAGCATTTAAAGGAACTTTCAGGTTCATGAAGTTAGGGGTAATACTTAAGTTCCAAATATAATTATTATTAAATCTCTGTTGTTTCTGCGATGATGATGGTTGTGTTCATTTTGAATTAAGGAGAACACGCAAGCAACATCAATCGCCTTTCTGTATCAGCAGTTTTTACAAATTCTGAAGGTGACGAGCCAGATGCCTGCACTGTGTTCACAGTGGGCACCATAATCGTAAAATAAACTACAGTAAAGGAGATTACGTTTTAGATAAGTTACATATGACAAAAAAAGAATAGTGATAAGCTGAGATACGTCCAAAATATGATGAAGAAGATGATTTCTGGCTGTTGAACTAAACGAAAATGATGTCGCAGATGTTTTTTGTGAAGATGAAGCAGGGGCCATTTCCGAACATAATTCGGAAGCGAAAAACAGGATTAAAAAAAAATATATTAATATTTATGAGAACTAAATATTACTTTAAGCTCTATTCTCTTCGCTATATTCGCTATGCTATTCGCTCTTGATATTTAAAACAATAATTAATTTAATATTTATGAGAAAAAAGTAAGAGATTTATGGGTATGTTTTTAAGAGATATTTTTATATTAATTTTAGAAGATTCTGTATGTTGTGAAGAATAAGAATGTACTGTTCAGTTTTGTTCATTTTAATATATTAGTAAAATATTAATTGTATAACTAAGATGGTGCTAAAATGCGGGAGATATCTTTACCACGCTTTAAATTTATCTCAATAGATATAAGTAATAATTAATATATGTTTGACAGATTTTTTGATTGCTATACTTACAGAATAGTAGAAACTATTTGTTTTTACAAAAATGAATAGTGATTTAATATAGCATTACATGTATTTTTATGATAAACTTTTGGTTGCGTCAGTCCCTAGCCTAGACCGTCAGTCCCTAGAACGCTGATTTCAAAAAAACGCGAATTTTTCCTTAAATAATTATTAAATCGACTGGCCCTTTTGGGTATATATTATTTGGTGTTACATTAGTCCAATAGATGAAAAAGTTAGTCATTGGCGTACAAAAAACTGCTCTTGCAAAATGTGTCCAATAGTTACCCAACTTTCATGGATTCACCCAATTACAGTTATGTTTAAGTTTTCTCATTCTGTTTTACAAGTAGAAAATAGCCACAAAAATGAAAGGGTGTTTTGAAGAAACAATGATGAATTGTTTGTCGCTTTTTAAGAAATATGTACTATTTCTATTCAATATCGGAAGGAGAATCCATTTTGGTAGTACACGAAGTGTCCCAATGTAGTATTTCAAAATTCCATTACGCTACTTTAAGTGTCTATGGAAAAGCAGCGTAAGCGGAGTTTTTTAAATATTGGGGTGCTTTTATGTCCTAATACTTTGTGTCGGACAGACCATAGCTATAGTAGGTACATTTCACTAAATGTCATTTTTGCAAACAGTAACATGTTACACATAAATCGGTAGGTCTTTGCAAATGGTATTGAGTTTGTTACAACATTTTTTGATTAAGTGAATGAGTTCAGAAATAATATCCCCTTTAATTTTTGATGTACAAATACAAAAATATGACAAAAAATACGTCATCATTGTATATTCTTCCAACGAAAATTGTTTTAAAACAATTCAATCGGTTAAGGTGTTAGAAGTTATCTCCAGAACACTTTTCATGGGCAGATACGAACTTCTGAAAATACATCTACGGAACCCAGATATGCGAGAACGTCAAAGAAAAATCTATAATATAATCTAATCTATTGAGTAGACGTAATAACAAACAATGCAACTAAATCGGAAATGGCGCCTGAACCACTAGTCAACTAATCAAACTCGGCAATCAGCTGTGGCTTGGCGTTCCCGTGATATATCGGCACGAACGACATCGGCTTAAATTCGTCGACCGAATGCACTTGGCCCAAATCCCGACGCAAATAAACACCCAACGCTCCTGTACTACGTCTACCGCACAATGTGCCCGCAGTAAATAGAAGCACGCGGTGCTGTACATAGATCTAACGCTATGTGCAGCGGGAACCAGGCGACGACAATCACGAATTTCGCCATTGATCTCCGAGGGAAAGTTGTATCCCGTTGTACAATATATACCTATACTCTTTACGCTGTTTTGTAGAGGTTGTTTATTATTATCAAGGTAGGTATTCTAGGTGAGTTAAGCTGTCGGTAAATACGTAATTATACATTAAGAGGAAACGGTAGTATGCAATTTTCCATACAAACGCTCTCGACTGTTTCCTCCCTGGTTTTTAACCCTAGAGCAGTGATTTTTTCAGCACAGATTGATATCATCGATATCTGTGTCGGTATGTTTCGTTTTTTTGGATTTTTTAGGTTTTTTAAGATTTAGAGCTCTGTAAACATTGCTAAAAACGGCTCACTCAACTATCTCGCAAACATTCACTTATTATTCAAATAATATAGCATAAAACACAAAAAGCAAAACGTACCGACACAGAATAACTCTTCATCATTCTGTTCCAAAAATTTTATTCAGATTGGTTAAGTTTTGGAGGAGGAAAACGTCGAGAGCCAAACCTCGATTTTTGAGATTTTTACGCGGGATTTTTCGTCTGAGCTGCAGTTGTCCCTATCGCACTGTTTTTGGAGGGGTAGGCAATCTACTAAATATGTACACAGTCAAATAGACATGAGCAATAGTCGACATTGAATGTCGATGATCTAGTGATGTAATGGGTTATCGATAAACCGAATTTTGGTACAGTTAATGCCATCGGAATAACTATACTGAAGAACAGTAACAAGTAAATGTTACTGAAGTAACAATGTCAATTGTATTGCATGTAGTAATGAGAAGTCTATAAAATATACAATACTAGCTTTTCCCCGCGGCTTCACACACGCAAAAGAATACCTGTAACATTGACTCCTTCTCCATACAAACTTTTAACCCCCGTTTTTGACCCCTTAGGAGACGAATTTTAAAAAACGTTCATATGTCATTTCTTGTATTTAAATAACGAGTGTTACACAAAATTTCAAGTCTCTCGCTTAAAATTTTACAATCCCCATACTAACTTTCAACCCCCTTTTTACTCCCTCAACGGTGTAATTTCCGAAAATCCCTTCTAAGTGAGTCCTTGCGATACATAAACTACCTATTATGAATAAATCAGATATCTAAGTTAAGCGGTTTGGGCAGGGCGTCGATCAGTCAGTCAGGACTAACGTTTATATACAGGGTGTCTCATTCAGATCGGTCAGTATGGGGAAATCTGGAACTACCTATAAGATATACAAAGATTTGTACTTAGGAACCATGTCATCGATTTTAGGGACAAGAAAAACTGCAAACATAGATTAAAAAAAACTTGTACTCTGTTCGAGAATCGAACCATGTTGTTTTGGAAAATAAAACTTTAAATGATTTCCGTTTAAATAAATGGATTGTGTAGGTTATAGACAGCAAAAGTTACCATAAAACATGATATCTAAAATGAATAAAATGCATTGTAATCCAATTTAATTTTAACAACTGGTGTCTATTCCAAAACTGAACACATTTCTTTTTATCCATCTATGCAGTTTTTCTTGTCCCTAAAATCGATGATATGGTTTCTAAGAACAAATCTTTGTATGTCTTATAGTTCCAGATTTCCCCATACTGACCGATCTAAATGAGAACCACTGTATATATATATAGATGCTAATACGAGCAGATCCAATAACACGACAGTAAGTACAATAAAAAATCAAACATAAAATGCATTTTCTCATTGAACAATTATTATAGGTAAATTATTTGCATATATCGTTATATATATCGTTGGCTGAGTACTCACACAAAACACAGGCCTTTTTGAGCTTACCGTGGGGTTCAGTCAATTTGTGTAAGAATGTCCAGTAATATTTATTTATTGAAACATTATTATTTACTCGATCAGAACCCCTCATGCTGCTTATAACAGACTATGGGGGAGGCCCATGTCATAGTAGCGGACAGGTTTACTACTTGTAAGTTTTTTTTAAATAAATTAATTATATGTATACAGAATGTCTCATTTTGATCGGTCAGTATGGGGAAATCTGGAACTATAAGACATACAAAGATTTGTTCTTAGGAACCATGTCAATTGTATTGCATGTAGTAGTGAGAAGTCTATAAAATATACTATACTAGCTTTTCCCCGCGGCTTCACACACGCAAAAGAATACCTGTAATTGACTCCTTCTCCATACAAACTTTTAACCCCCGTTTTTGACCCCTTAGGGGATGAATTTTAAAAAACGTTCATATGTCATTTCTTGTATTTAAATAACGAGTGTTACACAAAATTTCAAGTCTCTCGCTTAAAATTTTACAATCCCCATACTAACTTTCAACCCCCTTTTTACTCCCTCAACGGTGTAATTTCCGAAAATCCCTTCTAAGTGAGTCCTTGCGATACATAAACTACCTATTATGAATAAATCAGATATCTAAGTTAAGCGGTTTGGGCAGGGCGTCGATCAGTCAGTCAGGACTAACGTTTATATACAGGGTGTCTCATTCAGATCGGTCAGTATGGGGAAATCTGGAACTACCTATAAGACATACAAAGATTTGTACTTAGGAACCATGTCATCGATTTTAGGGACAAGAAAAACTGCAAACATAGATTTAAAAAAACTTGTACTCTGTTCGAGAATCGAACCATGTTGTTTTGGAAAATAAAACTTTAAATGATTTCCGTTTAGATAAATGGATTGTGTAGGTTATAGACAGCAAAAGTTACCATAAAACATGATATCTAAAATGAATAAAATGCATTGTAATCCAATTTAATTTTAACAACTGGTGTATATTCCAAAACTGAACACATTTCTTTTTATCCATCTATGCAGTTTTTCTTGTCCCTAAAATCGATGATATGGTTTCTAAGAACAAATCTTTGTATGTCTTATAGTTCCAGATTTCCCCATACTGACCGATCTAAATGAGAACCACTGTATATATATATATATATAGATGCTAATACGAGCAGATCCAATAACACGACAGTAAGTTCAATAAAAAATCAAACATAAAATGCATTTTCTCATTGAACAATTATTATAGGTAAATTATTTGCATATATCGTTATATATATCGTTGGTTGAGTACTCACACAAAACACAGGCCTTTTTGAGCTTACCGTGGGGTTCAGTCAATTTGTGTAAGAATGTCCAGTAATATTTATTTATTGAAACATTATTATTTGCTCGATCAGAAACCCTCATGCTGCTTATAACAGACTATGGGGGAGGCCCATGTCATAGTAGCGGACAGGTTTACTATTTGTAAGTTTTTTTTTAAATAAATTAATTATATGTATACAGAATGTCTCATTTTGATCGGTCAGTATGGGGAAATCTGGAACTATAAGACATACAAAGATTTGTTCTTAGGAAACATGTCATCGATTTTAGGGACAAGAAAAACAGCATAATTTGATTTAAAAAAAATGTGTTCAGTTTTGGAATCGACCCCAGTTGTTAAAAATAAAATTAAAAGATAAATTACAATGCATTTTATTCATTTGAGACATCATGTTTCACCGTAACTTTTGCTGCCTATAACCAATACAATCCATATCCAAACGGAAATAATTTAGAATTTTTTTTTTCCAAAATAACCTGGTTCGATTCTCGAACAGAGTACAAGTTTTGTTTTTTTTTATCTATACATGTATGCAGTTTTTCTCGTCCCTAAAATCGATGACATGGTTCCTAAGAACAAATCTTTTTATGTCTTATCTTAGGTAGTTCCAGACTTCCTCATACTGACCGATCTGAATGAGACACCCTGTATAATGCTATAAATTTCATCTTTGGAGCGCTGGTAGCCTAGCGGTAAGAGAGTGCGACTTGCAATCCGGAGGTCGCAAGTTCAAATTGTACAGGCATTTTGCCACGGCTCATGAGAGCCTGGGGTCCACTTGGTAACTAATCCCAGGATTTGGCGTAGATACTAGTTTTACGAAAGCGACTGCCATCTGACCTTCCAACGCAGAGGGTAAACTAGGCCTTATTGGGAATAGTCCGGTTTCCTTACGATGTTTTTCTTCACCGAAAAGTGACTGGTAAAATATTAAATGATATTTCGTATATAAATTCCGAAAAACTCATTGGTACAAGCCAAGTTTCGAACCTGCTGCCTCCGGATTGCCAGTCGCACGCTCTTACCGCTAGGCCACCAAGCGCTTTTTTATGAGATGATGGTCATAGACAAATGTCTCAATAGCTTTAGAAATTATATGAAGAAGCATTTTCCTGGTATTCCATCATCAAACCCTGACATGGTACTAATGGGAGGTTCGAAGCGACAGGCTGCTACACGCCTGCCCGATAGGCTCGCGGGCTAAATGTACCTAAACTGCACAGTAACACCGGGTGGTGTTACTTTTGCATTATGAAATTTAGTACTTAAATAATTCCAATCCCATACGGAAAACTATTATTGCATATAGGTATATAATTATCTCTATCAATTGGCAACATCAGCCTGCAAAGCGAATAAAACATACCCAAGTGTTAAAGAGTCGGTACCTACTTACTCAAGTAACTACGAAAGGTTTTGATAATGTTGCAGCTTGTAATGTTAAAGTATAGATTTAAAATTTAATTGCATAAAGTTAAATCTCGAGTATCAATAAACGGAATCGTGGTCAAAATTAAAACAAACAATATTTTCGCGTCGCGTGCCGGTATGAATAGAATAGCGAGTGGCTTAGTGGCTTGTTGCGGCCGAAGTGCGCGGGCTCAGTCTGTGTGCGTGAGCCACACACACAGGCACGATGGGGCCGCGGGGCACTTCGCGCGCCAGCGCGACAGATATAGTCGTTCAAAAATCTCAAATCTGAGAAAGGGCTTCAGTACTGTTACCTCTTAAGAGAATATATTAAATCTGTATATCTGTGTGTATCACGTTTTTGGCTATTCATAATAGCAATTAAGACCTATCGTAACATTAATTAAATTGTGTGTGCCCAAATTAAAATATCAAAGGAAATTTCGAATCTACAACAGATTCATTCTGTCCTGTGTAGGTACAGAGCTTTACATTGAATAATTCCTATATGGTTTAATATCGATACCTAACACTTGACTACACTTTACAGGAAACACATGGCAGGATAAGAGGGACGTTTAAAAAACGGTTAGCTAGGTCAGTGGCTCGCATCACGGAGATATAAATAGACACTGATGGACGTCGAAATAACCGCACATCCCCTACAGAGCCACGGCTGCCTGCAGTGCATGGGCGGTTACAAGCTTGCGGCCATTTGTAGTCAGTTTTCTGTTCAACTGTTTGGTTACCGTTTTTATGATGCTATTATGGTTATGTTATTATGACGAAAGATGTTTTTGAAATTTTACTTTGCAAGAGCAACACTTGACTGATCTTTGGTAAACCACAAGTTTTATGCACGAACGCTCGGTTAAGAGCGTTTCTGTTGATTTTTTATTTAAGAGAAAAGCGTTTCACGGTACTTTTGCCTGCGAATAAATAGATTAATACATTTTCCTGTGTCCTTCGCGACTCAATCTGTCTTCGAACCAGATGTTAACCTAATCAGTTTAGCGGTTTAAGCGTGATGAGGTAACACAGACAAACTTTCGCTGCGATTGTTTTGCATTTATAATATTAGTATAGATTACAGCACAAGTTGTCCAAAGAGGCACAAAGTATGCAATCCAAGACTAAGCGATTACAGCGCTTAGAAGTAGATGACGGTTTGTCATTCAAGAAATGGCAAGATTAATCAGAGTAAATGCGTTCCAAGATCATTGAAGAGTTCGTCGACCGGCGTGTGAAAATGTTGCCTCGTAAATAAATAATTCACAAGGCTAGTGTTCTCGGGTGGGCACGTGGCGTCGGCACGTGTAGTAGGTTCGTAAACATTTACATTACATAACCGGCCGTCATTGACGACCGCGCGCTATCGAGAGCGAAATGCCGAGTCTTGCGAACTATCTGCAGTGCGTCTGCCGCTGCACCAACCAGCCTATACGACGCTCGCGCATGATACTTCGCCTATAGCGTTCAACATCACAATTCTTTACCTTATGACAAAACACAACCAGGTGACAATGTCATAAAAGCGACCGAATAATGAACACTTAAGTACCTTGAAAAAAGTACCATTGATTTATGTCAAAGGTGAAATCAAGTGTCGAACGATTTTAGAAGCCAAAGTAAATACTTCTTTATTACTTAATTTAAAAAATATATAAAATCCCTTACTATATCATTTGCATGACATCTAAGCTAGTGTATACAGGGTAATCCGATGTCAAGATAAAAGCATGAAAATTAAAGCAAACTCAAAATGTCCCTCTTGCTAGACAGAAGGAAATACAAGCGTTCAAGACGAGAAGGGCTTGATTGACTTGGAAATGAAAGCTAAACATTGCGGACGCTTCAGGCGGCTCGCCGCGACCGGGTTTCAGAACGTCGGTGAGCTGACGTGGCTTATGTACAGAATAATAGTGATCATATAGCTCGTGTACCTTGCCACGTGTTGGGGGGACAATAGGTCGCCTCCCCAGCCGACTCGGTCACCCGTTTTCTTTCAACCTAACCCACCACTGGCCTATTAAAATTTCAAACGGCTGCTTTTTGAAAAGGTACCCATTTCTTCAAACCCTCGCGCAATCGCACTAAAGGCTTATTTAATATATATAAACCAATAACCATTTCAATCAGGTACAATATACAAAGAGCCATAAAGATATAATATTTAGACAGGATGGTAAACAGAGTTACGAAGTGGAAATGTCTGATTGTAACAGACATTCAACTCCGAAAGATGATTTAACAAATTAGAATTACCCATTTAATCAAATTCGATTTCATTATTAAATCTTTATCACCATCAGAATACTAAAGTAGGTAATTAACGTCAACAGCGGTAGCCATAAAAAAAGTCTGACGAGTTCGGGTTTACGGGTGTATGCGTAGGAAGCGGGAAGCATTTGTGTAAAATAGAGGTTCCAAGCGAAAGGCAAGTGGTACACTTTATTGAATGTCTTTATAGGCCACCTGTTACTCGGGTCGGTGTCGACTAAACAGCTGATCGGGCCCGAGCGAATTATTATTATTGTTGTCGGATGCCGACTTTGGTTCATTTATTTGTGACGAGCGGGGAGGGGTGAAGTGGGGGCGCGCGCTCAACTTTCGCCGGCAACTTGTATTGGTGTAGTTAGATTTAGCGATGACAAGAAATTGATTATTTACAAACACTATCAACTTATGATTAGATAATAGGAGGGCACTGACCTCGTGTCTCATTATAATAAAATTACTACGTTCATGAAATTTAGAAAATGACGTAATTGTTGACACATTATTCTGCGATCGCGTGTCTTCGCAGCCGACAGAAACAACAGAAATAATACAGCGGTGGAGAGACGAGTCGAAGCGGGGAAATTATGGTGTACAATGTACATGTACGTACGGAGGGTGTAATCAGTGGTAGTGATGATGCCGTAGCTTTTTTGCCAAATGACATGTTCCTCGCATGCATGATAGTACCTTTACTTTATTCGAAGGCCGTTGAGCTACTTTCGTTTGAATAAATCATATAGTAACACGGCGTTGCAATCAATGCACCAAAACAGATAAGGCAAAACTTCTACTAAGAATAGACAAATACGAAACCATTGATAAAATTAGATCATGACAATGCTATTCGTGAATGAGTTAAGCAACAAAATAAATGGCGTCGAGTTATTAATTCACAACGAAATAAGTTTATCAAGCGTATCAATCATTACAACGATAGGTACATAAAAACACGAGGGAACAATGTGAATGTCCAATTAAGCGGAGCTCGCACACGTCATCGAAAGGTGTTTCCCGAAGAACGCACACACACATTGAAGATCAGCTGACTGCTCCGATTTTAACCCACACCACAGCCGACTGTTAGAGAGAACATAAATAATGACGGCCCACCTACCTAGCTATACGTAACACACATCGTATAATTTGTATGAGCGACCGACGGAGGAATGTGCGATACGCCGACGTTTTCTCTGGCATTATCGTTTTTACGACAAGAATAATAAAAGCCGTGAACGATTCGCTTTACAAGCACTTAGGACGTTACTCGACGGGGCACGGCCGATGTGAGATCGCATTAAATAATCAGAAATACATACAACCAGTATAAACACACGTGCGACGATAACTAAACTCGCCGATATAAACAATGCAGGTCTCTCCATAAGTGTTCATTGAGTTCAGAGTCGTGCAGAGATTTAGTAGTTATCTTTACTGTTCCCAAAAGTTATGCACACACATTACCTATATGAGAGTATTTCATGTCTCACAAATTTAGTATAAGCCCCAACAACGTTGTAGGAGAATTATAAGGAGTTTTAGTTTAGCGAAAGAAAACTATCCTCAAAAATGTTGAAATTTGATTGACAGAATTTTTCGGAGTAAATCTTTTTCCTAAACTACGTTGACGTACCTAAACCACAACCAGAAATTTCAGTTCCATCATTCTGTACGGTAGAGGTAATGTGTGGCTTCGGTAGAGGTAATCTGTGGCTTGAATGAAGTATGTTAGTATTAAAATGTAAGATTATTTTCTACATTATTACTATGATAGAGCCATCTAATTTGATATGGAGTTTAATAAGTAATAACCTAATGCCGGAAAAAGGGAAGCGTCGAACTAATTGTTTTGTTAAACTTAAATGATAAATAATCTATTGACTGCATCGAATGTTAAACCACTAAATAAAAACTTAAATTGATTCTGTTAATGTAGTTTTTGTTGTAAATACCATAATAATATCCACATATGAACATAACATGTCGCTTGTACTGAGAGCGTATTTAAAATCAAACATTAAGCAAATTTAAAACGCTTGACAGGTAGGTACAGCCTGCGTCATATAGTTTGCAGCATTCAAATTAGTCAAATAGTTTGGTACACCATATAAATTCTATGGTGTACCGAACTTTATGACTTATGAGTAGGTACTTTGGATGCTACCTATATGACGCCGACCATACCTATATGCAGTAAAGTTGTATAAAAATCTACCTAATAACCTATTAGCTGAACAAATGCAACAGCAGTTAAATCAAAGAGAGCAGAACGGTGCCGACGGCAACGTTCTCCGGTGTCATTTGTAGACTTATTTGCTTATTTCATACTAGACTTATGTCTAAAATATAAATCAAGACAATGATTAAAGACTAAGTCAAAAATATTTCACAATATATATTTCTGTTTTATTACATGGATCTATGAAGATACAAGTTTTAGCGTAATAGCAAAAAAATAATAATCTCTCTCTATTACGATTCTTCATAAAGTTGACAATAGTTCAAATTGAACTTGAAGCAGTCACCAGTCATATGATAATAAAAACAAACATTTAGCGGCTACAAAATAGAACTGAGTATTGAGCCAACGCACACTAGAGCGGCGGTATGTAACACAAGCAGGCGCATTCGATGTAGCGCACTCACGCACACACACATGGGCAACGCTATATCGGCAATAGATAAGAATCGTCCCATTTTACAGTCATGTGGACATAGAGCGGCAATACTCACTGTGTTTGCAGGCAGCCTTATGATGAGGGCCGTCTCGAAACCTTTAACTGTACAGCTCCAGATCACCAGGCACTCGACGTGCACATGCACACACACAAGAACACAGTACACGATTTAAGGGCGCTACAGTGGCGGCGAAAACGTTCCCTTGATGCGTCTCGTTTGTAATCGTGGCGATATCGGCGGGTACAGGGTGCAGGGCAGGGTGGGTGGAGGTGGACGACGAGAGAGCGAGGGTCTGTTGAACGTTCGATTGCGCTAGCGGTGCGCGCGTTTCAGTTGGCGCACGGCGACTGGCGCAGGCGAGGCATGCGGTGCGGCGAAGCGGGCGGGCGAGCGATTTCACCGGGCTGATATTGCGACGGCACGCCGCGCGCCGCCGCCGCGACCCATATGTACGTATGTATAGCTCCGAGCGAGCGAGGGCAAACCGAACAACCAACCTAGAGCGGGGGGTCGCTACAGAACACACAATTGCCTGCACGCACCCGACCAAGTCTCCAACTCGACCAGTTGTTTGTTCGCTCGAACCATATTTCGTATTACGAAGGTAGAACATGACTCAGAAGAAATAGCTGCACAGAAATAATGGCTGCGGGCCGTGCTGTGTTTGTATTCTCGACTCACATAGACACGAGGTGGTTATTAGAAACGATAAAAGCGATTGTATCGTTAATGTTGAATATAAACAGAATGGTTCAAGCAAAAAGTATGTGAACAAGCGATCGGAGCTTCGTTTTATTATAAAGGTTACGAACGTGTGCTCAGTCAAGAGCATTATGAATAATAAAAGCCGGCTCTCTGATGCGAATAATGCCGAGGTAACGTAACACAATAAACATGAAATCGTTAACATGTACGTGTGATAACACCGCCCTTAATATCAATAATATAGGTAGGTACCTAGATATGCCAAGACAGAGTCATGATCTTAGTAAAGTTTAAGTCTTAGACAATACTCCCAGGTACTTATTTATAAAACGAATTCTGGAATTGTACGACAGAAATGAAAGATTGTATCCGAGTTTACTAACAAAATGCCAATGATTTTGTGTAATATACCTAGTTATTTAGCAACCATTAATAATGCAACTATAAAAACAAATCAATTCATTTTTCCAAATGAGATACACGTGCCGCCCCACTTTTTTTTTCCAATGTCGTGTTAATTAAAATTAAATAGGTACCTAAATACCAAAATAGCTTCCATTGAAGTGAATCAAAAATTGAAAATTATTTATTATTAAAACAAAGAATGATACAAATATTTCTCAAGGAAGAATCCGATTACTTACAGAAAACATTGTTTAACATCATCTAACAAAATTTACTGGGTCAAAGGCAAAACCAACTGTATCAGCTTATGTATAGTGACTTTTTGGATGAAATAGTCAGTTCTCCCTTTTTTTGCCTAACCCGGCGAAATATCAAATATTTGATCTGGCTAACTGATTTAAAATAGACACGGCAATCAGATATATATAGACAGACGTGTATTGTGTGTTGCGAGAGCGTAATTAGGCAATATTGATCTGCATGCGAGCGACGTGTACTGAACCGAACATCACCGCGCCCGTACTGCAAACAATATTACCTATTAGGGATGCGGGCCAAATGTATGTTGATGTATGTGCATTATCGGGTACGATACAGCAAATGGTGCCTCCAAATAAAGCAAATATTCGTACTAAATTTGTCTAAACAGTTTTAAGAGGAATGAAATGTGATGATACGTCACGAGTCAAACAAATATGAGTGTCTTCGCTGTCCTCAACTTCCCTAAATATAATAATTATGAGCATAAATTTGCAGACCAACAAATAATAAACGCTTACTGTTACGGCGCTGAAAACTCATATAGATGATGCCCCCAAAAATAGGGTCTGTGGTCAATAAAGATCGTCTAATAGGTTTAGATGAAGCGTGGCGCCATAGTGGCGCTTGCGGCCTGCTGACAAAAGACGTCCATCGGTCTGCGTACAGGCATTATTCTAATAAACGCCTTCTAATAGTCTAGTCGCTGGCGACTCTGCATACAAAAGATTCAGAGTTCTAATCCTGATATTGGTATTGATTTGTGTGGTTATGCTAGTATTTGTTCCTGAGTTATATATTTCTGTATTTAAGTACTTATATCGTTCTCCAGTACCCATAATACAAGCCTTATTGAGTTTACTGTAGGAAACAGATCGATTTGTGTATGATTGTCCCACAATATATTCATATTGATTCATATTGGAAAATTTATATTACAGAACATCAGTTAATGTAAGCTTACAATTGGTAATAATAAGTAATGAATAGTAAATCAGTATCAACACAATTAATACATTATTCACTAAAAAAGCAGTGTAACATGTGCACAGAATCATCTTCTCTCTATTTCATAAGAAATGTCTAGTAAACGTTTAACTATAAATGCCCACAGTGAGGTGAGGGATAATTTTGAAAATTGTTTTTAAAGTTATAACAATATTATCCGGCACGAAGTCACGAAGGTATTGTACAAGAAAAACCAACACAGAGTCTTCGGAGCGTTACATAAATGCCGTACACAAATTTAAGACGGAATTAGGAAAATATGCAGAAAGGGTGAGGCTGCGGCGGCAACTCGCAGGCTTTTATCGTAAATTTATATATAAACCTGTTCGAGGCGGCTGATGCCAGGGCAAGTATTCTCGACGTTAACGCAGCAATCGCCTCTGAGGAATCAGTTGTAAGTGTGACACCCGCACGACGTCCCAATTATATCAGAGAGAACTGTTCGATGACAAATTGTCTTCTGCAACTGGCGTAACAAGGTCAATGCTTGGATATGGAGAATTTGTTTTCTCATGGGATTTATGACTTTTTGTGTCAGCTAATGGTCAAAACTCGGAAAATCTTAACAAATTATGACCAAGATCAATTATACCAAGAATCCTATTAAGTTCAGTTCACTGAAATTGAGTAGATTCATTGGGGAACGCGTGATTTTCCAAAATATCCTGAAGCAAACCAAACCTCGACGTTAAATTTATACTGGTTAGCTCTAGGAAAAATCTCCCACACACTCAGTTAGATATTGGAATACGGGTCCTGGAGGCCACCGCAAAATAAAAGAAATATGTTTTAGTGGGTTAGCGAGCCTGTTTACGATCGGATTCCTCTGGAGCGATTATGCCGCCATTAGTTACATAAGCGGCGCGGCCTCGCCGTAATTAAACCATTTGTCTTATTATCGATATTGCCATAAAATAATTCTTCGAGATAGCAACTTATCCCGTATAGACGAGTGTAGCTTGTAAGCCTAAGGTTGTTCGTCTATAAATAACTCATATCACATTTAACAGTTATTTTATTCCAATTTTTATTCGAACTAAATTAAATAGTTATAGGTATACTGACGAGAGAGAATTTAGAATTTTTCGTATTGACGTTGATAATATTCCTGATATTTAAAAAAATAGGGTGGGTACCCTTTATAAAGTACAAGTCTTCGACAATTACAATTGTCAAGAAGGAATTTGTTTAGTTACGCGGTATTCACAAGGAACGTTAATTCGTATGGGAACGAGGGGCGCCGAGCAAGGCAGCGCCATCTGCCGGGCGCCCGCGCGGCGCGGACCGGATGCCCGACCAGTTTGGAGACACCGAACACCTGCACAACCGCCACCGCACCAGCGAGTTTGTTTTGGTCAAACCCACAAGGTGCATCTTCTTGGAAATTGTTGCGATGCAAAAGCTAAGTTTTAGTGACCCGCTCTGCTCTCATGTCGATTGAAATAGAAGAATTTAATTGTACTTATTGATTTGACATACACGCGACATACTGCTGAGAAAATATAACTGTTTATGATTTTACTTTAAATTTATTTTGAATTTACTTGTTTCATCTCTACATCTCTGAAGGAGTATGAGAAACGGCAATCGGCTGTTTAATTAAAAATCTCGTTAAATTGGTCGAAGGAAATAGTCTGAATGTCCGGCCCGGAAACGCCGGCCGCAATGACAATCTCTACACGTTTTGAACAGAACGCCATGTTAAATAACGTGATTGAAACTTTTAGCATTCTACGCAAGCATTTACTAAAACTGTTGAACAACTATTATGTAAGAAAAAACTTCTCAGTGCAGATAAAATTAAACCATGGCTATGGTGCATAAGTAAAAAGCTGGCTTTAAAATCGAAAAGCTTTTCTTCTCTTCTGTATAATCCTTTGATAGCAATCGTGCGTAGTTTCAACTTCCTAAAACAATCACTAATCTCTGTTGTGTTTGTTGTGTTGTACGCCAGTTTCCCTTACATGACATGACGTTATGCACTTGTAGGGCGGCTCGCATGCAAGACAATGCATGGCCATTACGTAAGTTAAGTAACGAAACTGAACGTCACTGTTCAATGGCATGCTCTCGTCACTGACCCACATTACTCGGCCATTATACGATTACAATACGCGGACGTATTAGGCACTAGCAGACTTACTTTAGACGCATGTGTTTTGAGTGGGTGAACTGAATGCATGCACAAGCAAGGCCGGATAGGGCGCCTTTACAAAATCTACTTTACCAACTTATTCTGCAGTTTGTTTCGCTTGGTCACTCTTTGACAAGACAATATAGATACATATAGTTTTAATGTTCTGAAAATTTATTTCCG
This sequence comes from Grapholita molesta, assembly GCA_022674325.2. Taxonomy (NCBI): domain Eukaryota; kingdom Metazoa; phylum Arthropoda; class Insecta; order Lepidoptera; family Tortricidae; genus Grapholita; species Grapholita molesta. The sequence goes on along the minus strand of CP053121.2, from coordinate 4,437,042 downwards.
AATTCCAACCCCACTTTTTTATACTACTATGACTACATTTAGTCGCGGGTACATTTTAAGGTAGGTATCTTCAATCAATCTTCCAGTATGAAAGTAGCTGTATAGCCTATTTTTCCTTAAAAAAAAAAGAATGATACTGCAACCTGCACGTGTCCAGATTACGTGCGGTTAATGAAAACGTTCATTCACATTGTATGTCCCTACATACACTATACTGAAATAATACTTGATTGCTATACTATCGTTGAATCTATCTTTTATAGATACCTACCTAAACAAATTGCGCTTGACATAGACCTTGGCCGGTGTTAACAACCAGTAACTTAGATAAGCTATTTAATTCAATGTCGTGCGTTAGTCACTTCCCTGTTAATGACAGGTAATTATTTATAGCATCGAAAAGTTAAATGAGGCGTTCGTGACGTTAGAGTGGGAGTGCGTGTCCCAGTGTCGATGTAGGCCATTGCCAAGGTCGAATGTTTAATATAAAGTCTGGCGTCGGAACATTAAAATGGTCGGCCTCCTCCCGGCCCCCCTGTCCCGGCGGCCGCAATCGTTGCACTCTTTATTTATTATCTGGCGGCATCCCCCACTCACGAACGCCTCCGGCCCTCGGTACTTACTTATACATAGGTACAGATCAACAAAGTAAGAGCTGCTATCGGGACGACCCGGCCGTAATAACCGTCTGAGCCGTCCGATGAACAGCTGACACGATGTCTATTCATAGCTTTACTTTGACAGGATTTAGGCTCCGCAGAGGCAGTTTCATAGTACGTAGCGCACGAGAATTGTTTAAACCCTTATTCCAGCTACAATGTGACGTGCGTTTTTATTAGTATTATCAAAACAGAGGAGACGACTGCGAGACGAATTTGTTTAGACACTTAGGTAGGGTAATATACTTATGCAAATTGTACGGGCTTCATAAATCCGCATTGTTCGATGCCAGACGCAGAGCGCAATCTTGAGAAACTTGGAACTCTCACTTTCGAGCAAGAAACGCTTGGATGCTTGCTAACAGGCACGTGCTTGCAACGTCAATATAAATATACAACAACTACACAAAACAAAGATGGTTGCCGGGTGACGTGACATTGACCCAAACGCGGCTATGAAATCGGAATGTGTTGAATGGAAGAATATCTATCCGTCTAATACATATAAACATCGCACCCATTACAACACACCACGCGGTAATTATCAAATCGTCTGGGATACGTAGGGGTTTCCCCGTTGGATCATCGCCAACCGGAAGGGGCCATCTGTAAATATATTCCGAATAATAATGCGTACAAATTGTGTGGAAATTATATACACTGGTTTTGAGCTATTTCTGTGTTGTCGATAATTTTATGTTCTAAGTACCTAAACATCACACATCACATACTAGATGTATGTAAATGAATGTACTGATTTTACAAGCTTTTAATTATCTTGCAATGTTAGTAAAACATACATGTTCGAGTGAAATCTTGCAACTCAATATTGAAGTAGATATCTGTAATGTGCTGTTTTTAGCATATTTATGTAAATTCGGTCACAATGCAATATTATGGTACCACTGATGTGATCTGATACTGGAGTCAGAAGGTAGCCATAGCAACTACAAAAGCAGGCAATAAAAGCTTAATACCAAAAGTATAATTTTTTAGCAACTTCTTATTGTTGAGATACGTAAATCCGCACTAAATTATTCAAAAGGAAACACGGGAAAGTCGTAATAATGACGTCACCTAACAAATACCTCATAATATTTTGGTCCACAGGTTAGTTTGCATTAGATGCTTACAGTATGGTATAGCCGAGCTATTGTTTATGAATCCGTTTCGGCTGTCGTGCCGTGCGGGCGCAGGCACCCGTGCCTCGGCATAAAAACGGCTCGTTTTGACGCTTCGAAGAACGCTGTTCGGCATGGTCTGGCACTAGGTATGCATGAGTCGTTTAGAGTCTTGGTCACGGAGCGGCCGTAAGACCAGGCGTGTCCGTGCCGCCCATACAAGGCATTACTCAACAGGAATATTGCAGACATTGCACTGTTTTTTGCTTTCAAAGTTAAACAAAGTAAATATTTTCAGAGGAATAGTCGTATACTTATAATATAGAGGACAAAAGCAGAGAATACGAATAAAAATACGTACATTATAATCACAACAAACAGTTCCATCACCTGCGTTCTAATCTAACTGTAGGAACTATAAAACACAAACATTAAAACGTTTTATGAACTGTAATGCCGTCTCCTCGGTTCCCCACGCAAGTATATTACGGGTACTTGACGAGCAAGTCAGAACAAAATAGATACCACATACGTAAAATATTAATTTTCAAAGCTTAGAAACAAGCACTCCTTGCCGATGTGTTTGATTGTTATTCTGGCCTACAATCAACACCCAAACTCTAATAAATTTGTAATACCTACAATTCGTTTAGAACAGTTATGATAGTAAAATATTTTGATCTTATATTTGGCCGCCGCTTACGCGATTAAATACTACTAGAATACAGTGTTGAATCGGTTCAACTTACTACAAGTCTTACAACATAAGCTCCTTCCGCCAAATGGTAGTAAAACAGCGACACAATTACCTACTTGTCAGAGAAACCTTACCATGGCAACAGCTATAAGAAAACGTTGACTAGCTCACGTCTCGCCTTAATGACGTAGTATTCGGAGCAAGGAACAATGGGATTAGGTAACCGGCATTCGGTGCGCCAGGTCGCCAAACGTCACCAACGAGCCCGTGATTGATGGTCGCGGCGACATCGTTGCGTCACGGCACTTCAGGTCGCGGGGTCAATGCCGTCATGAGCGATAACCATTCCTTTGAGCCGATCTATATGTTGACCTTTGTCACAAAGTTTGGTAACTAAGGTGACGATGTTATTACACCTGAGTGACAGACTATCGCTATAGCAGACAACCCTACGAGTCATGTTCGATTATGGTATGTAGGTAACAACTACAACACCATTGGGAGTAACTCACTTCCAAAGTTGTCTTATTCTGATGTTGAGCAAACAAAGAGTTTTTGATGGTTTCACGAGGAGCGTAACGATGAAGAACCAGTGTTGTAATGTAGTGTCCGTAGGTAATCAGTAAGATGACTAGTGACTTTGATTTCGGTTGTCCCGTTGCCCTACTTCCAGATGCGTTACTCTAGTAAATACTGCTTACAGTTTATGAAAATTGATATACAAGGCGGGGTGGTCCAGGTTTACGAGCGCCCGGGCCCCGTGGGTCGCCGCCGTAAACGACACGGCCGTTTTACGACGACTCGACATCCGCACTCGACTGAAATAATAACGACTACCTCTTTCTTTATAAACTTTGTGTCGGTACTATCTATGATGAATTACTAAAACAAAATTGTGAATGATGCAATTTTCGCGACTTTGAACTAATGCTCAATAGGTACTACAATTACGATTATTACAAGTCTTGGCATGTACAGTCACCTCAAATAAGTTCACATACATAACGAAGCTCGTAAAACTAAAGATATTTTCAGATATGTCTTAGAAGGAATCTTATTTGAAGATATTTAAAAGTGTGTCGTAAGCATAAGGACAATCCTATAAAAGAAATATTATCGGAACAACCAACAGTTGTATTTATTTTACATGTTAACTAAACCAACTGGATTAAAATCGGTAAATTCTATCATCTGACTTTTAATTGCATTTTCCTTATCAGACCATATATACACGCTACTTTATTTCTGGCACATGGTGCCCGTGATCGTGAATTTTAAGACTTGAAATATTTACAGCACGCACGGCAGGATTTCACTTCAATGTGAAATGTAAAAACCCTAAAAGATTTAATTAGGGCGGTAGTAAAAGTCACAATTCGGCTTAAATTTATAGTGCTTGCAATGAGAAGTATGTTAATATCGTTGGGTGGAAATTACAGCGATGTCCGATGCAGTTAAAAGTAAATACAGCGGCCGGCACGCGAGGCGCATGGAGTAGAAACAGACTAACTAACTACGAATGCGAAACATTTTGCAACCGGCTGTGTGTTTTGTTCTCTCTATTTTTATTGCGAGTTAGATTTTAGAAGCGGTTAAGGATGTTCGAAAGCAAAGTAGCAAAGAAAGTATTTAATTTATTACGTTTATACACAGAGATGAAGTTGAGGTCTTAAACTTCAAATGCAGCTGTTGACTTTCTTCAAATGCAGCTGTTGACTTTGAGCCTACTAATTACATCGGTACAAAGTGTAGTCCGTCATATCCGACATCTTACATTGCAACGAACAATTTTATTTATATCACATTTAGGTACTTATTTTTACATAAATATAGCTTTCGCACCTTTTTGCTGTACGACAGAAGCAATTAATTCCAAACTCTGGTCGTAACTTATGACACAGGATCCGCAAAGAAATATAGCCTGGCAGAAGTTGAGAAGGTTCGGTTACGTACTTGTATCAGAGCAGTATCGTACGGTCCGGTTTACGGCCTCGTTACCGGCTGTATCGTTTTTACGGCGCGATTAAACCGCCCGACGCCGGCACAACTACGGCTCAGTAATTGGGGTAAATCTTTTTATTGTGGACCCTACTGCCAAACGGACCGTCGACTCTTTGCATAGGAAAGCCATATGCGCATATACCTGAACAGCGTGCGTAAAACATCTATTACCTCAATATTTCTCTTAGGCACTACATGTTGAAAATTTTGCTTTAACAATTAAAATTGCCACGACTAAATGACAAGAAAATCGTATACAAGTTCTTGCCTGGTTGAAATGGGGCTTAAAGTATGAATAGTTAATTGTATACAAACGAAATAATATTCTGAATCAGGTGTCCTCAAGTGAATTAATTAGTTTACCATGGTAATCTGAGAGCTTAAATCCTATAGAACCTATTGGATTCAATATAAGTAATTCTAGTAATTTTAAAAGCACGTGGAAAGAGACAGCAAGTGAATTAATCAATACCACGCTACCGTTACATTAAAATGAAACACACTAAAATGCTTTATCTGTTTTGTGAACGGCATAAATTATTAAAACGCATCACGTTGTCGGGCGCATTTCGTCCGAACGCGCGGCCTCGCGGCTCATTATCGAAATCTCACCGCAATAATTACATTCGGCCAAACGCGGCCACTCCGTCCACATGGACCAACTGCATCAATATAAAAGTGGATGTTTCGCCCGCCGATACCAAATAATGTGGCTCGAACATGCTTTATTAATAATGCACGTAGATCGAGACAGGTATACATATGTATTTTTAATTTACAACGTTCAGTTCAATCACAATTACAAATAAATTACTATTATGTATTCGCAGCAAAATGACAGATCACTAATTGAATCGAACTTAAACACGAAACATGTTGAAAATTGAATAGGAACGATGCGCAATGTTCAATTTTAACAGATAAATTGGGTTTTAAATTTGTTTAATTATCGAAACTAATAAAATAACTGTACAAATACATATCTATATGTTATGACTGTTATAAGTACGGCTTAGGGTTGCCCTATAGTTATAAAGACACAAAACGTTCAGGTACTTCTTATCGCGACGATTCTTACAAACCTCGATGATGAGTAAATAAAATAGATTATTAGTTACATCTTCTTATTTAGATACGAACATAGTAAAAAAGAAAAAACGCTATCTTTTTTATATTTTAAGTTTGTATACAATAAAATGCAAATGTCTAGAGCAAATGCAAAGAGCCCTAGCAAATGATAACACCGCGAGTTACGCGAGTGCAGAAAACAGGCACAAGTCTCAGATCAAAAACAAACACCGGCTGCGTAGGCTGCTTACGCGGGTATGTCCCGGGGCGCGCCCGGTCCGGATTATATAGCACCCTCAGCTTATTCAATTAAAAACGGAACTCGCGCGCTCGACTATTCACAATTTTCGAGGAAGAGCTCATGTTTCCCAAATGAAATTTGTGTTCGGGGCGGACGTGAGCGGAGGCGCGGCTCGCGAATTTCGCGAAATCAAGTGTCTGGATAATGCCATCGCTTTTTATCGGTAACATTAACTCGGGTTGCGACTCCCCAAGTTAAATATATAAATCCGTTAATACCAAAGTTAAGAAAGGAAGTCGGAAATTCTTGATTTAAAAGTTTAAAAAAATAATGTGAATCTCGTTACCCATGTTCCGACGGTTCAGTAAAACGTATTCAATAGTTTCAAGACTTTCTAGATCTTTGTTGCTTTGATCATATTTTCTTTAAGATACTTTTATAGAGAGAAAATAAATATCCTTAGGTGCCGCAGCAAATTACAATTTATAAGTAAGATAAAAAATACGTAGGTAACTAACATTAATCCAGAGATAAGGACGCGTCTTGTGTTAACCCTTAGCAATTTTGCAGACAGGGATGGAGGTCTCCATGAGAAAGTTGGGCCGCTCGAGGACCTGCCAGACGACAGCGACGGCTCACTCGATAAAGATATTTTGTTTGCGACGAAAATTGTCGATGCCGCGTTTGGGAGGTTAAGGGCTATTCAGAAATCACGAGCAGGGATCACGATTGTTTGTGTCGAGTATCTTGTTTTTTCATTGGAATGGGAGAAGTGTTATTTTGTAGGGAAAGTGCTGGGTGCTTGAGTCATGTTTGCCGGGTCGCACTGGCGGCTGATTACGTTCACCGGTGCCGTCATTCATTTGCGTCCCGCCCCTCTCAATCTCGTTTGTTGCGAGCGTGCACTGGCTGCCTCTCGCTTTTTACATTAGAATATTACGCATATTTTACATAAGTAACATAGCGAGCGAGCGTTATTATGCCCCGAACTATGTCTTGAAACGATAAATAATGCTTTTCGGCTCGGGTTATTTTATGTTATCCTGCTCATTTCTCAAAAACTCCTCTGAAATAAAACAAAAACAGCTGATATACGCGATAGTAGCACGGAATATTCTACATGAACATATGACTGGTTACACGGTAATACTAACGCAAACTGCATTGTTAACTCCAACGATAAGGCATTGTGTAATCGTTGTATATTGTTTCCCATTCGGGTGCGAAGCGGTAATGCACGCGATTATGAATGATATTGTAAAAGGACATTTGTACAAAGCACTCCCCTCGACGCCGAGGCGCCTATTCCTCTTGAGCCGGCACATTAGACCCGTCATTCAGAGAGCCTGGAGTTGCATAAATAAATAACTTGAATTAGAACCCTTCGCGACTCTTGAGAATGGCGACGGTGGCGGTGAATAATTTTCTTAGCTTTTGTTGAATACGCGCATTCATTGTGCGTAAAATTAATGTCAAATCTTATCATAAGACTAACAGAATTTTTAGTGAACAATTTTTGGGAACGTACAAAGATATACCTACACACATATTCAGCTATATATTGACATTTATTATACACCCCTTAACAAAACAAGACGCACATTAAATACAAAAAGGGTCATCAAATTCCTAATATCGTATCTAAAAATCGCACTTGAAATAATCAAAGAGCGAAATAAAAAATACGGCCAGGATCTGTTGTTGGGCGCTACAATAGATAGCGAGGGGACTGAGCTCGGGACAGTCATTACAAAAAGCGTCACATCGTACGGGCCGGGTTTAATAATTCCACTCATTTTGGCCCCCCGGCCCCGAGACAATGCCGCCCGCCTAACGGTATCAATCAACATCAAACAGGCGCGCGTACAAGCGCACGGTTTGTAGGGTTGAAATACCCCTGACAAAAAAAGACTAGTTTTTGGCAGATAGGGTCAGTAGTTGCTAGAAATCGTGTAGATATCTCTAGCAGCGATTCAATCCTGTAAACGTATGATAATGAGCAATTTGACATATGGGTTTTTGATTATTTACTAATGAAATAAATAGCGTTTTCAATAAAATTTGTTGAATTGCAAACCAAGTACCAGACTGTGCATTTTGATCGTGTCTGAGCTGACATTACTAACTGTCCATTAGGGCGTGTGACAACCCTTAACGAATATGTCACTGTCGCGGGCAATACTTTTATCGCATAGGTCGGAACGCAATGCACGCAAGCGGCACCGAGGGCGCGCCCGCCGGCTAAATGAACTCTCTCGTCATCCGTCCGACACAGCCATCACTTTGATCCGCTCAAAATGAAATGACCAAATGAATATCTGCAGCACAAATCATAACAAAACCAGTACGATCCTCCCAACGCAATCTTTCATTCATGTTACCAACGCGCAAAGGTGCTTCCATTTCCTGCAGATAAAATAAGGAAATGGATTTTCATTTCGCTAATAAAAACAATAAAGGTGTATGTAAATAACATTAGTTACTGCCACGGCGCAAGGTTTTCGTTTTAAGCGTAGCGTCGTCGAGTGGGCACAATTTAGCAAACAAGCTTATTGTGAAGTGAGTCGGCTTGCTAACTCGGAATATGGAGTGTCAGTCCGCAAATAGAGCCCGGCCCGGCTCCGCTCATATTCACAGGCCCACATGTGCTGTACGCTAATGAAGGCGCGGTAACAAATACAATTATTTTTATTTCATAACCGTTCTGTTTGGCGTACGGATCCCGCACGTGTGAGACGGCGAGGTGGTGGTAATTACCGACCACTACCACGAATACTGCGCTTGTAACGATCTCATTAATCAGTTAATGCGGCAACTTTATCATATTCCGCTGAAAATTCATCTTTTTAAGTAAGTATCATGCTTTTATATTTTATAAACGACGTGTACAACAATAAAGAGCCGACGTTGTTCGCGGAATGTTACTGGCACTAAACGCCACGAGAAGACTACTTCAGCATTAGGGTAGACCGAGGCGAATCGGGTCATTTTTTGTTTGACGGTAAATAAATATAACTTTTTAAGGTGATACTCTTTTTATTAATATTAAATTGGCAAAAGTATTTATTATTTAACAAAATCCAAGAGTCAGACATAAAACCAAACGACATTCCGATTTATAAAAAATAAAATACAAAACTACCTAGAAAATCCGATTCACCCCATTTTTAGGGGTGAAACGGATCAAAACAATCTCTGTTATAAAATTTTAACTAATAATAGTAAACAATGTTAAATATATGAAAAAGAATCACAAATGGCAACTTATTGAGATCAACTGTCATTGGTATCTTTATTGTTACATTCGAGCATTATTTTTTATTCCTGCCTTCTAGTAAAAAAAATTATGGCACCATCTATAGAAAGTGCCATATATGTTACTATATTTTTAAACAATGTACGTTAAACATTTTATACCCTCTTAGCAACAAAATCGAATAACTTAAATCGAGATAAACAAAATATGATAAATTTTATAAACCAAAACTTGAACCTTACACGTATCCGATTCACCCCATATCAGAAATTAACACCAAATCCTCGAGTTGCTAATTGCAATAGTCGATCAGCAAATAACTCCCCGGCTTCCTTGTTTAATGTTGGTTGTCCACGATGACTTTTTACGATGCCTCGAGACAATGTGACTCTTCTTTGCAAGCTTGTGAACGGGACATTGTACAACTCGGCAGCTCGACGTAAAGTTAACTCTTTAGTCAGCACCTTATTAGCAGCAGTAGTCATATTTTCTGCCGACCATTCTCCCTGGTGGGTTTTTTTCTTATACGTCCGTACCATCTAAAACATGCAAACATACACTAAGCTAAAGAAAACCGTCCAAAAACCTCGTTTTAAATTTTGATCCTATTCGCCCCCAATCAGGTGATCCGAATAACCTCATACCATAGGTTTCAATTTTATTCTCTTAGTGGAAATATACCTTTAGATATAGTCAAAACAATACCATATCAGGAAACAACATGCATGATTAACAATAAGTACCAATGATTACTAACCTTTAGTCTTTCGCATTTACATTTAACACGGAATGTATTCGCACATTTTTTACATCAACGCCAAAATCACAGCACACCCGCGCGAGCGACTCATCGGGAAGCCACATCGTGATTAACTCGTGAGCCTTATCCTATGGCAGTGACTGTAGCGGCGCGCGTGGGGAACAGAGCGAACGCGGGACGTTGGTTGGCTGGCTGTAACTACCCGCGATCTTTCAAATTTAACAGAAATGCTTATTTTGATCCGATTTCCCCAGTGATCCGAATCGCCTCGGTCGACCCTAACTACGTACGTACGTGGTGCACTAAGTATAGCGCTTTACTTGATTGTTTGCGTACGTGACTCTAACCGGTACGTTACTTAGCCATTAGCGTACATCACTCTTGTCCAACGTTGCTAATTCAATACATCGCTATTTGCATTCCAATAGGATAGAAAAGATGTTTAATCAGTTTAAGTCAAGTCAGAAACTCGGAGTACGTTATCTCTGTAAGTGACTTGGTGTTTACGCAGAAGGTATTTTATTCGATATTAGCACGCGCTGATAGCTTTTTAATAAGCGGTTCCGTGACTCATCGGCCGCATGTCGTCGTTGATTGATTACGGAGAACTCTTACACAACGCTGTACAAATTCAAACGCTAACGGATAGCTAAGGACCGATTTTGATTTAAAATGCACGATAACATAAAAAAGACTGGATGTAATTGCTAGAAGATAATTGATTCGTCTGCTGCTCGTTCACTTCATTGACTTTGCCCATGAAACAGGTTTAAAAATACCTCCGTGATATAAAGATTACTGCCGGTGACTTGACAGGATATAAATGAAGCTCCGACAAATAAAAATACATAGGTAGTATTCATAAATTATTTACCGAATCAGGATCGTGTGCATTTGGTGTGGACGGCTGTGGTGGCCTCGGCGGAGGTGGGTAACCCTGTGAAAAGAAGCACATTGGATAAACCAAAGGAAACACATTAACCGTATCTACTTATGCGTAAATTGATACGGAATAGAACATTTTCTGTGCCGGTAAATTACTTTTAATTTTTCAACAACTCCTAATTTCAACTGACTAAACTGAATGTCATGTCAACTAAATATAAGATCGGTGTCAGGCATACCATCTCAAGAGATTGTAGCCGGCAACTCAGTTAAGCGACTAATTGAAAACGGCGGCAGGCTTCTACGAAACTATTCCTTTCCACTTCCATCTGCCTTTATGGGAGATATTTTAAAATCTTCCTCGACCCAAGAATTCTTGGAACGGACGCGGAGAATACTATAGGAGATATACTAAGCCACTAGAAATAACTTTACGTTATCTGGCTACATTTCAGGAAGAGAAAAGATGTTCGCGATTGAATTAAAAATAAACATTCCTGTAAAACAACACCGCCGATATTTATCGGCGTTTGTATTTAAAACCAACGCAAAAACGGTCTCGCCATAAAAGCAAAACTGTCGACGTTTAATTGTCCAACCGTTTCGATTCATGTTAAGCGTTTAAACGACAAGCCGAACTAAGTCGAAACTCAATTTCTCCCGTTACATTGAATAACAAAAACAAGCTTACATCGGAGGGAAGAAAGAAATGAGTCTCGAATGCGCCAAAGCGAAACGTAGTTATTTTGTCGACAATTTACTTTGTCGTCCACAGGCAACCCTCATTATCCCCGTCGTGTGGCGAGTCAAACTTAATCATAGCTTTGCCTTTACACTTAATGAATTAATGTCTCAAATATATACACATTAACTATAGACGAATATATGATAATACGATTTATAAGATAGGTGTCTATGTATGCTACGTAAGTATATCATGTTAGTTGCATTATCATTTAGGTTTATTTTTATACATTTTGTTTTACACTTTAGCACAAAACTAGTTTCCCCAATGTATAATTTTCTAAAGAAGACGGTCATTCATCTTTTGATGGTTCTATTTATACTTTATAAATGTTAATCACTCCTCTGTTGAAAACCTGAATGGATTAGTCAAGCGAGGCTAGAACGGAAATTGAGCATGTTTTCGCAGAATAGCTTTAATATTGGGGAGTCTGTCGTGAAACTGACGTTTCAAGCGCTTTCGTACGATATCGACGACGTTACAAGTTCTAATCTTTCAAACGTGCTCCTCATGTGTAATAGCTGGGGGGCCAAAATTACTACGTCTAACCAGTGATACTCTCTTAGCTTAACGAGCATTAAGCTCAACAAACCAATATAAGCGAATCTCCGATAGGGCATAGTTCCAACGTATTTCAAGCCCAATAAATACGAGCTCGAATGCGCTGCAAGCTGCAGGACTTACAGTCCAGGGATTGCGGTATCTCTTCGCATGCCGAATTTAGAATTGGAACTAACTGGTGCTAGTGAATCCGAAAGAGTACTTCGATTGTGCCGGGTGCAGTGTAAATGAGAGTTTGCGGTTAAAGCCGGCACGGTTCGGCTGCAGTCCGCCTTCGCACCGGGGTTTTACTTCAATTGAGGACGAATCACGGTCAGACGAACCGGTATAAGAGCGCTCTCCCATTATCTATAGTTGGTACGGAGTGTGTAGTTACAGTTAACTTAGTCGGCTAGAGTTCGGTAAGCAATAGGAAGCCAGTCTGCAACCGCCCGCACTAAATCGTGCCGTCGTCAGACCTTTGGCGTCCGTTCTGAGAGTCACTTCAAATAGGGTTGGCTACATTGTCGAATAAACGTTTACCTGAATTATACTAAAAGTTTTTTTGTTTTAATGCTATTATTGTATATGGCACTACGCTCATGTGATAGCAGCCCTGCCTCTTATTTATGTTCTGCATTTAACAATAATCACAACACATTTAAGAAACTCCGTAAGATAAAGCATAATATTAATTGATGTTTCCTTTTACTTTGCTAGTATGATTATTCTGCAGGGGTGGCTCGGCCCCATTTGTTAGCGTGCATTCCGGCAACCCTGGCCTAGTATTTCTATTTATTAAGCGAGCGTGGGTGAATTGAGCGTCAAACGTAACTTGACCCGGAAATCCGTTACAGTTAAGAGACTCCATAGTGATGCTACAATGGTCCGTTTCGACGAGACTCTGCGAGTGTTTGGAACGACGGCCATGCCTGAGAATGCGCCGCAGTCAGCGCTTTAGAGGTTTCCTGCCAGCGAGGGCGATATGCCACACTAAAGTTCGCAGAATCTGTAGCATTTTGCAGTTTGTTTATGAGAGCAGGCTGAAGCATAAGAAGTACATATTTTGTATCAAGTTTATGAGCTGAAATATGTTAGGTGGGAAGAATTCTCCACAGGCTTTGTATAACCTATGTGATTCTAAAATTATAATTTATAATATTATCTACGTTATTTTTAACTTAACTACTGATATTATTTATACCTACTTATATTTAATAACCTATTTTAATCAAGACATCAGATATCGTCAACTAGTAGGTACAGCAGAAAAAATATCTCAAATTATGACAGTAATTATTCTGAACACAATCAGTTTAGTCATTATAAAATCATAACATAAGAAACCCCTAATCGTAAAAGTATGTCAGTCAAATTCCTTGAGGGAAAATCCCCGAAGCCCACTTCAGAAGAGTCGAGCAATTAATCGCACGGCCTTTGACAATATATTTCCTTGACAATAAAATATACCGTGTTATCTGTTTTTTACTGGCGGGCTAGCAGCGCGCAGAGCTGTCGCGCGCGACTGAGGGGGAATATTAAAGCGGTCCGCCAGACCATTATAACTTGTCATTCTGGCCCAGTTGTTATGCGAGCTTTGGAGATAGCGCGGCTTAAGTAAACGACAGTTTCATATTTTTATAGGCTTTAAGTTTTGCATACCAAACCCGATGCGTTAACATATTATGTCGCTGACAATGGAGGTTAAATGTTTCGATTGCGAATATAAACAAATCTTTACTATAAAACGCAGCATTGCATCTTAATTAAAGTTGGTTTAATACTAGAGTCCAGTAAAATATAATTAGTGATTCCTCATTACTGCGCTGGCCCCTCTGGACGTTCGTGCGTCTACGAGCTTATGGTTATTAATAACGCCGGCCGGCCGGCCCCGCCCCGCGCCCCCACTCGCCCCCTCGCTCGCCCAAGCCGCGCGTCTGACATTTTAATTCCGGACCCGCACCGCAAGCCTTTTATATCGACATTATTTTATCGACACACAAACTTCTCTATATTGTAACGTTGAAGCCCGTATTTACATGACCCCGAATAGCTTAATTGATTACTGTCGCTATGAACATTTTACAAATGAATTTTAATTGAATTTACCTTACAAATATAATAATTTATTAAAGTATCGTGTGTATTCAAATTAAAGTAATTAGTACGCTTAATATGCTTTCATTTTAAAAAACCTTTGAGAAAAACACTGACATGATGCCGAAAACAAAAATATTATTTTTATAACATTCGGAAGTAGGTGCCTACCTATACCGAAAATTAAACATACCTTTTCCAGTGAAAATACATGAGCAAATTCTATTAGGACCCCTCCGTAGATTTATAGAAGAGCGCGAAAAGCAATTTGGTAGTTATTGGTGCAGGCCGAGTAAGTTCAGCGAGAGTTGGTATAATAGCGTTGTTACATCGACTCGGAGTTACGAGGAACATCACTAGCTACAATGGCGGTCGGGCGAGCGCAGGTCGAGCAAAACATGGCTGCCTGGTAGGCGGTGCGCGCGACAGGGACCGAGCTAGCGTCGGCTGATGCCGTCCTCGTTGCTCTCGCACGCAACACGCGCATCGATCTCCACTCGCCGTACTCGCCCCCAGCACCAGAAAGGCGGAACTAACAAAATTACTGAGCGCTTTCGAGCCGCTAATCATAAAACAAGATACGACGTTTCATTTCGAGCGTAGGACACTCTAGCGATCACGATGCTGGAATGGCCCTTGACTCTCGAAATTCTCTACTGACATCATGGAGCGCGCGTCGCTCGCTGGAACTTTTGTGAAGCCTACTGAGAAACAATTTAGTTTTTTTAGACGCGAGATTACATCGATATGCGAATTAAGCTGATTAGACTTCACTGTTTGCTTTAACGATAATATTAGGCTCGTTAGATACATTCTTAATGACTCTTGCTGAAGTTTATCTTATTTAGCCGACGGCCGGCAACAAGGGTAACTGCCGGCTGTCGGACAGGTGTAATAAAGATTTGAATAGACGGGTATCGGCGCTCTCGGCTCCGGTTACGTTAGCATAAATTGGAGGCGAAGTTCTCGTAACCCTAACGGAGTGTTTAGAGAGGAGCGTAAAGTTAAATCGACAGAAGACGGTAGGTACGCTCCCGAGGGTTGCTCTTCTGCTCCGTCTATCACGTGATATCTAGCTGACGTTTAATTTTTACTACGTTGAAGTACTTATTTTTTCTGTGAGTTATGAGCGAGCATTGAAGCTTGAATTGCGAGGGTTGAATATAATCTTATATAAAAATACTTGTACAAACAATACGTTCGCGTCCTTAATAAAACTTATTCCGACGCTTATAAAGTGACAACCACTTTTTGCTTAACTTAAAAATAAGTTCGTACATATTTAGGGTATATGTATATATGTGTGTATATTGGGAATTCAGTTTTGATTTTTCTCACATTTTAAAACGATACTTAATATATCATTTGGAGTGAAAAATGATAGTGGTGATGGTGTACCTACGGATTAATTGATTTGTTAAAATAGTGTAATCAGGGATCAAATTAGGTACAAAAAATCAAAAGCATCACTCTACCGTAGAACACAAAGTTCAGATTTAAAGTAGGTAGGTTTTAACGGGTATGTGGGTGTTAGTTAAGGAGCATGTCTTATCGTTGGCAGCAGGCCGCCGGCCACGTGCGGCCCATACAACTCAGGAGTAACCTATAGTGGGAATATGTAAATCTCCCAGGAGCCGAGCGTGCCAAAAACCCTTCGCTCACGTTTCACAATGAATTATTCGATCGCTGCAGTAGGTACAGTCGCCATCAGATATATCGGAGCTGTGTATCGAATATGTGAACATGCACTTTATCGCCTTGACAATAGAGGCGTTGTTCAGATATTTGTGACCACCTCCACAGCTCCGATATATCTGATGGCGACTGTAGGTAGCTCTGATGATATGCAGTCACGCACACATATGACACGGCACGGTATGTATGACTGCCTATGTTTATTATGATAAGGGGAAATCTCTGGAATTTTTAATTATCCACGATAGTTATTTATGTTTGTGTCATACTTTATCATAAAACGTAGCTAAGACAATATATGCGTCATAAATCCTTGGGTATGCTACTAGCAAGTTAGTAGTTAAATTTCATTTCACATATAATGTATAAGGGAGTTTAAAAAAAACTGTACTAAATTAGTGTGAGTTGTAGAAAAGTTAAATTATGTCAATTTTGTGACAATAATTAAGCATTAAATTTCAATAGATACCTACTTCGATCTGACAATCGTTTCATAAACTATAAGCAATATTACAACGCAAAAGAAGAAAATAAAACAGATAGTTTCCCTCCAGATTTCAAAGCCTAATTAATTATCGTCACGAAACTGACATAATTTAACTTTTCTACAAGTCACGCTAATGGGGTAAGTTTTTTCTGAAAAACTCTCATATTAAGCTAAGGTGGACTAAAAATATGAATCCTGGAATGCAACAGAGTTTTATCGAGGCTTCGACATTGGTGCTTTGTGAACAGGCGAGTTGGTTAATTTAGGAAAAAGTAAACAAATAAGACGGTTATGACAAAGACCTTTTATTGTCGCCCCGCCCACGGCTGAAATAAACGAAACTACGTCCAATGCAATAACAGTTAACTTCATAACCCAAGTTTCAGCCAGCCGACTTCTTATGAGTATAAAGCTTTTCTTCAGAGATTTCAGTTTGCGGGGAAAATATTTTCTCTGAGATAATCAGTGCGGACGGTTTTCATTAAAACCCGCTTAAGATTTTTACCTAAGAGAATAAACCTAAATTTAACCACGAAGTACGTTATGTTTATGCTTATTAAGACGTAGATGTATGTTTTGTTTTTTAATTTCCCTTAACATTTTGATACTATTGTGTAGTAACTAAGTGGATATACATATATACAATTATGAAACATCTAAAAAACATAAGTAATGTAACAATGTTTTCAATTTTAATTTTGTTTTTGAGTGGAATAATGGAGTTTTATATCCTGTAATATTGTAAGTATATAAAACTCCATGATTCCATCAAATAAAATGATAATGATATTATTGATGAATGATATGCACCAATTTTTTTTTAAAACAGGTATAATCTATCTTATGGATTAAAATAAACGCGCGTTACTGTATTAATAACGATTACAGTCTTTATAATGATAAGAATTCAATTAATAACCCACTTTTTATGCCAAATTTTAAAAATATAATATTAACAGTCTAAATTTTATCATCAGCTAACATTTGGTGATCAATAAATAAGCTATGTAAAGAGACATATATCTGTTTACGACATCATGAAAACGTGTTATAGAAAGACGAAGACGAAAAGGATGCAAAAGTAAACATCAAATTACTCCGCACTAAAACCCGGAACTAGATAAACATCGAAGAAATCAACTTCAGAGCATTCGGAATCGAGAAAAGCCGTTTATCTTGCCGGTTCGCTTCGCTATCTCGCGCTAACGTATTTCAGCCGAGCAGTCGACTCGGCCAAAATTATCGAAAATTTCCGCCGCCGCCGCCGCTGCCGCCTTGCCGCGATATCGGAACGATAAACGAAATGCAAACATGACCAGTGTAGCCAACGAGTTGTAAAAGTTGCCATAATACAACCTGTACCACTAACTAGTTAATACTGACGTTCTGATATTAAACAGTGGTGATATCAGTAGGGAATATCAGATATGATATAGCATCATTCCGACTTTCAACGCTGTAGGTACCTACTTTGACTGATCTAAAACATAGGATTACGTACTTAATCATGAATATTTTATAGAGAACGCAACTAAATAGTTCAACGTTCAACTGTTTATGTGTCATTGAGACGTGATCTTACCCAGTCGCTAAATAACCGCATACATTTCGCATACATTCCAATAATCGTGGCTAGTAAAGAACAGAATGTACAAGTCATCAGTATACCTGTACAAAGACTGTAAATATATATTTTCAATTAGTATCTAATACTTTGTTAACACTAAACGTGACGTCCGCCCAGCTCGCTCATGGCTTACCTCATAATACGACACAACTGTCAACACCGGTCCCGATAGTTTCCAAAACAACGCGACCGTTATCCGATTCTTTAGTGCGAACCGTAATCAGGAACGGAGCTCTTTCCCCGTGTCCGTGTCCGACACACCGGCTGTGTTTGATAAAGGTACATCGATAACAGCGGTGATTTCTTATCAATTGCAAAGTTCTACTTTTGTTCGTGCGTCATCATCATCAACATGCTGCGCATCAACGGATTAAAATGTTGTATTTCTACTGTTGTTAGAACAACAAGTTAATTAAATTATCAAAGCCTATAACTAACTATAATTATTATAATGTATTTTGAGTTAAATTGTTTCGGTAAGTAGTAGGTTTTCTTATGCAAACAATTTATAATGCAATGATGTATGATATCAGTAGGTAGATTAGATGGTTTGCCTTGAACTTCGAATTTTACTTTATTATTGTGACTTTACTGTATTAATGTGAAATAAGAGTGAAAATAAGATGTTATGTTTAACTTTTAATTGGCGTTTAGTAAGTATAGTTTGAATTTGAACTCGTAGTTTTCATAAATACTATGAAACTCGAGATGAGATCTAAGTAGCTACTAAGATCCCAGCTAATTTACACAGCTATCTAGTGACAAACGTGTAAATCACCTTACGATACGATGCGTTGGTTAAGGCGATGAAAGGTGCTTGCTTGATTCAACTGCTTTGCGATATATGATCTTCAATAACTGATGCTGTGTAACGTTTGCGAACGGGGTGATGACTATCATGAGTCGCCAGGGCTTCATGCATATCGAGAACACCAAGCGACTGCGAGCGTAATCTACCTATTAGCCACGAAACTACCGACCATTGCTGGATATAGGCCTCGCCCATAGACCGCCGCAGAGAACGATCTAAAGGGGTAATGACATAATCGCCACGCTTAGCAGTTATTCCAACGCCCTAACGGGTTCCGGAGACTCCCCCAGTTGTATCTAGGCGCAGTTTATGGAAGGTCGACAATTACCTGGTGCTGAGAAGGTGGCTGCGCCCCGTGAGGTGCGTGGTGCGGCGGGTGCTGCGAGTCTTGCGTCGGGGAGAGCCCGCCGGGCGCGCTCGGCGGCGCACCGGGGCTCGGCGCGCCCGGCGGTTGCGAAGGAGGCTGCGGTGAACCGCCTCTCTCGTAACCCTGAAAACGACCGCATACGTTATAATTGAAACGATAAGGTTTGAGCCTACGGTAGACATTATAACTTTAAGGGAAGATTATTCAAGTTACACTAGTGTTACTATCTTACCGAGAATATCTTACACTTAAACACATCAATATCTTTTTCTTTAACTAGATAGTTTAGTTTAGGACCAGCACGATCAGAAAGGTTATTTGTCTGTAATTAGATGATACAGTCACCTAATAATGAATCAATAAAGCAGTTAAAGTGAACGACTCCTTCTGACCCTGTGTCGTTAATATCAGGGCTTATCTAGCAACCTTGAAACGTGACCGCCGAGACCGCGGGTCCGGAGTGAAAGCATTCCGAGATTGACAGAACGACTGTTGCAGTGAACCGTGCCGGGCACGCCTGGCTAAACCGCAGGGGCTCTGCTGATAACATCGTAAATACACTCTACTTGCTTTTATTTTGAACTTCAAATATAATTAAATATCTACAATTATCTACGCGGATTTTAATACTTGACAATAAGTCTAAAGTTAGGTGTCGACAAGGATAAATATATAAATTTATATAGGACTTAGTGACTGCATAATAATGGATGAGTTCAATTAGAGACTTCTTTTTCATTAATCGTAGTAAATGCATTCCTTGGCAAGTAATATATGCATGGATTGCATGGCCATAGCCGATAGCGAGTGTAGTTACGGGAAAGTAGTAGAGATTATTTTGTTCGACATTACGCACTCATAGCAGTCGTACCTTGGCAACTCGCATAAAATTGGCATAATAGCGTAAATTATTGTTGTGCATTACACTCAAGGTCGATGATAAGCGAAGTAATACTGTATAAATCCCAAACTATAATATAATGTAACATCAGAAAGCTATTACTTCTACACGTCACTCCAGTCACTCATGCACGACCGGCTGAAACGTTCAGTTTTCTGCGCCGACCTCATCCAATATTTAGCGAAGCCCGACGTTAATTGCGGCCCGTGCAGACATTGTATCGTAGGTGCGTAGTGCACTTGTTCGTAAGTAAACGGTTTGCATAATGGATGCACGGTCAAGGCCGACCGATGACCCCTGCACGTGCGCGATTGTTTTATGCCACTTATTGTTGGGTGGTTTTCAAACTTTACGTTGTGAATTTGTTCAATATTGATTACCAAGTTTGGCGGTTTTAGAACTGCCGCCTTATTGACAATTTGAAATGGCAGCCAATCAGACGTGTCTAACAAGATTTTCTCAGTATTTCTGATTCAAGCGCAGGTCTAGTTGTCTTTCTCTGTCTCATCTACTATACAAACTTCATATACATAGCAAGCGGCACTGTACTTTACTAATTGATTTTCTTCTTAACACGCGTATCGCAAAATTCAACGGTTTTAAATAGTAACCATACCAATCACATTTATGACCGTAACTAAACTCATCTGAGCCGCAAAATAAGTAGCAAGGTTTCACACGAACTTGCTGCATACTGCAATACAGCCGTGCTCGAATAAGATCGAATGTTACTGCATAATTAAAATAAAAAAGAAGATGGAGGTAGCAGATAATCACAAAACAACAAAATTGAGCGCCCAAACACGCGTTATCATATTGAGAATAATAACTAGTGCTGGAATAGTGCGAGTCGACTACAGAATCCGGTAGCGTGCCAGCAATGTTACGCTCTCGGAATCGTCGGTTGATTCGATCGCTATGGGATTGTTTAAGTGAGTCATGGCCAAGGACGGCTTAGATGATTAATCGTACGATCTCGTTCCGATTAGGCTGTTGCTCGGCATCTGCACAAAACATGTTAGCCACGGTGCTATTTTCCGCAACTTCATGCCATGTGCTTTGATAACTTAATCGTTAAGTAAACATTGTTTATAATTTAAATTAAATATTTTCATCAAAAATGTCAGGCACGACTTTTCCGGATACAAGTTAGGCCGCGATTTGGCTACTTGACAAACTTTTGAATATTATATCAATTGTATCTGTTTTTTGCGAGGATCAAATGTCTGTATCAATGACATAAAAGTAATACAAATGGGCAGAAATAAGTATCAACGTTTGCCATTCCGACTTAACGATCGAAACGTCTCTAACCAAATTCCCTAACCAAAGTCCTATTCTATGTAAATTCAAGAACATAGCTATTTTGACCGTTATATTATATGTATTACGTTTAAGTAGATATTTGTTTTACAATGTTTTTATTTATTTATTTTTTATGATAATTACATATTTATTTATAAGTTTTTATACACAAAGTGTATTATAAAAAGGTTACATAATAAACAAAACTAAAAAAGAAAAAATAAACTAATTTAAGTCACCTAGGTGACGACACCAGTAATGGACAAGGAACCAATTACGAACATTAGTGCTTATTTCAATTATTTAGTCAAGTGTTGTGCATTTGTTGGTACATATTCAATTTACAAAATTATGGTATTTGAAATAAGAACTAAGTGTCCATCATTGGTGCCTGTCAGCTTAAACTGTCCAATATTGGTGCCAGAGTATGTCCCTTGCGGAATATGTGGAATGTAAGGAATCAAATAGTAGGTAGGTACGTTTTTATTTTTATTTTTCGCGTATAAAAAATCTGGTTTTCATGATACTTGGGTGATTGTTTATCCATATGATTAACTTTTGTTATCAAATTCAACATGCGTCAAGTACTCAATTGAATAGTTTATGCGTAATGCATTTCCTACACCGCCAAAGTAAAACAAAAAGTTGCACCAATCGAAATAGGTTTCCAATAAATCCTAAATATTGCATGAATCTAGTCTATATGAATATGAACTTTAAAGTCCAAGGTTTAGGCTGAAATTCAACTGACAGAAATATGGTTGATAAATCGTACTACCTATGCTTGGAAAGGGTTAAAAACATTAGATAAAGTCCCATATTTCGACAGTTATGTTGCATACTAATATCATTATTTGGAAAGGTCCTACAATAGTTACAGCCATATTGAAGGCATGACGGCTTAGGTCCCTAACTGACTAAACAATTATTTATAATGTTGGCAGAGTCCACATGTTTTCGCTGTTTCAAATTGTTTATGTTTGGTGATTATTGAGAGGATACATTTCTGTCAAAAATTTTAGTAGAGGCTTTTATTACCGACTGTACTTTTTTCCAACTACTCATAGAAATAATTCTTAAGAGTTTTACTTGACACTGGCTACGGGCAACACCGCCCCCAAGTCCATACGAATAAAAAAAATAATTCTTAAGAGCCTAAACAACTCGGGCTTATCATGTGTTTTCTAACCATTGCCATGATTACCTTTTGGCTCCAGCATCAGATCAAATCAGTGGTACTATAATATTGCATTGTCACCGAACTTACATAAGTGTAATAAAACAACTAAAACGGATTATATCGCGTATATACTAATTTAAAACTTCATCCCGACGACCACATATCGTCACTACTTTGAAAAAATCTCGTATATGCCACTCTATCTACTCTAATAAGTTGAAACGCAGTAACTCTGTACTCACCCATACATACTTAGGTACGTCATTTTTCATTTGAATGCCAGAATTAGTATCGAGGATTTTTCAATATAGTGACGTATTTTTTTACAATTTATTATATTTGTTCGATGTCGGTACCAATTTCGGTTTTATCGCATTATTTCTCAAAAGAGCCATTGTGCTTCTTATAAAATGTTTTACATCACAATGGTGGCAATCAAGCATGCGGCCCGCTTGATGGTAGGTGGTCACCGCAGCCTATGGACGTTTACAATACCGAGGAATCATTAACGCGTTGTCGACCCCGTAAAAACCTCTTTACACCCTTTAAAATTAAATGGACTCCCAAAATTACCCATTTATCCAGCAACGAGCTTCTTTGTTTTAATAAATTATTAATTAAAAACAAATTACTATGGCAGCTAGCCCATCCATACTGTAAAAAAGTTGAAGTGACACATAAACTTTAGTTGGCTGGTAGTTAATGCCTTATGGTATTACGTTCACTTTTTGCACGTGGACGGTCTTAGGCACAACCAAGTTGAAATAATTAAAATGTCTTTCCCCAAAGTTCTGAACTGTCTATAATGTCTTGTCCTATCAAGACATTAAAATTAAGTTCAAAAGGGCAGGGTTTTAATCAGCTTAGGGCTCACTTGGATGTCTCACTTCTGCGTAATTGGATATGCAACGGCCCATTTCCCAGCAAAGCCAAAACCTATTTATTCAATACGATAGGACGGCGGCTATCATTCCAATTAGCATCGCGGTATATTCGTTAATTTGTATCGAATCGACGGAATGAAAAGGGTCTCTGTGAATTCCGAAACAGTTTGCTCGTAAAGAATTCAAGTTTATGAATAAATTTTTATAGTACGAGCACATACCTGCCTTTTGAAATAACGTAAATCAACAATTCCTACAGCCAAAACTGTTGAAGGGTCGCAAACAAAACAAAATATGGACAATCATTTTCGCAGAATGATAATTTCGGGGGTAAAGTTTGTCTGGAAGAGCAAAACAGGAAATCGCGGCTATTGCCAGGCTGCGGAGTTGAAGCGAGTTTCAGTTGTATAATCCGAGCCAGTCGCCAACCAATCCATCAAAGGAAGGCGACCGGATCGGGTGTGGGTTTACCCCCCCGTACCCACATAAATATTGCGGGTAGGTGAGTACAAACCCTTTGACCGAGTTCTGTTTACTTTCGTTTTCGCTCAGCTGACGGGGCCGCCACCCCCATCGTACGCCTCCACTATTATTATGATAATTAGAGTTATCAACGTGATATTCACTACGCAATGTCTAATTGCAGTGACGCTGACGAGCGCCACTGTTGTTTTCCGTTGTCAGCTGCTGTAATCAATATAGACGTTCTTGTTTACATACTCGTTCTTATTATGAGAATTTGTTATTGTTTAAGTATACGTCTGACGAACTTTGAAGGATTCGGCAGAGGCACATTACCGTCGCGCGAAGTATGAGACTGGGGCGACCAAGATTTGTGTTGATGGTCGCAAACTTTTATCTTTTTTTCTGAGTGTTTCTTTGCAGGCGTCCCCAAGTGCTCTCAAGGTTGCAGCGGGTGCGGACGCGGCAGACAGGGCGCAGACGTGCATTATTAGGTGGGTGCCGGAACACCCGCGGGAGCCGCGGTGGGTGGCGGTGGGGTGCCGTACGTCATCACCTGAGGCGCGCCCTTGAAACCGTCGCATTCATTGCACCCGGATGCGGGCCGTATCTCACAACCCGCAATACCCGCAAGATACCACCTATCCTGTGTACGGAGACACGCGGCAGACTCCTTACAACAATATACTCGCGCCCCAGTTCCCTTCCAAGGAGAAAGTGACTTTGTCCGGTGCACCACCCCGATATCTACACTTCTTTTTGAAACAAACGCTAGTAAAATAGTGTAATCTATGATACATTTGACTTTGCACATATATCAATCGCTTCTCATCGCCTCTCTAAGAAACGAAATGTAATTTCGCTTAGTTGCGTAGTTACTTCGGCCATCTTCCGATTGCATCCTTAATCCACCTCCATGTCATGTACAGAACATAACAGGTATTTATTGGCATAGATATTGTGATTTATTTTATTTACAATATTCCTATCTTTCGTTTGAACTAGATCATGTTGTTCATGTAAAACTCGATGGAAGCTAGGGATAGATCCGGTAAAAAAAAATAAGATACAGATGTAAATGTAGACCCTGAGTCAACAACTGCTAATGAATGGACGTGGAAGTGATTTGCCAAAATAAACGACCCTGTTTCCGGAAACTTTCAGCCTTGACGCACGTCGCACGGCAAACGCGGGCCAGTGGCCAGTCAACTCATGCAACTTTTGGTCTAGTTAGCAGAATTTATGCGAATGTAAATTTGTTTCTGCTATTTACTCCACTTCATACTGTTCACTATAACAATATAGATTTAAATGTTCGTGCCTAATGTTCTAAATAATGAAATAATGTTATTTTTCAGTCTGTTGTCTATCGCTGATTTTGTAAATACATAATACTTTCACGGCATTTTCATTATTTTCTTTTTGAATTTTGAAGTGATTCAAATTCGTGCTATTAGAGTAAGCTCTCATGACGACGAAACTTACGTACTGCATCACTTTACAATAAAACCCTACTTAAGAATGCAATAACATAGTAACTACTCGGGGGTGAGTAGGCAAGTAGTTTTGGAGCTGTCAAAGTGAGACATGAATCATATGTGACAATAAATAATCACAATGGATTTACCCACTTCTGTATTGACATACTAATTATACGGTAACTTCAATCGAAAATTACATTGCAAATCGCATAATTGAACAGATATTGCTCTACATAATCATTGTAGTTACACTACGAGTATTACCTTCGTCGCTATCATCTGTTTGTTCATAAAACTTGATGGATATTTTCCTTTTTGAATAGCAATTATCATGTTATTATAATAAGAGTATACAGGGCGTCCCAAACTTACGCGATATGAAGGGAAAGTACCTTAAATATCATAGATAGTGTATTTTGCTGAAAGAAGACTTTATGTTATTTATAAAAGTTAGTCATTCTGCATTCATAGATTCTCTAAAAATGACTTGCTTCGTCTGGGAATCGAACCGACTTAAATGTCAAAAAAAAATCATCCTACTTTTAAGATACCAATCGAAAGAATAGCTAAAAAATAATAACTCTGCTTAAGTAACATTGTATTTTAAAGAAAGGAACAATGTATATAAAAACAACAGAAAATATTCTGTAAACAGATATTGTGCTACTATATGCATTAAATTTTATTGTTAGTCTAACTCGATTACACTATTGGACAAACCCTGATAACACGTATGGTTACTTACTTTTCAAGAATGTTCTTAAGCTAATTTCTTTTTCATATATTTATTTAACTGTAAGTATGGCAAATCTTTGTACCATTTCGAATTTACAAATTCATATTTAAATTGCTTTGGGCTGCGATTTAATTTGAACAAAAGATATCAAATACTATAAAAAGAAGTCATTGCAAATAATCTACAGCAAAAGCAATCTCATTAGCAGTCTTTATAACAATATCATAATTTAATAGTGTAAGAGGGAATCTTATATGACACATTCATAAATAAGAATAATAAAGAGAATCAAATAGGTGGAAGGTTTCATATTCTGTGAGGATGTAAAAAATCGTAATTTGTTAATTTTCTTCGTAACCGCTGCGCCAGTTATGATACTATTATTATTGAATCTAAATACTCTAATGTATACGAGTACATTTATCAGTACCTACATTTCGGCTTTATGCTATAGCTAAGGTTACCCTGTATAATTTTTATTCCTTTAAAGAAAACTTTTCGTCCAAAAGGTTTAGGTACTTAATACCATAGCAATCCATACTTCCATACTAATATTATAAATTCGAAAGTAACTCTCTCTGTCTGTGTGTCTGTTACCTCTTTACGCTTAAACCGCTGAACCAATGGGATGAAATTTGATGTGGAGAGTTTGAGCTACGAAAAAGGAC
The DNA here is from genome assembly GCA_022674325.2 of Grapholita molesta. Lineage (NCBI taxonomy): Eukaryota > Metazoa > Arthropoda > Insecta > Lepidoptera > Tortricidae > Grapholita > Grapholita molesta. Next base: position 4,410,368 of record CP053121.2, on the reverse strand, counting down.
ATAGGATAACTTTTATCCCGCAACTTTATAGACAATTCGCCAGGAAAAGCTAGTAATACAATAATTATTACAGAAGTATGAAGCACGTAAACGGACACAAAAAAAGCTTGTAAAAAGTCCCGAATGCTTTTCTAATCATTGTACGATAACAGAAGGACATTCACGTTATTAAAAAATATCCAATCAAGACATAAAGCGGAAGTGACCGGAGAAATCTAAGTTTATTCTGCATCAAATAGAATTGCCAGACTGAGGAGAACAAATTACCGCTAAAGGAAAATTAGAAATAAACTGAATGAATGATCGCAGATGTTTGGTATAGGACTTATTTCACTTCTTTTCCTTTTATCTGAAAGAGTATAGAATGTAAATGAAAAATTGTATGATTAATCATGTAAAATGACAATTGAAACAGTTCTGCAACTGAATTTTTGGATGTTTGCTAGGGCTTGTTTACACATTGATTAGTGTTAAGAACGAGTTCATACATTCGTTACTAAACACAAGTGGCAAATGTATGAACTCGCAAGTAACGATTTCAAATAAGTAAAATAATCAGAGAAAACACGCCAGCAAGTCATAAAGTTGGTGTCGGTAGTAGAAGTGGGGCAAGACGGAGCCAATATGTCTGCCTTTTCTCCATGAGCCCAAGGAAAACTGTTGAACTGCGGGAAAGTTGGTAAAGCCGTCGGGAATCGGCTTCCGGTGCTTCAAAATCATCTAATTATAATGTGTTATGAACTAAGTACTACATATATAAATATTACAGGACATTCTTATACAAATTGACTGAGCCCCGAGGTAAGCTCCGAAGGCTCGTGTTGTGGGCCGATGACATAATATACAAATACTTAAAAATATCTGTGCTCTGTGCTCATACCACAAATAAATGCTTATACTGGGGTTTGAATCCAGGACCATCGACTTCATAGGCAGGATCACTACCCACTAGGCCAAACCTCTCGTCATGTATCGTTTTTGATTAGAGACTCTACTGAGTGTTGTTTTGTATACAATCTGCTTAGCTATGTTGAAGCCGTTTACCACGTATCAGTGAGACGATTTCTATGGACAAATTCATACAATACGAGTAGGTAGGTACCTACTCGAATATGTATTTTTATCTTGTAGATACCCCTTTTAAGTTTCATGAGCAATATTTGTATTAGAAATAAACATTTATAGGTTAATTTTAAAAATTGGACTAAACATGTTTTTCGTACAATTTAATCGCTTGTCATTTGACCATAGATTTGGGGCAAACTGTATTTACTAAGTTGATAACGTATGCGGAGTGAAATTTGGACAAAGTTTGAATATATAAAATGTAAAAAATAAAAATCTAAAAAAAATATGTGTGTATGTCAATATCAAGTCTATATATCTGTCAATCAATCTGGTAAGTTTCATAAGGATTGGATGTTTGATTTTGTAATTATGGTAAATAACCAAGAACGCCGTCGTAAAACTGTATGTAATTTCTACAGTATACATCCCCTATGGCCGAAATCGAAGGTGGTGGAACATTTTGTACAAATGGGTGAGAGTCGAAGCATAATTTATAATATTTTAGCGTCTTTTACCTTAAAAAACAACCACTGCTAGAAAGCCTGGTTCTGGAAATTATCCCAGCTTGAGCAAGTTTTCTGAGAGAGCTCGACTAAAGAAAATTACCGCCGGCCGTGTTGCTAAATCTTACAGAGAGCTCGGAAGAAAATTTAAATGTGACGGAAAAACTGTCAAAAATATCTTGAAGACATGGGCATCGATAAGCGGTGTAGAAAATTTAAATCCACCGTCTCCGAAAATCAAAAATCCACTCAGAAAATACGGCTGCGTAAATTGGTCAAAGAAATATTTTACGCCAAAAACAATGTGAGTTGCGTCATGGATGACGAGTCATATTTCACGTTACATGGAAACTAGTGGCAAGGCAATTACTGTTTTGAGAAGACCAATGGTCCAACTGATGAGAACGTGAAATATATTGAGCATACCAAGTTTCCTAAAAAAGTTTTGCTATGGCTTGCCATCAGGAACGCGGAATGTCCAAGGCGGTGTTCTTTGAATCAGGTTTAGCTGTGAACGCCGATCGCTACATAGAGCGTTGTTTGCCATTAGTGCGAGATTTCATAAATACGAGTAATAGAGGAGAAAATGCTGTGTTTTGGCCAGACTTAGCCTCAAGCTATTATTCCAAAAAAACACTTAGCAAAATGGCGGAGCTAAACACCCCACACGTACCGAAGACATCAAATCCACCTAATGTTCCGCAACTTCGCCCTATTGAAGATTTTTGGGCAAATCTGAAGAGGCGAGTATATTGTGATAATTTTCGGTCCAAAAATGTGCAAAGCTTGATTCGTAAAATAAAATTGGAGTTGAATAAAATGCCCACATCTATGTTTTCGACAGGGATGGACAAAGTTCCTCAGAACTACCGTAAAGCATCTCGCATGGGAGTAAACTTTTTTTTACATTAATCATTATTTTATTAGGTACTTTATTATAAAAACATAACTATTTAAAAAAATAATGGTGTTTTTTTTATTTAAAACAACATTGCACTTTGTCCAAATTTCACTCCGCATACGTTAGGAATTCAACCCGTGAAAATTTACGTGTCATGATTTTCTAAGACGCTGGCTGTACCATTAGTCAGCAACACAGTTACGATAGGCTCCAATTGGCTTTTAATGATGAAGCTTCCTCTCGGTCCATCGTTTCCAAGTGATATAACCGATTTAAACGCAGCGACTCTTTCTCACTGACAACAATCGTAAAAATCGTTTCTTCAACAGCTACTTCTGAAGAAAAAGTCTACGTTGTACAACTAATGATGTAATGATCAATACTGACAACAAAGTTACGTATCAGCAGGTGGTGCATTGTGCTCGTTTGATATCCCATAATTTGACCGAGGCCCACAAACGTATTAGTTATTGTCGCTTGTGCGAAGCCTGGATTTACAGCTACGTTCCGAAATCAATTGGACAAATGTGCACGATGTCAAGGATACCATTATAAAACCAATAACACTAATTTTATAGTTTAGCTTAGTACCGGCGACGTCAAAGATATGTTTACACTTTTGAACCCTATTACAAAGGATTAAGGTAAAAATATGAAAACATATCTTTGACGTCGACTGTACCTACTGCTGTTCTAAAAACTTTGACCCTCGTTGTATTTAAAAGGACTGCTAGATCTGCACATATTGGTAAAATTTGTACTTGTAAAATGCTATGAAGTCAGCAGAACTGATCAGTGTCCTAAACAATTTTGCAAAGTATTAGCTCAGGTGCAAATTAATGTTGAACTACTGAAGAATATTACAAGTTGAAGGCATTGTTAAATGGCTATGACGCCTGCACTAGCCCTTGCACTAGTCCTACCTATTGAGACGGTTTCTTAATTCCGATTTCTACACGAATTCGCCCCAAGAGCCCTGCTTCAAGCCGTACCTCCGTTGCACAACGAGCTTACGTCAGCGAGCGCGAAGCGGCTTACGTCATTCGAGCGTATCTTGCGCTGCCGAGCCAACTTAGGACCTATGCCTATTGGATTTAGATCCGCGCTAAGAGAAGCTTAAGTATGATAGAACGTTATGTTCGTTTGAGTGGATGAGGCTCCGACGCGCCGCCGCCGCCGGCTCAACGATTCTGAGAAAACGTTCGACTCGGTTCTCTACTTCGGGACTTAAATATGAATAGTGTAATAATGTCTCGGTGTCGAATGTATGTTGTTTAATAGACCTACGTTTGCAACGATAATAATCACGTTAATCCTCTTATGCAATCATTTTAACTACAAATGAACTAGCTACTATGGAAGAAGACTTAAATAAAACAACATATGACAAAGCGTCATATCATAAACACAATAACTCAATTAAAGCATGATTGAATGTTAAACAGTTATATTAATAAAGAGGATGCATATTAGGCATCAAGTTACGGGTAACCTGTTATTATGCTAACACGCACATATGTTCTCGGGTTATTGACCCTAATCCCCACATATCTGTGCTATCAATCAGAATTAATCTGCGGCTTGCATACACATAATGTAATACAGCCGCAAATTACAATCTGCATAGTGTTATTAGGACTGTAATCTGTCATGTTGATAAGATCAAAGTACTTTGACACAATACGATCAATGCATTACATTGAATTATGTCTTCAAAATTAGAAGAGCGGACTAATGGTGATAATGGTAAAAAAATGTTGAATTTGGATAAAGTTAGATTATGTAAAACCATCTATTATTTATTAAAGTAAAACAATTGAGCTTAGATTATTCTAAGACTTCTGTAATATGTACATTGATTACATCGAGTGATCCCTTCCTATTGGTGATAGATAAAAATAACATCACTAAAAATGTTGCAATTGCATGTGCTCGGTACATGAACATAAAGGTAATGAGAAACAAGTACAGTACAAACATGACTGAAAATGTAACTCCATAAAGCAGCAAATATTGTGCACAAATAGGTTTTCTATAGCCGCACATACACAAAAACGTTGTTGAAGATGAACTAGCTTTCAGCTTATGTGTGGCACATTAATTTAGATTTTTTTTTCTACAGCTGGATTCAAAGTGTTCAAACCGTAAATGTTATTTGGTTTGTACAGTGATCATCATATAGTTAGTTGCCATATTATATCCACATCCTTACTGCTATAAAAGTAAAGATCTGTATCGATATATTTGGCCACTATGGTTGTCACTAACTATTTGACGCTGACTCTACATGCCAGCCAATACGGCTTTCCCTTTTCATCATGAGAGGAAAATTCTTGAACCGCTTTTTTGAACCTGAATGTTAAAAAGAGCGGACTGTGTGGAGGGAAGGTAACCTGCTGAAAATCCAGGCCCTTCCGCACCAGAGTTGATTTGTACTACTGGAATACTCCTACTGAGTTTAAGCTTCCAGCGGCATTGGTTGAGGCGGACTCAATCTGAGTGTAGCCTCTGGTTCGTTAAACCTAGCCCGCTGAGAACATCCCAGCAAGAAACTCAGCTCGGCCCGATCGTTGTCGGAGTGACTGTCCGCTAGGTGTTGAACTGCGGGAAAGTTATTTAAGTCGGGAGTATGTTTATTATGAGCCGCCGCTGGTGCACACATATACATAATCCTAAATAATAAGTAAAGAGAAATTTATGTCAAATAAATGAATACTTTAGTGTGACCGGACTAAAAGGTTAATACTACCCATTTAGAAAACTTTATTCAGGTGGATATAACAAACCGTCCAGTACTTTATAACCCATATCTAGATTTAGATACATCTAGCAGCAAGCAGCGGGACGTCTCCGAAATAATCTTTGCCTGTCCACGCATGTCCACTTCTGCGACCGAGTGTACTACCACTACATTTATATACTAACCGGATGCGATGAGAAAGGCGGCCTGGAGTTGGGTGCTCCTGGCGGGCCAGGAGGCGGTGGATACCGCTGGGGATAGGACCCTGGGGGTCCATAGCCGGCTGGGGGCTGCTGGGGCCCGCCCGGGGCGCCAGCACCGTACGGAGGCCCGCCGAAGCCTCGAGGTGGCTATAAACAACAAAAACTTTAAATTAGATTTCGGTAAATAACACTACATATAACCTCTACATCTATGAACTGGTTCAGATGGGAAAATCGTATCAATTCTTAGTATTTCTTCATGGTCAGAACTGTATCATAGTTATAGTTTATTCATGAACAATTTACATTGTGTTTGAATTACCTATACACACATTTCTTAATTAGTTAATACGACATGCACATGCTCAAACATTACAAATTAAACTACAAACAAGATTAATATATCGAATAAGATACTTAAAATTTAGACATAAACAAAAAAGAAAAAATATATAGCATTGACACAAGGTGGTAATTGGTCGTAGTCATGAAACAAGTCAAAAACCGTATGAATCAAATAAAATCTTCAACACGTCCGTCCACTTGGAAAGATTCTGTTTAGATATGTTGTGTGGAAAGTAAACTTGACACAAGGTATGACTAGTTTATTTAGTTAGGTCATACATAGTGAGAACTGATGATTTCGCATTATGCCTGTATTTTGCGATGTGACGAAAAATTTTGTATAATAAGTACTCCGTTTGTTCGCCTCCCACGCTTTGAAACCCTCACAACGCTCATTTTCTCTTTTCTATTTCAGAATATTTCGCTTGCAAACATCGACTTCCTTCCTTGTAGAATGTTCTAATGTTATTCCGCTTATTACATTATCTAAATGTTACTATGACAACCACCTACTAATATTAGTCTAATATCGTTGAAGCAACAGTTTCCATGTGTGTTAAAATACTTACAATGTTGTCAATAAGCCCATACAAAAGAAAAGCAAAATTGTTCATACAATTACTTAAACCGCAGTTCCATCGAACGCGAGGACGAGTAAGTAAACACAGTAAACAAATAAACTGTCACCTGGGACAGCCGCCAACGCAGAATACGATATTGTCAAAGCAATCTCATATTAAATCACCAAACAATTTACCTATCTCTTCATGACATCCGATCACAACAACCCCGTCAAAAACAAGACTTAAATATACAAAAAGTTTATCTCTAATACAAAATTCCATCGATATAACATGTCTAATAAATTGACGTCCGAAATAATTCGTTGTGCTAACAAAGTCGCCCCGTTTCAGTTTTCATTTTGTTCTATGATGGAAATTCAATTATTCGTACGAGCCCCGCTACGAGGCAAAAGAGTGACGGGGAGCGGCGTTCGCTTTGTTCGCAGTAAATGTTTTAGATGGAGCCCGCAACTTTTCCAACTACATTCCGGCCCGGTTCTCGGATGTAGGTAATTTTACTAGAAGATATGAGAATTGTGTCCGCAATTAGTATCATTTTTACGAACATCGGGGGGTGTTTTATGGCGGATTCAATGATTTATGGGGGCGGTGTTGAGGAGGTGCGGTGCGCGGGGGGCGCGACGAGGGTTGCGCAGGGCGCGAAGCCGGGGGGCGGCGCGCTATTGGCCGACACGGCATCGATCGCGCGACGAGCTCGGCTCGGCCCGCCCGTGCTGCCAGCCAGCCTCCACCTACGTTAATAAGTAATCATCCGGCCCCGCAATACCTCTGCGAGTTTTCCGGAGCTGGAGCCATTGAGACGGGCCATGGATCTTGGAGTTTGCTGGAACAAAGAACCAGTGCATGGGGCGACATCCTTATTGATTTATGGAGTAATTGGCCAACGGTGCGCGGGCTGCGCACCTACGCCTTCAACACACCCTCGATGCATATGCCTATTTTGTACCTATACAAGAATATCTAATCCATAATCAGAACGCAAAGTAATGCAAGACCAGTTCCACTGCCGTATAAAATGTACCAGGCACGAAAAGTAAACCTTGTCTCATAAACGGCAGGCTGGTAAGCATTTGTTGGTAACGCAGAGGTAAAAGATCGCATAGCGGACCCACAAGTACCTACTCAAAAGTCTTTTAAGCCTAACCAGAGAAACAAGTTCCTTCGCATATGTGGTATTAAATGAGAAATCTCTCACCTTTCCTTCCTTTAAATTGGTGCCAGGGTCACTGACAGTACAGATGGCAAACTCCATACATGTCTAAGACCTTGCTTAAAATAAGTTATCGAGTTATGAGCTAACAGTTTTTAGATTTTAGTTTGGTAAGTATAAGTTTTGAGCGAAATCAAATATCTAATATTGGTAACAAGTTTTACATAGCTCTTCATAGCTCCTGTGATCATTATTATTTGACAAGCTGATTATAACTATGCGTGGAGTGTGCTACCACATGTGCACACCTTTTCACCTTATTTCACTGCTATAGGTATAGTGTATACATGTTTATTTCGACAGTAAACGAACCTCAAACTTTTTTAAAATCAATGTTCTAAATCTATCCAAAAAATGCCACATCTAAGCAGATCCGTTTTCAGACAGGAACATTTAAAAGCACTGCTCTAATTCATTTTTTGTTATCTAAGCCAAACGGTTTTTTAAAGCTCATTTGCCTTTGAGTTTTGTTTTACATTGCTACACTTCGTTTACCTTCAAAGGTTCATTCAGTGAGTGAACACAGAGGTAAGTCTTTTGAGCAAGCAATGCCAAAGTGTAAAATGAGGAGTGAATGTGGTTCGGAAACGTTTTATATGCAACGGAGTGGATTCTGTTTCGAGCTTCGAGGCAAAAACTAGACCATTAAGAGAGTACGTCGCTCAACAAGAATTTTGCTCTGGGAATAGAACCCATCGGATTGGATGAATAGTTTGTTCAGAAAAGCTATCCTAGTCTAGTATTATAGCAATAAGTAGGAAGGAACCATTTCTAAATGATATATTTTACATTTTGCTTTAACGGCGGTCTACTACAAAACGGATGCCCCTGTGCCTCTCAAATTGGCGAGGAATAAACTGGTACAGTCGCCATCAGACATATAGAAGCTGTGGAGGTGATCACAAATATCTGAACATGCAGTTAATCGCCTGACAATAACGGCATTGTTCAGATATTTGTGACCACCTCCACAGCTCCGGTATATCGGATGGCAGACTGTACGTTAAAAGTTCATATCTATGAAAACTAGAACCAAGAAGAGACCATTTGACAAACACTCTCGGAATCCAGTTCAGCGTCTTCTAAGTATTATAATCAACTTAATATATCATATAAATGAGTTGTAGACCGAGATGTTTCGCGATATAATTGCAAGCAGAGTGCAAGTGCAGGCCGTTAGGAATGTGACCGGATTCCAAGCCTGTAGAAGCGGCGCATTCACCCACTTTGCATCACTATTATGTCATTGCCAACCGACGGCCTAAACATTACACAATAACGGCAATTACACCTTCGGCCTTTACAACGCAATGTGTCGCGTTTATGACGGAGTTTTTGAATTATAAAACAGGTTACTGCAACAGCTGTTTGTTTCCAATACGACATAAAAATAACCTTCAATAAAAATAGGTCATATGATTTTGTGACAACATCAACGCGGACAACTGACGTAGATAGTTCGGATAAATAATTGCACTTGTATCCACAGATCATAATAAAACTAACGGATGAATAAATTTCGAAGGCAAGGTAAAACAATTTATTACCCTGAATGTAAAAATGTAAACACCGTTTAACGGTAATGTTAATGACCTATGACTAATACAAGAGGCAAGTTATGTGTAACATCGGCATTCGTACAAACAACGGTAGCAGCCCGTGCGCCGGCGGATACGAGCAAACATTACATAACTTTGATTGTGTTTGTAAAAAGTTGGGGATTCCCTCCACTACAAACGCACCTTACGCCGACACACCACTATGTAAATGTGTGAGTGTAACCTTGCCTTCCTTTACATAAAACGCCGTCGGAGTATCCCTTTGCGTATCTACAAAAAAAAGTTGAACCCATATATTGTTGCGAGTAAAAGAGAAAATGAATGAGATTGACTGTTATTACTATTATTACTTAATTTCATCGGCTCCTGCGAGCGATAAAAGGCCTGCTGACCGGTTTACTTTTTATACGAGTTTGAGTTACAACAATGGGACGTAAACCGTATTCATCGAATCTTCCGTTCCGACTTCCGTCGACGTGCATCTAACTAAAGTAACGGGTGCGAGATCGACATCTTGCTTTTGTGTACCTTTTGTACCGGTACTGCTTTTTGTCACCTAAGTGTACGGTACTATTCAAAACAACTAATTTAATATTCACATAATGGTACTATTGCAGCATCGGGGCAGCGCTAGCACGCGGCGCCGCGCGTTCGAAGAGCAATCCGCGATGGCGTCACGGACTAGCGGTTGGTAAATACAAATGTCTGTGTATTTAATTATAAGACTCTATAAATAGAAAGAGCATTACGTCGTGTTATGCGGTCGGTTACGGCAAGTTATTTCGGTCTGCCCGTCACGAGCGCCCCGTGAATGTCAAGCTCGCGGTAACTAGGTGCTGCGGCTGTCGGGCAACAGGTGGCTTGCACTCCGATCTTACACGACACATTCTTTGTTTACTATCTAATCGTCCTAGTAAACTTTAGAGCACGTCACGTCACGTGTACAGGTGCCGGGGAGATCTCGGGAGCGCGTTTAGGTGAAATCATTGGGTGTCAGTCGGTGTAGGTAAGTCGAATAATAAAAGCTAGCACGAGATTTGTATTATTATAGTTTAACATTTTCAGACATTAGGATTAGGACCCTGCTTAATTTACGTATTGATTATAGGTGATGACCGGAACGAATAATTCGTTTGCACAATGTGTGAATAGATAAAGTGCAGTATTTGAGTTAACTGACGGTTTCTTATCGTAATTAAGTTAAAAAATTAAGTTACTAGTTACAGTAAATCATAAAATTTGAATAAAAACTTGTTTAGTAAATAGTTATCCTTTCTCAGCGAAATTACGTATGAACAAAACAAGTAAACTATTTCCTCATTCTGAAACCGAAATAGTCAAATTCCGTCCTTCACCGACGCCACAAATGTAAACAAACGGATTACAAGTGTTACTGACCTAATAAAGCGACCCCTTTTCACCCAAGACGGTTCAATAAAGAACTCCCTATAGGTACATACTATCTGGAGTACATAAAGAGTGGCGGTCGTGACCTTTCAATGTAGATGTACACTATGTATAGCCGCGCGCCCCGTTATGTACCGACATCTCATGGATTAAAGAAATATTCACCCCTCGCTGGATACGGTATGCCAACATTCGTCTTCATTCGACGTCTGCCTTTCTCAATATAAAGTCTCTGATAAGATTGACTCAATTCGATGTTATTACAAATTACGCAAAGTATCCTTAACATTTCATTACGAGTATTTTAATGCGGTTAGCTTAGATAGAACCAGTTTGATCTTTGACCATGGCCATAGGCATAAACTTATATAACAGCTGTAAACATTATGCAATGACACGTTAGAGATATAGTTTCACTTAATAAAGTCATACTTAGTCTGATACTACCTATTTGACTTCAATTGCAGGTCGTGATTGGTGATAGCTGGATGAGATAATAATAGAAGACTGACCTAATAACAGAGCGTTTTGAACTCATCGTGCATCGTTCAGTAGCCGAGCTAGCAATTGGGTTCGACATTACCTTCTCATTTGAACGGAAAAGTATTGTTTCAAGTACAAGCAGGCAGACACTCATTACAAATAAACATAATCATTTGATTGTACCGTTTAAATAATTAATTTCCTATTTTATCATCGACCTGACGTAGAAAGTTATTCTTATCGCGTTAATTGAAACAATAGTAGTTATCAATAAATGTGCTTGACCTACAAAGGCCTCCCTCGTTGTTTTGTTATTAATCCGTCGTTTTGATTTCAACTGGCGAGTGGCGAAGGGAGCCGGCAATTATGTGACGTCAGGTCGGTTTAACGACCCCATTACAACATTCAACATATTGTATGAATGAATGCAGGCATGTGACGTGCCAGTGACGTCTCATTCTGCCGATACGAATCACGATGATGCAAGGTGCTTTATGTTGGTTACTTTAAGATTCGGAGCAGTTATATCCCTACAGCCGCTGCGCAACACTCAGATGCGGTAAATTAAATAAATAAAATAAATAAATAAATATTTTGGGACAATCTTACACAAATCGACCTAGTCCTACGGTAAGCTCAGTAAGGCTTGTATTGTAGGTACTAGACGATGATATATATAATAGATAGATACATATAAATACTTAAATATATAGAAAACACCCATGACTCAGGAACAAATATCTGTGCTCATCACACAAATAAATGCCCCGACTGGGAATCGAACCCAGGACCATCGGCTTCATAGGCAGGGTCACTACCCACGAGGCCAGACCGGTCGTCAAATTGATAAGTCGGCGTGCTCTAAGCTGTACACAAATAAGTTCTCGACTTGCCCAGGTGTGTCAAATGTTAAGCTGAAAAAAACCCTTTATCGCACCATACAAAATCAATCCGTCTCGGTGAGGTAACAAGTAAAATTTTAACACATCAAAGCAGTTAAACGGTCAGTGACCTTTCGTAGTTGCGGTAGACGATCGGGGCTGTCCCCATTATCCAAGCACAACACAATGACACGATTATCGGCCGCACGCGGGCCCGAGACGGTTCGCATTGATTTTACGAAATCCACATCACGGACTCGGAACAAACGGACTCCGTCGGCCCATTCATCCCGTTTTCATGTACACACCGCCTCTATTGCGATACGAAAGCGAGAGCGAAATTTACTCCGGCTGCACTATGCACCACGTATCGCCCTAAATACGAGAGAATAGGAAATCGATCCTTCTCTGACGGTCTAATTCTAACATAAGCAGAGACATAGAGGTACCTATACAACATGGGTACCTATGAGAGAAACTTATGCATGACCAACTGCTATTACTGCTGGAGCTGGTACGGCATGCGGAGTGACAAACCAGTGCGAATGATTTATTAACACCTGTCTAAGATGTGCGATACAAGCAGCCATTGTCATCGTGGTTTCGTTGAAGCGCTCGGTAAAACAGACGCGTTCGAAAACAGGTAGGGTAGAGAAACAAGCATGTTAAAACATAAGACAAGTGTAGTATACATATTCACAATACACAGCTAAATCTAAATATAGCGGGCGCCGATATCAGCGGCTCGCCCTTGAACCAGTCGCACGGAAACATTTTATTATTATTACCGAGCTGTCGGCGAACACGAGTATGTAAGGTCGACGACCTCGCAACCACGTGTCTCCTTATCGACAACTATCTAACACGATTGTGAGTAAACGACATGCCGAGATAAATGACTAATTCCACAATGCTTGCCCATTCATAAATAATCAGCGTAACGTCATAGCGATTTCAATGACAATGCTTCACGTCCGAGACATCGGAATTCCGAAAGACCAGTGTAGAAGATTACCGTCGACTGTCATGATTGTGATATTGAAATCCTTCCCAGAGTCTTAGAGACGAAATTTTCACTAATTGTATTAGGCAACACACTTAAATGTTTACTTATATAATCATATATTACATATATGTCTATTATGCCTCTCTTTTAGCCATCTCTGTAACTCCCCATTCCTAGATTACTTTCATCATTTTCTTTTATATCGCAAGTCCTAGCATAAGTACTTAATGTGAAATCTTGTAGATATTTACCTAAAACAAACTTTTGTGAACCGTGACGAGGTGTCATAAGTTTTATAATAAGTAAATAAATAAATATTGCGGGAAAATCTTACACAAATCGACCTAGTCCTACGGTAAGCTCTGTGGCTTATTTGTGTTGTAGGTACTAGACGACGATATATACATATAAATACTTAAACAAATAGAAAACACCCATGACTCAAGAACAAATATCTGTGCTCATTACACAAATATATGCCCTGACTGGGATTTGAATTTTGAACCCAGGATCATCGGCTTCATAGGCAGTGTCACTACCCACTAGGCCCTACCGGCCGTCGAAATATTACAGGACATCATTACACAAATTGACTGAGACTACGTTAAACTCAACAAGGCTTGTGTTGTGGGTACTACCCAACGATGTATGTAATATACAAATACTTAAATACATAGGAAACACCCATGAGCCCAAGACTCAGGAACAAATATCTGTGCTCATCACAAATAAATGCCCTGACTGGGAATCGAACCCAGGACCATCGGCTGCATAGGCAGGGTCACTACCCACTAGGCCAGACCGGTCGTCAAATAAATGCCCTGAGTGGGATTTGAACCCAGTTAAGCGATTAATTTCGTTCAACTACAACTACAATACATACATATTATATGTACATAATATATTGTTGGATAATTGTAAATTTAATTTAGTTAAGGTACGTTAGGCACATATTATTGGAAACAAAATTAGAATTTTAATTTAATTACATTTTGTCAGTTTTTCCATTGTCGGCGATAAAATCGATATGATTTTATTATGATTTTTGACATATAAACTTAAACAACTTGGTGAACAGCTCGAGTCCGAGCACAAGAGGGGCGCGAGAGTATCTAACCCATACTTCTCTAACTATAATACTTCAAGAGGGATGGGTAGTCTATCTTGGCTCGAGATACTGTTGGGAGCCTCTAACTAATCCTGATTGACTATGATGTCGTATGCGTCGAAATCAAAATCGACTGTTCACCAAGTCCGAACGGTTCCGATAGCCCACCGCAAGTGTCAGAAGATAATCCATTGCCTTGGGAACTGGGCCATGTTACGTAACCGGTATTTGTTAACCGGCCAACCTACACGGGCACATCCTTTACAAATGCGTACGACCTTGAATGTGAACTCGAAAGTGTAAACACGTGCTCGATGCATTGTTTTATGGCCGCCTGTTATAGCTATTCGATTCAGACTCGTAGGATTACAACTTGAAATAGCTTTTGCGAAATTCCGTACAACTTTGTTTACGAATTGACTTGGAATTTCTTTATGGATTCTCTTTCGGTACCTATGAACAAACTTAACCGAAGAATACAAGTAGGTATTCCTAATACCTATACCTACGTTACTAAGTCGTCAATCATCATAAAAATATAATAGTTAGATACCTACTTACAGTTTACACTTATATATGTAAAAAAAGTTATTATACTTAGTTGTTACATATCTATTTAGATGCAGCCGGAGCATATTTGACAAGCCGGAACGATAGAATTATCATAAAAAACTACAAGGATAGGCAAAAAAAATACAAAATCCTCACTCCACGATGGATATTCAAATGAACCAGGCACCGATGCTGACAGGTTACGACGCAGAACTAAACAAAAAATATCCCTTTCATCTCCCAAGCCGAGCTGGATGTGTACACGTGTCAGGTGTCAAGGCCTCCTCCATTCAGCCTGGCTCCGTCAAACACACGTCCCTCCGGTGTTGGCTACATAATGTATGTGCGCAAAGCGGGCGCCTGCGAAATGTCGGTGTATCCTCGCTCTTCGGGTAAGCTTTATCCCATTTCGGAACCGAGAGGCGAACGCACAAATCTCCGCCTGGAAGCGAGTAATATTTGCCTACACATCAAACTTTCACTATCGCCTGCGCTTTCGTTTTTATATCTCGCCAATCCGTAGCGGCGGACTGCGTTATTATTCCTCCGCGATGTTTTTCTTGTTTGCTTCCTCTCGACACGCCGTCACTGGCAGATATGACAAAAGAACTGCGCTTTTTGAAAGTGAAATCTGCTTTTGATATCCGTTATCATTCTCAAAAAGACGTAGCACTACGGTCTATAGCAGAAATGTTATTTACTTTTAGCTCGGGTACCTACTTACATTCTGACTTTCTCAACTTGGGTAGGAACTATCATCTATCCTAAAGCACCTTTTAGGACACGAGGCGAAATACATAGAGTAGAAGTTCCTATTGTCCTATAGCTATTGAAGACATGTGGACAAGGTGAAAAGTTTTGTATTGATTTTCTTAAAAACAATTTACTTTTACTCATACATGAATATGACTGTCTCCAATTTTAAAAAGAGTCTAGTTCGACTTGTAATACCAAATCTTTATAAATTCTGTAATATCTTATTATGAGTGGCACTTTGGTTATGCACATTTAATTTTTTTATGCAATTGAAGGGATGTTAACAAAAACAGCATAACTAACATTTTTGTTGGATATGAGTTTTTGGTCTAATTGTATTCAACTATGTAGTGGCTTTGGATGGGAAAGGACATTTCCCAAAAACTACACCATCAGTTCAAACATCTCCATAAAACACATATTAGTTTTAGATATCTCAATCATAATTTAGTGAGATATCACAATGAAGGTATAAATTTAGTTAAATAAAATCAATTCATAAATAAGTATAAAGTTGTTTTAAGACAAATTGGTTGTATTTTAAAAATAATGTAACTAGCAAATTTTTTTTTTTTATTGACATACCTATCTAGCTTTTTTTTTACTTATTATCAGTGATCGGTTTTTTGGATTCGACATGGGGTGAACGACCTCAAACATTATGTTAGTATGGAAATGCCCCGGGAATCCGGGCTTTACGTTGTAAGAAAAGACAAAAAAAATACATTGTGTTTATTTTATTATACATTAAAACATCTAAATAGCTGATATACAAGCGACTTACTCGCCGTTATTTCGTCCAAATTGAACAAATGAGCACAAGTTTTCACACTGACAGTGTATTTGCTGCCACCAAATCGGCATATTTTGTACCGTTTGTACAAAAGTTCGACGAGTAAGTAAAAAATCCCTTTCACACAATTTAAATTGTTTTATTAGGGTTCCGTACCTCAAAAGGAAAAAACGGAACCCTTATAGGATCACTTTGTTGTCCGTCTGTCCGTCCGTCCGTCCGTCCGTCTGTCAAGACCCTTTTTCTCAGGAACGCGTGGAGGTATGAAGCTGAAATTTATATCAATTACTCAGGTCTACTGTCCCTTGAAGCTGTGAAAAAATCAAACTTCTAAGCCAACGCAATCAAAAGATACAGCCGTTTATGCCGCAAATTTTCGACACTTGCAAGGGAATCAAAACCTACAGGGTGCTTCCCGTGAACTCAGAATCTTGAAATTTGGTACGAAGCAACGTCTTATAGCATAGATAAAGGAAAAATTACGAAAACCATAAATTTTTAGTTACATCACATAATATATATTTTTTTAATAATTTTAAACTTACTACCCATTTCCTCATAAACGCGTAGAGGTATTAAATTGAAATTCATACCAAATACTCAGGTCTATAATACCTTTAAGCTGTAGCAAAATCAAACTTCTATGTCAACGCAATCAAAAGAAACAGCAATTTAAGCTGCATATTTTGAAACTCGCAAGTACTCGCAAGGGAATCAAAACCTAAAGGGTACTTCCAGTCGACCTAGAATCTTGAAATTTGGCATGAAGCAACGTTTTATAGCACACATAAAGGAAAAATTCCGAAAACCTTGCAGGTTTGTACGGAACCCTCGGTGCGCGAGTCCGACTCGCACTTGGCCGGTTTTTTTGATTAATTTGTTCGGTATCGCGGGAAACTGTCGTATCTATATTAACTTTTCTACATGATATCCCGCGAGGGTGAATCCAAAAAACCGATCACTGCTTATTATAATAGCCATGGGTTTCTTAAATACATTAACATGTGTTTGTAGTCACATTTATATTTACATTATATTCTACCACGGCGAAAAATTTCAAAAGTTAATTATAATTAGTTTTATTTTTATATTAAGCAGAAACGTCTGCTAGCATATCAAAGATATTTAAGTCGAAAGAAAAATATAAAAATTTGACTCGCAGCGGGACTCGAATCCAGTGGTTGTGTATAATTAGTTTTTTTGGTTTCCTGAAAAAACATAACTCATGTAGTTCTTTTGTTTTTGTAAACATCCCATTTGTCAACAACAATCTGAAAGTTATATTTGGTGTAAAAAAAAACTGTAATACCTACTTAATATTTGGATAATATTGAGTATTACAAGTTTTTTTACACTGTCTGCTAACTTATGATATGAATCATTCCATGAACCTCGACTGTACCTGGAAATAACTAGGTAGACTAAAACCTGTACAATAATTGACTAAAATAATACAAGGGATCCAAGCTGTTAAACTCTTTTTTTTGGTTATATTGAAGCCTGGGCATGGTATGGAATACGCTGCTTGAACCCCAAATCTAGAATTCCAATGGTCAACTCTTGCTTAAATAGCATCAAACAAAAGAATCCCAAGAAACATTACCTACATCTTACACCTGGGAGTTTTCAGAAAAAAATGTCTCCAATTAGTGTGACAAGTAAAAAGTTAAATTATGTCAGTTTTGTGACATTACTTGTTACATAATATTACTTCTAGATTGTGAAAAAATCACCAAATCTAAGTATTTGTAGAATTGTAATGATTAATTATTACTGTTACAAAACTAACATAATTTAATTTTATCTTGTCACACCAATTGAGTACATTTATTTACTTAGCACACTATAATTTCATTACATACAATTAAAAAAAAAAAACGAAATATCAATTATTTGTTGAGATTTGTAGGGTGTTTAAAAATCTAATTGTTATAAAACTTATAAAGAAGGATCTCTTTCTTTAACAGATAAATTATAAATATCAATAGTTAAGCTGATAGTAGTCAGTTTTTTTTATGTTTTTTTTTTTTGTATGTACCATCCTGTTCATACTGGTTGACTCTTGAGTTGCCATGGCAATCTTGTCTATGTACCATTATTGTATGATTTATAGGACTCAAAACAGATTGACATGTAATTAACTGGCTTGTCAACCCAATTTATGGATGTGAATAAGGTAGAATTCATAACAAAACTCCTCTATCTTCTCCTTTTGAGAAATTGTAACATTTGTGTCCTTGTTACGGAGAGATTCAACAAGTATAAAATTAGTCTGACTGTCTAAAATTTACTGTCTGTATTTGCATTAAAATTTTATACTAACTCAACTACCTAGATTGATTGAGAGGACACTTTATGGCACATTTCTGTGCGTTATACTTTATGATCCACCATGTACTGGTTACAAGATGCATATTGCAAGATTGTAGAATAGTCAGACTTATTATCTCCGGAAAAAATAAATAAAGTATAAAATTAGTCAGTTATATATAATTGTTTGTTAGTAATATAACACACTCAAAATTCAATGACTGTGATACCATTCTGGTGTAGAACATATTTGTAGATGACAGACTACATATATGAACATTGTGAATTTATGAAAATTTACATACTTTCTATGCTGTACATTGTCATTATTTGGACAAGTTTCCCTATTTCTCACTTTCATGCCTTTACAAAATAGAACAAGTATAAGTTTTCTATTGTTGACACTATAACTTCATAAGAAGGTATCATGCATTGACAACCACTTCTAGTGAATCCGATACTTCCTACTTTTAGAGACAGTTTGATAATAAAGCTGTAATATTCTCTAGCCATTCCAGTAGTTTCACCTGCTTGAGAGTCAGTTTGTGTCTGTTAGTTTATTTCGTTAGATATTTTAGCTCTTAACACATTCACTGTCCCAATCTGACTTGTGAACCTTATAGCTTTGTAATAGAGGCTAGCCCTCGCCCCACATTGGGGGCGCGGACAGTGAATGTGTTAAAAATAATTGTACTTAAAAATACTTGTACTAATTGTTAATTTGCAGTACATCTTCTAGCTGCAATATATCACAATAAAAGGTGGTGATGTTAAAATATAACAAATAAGCAAAATGGGAAGGTATTTCACCTTTAAAACAAATCAGAAGCGTAGTCCTATGTCATACAATGAATGAAATTTTTTTATTTTATTTATTTATCTATTCCTTAACACTTTATGGTAATAAAAGTATAACCAACCAGGTGTACCTCAAGGCTACACAAACTAAACAAAATTAACACATAATAACAACAATATTAGAATGTAAATGATGAAGGATTGAGGATATAGAGTGGCTCAGTTGTCCAAGCCAAAACATGTCCTCTTATGTCTGCTTACCATATCAAGACTTGAGTGCATCTTTTTCATCATTTCATCAAACTTAGTTGAACAAGATATTAATCCAATGATAAGCCTTAATAGTTTTAACCTTTATTAATAGAGGCTGAAATAGTCTGCATAAACCAACATGACTAAATAAAAGCTGTAAATTGTATCAACATGCTTAGTGAAAGCTTAATAAATAATCAATTAATATTTAGGGACAATCTTCCACAAATCGACCTAGTCCTACAGCAAGCTCAGTATGGCTTGTGTTGTAGGTAGTAGACAACAATATATATAGTAGATAGATACATATAAATACTTAAATACATAGAAAACACCCATGACTCGGGATCAAATAGCTGTGCTTATCACACAAATAAATGCAGACTGGGAATCGAACCCAGGACCATCGGTTTCACAGGCAGAGTCATTACCCACTAGGCCAGACCGGTCGTCAATATGGACAGTTATTGGTTTTATTGATGGATGGACCATTTTACAAGATGTTAGTGGTATATCTGAAAATGACAGCCAGCTTTCAAACTATAAAGCAACAGCTACCTTCTTGTTAAACTCTCAGAAAATAATTATATTAATTATATTAATTTTCATGCTAACCTTTTTGTTAGGAGCATTTGCTTATAATAAAATTGATCAGAACATTGACATGCAAGTGATAAAATGTAATATTTATTTTCAGAAATTACAATATTATGATAACTACAAGTACTTAACTAGTAACTACATAAATGTTAAAGTGGCCCTTGAGGCATTGTACTAAGGATGCTGGCGGCATTCCCTTGTTGTATCGCAATACTGATATGTTGAAAAAGTGATAAATATTGAATCCTCAGCAATATTAATCATGAGCAACACCAACAGACTGCCAGATTTTTACAATTTCATTACACAACTGTTACTTTTCAACTAGTTAAATAATTTAGTATGTTTTACATACACTTTCTAGTCTGAAAAATTTATCTCATAAACTCCACTCTTTATTTCCCAGGCTCAAATCCAAACTGTATTTACTTTGTTTCGGATACGAAAACACAGTTATTTTAGGTAGTAACTTAGTACTTGTCAATAATACCAATATGTCATAGAGAGATTGTTGTTATTGAATTCCTACCAATTTACCAATATACATATTGGTGATTAAATCTGTTTTTCCATGGACAGGCTGCACAAATACTGCTAACCTCTCAATTTTTTTTTATTAATGGAGGGTTTCTCATACATAAGGAAAAGGGAAACTGCTGAAGTAGGAACTGCATGCTTCTTCATGCAGATTTCTACACCTAATCTGTAGCAGAAAACTACATACGAAACATAAATTAATGATTGACTCACCGTTGAATTCCTATAGGGATTAGCTTGAGGGTTGTAGGGAGGCATGGGCCGTGGCGGAGGCCAACCGGGCCCGGGCCCGTAGCCTGCCGGCGGCTGCTCATAACTATTAGGGTAGCGGTGCGGCGGCGCACCGCTTGATTGCAGCAGCGAGTTGAGCGTCGGCGTGGGTCCCGGCGCCTGCGACGTCGGCTGCCCTGGGAAGAAGCGCTGCTGCGGCGGCGGACCGCGCGGTTTCCCGCCGAATCCCGGCCGCTGCGCGTAGTACGGATCCGTGCCATCCGGATATCTGTATGGTCCGTACAGATCACCCGGTGGCCGGTCTGCGATCCGATCGTGGCCGGGCGCATCGCCGCCGTCTCGCGGCGGCCCCGGCTCGCCTGGCATCGGCGATTTACTCTTTGTGTTCACGACGCCATCGGGCGGAACGCGCCCGACGGACTTGTCGGTGCCGTTCTGTAATAGAGCGTTCCGAGATTCACTGTGCTGTTCCGATGGACTCTGATCTACGTTCGTATCGCTACGCTGAGACTCCGCCTGCGTTGCAGCCATGTCGGCTGGTGGCGGACGGCCGCCTGCTTACTCGGCTCTAGCGATCGACCGGCTCGCTTACGTTACGTCGAAATCGGGCGTCGGATTGCAAAACCGCGACGCGCACACTTCCATCACTAATAACCCGAAATACTTCGCACAAAATAACGCGAAACGGACGAAAAATCGTTCACCGACGCACACACATCGATCACATATCTACTCCATTGGCGTAAACGAGGTTAGGGAAAAGGTTACATAGCTAGCAGGCGCTTTTGTCACGTTAAAACAGAACATTTCATAGCACTTTCACGTTTAAAACACTTTGAGCGCAATCACTAATAACAAAACTCATTCCCAAATCAATAAACGATTGAAATACTTGAAAACAGAACAATAGAATCACGAAAGTTCCAAATTATTGGCGTCCGCCATTAAACGGACTTGAAATTTCTACGGCGCTTGACGACGCTTCCACCTATATTCACATCGGTTACAAAAAATGAATTGATGTTAAATCTTTGCTGATAAAGATAAACTCTAATATATCACTTTAGTAGTTTCTCTTAAATATAAGTCGTTGTAGGGTAAATTGGTTATTATAACTCCAATAATGGAAAAATATCAAAAATTGTTTATGCATGTTTACATTTTCGTACTCTTGCGACCACGTAGTTACAACAGTATAGCCAACATCAGCGCGTTTAGCTTGTGACAAGTTCCGCTGGCGCCAATATACTTGTAGATAACTTCACTCCCTAACATGAAATAAATAAAATAAATGAAAATTGTAAAAAATTATAAAAACATACGTAATTAATTATTATCAAAGTAATTAGTAAAGACAATAACATCATCTATGTTTTATTGATGTTTCGTTGATGGTTAACCGGAACGATTTAAATATATTTGTCGTGAGTTTTAATATGAGTATAAAAGTTTAAATAATTGTCCTTAATGATTATCAATAAATAAAATAGTTTCAATAATTCATATATTTTTTGTGCTTTATTCATTGGCTGTATGTTATTATTTTCGCCTTAGTAAACACCAAAAATAAACGTATGTGACGCTTGTCTATGAGATTAGTTAGTTTTCTATTACAGATTAAGTATCGATTATTGAAGAGAATATAACACTACGTAAGATCGATTATTATATTTCTAGGATATTGATAGGATAGCATATACACGTACGTAGTATCGTCTAAGTAGTCTGTGATCATGATCAATATGATCATACATACCATTAACCTAGACGGAACATGCTAATAATAATACCGCAATGGAAAGGGATGGTTTTATGTAACTTTCTGTAGGTATAGCAGTGACGGCGCTATTTTCGTCCGCCCTTGACATAATCTCACATATTTTAGTTGCATTCCAAACTGGTCCTTTCAGAACTGTCAAAGTTGAAGGGGAACAAACAAATATAATTTGAGTTTTATTGGGTTTTCAACCAAAGTTCCGGTAATTCATACAGAATAGGCTAATATTTTTGTTATGAAAGAATGTCCTGTAAAGCAAAACTATAGTGAATTGTTTCATTTTGGGCCACAAAAGCCAGAATATCTTTGTCCCTTACTGGCGCACGCGGATGCATTCTCCAGTCATTATTCCTCCTAGTCTGTGATAAATATGCCATTTAACTAGACGAGGGCTAATAATAACGAGGGCGAACGATTGTCTCTGTCACTCTCATAACGAGAATTGGGTACCTTAAGTTTTTTAAAGTGGTCCATGTTATATTTTTTGTAGTAACTAAACTGCTAATGGTGTTCAAAACTGTGGCTATTCTTTTTTTATTCCTTTCTGTTTTTTAGAAATATTTTTTTTAATACCTCATTTGACAGATGAAGCGGTTGGTGATATGAATAGAGCTCGCGCCTAAGTCTGCAATATGTGTCTTCCATAAAAAAAAAGTAAAACCGTCAAGTTGTCATTTGACAGATTTAAAACATCGCCGTTATTAATACTTATTATTTTGACTTTGTTTGTACGCTATGCTCCCTAATTTCTGCTGTTTTCGAGTGTTTTTCAACGGCTTCTGCCTACCCCTGGATTTTGTAGTGCCCGCATCTCACGACGACCACCATATATATCCACTTTACATTCGGAAAGGACGCCTTTACGACGACGACGACGCTCACGTATTTCTGGACAACGATCAAGACAACAAACAACGACAAGAAATGTTAAGCTCCTTCACCCACGAATTGTCTCATCCAAAGAAACACCCACAAAAAAGAAGTTTTGCTCGGGAAAGTAATAGCTAGTTTACGCATACACGTCGAGCGTCTAATACGGCGAGTGAGGGAGTTTCAATTTTTGAAACCTCACTCTGGAGTCACATCAGATATTTGAATGATAGTGTTATCATAGCCTATGCTTTGATAAATTTGCAGGATAATTTAATAAAACTAGATTGATAGACTTTTTTGTTTTAGTGCAGTAACACAACTTATAAATAAAGTGACAAAAGCTTTCTTATTTTCACTTGTATGATTGAAAATATATCTTTATACTGAATTCGTTTCGAACGCCACACTGCTACCGTATAGTGTGGCGTTCGAACAAAACGATTCCACACCGCTACTACCCAAAACAGTGCAGTTGGTTGCACTTTGGACATAAACACTTCTAGAAATAAGAAAGACAATCATATTATAAGTGATAATAATGTTTTATATATATAGAAAAGACATTTTAACGTCAATCATGAAGCTTAAGCAACTTTCATCAATTTTTTCGCACCCCGAATCTCAGCAACGATGTGCTTGTCGCCAGTCCTTGAATATTCCATAATAACCGCCATGACAAGCTCAATTTATTTGCTAAACTAGCTCGGGGAATCAGTCCTTAGGTGAGTGCAATGGTCGGCGAAAAAGCGGAATCGTTGTCCAGAAATACGTGAGAGTCGTACGTCGTAAGGCGTCCTTTCCGAATGTAAAGTGGATATATGGTGGTCGTCGTGAGATGCGGACAAAATCCAGGGGCAGGCATAAGTCGTTGAAAAACACTCGAGAACAGCAGAAATTAGGGAGCACAGCGTACAAACAAAGTCGAAATAATAACGGCGATGTTTCAAATCTGTCAAATGACAACTTGACGGTTTTACTTTTTTTTTTATGGAAGACACATATTACAGACTTAGGCACGAGGTATATTCATATCACCAATCGCTTCATCTGTCAAATGAAGTATTCAAAAAAATATTTCTAAAAAACAGAATGGAATAAAAAAGGGATATCCACAGTTTTGAACACTATTAGCAGTTTACTTACTACAAAAAATATAATATGGACCACTTTAAAAAACTTAAGGTACCCAATTGGAGTAAAAGAGAAAGATGCCCTAAATATACGAACATCGATGTTCGCAGTACCGCTCCAAGCTTCAAACCATGATATATGGCAACCACATAGACATACCATTTAACTGAAGGAGCTTGCTAATAATAATACCACTATCGAACTTTCCATAGACATGGCAGAGACGGCGCTATTTTCGGTCATCCTTGTCATAGTCTTACATATTTTGTGTTGCCCTTCGAACGGAACCCTTCAAAACTGCCAAAGTTGGATGTATACAATCAAATACATTTGGTGTTTTCTTGTGTTTTTGTTGTTGTGGTAGTGAAGTTGCGGTAATTAATGCAGAATAAGCTAATATTTTAGCTATAGAGTGACCTGTAAAGCAAAACTATACTGAATTGTTACATTTCGGGCTGCAAAAGCCAAAATATCATTGTCCCTTACTGGCGCTCGCGGATGCGTTCTCCCGTCCAGTCCTTATTCCTCCTAGTGGCAACCCCATCGTAACGGGTGCATTTTATACAATGAGTAAAGAATCCTAAGGAGGTGAAATACCTACAAGAAAAACGTGCCGGCCTGGAACAATAAATGGCGTCTTGACAGTTATTCTAGTGCTGCCCTAATGTTACAAATTTAATCGATGAATCAAAAACTTGCTACGACGTTTAAAGACTTGTATTTATGTATGTGCATTTAGTTTAAAGTTTTTATTTATATTCGACTTATAAAACGTGAGTTACCCCCTTCTATACAAATATATTTATTTCACGATAGTTTAGTGTTTAAAAAAATATTAAAAACTAAGCTTAAAGTCCTATCTTTTAGAGGACAACCAGGAGTTAAGATAATATGTAAAAAATAGTTTAAATTTGTTAGTATTAAGTTATATTTATGTTTTATATAAAAACTGTAACCCGAGGTTACTATGATCAATTTTAGAGTTTGACATCTCTTTTTGGCGATCCTAATAAACTCAAAAATATGAAAAAAAATCATAATAGGTAATCGGTTTTTTTCTCGTTTTTTATCTTACCAAGAAGAAAAAATAGCACTGTTTTTTCAGAAAAAAATTAAAACGTTACATTAGATCAAAGTTACATTGAAAATGGGGTTACTTTGAAACCACTGCTTTTTACTCTCAATATGTAAAGTAAACCATAAAAATAGAAACACAAAAATCGGTTCAGTACTTTTTAAGTTATTTATATTTTTATTACGTGGGGTTACTTTGATCACATATAGAATGAAACAAATTAGTGATTACTTAAATAGCTTTATTAGATTTTTTACTAAAAAAGTAAAGTACGTAGGTATCTTCCTATACTTGATGTTTGATCTTATCTGGTGCGTGATGGTTGTAATGATGGCACTGCGTCATCTCGCAATCGAATAACACCCAGGGTTTTATTGAATGAATCTTCATGGAAATGCAAGGAGCAGATAAAAATATCTGTCAAATTAGGCCGGATATTTTCTGTACCAATTGCTTCCAACCACTTCTTCGTTTTAAAGTCGCTTCTTGGTAGGCTGAAAAGATAAAAAAAAATGTTAAGATGCAGTTTTAAATCAATTTACAAAACCTTTCCTTACTTGTAACTTGTATATCTTAAAATGATCAACATTCATCTTTCAGTACATCCGTTTGTGGCGAGAGCTTGGAATTTATTGCTTCTTTTAGACCAATACAAGAAGGAATAGGTTAAAAACTATAATATACATATGAACAGAAATTTAAAAAGTTAAGGAATTGCCGACCTAAATAAGAGATATATAGATAGAACAACACTAGCCATCTACTGATCGACATATTAGATGTAAAAATATCCATAAATTAGCTAAAGATTACATTAATACGTAACACATCTTAATCTTTACAATAATAATATTGCAATTTGTACTTTAAACACTAAATAATGTTGATAGTAACCAATATTTCAATAAATAAATGTTACATACCGGTGCAATGATAAAGATCCTTGGTTTTTGGTTTTTGTTATACCGCAGCCCACTACACTACACTTTGGCATTATTATAAAATGTTTCTTCACTTCATTTTAAAGTTTTTTCACAGCAAAATTCCGTAAAACGCGAGATATCATTTATTTTTTAAAACAACCACGGTGTTTTGACAGTTCAATTACTATTAACTGAGTGGAACAATAAATGGCTCCCGGCCGCATTAGGCATTTAGACGTCCGACAATGACAAGTGTTGCCAAATTTGAAACCCACCGGCGTATTGTTGTCTCTTTTAAATAACTGAAAATAAAGCTTTAGAAAAAAGAGACAACTATATTTTTCAGAATTCTATGTCGAAATGCATGATATCTGCATAACTGATTGAATATATAGAACAATATGCCAAGTCCATTATATTCCTTAGTCATAGATTTTATAAAAAAAAAAATAAGCTCTAATTTTACGACTAGCAATTAATCGGCACCTCTTCCTATTATTCCTATATTCGAAGTTAAGTCGGTTCGAAGACGAAGTGCTCCTTTTCAGAGGCGCTACCGCCAAAAACGATATTCGTAAATTTTGGGCATCTCTCTCTTTTACTCAAATTTAAACGTCTTGAGAGGGACAGAGAGGTTCGTCCGAAATTTAAGAATATCGATTTGGCGGTAGCGCCTCAGTGACGCTCACTACCTTGTGAAAACTTCACTGCCAACTTTTAAATTATTTTTTTCTGCAGGAGGTTAACGAAATGAAACAAATATATTATTCTTTAAAATGGTTTTATTTTATTTATTTTTTACGCAAGATTTGTTAACAAGGTTGCAAAAATAGATTATGAATCCTCTAACTCAAGTAAAATGGTTTGTAGTCACGAAATAATATCTAGCAACTTCATCACGTTATTTCCGCAACTGCTCACATGAAAAATCGAAAATTGCTTATTGACATTTATCACTTTTGCCTAAAGCTGCGTTTCCAATAAAGATGAGTGACTGTAAAAATATATATTAAAAAATATTTTTAAAGTAATGTTAATGTATTCTTCAAATATATATGGTATTTTTATGTATGTTGTGCCAGGCGGTTACACGGTTAAAATCATGAAATACAGACCGGCCAGCCAAAGAACTCGATAATTATACTAATTATCAATAAACAGCAAACTAAAGTATGAACCGTAGCATTGAATTTAAAACCCCAGGCAACACTGTAAATATATAATTTTCGATTTTCCATGACCGCGGCAATTTCAAATTTAACTCATTATTGATATCCTGTAAATAGAAAGTCAGCATCTGGCTGGCATTTTCAATAAAGTGCTGGAAGTACCTACGTGCAACGTGTCTTACAGTATTTTTACAATAGCGTGGGCGAATGTTGCACATTTCATATCCATGTATATTAGGAATAAACAGTAACATAAAGATGCGAGAAATTTTTGAGGTTGCATGTTGTACAGTCAGCAGCAAAAGTGGCTAAGCGTTTGAAGTGTTCAAAATGACCTACACGCGCTCTTATTCTTGACAATAGAGACGTGTTGACCTCATTTTGAACACCTCAAACGCTTAGCCACTTCTGCTGCTGACTGTACAGTCGTCATCGGATATATCGGAGCTGTGGAGGTGGTCACAAAAATATGAACATCCACTTTATAGTCATGATAATAGAGGCGTTGTTCAGATATTTGTGACCACCTCCACAGCTCCGATATATCTGATGGCGACTCTTCTGTGATAACAGATATGGGAGAGGCCATGCTGTACAAAAGAACATTAGATGTAACATTTTTCGTAATTCCTTGCCAGACAATTTTATGGATTAGTTAGAGGACTACTAATTGTAATGAATGGTCACTAGGCTTTACAAGCTCAATAATATAATTCCTACGAATATTATGTAAGAGATCTTACAACCCAAGGTTGAATACAAATGATACGATCTTTAATTTTATAACATTTTCTACTATGAAATAATGTAATTGTATTTACCCTTTTTGATAAGTTATTTGAATTTTGCTGTTAACATTTAAAATTGTCTTTCCATAAAAAAAATGTCGTAGGTATTAAAAATATTAGGCACATGCATGCGGGAAGATTTGTCGTGTTTATGTACAAAACAATCGGTCGTAATGGCGAACCTAATATAAAGGTATTCACAATCTTCTATACAAAAATTCCAAACACAATTCTAGATTTTAGTTGAGCTAAATTATGAATAAATGCCAAATATATAATTCATAATTACACAAAATAACGTTACGATTTTTTTTTCAATATAAATCTATAAAAAGTACACATAAATTAGTTATGGCATATAATTATATCTTAACAATAAACAAATCTCGAAGTTAACCTAATAAGTACAAAGATCACTGATGTAAAACAATAACAAGCAACGGATTTGTCCCGATGATGCAGAATACTTTCTGAAGAATACCGATCCGTAATTCTGCTCCAAGTGTTAATAAATCAAAACGAATTGGTTTTCTCCAAAAGTCTTAATTTAAAATCACCCTGTACAAATGTCAACATAACAAGTTTAATTTACAGAGATGTATGTAGGTAGATCCTAGCGGTGTCTTGATGTTCTACCCAACAAACTAATTTATATAGGCATTGTGGTACGAAGTCCGACTTTAAAATTATCTTTTAATTCATTTCCTTTTGTGCTATGCTATGGATTTATCATGGAAAAATAGTGTTTTTCTTTTCAAGTTAAAATGACAAATTTCTAAACATTTTATTTTATTGATAAAGGTTAGAGCCTATACATTATATTGTTTTCAAATCGGAATGTTTTCCTCTTGATAATCAATTCTTATTTTCACTGACACTTATTAATAAACAATTTCGATATGCCATTATAAAACGTTATACTTGTATTATTAATACTGAAACAGTCCTAATGTTGCTCCGATAGCTTATACTATGAGTTAATAAGGCAGAAAGTCATTCACTCTTCAATTATTTTAACAATTGAATCACAATTTAAAATATATACGGAATATTGCTCTAGTGTTAGAAGCGAACGCATTGGCCGTGTTGTTCTGAGAGTCCTAACTATTGTGCCACAAGGATTGGATAAATTAATATTTCACATTTTATTTGTTATTCACTCAACTAATCATTTTAAATGTTAATATGTGACGTTCCACGGCAAAAGGTACCTTATGGCGCTTGGCGCTTACGTTGCGAAGCATCACATTAGTATTGAAGCGTCGTTAACAATAGCGTAAGCGCCAACCGCCATAAGGTACCTTTTGCCGCGGACCGTCACATATATCCTTCTAAGACCAACGTCACAAGAAAAAAGCCAGTTAAATTTGTATTCAATAGCTTTGGAAATAAAGTATAATTCATATTGTGTCAAAATTGAACGTAACGTCATAAACGTATAAGGAATATTGTAACAATAGAAATGCAACTCTATTCGCATTGCAAAAATTTCATATTCCACTGGAATAATTGGTATTAACTGGCTATTTGGTGCCGGCATCTCATTCCGCTGGTGTTGGTATGTACTACAAATATATCCGTGGGCCTTAAAAGGGAATATGTTTTGAAATATAGAGATAACTCCAATACCTTACTATTGGCAGTCGCCACATAAACTTTAGTAACGAATTCTTGAGATCTTGAATTAGAACGACTATATGTATGTACAGTAAATTTGGTGATAGAACGCTCAGAACTGACTTAAAAATAGAATCAAGTCTCGACACACGGCGTCCCTATAACTCTAACGAACTGTTAATGCGACGATAATACCACAGATATGAAATATGTGAGTGTGACCAACTTTAGGTTAAATTATGTTCAAATCGTAACCAATACAATTAACGTCACTAGTAGTGTAACTCGTAAGTTGAAATAGAGTACCTTTGTATGTACCTTATACATGTAGTTACAACATTTTCTTGTTTTCTCAAATTAGTGATGTTATTCTGAATTTATTTTACTTTTATTAAAACACAGAAGTGGAGCACAGTCGTGCGATGGAAGTAATTTGCTTGGACGTATAAAATATTTTGAGTGGGGACTGTGAACGTGTTAACTAAGTAAGTAAGATAGGTCTATGAATACGGCGGTTAGATAGATTATTGACGGGTATTAAAATTATGTTTGAAAATAAGTCCCGCCGAGTTTCTTGCCGGTCAAAATGCCTCTTGGGTCAGAGTTGTAGGGCTAGAACCGGTGTAGTTTTTTTGTATATTCGACGTGTAAAAGTGGCCTACTAACTTAATAAACGTTTGAGTTTGATGCTGATGGCTGGATGACTAGCCTTCTTCGATGTTACCTCCCTACGTCGTACTACACGACCCTCTCTAATTAACTCAGCTAGAAAAGGACAGATAGCCAATCAAGTGCTTAGCATACATGTTTACTGCTACAGTTTTTTTTACTACTTAGTGTCATCGCCGCAATAACAGCCGTGTCACAGTATAACGGCTCCACTACACAATGGGCCATTATAGAGATACAGTTATGCGTAATGCTGGGGCCACACTAGTGGGAGACGTCAATGTGCAAAATCGCGATAATTGTTGCCTTAATAAAGGGGGTGGCTACACGCGAAGGGTCAATGCTAATTAATGGCGATTAAATAGACGCTAATATTCCTTGAAGCAAGATGGACGATGACGCTGGTGCTCTCATTCTCACTCCATAGCCCCAGGATGTGCAAACACGTGCAATCTCGTCGCGGTCTCTGTGGACACTGAACAGACGTTGTGTGGTCGATTAAACGCAATATTTCTCGCGATAATCTCTTTGATGTCCCGTCACTTGAGCTATCGCCTTATCCCGTTAAGTTGTGGCTACACCTATGGTCAACTTCCATTATCGCGATAATTAATGGCATTTCTCATTAGTGTGGCCCCGCAATAAGCGAGAGAAAAGGATATCGCTGTCTCCGTCGTATAACTGCGTCCCTTACACTCGGCCATGATGGTCCATTGTGGAGTCTTTGTACGTTCAGTGGTGTTAGACCAACAATCAAGAGGAGCCAAACTCGGCCATCCACGACAAGTACTTCTGTATGTCCCCCTTGGAGACGGACTTGTTGCACTTGTGTAGCGCGTCCATGAAGTCCGCCTTGGTGACGGGCAGGTCGAGCTCCTCCTTGCCGAGCTGCTTGATCTGCTCGGGCTTGAGGCCGGCGATTTTGCGCCGCATGGACATCATTGAGGCGTCTCTGTAATTGAGAAATATTAAATTATAAATATATAACTTTATAAACGACGATATATAATAACAGACAGATACACACAAATACTTAAATACATAGAAGACACTCATGACTCAGGAACAAATATCTATGCTCAAAAATAAATGCCCCGACTGGGATTTGAACCCAGGACCATTGGTTTCATAGGCAGGGTCACTACCCACTAGGCCAGATCGGTCGTCAAACAATGAGGTGGACGTATACATATTTTGGCAGTTTAGTCGTGTAGATCTTTGACTGTGCCACTTCAACTCACCTGCAGACATTAGTGATATCGGCGCCGGAGTACCCGTCCAGCTTCTTGGCTATGTAGGTGAGGTCGACTTCGGGGTCCACCTTGACCTCCCTGAGGTTGATGGCAAGCAGCGCCTCCCTCCCCTCCTGAGTGGGGAGGGGGATATATATGCGCTTCTCGAGCCGGCGGCGCAGCGCCTCGTCGATGTCCCAGGGGAAGTTGGTGGCCGCTAGTACCATTACCACCTGGAAATTAAGTTATAGTGCTTTAAGAAGAGGCAGTGGTTTACGATAAAAAAATACAATTTAGAACTCAAAACATTAAGAAAAAACTGACTATACATTGTATATCTGACCCAGTCCAACCATGGCTTTACCGTCTGTGATCCTAGTCAATACATTTGAATGAATTGAAGATAGGGCTGGTCTAGTGTGTAGTGACCCTGCCGAAGCCCTGATGAAGCCGACGGTCCTGGGTTCAACCTAGTAAAGGCATTGGTTTGCTGAGTAACGACTGTTTTCTACATACATATTTCTATATTATATATGATTATATATCTTTGGTGGAGTACCCACAACACAAGCCTTTTTGAGCTTACCGTGGGGCTCAGTCAATTTGTTTACACAAATTGACATTCTTACGAATGTCCTGTAATATTTATTTAATTATTTATGATAAACTGACCGACCGCGAGCAGAAGTGTGGACGAACGAATATCCCAGTTTCTGATATAAATTGATTGTTGTTAGTGAACCCAAAGAACCGCTGTGTTCATTTACCTAGGCTCACCGTAAGCCCGCCTGAAATCGTAATCTTCATTTGTCATCCAATAGTTTTTACTTTGTGGGTTTATGTTTATCCCTATTCCTAATCCCATCTGTCCTAACACGAACACCTACGTTTAATGCTCGTTTGAGTCAATCTCGCCTATAAATGTCTGTTCTGACCTTACCACAGTCCGACCATCAGTACACACGATCCTGTCGTGACGCGACTGAGTACTGGCTCACCTTGTGCGGTTCGTCGGAGGCGGAGCCGAGCCCGTCCATCTGCACCAACAGCTCCGACTTGACGCGCCGCGACGCCTCGTGCTCGCTGTCGGAGCCCCGCCGCGAACACAGCGAGTCGATCTCGTCGATGAAGATTGTGCTCGGCGCGTAGAACCGCGCCTGTGTGACATTAGTGATCAATCAGTTTATAATACTTTAAATGTGAGTCATTCACCAGATTTTTACGTCTTAACACTTTCAAACGCTGGTAATAAATGTATGAAAAATTTGGGGAACTGATTCTAACGGCATATATCATATTTTCCACTAAGCAGGTGTCGTCCCTGTCCGTATCAAGGGACGCGCACATCTATATAATTATTAACTTTATAAGAAGCAATGTATGTGGAAATACGCTATACGCTAATGTCAGAGCTAGACTTGAAACTTATTTCGGACTTTTGTCCTACATTTGTGTTGCTTAACTTCAAACTTAGGTAACTCCATTTTTCTCTTAGGTTGATTATCTTTCAGATTGTTATACATTTTTGTAGATAATCAACCTTAAAGCGGAATGAATTTACCCAACTTTGAAGTTAAGCAACACATTTATATTTGATCCTCACAAAAAATAATTCAAAACCATAAAAAAAAGACTAGCAAATTGGGGGTAGGTACCATTTCAAAGAGCAGCCGCACGAGCTTCTCGGACTCGCCGCGGTACTTGGAGGTGAGCGTGGACGAGGACACGTTGAAGAACGTGGTGCCGCACTCCGTGGCCACCGCCTTCGCCAGCATGGTCTTGCCGGTGCCCGGCGGGCCCACCATCAGCACGCCCTTCCACGGCCGCCGGATACCCTGGGAACCAAGTGGGTTTTGTTACACTGATAAACCAATTACAATGTTATGATTAAAACTGTTGTGAGCCATGTTACTACTAATTAGTGAGTGGTACATGCTCAACCCGAGTGGTGTCCTGACTCGGCTTGAAGATGGGTACCAGAGCTTACCCGAATATGTCGCCTAGTGCGATATAATTACACGTGAGTTTATCCGTTTGTAACTAATTACCAATTACAATATATTTATTTTCTATGTATTTATATTATATACTCGCTTTTCCTCGCGACTTCGTCGGCCAGCCATACAGACTTTAAAGTGTGGGCGTCATGTCATGGGGCTCAGTCAATTTGGGTAAGGTGTCCAGCAATAATTATTTGTTTCTTTTTTTTTTTTTATTATGACTCACTAGCAATACACAAACAAAAACAATTTTATGGGCCATGTCAAGTCTGAAAATAAACTATTTAATTTAATTTTATTTCACTTCAACTTGAAAATTATAACTTTTTGGACCCGGGTATGTCCTTAAACTACGTCCAACAATGAGAGGTAGGGCACAGCGATGACCATCACGCTTGAATCTGGAGCAGCCCAACTGGGGAAGTACCTCCTCCTTACAGAAGACCACAGCCATAATAGCACTGCTACCTTTCAGGTATGTAGTGTTATGTTCCTGATGGTGAGTAAGGTTCTCAGAGCTCCAACCCCCCTTAAAGGTCGGCAACGCGCTTGTGACTCCCCTGGTGTTGCCCATGGGCGACGGTAATTGCTTACCATCAGGCAATCCGTCTGCTCGTTTGCCACCTTATGTCATAAAAAAAAAACTGCCATATACGACTTTGTATGCAGTAAATGGTGAATTGTAATGAGTAAAAATACCTTGAAGAAGTCGGGCATCCACATTGGCAAGACCACAGCTTCCTCCAGCAACCGTTTTGCTTCTGATAAATCCGCGATGTCGTCCCACCGGATGTTCGGATTCTTTTGTACTATATCTCGCTCTGAAAATCACAAAATGAATGTTAGCTATGCGAAAAACACTAGAAAAAACCATAAAGTAATTTATTTTTTATTATGCAGAAACGTCCGCTAGCGAATATCTTCGATATTTAAATCGAAAGAAAAACAGAAAAATTTGACTCGTAGCGGGACTCGAACCCACAACCACTGGATCACTAGCCCAGTGCACTTCCAATTGTGCTAGCCGAGTCGTTACTCGGTTAGGTATGTTTTCAATATGAGAGGCGTTTGTTCGAACAGTGACTATAATCTTGTAATCTTTCGATGGTACAGAATTAGTTTTTTACTCCGATATAAATAATGCGGACTCTCCACATGGACATAATCCCACTTGAATTGATTGAAGTGTGGTAGGTACTTCAAGTTTGAGATAAACCCTTATCTCCATCTGGAATAGCTTAACGCCGCTAACACCGGACCACACATGATGGTTTCTAGAACGTTCGAACGTATACGAATTTAAAATTTCAATGTTATATTTCTATAATCTTCAGTTAAACGATTGATTTAAGCAGTAGATTGCGAGCCAACTTTCATGATTAGTTTATAACTTACATTTTCCTCGAAAGCCTCTTTTCAATTTATTTCAATAGAAAGAGAGTTCCGATTACGCTTCTAATGCAACAGGCTCTTGGTCTCATGCCAAGACAATATTAAGGTTTCAACAAATTTACTTATTTATTCGATATTTAAATCGAAAGAAAAATAGAAAATATTGACTCGAAGCGGGACTCCGTTGCACGGAACACGGTTGTTTTCAAAATGACGGGCGTTTTAACGAGCATTGCTTGTTATCAAAGAAGTAAGTCATTTTTGTACTCATATCATAACAGAAAGTACTTATTTTTTGGTTTAACAAAATATAGTTTAAATATAGTTTGAGTGCACTAACAAAACTTGCTAGGCCAAATGCAACTACGGTTTGTCATAATTAAATACAAAATGGCATTTAATGGGAGACCTTTTTATAGCTCGCCGGGCGGCTAGAGGCCTAATTCTTTGACGACCTAACTGATATAATGCGTGTATCCTCGTCGCTCTCGAAGCGCACGCGACAGTCCGTCTCACCGAGCATGTCCACGAGGTCCCCGTCGCAGGCCGCGGCCGGCTCGAACCGCCTCTCGTCATCCTTGTGTTTCTCGTCGTCCGTGTCGTTGTTGTTGTCGCGGTCCTGCTTGTCTTTGCCGCCGGAGGACTCTTTGCTGTTGCCCTCTTTCGACTTTGCTGTGAATAGCGGAATTGGGTATCGTTATGACGACCGGTCTGGCCTAGTGGGTAGTCACCCTGCCTATGAAGCCGATGGTCCTGGGTTCAAATCCCAGGGCATTTATTTGTGTGATGAGCACAGATATTTGTTCCCGAGACATTGGTGTTTTCTATGTATTTAAGTATTTATATGTATCTTTCTATTATACATATCATCAACTAGACTCTAGTACTTACAACACAAGCCTTGCTGAGCTCGGTGGATTTGTGTAAGGTTGTCCCGAAATATTTATTTATTATTTATTATGCCCGGTTAGCATTATTCCAGTCCAATAATCCAGCAGGCCAATCCAGTACAGTACAGTACAGGATCATATCGCTCCCTGTGGCGTTTTATTGGCTTTCCGTACCGTGCGTGTAGATGAATGGATCATTTTATTTTCAGTTGTGTCTACTACTGTAACAGTTAGCGACAAAGTTGCTAAGCGGGGGAGGTATTCAAAATGAGCTTCACACTACTTTATAGTTAAGAGAATAGAAGCGTGTCAAGATCATTCTGAACACTTGTCCCGTTTAGCAGCTTCTGTTGCTGACTGTACTCAATCATTTTTTTCGTAGAACAACATACCACTGTTACTGTGATTCTTGTTAGCGAGCTTAGGGTTGCGCACGTCCGAGGTCTTTCGCTGCGACGTGGAGGGTTGCTTGCCCGTTGGCTTCTTGCTGGCATGGGCTGTGCGGGGGTTGTTGCGCGCCGACCGCAGGGGCGGGGGGCCTCTGGAACATCGGGAACAGTTGAATACGAAACTTATGCAATGGGAACAGAGTTGCAATTCCTTTGGTTCGTTCGATTTCAAAACAAATGAAATTCTACTTTAGTTCCTCTCAAATTGTACTTTTTTTGTATAGTAGTCCTTAGATGGATCAAGAAGAAGACAATGAGATCTGTTGTTGTCTTAATGCCATTCGTTAGGTGCAAAATATAGTTTTAAAAACATAATAAAATTTAAAATAGGCAAATAAAACGTTAAGCTAGTTTCGCTTAAACTTTTATTGCAGTTAATAATTGAACTATCTACGTTCTACGAGTCTAATATTAGCAACAAAGGATTGTAATTAAAAAAAGGCAAAAAAATGTGCACTGTCTGTTTAAAACAAAAGCTTATAACGTAAATAGGTTATTTTTAGGGTAGGATCCTTAACTACGTTCAATAAGAAAATCGTCAAAGCCTACTTATATTGAAAACCTTGGCTTTCAAAATCCCAACTATCACCAATAGGCGATAATTAAATACAAATTAGTGATACAGCATTGTTATCTTACGAAAATATCGCTATAAGAAAATGCGAGTGTATAAAATCCAGGGCAGCTGTCAGTTTTTGGTGCTTGCAATCGTATTAGCAGCATTGCCTGCAATTCACTACTGTGAGTTCGGCGAATCACTGAATTGACAAATATCGCCCTAGGATCAAAGTCGAAGGAAAAGGAGTAATACCCTCATTACTATTCTTGATTTCTCCATCATAAGAGCTTACGGCCCCAGCTATGACATTGCGCGAATTGCGGCGCTGCAAGCGTTTTATATGTTCATTGCGTGTTATCCCAACTAACCGCAGTGCATTGGGCGTCTTGACCGCGCGACGAACAGATGAAACGCTTGCCGCGCCGCAAGTCGCGCATTGTCGTGGCCGGGCCGCTACACCCTAGGGTAGACTGGGTACGGTTGTAACAATTTTGCTTTAAGCGCTCGTACAATATACCGTTCTACACACGTAATAGTCACGCGGGTCACGCGGCGACACTGATAATGATGTTCATACCCGTCCACCGCGTCCCTTTCCCTTCAAGCCCCCCACTCTCCTGTAGATAGTTTAGGAAATATTCGAGCTGTTACAACCGTACCCTGTAACAACCGTACCCTACTATACTGACTTGTGTTCGACGCTGGTGGGCGGCGGCCACGCGTTGGGGTCCCGGTCGGGCGGCGGCGGCCATATGTCGGGGTCGAGCTCGTGCGGCGCCGGGCCCCACATCTGGTCGCGCGTCGGGTAGTCATCGTAGTCTGCAACAAGACCAGCTCATGTGAGAAGGGGCACTATATACTTCACAATATGCATTGACCCTGTAAATGTCTGAGGATATAAACACAGTTTAACTGTTCAATTTATGATGTAATTTACAAGTTAAACGTAACAATGTTTATCTACGTAGATATCATAAGTGCTCTAAAATGCGTCCAGAAACCGTAGGCAATGACCAGCATTACCAACCATGGAGATGTAATTTTAACATTACCTACTGAAATCCGTAGGTTATGAGTTTACATTTGGAACAGCTGTCAAATTCAAGTGGGGTGTCTATTTTAGTATCTATAGATATTAAAACAGTCATTGTCATACGAAACGCCAATTCGTTATGTTTTTTTAATAAAAATCGAACGACATAAGAACTCGAGTGACAATAGAATAGGGATTTCATTCGCTTGTCTATGGTTTAAAAAAATATTTGACTGAGGTATGAAATACGCAACGCCGCCATTCCAAGCTGTCATTTGTTTTGTTCGTTGACTTTTTAATGTTTCAAGTAACACTAGTAATACTAGTAATACTACAGGTCATTTCCCTGTGGTTCCTGAACCCATCTTAAAACATTTATGATATGTGTGTAGATAAAGTAGTGTATGTGTACGTACGTGTGATATTATTATGAAACGAGCCGAACACACTCTTGTTGTAATGACCTTCATTATGCACAGATACATAAACTACTATTACTGAAAACATAAAATAAACCTGGATGCATAATGTCTTGAAAACATCAATCAAACTCAAGCGCCATCTATCGCGTCATGAACACAGTAGGACTCAGGTCATATTACTAAAAAATCTGATATTTCGTACGTAAAAACTAATTGGCACATGCCGGGGTTTGAACCTGCGATCTCCGGATTGCAAGTCCCACGCTCTTACCGCTAGGCCACCAGCGCTTTTCAAAACAAAAGTATTGAGTAATTATAAAACCCGATTTTGTTGGTCCTTCTCCATTGACGTCGTATTGAATGTGAATTGTACCTATGTTGAATGATTGTTTGGTACTGTTGACGACCGGTCTGGCCTAGTGGGTAGTGACCCTGCCTATGAAGCCGATGGTCCTGGGTTCGATTCCCAGTCAGGGCATTTATTTGTGTGATGAGCACAGATATTTGTTCCTGAGTCATGGGTGTTTTCTATGTATTTAAGTATTTATATGTATCCATCTATTATATATATCGTTGTCTAGTACCTACAACACAAGCCTTACTGAGCTTACCGTAGGACTAGGTCGATTTGTGTAAGATTGTCCCGAAATATTTATTTATTTATTTATTGTACCCTTACCATGACTTATAACTTTGAGGTTTTCGATAGCGAGTATCGAGTTTACTATCTGTGCATCTCTTTCGCACTAAAATAGTACAAGCGAAATGCACAGATAATAAGCTCGATACTCGTTATCGAAAACCTCAATGTCACATACTCATGGTAAGGGTACTGTTACGAGTATACCATACTGTACCCTCACCATGAGTTGTGACATCGAGGTTTTCGATAACGAGTATCGAGTTCACTATCTATGCATATCGCTTGTACTATTTTAGTGCGAACGAGATACTCGTTATCGAAAACCTCACTGTCACAACTCATGGTAAAGGTACTGAGGTGCTCTGTGTGGGCGTGCGTATGTCGTTTCACCCGTAATGTAATTTAATTACGTTATCAGCTATCGATGCACTACAAGGACCCTTTGATACGTCAAACATCGCAGTTAGCTGATGACATGAGTTAGAACAATCAGTAATCTGTTTCGGTGTTATCTTATCGGTAGTTTTACATAATTTGCGTTAGTAGTTAAAGCATCTAAACAAAGCTACGCGTCGGGTAATTTTTTGGATCTGGTTTAGGCTCTAAATCGTTCGCAATGTTAGAGCGAGCGAGTGTGGGTAAGATAGGCTGGGGAAAACCAGACCTGGTAACGCAAACATAGAAGTACTCCAATTAAGGCGTCATGAGAGTGGCAGAAACAATCGTCCAAAATTTACGAATATCGTTTTTCGCGGTAGCGCCGCTGGACCGTTCCGCACCAGAATTGCTCGTATCTGAGTGCTCGTGATGATGTCGAGCTAATAGGAGTTTTGTCGCTGGTTCGCTAACGCTAACCCTAGCCGAGTTATGGGAAGTCCGCAGTCGTAGTTATGAATAATGAAGATTATTTTTAAACGTCGAGCTTATAATAATTTGATAAATTTTACTATATTTATATGCCGTTTTCATGTATGGTATAAAACATATTTCTCAAACAAAGACTTGTTTACGCGTTATGCACAAAAGGCTTATACAAGCAATAATTATTTTTAAGAAATAAGACCATTGTTTCAAACTTTAGACAACCGTTAAAACCAGAGCGATCCTGGCACGACAACAGTTAAGCGGCCCCCCGCGGACCGATTCGTTCTGCGTCGAACTTACGGTAAACGCTAATAGCCAAAACAAAAGTACTATGGTACCGGTCGGTATAGTTCATCTCAATCTAACTGTTTATCTGAAAAAAGCCTTCTGTTATAGCATAGAAGTTATACCGGGCAGCCGTATCTATTTTAATAGTGTTCTTCAACTTTTAATGCTTTACGGATGACTTGTGGATTATTCGGATGTTATATATTCATTAAACTCTTTGTTACACTTTTTGCTAGACATGTATCCGTAGACTAAACATGGCTATAATTACATGCTCCATGCTCCAAGGTTGAAAGTAATGGAAATTTCCGCTGGCCACCCGGTGGGAGAAGGGTTTACCGAAATCAAGTTCTGAGTCACGAAATTCGACGAAAACTTTCGCAAGTTACTCGTACCTCAATGACCCCTGTTATTTACTATATGAGACAGTTTTATCAAGAGTAAACGGGGAGTTAAAGGATAGTTCCATTGCG
This sequence comes from Grapholita molesta, assembly GCA_022674325.2. Classification (NCBI taxonomy): domain Eukaryota; kingdom Metazoa; phylum Arthropoda; class Insecta; order Lepidoptera; family Tortricidae; genus Grapholita; species Grapholita molesta. Next base: position 4,369,274 of record CP053121.2, on the reverse strand, counting down.
GCTTTAATGTCAGATAATTATACATTATAAAGGCCTACAACTGGACATCTGAACATTCCATGGAGTCACAGCAGTTTGTAAAACTTTATCAATATACGTGCTATTTTAGCAATCAAGTTATCTGGATCTAGACTACATAGATTGATGTTTTACAAGTGTGCCCGAATTATTTCCAAATGGTTCGCCGTTCCGAATATTGTATCGGCTGATTTGAACTTTTCTTTCGCAATATTAACCTTCGGAGCAAGCTATTGAAAAAACAAAAACAAAGCGAGCCGGCCGTCAAATAAAAAAAGTTTTTATCGTCAAAACACAAACTTGATCGTGTTCTACATTAAGAAGAAAATGTCATTTCCCAGTAATGACGTTGATGTGACACGTCCCCCGCCGCTCACGCACAAACATCGCTAATAACCGTTACGCGGAATGACAAGCGTGAGACAGCTCTAATTTCAAATCATTTATTTGCTCAAACTTTTTCTCACACTATGACAATAGGCTGCGAAATTTGTATGGATGAAATTAATGCATGACGATCTTCTTTAAAAGATGCCACAGTATTTTGCCAGTACCGTACAATGATCCCTCACTGACTTGTCATCCTTTCTACCTTCCTTTCAGTTAATTGTTGAATTGGCACTTGTGACATAATAGCTATCATTATGCAAATATACATTAGTTATCTTATTTAATAACGTGAAAGTTGTGATATCTCTTTTAATTGTTCAATTTTGATAATTGTTTAATGTCATGATCGTGTAGTATCCGCAATATGCTTGTTTATTTTTAGCTATAACTTTGGTCAATACAATACCACGGAGATACATCGGAACATAAGCGTGGAATCCAAGTAAAAACTGTTGGTATAAGTTTTGATAGTTCGTGCTAGTAAACGTGAACACTCGAGTGTGAAAACGTGTGTTTAACCTTCTCAAACACATGTAATCACGGCCCAAACCATTCATTACCCTGATAACGTGGGCTGGTACGGTTCCCGAGTTTTCGTATCTAGGCTAGTGAAAGGCAGTCTGGCTAAGAGCTGTGACAAATATGCCTTTAATAACCGAAGTGATTGTTCTGATAATGCAGCTCGACTGGAGAAGGGCTGGTTCTATGTTTTGTCCCTTTCACTCTAAGTTGTTGAGTAATGCAGCGAGAGAGATGTAGTTTTGCGGAAAGCATGGCAGACGCAAGATATGTAACATCGAGCGTGTTGCATTGTTCTGGTTGCGGCGGAGCAATTGTGTTTCAATTAAAGGAAATGTTTTGTTTATGACGAAATTTCGAGTACGAATGCAGGCTAAGGCCAGAAGATGTTTTTTTTATGACAAAGGTAGCAAACCAGCAGACGGATTGCCCGATGGAAAGCAATTACCGTCGCACATGGGCAAGACCAGGGGAGTCCGAGCGCGTTGCTGGCCTTTATGGGTGTTGGAGCTCTGGGAACCCTACTCACCATCACTATATACCTGAGAGGTAGCAGTGCTAGTATGGCTGTGGTCTTCTGTAAGGAGATATTTCTCCAGTTGGGCTGCTCCAGATTCAAGCGTGATGGTACTTCGCTGTGCCCTACTTCTCATACTTAAACCCATGTTTTGTGGCTTTATTTTATTTACAGCATGGAGCTTTCAACAGACTGACTAACAAGCCGATTATCTTTAAAAATACTGATGGGTAAATTATAATCTATAAGTCATAATAAATGCCTAGTACTTTTACAGAAAGCATTATAGTAAACACAAAAATCTGAACGTGGCCATGCGAAGAGCCGCTATCGTTTACCAATAACAGTATCGAACATAAAATGGATCATTTAATAACGATTATAATGCAAATGGGAAAGTCGATTTCATCTGTCCGTCACGGTCGATCACCCAGCCTCGCTGGCGAGCCTGTGCCAACAAAATTGAAAGTGACATAAAGCCATATTGCATAACTGTTAATATTAACATCAGGTTTTGAGCTTCGTAAGAGTTGTAATTCCGAATTCAACACCTTGGTCCCTTTACCTCAATTCAATCAGCTTAACTCATCAACTTTTATATATTGTTGTTATTGTGCCTTTGACCGGTTGCCATCAGATACATCGGAGCTGTGGTGGTGGTCACAAATATCTGAACTTTATCGCCTAGACAATAGAGGCGATGTACAGATATTTGTGGCCACCTCGAGAGCTCCGATATATATGACGGCGACGGTCCAAGGTGGGTAGCAAATGTGTTAAGAATTTGATCGAAGTTCTACTAATATGCCCAGTAGATTTTTGTTCTTAAAGTTTTAGAAGTTGTCAATTAAGCTTGATAAATTGAAATAATTTTAAATTTGGGTGTCTAAATAATCGTACAGTCAGCAGCAAAAGTTGCTACGCGGGCGAGGTGTTCAAAATTACCTCAACACGTCTTTATAGTTAAACGAATAAGAGCGTGTTAAGATCATTCTGAAAACCTGACCCGACTAGCAATTTCTGCTGCTGACTGGACGTTAACATTTATTCAAGTATTGAACGTTCTTTAGTATAAAGTCGTTTTCAACCTTTTTATGCAGTAATTAAATAAATTATACCACTTTTTTGCTACTGCATGCTAAAAACTAATAAATGTATAAAGTACATGATATACAAGAAACATAACGTTTTTTACCGCGACAATACCGGCGCGCATTGACCTTGTATTGCATTTAACATCTATTTGTTAAAAATATATCCATTAACTTATTTTAATGTTTTTTAACTTCTACGCTACGTAAAAATAATGAATAAATCTGACAACCTTACACAAATTGACCTAGTCCCACAGTAAGCTTAATAAGGCACTTTTACACACATACATTGACTGAGCGCCTCGGTAAGGTAAGTAGGCTTGTGTTTTGGATACTTTACCGATAATATACATATATAATACTTAAATACAAATACTTATATAATATACAAATACTTAAATATAGAGAAAAATCCATGACACAAGAATAAATTACTGTGCTCATCACACAAATAAATGCCTTTACTGGGATTTGAACCCAGGACCATCGGCTTCATAGGCAGGTCTTCACTACCTACTAGGCCAAACCTAACCTGTCAAAACATATAATCCATAACCCAAGAGCAAATATTCGCTATAAACATACAAATTAACTCCTTAGCCGGGATTCGAACTCGTAATCTCCCCTTTCTTAGACAGAGAGTCAATTAACCAACAAGCCTGGGAGGTCGTTAACCCTTTAAGGTTTAAGGTATCCAACTTGTTATTTAAGCTAATAAAGAGTTCATAGTTTTAAATGTAGTTCCGTCTGCCCGAAATCTAAGCTTGTGTTAATAATGTAAAAACACGGGTGCTATATTAGGAAGCTTAGAATAACTATATCCGGCTTCTTGTGGCCAGCCCGCTTACGGAAAATGGAAGGCCAACCGATCGTGAAGCATTCTCCGAATTCCTCAACCCAGTTCGTGATATTTTGAAAAGATTCAGTCGCCATCAGATATATCGGAGCTGTGGAGGTGGTCACAAATATCGGAACAACGCCTCTATTATCAAGGCGATAAAGTGCATGTTCCTGATGTTCCGATATTTATGACTACCTCCACAGCTCCGATATATCTGATGGTGACTGTACAATAGCACCGTTATCAGTATAAAAACTGGTAAAAAAGTATACGGGTAAGATAACAGTGGGGGTCAACAAACTATCGACTGGGTTCCCGAAATTCAAGGATTTGACTACACAAAGCCTCCTTTGTAACGTATCGCTTTTGTTTTCTTTGTGTTTAGTATCGTGGCTAGGACAGGGTTTGGATGTTATACGTATTCAAATTAGAATCGAATTATGGTCATTACAGTCAGCATCATATAGTTGGTAGCATTCAAAGTAGTCAAATAGTTCGGTACACCATATAAATTCCATGGTGTACCGAACTTTATGAGTACTTTGGATGCTATCAACTATAGGTATGACGCTGACTGCACAATTGTATAAATCAATTGATATAGAGATGTTTATGTTATTTACGATCAACTCTCTTATAGGGGAAAAGCTATTGTTGTTTGTCTGGAGTATTAGAAAAAGGTCTTAGAAAAAAAAGATTCCATGTTGATTTCTTCAAGTGTGACCTAGAATTCAAAGTGAATTTTAGACCTTGAATGGAGATCCCATTTAGGATAATATTCATTTGTTCAAGTTTCTAAAGTAACTACCAGCGGCTGCCCGTCCATACAAGCCGATTCCCGCCACCACTGCTTCATTCTCCACCAGATATATCGGAGTTGTGATGGTCACAAATATCTGAACATACATTTTATCGCCTTGACAATAGAGGCGTTATTCAGATATTTGTGAACATCACAGCTCCGATATATCTGACGGCGACTGTCTATCACGATTCTTTTGACGATAGTATTTTCTGGGGCATACTCGCCTTGGCCGGTTGCCCTGCTACCACGTCGTAAACAGGCAGACGACAAACCTTTCCCTTCCTGTCCGTCCATTGTTACCGTGGTTGACATAATGCGAACGTTACGCGCGCCCAATCGAAGGTCAAAGTCGATTAACCTAGGGCCTGGGCAATTCTTTCACGAACCGCCACCATTGTTGTATTCTTCATTAGATGAGAGATATAACTTCAGTAGAGACGACGTTATTTTGTCGCTAAAATAACGTAAAATTTCTATTTGTGTAGAGTCGTCATCAGATATATCGGAGCTGTGGAGGCGGTAAAAAATATCTGAACAATGCCTCTATTGTCCTGCATGATCCGATATTTGTGACCACCCCCAAAGCTCCGATATATCTGATTGCCGGAGACTGTACTTATATCGATCAATTCGTGATTATTGTAACTTATTTTAACTTTATTGTATTAAATAGGTAACCTGTTTTAATTTAAGATATAGGTAGCCGTTCGTTCATGCCCGAGCTGTTAAAATCGAAACCGTATCTAAGGTCTTCTAATCTGGTCACATTATGAAGCGATTGCAAATTACATACGGTGATAACTCTGCTTTACCATGTATGAGACTGGTGTTATGCACATGTTCTGGTCTTAAAGTCATAATCATCATATCAGCCAAAGGACGTCCACTGTTGGACATAGGCCTCCCCCATGGCAACCCACAGTGACCGGTTTCGCGCTTTCAGCGGTTTCCCGCCGTCTTCACCAGGTCCATATTGTGGTCGGTCTGCCCACACTGCCCCTTCAGGTCTCATAGTGTTACTGGTAAAAATTATCACTCCCATATATCCAAATTGGAACAAGTTTGTTCCGTCAAATTTGAAGGCAACATTGGCGTGTTGTTTAGGAAGAATGGCCCACCTAAATGACGTGCGTACGATCTTTAAAGGCGAAGACTTAATTGGTTTTGTCTATATTCGTTCCGTTCAATAGCTTCAATCGGATTTTAGAGCTTTAGTGGAAAAACGTCACTAGTCATCATTTTAAAAGAAAATGTGAACCTTATGTAATTAGTTATAAAGTTTACTTTGTTTATATGCAATAAAAAGGACATCATTTTTCAACTTGTAGTCACCATCATGTCATCTTCTATAACAATATGGCTGGTCAAAGTCACTCCGAACATTTTATTGCTTGCACAAGGATTTTCCAACCAGTTCAAGTTATTGCCGAATGCCGAGTGTATTCTTCTCAGTTGCTCTGTCCCGTCCATAGTTTTGTATAGGGGAGTTTTCAACATTTGGTACACCCAATTGACAACATTTCATATTATTAACTTCTAATTTTAATGAGTTTATTGGAAAGAAGATGAAATTTTAATGTACCCGTATTTTTATTTTTTTCTAAAAAAGTGATTTTTTAATGCAAAAAATCCATTTGAAAAACAGTTCATTCTAAAAGAGCGCATGTCACAAGATTGGGAAAGTGACGTCACCAAGAATCCAGGGCAACTGAAAAAAAGTTCGCAGACTTGACTTGACACTGACGGCCTGACAGTCATACGGTCAATCAAATTTTCTTAATTCAGTTACCTTACCAAATTGTATTAATTGAATGTATATTATGCTCCCATAAGTCATGTAACAAGGCAAAAACTACAAGCAATATGCGTATGCATTTAGAAAATATTGTTTTATTGCCGAATGCAAAAATACTTTACTTTTACCCAACAGGGATCCATAGCTCATTAGAAATACAACATAGTCATAAAGTGAAATGTAAATAATAAAGATATTAGCTGCATAGAAGTTGTCGAAGGCTCTTCTGTCCTCTTTACTAGCCACATCAAAAATCATAATTGGTGTTTGCAACCCCCTTCAGAAGCCTTGCAGTCATGACAGGAAACATCCAGACAGTCTCACTGGTTTCACCTATACATGCAGTCACTTTGTTTAGCTTCGAGCGGATCTTCTGCTCTGGACTGACTCTGCATTGCACTATACATTTTCCTGAATCTCTTTTCACTTCGACATAAACGACAACGTCCGACGAAGACATGTCCTCTAGCCCCTCTTATCTGTGCTTAGTTATCCATATCACTTGCTGCTGTGTCCTCTGTAGGGCTTTATTTTATTGTTTCAAAGGTAGATAGATTGGTGTTCGGTTAAAGAATGCCAAGACTGTAATTTTTACAGAGGTATCGAAGTCCAGTGAGTGAATGCCAAGTAGTTTGTGATTTATGATCTCAAACAACGTATGAATGTAGGTATTTAATTTATGAGGCAAGTGAGCATGAACAAGAAATATGTAGTTATGGCTATGACAGTTGTTGACAAACAAATTATCAAACGTCAACCTTAAGAAAATGAGTACCGGTACAGGTAACTTTTTAATGATTTTATGACTAAGGACTTATTTTGGTAAAGTGACGTCATACTTCCGGTTTACACAAAATTACGATTTTTTCCAAAAGTTCAAGCGGAAAAAATCCAAAAAAATTTTTTTTTGTATAGTTAACACATGTTTAATAAAACACCATTAGAATTGAGACTTATTAAAAATATGAAATGTTGTCAATTAGCAAGTTGTTAAAAAAAGTTAAATCACTGTCAGTTTCGTGACGACAATTAAGCATCAAATCTTTATGAAGATCGACTTTTTGCCTTTAATTATGTTGTAATATATGTAGATTGAAGTTTATAAAACGAACATCAAAACCAAGTTTTTATCGAAATTTAACGAATTTTTATAAACGCCCATAGTATACTGTACTCTAGGGAAAACTTCAGCAGGTTCGGTGGCTCGGTTTTACTTTCTTGTTTAGGTAAAATATTATGCCAATAATCCATTACCTATAATTTAAATCCATTACCAATTTTCAGTGACAACTTCTGTAATAAAATTTTATTAGAGTCCGTTTTTTTTTCTTAGTATTTCAGTTGACCAGTCAACCATATTTGTTAACATTATTTTCGTTTTCTATTAACCCCTAATATAGTACCCATTGTGTGTATCGAAGATTAATGACACAAACAAAGAATCATGTAAATAATGTATTTGTAGTCGAAGTCATGGAAAATCTTATGGAATGTTATGTAAGTATTACCTTAGATTACCTCAAACGACCCATAATGCCCACATCAACTACGGTGGTCGCGTATCAACTATATGTGACATTATCTATGAAAAGGGACCTTATTGTCGATGGCGCTTATGTCGTTGTTCAAGACGATACAATACAAACGCAACGCGATTCGACGTAAGTGCCATCGACAATAAGGTCCCTTTTCCTAGATAATGACACATATGCATTTCAGTCAGCTCACGACCGCAACGGAGGCACGATCGGCGTTTAGTTTTAAATACATTATGTCACGTCGCACGATATCGTGTCGATAAGTATCCGTCGGCGTAAACGTGCCATCTTTAACTCTGTTAACTGACTATTCGTAAGATTTATTGAGTTCCCCTATAGTCAGGTAGTGTTGCTATGCAGAACAGTTTTAGAGAAATATATAAAAAACACTTGGTGTCCCTTATCGCAATGGCATAGGGTTAAAAAGCGTTGATATAATTATCCCCTTGACAGTACAACTGTTATAAACTGAAATAGGTATACATAGTTAAGATAAAGACACCATACAATTTGTAAATATCTATCAAATTTCTCAAGACTATAACAGCAAGGCGACTGACCATTATTCTAAGCCTCCAAGGCTTTAAGTAAGTGCTTGCATCTGCTGATACTGTCGTTTATGCAACTAGGAAAAAAATATTGAAACTTATTTATATCATAGGTATTGAACGCCGTTATATTGGGCTGTTCAAAGAGAAACTTCTACGGAAGATTTATATTGGTAATAGTACATTGTGCAACGAGGATGGTAAGTAAGGTATAGTAAACGCGAGTCTATTAGAAGCCCGACGACGAAGTCGGAGGGCTTTTAATGACTCAAGTTTGGTATACACTTACCACCCGTGGTACATACAATGTTTTTCATCACATTTGCGAGGAAATAAAATAAATTCGTTGAAAACACTCTGAAAACTACAATCAGACCGCATCCACTATAAAAGATTGTCAACAATGTCAACTTTTTTCAATGTCTTCCACAGATAATGTTAACAACTGCGTTTTGTTTTCGAAGTTGACAGATCATCCTGCCAAATAGTATCAATTATCAAAATCAATAGAAAACAATTATTTTTAATAAATACTAAACATTAAATTGCAATCAAATTTAATATAAAGATATGTTTTATACATAATAAAACTGTACTCTCGCAAGTAATAACGCCATTGACGAGCAAGTGTGATGAAAAGTACATTTATATTCGTAGGTTAAAAAAGGAATTACAAGTATATGGCGTTTGCTCGTTCAGCTATACGTGCATTAGTAGGTACAGCTACAGTCACTATCGGATATATCGAAGCTGTTGAGGTGGTCACAAACACCTGAACAACACCTCGATTGTCATGGCGATAAAGTGCATGTTCTGATATTTGTGACCACCTCCACAGCTCCGATATAAATGATGGCGACTGTGCTAGATAAAACTAAAGTACCTTATTATCATTTCGATTGCCAACAGTTTGATTTAATTTAACGATAGTAAAATTATCGTAAAGCCACCGTGCGCTAAACACATTAAACGGTGCAGTTTCGGACCCTGCATTAGTTAATGTCGAAATATCGCTCTAAGTTAGGCGTGGGACGGACTTCATTATGACTATTATGAGTAAATAACTAATTGTAAACTTGTCCTGGTAACTGAGGTAGGTACGTTTGTAAATAATAGGCAAGTTTTAGTAATCATAATATAAGACGAGTAAAATAGCTTTACGTTTTTTAAAACATTATTGGATCCTTTATTGGGTCTGCATAAAGCTTGTCATGAGAGTAGGTGCCTTGCCTAACATACTTAGATTTATAACAGATATGCCAATCGAGCTGTAGTAGGTATAAATTGCAGCCCTAAGGTCGAACTTTAAGATATACGACCCTAATCGCCTACGTAATTGTATCGATTTACGAACTCGTGTTAATTGAGCTCTCGCTTTTAATTCACAGTCGTTGGTAAATTCTTGTTTAACACCCATAATACATAATGTACAGTTATACTAGTGTGTTTATCAGCTGGCAGCGTTATACTAGTGGGTCTACCTGGACATAGGCCTCCCCATAGGTCAGCATGGTGCGGTCTCCGACCCACTGCGGTCAACGTCAGGTCGACGACGAGGTCCGATTATCTAGTTGTGTTTGTCCGACACTGGGAATCTAGCAGTTCTAGCACATTTTTTGTCTACGGCCATAGACTCTTCGGCGTCTCTCTTGACCAGGGGCGCTACAATTGTGGACCAATTAACATATATGGTAGTCTATATGGAAAGGTACCTTATGCCGCTTGGCGCTTACGCTATTGTTAATGACGCTTTAATACTAATGTGACACTTTGCAAGGTAAGCGCCAAGCGCCATAAGGTACCTTTCCATGTGAACTAGCACATATTATTAAATGTATTTAACACGAAATCTATTTAAGTATTTACTATCCGGCATCAGCTCTGTTACACACAGCCGCTTACAACTCCAATGCATAAATAAGACGTTATTACCATAACGTTTTGCATCAAGTTGCCTGCGCTGAATGCAAGCGGAACTATTAGCCTGTCGGAATCGTGCATGGATAATTAGCAATGGTTGATTCAATTTCCATAAGAACCTCGGGCAGCCCGGCGCGGGCGGTGAATGGCAAAAGTAGGAAATTCATTTTCATTGAGGTTTTCAGTCATGCGGGTGACAGCGTTACTTCACGGGCTTACTTGGATAATTTTGTAATTGCAATCGTGACTAGCGTTCCGTGTAGGGGCTTTCATGTTGGATGGTAGTTGTATACTTTTTATTTTATAAAGAAATCCAAAATGGCTGACTTTACTTATAACATTTGTGGCGTTCGTCATATTGCATTTTCATACAGCGGATATGTAACTTGTTTTTTGTAGTCTACGTTGTGTCCCACTGATGGGCTTTCGCCACTCGTCACGGCCTAATGCATGCTCCCGCCAATCGCCACAAAAACCATCCAGGTCGTCCCGCCATCTCTTTTTAGGTTTGTCTCTGTATACATTACATTTTACATATAGGCTAAATGTAACTTACATGTATGCATAATGTATTTACCCTGATTAAATTACCCGAAGCATGGCAGAATCGTGTAAGGTATCCTTCAGCTGCTATGCCAGTCGGGACTCAGAAGGAGATTTCTTGACTATTACAAGATGTGCTCTTAAATTTATGTTTCAACTTTATTTTAACTCCGGATGCAAACCGTGGTATAATAAATTTAAGTTAAGTATACATGTATCTTCCATTTTAAACGGAAATACTAAATTAGATAAAGTAATTTTGTTCTTTTTGTGTTAACGATTCTTTTTGAGGTATTTTTGTGTTGTTTGAATACGTTCTTATGAACTTTAGGAAAAAAGACATCAATCCATACTAATATTATAAATGTGAAGTAACTTTACTTCTTCACGCTTAAACCACGGAACCAATTGAGATGAAATTTGTTATGGAGAGAGTTTGAGCTACTAGAAAGGACATAGGATATTTTTTATCTCGCAACCATACTTTAAAGACATGCCTGGCCAGTCTGACAAAATCGCGAGGTCTTCTGAATAAATAATTTGGTGGCGTTCTAAATATGATCGAAAATAAAAATATCTTTTAAATAATTTGCATCTCCCAATACTTACGCTAGTTTAATTGCTGTGTATATTAGAGAATAGCAATTAAACATACTTACATCGTACAGTTCCTAATTAATACAGCCGTGAAACCTATAATGAAGCCTCCACGCAAACTCGTCAGTGACGTGTTTCCTCATAAACTAGGCCAAACCGCAGCAAGGGGAGAAATATGGAATATTAGAACACTCGCGATACCGCGTGCTCCAATTCTAAACTATTTAGGACAAATACATGCACATTTATTACAAATACATGTTTGTTCAGCTGCCAAATCGTAATGAGAACTACATTTGCATACAAGTGGAGTGACATTTTGCGTCACGTCCGGTAACGTTGGCTGAAAAATTGGTTGTTTTTATGTCAAGCGAGGCGATGAACATTTCAGTAGTCATAATGAAAGGAACTTTTGTAAGCTAATCACTCCTAGTGTGCTCTAAAAGCAGCCGCAATTTGTGTGGGTACGATAAATAAGCACATTTCTGTAAGTTAAGGTCATTGAAATATTTACATAGACTAATGTACGTCTACCTAATATTATAAAGGCGAAAGTTTGTGAGTATGTTTGTTACTTCTTCACGTCTAAACGGCTGGAGCGATTATAATAAAATTTGGTATGGAGTTAGCTTACACCCTGGATTAACACATAGGCTACGTTTTTCCCCTAATAAACCGCGTAAGAGCGCGGGGCACAGCTAGTAGTTTATAAATCACTCGCAATTCTAGTTTGTTTTATAGATGGTAGGGTAAATCGCCAGTTACTGGCCACCTTTCAATAACTGGCCACCATATACTGAAAATGGACTCTATTTACCTATAAACAGAATTCATTTAAGTATAAGGTGGCCAGTAATTGAAGGGTGGCCAGTAATTGAAACCCCATTTGAAAATGTGTTCTATTTATAGGTAAACAGAATTCATTTTCAGTATAAGGTGGCCAGTTATTGAAAGGTGGCCAGTAACTGGCGATTTACCCTACTTGTTTTTTTTTTGTTCTATTTACCACTCCACTTGCTTAGTAAATAGTTGTTAACATTCAAGATGTGGTTTACAATACGTATTGTATCACGCAGATAAAATCGAATTGCGTAAACTGATTACAAATCTGACCAAAGGCAGACAGATTCTTTAAGGTTGCGTTTGTGCTGCGCACGACGTGTTAGATTGCATCATAATGTAATTCCAATTTTGTATCGTTTTTTGTTATCCAAGAAGAAAATATCCAAACGTTTAAAAATGAAGAGAGTGGCTGACATGAACATAGTCATGAGAAACGAATAACAAACAATTTTCTTCTTCTTCTATAGGGGTAATGTGTCTTCTGTAGGAGTTGTGAATCTAATCTCTCTAATCTAATCTCAGTGACCGTTAGCACTAGAAAACTGAAATTTGGTATTATTAAGTATACCAATCACGCCGACAAAGTGGTAAAATAAAAAGTGGAAAAAAAAAAATTTTTATTAGGTTTACCTCGCTATACGCAAAGTGGGGATTGTTGTTTTTTACCATTTCAACCCTGTGTGATATATTGTTGGATAGGTATTTAAAAATGAATAGGGGTTTACTAAACTCATTTTTTGATAATGTAAATATTTTCCGAAATAATCTGTCATGTTCTGTCATGTTTTACTAACGTGTGAATAAATGCCAATTAGGTTGTCACTTTATATGCGATGTTAGCGTTAAACAGGCCTTATATTTGAAACTAAACTATAGCTTACTTTTTGTATTTTCGTATTTGAACTAACATAGTGTCTCATTATTTTTAATTAAAACGGGATTGAAAAGAGTCACATTTTAACGCAGTAATAATAAATGATCGCAGTAAAGTCGGGGTACCTAATATGTAAATTGAAATATATTCCTTCATACTTTTGATTTTTAGCTCCTACATGGGCATATAAATAAATAAAAATGCTTGTCAAGCTCATCTCAATGCGAGTAATACTTACGAAATTTTATTGCATGCTTCATTTACGAGAATGGAAACAAGACACCGATGCGACCTAAGAGCGGAGATGCAGTCGATGCATCTTATCTCTGAGTACCGTCCATAATTGTGGTCATGGTACAGTTACCCTACTTTTGTGATATGGAAGCACTCAAAAACGTGACTTCTTTTTTGGACTGGCGGCACGGTAGTGGCACAAAAGAGTCTAATGGGCTGAAAGCACCAGAAGGAACCCTTTAACCAGATAAGATGTAACTGTTGATATTATTTTTGGAAAGATGTTTAGGGCACGTTCAACCTGTTTTATAATGTTAAGAGTAGTAGGTAGGTACACTGTAGTAGTGAAATAATGAAATAAGGATATTGCTCGAGCGATTTTAAAATTTTGCGATTTCGCTTTTTTTTATTCTCTATTATCAGAAATTAACAGAAAAAACAGCAGAACCAAAGTAACCGATATAGTTAAGTGGTAGAACCGATGGCCGTTGGGGCGTAAAGGTTCTCGAGTAGTGATCAAGTACTGGAAGGCGCACCGTGGGCAGACCCCCCATAAAGTGGACCGACGCCATCGTAAATCGCGGGAATCCACTGGATAAGAGTGGCGCAAAACCGGCTGATATGATGATGTTGATTAAAAAAACACTAAACGATATTTAAATGGTTATCTTGCTCATGTCACACGAACAAATCCAGCGAATTGTTGCGTCATTTCAGTGGCGGTGTATCAATTATTTTAAGGGAAATTCGAGCGAATTTCGCTTTGTCTTTTCTTAATGAGCCCGAGGAAAACTGTTCAATTGTGGAAAAGTTAGTAAAACCGGCGAAAAAGGGTTTGTATGGACGAGCCGCCGCTGATAGGTAGGTCTAACAAATATGTTGAACTTACTGCCTGTCATGGGTGTGATGGCCTTCTCCCCCTCGTGCTGGAACATCTGCAGCGTGGCCACCGTGGACTTTAGCTGTTCGTACTCCCGCGCCATTTGCTTTTGTACCTTGACAACACATACAAACATATAAGTTCTCTATACAAAAGATACAAGCCTGGAAACAAAGGTTGTCATGTACAAGGGCTATGTATACACTTTTGTATGCTACGAGTAAGCCTTTATGAAACAGTGTATAGATTTTTATGCCCTTGCCTGTATATACAAGTGTCATACAAATTTACTTCAATAGATTATAAGTAGCCGCTAATAGTGAATAGTCTAATAGTGCATCAGTATGTTCCGATAGTTTTTGTGTCTTTTAAACGCTGTGTAAACACCGAGTTAGCGGCGAGACACTTTGTTTGCTTAACACTAACTAAACACGTATCGGATACGTCGCCACAGATGACAAACACTTAATTATCAGAAGCTTAAAACAATTCTTAAACTTAAATGTTGGTACATTTGGTACCAACCTTACAAGTAGATTAGATAGAAAAGGTTATTCGGAGAAAGTTTCCTCGACTCCTTGCATAAACATAACCTCCTTGTTAGGTTAACTTAAAGTGAAACCTAATCGAAAGTCGACGGTAAAGGTTCAGAAGAATTAGTTAAAATTTTCCGGTTCAGAAAAGGTACAGTTAGCAACAATGTGACAAATTTCGGAATGAACTGTAAATTATTTAACAAACCACGGTGCGTACATAATTTAATAAGCGTGCGACAGCCGTGTTTTCATTCATAACTAACCTACTTTACTCGTAAGGCAAGAAACAATTTAGCGCTAGTACAATAGGTAATAAAATAAATACTTGACGATATGTAACTTAGAAGCAATGTCTTGCCATTAATATTTAGCAATATAGTAAAGAAAACTTTGAAATTACCAGACTAGACGACGAATAGGTTTGTTAAGTTCTTCCTTCACCACTAAGCACAAAAGTGAAATTCGATCTCCCACAACTATTAGCACACAATGATCTCAAAGGCAAACAATAAAAATGTTCCCACACGATTCTTAATCCGTTGTGTAACATCAATATCGAGGTAGGATCTAAGATCTAACTCTCGACTTGTCTCTTAATCCTTAGAAAGCATATTTCTAATCTGGTGTCAACTTCAAAAATTTTACACTTGCGATTTCAGCACCGAAGCACCCCGAATGCGTCACGACGAAGATGCGATACAATTTATCGTCAGTTCAACGACCGCGACATCAACACTTGGGAACCGAACGGTAACACGCATGACAATACAAAACGACTGTGACGGACGCACGACAAAAGAACAAATGCTTGGCGGCCATCCAGCCACTGAATTAGACTAGGTGACCTAAACCGACTCAAAGCCTCCCGCCGCGTAATCAACTCCGACGTGTGAATTAAGGCCGAACTGGGGGCAATTTAAGCAAGCATAAGTAAAGGATTTTATCGTGCGTGTCATATAAATGTGTGTAATTTAGTGGTAATATAGCACAGAGGAGCAGCTGCGAGACGAGCGGGAGTTGTCTCGTCCGCTCGCCGGCTAAATGCTAATAAGCTGACTAATGAGTAATCCCCTGAGCTTGTTAACTGATGAGCGGATATGTTTTTTGTCCACGTATACAGCTACATTACTTAAGGTCTGTTTTACTCGATTCTCATTTAAAGCACATTACATATACGTAGTAAGTAGGTACATGCCCTGGCAATAGAGGCGTTGTTCAGATGATTGTGACCACCTCCACAGCTCCGATATATCTGATGGCGACTACAAATATATTGCCTAATTTTAATATAGTATTTTGTGACGCACGAGTATTATGTATTATCTTATATATGTATGATGCATTATCTTATATGAATTTAAGCGAACTTTACAGTGGGCCTAGTATTCGAGTATTTTTGTTTTCGAGTTCCCGATATTTCGGCACCGTTGCAAGCGCCATCAATCCGAAGTTGACGGATTATAGGTAACTGATGTAGAGGCGAGTTGTAGTTCTGCTCTGCCCACACACCGCAGCGATTTCTCTTACTACATCCACTGCCGCGACTACCTCCGCATTCTCACTTGGAACTCGATCAATCTTTCGACGCCTCTTTGCTATTTCACCGCTGTGCTGTGGGTATCCTGAATTCATGACGTTTTTCTTAGCTGACCTTTTCTTTTACTCAATATAACAAAACTACTATTCTTCTCGATTTGGGTTAGGTTATATTAACAACGATGCATATCGACATACAATTCTGCTTAACAGCACAATCCCATGACCTAAATCTGTAAAAGTAATCATAGGTCACCACTCCCAGTCTATCTATTATCTTCAAATGGAATAGCATTAAATGGAACACCCAGCCCGGAGCCAGGTAATTGGCTACCGTTTTTACAGACATTCCTTGGAACTAATTGTTCCGTGTTCCACATGATTAGCCAGTGATGAAACTGGATGATTAAACCGCGCGTGATCATGATTATGATAATATGCAAATCGCAGCCGTGCAACGTTTAAAAAACGCCGTCAAGTAAAAGTGTAACGATTTAATTACCAGTTTCTGAAGTTTAGTCGCGGGCCGCTTCACTTGTGCCGTGGTGATGGTAATTTCGCGATGTGATTTGATGGTAGCTCGAAAACTTTACAGTTTAGTCTTTGTCGATGGAAATGTGAAGATATTAGTCATGAACAATTAAAAACTTTACAGAAGTTTGTCTTTCCTAGGTATTTGAAGCCAAAATTGATAGTTGAAGCTTATCAGCGTCAAAGTTAATAGAACCTAACCAAAGTATAGCCAGGTATGTATATCGGAGTTGTTTATATACTTAGCAGTAAGGATGTGTTACTATGTATTTGGTCAACGTGACCGCTTCTAACCACGATGATGACTCTACGTACACTAATACCTTTTTTTTTAATTGTCGAACTGGGGAATGCCTTTACGCATCGTCTCCGTGTTGGTAGGTATTAGTGTACGTGTCCTGAGAACCTGTGGAATTTCATATAATATAATAATATTATAATTAAGGGTAAGAGCAATTTAAATGTATGCCTATTTCGTAGAAGAGAATTTTAATGATTCTTTTCGTAGAATCCCAAAGCTAATTATGCGCAAGAAGAAGAAATATATTATTTAAAGGTACATAGTAATTTAAATGTACAAAATAACTATAATACTTTTCCTAGAAGAAAGTTCTCGCTCATAAAATAATTATAAGCTCGTCTGCAATTTAATGGAGGCATCAAACTAATTGCACCAGAATCTCAATGGCCACAATAAGCGGAAAGAATTAGATACCAATACCAGGTTCCAACGCGAAGGTTTTGCGGAAACCGAATGGTAACCGGTGTTTAAGTTGAGAGGAACCCTGTTGTATTTCTGCGATAATTCTTGTTGGCAATTTGTAGAGAATTTAGGGCAGCCGATGTGACTTACTAAAAAACTAAAATATACCGTGATAGACGTTTGTAGGTTACATGTCTAGGCACACTTGTATATTTAGGAGCGAATTATCAACATGCAACGACGTTGTCGGGGATTAATTAGCTGTTTATGTATTAGTAATAAACTTGAATAACAATTATGCAATTGGTGAACTTAAACCTTCCTTACCCCGTCAAGGTATCAATAATTTTTAAACCAACAATAATAATTAGAGCCTTAAGGCTTGGGCAGATAGGCGCGTTTTGCGAGCGTGGCGCAGCGGGGCGTGACAGCGGTGTCGCTAATGTAACGAGATAAGGCACACATTCGGACGGCAGCGTCGCGCCCCGCTGCGCCACGCCACAAAACTATGTGACCAAGCCTTTAGAATTTTCATAAAGAAAATCCGCTTTTTACTTTTCCACTTTTCCAGACATGTGAAAGTATACTAAGCTTGTATGTAGCAGGTTATTGTAATAGCCCTCGTTAGACATCTCCATAAAGATAACAAGTTTACACGTCGGCAGAGGGGAGTCGTTAAGGCAAGCTACATATCAATGCAATCTAGACTTTATGTTAAAAATGACGCATGCCACACGGAGATAAAATATCTTTTTCATAAGATGACTAACTTTATCGCTAATATTAAATTTACAGATAAGGATACAACGTGATTAGGAATTATTCTGGCCACGCAGATATCTGCGTACTTTTTACGATAACAGTCAGCTGTTGACCACATTCTGTCTGTCGTAGTTCATGAATTGCATGATGGTCAATAAAGATAACTTCTGTTCTGTCGAATTTGTCTATCAATACATAGATTCCATAATATCCATATTCTACCTTTTTAGAGAACTCTTGCCAGGATTAGTGACTCCATTTTTAGCGAATCTATGTTCAGTAAGGTAGCAGACAAATTAAATATAGAACGCAAGAAATTTCATGATAACGAAATGTGATAATCCGAACACGAAAACTGAATTTAAAAGGGCTCAGAGGCGCTACCGCCAAAAACGATATTCGTAAATTTCGGACGATAGTCTATGTCACTCTCATAACGTTTGAATTGGGGTAAAAGAGCAAGATGCCCGTAATAAACGAACTTCGACGTTCGCGGTACCGGGCGTGTTTTGTGTTTCATTTCTGAAGTTCACAAACTTAAACAAGTTTTACAAGTCGCCCTGATAGAATTGCAGCACCGGTGACCTCCCACTCGGTCGTTTAATTATGTCACTAAGAACTGCTTTCCTTTTACGAGTGTAGGCATTTATGTCACTACAGCTGCTCCGTATTTCGCGAGACGAGTAAACAAACGAACCATTTATGTAAATACGTACTGACTATTGTTAATCGTTTAGATCTGTAGGTATTACGTTGGTCTTTTTACTGGAAATGCTGTCATGAGTCTACTGTTATTAAGAAAAGTAAACGCCAATAGAAGGATGCACTTTTTGTGCTAATGCTTTGTTAGCCGTACATGCAATACGCAGTACGTCTATTTAACTAATATTTGGTTTTGAATTTCGGCCTTATAGAGTTACGTGTTTCATTTTAACACAAAATTCACCCAATAGGCAACACAACTTTCGTGCACCAAGTATTTCGGTCGGTACCTCAAAGAGCGGTACTGCAGATGGACCTAAAAAAGAGACCCTTTATCTAGTGAAATTTCTGTTTAGAACTTCATACAATTCTGTCATATAAACAGTAGTATTCTCAGATTGTGTTGATACAGTCGTTTCTAGGTTCGATAAGGTCTGTAGTTACTACCTCTTACGACGAACTGCGATCCAGTTGTGACTCTGGCCTGACTACCTCTACTTAAATCCCGTTATTCTAGGGAAAAAACTTGCCAATCCGCTAGTAACCAGAGATAATGACGCGAGTTAATACCGACTATCTCTGTAATGAAAAGTAGACGGTAAATACCTATTGGTATTCCGTACCTACGCTATTTGCGGTCCTAGATAGTAATTAATCCGTTCAGGGATTAGCTAGAATTTCGCGATAAGACAGCAGGATCGTAATACTACAACAATATACAGATTTGATAATGTTGAGCAAAAACACATACAATTTACACATGATAATGATGCATTAAGTATTTCAGATATAACATTTGTACACATTTGATAAAAACACGATAAAATATTGTTCTTAGTGCTACCTATATAGAAAATATGCAATAGTATATTTATCTACTATTTCATTTGCATCATTTTTGTATATAGATTTAATATACCTAATAGCAGTCATCAGATTTGTTTCTTAATATTTTCTCGGGACTTGTTTGCAGGTTATAAGTAGACACCTTTTTTTTCACTCCTTTTTGTTTTCTTACTAGCTTTATCTTTCATCTCCTACGTCATTCTTCTTTAAACCTCCCTGTCATGGTCTGGAATTAACTTTGATTCAACTTTTTTATATGAAATTTTCTAATCACTGTTTACTAAAGTCTAAAAGTATCAAAAAACAACAGTAACAGTTAAATACTATTGTAAACCATTAATAAGGAACCTTCATACGATCGCGAGAATCCCGGAAAGGTTTCACAACTTAGATTAGGCTTACGTTACACCCGATCGACTGTGAAACTGTTGCCCGGTTTCACCAAAAACATTAGCCGTATATAAATACTGTACGAGCCGATGGCAAGGACGCGATGTTACTGTACCCTTACCATGAGTTGTGACATTGACGTTTTCGATAACGAGTATCGAGTTTACTATCTGTGCATCTCGCTTGTACTATTTTAGCGCGAACGAGATGCACAGATAGTAAACTCGATACTCGTTATCGAAAACCGTAATGTCACAACTCATGGTACGGGTACTGTGTGTCGCAACAAACTCAGTTAACGAATACTTAATCTGGGTTTTACGATCTAGCTAATTCCTAATCCAACGGGTAGGACCTTAATCTCAATAAGGTCGTATCAGAAGAAGGTCATACAGCAGAGATTGTTATTGGTTATATTATATTATAAATAATCAAAACATAAAAAATATAGGACAATACTAGTTTTATTTTTTTTAATTTAGGTTTGACAATAAATAAAAACTTCCCGTGTTATTTTTTCTACACTAAGATAAACGAGTATATAATGGAGAAAAGATAAATATACACGTAGTTCAGATCAAAACATAAATGTCCAGTGTAAATCGTATTTAGATGACCATAAATTATTAGATTACTTGAATGTAATGTAAAGAATACCTACAATAATAATTATCGAAATACCGAAATTAAATACTGGTGCTTAATTGGTTTGGGTTGTTCGATCCCTGTATCACAGATCATATGGCAATCGATTTGGTAATAAAGTATATAGACCAATTTTTTAAATTATGTTGCTTGACGAACTACGCTAGGAAGATTATGATAAAGTGGCTAATCTTAAATAGAGGAGACTAACGAGCAACATGAAGATGACGCCTGATGGTGGATGGCGCGAGGCTGGGGATAAGTCAGAGACCATGACGGTTTGGCAATACCGCCATGGTCCTCCAGCCCCGCGACCCAGGGTTACAACAACTTACAAAGTGTGTCGCCGGCCTTTAAGAAGCGATTAAGCTCTTTTCTTGAAGACACGAAGGTCGTATCGAACGTTCTATCTAAGTACACGGATTCTTTGGTTTGGCCGCACTTATTAACGAATCAATCGGGTAGCATTTACTACGCTAAAACTAGCCTTATATTATTCAGTACAGTACGCAACACGTAAGTATGGTAAAAGATCTCGTATTGCTACGAAAACTTATAGGTAAGTAATTATTCTTTATCTCGATACGATAACATTTATGTTGCATTTTGTAAATTAATATCCCACGTTGGCATCAGATAACGGACACGAAAATTTAGCTGTGGCTTTGTATCTTATGAATAACCTTGATTAAAACTTCCGATCGAACGATTCTCAATACACCTACTTAGACTACTTAGTTACTGATTTAATCAAGAATTATAATTGAATTTCCATTATATATATATGGTAGGCAATTATCCAACCAATAATTTAATGCAATTTCTAAATAAAAATAAAAACTTCATATCTTTCTTAATCAAGAGAGTATATTCGCAGTAACAATTGTATGAAACTAAAGGCTTGGGAACATAGGCGCGTTTTGTGCGTTTAGGCTGCCGTCCGAATGTGTGCCTTATTTCAGTTATTTCATTACATTAGCCCCACCGGTGTCGCGCCCCGCTGCGCCACGCTCACAAAACGCGCTTATGTGCCCAAGCCTTAAAACACTATTCAAATCTCAGATAATTTGCGATAAGTCGGCACGTTGACTGCCTTTTGCATGATGTGGGGGTGTGAAACAAAGATTATTTATATTCTATTGTCTTCGCACTTTCCTACTGTTTGAGAGGAGAAAAGATACGACTCCTACGATGGTATCGTACAATTCGTACAGTGACTAATAGAGGGAACTGCGTGTCCGATTTCATTTCCAGGTCATAGGCTAAAGCGAGGTAATCGGGAGCTCCGGACCTTAATAAACTAAGAATGTTTTCAAAGGCCTTTACTCCTTAGTAAAGACATTTCCTTCGTTCGTTAGTTTATTTGCCTCTACCGCAGCGATAGTCAATTTTCGAAAACAGATTTTCGCGATTCGCGATAGGCCTTCTGAATTGAGGCCTTCCCTCTCGCAAACCAAGTGAAGATGTTGAATGCTACTCTCGGTCAGTTTGATCATCAATATTGTTCGGCATGTTCGGTGCTGGTCGGCAACCTTGCAATGATTCGCAAAGTCATGAACCCTAGCTAAAGTACGTCGAAGTAACATCTACTTTTACTGCTGACTGTATCTAGTTTGTCGCAGTCCTTATCAGTTTTCTACTGCGGAAACGTGCGTGTGAGGCAAGAGCTGTGACTAACCATCTTATTTCATCTATTGCTCGAATAAAAACATCAAGTTAGCTATATTATAGAAAAAATTGCATCGAAGAAAAAAGCGGTTAGCTAATTTAATTCAGGTATAACTTTAGGTATAGGTAAGTCGGCCAGCGATGCCCGTCTTTAATGTATGGTTGCGGGAAAAAAGTCCTATGTCCTTTCTCGTAGCTCAACCTCTCTCCATACCGAAGTTCATCCCAATTGGTTCAGCGGTTTAAGCGTCAAAAGGTAACAAGACAGACAGAGAGTTACTTTCGCATTTATTATATTAGAATGGAAGTATGAATCAGTATGAAGTATGGAATTAAACCATACTCCATTACACAATGAGATACGATAGTGTCTACATATTTATGCCTTTGACCGTAAATACATCTATGAATACCATCAGTCGTATCTTTTAGTTTATTCGTTAAATCGTATACAAGACAGATCACGCAAAATGAGTAGGTAAGCTAGTCTAGGGTAAATTTTTTAGTCAACTAGAAATTAACTATGTTTAATCTTTTTTATGTAATATATCTACCTGAATCATGCAGACAAGGTCAATTCACACACAGCGCGCGCGCGGGTCGGGCGCGTGTCAACACGGGCCCGCGGCGCGATTGTTGACACGCGCCCGACCCGCGCCCGAGCTGTGTGTTAATTGAGCATTATTCTTAGCCTGTTGCCTTCTTAGAACTACTAAGATTTCCTTTTTGAACTTAAGATATGAGTTGTATCTCTCACTTATTCAGCTTAATAATAAAACGCAACTAAGTTAGATTTGCGGAAGGTATTTATCACAGTACATTTTGTTGGAGTTCACACACATGCTTAAGCCCCGTTTAAACCATGCAAGAACTTGTATACGATTTTCATTACATTGCGGGGTTATATAAAGCGACCGAATTCGCCGTACGCCGATAGCCCGCCATGTAATAAAAATCGTATACAAGTTCTTGCCTGGTCTAAATGGGGCTTTAATCTGAGTGTCTCATTTAAATCTTAGTCATACGCGCTTGATTCGCTAGTCTGTGACTCATTAAAGTGAAAATATGAGCCTGATTAACAGTGATCGGCACTAACGGTGCAAAACTTTAACAAAACTTGTGGAACTGAAGTATAGTAATATTTACCATCAAGAAATCACGAATAACTTTGGAAAATTAGTGTTCAATTTAATTGTATATCGGAATATCTATATGCCAATATTTGTGTGTAAGAATACAATTCTTTTTATGCCTCTATACACTCTTTTATGTCCGCTTAACGAGTTTTGTTAAAGTTTTGCACCCGTAGTGCCGATCACTGCTGATTAAATACCTATTTTTACAACATAGATTACTTGATTTACATTAATTTTGTATTAAAGTATCTATAGTATACATAGTAGTCCAGACAGTAGATCTTTCAACATTTTCCTGTTTCTAAATCTTTTTATTATTCTTAGCAGTAGAAAAGTAACATAGATGCATATACACGGCTACCAAAGTACCAAAGCTGGCTATAATATAATCATATTATAGTACATATGGTGTTACATTACCGCACTTGTGCAGTAATGAGCACTTTAGGTAACTATGTCGAAAATTAAAAGATCCACATGTACTATAATAGTATATTACGTACCCAGGGCGGTAGAACAAAGAATGGCTCAGATCGAGGGTATTCGTGGCCCGATTCGGAGCTGAGGGCCATAAAAAAAGCGATCTGAGGCCTTCTTTATTACCGCCCGTGATGCGTACATAGTTTTACGTCTTCATCTGGGTGTAAAGTGAGATTTTCCGTCGCGCCTTAGGGCGGTAAATCTCTCTTACCGCCCATCGTGACATAAAACATTATACGACGCATGTGCGAATAGGTTATTCGTAACTTCTGATGATTTGTAAACTATTCTTCGCACTTGTATAGTAACATACTATTTTAACACTCTCGCTTGTAACATGGCTCTTGATAAACCGATCGAAACAAGATATTGAATACACGGGCTTTTTGTTATATTACTGAACTCGTGCCGTAATAGGTAAGATACAACCGAATAATTTATGTACGTATCCTAGTACGGAGATTTGTATGCACCTATGTACCTCTCAGTTTTGATGTATTTTTATATAAATGTTATAATGTATGTCTAAATTAACAGACACATTATTTATTTGAGTTAACCAAACTCAGATATTTAAGTCGAAAGAAAAATAGAAAAATTTGACTCGCAGCGGGACTCGAACCCACAACCACTGGATCACTAGCCCAGTGCACTACCAGACTTTTCTATTTTTCTTTCGACTTAAATATCTTTGATATGCTAGCAGACGTTTCTGCTTAATATAAAAATAATTAACCAAACTCAACCTATTGGAAGATATTGTCTTCCAAAGTACTACCTAAAAAAATACCCAATTTTCTATTTCCTTTAGAAAGTGATGCTCAAGTAACTTGCTAATTAATGGCTGGTTTGAGTAGGTATATGTTTGAGGACAGGAAAAAATAATGAGCACGCGTTTTTATACGATAATTGCACACTTGACAAAAAACATTTATGAAGTGTTCATGATTAAATTTATTAGTTACTAGCTGTGCCCCGCGGTGTAAAACATAGCCTATGTGTTCATCCAGGGTGTCAGCTAACTCCATACCAAATTTCCATCCAAAACCAACACACACTCACAAACTTTCGCCTTTATAATATTAGTGTAGATATATTCTTCTCATCATTAATTTCTATATATACACTTTAAACCAGTGAGCAAAATATGGTAGCGTACGTAGAATTTAAATATAACATTTTGAATCAATCTAGCAACGACATATTGAAAATGTGATTGTAGCCAATGTCGACACGTACTGAGAATGTCATGTGTGGGCTGACAGAGATGAGTGATTCAGTAGTAGCATTGACCTCAGGCAAGTCACTCATTATATCCATTGCAAAATATTTAGCCTCAAGTGGCTTCATTAATTTGAGCTTTCAAAAGCTTTTTGTACTAACGTGTGTTAGTCAAAAGACCTACCTATAGTATCAGCAGGTGGTTATATATTTCCTTTGGAAATTAGAAAATTTAACTCTTTGGAGGACACTACGCCTACAGGCGTCGTATGTTTTTGTTTCCATTCGCATATTATAGATGACGTAATTTACTGTCCATCAACGTTAATTTGCAGGCATCCTACAGTTTAAATATAGTCCAAATTGTAGGAATAACATTCTATGGACATTAATGTTCTGCCACTGTTAATATAAATAAAACCTTTGTGAGTATGTAATCCATACTAATATTATAAATGCGAAAGTGTGTCTGTTTGTGTGTCCGTCTTTCATGGCAAAACGGAGCGACGAATTGACGTGATTTTTTAAGTGGAGGTAGTTGAAGGGATGGAGAGTGAGATAGGATACTTTTTCCAGCGGGAAAACATCAAAACGAGAAGACTCACTATGTTACATTTTCCTCTAACCATGCGGGCGAAGCCGCGGGCATCATCTTCTGACAAATAAATTTATAGCATTGGATTTAGTTACAAAACTAGTGCACTATTTTTAAAATAAGATAAGATAAAGATAAAAGATAAAAAACATTTATTTGTGACAACACATATACAAAAACAATGACAGACAAAGAAAGAAAAAATACACCTGGTGTGCATTACAAAATGGACTCAACTCAGCATATTGCCAGCTTAGGAGCCAGCGCTGATCTTCCGCTGAGCCCATAGATTAAAATATATTAGTAATGACAAATCTGATATATCACTTATTCAGTTACAAATAGAAACCTTCAATTTATTATCAGGAAAAAAAAGCAACACACTAATAAAGTTGGTAGGCTTATACAAAAGTGAGACACAGGATGTTATAAAGTTTATCAAAGACGCAACAAGAGACAGTTTGTAAATACTGGTTATTGACATTTACTTGATACTTGAATTATGAGTAGGTACAGCAATGAAAAAATATACTCATTTGTACACACGTTAATTACACATTAGTCATGGATATGATGCATTTGCAGATGCAAAAAAATGACATTTGACATTTAAAAAAGTTATATATTCATCGATATGAAAATGTCACTCATTTCATCGGTATACAATCATTTATCGACTGTGATGGTGCCGTCGTAATTCGATCAAGATCCGAGTTTGCGTAATGGAAATCATTTTTGCACTACATCTGTATTATGTTATATAACTAGTTTCCTTGTCAGATCAGAGGTGTAGGGTTAGAACAGGTGGTAGATTTTTCATTGAAATTCACAAGTGCATTGTAAAGTGTCTAAACTAAAAAATAAATATCTTTCTTTTCGTTATCTTTTTTTTAAGCAGCATCTGCTACAGAATGCCTATGTAGATGCTGCATTATTTTACCAAGGGTAAGAACTACTCATGCAGGAAAACTTCTATTAGAAAAGATGCGTAGGGCACTCACTTTGTCTTTTTTATTAAAGCTTATTATAATAGACCCTTCTGAATATCCTTCTACCTGGCAAATCTTGTAAATTAAAAATTGTGAGGAGTTTGCAAGCTACAGTCAATATACATTAATTTGTTTAAAAAGCTTTCTAACAGATGCACCTGCTTTTAAGTTATACATAAAAAAATGGGTCTTTTTTGTAATACAAATATAGTCTGCATGTCAGCTGCTTTGCCCCAAACCAGAATACCATATGAGATTACACTATGGAAATAACTATGATAATGATAAACTAAGCGAGCTGTCTCAATATTTAACAGTTGTGTAATTCTCCTGATGGAGACAGCAAATAAAGATTATAACTTTTATTCATGAAACACTGCACAGGCAGGTGACCTATTGGCCAGATTGTTGCAGCAGGTACTGCTTCAAGCATGGTTCTGGCAGTACAAGGACAATGTCCATATATCTGATGATATATCATATATGACAACCAATCTGGCCTAGTGGGTAGTGACCGTGCCAATGAAGCCGATGGTCTTGGGTTCAAATATTAGTTAGAGCATTTATTTGTGTGATGAGCACAGATATTTGTTCCTGAGTCATGGGTGTTTTCTATGTATTTAAGTATTTATATATGAAAGTTGAAATAGATAACATATACTTAAGAAAAAACGATGAGGGCCTCCGGTGTTCGAGACGGGATTCGAACCCGCATCTCCAGCTATCGCAGCTGACGTGTTAACCAATTTGGCCACCCATACACAGCGGAACCCATCGAAATTAATCAAGTATATGTGATCTTGTTTATTTTAACAGTTTTTGGCACCGTTTTACCAGCTCTATTTATATATGCATCTATCTATTATAAATATATCATCATCTAGTACCTAATACAAGCCTTACTGAGCTTACTGTAGGACTAGGTTGATTTGTGTAAGATTGTCCTGAAATATTTATTATTATTATTATATACATATAATATAATAACTAGAACATAAACTTAAGGATTTATGCTTTGGTTCTTTGGCAGTGTCAGAATATGTACTTATAAAATGTACTTAATGAAATCCAACCCAATTGTTTATTTAGTTTTGATACTTTTGACACAGTTTTTTCCAATTTAATTTATCATATTAACCCGTTTGGGCCAGCAACCTCAATTAAGTCATAGTTAAGAAGTATAAGACGACGTCTATAGACGTTGTTCACCCGAAAGAGGTAATATGTGTGATAGAATGTTAAGTAAGGCTTATTTAAAAATAACATTTGACTGGTAGCTCTTTCATAAGTAAAAAAAAAATATTAAAATTATATTACCTGTGCAAAAGTTTTTAAGGTAAGAGTACATTTTCTCTTAAAATATATATTTTATAAGCCTAACAAAATTATAAAATAATGACATATTAAAGTTTTATACTTTTAGAGAAGTCATATTTAATTATTTCGGTTTTTGTTCTTTCCCAGCTAAACCACTGGGATTTTTTAAAATAAAACTTGGCACATTAGTACTAATAGATGTAAAAGACCAGTCCTCAATCATAAAAGGGCTTTTTTTCTTCCCTTATCCTGTTATGGCCTTTGTGTTAATAAATACTTCGTTTTCTTTTACATGAAGATTTAATATTATATAATTAATAATATACTTATCTTGTTACTTAAAATTTTAAGCATCAGTTCAGAAAAAAAAAACAGTTTACAACTCTTTCACATCCATATAATATCTGATATCAAAGCTTAATTTTATGACTATTTTATTACTTATAAATTGAAATAGTTGACAAATACTAAAGAAAAAACTATTTTATTGAATTTCTTTCCATTTCATATACTATTAAAATTTATTTTGTTACAACACTAACATGTATCGCTAGTTTTTTTTTCCTTTTATTACATCCTATAATAATTAATAATCTATATAGGTATATAAAAATGACTCCCTATGTCTCTTGGTCAGACCATCACTTGTGAAAGGCTGAACCAACTTTTTGTTGTTTGTTATTATCAGGAGGTTCTTATAAAAGAAAAAAATGAGAAAATTGAGTGGAAAATAAGAAGTTTAAGAAAACAACCACCATGTTAAACCTTAGCACTTTTGACAATTAAAACTTTTTTACTGTAACCTTATCTGTTAATGAAAATATTTATTTACATGTGGAACAGATAAGATAAATACCCTGGCCATGAACACTGTTGTAAATACACCCCTAAAAGGCCCACCTGTCACACTTGGTTCCATAAAAAGGACATACAAACAAACATATCCACTTGTCGGCCTTCCGCCTTCCTCGAGTTTAATTAGCACTACTTATCTTATAAGGTAATGTCACCTACTTCAAGGCAAACCACAATACCACAAACGGCTACGTTGAAAAAAGATTATCTAAATGTAGAACGTAGTTTAAACTCACCAACTGCCACTTGGACTTGCGTGTGGGGTCTGCGATGGTCACCAGCAGTCTATGTATCATCTGAACTGTTCCCTCGTAGTACACCAGCGCTGACTCGTAGTTACCCGTAAGGGCCATCTCCCGAGCTAGCTTGGTGTTCTCGCAAATTTCGCCAACAGAAACTGCCATTATTGTCATTCCCGCTGCGTACATGTAACGATTCCTCCACGAAAATTTACTCAATTCCTGAGACCTGCTCAAAGTGAGATCGTGTGTGACATCCACCAAGACTCTTCACGATACACTTCATTGTACCACCGAAACTTATCCAAATTGTGGCGTAGACTTGTTTTTGATTTAAGCTATTGAACTGATTATCATTTTCATTTGTCACTTGTCACATGGTTTTAAGTCCGTTAAATTTATAAATGGGTATTATTTTTTTGACAAAACAAACTTATCAATTTGGTTCGTCGACAGCTACTCACGCACACAATCGAACATATACTTCGCTACCAATGTTGCCAACTTTATACATCAAGCCGAAAATAACCAATCACAGAATAGTACATTTCATTGGATGATGTTGGTATTCTGTAAGAAGTGTGTTCTCGTTTACAGTAAACCAATTCGGGATACACCATCGATATCAGTGTAAATTTACATCGATTCTTAGAATATGTTTGTCTATATCAAGTATAATCGATGAATCTTGAAATGGGAGGCAGGTAGGTATGTAGGTGTCTCTTCTATTTGACTACGTGACTTATTTTTGGCAATTAGGATAAACTCTATCTTTATCCTAAAACCACATAAAGAACTGAAAAATTGTCATCAACCATCATTAATTCATTATAGTTTTCTCTTCAAGGCATAGTACGATTTATCCGTCACATTCGTGTCTGTCAATTGAATTTCAACCTAAGCATTCACTATTTTGGTTCATAATAGATTGGACTATCGCTAAAAGGGACTTTGAAATAAATAGAAACCGAAATGTAACTATTTTGAATATATGAGAGAACAATATGGATTAGTGCGACCAGAGGCCTATTGCTTAACAACTTGTAACTTATAATATTAGCGGAAGTCCCTTTCCAATTCCTTTTATTAGAAAGAGAGTCCCGCTAATATTATAAGTTGTAAATTGGCCCATTGCATGCCCCTGGAATAGAGTTAACCCGAATAGTACACCATTTGACATATCTGTCGAAACATTAAATTTCGAACCATATAAGATGCACTTGGGTAATTACGAATGATTTTGGCACTAGTTGATAAGGTGTAACATGTGTTTCCATGAACCAGTCAGCGGCGCTACCGAAGATGCCCGTAATATACGAACTTCGACGTTCGCGGTACCGGGCCAGGATAGCAAAGTTTTTAGACAGAAATAGTGAATAAAATACTTACTAGATGGAATAGCCTAACCATGGATTACAGAATTTTTCATAAATAATGTAAGATTTCTAAAATACAAGCATTTAAAATCTAGTTTTT
This sequence comes from Grapholita molesta, assembly GCA_022674325.2. Lineage (NCBI taxonomy): Eukaryota > Metazoa > Arthropoda > Insecta > Lepidoptera > Tortricidae > Grapholita > Grapholita molesta. Next base: position 4,338,691 of record CP053121.2, on the reverse strand, counting down.
TTTTCCGTTGCAAACGTGCAATTCCGAATTGGTGCGGATAAATCCGAATACACTTGAAAACGAGTTTTATGTGTATGTCGCATAAGGTACATATTACTTTTGTGGTTGGAATTACCCTCCCTGCTCTTTTTACTCGATTAGGCGTATAGGAGTACATATACATGTGTTTATCATGCTTTTATTACGGAATTACCCAATCAGGAATCTGCGGTTCTCAAGCTATAATGAGTAATGACACTTGCAAAGAGGACAAAAAAAAAAATATTGCGGCTTGAAATGCAAAATCGAGGAAAACACTCTTAAACAATATGTATGAAAATGAAAACTTTTATTTTTTATGCCAATCGATTTCATATCCAGTATCAATAGTTTCCTAGGGGTCGACTTAAGCTGTACCTACTTACTAAAAATCCACACATTAAAGAAAGCTTTTTTCAAACATATGAAGCAGAATTTACTACGAGAGCAAAAAAAAATAGCATGTGAAAAATAAGTTTTAATTTTTATACATATTAGTATAGGAAAAATTTTCATCGATTAGTTTGTAGCCGGAATTTTTTCTTTGTTTGAGAACCACTGGCGGTCACTTTGAGAAAACAAGGTCGGGTAATTCCGGAACACTTTGTGACACGGAATTCTCCACTTCGGGTAAATCTGAAAATGTAATAAAATTCAAGCTAGAATAGTTTAAGCCGATTTAAAATGCCTAAAAAACGAAAATCTCTCAAACACAAAAACAGTCAATTCATTTATTCACCAAATTACAGAGTTAGCGATGGTCGTCTAATTCCGAATGTCAAAAAGCGGGAATTTTTCATTCGCTCACTAATCTGATGCTAGTTTCGCCGCTAGCGTCCCGAGCCAACTGACGAGTGACGCGGGGAGGGAGATACTTGAACGTCATAGGGAGGGTGGCTAGAGCAAATAAGGTGGCCGCGTTCAGTAGATATTAGTAATTTTCGGAATATCCCGAATTTCGGAATTACCCGAGTAAACCTTACCTACTTATTTTTAAATAATCTCGTTATTGTTGATGTAAATGATATATTACGGCAAACATCTTGCCGCTGTCAAATTAAGGGTTAAGATAGAACATAAAACGTACCTATAGGAAAACCAATAAAACCAATCTGTAACAATAAACATTATATTGATACTTCTAAGTTATTATACATAGTATGAAACATAAATACATCTCCAGTTATACAATATACGTCTATATACATTCCTCCTGTCATCCAGAATAGCTATTTTGTAGAATAACCAATAAATAGAACAAATTCTTATACGTACACATACAGAATAAGATTTTGCAAAAGCCCCTTATATCATAAGTAGTTATTTTCGGTATTGCGCAACAGTTATTCTTTGGATTGTTTTAAATGAAAAGCACTGATCAATTTTCAATAGTATGGTTTAAACTGTTTAAAACGACTACCCAAATCTTTAGGTTAATACAGAAATCTATCAAGAACTAATATTTACACAATTGCAACTTACTACAAAGAAGTATAGCACAAAAATGGAAATATATCTGACGTCAACACATTATTAAAATTAAATTCCACCAAATATATCACTCAAAACATTTATATAGAAATTCAACTGAATGAAAATGAGGTACAGATATTAGATGGGTTATTAGCTTAATAAATTCAATATTTCCTATTTTAATAGCGAGAATAATTGAAACATAATGATTAATGAGTATTCGTATTATCAAGTTGTTTGAACATGTTAATATCCGTTATACAAAACTTAGTAATAATAAACAATAATGAGTGAACAATGTAGGTACAGTCAGCGTCATATAGTTGGTAGCATCCAAAGTAGTCAAAAAGTTCGGTACACCATAGAATTTGTATGGTGTACCGAACTATTTGAGTACATTGAATGCTACGAACTATATGACGCTGACTGTACATGTCTTACATGTGTTTGATACAATTGTAAAATAACAGAATTGATACTATTTTCAACTAACTAAACATGGTGCAATATATTCAGATTTTCTTTATAAACACAATTTAGAGTTAACTAAACACAACAAGATATACAAAAACTTAAAATCTAATAATAACCTGCCTGAAATAAAGGATTTTTAGAATTAAATAAAATGTAGTAGGTACATATTGAAAACCACCAGTCACGAGCATCTATGACAGGACTACACATCTTATTTAATTAGTATGGTCATGTCTGAAAATATTGATAAATTTAATATGACAAAACAAAAACATGATGTATACAAGACTTTACGCCATGTAAAAGATTCGTGCGTACTGTATGATAAGGTTAAAGATATGGACGCGGTTAAAGTGCCAAAATTTGTATACATGCACTATTACGGTACATGTATACATATTTTGGCACTTTTCTTGTGTCGATATATTTGACCTTGACTGTACATATTTTACCATATTAAATTAATCCATATTTTCAGACGCGACTGTTCATAAAACAGATAGTTTCATAACGACACATATTAAAACTATTTCGCAAGAATTATATGACAATAAAATAGTATAACCTACCTACATACTTAGAAACATTAATCTTACAGAAAATTTCAATAAACATGCCTTTAAAGAAATATTTTATAACTAGTTGCTAAGGCATGCAACCGGTACAGATTCGGTTTGAACGTACCGGGAATCCGGGGTTCCGGTATGACAAAATCTGTACCGGTATCGGAAGCGGGCCTTAATAGTGCCTACAGCAAATACACAGCACCAAAATAAAGTATGTACAACTTAAAATTTAAGATAGAAAAGACGAGAACTTGGGACTAGGTAAAATAATAATCGTTGTCAAATTAAATGGCATTTCGTTGAGATAAATAGAGACATATTCTAACGGAGAACGTTTTGTAAATCTCTTTTTCAATCTGCTGTTAGTAAGTATAGCAGTGGCATTAATTTCCACATAATGTTTGTTACATATGGTATTGTGTAGACCCGACGGGTATAACACAAGCGATATCCCTAGCATCACATTTATACTGATAATAATGTCAATATCTTTAGCAATCCGATTTAAGGTTTTAACCTTCTGAACGATTTTCCTCTCACATCAAAATGTATCGTGTACGCCAACGTATCGACTAGTGAAGAACAAATATAAACCTTATCTGCCAGCAGGACAATTGCTTTGACAGCGTCCGCCATAACCACGGTGGTGCGTGGCAGGCATGATAGCGCTCGACCAGTTTAGTGGTTCTTTGCGTTCAAAGCCTAGATTGGCTTCTCAGATAATTTTCTTGAAACAAATTGATATTAAGTAAGTAATAATTTCAACGTTATCAACGTAAAGATGTTTGTTTAATCTTTAAATACCAGCGTCAGAGACTAAATATGGCGCCTTAAGGGCCTACGCTAGCTGACGCGGGCGCCCGCCGCGTGTCCATATAAATGTTAATCCGCGCGGCGGGCGGCGGGCGACTTTTTACATGGCACGCGGCGGGCATCCGCGTCAGCTAGCGTAGGCCCTAACAGCTGAGTAGAATTTTTTTTCCGTAACTCTATAATCCTTTCTTCTTCTAAGTATTATAAAGTAGTATCTTATGAATTGAAATGACCGCTTCAATCAGCAGTGCAAAGTATCCGTTCCGGCACTTCAAGCACATCAGAGTTCGAAAATGGAGACCTAACGCTCTCTGAAACACGCGTGTGACAAAATAAACGCGAGTAAAACCGTCCTTTTCATTCGTAAAACATAATGACTCACGAAAGTTGAAATACAAAGTCGATAATTGTTTGTTTTATATATCCTGAATAATTATGCTCATTAAATATATCCATGCAGTGCGCGCTAATAAATATACTAAACGCAATTGAAGTAAAAACAGCATATTTTAGCTAATTACCTATTCTCTTAAAACAAATATGGATATACAGACGCCAAGTCATGGAAGCCGTTTTAGACAAGATATTTTTTTCTAAATATAGTTTAAGCCAAGAAGTATTTTTTATATAGATAGCCATACAAAGAATACCGGTATTACAAGCCCTATAGTTTATACTTTTAGGTAGGTAGTTAAAAAAAGGTAAACAATCTTGACATGTCTTTTTATTCAAAATCAGTTTTCAAAAATAAATCATGACAAGTATGTGACAATTATGAATCGCATATGGTTATTTACATTATTTTGCTTTCGTGAGTAATAGTCACTGATTTTTAAAAAGCGTTTTTCAATAAAAAGACACGTCAAGATTGTTTACCTTTTTTTAAATACCTAAACGTATAGACTATAGTGCTGTCCCTTTATTGTAGGCTTTTGATCACCTTGGTATAGACTAAGCCTGTCCTTATTAAATTGGCTAAATAAGAGAAGACAATTTTTATTGTCATTTTAGTACAACCAATGAAAGACACTTAATTTGAGCATTACACACGCATATTGTATATTGACTTAAACTTGAGTGTCTTCCTTGGTGTACTAATCTCAACTACTCCCAACAACACCGAACACAATATCTAGCACGTAACTAAGTAAGCATGTTATTTCTAATATCAACTCTTACGCACGACGATAAAGCTCATTTTTAAATAATTGCGGGTGAGTACCGTATACTAAAACCCTGTCAACCATATCCCGAGTGAGAAAACGCCTATTATATTTATAGTAGAATATGGATGCAGGATTATTGTAATCTACCCGGACACCCGGTCACCTAAAAGGGATACCTAGACATCACAAATCTGACCTTTTGGCAGATTGTCGGAGGTTGATAGTTTGGAAAACAAATTAGTCGCTGGAAAAGTGTGAGAATTTAAAATTGTTTTGATAATTATCCGAGTTTTTTCTACTCTTAAATATTGATTCTTAGAACTAAAGGCAAATGGAAACATCAACTGCCCCAGGCGAGACTCGAACTCGCGACTCTGGGATACATGCCCATCGCTTTACCAACTGAGCTACAGAGACTTGCCCGAAGGCTGCGAATTTCTCGCAATACGCAAAGAACTTTTTTCAAACATACACTGAAATATTGATATTTTTGTGGTTATTAGACTGGGAAGTATCACGTAAATTCAGATCTGTCTACCAGTACGCCAAATTTCATGGAAACCCGTTCAGCCGTCCAAACATTTTGACAAACTTACACATTTATTAAGCGTTTACTTTAGATAGTTATAACCAATTAACATACAAGTTATGGCATTTCATATCCAGCGGCGCTACCGCGAACAACGATATTCGTGAATTTCGGACGATTGTCTCTGTCACTCTCATGACACCCTTAATTGGAGTAAAAGAGACAGATGCCCGCAATATACGAACTTCGATGTTCGCGGTACCGGGCCAGTGTCTATTCAAAGTCGCGTTCCTCCGACATGCGGCTTCTTTCTCTGTTCGGTACTATGCAGCGCCATCTATGGATACATATTGAGTTATTTTGACAGCGCGACATCTTAGCACTGAGACATACTGCTGTTAATCATGATAGATGTCGCTATAGTATTTGCCGGGTTGCGGGGAACGCGGTCTTATACAGAAATGGTTATTCCATGTCTTGTATGTTTCTAGGTTATATTTATATTATACTAGCTGACCCGGCGAACTTCGTACCGCCTAAAAAGCGACAAAAGTAGTGATTTTTGTGATTTTTTTGTACTTATTGTCTCAATCAGGGCTGTGACGATTGCAACCAATCCAAAATCATTTTAATCGGTTCAGCCGTTCTCGAGTTATAAGTGGTTGAACAAACCCCACTTTCTTTTATATATATAGATTATAAAGCTCGAATAATATACAACGTAAATTTACTATTTATGTAATTCAAGCACTTTTTTTTTCATAAGTGTATCTTCAAAGTGTCTTTACTTTGAAGCATATTGTTATATGTATTTCTTTGTATATATGCGTAGCTTTATATGTATAGCGTGAAATGTTTTACGAATAGATCTATAAAGTAACACATAATTATAGTTATATGAAATATTGAATTATCACATCGATTCCGTGGTCCGATTACTTACATATTCTGAGAGCGAGAACCCTATACTAGACATTTCTTACTTTTCTTGATTATCTATTTATTTCTTATTTTTGTTAATGTCAGCGTAGACACAAGATGTTATATAATTATACGCCATTTTTTGTATTATGTTAAGCGTGAAAAATATTAAGTAAGCTAATAGTTTCTACTTGTTATTATAATCTATTTACACTTTATTATCCGTGAGAAACACGTAAGTAACAATAAATACAGACATGTTCGTTAGTTCACAATTGAATTCAGGAATACGGAGTTTTTTTTTTATATATTGGCATTAACCTTTTCCAAAGACATATATTGACACCGCAGGTTCAACGCCAAAGACGTATATATATGTCCTCGACTACAGAGTAAATTGGACCTACGTGCACACGCATAAAGTTGAACTTCAGTTTTGACATTTCGATGACGTGGCGAGCGTTAGCTTTTGCGTTTGACATGGCGCCGAAAAGGTTAAGGTCATAAGAGATCTTCCAAGGTACATAAAATTACCAGTAATGAGGCAACAAACTGCAATACATAAGTTTTTATAAAGATTAAAAAAAAACAGAATATAACCAATTGTTTTAGTTACATAAATGCCCTGCGTCGACGTAACCTATGATTTTGTTGAAATCTCAATAAATAAAAAAAAATCGACTGTATTATGCGGGTTTTGCCTACTACTATAACGTGAACATGCATTTTAACACCTTTACAATATAGACATGATCAGGTAATTGTTTCTTCTCACAAAATGTTATAATATATCTTTGCTTACCTTACCTCGCTCGATCATCTAATCCTTAGGCTGCCTTGCCCACTGGAGCGGAGCGAGGCAGCGGAATGGTGAAGGGAATAAAATTCACAAATATTAATTGAGGATTTTTACCTCGCCCCGCCTTCGCTCCGCTCCAGTGTATTTTTGTAATACAACACTGACTAGCGTTTGACCTCAGTCACACCTGATGTTAAGTGTCGACGAGGTCGAGGGTGTAGCACGCTGGTTCAGTAACATAGGCAGCGTTATAGTGTGTCGCCGGAGTGGCTATATAGTCAAATAGGCGTTTGTTAGCGCTTACTGGACCAGATGATGCTCGATTCGTGGAGACATTTATAGTTCGACCCGGAGCTGGTCGCTATTCGGTTAAACATAGGTGGTGTTGGTTCAAAGGCAAATGCCCCCGGGGCTGGTTAGTGTGGAACACCGTTGGAAGTTCACAGCGTAGGATCCAGGTGGTCCTTGGGCGCGGAAGGCAGCACGTGGACCTGGCGAGCCTTGCCCGCGTGGTACACCTGGCCCGGGCTGAACGGCTCCAGGCGAGGGTGCGCCGTGATGTCCTTCTTTGGATCTGAGGAATAACACATCCATAAGGAAAGTCTGATCCAAGTAGTATAAGAGTCAGTTGAAAAGGAAACATAATACAAGTTGCAGACGGGTAGTTCGTTAGTAACTGGCCACCCTCCAATAATTGGCAATATTATACTAAAGATGAGTTCCATTTATATGTGAACATATTTCTGTCATTGGCACAGTTAATCCTAATGAAAGCAGAGGTGACTTACATGCTCGTTGTGACAGATCGGGCAAGTAGGGTTTACCTTGAGCTTAAAAATGGTAGCCTAATTGCATAAGCTGGTCGCTTCTTCGCGAAGAAATAAAATAATGGAAGGATAAACTGGACCTAATAATATTTGAGTGTATATTTTACTTGAAATAAAGATATATAATAATAAAAAAAAAAATTTGGACAAGGCCTAAGGCCTGGGTTGTACTGTGGGTACAGTCAGCAGCAAAAGTCGCTGAACAGGTGAAGTATTCTAAATGACCTACACGCGCTCTTATTCTATTGACAATAGAGATGTATTTACTTAATTTTGAACACCTCAAACGCTTAGCCACTGCTGCTGACTGTACAATACTTTACTAAAAATTAGATTGCTGAAAGGACCCTCCTATTAAGCCGCGTCAAAATACTGGGACCAACGACTCCTGGAAACTATAGGACAATCAAGACGATACCTTTGGTGTTCTGCGCGATATACTTGGACAGCCGCACGGCGGGCAGAGGCAGGTGGCCGGCCACCAGCGGCATCACGTCCAGCGTCACGCTCGCCTCGGCGCTGGACTCCAGTGATATGACTCCTGGAACACACAATGTCCTTTAAAAATCCTGATTAAACATGAGTTCAGCACGTTCTTTTACAGAAAAATGTATTTACTTGTTAACGACCAGACTGCTTGCCGATGGTCCTGGGTTTGAATCACAGATATTTGTTCCCAAGTCATGGGTGTTTTCTATGTATTTAAGTCTTTATATCTATCTATCTATTATATATATCGTCGTCTGGTACCTACAACACAAGCCTTACTGAGCTTACCGTAGTCCTAGGTCAATTTATGTAAGATAAGATTGTCCCTAAATATTTATTTGAACCTCGATGTTGCCTTGTCGCCGCACGTTACCAATATAATACCCACTACCATTAAAAGAAAGGTTCATGAGAAATAGCGAATATAATTTTGTACATAGAAGGTGTATCGCCATCAGATATATCGGAGCTGTGGAGGGGGTTACAAATATCTGGACATGCACTTTATCGCCTTGACAATAGAAGGTTTAGATATTTGTGGCCACCTCCACAGCTCCGATATATCTGATGGCAACTGTACCTAACTATGCATTTTACCCAGTATTTCGAACCGATGTCATAATTTTATAGCGCTACCCGTAGAGAATCCCTTGATTAAAAATGACGAAAAGGAAGGCCTCTTTAGGGTTCCGTAGTCAACTAGGTACCCTTATGGTTCCGGCATGTCTGTCCGTCCCCGGCTATGCTCAGTGACCGATAGTTATATAAAGCTTTAATCTGGTATTAAAATGTAAACCAATAATGCGTACAAAGCGGTAAAATAAAAAATCTAAAAAATATTTTTTTAAGATAGCTCCCGCACATGTAAAGTGGAGTATATTTTCTAAGATCGACAAGTACCAAAATCATCTTGATGTCGGCTATACCATTTTATTTACCTGCAGTCCTGCCTAGTACCGCCCACATAGTCTGATCAGCCAGCACTTCGTACATGAGTGATGTGAATTCTGTTTCGTTTACCTGAAATGATATTTATCTTATCAGTATCTAATGTGCATTTACTTCATCGAGGGAGCAATAAAAACTTCAGTAAACGATCAAATATGATGTCTTGGCATATGACGAGCATGGCAAATGCTGAGCGGCCATTTTGTATAAATTGTATAATGGCGACAACAGACGACAGGTCTGACTTAGTGGGTAGTGGCCCTGCCTATGAAGCAGACAACCCTTGGTTCAAATCCCGCTAAGGACATTCATTTGTGTGATGAGCACAGATATTTGCTCCTGAGTCATGAGTGTTTTCTATGTATTTAAGTATTTAATATCCATACTAATATTATAAATGCGAAAGTAACTCTCTGTCCACCTCTTCACGCTTAAACCGCTGAACTAATTGGGATGACATTTGTTATGGAGAGTTTGAACGAGAAAGGACATAACTATTATCCAGCAACCATAGTTTAAAGATGGGCTGACTGACGATCGTTGGCTAAGTACCCGCAACACAAGACTTCTTGAGCTTACCGTGGGGCTCAGTCAAATTGTACAGTCAACCAATTTGATATATGGGCCACTTCGTTCCTTGTCACAGTGAAAATCTATATGAAAGACGCAAAAGAACTCTTATTAACGTCACTGTGACAGGGTTCGAAATAGCCTAGAAATCAAATTGTTTTACTATACAAAGATGTCCTATAATATTTATCAAATTTAAATTAAAAAGAAACTATTATATACAAATTTTGTAAGATCTTTTTATAGGCCTATTACCAGCTACAGTAAGAACAAAATACATTCCAAAACATAACCTCACCCGTTGCACGCCCAACTGCAGACAGCACACCTGCGACGCCCTACAAAAGTCGGATCCCTTACTCGGCTCCAACTTCGTCCTAATAACAAACAGCGTCGTACAATCCTGCACGTCGAATGGGCGTGAGAACGTTCTGGAAGGTTCGTCGACGTCCACCGGACGGTATTGGACGGTGAACAGAGCTTTCATGGGCCCGGTTTTTACTAGCGGGTCTTGGAGGAGCTCCCACATGTAGGACGCCGTGGTTCCGTCTGAGGCTACCATCTGGAATATACAAATGGTTTACAATTCTCTATGGATTCGTGCCAACGTAATGTGTCAGTAGATATTAATCGATTAAATTAGAAATATAAGAAACTCCCAATGACAAAAGAAAAGCTGATTTGACTTAGTAAATGTTCAAAGGCAATGATTTGTTTAAACTGCGGTCTATTATATTAAAAATTATTAAGTATTAATATAGAAAATGTTAAAGACTTGGATAGGCAATGCCCCATATATATCGTTCCCGCATCGGGGGCTAAGATACTAAGTGCCATCTAGTGTTGCAGTTGCATAGAATTAGTTAGCTAACAAACGCCCGCTAAGAAACTACACACGATACTCAACAGATGGCGTTTTGTGCACTTAGTATCAAAAATATACATTAAGCCAGCATTTTGGAAAAAAACCTGTTTATATAGGCATTGTCAATCCCTCCTTATATATACTCCTACGTTCATGATCATATCAGCCAAAGGACGTCCACTGATGGACATAAGCCTGCCTCAAACCGACCGGTTTTGGGCAACCCGCATCCAGTCTTCCAATCCTTGATTACTTACCATATCTTTGGCATTTTTCGGATTCATATCGGACACGGTAGTATTGCCGTCGCACTCCAACTTGGGTTCGGTCAGTTGGAACTGAACGAGATGGGCGACCGTGGACTTGAGCGTGACGTGCACGAATTTCCTCGTGTTCGAGGTGAGGAGCCGCCAGGAGGCCACCATGGGAGGGGTGAAGTGGAGGGGCACTTCTATAGCTGCCTCCCACCAGGGACAGTTCAGCCACACCTGGAATACGAAACAAAAACAAGCTCAAATAAGGTATCGATATATTTTTTTTACTGATTACATACACTCTCTACCTCAGGGCCACCAGGGATGTAAGAATTGGAAAAAATATTCCTTAAAAAAAAAAGATGGAAAATCACGCCGTGTTAAGCAAAATTAGATTTAGACCTTGGTACGAACGCTCTAACCAACTGAGTTATAAACTCTTACTCAACGCTAGATGAATCGCTCCATATCTTCTTTTTATTGTTTGTGCGCCTTAAAATAACTACTTTAAAATAACTCTTATGTGTTACCGGACACTGCACAGCCTTGCACCGCCGCAAACTTGGCCCGTGGACGTTTTGAGGAGGATCAGACAATCCTGGGACGGGGTTTAGAGATATATCACGGTAATCTCAACCCAATTCTCCTTCCTGGCTAATACTGCCGGTTGGCGAACAATTTGAGTGGCACACGGGTGGTCTGACGCTGATCGCCACCGCCAGCATCAATACATGCATCGTCGCACCCTCGACGCAGAACAGCTAATCGGTGAACACTTTGAGGAAGATCTTACTTAGAATAGGTTTAGAAAACTCACGGTATGCTTAACTCTTTTCTCCTTCCTGGCTAGCGGCTTGCAGGGCGATCAGCTAGAGCGAGAAACGATAGTCTCAAACGACCTGCTGGCAGACACCGCCAGCGTCAGCACATGAGCTGCCGCAGCCTCGACGCAGAGTAGTAGACGCTTTGAATTATCATACCTGGGAAAGGGTAAAGTAACTCACCGTATGCTCAACTCTCTTCTCCTTCCTGGCTTGCAGCTTGCAGAACGATCGGCTAGAGCGACATACGGATAGTCTCAAACGACTTGCTGGCAGACACCGCTAGCGTTAGCACATCCGTCGCCGCAGCCTCGAAGCAGCAGACGCTTTGAGGAATCATACCTGGGAAAGGGTAAAGTAACTCACCGTATGCTCAACGCTCTTCTCTTTCCTGGCTTGCAGGTTGGCGAACAGCTTGAGCGGCACACGGGTGGTCTCGAACGGCTTGCTGGCAGCCACTGCCAGCGTCAGCTCGCGCGCTGGTGTACCCTCCTCGGCGCGGAGCAGAAGGCCGGCGGAAGCTTTGAGGAGTATTGTTGCATTCTGGGCGAAGTTAATCATTTATTAACAAATTATAGAAGCCGAATATTTTCAATATTGGTGTTCTATAATCCTTAGATGTGGACGGTTAATAACGACGCCTAACGATTTTACTATTATTTCTTTCACAATAACTCGGTTAGCAATTAAAAGATATGTACCATGAAGACAAAGGCTTATTATTGCTGCTGCTCCGTTGATAAATTCAGGACACGTAGGACGTAGGTGATTCAATCCGTAAATTTTAAGATTCGCTCTTGGGCGTAATGAAAGTACGAAATCAGGCAAAACTTTTACTTATTATACTCTTTATTTTCTTGCGAGTGCCATGAAACCAACGAACTAGTAATACTATAGAAACCTGACTCGAGCTCAAAAATGACCCCACGGCTAATGTGCCGCGAACGATCGACTGAGCCGAGGCGGAGTTTGACAGTTTTAGTTGTACAGAAGCTGTCTATGACATAAGATGTCAGCTAATATAAAATTGTTAAATCAAAAAACCCTATAAAATGCCTTCTTGTCCGGTAAAATTGTGTCGAAAAAACTCCACAAAAACACAAGAATAATGATGGGGTCCATTGGTTTGTGTAAGTTTAACCCTGAACACGATAAACAATTATTTAAAGTAACAGATTGTTGTATAGACTCATACGCTGAACCAAATGTCGTAACTCTATACTAGTTTTATAATGACTTATGCTTTTTTGATACTCAGTGACAAAATGGGGATTAGGGTATGCAACATTTGTACTAGTAAGTAATTCATGTTATTTTCAAGTAACAAGCAATTCCCGTTATTTGCTTTTATGTAAAAAAGCAAGTACGCTACAAATGTGCCGCTGTTAACCTTTCCGTCATAATTATTGTAGTTTATTTCCCGAATCCCGGTTTTATTATTTATTATAATTTTATAAAAGTATATACATACAGTCACGGAATTTAATTTATCTACGTACATGTCATAAGTGCTCTAAAATGCGTCCAGAAACCGTAGGCAATGACCAGCATTACCAACCATCAGAAAGATTTCAGTAGGTAATGTTAACATTACCTACTGAAATCAGTAGGTTATGAATTTAAATTTGGAACAGCTGTCAAATACAAGTGGGGTGTCTAATCTAGTATCTATAGATATTAAAACAGCCATTAATACGAAACGCCAATTCGTTATGTTTTTTTAATATAAATCGAACGACATTTGAACTCGAGTGACAGTAGAATAGGGAGTTCATTCGCTTGTCTATGGTTTAAAATAAATAAATACTGAGATACGAAAAATGCAACGCCGCCGTTCCAAGTTGTCATTTGTTTTGTTCGTTGACTTTTTAATGTTTACAAGTAACCCTAGTAATAAGTCATTTCCCTACGGATTCTGAACCCATCTTAAAACACTTAATGACATGTGTGTAGATAAAATAGTGTATGTAACTATACATAATTAGGCATTACAACATTCGTGTGATATTATTATGAAACTCGCCTTCGGCTCGTTTCATAAACCCACACTCTTGTTGTAATGCCCTTCATTATGCACAGATACATAAACTACTATTCCTGCCCGTTTCATTGAAATGCACATTACAGATAACCTCTTTGCAAATCTGTCTATCGCGAAGGTCGATGATAGAAATTCCGTTATTGGCGTCCCTATCATTCGAATATTGCAAGAACGAAAAAGATGAACATAGACCCGGTAATCGTCTACACTCACACTATTGCGATTATTCCAAAATACATATGTACTCCATATTAATATTATTATGTTTCAACTTTTGAATTTAATGATAAACGCAAACGCAAATTACGAAAATGCACCTCCGATGTTCAAGACTAGAGAAAGACCGTGGCAACGTCGTAACGCAAAATCGTGGCAGTGTTCTCCTATACGTCATTACAGATATACATTCTTATAAAGTATGTACAAGCATAATCTATAATCTTAATAAAAACATGTGTCAGAATAATATTCATGTAAATTGGTTCCATCTCGATTAGTATCATCCCTGTAAGTTTGACAACGGCATAATATTGTAACGCCGCGCATGAGATGTGATGCTTAAAACTTTTAAGAACCATTCACAACTTTTTTTTAATAGCGCGAAATTGTCTATTGGATAAACTCCAAGCTGCTCTGACATATTTATGAAGAGGGGATAGTGTCAATGTCAGAGCACCTGGGGTCAATTTTGGAAGGCATTTTTGTATGGAGAGCTGTGTCTATATATATTCAGTCACCGCATGAAACCCATTGTGTCTACCATGGGCGGTACATCAATCACAAAACACGTCTTAACTAAGACTCTCGACTAGCATCGGGCTTTAATTCATGCTTGATCGTATTCTAATATCAAATATACTATTTGGATCCCGTTAGCAAGCACGCTCTAAGCTCCTTAAACGACCTGTGATAATCTGGGGAACTATAGGTAAATATAAAACTCACCTCTATATGCGAACTGCCACTGGTCACTACCAGTTCCATAGCATGCTCCAAGCCCGCCACTAAATCCTTCTTCGGTTCCACCTTATTCAAGTACACATTCACCCCCTGAGTCACCACATCATAACCCACTTTCAAACTCGTCAGCACATTGGACAAAAACTCCAATTTCTCTTCAACTACCAAAGAAATTTGACCAAGTTTATACGTGCCGGGTACTTTCGATATACAATCAAGGGTTAACTCATTAGTGCCGGGTTTAAGAGTGATGTTATCGCTTGAGAATGAGTGTTCGTAGTTGCCCCGCATAGTAGCGGACGGTTTTCTATATTTGTTGCTGTCGGAGCGTTTGAGAGTTACTTTAGGGTTTATGCATTCCACAGTAGCTTTTTGTAAGGTTTTGTCTTCTTTGTAGTGGAGCTGTGAGGTTATGTGTAACGGGTTTAGTAGGGGGTTCTTAGGTTTTAAATCGTCCAGTCTTATACTGAAATAAAACAAGGAAAACTTCGTTAGATAGGATTCGTCAGAGGTCATTTTTAAGGTTAACGGGAATTAAAAATAAAATGGTGTACCCAATTAGTGAAAGTTGTTAAGTTAAATCACTGCTCGTCGAGACGACAATTAAGCATGATTTTTTTATGAAAATAGACTTTTTCCTTTAATTGATGTTTATAAAACAAGCATCAAAACCAAGTTTTTATTGAAATTTAATGCTTAATTGTCGTCACGAAATTGACAGTGATTTTACTTTTTTAAACAACTTTCACTAATTGGGTGCACATTTTTTTTATAACTCCCTAACATACGCGGCAAATTCCCGATTATTTGTAATAATGTGTAAAAACAGTGAAAGATAAATTAATATTTATTTAAATTGTTTTACTATTACTTCAATTTATTTGAAATTAGTCCACTGTCAACAAAAAACTAAACATATAGTTGATTGATCCATTAACTCACCTTGAAATTAAATTAGGTAATTCGTTATCGCCGTCCGGCGCACTCTTCCTCGGCGAATTATTCTGCGATCCTACATTACTAGTACTTAAATCAGTCTTATAACTCTTCGCCGGAGTCCGCTTTTCTGTTTTCTCATGTTTGAACGTCTCTACACTAATCGCTGCGCGCGTACAAGTAATATCCTTGGGCATGTTGCTCTCTACCACCAAGCAACATTGGACTTTATTATCAGTGATATAGATACCACGGTCGGACGGCAGGAGCGTGGCGGATACTATTTTAAAGCATTCGTTGAGCTCGGTTAGCACCGTATCTGGTTTCTGGGAGAGATTCTCTCTGATTGACTTCATCATTTCTTCGAAGTAAAAGTTTCTGACTAGGATTTCTAATTCGGCAGTGCATGCTATCGTTGCAGAGAGCTTTGTGTATCTGTAAAATAATATATCATAAAATTCATAAATCAAATGTAAATAAAAAAAAAAAAAACTAGATGAGAACCCTGCTTCCCTCGGGAAATAAACCTTCACGGGCCAACCTGCCGACTCAAACAAAAGTTTCTTAACGCACCCCGCCCACCCGTCACTGTCAAGTTGTCAATTAATAAATTAAATATGGCGGACCAGTATGTCATTAAATTAACACTTTTAAAACGCAAAATACGCGACAATACGAGTTTTGCCGATATATGTCTTTAATCCAAAACTTAATTTTTTTTACGTTCTTTTATTTAACTACAATTTCGTCCGGGTCTACCCTACCCCTATGGAATTATTAATATAGATAATGAAAGACAAAAAATCTTTATTTTTCAATTTAGGCATATTAAAAAATTTAACCACCGATTCTATTATTTTCTCTAACCCGAGAAAATTATTACCGGTAAGAAACTCGGCGGGACTCCATTTTTTTTAAAAACAGTATTACACACAATCTTAAAGAAAGAAAGAAAGAAAATACTAAAATATAAACCAGGCAAAGGCCTACATACAGTCAGCACCAGAAGTTGCAAAACGGGCTGGCCCGCGGGTGTTCAGAATGATCTTAACACGCTCTTATTCCCTTAACAATAAAGTCGATGTCAAGTTCATTTTGAACACCTCGCCCACTTAGAAATTGACACTGACTGTACAATAAGGTCTTTGTGTTATTTTTGCATACCTATCAATATCTTCCATCTTCTTCGCCGCGGCCACCAGCTCGAGCCTGGTCTGCGCCGCCAGATCCTGCCAGCCCTGCTCCTCGTAGGACCTCAGGGCGTCCATGAGGAAGACCACCGCCTTCCCCGTCTCGCCGAGCTCCGAGTAAAACGCGGCTAGATCTCGACCGATGAGACGCGCGAATCTATAAACATCAAGACAAGATATGTGACATTATCTAGCAAAAGGGACCTCATTGTCGATGGCGCTTACGTCGAACCGCGTTGCGTTTGTATTGATGCATCTTGAACAATGGCGTAAGCGCTATCGACAATAAGGTCCCTTATCATAAATAATGTCACATATTATTTAACTCTATGACCGCCTAGGACGGCTGTAGCCGTCTTTGGAAAGTCGTACCATGGACAATAACGAAGGCTACGGACGTGAAATTTGGTAATGCAATAGGGACCTACGGGGGATACCGTAAAGTTAAATTTCGCCTTTTCTTCGTCTGGCGTTTAAAAGGTTAAGTTTAAACTTTCAGGGTTTTCACACATTGTTACAACTGGACTTAACAGGGTACATAAACTTTAAAAAAAGATGGAAATCAAAACAGCATAATAAAAAATACAACATTGGGGATCTTATATTCTAGATCTGACAATATATACAAAATCGCATTCCTCCAAAATTTTGACTTTTTATTAGTTTTCAAACGAGGATTGAGATTAATTTTGATAGCATCAAATTGACGAACAAAATGTATTATAATGCATATGCATCATCATCATCATCAGCCTATCGCAGTCCACCAGTGTAATCCAGAGTCGCGAGTTCGAGTCTCGCCCGGGGCATTTGACTTTTCAATTTTATCTTTACATTTCAGCCGTATGCAGTCCATTGCTGGACATAGGCCTCCCACAAATATGACTTGTATCATTTTGGGGGATAGTTGCCATAGTCGCCACGCTTGGCAGGCGGGTTGGCGACCGCAGTGGCTGTAGATTGGGTTTAGATTTTTCCTTTATTTCTAAGAATTACTAATTTATGAAATGACTAATTTACTAACCGTAACCTCCCTATATGCTTATACGTCCCCATAGCCAACTCAGCCAGCTCAAGATAATACTGTTGGAAGCTAGTTTTGCTGCACAGCGCCTCTTTCAGCCGGTCCGTCGGCGTGGGGTGCTGGTTGTTAGGCTCGCTGTCGCCCATGCCGGCTGACAGCATCACGACCAGGTGGAGCTGTTCCGAAGTCGGCTCCGGGGAGCCGGGGAGGAGGCCGCAGAGCTTGCCTAGTTCGTGAAGCTGTAAGGAATACGGTGTTAAAAAAAAAACAGATCAATAGTCATTGATATGGTTGCCGCGATAACAAATCATGAAAAAAAAATTTTAGGACATTCTTACACAGATTGACTGAGGCCCACGGTAAGCTCAAGATGGTTTGTATTGTGGGTTTTCAGCCAACGATATATATAATATACAAATAATTAAATACACATATAACACACGCATGACTCAAGAACAAATATCTGTGCTCATCACACAAATAAGCCCTTACTGGGATTTGGACCCAGGACCATCGGCTAGATAGGCAGGGTCACTACCCACTAGGTCAAACCTGTCGCCAAATAAAACAACTCGAACAGATTATATCGCGTATATTAATTTAAACTTCATTCCAAAGTATCTGAAACCTTTCGCAGCGTTTGACACTAGATATAACCAGTTTCTGTTGTTTTATTTAGACTTTTTTTATTAATTTTAAAGGAATGAAAAAATCATCAGCATTTTAATATTCTACCATTCTTTGACACATTATTATGTGGTATTTGCTGAAAGAGGACTCTTAAGTAATTTATGTTGTTTTCCCTTTAATCCTTTTATAATACTGGTTTGCGTTAATGGTAGTAGTTTTAGCTTTACAAAGATGCAGCGAGAATTTGCTCAGCCAACAATCATATTGATTACACGGTGAGTTAATCTTACCTAAAACTTACACATTAGACTAAAAATAAAAATGAACTCTATTTATAGGCGATTAGAATTCATTTTAGTGTGAGGTGGCCAGTTATTGAAAAGTGGCTAGTGTAGTACTGGTGATTTAGCCTACGCGGTAAAAAATTGTTTTGATGGGAATGATGACTGTTCAATAAAACGAAATACTATTTATACCTTCAGATTAAATACCAAAAACATTGGACTGGCTGTTAAGGTCAATTCACACACAGCGCGGGTGCGGGTCGGGCGCGTGTCAACGCTGACCCGCGGCGCGATTGTTCAGCTAGTTTTAAATGAACACCTTCACACAGCGCCCGCGCCACACGCACCCGCTCGCGCACGCCCGCGCCCGCCGGTTGTGTGAAGGTGTTCATTTAAAAGTTTTAAAACTAGCTGAACAATCGCGCCGCGGCCCGCCGCTGGTCCGCGTTGACACGCGCCCGACCCGCGCCCGCCTGTGTGTGAAACGAGCATTAAGCTGTTAGCTGCGCAAGCGAGGTGCGCCCAACACACGTCTGCTGTGCAGCTTGTTAGCGACATCTGACCTAGGGCGTATTGCATAACAACTTGTAACTTGTAATATTAGCGGAAGCCCCTTTTCAATCCCACTTATTAGAAAGAGAGTTCCGCTTATAATATAATATTAGTTGTAAATTGTTATGAGGTCAATGTGGGTAAGACCAGGATACTATATTTTTAAGGGAAGTCCGTCATATGACACTAAATACCTATGAGATAATGAAGGAAATTGGTTGGTAGACGGTCTTTCCAGATAGACGGTCTTAAATGGGCCCCTGCCGTGCCCGAGGCCTACCTTGTCTTTGGCGTTGTGCAGCAGCGGCGCCTGCATGGCGGTGCCCGCGTCCTCGCGGTTGGCCTGCGTGAGCCGCTCGCACGCGCGCAGCGTCTCCGCGCAGGCGAGCTGCGCCCAGCACGCCGCCGCGCCGTCCACGCCCGCGCAGCCCAGCAGGGAGAGCTCCACTAATGTGTTGTGGACGGTGCTGAGGCAGCGGGAGGCGATCTGTAATCGGTTCAAAGTGTAAAAATATATGAATTTCAAGTTTATATTTATGGTTATGGACATCCCTGAGATCGTTCATCATTTCAGCCGTAAATAATCCACTACAGGACAGGACTTGTATCATCCTGGGGGGTAGTTGCCACAGTCGCCACGTTTGGCAGGCGAGTTGGCGACCGCAGTATTGCAGTCATTTTATCTATTAACATAGCAGTGGTATCCGAGTCAAAAAACTTTGCCCACAAGTTTAAATTCATATATCTCATTGTCAAATTAATTCACAAAACAATAGCCGGTTCAATAATTTTTCGCATCGCATATGCTCAGCATCAATCATAAAACTATTACAACAAATTGTTAATAGTATAGCTATTACGATGTATGTACATTGTTGAAATATACATTGCTCCATGAATTGTTCTTTTCATCTTTAATTACACACTGCTAATATAGTTTTAATCGAATTCTCTGAAATAATACTATTACACGCACGCACGTATTAAATCTGCACGAGCACCCGCAGTACAAACGCACACGCCGTTGCAGGCTTCGTGCGTGCCAACGTTGCGTGAAAACGTATTGTCACACACGGCTAAACGTGCCATTGGCAGTGATAGCCCAGCCATAGCCATCACAGTCTATCGCATTCATTCCGCTTACCGCATATCGCTTGCTTAAACTGGCTTTGCTATGGGGTCAAGTGAGTAAATTATAAAAAAAAACAACTCTCTCATTCATTTTCGTCAACTTATACTTGACCTTTTCTATGGAACAGCTTATTTTTTATTCAATTTTACAAACTTGACCCCATACTAAAAGATGTTCAATATCATGAACAGATGCCGGTTTTATAATCTTGTTTCACGCTTTTTATAACACCCAGTATTTTGTAAGTACGTGTGACATGTGCCCGCTATTGAACTGATCTCTTGACCGGCAAACGCGACATAACAACGCCTGTCCCACCTGTCTCAGTTACCACTACCTCATTTGCAACTTTCCAGCGTCATAGGTATTTATGGCACATACTATTCCAGGCGTCTGGGACAGGTTACCTACAATGTGCTGGTGAACCCGGGTATTGTGTTCTGAACACCACCGGAGAATGAGCAGCAGCGTCCCTGAGAGCGGTGGAACATAGTGCGATCGCCAACCCACCTGCCAAGCGTGGCGATTATGGCGCCTGTGGCTGAAGTAATAATGCTAGAAGGTTAAATGGATACGACATGCAATCAAAATTTTAAACGCTACTGGCGAGCGGTACCGCTGTCGTCTTAAACAGGCTCGGGACCGCGGACATCTTTCTCTTTTACTACACTAAAGGCAACATGAGAGTGACAGATGCAATCGTCCGAAATTTACGTACATCGTTTTTCGCGGTAGCGCCACAGATTCATGCAAGTCAAGAGACGCCCAATTCGCCGCTTGTGCCACCCCGCTCCTAGCGGAGAATAATTTCGGACGAGAGATGTCCGCGTGCATTGTAGCGTGTTTATAGCCTAATAAAATTGGTCAGTGGTGCCGCTCGTAAACAAAGTAATTAAGCTGCCTTTTAGTTAATTAAACGGTACTGAACATTTTAATTTGTAAAATGGTGGGAGGCCGGTCATAAAACGAATGGCTACTAGATTTAAGTAGGATCTAAAAGTCATATATTATATGACATATAACATAAAGATAAGGAAATCTCCAATCGCGTACGCTAGATTATGTTTACGTGTATAGGGAAATCTGATTGAATGCCAAAAATGTTTCGCGGGTTATCAAAGAACGGCCAGAGTACCAAATAATGGGGAGACCATTCGCTTATATAGTCTGATTATAAAATACATGCTCAAATAGATGAATTAATGTTTTTAAAACCTCTTTTATGCTTATTTAATGTCTGCTTGAAATATATGTAGCTCTGACTAAGTCAGGAGCGGATAACCTTTAGAACGCTTTTCTTCTCGCGTCAAAATGTGACGTGTACGCCATGGTATGACTTGTGAAGAACAAATAAAAATCTTATCTGTCAGCAGGACAATTGCTTTGACAAGTCCGCCATGCCACTTTCGTGGTCGGTGGCGTGGCAGGCACGACATCACGCGACCACTTTAGTGGTGCTTGGCGTTCAAAAGGTTAAAACATCAACATGTTTGTGCTATTCTAATTCTGTTTGTACTATCAAAATTCGTAGCCTTTGGGCAAGCCTCTGTAACTTAGGGTAGAGTTGATGGGTATATGTTTTTTTTTTATGACAAAAGGTGGCAAACGAGCAGACGGATTGCCTGATGGTAAGCAATTACCGTCGCCCATGGGCACACGTAACACCAGGGGAGTCACAAGCGCGTTGCCAACCATTAAGGGGGTTGGAGCTCTGGGAACCTTACTCACCATCAGGAACACAACACTACATACCTGAAAGGTATCAGTGCTATTATGGCTGTGGTCTTCTGTAAGGAGGAGGTACTTCCCCAGTTGGGCTTCTCCGGACTCTAGCGTGATGGTACTTCGCTGTGCCCTACCTCTCATTGTTGGACGTAGTTTAAGGACATACCCGGGTCCAAAAAATAATGTAAAAATAATGTCGCGAGTTCGAGTCTCGCCCGGGGCATTTGAATTTTACTTGTTTCCTTTATTTGTAAGAATTATCGTAACATACAACGGCCAAGTGTATACATAGCAGTAGCGACGCGTAATTTTTTTTTCTTAGGCAACACGGAGCCGATATGGCTTAGCCTTCCCTTAATGAGCCCAAGGAAAACCGTTGAGCTGTAGTAAAGTTAGTCAGGCCGGCGGGAATCGGCTTGTATAAACGCGCCTCCACTAGTTAAGAATTTATTACAACCAAAGCTATAAATGTTCAGTTATTTAATATTAATGTTTTTTTCAGATATCGTTTAAGCCTGTCGTGTTTAGATTTATATTTATGAGTAACTGTCACAATCATAGGCAATATATGTCGTGCGTATGTCAATACGATTACACACAGTAATTGGCTGGCAATAACGTTTCACAGGTGGCTAGTCAAGAGTGAACATCAGTGTCTAGGTTATTGGCAGAAACAGTGCATTTAATTGCACTAAATGCCGTAAATTGTGATCATCGAGCAATTATAGACTAGCTTAGACCAGCGACGTGTTCAAAAGACGGATTCCCGTTTAAGTAACTTTCTCACAGTTTAACAGTTTTCTTGGAGTCTAAAACGAAAATGTTAGGCGTTATTGGCTGTGTTGCCTAAGCCTAAATTTTATTCCGATATAAAAAATGTTAGAGAATAACACCACTTCATCTCCTCGGTCGGACGGTCTCTACCCCACCCGCTAGTCGTGGTAACTATTGAAAATCCCCCCAAGATGATACAAGTCATATTTGGGGGAGGTCTGTGTCGACGTTTTACGGCTGGAATGATGATGATACAAAAAATATTTAGTTACATTACTTGTATGGTGTTCAAGCATTTTGAAGTTTGAAGGATAATTCAGAAAATGGACTCCTATTACCAGTGATCGGCACTATGGGTGCAAAACTTTAACAAAACTCGTTAAGTGGACACAAAAGAGTGTATAGAGCTATAAAAACAATAATACTCTTACACCCAAATATTGGCATATCAAGATTCCGATATTTAATAAAATTGGACACTAATTTGTCAAAGTTATTCGTGTTTTTCTTGATGGTAAGTATTACTATACCTCAGTTCAACAAGTTTTGTTAAAGTTTTGCACCGTTAGTGCCGATCACTGCCTATTACAATGGAAATATAAGTGTTTTTTGACTAACTTGAATGGAATTAACTGCGCTTTTATTTGTTTGACTACCTAAATATAGGTTGTAATATATAGTTTAAGTTTAACAAAAAAACAGTTATAAAGCGATTGAAAGTTTTTATGCTTAAAACGGCTTCACTCACACGACATGTGTCAGAAAGCATAGGTCTCCATTTTCAAGCACTCAGAGTGTCAAGCGTACAGCCGCGTCGTCGTTCGCATTGCCGGCAAGTCACGCGTATGTCGCGCAAGACTACATTATAGCCGTTTTTTTTTTCATAAAATATTAGAGTTACTCACAAAGGTATAAATACAATGAGGGGGACTTTGTCCAGCTGTACACTTAAAACAAGCCAGTAAAGAAAAATGGTTTTTATGAACCACTTACCTCCCAAGGTTTAAACATAAGCAGTAACATGGCACTTTGACGTTGAAACAAATAGCTTCTAAAGTCTAAGAGGGAGGCTTTCTTTTTAATGATAAGCTCCCTCAAATGCTGTGGCACCAGGGCCGTCAGCCTGACCGCCTGCCAGGATGTGATGGGCTGTTTAAATGTGTCAAGCCATTTTGGACCCTCCGTCACATTGGAATTAAGCACAAATTGTGAGAACAGCGCATCCAATTCATCATATTGGACTAATGCTTCTTCATACAAACCTAACATTTCTAATACAAATGCTAGTTGTTCCTGAAACAAAAAATATTAATTTTAATTCATGATGTTAGCTATATTATATAATATCCAAGCCTCTAGCAGTCCTATTATGATTTCAATATAAATTAGATTAAATTTAAACTGAAATGATAAAATATTTATCATTCATTATAGACTTATTTAACATTTGGTCCTAGTCATATTATGTTTCCTTTAATGTTGTAATAAAAAAAGCAAATTCTTCTTGTGGGGGGTGTGGTGCTGCTTGAGGATAATATTGCATATAAACATGGTCTTAATAATAAATATTGGTTGCATTGTTTCCTGAAACCTAAAAAGTGAATATGATGCTAGCTTTATAAAACCACCTGGTTGTCAGGTATGCAAATGTGTGCCTACATTATGGTAATATTACTGATTATATTTTTTACAAATAAAACTGTAAACATAATCTCTTACTGTCTATGTCTAATCAGCCTGTGTGCATATAATGCTAGAGATTTTGCAAGGCAATGGATGCTAGGTACAGTGCAGAATTATTTTAGTATTGTCTACTGTTGTGTACTGTCTTTTGAACATATTTAAAATATAATAAGTAATTTTTTTTTAAGCAAGTCAAACAAGTTATTACCTGTAGAATAAAATATTTACAAAAATCCCATTCCGGGTCATTACGCTTCTCTCTCTGCTCCCTCATGTGCTCTTCGAACTTTATCAATGCCTTGTTGTAAGCTACTAGAACAAAATGCCTCATTTTTGCCACTAGTGCTCTCCATGACTCTGCACTCCTGGCTTCCGACTTAATAGGATTAATTACAGACAAAAACCGATCCTCTGTCTGTTTTATGGCAAACTCCCCTTTTATTTTATCCAACACAGTAGTTCTAGGAAGTAACTTGTTGGTTTTCCGAATATCATAAGTCTCTACTAGAATTATCATCCAGTCTGTGATACCTTTCTTTTCTAATTGCTTGAGCCATGTTTCTATATCTTCTCTAAGTGTGGTCTTGTAATATTCTATGTCCTGTTGAAAAAGATAATCTTAACACATTGAGTAGTTAGCAAACATAACAGTGAAGGAAAATTGCAGTCATATAATTTTAAATTATGTGGTAATATTAAATTATGGGTAGGTATCTTTTTCTTCCATGCTGCGGTAATATTTTACTTACTACACAGTCAGTCCAATAAATATGTAAGATGGGCCGGTTTAGTAAATTAAGCTCAGATTGCACTTTATCGGGATTGTATTTAATAAATGAAGCTTCCAAGTAAACAGACTTTGTGACCCGGCCATAGGACCTCCTCCACTCACAGGAATCCTGTGGAATCGCTGCTACTAGCGGAGCTTCTAATGTGCAAAACAAGTTCCAATCCCCAGCGCCTAAAAAATAAACAAATGTTTAAATATGGAAGCATCTGCACATAGTTTTCCTATCATAGGCATCGGTTTTGATAGACTTACATGTTACAATAGGTTTATTGGTCATTCCTTCCCGATTAGTTGGAGAATTTTCTACCCCCTTCATTTTTCATTATCAGTGAATTCCTTTGGTTGTGCGGGCATGACACAAATTCTAAATTCCGCCTAATTACATACGAGTCGGAATCCACCCACTTTACAATAAACAAATAGTAACCACACTCATATGAATATTTAACTATTTATGCTGTAGACAAATATAAACAGGTAATATTGAGGCAAATTTCAATATTTTCTATTCGTTTTGATTTCTTTTTTTACGATTAAAAACTGGATTTTGGCTGTCAATTCTGTCAAAATCTGTCGCTCGCTGACAGCCACCCAACACGACAGTGACGTTTCGTTTCATGATACTATTTGCTGAAATGAATATATATTTTATTTTAAGTTATAATAAAAACAAATTGTGATTTATAAAATTATGTAAATGTATTAATTTAAAATAAAAAGTACTATACTAAAATAAATATGATAATAATGTGAATGTATTCCGTTTTGCAATACCAACACTATTCTACAATAGACAAAAGTCTATCTATGCGCCGATTGCGCCGCCATAATGTTGCTTTCTGTTTTGGTATCATCTCACAATAAAGGAAATCAATTTTCATAAGTTATCGATGACTTTTGTTATAATTCTTAACGCAAAACAAACACCAAATTCCTGTGCAATTTATTGAAAGCCCGAAGGTAAATTATTATAGTGTCTGTTATTGCATCACTGAGTTCTGTGCATTTCGCTAAACGACTATTTTCTCTATTTTATATTATTTTAACACTTGCTAGATTATAATTGTGAACTTGAACTGCTGAAAATCCTTGTGTTTGTTAAAACATTGTGTAATTATGTCATAACATGTTGACCACAAGTATAGTTATAAAGGCCGCTAGATATTATTAGGTTCTATTAAGCTGAACAATTTTTAATTGTTGTTATTTTTAGCAATTCGATAACATAGCATTCTTTAATACAATTATAATTAAATTATGTTAAACGAAATTGCAATTTTATGTTAAATTTAACTGTGTGACTGGTAGATACACTAGACTACACGTTTTTTCGCAGAATGTACTGCACCATTAATTCCAGAATTGTTATGTTATGACTCATTAATTTGCAACAGCCAAAACTGATTTGGGTGCTCACAAACTAATCCAAAATCTGCTTGGGTTAATACAAACACAACTATTATTGATAAACTAGTTTATAATATGAATTAGTGGCTTTAGTTTTAAAATTGTACAATACTATGATTATATGTAAATGTATCCTGAAGGTTAGAAATTAAAGACTAACCATTATTTTGACCCCAACATTAAAAAAAGCTTTGTAGGTAAATACTGATTAACATGTAACAAATAATATCTATTATGAAATCTATTATGTTAAGTAAATAATTTCTCATATTATGCATCTAATTAATCATCAAGAAATTAGCTAAAAGTTTCTCCTTTGATAACTCATTTGCTAAATACATTTTTAATCATTATCAAGTAATTATTTTGTGTATTAATTGATTTGATATTAGATTCAATTAGTTTATGCTTAACCTCTGGATACAGTACTTGTTCTTTATTTTCTAGCCATGAATACCACAGCTCCCACCTCGGCAGATGCCTGCCTGAGTATTGTGCACTCCCTCATGTGCCACCGGCAGGGCGGGGAGAGTGAGGGCTTCTCCAAACGTGCCATAGAATCTCTTGTCAAGAAGCTCAAGGAAAAACGGGATGAATTAGACTCGCTTATCACTGCCATCACCACAAATGGAGCTCATCCGAGCAAATGTGTTACAATACAGCGGACATTGGATGGCAGATTGCAGGTTTCAATATATTTTATTAACTTTGATCATAGCTGTAAATAGTAATCTTGCACACAAATGAAAGATAAATGATTTTCTTGTAGTCAATTTATTTTGTTTTGAACAACAATTTATAAATAAGCTATAAGTGACAATATAAATAGCTTAAATTATGCTAATATTCTTTCATAAGTGATAACATTTGACTGTTAAATAGAATATACCTAATTATATGCATATATATATTTATTTTTACTTTGATGTTTTTAATTTAGCTTGTCAGTCTATTATGCTTAAATAAATGCTTGAGGTTTCAAGTAACCCCTAATCCCCAAGTAAATGCAGTGACTAAAAATCTTTTTAACATTATGTAGAATGACAAAAATGGTTTCTTTCTGGAATGTGTTCTAAAAACCATTGTAAATAAATGTTTTAGGTTGCCGGCCGCAAAGGATTCCCACACGTGATATACGCTCGCATATGGCGCTGGCCTGACCTGCATAAGAACGAGTTGAAACATGTCAAGTTCTGCCAGTTCGCCTTTGACCTCAAATGCGACTCGGTGTGCGTCAACCCCTACCACTACGAGCGGGTGGTATCTCCAGGTATTGGTTAGTATTTGTTACGCCTACCATCTAAGCATGGGTAAGCCACATATGGCTATATTTTAATTTGAGCTGTCACATGGGGGTTATTGATGGAACAAAAAGGTTATTAGCCGCGGCCCCACATAACGCACGGCCTCGCGAGCCAATTTACTCGCCCGGCATTCGGTAAGTGTGGACGTGCGAATTTGCTGCGGCCGAGGCAAATGCGCGCTCTGCTGAGCTTGAGGCTGATGGTATAGTTCAGGTTGTGGGAAATCATTGAACCCGGTAGCTCAGTACTGGTTGTGTCAGAAATCATTTGGGTTCTAGCAGTGGATGTCTAGGCTGATTATGATACTACATACCTAACCATAGAGAATAGTGTCAACATAATTACACTTTTAGAGCACTAAGTAGTAAATCTAACATGAAATATAACATCTACTGTTTATAAAGCAGCAGGGACCTATGGGTATGGTTCTCTGTTACAAACTTATTACATATATTCTCATAAGGCCCACGAGCCTTCCTGTAGTACTAACTACATAAAAAGAATTTGAATTTTATAAAATTGGAACAGAGTTCAATTTCATTTGTTTCTTTCGATTTTGACACAAAAGAAATTATACTTTATCTTCTACACTATAAAGGAAGGATTCGAGTAGCATTTCACTTGTATGCTGGGCCTTAGGAGGATATATGCTTCTGTTTGCTTACAGAGTATACATTTTTAGGCTACTTTAATAAGGCTCGCAGCAAGATATAGCCTGAATTATGAAGAAACCAAAATGTATCAAATAAAATTCTGCCATTTTTATTTGAAAAAATGAATGTATATTGGTCAATTTTGTAAATATTTAGTACTTATTGGCTTATGAAGGCAGCATTATAGATAATTATTAAAAATTGTAAAACACAGTGTAGTATTTTAGAATAAAAATATGTCTTTATTCCCAGATCTTTCTGGGCTGACATTGACATCAGGCCCCAGTCGCCTAGTCAAGGATGAATATACAGCTGGTTTGAGTGGCAATGGCATGGACATGGATACTGGCGAACTGGTTACGATACAGGTGTGTCATTTAGTTTTCACCTCACTAGTTTATAATTTTATTTATTCTTTAAGAACAATTAGCAAAACTGTGTTTCTACAATGTTTGATACAAGGGTGCAAATATTATAAATGCGAAAGTGTGTCTCTTTGTTTGTCCGTTTTTCACGGCAAAACGGAGCGACGTATAGACGTGATTTTTTAAGTGGAAGTAGTTGAAGGGATGGAGAGGGACATAAGACTACTTTTCCCAGCGTGAAAACATCTCATTCCCACGGGAAAACTCAATATGTTACATTTTCCTCTAACCATGCGGGCGAAGCCGCGGGAATCATCTAGTTTCATATATATTAGTCTTTTTTTTGACGTTAGCTGGTGGCTATGGTTACGCCTCTCAGGTCACATACAAACTCAAACCCTGACCTATGCAATGAAATTATTCAATTATCTTGATTATAATTATTTTTATTATAATATATTTTTTGTATTGTCTCTGGCTCAAGGAATATTCACAACAAAAAAACAGTTGTAAAATTGTACAAAATATTGAATGGTTTTAACTAAAACGACATTATTTTATTTTTCATTTAGCACCACGCAGCCGCAAGTCCGCGCCACCACCACACATTACCCCATCACCACCAACAGTTTCAGGGGACCAACATAATTATAAACCAAGCACAAGGTATGTGGTTTTAATTTATTATTTGTATCTTTTTATTTTGATACTGGACTGCTTTCGTCAAAAACAGGATTAATCAAATCTATATTATTAATTATTCAAATCCAGTTTATATAGCGGAGCGTGCGCTTTGGCTAGCAGACGCGATTCAAATGATTTTTTGCACCCGTCGTGTTTGCGGCGTGGCAGCCACATTCTTACCCGAAGGCACTTCACTTATCAATCTTAACATCGACGGCTTTCTTTTTACGTTAAATTTAGTGTTGGTAATTTATTGTCGAGTTCAGTGATTGTATTTTATTTTGCGAATTTTATTTTGCATTATTTTTGTTTGCTTTATTTTAGCCCCAGAGGGCGTTCAGAACATGTTTTCTCCGGCGCACGGACCCAGGCCGATACGGCCGCCCGGGCCGCCGCCGCAGATGTCCCAGCCTCCACAGATGCCCCATCTCTCCCCGGGGCCCCAAATGATCTCAAACCACGGACAAATGACGCCCGGCCCACCACAACACCCAGGAACACCTCAAATGGGTCCCGGGACGCCACAAATGGGTCCTGGTACACCTCAAATGTGCCCTGGAACACCGCAAATGGGACCCAGTACGCCTCAAATGTGTCCAGGCACGCCCCAAATGTGCCCTGGGACTCCTCAGATGGGCCCGGGCACGCCGCAGATGGTAGCTAACACGCCACAAATGACGTCGCCTCGCATGGCGCCCGCACCCACACAGATGTCTCCAGGGACGCCTCAAATGCCCAACATAAGCCAGGGGATGTCAATACCTAGTCCGCAACAAATGGTCATGAGCCAACAGAGGGCGATAGCGCCAAAACTGGAGCCCCCGGACACTATAGACGCAAGAGCGATGTGGTTACCGAAAAGAATGAACCATTGTAAGCTTCATTTTATTTTGCACCTATGTTGCTTTAATCACGCTCGTGAAACATGCATTTTTCTGCTTCATTTTAAATCTTATGTTAATGTAAATAAGGTGTATAATCCTTGTGGTTTGTAGCTGCCCTGCCGGTGAGCATGTCGCCCGGCGGGACGACTCCTCTCATTGACGGACAAGCCACAACCTTCTTCACATCAGAGCAGACGACAACTGAAACACAATTGACACAGACTATATCAGGTGAGATTAATAAATAAGTTCGCTCTCTTTTACCTGATCTAAAGACTTACGTCTGACGTGGAGTACGAGTGTTTGGGAAGAAATCGTATGACTTTACCGTAATCACAAAACCCTTTTATGGTATAAAGGTGTACTCAGCGGCTTAAGACGCGATATCATTATTCATTATAATGATAATTATGAAACTATTACTCAGTTGCAACAGATGATCTCACGTTTACTTATATGTCACCCCGAGCGGTGTGTCCTGTCTCGGTTTGAAAATGAGTACCAAAGCCTATGCGAAACACGTCCCTAGAGCACTATAAGTACAGTCGCCATGAGATATATCGGAGTTGTGGAGGTGGTCACAAATATCGGAACAACGCCTCTATTGTCAAGGCGATAAAGTGCATGTTCCGATATTTGTGACTACCTCCACAGCTCCGATATATCTGATGGCGACAGTACACGTAAGCTCATCAGTTGTAGTAGTAGCATGACTCGCAACAGTTTTGATATGTACTTGTTCGTAGCGGGTCCCGTGTCGGTGTCGTCGGGCTCGGCCGAGAGCTCCCAACAGAACGGCTTCGCGTCGGCCGGCAGCCCCGCGCCGCAGCCCAGTCCCTTGCCGCGCACGCAGCATCAGCAAGGTAAACTAATCTTACTTGAAACGTAATCTATGCTAAAATATTTTCAAGCGCTACTAAGCGTACTTAAGGAATGTGAGTGAATTGCGAAAAATCAATGGAACTAAAGAAATAGTATATTTGGTTTAGATAAAGATTGAGAATACACTAGGCTAGGGTCGTTAATCGTTGCGAGCGAGTGGATTTCGATACGCTATGGAATTGTCGACGATTCCAAACTCACGAGCGATATTGATCCTCTTGAGTCTACGGGGTGACTTTTCCTCCCTATGTGTTGAGAACTGTTTGATATGGTGCAAATGGCTGCTTTCTACCACCGCATCGCTCGCCGTCGGCACTGCATTCATCCTCGCTCCCTGGATCCTAAAGGTCGTGTGGTTTAAGAGGAATTTCCTCCCGCGAACGCTCCGGCTATGGAATGAACTCCTTGCCAAGGTTTTCCCTAGGGACTGCAGTATGAGGTTCTTAAAAAGGGGGTGTATAAGTTCTTAAACGATAGGTAACGCGCATATGAATCCTCTGTAGTCGCAGGCGTCCATAGGCTACGGTAACTGCTTACGATCAGGCGGGCCGTATGCTTGTTTGCCACCGTCGTATAAAAAAAAGCAATATAAAGACAATAATTCCTCTTTAGAGCCCGTCAGTAACTGCAAGCGCTTCACTTACAATCTACCCTCAGATATACCTATTTCGTACCCTCTTGTCCGTGTATTGTACCTGCGTCTCCCGCGGCAGGCACGTGGACGGGCAACAACACGCTGACGTACACGCAGAGCCTCGCGCCGCCCGCGCCCGCGCCGCTGGACGCGCCGCCGCAGCACCACCACTACTGTACGTCAATCAATCGATTATGAACTTTATGAACACTACCTCTAAGGTCCAATAAGAAAAAAGAGTTTATGTAAATATTAGAAGACAGTTTATGTCTCGTTCTCACTGGTATACGGTTTTTGATTTGATGCAAAGATTGTGTAGCAAACGCCAGGGCAGCCTGTAAAAAAAAATGTTTTTAAAACATTAGAAACTTGGTAAGCTCAGTACGGCTTGTGTTGTGGGTACTAGACGACGATATGTAGGAGTATAATAGATAACATATAAGTACTTAATAATAGATAGATACATATAAATACTTAAATACATATAAATACTTAAACACCACTCACTCACTCAGAAACAAATATCGGTGCTCACCACACAAATAAATGACCTGATTGGGATTGGAACCCAGGAGCATCAGCTTCATAGGCAGAGTCACTACCCACTAGGCCAGGCCGGTTGTCAGACCAGATAGTTCTGTTCCTAGTTGGAAATCTTTGGGACTGACTACAATTGTAACGCATAGCGAAATGTAGCGCCAATAAAAAATCAAAGATTTAATCAAGATACTACACAAGGTAATACGTTTTTTTTTTTTTTAATACAGATAACGGCAATCCCGGGGGACAGCCGCTGCTCTCGCAGCTGCCGGCCCCCGAGTACTGGTGCTCGGTGGCGTACTTCGAGCTGGACACGCAGGTGGGCGAGACGTTCAAAGTCCCCTCCAGCAGGCCCAACGTCACTGTAAGTACCTTATTCTCTTTTTACTAATCTGAATTAAGCCCCATTTAGACCAAGCAAGAACTTGTATACGATTTTCATTACATTGCGGGCTATCGTCTTTAGGCTCTAGGAGTCTAGGCTTTTGGGGTGTTAGATGGGAGGAGGGAAGGTGCCCCGGGGAAAATCGAAGACCCTTCCGCACTAGTTAGATTTATCAAAAAAGTACTAGTTCAACCAAACTTGTGTTTATCTGGACGGGGCGGGGTCACTGTTGTGCCACTACTGGAATACTAGACTAACTAGAGTTTGCGTTTTCAGTGAGACTACTTGACAGACTCGACTATAATATCTGAGTGTGTAAGAATACCTTATTAAGGTATTCCGTTTAATAATAAGTACCCACAACGGCGTCGCACGGGTGCAATTATTATTTATTATACATACAAATCTTCCTCTTGAACCACTTTGTCTATTGATGAAAATCATTTTCGAAGTTTAAAACACCATCCCACCCACACGCCACATGCGTCATGCCTGTTCTTGAGCATACTTCATTATTCCTAACTACAGTGCGTAGGTGTAAAACCCCCCAATTTTTTTTTTCGCATAGGTGTATAAAACATTTTGTACCGGCATTACATTTTATTATAACGTCAATCGAAGGATACACTATTCGGCTGCATTAAGAGGAACCGTTGCCTATTCCAGGTTGACGGTTACGTGGATCCTTCAGGAGGCAACAGATTTTGTCTCGGCGCTTTGAGCAACGTGCACAGAACTGAACAGAGCGAACGCGCGAGGTAAGTTTTTTTGTATACCTCGTAGAAGTAATCCTTACTGAAATTTCCGAAGGTTAATTTTAAGTTGTAAGCTATAACATATGATGATGAAGCTTTAACAGCTAGGGCCCTCTGTGGTTTTCAAAAGGTTAAGTAAGCATATAACTGATTAATAATCACATTACTGCTGCTTTCTAAGATTAACCACGTATTTTTCTTTGAGTTACCCTTGCGTATAATCCCACGTGTCTTTTGATATAATATAATTACTTACGTTTACTTGTTATGCTAAATAAATACTAACTTATGTGATAAAATGCATGCTAAATATTTCTTGTTCTTCGCGTGCCCAAGGGCGAAACATAGTTTATCACATACTTTGTATAAGACCTACCTATGTTTGCGAATAAATTGTCTTTTATCTAATAGTAATTACAAATTAATCGGGACTTGATCGCGTGAAACTAAAGGTATTGTCAACAACCCGAACGTGCAAATAATTTATGAAGACCAAGTGCGGGACCCGGGAAGTTGGACCCGGGTATGCCCCTAAACTACGTCCAACAATGAGAGGTAGGTACCTCATTTAAAGAAGACCACAGCCATAATAGCACTGCTACCTTTTAGGTATGTATGTTCCTGATGGTGAGTAAGGTTCCCAGAGCTCCAATCCCCCTTAAAGGCCGGCAACGCGCTTGTGACCCCCCTAGTGTTGCGGGTGCCCATGGGCGACGGTAATTGCTTACCACCAGGCAATCCGTCTGCTCGTTTGCCGCTTATGTTAAAATAGTACATTTTGATACTAGTGAAGTTTTTACACGAGTATCGATCCTAATTTTTCATAGCAAGTGCCTTAAAAAGCGAAATTTACGCACGCGAAGTGTGCGAAAAGTGCACTTTTTACGCACTAGTTAGGAAATCAATATATTGTCCTTGGCGCGCAGACTGCACATCGGCAAGGGCGTGCAGCTGGACCTGCGCGGCGAGGGCGACGTGTGGCTGCGCTGCCTGTCGGAGCACTCCGTGTTCGTGCAGTCCTACTACCTGGACCGCGAGGCGGGCCGCGCGCCCGGCGACGCCGTGCACAAGATATACCCCTCCGCCTGCATCAAGGTACCGCAGCCATTTGTATTTTTACTACTTGTGTACTTTTACCTATCATTTACATAGTCACGAACGTACAGTTAGCGTCATATAGTTGGTAGCATCCAAAGTACTCAAAAAGTTCGGTACACCATAGAATTAGCATGGTGTACCGAACTATTTGAATATTTTGAATGCTACGAACTATATGACGCTGACTGTACATATAAGGACATACATTATTTACTCCTTATAAAAGTTTATAGTATATGGCCCAAAATAGCACTTGTATCGTTTGAGAGACCTTACGACACGGTAAGCTAGTGCGGAGCAGCAGGTGCCACATACCGATACATTGCTACCAACCTGACAAACGATTTAATGCATACGGTTTTTATAAAAAAAATAAACAATTTCATTGCTACCAACATAATAATAAAAAAAACCTTTATTTTGTCTAATCACTATTGGAAGGTGGACGTTTAAAAAAGCATAACCATAGACATCACTCGCTTATTTTTACGTTTTCCCGCCTTTCCTGGTAATTTGTTTTTCGTAGTTTGAGTCACTATTAATTTTAGTATTTTATTTAATATTGCCTACTCATAGAAAAGCATTGACTTTGCAGGTCCTTAATTGAGTACAATATTTTTGCAATTCACACTTTTACTAATACGGTTACCATCGGCTGTCGAGCATATTATACAGCGCCGGCCTCTGCATTCTGCAATCAGCTCCCCTATAGATTTGTTCAATTTAATACCGGACGTAATGTCATGGCTTGCGACCCTGAATGTGACACTATAACTTTAGTTTTTAACTTTTCAAGATGTTTAAGATTTGCCATACGATTAAATAATAAATAATAGCAGTTGTACAGTCAGCGTCATATAGTTGGTAGCAATCAAAGTACTCATAAACTTCGGTACACCATAGAATTTATACACCGTGGGCTGTTTAAACCCGACCGATTTTAACCATTGCTTCCTAAGCTTTAATGAAGTAATAAAGTGGTACAACATGAAGTCCTAAAACGCATATTTCTTTACATAATCGCGATTTTAAGAATTTAACAAGTTGAAAAATCTCAAGTGTAACACACCCTAAGAATCTAAAGTAACTTAAAACGTTTCTGCGCAGAAACACTAAAAACTCTGTTCACACCAATGAATGGTGTACCGAACTATTTGTCTACTTTGAATGCTGCGAACTATATGACGCTGACTGTATATAGAAAATAATGATTTTTCCTAACTAGTGCGTAAAAAGTGCACTTTGCGCACGCTTCGCGTACGTAAATTTCACTTTTTAAGGCACTTGTTATGAAAAATTGGGTTCGATACTCGTGTAAAAACTTATTTAAGACTCGGGTGATTGTCACCCTCGTTTCACTCGGGCTCCAACTTTCACCCTCGTCGAAAACAATTTTTTTTTTCACTTGTATCGAAATGTACTATATTATGGTTATGTTCCCCAGGTGTTCGACCTGCGGCAGTGCCACCGGCAGATGCAGTCGCAGGCGGCCACCGCGCAGGCCGCGGCCGCCGCGCAGGCCGCCGCCGTGGCCGGCCACATCCAGCCCGCGCACCCAGGCATGAACAAGTGTTAGTACGGCGGCGGCGGCTCCGAGGCCGGAGCCGACGTGACAACCGCTTATGGAAAATGCTAACAGAATTAAACGAGCTCACCCGAAAACGCATAAAAGTGGTCGACGTAGGTCACAGCCTCAGATGCCACGGCTCATGGGAGCCTGGGGTCCGCTTGGCAACTAATAAGGCACTAGTTTTACGAAAGCGACTGCCATCTGACCTTCCAACATAGAAGGTAAACTAGGCGTTATTGGTATTAGTCTGGTTTCATCACGATGTTTTCCTTCACCAAAAGCAAGTAATAAATCTGTGGCCCTAGTGAAATAGGGTATAAGTCAAATTAGCACAGCGTAAATGGGTACAAGTGGCGTACATTTTACAGGATTTGTGGCCTTTTTTACTGAGCCAATTTGACTTATACCCTTTTTCACTAGGGCCATAGAAATATCAAATTATATTTCATATATAAGTTCCGAAAAACTTATTGGTACAAGCCGGTTTGAACCTGCGACCTCTGAATGCAACGCACGCTGTTACCGCTAGGCCAACAGCGCTTCCCATACAACACGGCTTGGGTCGCAGGGTCGGCCGGCTAAAATGGGCCACCAGGGCATATGTGCCGACTTCACGATTAACGGTGGAGCAAGTTCGTTTTGGAGACCCCGGCAAGGCAGAGGAAGTGTAGTTAGACCACCCAACCATTGGTCCGATGATATAAACTAGACTGCAGGACCAGTCGGGATAAGACCTAACAACCGCTCGAAATGGAGAGAGAGTCGAGAGGCGTATCCCCAACGGTAGGCGAACACACGCTGAAGAAAAAGAGATCAGATTAGTTGCATTACATTTTCTGTAAACGGTTGTCATCTTGTCTACTGCCCCTGCTGGCGCTCGCCTCCACAAACAGTTCCGGCATAACCTTTGCTCACTACTTTTGGGGAATTTTTGTTGGCCCTATTTTAGAATATCAACAACAAAACAAAATTTAAATCATTTCTCGCAGGCAAGCGATATGCACCGCTTGACTTCTAAAGTTATTTTATCTACTAAATATCCCCGTAGTCATGCACTCCTAATACAGAAGAAAAATGCTATTAATCGTACTCACGGAGCATTCCATGAAAACGTTTAAGCGACACGGCATTTTTAATACCACCGCTGTAAATTTAGAACGCTAATTATCAGCAATGCAATATAATAACATGGCTTTAAGATTGATGGTGTTTCTTAAAGGCTACGTTTTATAATGGTAGCTACCATATCGTTACGTAAGCGACAAATTTTGATGGTTTCATGGAATGCTCCATCATCATCGATATTAAACACTGGTATAAATAAAGATGTTGCACATTCATATCGACAAAGCCTTATTGAGCATCCCGTAGGACTAGATCGACTTGTCGTCAATTTAGCCGTTAAACACCGACATACCAACGTACGTCTTCCAACGTCAACTAT
This sequence comes from Grapholita molesta, assembly GCA_022674325.2. Classification (NCBI taxonomy): domain Eukaryota; kingdom Metazoa; phylum Arthropoda; class Insecta; order Lepidoptera; family Tortricidae; genus Grapholita; species Grapholita molesta. The sequence continues at coordinate 4,300,832 of CP053121.2, read as the reverse complement.
TTATGTACACTAACCATTTAATTTATAACAATTTAGCCACAATTCCACATGACGCCATTAGAGATTCACCAGCCAGAGCGCGATCCCGCCAAAACTAGCTGTCTACGCGCTAGTGATGGGCACAGTCACTAGGGATGTTCCGTATCGCCACATTTTCGGTTAACAGTACGTCATCTATGTCCTACCATCTCCAGGCCTGACGGCGGCGGCGGGCATCGGCGTGGACGACCTGCGGCGGCTCTGCATCGTGCGGCTCTCGTTCGTGAAGGGCTGGGGGCCCGACTACCCGCGCACGTCCATCAAGGAGACGCCGTGCTGGGTCGAGGTGCACCTCCACAGGTATCAAAAACACTTAATACATGTTTGATATCCTCCTAAGGCCTACCATACAAAAAATATCCTACTCGAATTTGTTCTTTATAGTGTAGGAAATAAAGTAGAATCTCTTGTGTCAAAATCGAAGGAAACAAATGAAATTCAGCTTTGTTCCAATTGAATAAAATTAAAATTTCAATATAATAATTAGTTCTACAGGTAGGCCTGTGGGCCTTACGAGGATAAAATTAAAACTGTTGTGAGCTATGTTACTACTTAGTAACAATAGTTAGTCACAAATGGATATCACAGCTTACCCGAAACATGTTGCCTAGTGCGATATAATTACACGTGAGTTTATCCATTTGTAACTAAGTAGTATGTTTCGGCCTGATTTAGATTCTTCTGTTCTAATTCTACTCAGAATCTAAAAAGGTCGTACTAACTCGTGACGTAATGGAACAGTATTTTTGAGTAGAATAAAAAATGATGGACATTTCGAGCAAAATAACCCAGAAAAGTATCAGTGAACAAGCTTGCTGATATTGTTTTATTAGCTAAGTAAATTCATCTAGTCTTCTACCATCGTGGTTCGATAGTTATTTTTTTAAGCAGAAGCACCTGCTAACGAAACTATAAAAAAATAAAAGAAAAATGGAAAAATCAACTGCTCCTCTTATGTAAACCTTTCTTACCTCATTACAGGGCTTTGCAGCTGCTGGACGAAGTACTGCACACGATGCCGATCGACGGGCCGCGGAACAACCTCGAGTAGGAGTTGATCGGCTTCTTTTGAGGCCTTCACGACACCACACATGTGCAAGTTTGTTTCACACGCGCGCCGACACCGGCGGCATGGCGTGCTCGCGTTTTTATCGCTTACCGCTGTGGATAAGACATACGTCCTTACTGAATGTATAATGTATAGCGTCGCGACATTAGATGCTGTCAGCGTTGTTGGGGCTTCTAAATCGGAATTTAATAATCCGAATTTTAATATCACGAGAAATCTATTAATTAGGTTAATGTTAGAATTTCAACTGCCTGTCAAGAATTTAAGTCATTTTATTCCAATAATAAATCGATAAACAACGTCAAATCAATTTTAGAATATAGCCCTCAAGTTTGAAAACAATGTTACTTTTTGCTGTACATACAAACAAATGCCAGGGTTCGAATTAAAACATAAATACCTCGAATTTATTGCAAATTATGTGGAAATTTTCGTTGATACTTTGCAGTACACGTAATGATGAATAAACCTCTAAAATCGCGTCCAAAATAATACATGCCTAAATAGATCCTACTTAGAAGGCCACTATGTAAAAGGGCGGATGTCTTGTCCATGGATTAAATAAATAAACGATAAATGTGTGACCACGTAACCGCGCTGGACGCTCTCCGAGTGATGTGAACCGTTGACGGTGCAGCTTTAAACCTTAAGCCATATAGCATTTAAGTTGACTTCTGTGTAACAAAATTTTTAGGACCCCTGTCTTCCAAATTTTTATTTTATATCTATGAAAATGTTTATGCGAAACAAACATTGCACATTTAAGAGAATGTGCATCGCTCGTGTCTAAAGAAAGGTGAACTAATAAGTTATGTCTTGTATTTATTTACGTATAGGATAATCGCTAACATAGGTCTTACGTTAACAGTATTGAGACGGAACAAACTAAAGAACACTAAGCGATCTCAGTATAATATTTTTTCACAAATCCTATATGAGCTAGATATTAGCAGAGATAAATATTATGACTTGTAATTTCCCTAATGTTTCATGAAAAAATAATTAGATGCCGTTGAAATGTAAGAAAGTTACAAGTTATGGAGATTACAAGCCAATTATTCTCTGATATTAGTATAAAAATTCGACGGAAACTGGTTGCTCAAGCGAGTCTGTGAGGTTACTTGTCGAGTATAATATAATTTACTAACAGCGATACCAAAATAAGGCATTTTCTTAATTATAAAGTACACTAGTCGTATAAGTTTAAATATCTCAAGACATAATTATGGTTCAACTTGAAAGAAGCCAAATGGGAATTAGCTTTGTATAGGGTAAGATAAGTTAGCGTGTTGTAAGGTAGGAGTTACGGTTATACAGTAATTTATGATAGTTATACTTTTAAATGTTTATACGTAGAGATAGCGCGGGGCGCGGGCTAGGGTAGGGTTCGCATGTGCCTGCTGGGGGGTTGCACACTCGATTTAAAGTTAATCTCAATCATAGAAAAACAAGTCCTATTGTTTACAGACCATACTAAAATAGTCTATCTTAGTAAACACGTGGTGAAGGAATCAAGCTGTTTTTTTTATATTTACAATTATTCTGGTTTCACTCGTGGGAGTATTCAAAAAATTGTGCACCCAATTAGCGTAAGTTATTTAAGAGAAATTGACAAACTGTTTTATGACATTCAATTTCAATAAAAATTAAAAACTTAGCTTTGGTATTAATTAAGTAAACTATAAGCGAGATTACAGTGTAATCAAAGTGATTTAACTTAACTACTTACCCCAATTGGGCACACAATTTTCTGAAAACACCCATGTAAATAATATTCCCATGAAACTTATTGCTGCCTTTGTATTCAAAATTAGCATGTTTTCTGTTTATCGTATCTAATTGGATAAAATACGTTAGCTAGGAGCTGCCGTTTGTAAAATGTAGTAAAAAGCCCTTTTTATGATGTACAGTCGCCAGTAGATATAATTATGTAAGCTGTAAAGGTCGTCACAAATATCTGAACAACGCCTCCATTGTCATGGCTATAACGTGCATGTTCAGATATTTGTGACCACGTCCACAGCTCCGATATGTCTGATGGCGACTGTACCAAGTGTGACGAGATTCATGTTACAAATATGCATTTAAAATCTGTAGACGCTTTTAGTCAAAAATATAACCTTTATTTAGTAAGTGCAATGGAAGTGCCTGCAACCCCTTTAAGACGAAAATGGATCTGTGATGTTGTAAGGGATAAAGTTTAGGCAGGGCGCCCCGCGGTGAGCACACGCTCGGATATGATATATTCAAATAAAATAACTAACAAATGACATATTTTGTTTACGGATTTGCAAACGATCGGTATACATAGATAGACTTAAGTAATACGTAACGTGTTTTTGGAACTTTAAGTTTTTGAGATTGTCATAGTTTGCTTAAGTTTTTGCTTTAATTATTTTTATTCGGCAGAGTCACGATATCTTGTGTTGAATGATTTTACTAGTTACTGTTGGTATAGTGTTTGTTTTTTTTTACAATTAATTGTAAATATGGAATCTGTGAGGTTTTGTCTATGACAAAATTACATTTTATTGATATTTAGTATTTTTTTTATTGTTTACATTATGGTTCGCTCGCAGCGTGCGGACGCCGCTGCAATTCGTTGTTCGAATCGGTTTTTGATGTAGGTACGATTAACCATACATTGTTTATTATTTTGTTATTGCTATTGACATATTATGGTTTCGCTTCGGAATTTTACATTAGTTTGTTACCAATGAAGTTGTACACAGTACACGAGTTGTAAATAGTACAATCTATAAAATCTATTTTTTACCAAAGCGACTACAGGTGTCGCGACTTAGGAATTATGATTATTCAATAAATGTTCTCTTAGAAGGCTTACACAAAATGGTTTATCGAAAATACCTCTTTATAGTGATCAAAAGGATTCAAAGGGTTTTAGATGATATTAAAAGTATGTGGTAAGTTTTTTAATGATGTTGAAGTTTTGAATAATGTCAAATTCTACATGCCACAGTTATAAGAGAGCTACCGAGCTGTTTGGAGTCTGTCGTACAATTTATTAAGAAACATTGACTGCAGATATTGGGGTTATACTAAAGTTGTCCAAAGTTGTGAACTAATATAATTATGTTGTTCAGATTTTGAACAGAACTTGCCGCTTGTGTAAATATTGCGAACCGAAGTCTTGTTGAAGACAACGTGGTCGGGAATACAATAAAATTATGTGTCACTGACTAACCTATATGTTTCATTTCATAACCTTTTATAATTACTTACTTAGGTACTTAAATAGTTCTTCTTATCCTTGAGTTGGCTGCAAAAACTATATCACGTCTTTTCACAATTGCCTTAGATATAATGTTGATTTTAAAGCCACGTAAAAGCTTAGAGGAATCTTGTAACTTGTTAGACTTTGACTTTAGCAGGCTAAAATTAAAAGGATATCAGTTGCGGCGAGGCTGCATTGAACACCGTGTAGTCGCTATCAGATATTTCGGAGCTGTGAAGGTGGTCATAAATATCGGAAAATGCACTTTACCGCCTTGATAATAGAGTTGTTGTTCCAATATTTTTGGAACCACCTCCGCAGCTCCGATATATCTGATGGCGACTGTACCTTATAAATTAATTATGTATAATCATTGTACATAATAAATTAAGTATCTCATAACATAATGTCCTTGTCCGATATTGGAATATGGGAGTTTTTAGATAAACATGTCTCCAATTAGCGTGACTTGTACAAATGTTAACTATGTCAGTCTTGTGATGATAAGTAAGAATGAAATTTCTATAAATACTTGAGTTTGCTGCTCGTTTAATAAACGTTCAGTTGTATTACAATGCAAAGAATTAATTTCCATACAGTATGCATGCTTAATTATAATTATACATATAATTATCGTCACAAAACTGGCATAACGTTTTTTTAAACTATGCTATCGGTCCAACGTCTAATAGTAGTTTGATTTATTTAAACTCTCGCTGATATTATAATTTACATTGCATAGCAGACAACATGGGGGCCTTAATTCTAAGGTAGAACAAGTGCCTCTAAAAAATATTAGATTTAATGCAACAGTAGTTATTATTATATCGTAATATTGTAATTATCGTATAAAGTGAACGATGAATGAATGTCAATAAAGTAAATATCTACGTTTACACACAGTTAGCTACTTTGCACAGGTAACACGACATCTACCGAGAAATCTTTGAAACTTGAGATTGCAAGTCTCTGCAAGATACCCATACCGCACCGGCACCGTCAGTTTTGCTGGTGTGTGGTTGGAAAATTTAAAACCAATTAGTTTTCTGTAATTCTTAAGAAATTGCAAAATAAAGTTTTTAGTGAATATACTGATTATTAAAATAATTTTCCTATACTGGAATGTAATATGCTTAGAGTAGTTGTAACTTTTTGTATTAACTATAAGTAGTACTAGTAAGTGGGCTTTAATTTTAACCCATTTCCACTACCCAAAGATTGTCTGAAAGTGATCGCTTATTAGCAATAAACCCTGTTGGTTACTGTTACTTAATTCAGTCTCTATGCATCTGCTATTGTTCTTTCAAGTGTGTAACAAATTAAAAAGCGGTCAAGATCATGTCGGACCATGCTCAGTGCTCCCTTAATTCTCGATCGTCACCAGTACGAAAATAGATTACACTTTTCTCGAGTTGTTCCACCCGAATCGTGATACTTTGAAGCCTGGATGGACTAGCTACTGGATTTTATTTCCGGCAAACGGTGACTCGCCTTCCGCGGGGTGGGCCCCCACAAAAAGCGACATCACTGGTGCAAAGGTATACTGGTGATAGAGAGGTGTATAGTAATTATTATTAAGTTAGCACCAGGGACCGGACAACCCTTACCGCGGCAAAAGCCATTAAAAGGGCGTCCCTTAAACACGGCTAACACATTGAAAGACTTACCAGTTTGAACTGCTAGCCCATATATTTGACTATCCCGTACGACTTAGCCAAAAATAAAACTAGCCCTTTATAATCACTAACTGCTATCCTTTATGCCTTGCTATCCCTTAAAAAGGGTTACCCTTATTACTTAGCGCTTTTTATAAAGCTTTCCCTTTAGTAATGTCTTGGGTTTAGTATATGTCTACGCTAGTGTTCGAATAGCGCGCGTACATCAAATCAAAGAAGTCAATGAAAACGCCGCGTCGCCGCGCCGCCTTACTATTGGATCAGAGCAATGTGTGCCTTATGAACAAGGCACACGATTTCAATTAGCACGCTTGTATGTAAAAGGGAAGCCCTCTATAAGGCTAACCCTTATAAAAAAAATATAAAATATAAAAAAATATAAATATTTCGGGACAATCTTACACAAATCGACCTAGTCCTACGGTAAGCTCAGTAAGGCTTGTGTTGTAGGTACTAGACGACGATATATATAATAGATAGATACATATAAATACTTAAATACATAGAAAACACCCATGCCTCAGGAGCAAATGTCTGTGTTCATCACACAAATAAATGCCCTGACTGGGAATCGAACCCAGGACCATCGGCTTCATAGGCAGGGTCACTACCCACTAGGCCAGACCGGTCGTCAAAACCCTTATAAGCAATATGTAAGGTTTTGGTGAGCGGATGATTAGGGTTTTGTTAGGGTATTAGGATAGCGATTACTTATAAGGGTTAGCGCCTTTATAAGGACTTAAAAGGTAATATGAAAGGGTAATGTCGAATAAGGGTATGGTGAGTAAAGCCTTATGTAAAACCCATACAAAACCCTTTATAAGGGATAGCGGGCCGGTCCCTGGTTAACACTAATTACGGGGCCATATGTCTATGATAACTGAAGTTGATGATTTAAGTAAACTCAAAAACTACTCAACCGATTAAGTTAAAAATAATTTTCCTATAAAGTATATAAAATATTAGGGATTTCGGGGTCGTGAAGCAAGAGAACAAGGCATGACACAAAATTCATAGGTGAAGCTAATTATCTTAAACATAAAGTTTTATCACCAAAAATTATAATATTTTTTCAAACGGCTAGACCCTTGCAAATAAAATGTGGCTCATATATATCTCGGTAAGTCGGTACTGTCCTTATGCAAGCGGTTTCATAAGCAGATCGGATGCTAAGCGATAGTAACTACTGTCTTTTATATTGTCTTTTGACTTACTGTTTGTAAGTAGACGATTCCATCTTCCGAATCAAGTATTCATTCATCATCATCATGAATTAAGTATGAAAATAAAACCGGTCTAATCACCTCTTCCCTCCTATAATCTTATATCGTATCACTGTTTCCTCTACAACTCCACTGCATACACAAGCCTGCCGCTATATAAATACCTACGAAACACCGTTAACCGCCATTTTAACTTATTAATCAGCGACATTATGTCGTCACTATTTTCCAGTTGAATGCTGTGCTCGTTTCTGTCGATAAGAGCTAGCAAAGGGCTCCTAATTCTCTTTATCCTCCAGTAATCCTAATAGGTTGAATCCCCGTTGCCGCTGCTATGTAATTATACCTGCGAGTCATCAAACTGCACCGTCCTATTCGTTGGTAACTATATACCATAGTTCATCTGGAAAACTTGTGCCTGTTTATATCGACAATAGCTAGTGAAAGGTTTTTGTAGTACATTTAATAGTGGCGGGTTTACTTTTTTTCTTAGGCTATGAAAGGTTTCACTAGTTATGAAAGGTTTTTGTAGTACATTTAACAGTGGCGGGTTTACTTTTTTTCTTAGGCAAGCCGTTACAAATATGTCTACGTTTCTACTTTTAATACGCGATGGAAAACTATCGACGTGTAAGAAAATAATTCAAGCTGGCGGCAATCGGTTTCTAAGAATTCGCCGCCACTGATACTTAATCTCCTTGACTTTCCTTCAGTGATCTTAGGTTGAATCTCCATTTCCGCTGGAACTCGGCTGTACCCTAGACCCCGCTATTTATACCGTCGATTCACCAAACGGCACCATTCCAACCGAGCGTCGGCGGCTTTATGTCGACACTGCTTTCCAGCTGTCCGTTGTGCCAGATTCTGTGGATACATACATGCTGACATTCGTATTGTTATTTTTCATAAGCCAATTATTATTTGTACAAACCTTGGTTTAAACAAGCTTGAATAAACTGGAAGCAGACGGTAGCAATTCCGAAATCCAGAGATTTTAGGCGGATGTTTGCCTCATTGCATGTTAGCTTCGATGGATTTGTGTGATATTTTGAGCGATTTCTTTGTTATAGGTACGATTAAAACTGGCTAATCAATAATCATACGTTTGCTGTGCACCAGGGATAATATCGTTTCTTGTTGTTGCAAGCAAAAAGGCTACCAGCTCATACGAGTATGAGCTACTAAAATAGGGATGAGACTTTTTGATTATACCTCTACTTCTGGGATATTTGACTGTACACCTATACTCTCTAAGCCACGCGCTCCTGGGTCCAATGCCTGTTAGACTGTTGTCTGACTTTGGCTGCAAAAGGAAATTTCACTGATGATAATAATCTAATAGTCAATTTTATTTAATCGAAATTGGTAGGCGACGTTTCAAATGGATTCTTTCACACAAGAAAGCACGTTAATCATTTACACAGCATCAGATTGCTTCGCGTCTGAGTCGCGCTATTTCTGTGCGTCATGATTCCTACGACACTGGCTGTAGCATACTATTCATATTTCGACGTCCTTATTAGAAAGAAAGAAAGAAGAAAGAAAGAAAAATCTTTACGCTTATTTTTATGATGCCCATCGGGTAAATTTTTGAATGGAGTCTTAATGTAATAATAGAATTCATAATAGGTATGTTACTAAATAAAATAGGTTATAATAGTAGTTTATGTATCTGTGCATAATGAAGGGCATTGCCTAATTATGTATAGTTACATACACTACTTTATCTACACACATATCATTAAGTTATTTAAGATGGGTTCAGAACCCGTAGGGAAATGACTTATTACTAGGGTTACTTGTAAACATAAAAAAGTCAACGAACAAAACAAATGACAGCTTGGAACGGCGACGTTGCGTATTTCGTATCTCAGTCAATTTTTTTTTAAAACCATAGACAAGCGAATGAACTCCCTATTCTACTGTCACTCGAGTTTAAATGTCGTTCGATTTATATTAAAAAAACATAACAAATTGGCGTTTCGTATCAATGGCTGTTTTAATATCTATAGATACTAGATTAGACACCCCACTTGAATTTAACAGCTGTTCCAAATTTAAATTCATAACCTACTGATTTCAGTAGGTAATGTTAACATTACCTACTGAAATCTTTCTGATGGTTGGTAATGCTGGTCATTGCCTACGGTTTCTGGACGCATTTTAGAGCACTTATGATATGTACGTAGATAAAACTGTTAACCTCCGGGTGTTGTAACTATAATTAATACTTAATTCAAGACATTAATCATGAGTCATGTCAGGACGCTGTTTAGCAAAATTATGTATATATAACTAGGTGCTATTCCTATGACATAAGATTACTTTACAGTTTTGGACAGAAGTACATCTGATTAGATTTAGGAGCTATCTTACAAAGGTCGTCAAAAGGGGCGTAGCAATACCGCTCGCATCCGTTTATATATAATGAATTAAATTAAGAAAAAAATAAAATAATAAAAAACCCCGTGTTTGTCCTGTTCGTTGAGGTAGATTGTATTCCCTTCTATATCCTTGCCCCCTTTTATGCCCATACATACCTACCGATGAACTTTATTCATGTCCTCAATTTAACCTGATTTCACCTTCTTTAATGTATAAGCGAGGTCTAACCTCAATTTTTGGTACATCCGCAGTCAGCACTCCTGAGAATAGTGTGAATAGCTTTACCTACACTTCTACTTAGTTACAAACGGATAAACTGACGTGTGTGTGTGTGACTGTGTCGCCTAGTGCGATATAATTACACGTGAGTTTATCCGTTTGTAACTAAGTAGAAGTAACATGGCTTACAACAGTTTTAATTGTATTAGCTTTACACTTTTATTATGGCACAGACGTAAAGTAAAAGCTGCACTCATTTTTAATTTATTTAGATAAAAATATAAATTACATATATAATAATTTCCTGTGATCATGAGCTGAAAATAAACCAGGTGGTGTTTCCGGTTTGTTCAAAGCCAATTAGAGACGACGAGTAGAACATGCAGTTTATTAGCATGATATCATCTAGGGAACACAAAGCTCGTACCGCACATAACTTAGTCTGCGCAACTATGACTCATTAAACCAGCCATAGATACATTGACCAAGCAATAAAAAACTACAACTTGACGAGGGTCAGTGAAAACTAAATAATAATCGGATTTCGCTAATCCTCGGCTCAAATATTTATACATTTGGGTGAAACGGCGGAATATTCCGAAAGCGCGTATTTTTAGCGCGAGGCCGGCCCTGTTTACATGTTTTCGGTTACGAGCGTGTTATTTCACGTCTAACCCGACGTTATTTTGCTGGAATCCGTGGGTTTCATAATTGGAATGTATCACTGGTTGCGCGCTTTTGTTTAAATTTATTTTCACCTCAGCAGCTCGAACATGTTTACTTTCCTCACTCCAGGGAGTGAGGAAAGTGCTACTTTCCTTACTTTCAGAGAGTGAGGAAAGTTGCTACTTTCGTCACTCCAGGGAGTGAGACAAAGTAGCTTTTTAATTGACGACCGGTCTGGCCTAGTAGGTAATGACCCTGCCTAAGAAGCCGGTGGTCCCGGGTTCGAATCCCAGTCAGGTCATTTATTTGTGCGATGAGCACAGATATTTGTTCCTAAGTCATGGGTGTTTTCTATGTATTTAAGTATTTATATGTATCTATTTATTACAATAGGACATAATAGACTCCCTTAACACCACTACCACGTTCGGACCCTCACAAATTAATCAAATATTATAATTTTGAAATGTACATATATTTTAAAATGAAAATTACTATAACAAAATATTACGTAATGAAGCCAGTGCAGTTGCAGATAAAACACGTAAATTAAATAAAAACTTAAATGTGGTTAACTTGATGTTAATTTTTTTACAAGATTTTATTTAACTTGATGTATGTATTTGTATATTTATCCGGGTGGAATCTTGCAACTCAATTTTGAAGCAGACATCTTTAACCGATTGAGCTGAAATTTAGCACACAAATTTATGAAATTTCGGTTACAATGCAATATTATGGTACCACTGATCTGATCTGATGCTGGAGTCAGAAGGTAGCAAAAGCAACACCTAAAATACACCAGATAAACCCGTGGTGTTTTAGGCTCATTAGAATCCTTTCGAAGAGTAGATGACGAGTGTGAAAAAAAGTACAGTCGGCAATAAAAGCTTGTACTAAAAATGACATTTTTGGCAACTTATTTAACCTTTAATATGTTCTCACTACTGACGTGAAAAGTTGTATGTGTCACACTAGAGTAAAGTTATTTTACATCTCGTGTTTTTGAGTGCCTCGCTACGCTCAAGATTCTAACACTAGAATCACTCGCTACGCTCGTGATTCAATTATAGAATCTTTCGCTTGCTCGGGACTCAAAATAAACACTCGCAAGAAAAAACAACTTTCCTCTCTTGTTGAACAAATAACTATTGTTGGTACGGCCTTTTTTTTTCAAAATCAGATTACTGTCAATTGTAGAGGAGCTACGGTAGTGAACAGATAATGTACAAGAAGCAAGTGCATAAATACATATACATATTTCAATGCCCAAAGACGAGAGTCATTGCTTTTGTTTACGTTAAATTTAAGAGACTGCCATTTCAGGAAAATCACCATGGTTGACTGGGAATGGAGGTCCAGAAAGTACCGGACACTTACCGACTAAAAACCGTAACCCACAATATTTACAACGCTGACAGTATTTAATTTTCAAATGTTTTCGTCAAAAGAGTGGGGGTCAGAGCGGATTATATTAAAATAAGGTGTAGGTACCTAAAAGTAAAATTGTAACAGATTTGTGGCCTTCACTGTACATAAAAGTTATCACTTGGGCCTTAAGCATGACTTAAGTTTTGTTTAAATAAGTCGCATCCGAATTTTGTAAAAAGATGAAGGTAATGTATAGTGTTTGACATTTATTGTCAGTTTTCTGACGACTGGTGTTAAGAAAAAATCCCTTAACCCCAATACTCCTCCACTAACTCAAAATTACATTTTCATCACACTTGCTCGTCAATGGCGTTGTTACTTGCGAGAGTACAGAGCAGTTATAGCCGATTTAGCTCACACGGGCTGTTAAGTTTAGTTTTAAAAATATATAGAACTCGTACTTCACTTCGGACTGAGGATGTTTTCAAACAGCCAAGGTGTATTTCATATCTTCAAAAGTTTGCTACAACCAACTTTTAATATGTATAAAACACATCTTTATATTCAATTTGACTGCAATTTAATGTTTAGTATTTATTAAAAATAATTGTTTTATATTTGATTTTGATAATTGATACTATTTGGCAGGATGATCTGTCAAATTCGAAAACAAAACGCAGTTGTTAACATTATCTGTGGAAGACATTGAAAAAAGTTGACATTGTTGACAATCTTTTTTAGTGGATGAGGTCTGATTGTAGTTTTCAAAGTGTATTTTGATTTTAAGCCTACATAAGTACTAACTAATATTTTACCAACGAATTTATTTTATTTTCTCGCAAATGTGATGAAAACCATTGTGTGTACCACAGGTGGTAAGTGTATAACAAACTTGAGTCATTAAAAGCCCTCCGACTTCGTCGTCGGGCTTCTAATAGACTATTTTGTGCAGAATACGCATATGAGTAGGTGCTTAATAGGAGTGCCCTCTTTCTCACATTAAATTGCTTGGCAGCATATTTTCAAATGGTATAACACGGTTGGCATAACGCCATTTAGCAAACATGTCATTATAATATTGCTGTAGTCCGCTTAGTGTATTATAAGCATATATTAATTTAGTTCAACAAAAGCGCAATTGAATATAAAAACGGGAGTATCTTTAATGACCTCGGAACTGACTGCGATCTATCAGGCTTTACTGTACATCAATAATCAAAATAATTATCGTGTGGCGATCTTTACGGACAGAAAAAGCTCCATTCAGCATTATACCCAATATACTTCTGGTGAACGGCGCACTTCGCTGGCATGTACATTTTTGAGGTCAAATTATAAAACTACAAAATTCCAGGTGTGTTACAGTGCAGTGACTTCCGTTACATATCGGCTTGGCAGGGAACAAGGAGGCTGCCGGGTAGCGGCGGCGGCTGCTTCTGAGGGAACTGTGTTTAATGTTGCACCAAATTTCTCAGATGTAATCTCTCGGTATAGGGCAAAGCTGTGTGGTCATTGGAAATAATACTTTGATGTAAGATCCCAAGAGAAAGGTATCTGGTACAGGACCATACAGTGCAAGTCTCCTCTGGTTCCCTGGCGGGAAGGTGAAATTGATCGAAAGAACCACCATATTGTCCATACCGACAGGCTAAGTTCCGGACACATTCCATTAAACAAGTTTGCACACCTCTGCGAAGACTGCGAAATGGTTTAGGATGTGCAGCGCTTCTTAATGGAATGTGTTAAAACTTTAGCAAAGAGGGAACAGTTATTAAATGTTGGGAGTTGCTCAGTGACCGATGTCGGAGTCCTGTAGTCGATATTGTCCGAACCACTGTCCTGTTTATAGTTTTATGGCAATTAACCGATTTGCCTTTGTAATTTTTAATGTTTATAATTATGTCCTGTATAATTATGATGATATACTATTTAGAGCCGACATAATCTTGCTCCTGAATAAAACAGATAAAAAAAAATATATAAAAACAATTTAATGGATTGCAAATTGCTACAATACTTATTCTTGTTTTGCGTACTCCCACGGGAGTAATCGTTTTATTTTTATTTTTTATTTTTAGTAAGAAGACGCAAGAACGGATATGAATAACAAGTTATACTTAAAATTCTATTTTGGGTTAATTTCGAATGTAGATATAAAAATAGCGGGTTAACCCGAGAATTAGTTAAAATTATTGGTTGCCTGGCAAATAATTGTCATAATAAAAATGGATACTTAAGTAATATTTTATTCATAAATAAATGATGAATGTCACCTCTCGTACCGACATTACCATGTTATACTACCAACACAGTTTCAAATGATCTTTGCTTTCAGCCATTATTTTGAAGACTAGAATATGTATATACCTAAATTAGAACAAAACAAGCAGTCCCCAGCTTAAATGAGCAGGTGAATCATCAAGTTCTGAAGGTTGGCGCGAGGTGCCCGATGTCGGAATTTCCGCTGCAATTAAGGTTGCTAGCAATCATTTGTGATCGATTTTAATACCGATTCTTAACGTTTTTGTTCGAACTTAGTAATAGTAATGATATTCCAAAATACATTACATACAATTATTTTTATATAACAACTAGCCTAGTCTTCTAACCTAGTCGGTACCCTACATAAGAAGCCGGGTTCGAATCGTGGTCAGAGCATTTATTTTTATTTATTAATTACCAAACATAGTGCGAAAAACTTAGTGCCAACGACTGAAACATTGCCTGTTTGTAAAATATTACATTTTTAGTACATACGTCTTCCTACGTAGAAGGAGCAAGTCCAGCGATAACTCATAGGTCGCATAATCACATATGAATCGCGTCATTGTTTTCAGTTTGACTAAAAATAATTGGAAAATTACAAATTTCATCCATCTAAATTTCTATGAAAAGCCCACTAAACAATCTCCTATCAAATCTTGTTTACCACAGAATAAATATATTTATGGGAAAGCGCGATCGTAGAACATTCGCTAAAACGAAAGAGTACCTAAGTGAGACTATAGCTAGGTGAAAAATGTAGCTAAAGCATCTGGCCTATGTAGTAGTAACGTGTCTGTACACGCATGTCGGCGTTCTATATTCAGATTTTGACGTAAGTTCCATATTAATTCTCTGCACGACTACATAGCCATGGTCCTTCAATTAAGTTTTTCACCTATATCACTTTACACTTCATTTTAGCTACATTTCGCAGATAAGAATAATTTTTCGTGTCACCGAAGAGAGTGGGAGACAATTACACGGAGAGCTCCTAAGCTTGCGGCTTGCCGTCCGAATGAAACTATTAGCGAATAGTGCGGGAATTCATTGCATGTTGTCGATGCAGGTAAGTATATCATTTTCTTTCTGCTGCTTTAAGCCATCCTGGTATTCAGTGATATTCTAAAAAAATATCTGGTATACATCTAGTAGATAAGCAAACGACTGTTTTACACAATCTAGAACACACTGAAGCAATTAGGAACAAAGCAAATTAAATATTTTGCTGCACCTTACATACGGTGCCGAAAACTGATAAGCGTATGCATACACTAGTGAAATTTCGATAAGTTCTACAGTGGCTGGGTGGTCTGATTGCTCAGACAGAACGGGTTCAGGATTCGGGTTAAAACATTCTTTCATATTCAGGATTCGGTCGTTTTTTCTCAAGTGTTTGTCATGTTTCAATTAAGCGCATTCTTGAGTAGTGGCCGAAACACAAAACAGCTCTTTTACTGGAAAGCCATTTTTACATAAATCCTTATCAAGACCGAAGTATTCAGTTCAATCAGTCGACATGTTCGAGTTTGACAAGGAGTGTAAAAGTGGCTCACTTTTTTCCGAGTTTTTCAACCATCGACAACTTTATTTTTTCCCGCGACATCCCTATTGTTCCCGCGTCGTCCCGCGCGTATTGCCCGGCCGCCCGGCGGCGCATCCGAACGAACGAACGCTAACCGCACGCGACCGTGTTTACGAACGCACCTTTACCATTTTCAAATTTCGAACGATTTATTCCAAATTTGATTTTTCTGTGCAGTGCCTGAGTTTGGATTATTTATTAGTGAATTTGAAGGTGAGTTGTATTCTGTTTTGCAATTATTTTGATTGAGTACCTATTTTATATTTAGTTTTATAGTTCGATAGTTACCTTAACAGATTTAGTATGATTTTACTTCTTTTTTTTTCCTTTCACGAGGAGGCGTAAAAGATATATTTAAAGAACTTTTATGCTTTATTTGTATTTAAAGTTTCGCGAGTCTTTGTAATATTTTAAGAAAAATTACGGCTTTACTCACGTTCATTTTAGTCACTCGCGCGACATATGTCGGACAGCACAGGTCTATACAAATTCTTTATAATACTATTATGCCTTGTATTAATAGCTTCGCCTCAATATACTTTAATATCAGAACTTATACATCATTTACATTTGAATAAACATGAATCAAAAAACTTTTTTTTAACTTTATTTTCTAAATGCTCACATTCGCATGTGATTACTCATCGTATAGTTTACGTAAATTTAAAAGCTTCGACCGAGCATCGAACCGAGGTCGACGCGAGGCCATGTCTAATATTACTGAGTTGGAATGCTTGTAGTCTAAAGAAAAGTTTGAATTTTGAGTAGGTACGTATAAAATCGGCTTGTTATATAACTGAAGTATAGTTTCCTAGTCCCGATTGTCAGCTATCCGTATATATCGGGTGTGGCCTGTAATAAGAGCAATAACTTAAGGCAAATGCTGCTATAGAAACTATTCTACACCACAAACGTAGCAACATTTGCTCTTTGACTTTTGAAAATAATTTATAATTTACTAAACATGAATAAATAAATAAAAAAATCCATGCAAGCTATGTATTGTGTTTTGCCGTATTATGCCGGCGGACTATAATAGCACCACCCTAACTCCTCCCGCGATTGTCGTAAGAGGCGAAAAACGGAAAAATCCTACGGACGGGCAGCAGCGTCCGTTGAAACCCAATCTACAGCTACTGTGGTCGCCAACCCGCCTGCTAAGCGTGGCGGCTATGGAAACTACCCCCAAGATGATACAAGTTATATTTGTGGGAGGCCTATGTCTAGCAGTGGACTGCATACGGCTGAAATGTGTGTATGTGTAATGTATATTGTGAAAACTATGAAGTTCGTAGGCTGACAGTAAATGTCAACTAGACTATTGGATGCTGTTAATAGAAAATACTATTTAATCTTTTGATGACCGGTCTGGCCTAGTGGGTAGTGACCCTGCCTATGAAGCCGAATGTCCTGGGTTCGATTCCCAGTCAGGGCATTAATTTGTGAGATGAGCACAGATATTTGTTCCTGAGTCATGGGTGTTTTCTATGTATTTAAGTATTTATATGTATCTATCTATTATATATATCGTCGTCTAGTACCTACAACACAAGCCTTACTGAGCTTACCGTAGGACTAGGTCGATTTGTGTAAGATTGTCCTAAAATATTTCTTTATTTATTTATTTTATTTTTCGAAATAATCCCAAGTAATAAATTACACAATTTATTAAAATTGTAGGACAAATGTTGCTACATTAATGGTGTAGAAGCGATCCCTAAAGTTATTGCTTCTATTACAGGCCACACCTGTTATAAACAGGATGAAACTTGAATCAACAAGTAGTATGCCTTTCTAACTCCAGAAACAAGTATAGCAATTGAACGCCTTGCCTCACAAACAACAGACAAGTTTTTTTTACTAATGTTTTTTTGGTATTCATTTTACTTTTGACGATTTAGGATTTTACAAAGGCTGATAAAGCAGTTTAAATTTGTATACTCCTCCTAAATTCCTTTTTTAATCGCAACTGTCATTACAAAAAAAAAAATAGATAAGTGTAATGACAGTCTTACTAAGGTAAGATATTAAATTAGAATTTTTAATATTACCTTTAACAGTTAAATAAATGTTAAAATAAATTGTAGAAAAAATCTTACATATTTTTAATAAAAGCATTTAATTGCTACTTGTTTACGGAGTTACAAAAACATACTTCTGTTCACGATTTAAGTTTCACCCTGTATAGGGTACAGTTGACGATTAGTCCGGTTTCCTCACGATGTTTTTCTTCACCGAAAACTAAACTACTAAAGTAGGAGTTCGTTGAAGTCAAAGATTTGTTTACACTTTTGCACATAAGAATGGAGTAAGGTGAAAAAGTGTAAACAAATCTTTGACTTCAACGAACTCCTACTTTAGTAGTTTAGTTTTCGGTGAAGAAAAACATCGTGAGGAAACCGGACTAATCCCAATAAGTCCTAGTTTACCCTCTGGGTTGCAGATCAATGGCAGTCGCTTTCGTAAAACTAGTGCCTACGCCGATTCCTGGGGCTAGTTGCCAAGCGAAACCTAAGCTCCCATAAGCCGTGGCAAAATGCCGGAACAACGGGGAGAAGATGATTAGTTACTTTCAAAATTTAATAGAATTTGTTTACAAAATTGTGTTCATCTTACTATTGTAGCGTGTTAATAAGTACTCGCATGTATACGTATGTGCATACATGTTTCACCGGAACCCTCGAATCCTCTGGGTACTCCACTGTGGTAGTTAGTTTTAGGTTAAAGTGGGGCGTCGCAAAATGGAGGATGTCCAAGGGCATCGCATCAAAAAAAGTAAGGGAAGCCCTCTAAGGCATAACAATGTCACGCTAATACGATTTTAACTTCTACATATCAGTTAGCTACCAAGTTGGCTGATGTTTATCTGGTGAACATACACTTAAGATTCGGTTGGGACCGCGTCAACTGATGTACACACAGTAACACTTATAGCGTACATCGGTGGACCTTATGCCTTATATAATAAAGGTTTTTGGACCCGGGTATGTCCTTAAACTACGTCCAACAATGAGAGGTAGGGCACAGCGATGACCATCACGCTTGAATCTGGGGCAGCCCAACTGGGGAAGTACCTCCTCTTTACAGAAGACTACAGCCATAATAGCACTGCTACCTTTCAGGTATGTAGTGTTGTGTTCCTGATGGTGAGTAAGGTTCCCAGAGCTCCAACCCCCCTTAAAGGCCGGCAACGCGCTTGTGACTCCCCTGGTGTTGCGTGTGCCCATGGGCGACGGTAATTGCTTACCACCAGGCAACCCGTCTGCTCGTTTGCCGCCTATATGTCAAAAAAAAAAGGTCCACCAATGTACAGCTAAGAGTGTTGCTGTGTGTACCAATCGTAAACCGGAGCAAAACTCCAAAATTCAGACTATTCCAGTAGTAAAAATCAAGTCAGGTGCCGAAGGGCCCTGGATTTTCCCCAGGCTACCTCCCCCCACAGTACAGTCTTCCCGCTCTAACAACTGTTATATCTGGTGTACATAATCTCTGACGTCCAGCATAATAGTCAAACCCACGCCCTTGAAAGATCTATCGACCATTTTTTTCATTGGTTGCGCATACGCAAGTCAAGTTGTCGACACCTGTTTAACATAGTTACTCGTAGCTAAAACACTGTCTTGGATTTTTGAAAGGTGCGGAAATTATTAAAACAAAATCACAAAGGCGAACTTCTCTTCCAGCTAACCTAATAATAAATTAGGTTATTTTTTTACTTACAGTACAGTATCTACAAACTGAATTATTATCAGAAACCTTTTTTTAAGGTTTCAACTCCGGAGGGTTTAACACCCTCTTAGTTTTTCTTCTCTGTATGTCAGTCACAGGTCTCTTTTTAGCCTAAATGTCCAAAATTTACGATTAATAACAAATAATAATGTAATATAATAAAAACCGTGTTTTATTACTTTTGTTAGGAGGAAGTCACAAAAAAATGATACAACATATGCATGTTGTATCATTTTTTTTGTGATTTACTTAAGGTATGCACCTTTATTCACCCGCTATAGTGGTTTAAATATTTCACCCTTCAGGTGGTCACAAATAACTGAACAATTAACGCTTCTACTGTCAAGGCCATAAAGTGCATGTTCCGATATTTGTTACCATTACCACCTCCACAGCTCCGATATATCTGATATACATCCCATTAGCACGAATTCTTGCCGTTTACTTCTTCCACGTGGCCTGTTTTTTTTTTTCAAGTTGAGCCGGTCGTTCTTACGAAGTGTTTGTAATGGAGACCCTGGTTTTTGTTTATATGCCACGTAATACGCACGCGCTTGCATCTAAATCTGAGATTGAGTCAGCGCCTGCGCTGACGTGGTTTGTACTTTATGACTCTCTGACCGCTAAAATGTGTAGCAAACTTGATATGCCAAATATATCTGGCAACAAGCATTCCTTATGGATCATACATTTTTATTGGATGATAATCGCAATGATGTCTGATGTGATGACGCAAAATTAAGACAATTGAAAGCTGATTTTTAAGCCGTACCCTTACTGGCCGGTTAAATCTATACACGTTACTGCATTTTTATTTATTTTATTTTATTTAGAACACAAACAGTCATATAAAAATACATAAGTTCAAAGGTGCATACTTGCATAGTACGCACAACAATTAAATTGTTGTAACAAAAAAACCTGGAGGTTCATAAAGTATATGTAGGTAATCTCGTCATTAACTTTTATTCTATAGCAATACCTATATACATATATAGTCGTCTAGTGCCTGCAACACAAGCCTTATTGAGCTTACATATGAGTATGGCCAGGTGTAACTTAGGCCTAAAAATATTTGTTTCTGAATACCTTTTGGGCAACATTCTTTCAAACTTTTCCGAGCTAAAATATCGAAGGTAATACCGTTACTAGGGCGTATAAATACGTTACGAAATATTACGTTAATTGATGGGTCTCGTTTAGGTACTGTACATACCTATTCGGGCAAATAGTAGACTTAGGTATCTCTTTCTTTTGTATTAAGTAGAAATAGGGATATATTCAGTGAAACCTTACGAATTTTACTTAAATTACTTGTCACCTACCTACCTAATAATATAAAGTACACGTTATTATCATATATTTTTATTAAGTTAAATATTCTAAATATCTACTTCTATTTAAGTAGTTTATTTCTATCGCTTTATCGGTGACTCATTACTTTTCATAGCCAACTCGAATCTCGACACTTAGGTGTCCACATCTACCCTCGAGAACACAGCTCCAGCGACCCCACGGACGGCCGGTTAAGGCAAGCCAGAGGCAGGGGACCTGTCCCACCTGTCTGTCAGGGCACCCTATGAGCACTTAGGTACGTGGAGTCACTACTCTCCAACAGCTCGCCACAAGCTGCCCTGTGTTGACTGATTCCACTCGAGAAAACCAGTGGGCGATGAGGTCGTCACATCCCTACGCCTATTAAAGTAAATGTTATTAATTTATTATCATATATTTTTATTAAGTAATTCTAAATATCTATCAATCGTTTTATCGGTGACTCATTGCTAACTCTTAAAACCGAAAGATTCGCTCATTACAATTATCCTTATCTATTTATACTCCGTTATTTTCGGCCGCGATTCGATCTGGCGCTTATAATAAGAATATGAGAGCTCAGCATTAGTCAGAGTATTTTTAACAGTATACGATTAGTGTTGTGACATGAACGGAAACTTGGTTATCTGAAAGAGTAATAAGTGTAACAATAGTACCCTAACCATGAGTTGTGACTTTGAGGTTTCCGATAGGTATACGCGAGTATCGAGAGTTTATTATCTGTGCATCTTGTTCGCACTAAAATAGTACAAATGAGATGCACAGAAAATATTAACACGATTGCTTAACAAAAACCAGTGCACGGTAGAATACGGTTGATGTTAAACTTTAGAGCGCTCTAAATTAAAGGTGGTTTTCATCATCAGCATCATTTCAGTTGTAAATCGTCCACTGCTGGACATAGGCTTCATCCATGACTTGTATCATATTGGGGGGTAGTTGCTATAGTTGCCATTGCAAATGTTGTTTGCCTCTCGTGTAAATAGTAACTTTGCTTCCTTGTAAAACAAATCACAATTTCTTAATGAGATTTGATTAGGAACTAATTGTATTACGTCAAACTAATTGAATGAGTGAGACAGTTATTTTATGACTTAACCAAAATGGAATCGGCTTCAAACACAAAATTAAATTAAATTCGACCTTGGACTATCCGTGTAAAGTTCAGTTTGGCGACACGTGGAAGACCAATACGAGCTAGCGAAAGTTAGTTGCTATTGTTAGCGCCGGGATCTGGGCCAGGTGTGGAATGCGTTGCCCAATATTTTGTATAATAACGCGTACAGGTGCAGCGGGATACATTTAGACTGAGACTGGACACCTGAGGCAGACGGTCCCTACAAACTGATTTCCACCAGATTGCTTGTTCCCATAGTTAAAGAAAAATTCTTAGGATAGACTATTCTTGAATAGACGTTTCACCATTAAAATAGTTTATTTCTAACCTAAATGTCAGTTGAGCGTGATGCAGAGGATACGAGATGTGGTGACATGGAAATACCTAAAAGTTTTTACTAGAATATTTTCAACTGTTCGTAGCATTTAGACAATTGAGACTTGAGTAGGTGTTTAATCTTAAAATAGAGTAATGTGCTGTTTACATGTGGGTTGTTGTTTATTAAAATTTTGAAACAACAATATTCGATGTGTATAAATAGGTATTACGAAACATAGTAACATTTTATAATATTAGTATATGGATATAAAATAAGCAATAAGTATAAATATATCAAAGATAGCAGACCACAAAATTATATAAATGCATGCGAAATAAAAATTATAAAATGGTATAATTGGATTACCTTCATCTTACTGAAAAACGGATTGTATGGCCACTGTATACATACCTAAACACAATATATCACTGTCAAAATTTCAATTTTATTATTATTCCTAACGAGTGCATAGTAAGGAGTACATAGGGCCAGGGTGACGTCACAATTATACTGTACCATTTTGTAAGGAGCTTTTTGAGCGAAGAGTGCAAGTGTTAGACTTTGGTAATCTTTTTAAATATCATATAGCTCACTGTCTCTAACATTTGCTTCTCATAACGAAACGACTCGATTAATAGCATAAAATACAAAAATTAAAACATAGTATAAGTATTTTATACATAGACAGACAAAACAGATCGATGGAAAACATGCTTATTTACTCAATAACAGATGATTATAAGAGTAACAGACATTCACAAACATGTACAGTCAAGGTCAGAGAAATGCATACGAACAAAGTACAAAAATATATATATACATTCACCTTATTGTCTTAATATTAAAGCACTGTCATACATATTTTGGAACTTTTTCCGTATCGATAACTTTTACCTTGACTGTACAGATAACAAATGACACTAGAACATTAAGTGGGCGTCACGAATGGACTCACCTCAGCATATTGCTAGCTTTGCAGCCAGCGCTGAACGTCCGTAGGGTCCATTCGGTGCTACCACAGATAACAAAAAGCTACATAAAAAAAATATCGTCGACAAATAGTCGCGACATCTGCAGGTGTCGCACGATCGTGGGTGGATTGATGGCATGCCCGGTGGTCGAGCGTCTCGCACACCTCATATTTTACAGGCGTGTAATATGGCCGAATTGTCTGACAGACAGATGATTTAAATGAAAGATTACTGGTGCCGAGAGAAACTGCCAGAACAGAAAGGACGGCATTGTAGGGCATAGAGCTATAGTGAGCCTTATCTGTAACAGAAAATAAATTAGTAAGAAAGTAAAATTAATACATTTATCTAAGAATCTTATAAAATTTTATAACCTTCTACAAAAAAACTACTAAAATTAAATATAACTTAAAAAGGGGAGACAAAGTACTTATCTAAAAACGACACTCAAATTTTTGGCCTTTCTTCATCACTAGACCACATCGCTATGGCAATTAGTGATATTTCTTTACAAGTGACAACAAACAGACAAACAAACAAAATAATATTGTAATATATTTACATTTCTAATATTACAAATCATTATCTATAGCGTAACGGGAAGCGTCAAGTTCATTATTTTTAACTTTATCAATCAAATCGCGAGTCTCCTCGTCCGCGGATTGTGCAATTTTTGCCCTTTTTTTTTGGTTTGTTCATGTGGCAGACGTTTACAGGATTTCGACTTAGATAGCTACGTTGCATCATTACTCCTTTTCGGTAATAATCTCATAGATTTCTTAAACAAGTATTTTAATCATCGCAAACACAAGTCTTACAAGAAAATGCTATTACATATGATTGAATCTTTGGCCTAAATGTGAAGTACTTCTGCTGTCTACACCTGGAAAATTGGGTCAAGATCACATAAACAGTTCCGATTCGTGTACCCATTAAACATCTTTCATCGAAGGGTTATTTATAGAGTTCAGCTTCAGTGTAGTTAAGTTGTAATACGGATAGCAGCTTAACTTTTGTATTATTATTTAACATATATTGCCTTTGTAATAGCAGTACTTTTTTTTTATTTTGCAGAAAAAATTAATTTGCTTCATCCTTTCACGATGTTGCCAGGTGTAACAGCAGGAGTACCTACACTTTGAGTTAAGGCCTAAGATTTTTTTTTTGCGACAGATTTAAGAGTTGGTCAATTGATTCCATCTTAGCAGATGTTAAGTACGTACATTCTGAGCATGTATGGGATTTTTAATAAAATAATTACTCACTAATTACATTTTCTGCAGCCTACACCTTGTATGAAATTGGATATATACATAGTTGTGTATATATATTATGGGAAGCGTAGTAATTAGTTATTTTATTGACAGTGTATTGTAATTTGAAGTGACCAATAAATAATTACAATAATAGATTACTTTAAATACAATTTCTATCAATGATGATGATTTCGCCAATGTTAAAGTAATTAAAACTAACTACTTTGGCTCAGGGACCCAAAGAGGGTCTTGGCCTCCGAAACGAGAGCACGCCATCTGTCCCGATCATGCGCAGCTTCTTGCCAGTCACTGACTTGGAGAAGACGCAGATCCGCCTGCACACTGTCCTCCCAGCGGTATCTGGGTCGCCCAACTGGGCGGCGACCAGTCGGTCGTCCCACGTACGCTCTCTTGGCAGCACGATCCTCTCCCATTCGGAGTAAGTGACCGAACCAACGAAGTCTATGTGATCTTGTCACGTCGATGATGTTGGGTTCAGCCACCAGCTCCTGGATCTCTATGTTCTTACGGACCCTCCATGTGCCGTCGTCTCTTTTGACAGGTCCCAGGATCTTACGCAAAACCTTCCTTTCCGCCACAAGGAGCTGACTAAAGTAATTACTTATAGCAAATCAGTAGAAACTAATAAGTTTGTTCTTAGAGCTTGACATCGTTCGGTAAAGTTGCGTTTTGTAAAGTGGTAGCTGGACTTTACAGAAAGCTACGAGGCGCCCGCGGCCGACTACAGGTGTTGACCAAATAATGGTGAAACGCGTTTTGAAATTGATTATTCATTAGCTGCACAATTCAACGTTAAATCACTGCATAATCAGGTATCGATGTTACACACTAATCAACGATAATAACATAAACAAAAAAAATATTCTCAAAATGACTTCGCCATTTGAGGCTCAACCGAAAGTCCAAAGTAATAGTTGAAATTTTCCTGTACGAAAAGTTAAACAGTTTGATATGGGATGGCAGCCCATATTTAAGTATCAGTTCGTTGAATAAGTGTGGTCCAACCCACCTAAAGGCGTCATTTCGAACATGACACAAATAACAGCAGGTTCCCAAACGCGGCTTACCTAGCTCCTAATTTCAGCTTATTCTGGTAGTCCCCGATGTTTGTCATAACGATTTATGACCAAAACTAAGTGGGATAATGTCTCTGTGGAATGGTAAGTCGCAGTTAGTGTTAAAATTATACCTGGCGAGCGGCCATGGGATATTATTATACTGTCAGTGCCAAATTTCTATTACAGTACTATATAGCTGTCCCTTTTCTGGCATGCTTCAGCTATTTAGTCCGAGTGACTAAGCCGTGGTATAGTAATAAATGTAATAATGCATACGCACTCAGATTATTAGATAGGGTATGAATCAGGCAGGTAATTAGTGATAGTGCACTGAATGCATTAAATTTATAATTAGGTCAGATTCTAGCAGCTAGATTATCTAACATGGTATATTATCACTAGTGTCAGGGTAGACACATACTTAAAGTTATTTACAACAATTTCAGGGAACTAGATGACCCTATAGTATTTAAATAATTTGCTAAGATGTAAAACATGTAATTGTGCCTAAAACTTGACCATTGTTTCTTATTTCAATTTATATATCTATTTATTTATCTTATTTTTATTACTTATTAATATTTATGAACTCAGTTATTTATTTTATTAATAAATAATATTTGAGCCAAATATACAAATATCTCTACCAGTCCGATTGCGGATTTCTATACTGACGTGACCTAGGACCTAGACTTACTGATCTGTCGTTAGTAGTGACGTGACTTCTAGTTTTTGACCATCCTCAGCTACACTGGCGCCAAACCCGTTTGTCGCAAATCGATCTAGCAATAACTATTTTCGAATTATTTAAAGAATATCGGTTTCATGTTTCTACCTTTAGTAGACTTTTTGTAAAACACTGTTTAAAATTCAACATACTCTCGGATTGATGTATGAATATCTTAAATTGTGTCTATTTGGTAGCCTACAGAACACCCTTACAGAAGGCATTAAGGCTTTGCGTAACTATAAATATCTTCACTATAGTAAATATTGAGTTACACAACAAACTTACTACGAATCCCCAAAATATAGGTATAATCTCATTGTATTTCAACTTAGTGGTTTGTCCGATGTTTGCAGGCAACCTTGGTGAGCACCGCACACCGCATAGCAAGAATAAGCTGTGATCTCACTACAGTCCGAGCCGAGCGACCGCTGCATGGTAAACAACTGATTCAAAATGGCTGAGAACGGGTAAGACAAATCTCTTCTATTTATCTTTATTTTACTTGCTTTATTTCTGTTCAAGTGTTTGGTAAATCTCTGTTGTGCGATCATGAGTATATCTGAAGACGGATTTTATTGAAGATTCGCTTCGATAGCATATATGGTCCGTTTATAAATGAAAGTGGTTATCGATGTTAGAAAGCAAGAGATGATGAAGTACAAAAAAGTCAACAAAGAATTTCTATATAATATATTATTTGAATTATATATTAAACGGAACTTAATCGCGTTAAAATCGTTACCTGTACCCTTACCATGAGTTACCTTTACCACGAAGCGTTATCGAAAACCTCAATGTTACAACTCATGGTAAGGGTACTGGACCGTGAACATAGAAGTCACTACCGAAACGTCAGCCGAAGTGTAGTTTTAACGCCATTAGGTTTCGTTTAATTTGTAAATTATGTGTGATAAACTGTGAGAGTTTAAATCAATATATATTATTTGAAATCACCCCACAAAGCATCCACAACCCAATAGAGCACCCTTAATCAGTGTGTGTTGTTAACGCGACAGGTCAATCAATAATTATCTGAGTTTTCAAGATTTGGTGAGATAGACACTTCGTGAACAATTACAAGATAGTATATTTAAAACCTTTGTATTAACAATTACTTATATGTATTCTTTAAAAGAGTATGGTCATTACATAGATGTGGGCAGGTGACCGTTGTCCTAGCGGCACTGTCCACTGTCCACGTGTAAAAATAACGTCTGGCGCTGTTCCAGGTTCGGACCGATGGCCGGGCACGTCGGCAGGATACCGAACTTCGGGAAAACTCAGGTCAATGTAAGTGATATCTTGTTTTTACAACGATTTGTTGGTCAGTTTTGGACACATAGGTATTTATTACCAGACCTCACTGCAATAAACACTTTTAGAGCTATTCTTAGTTCGTATAAATAGATGCCACAAACGAGGTACAAAACTCAGTAACTACTGTCTCAGAAGTTGCGCTTCGCCCTACATTTTGATTGCTCTGTTAAACATTCTTTAACTTTGTGTTTCAAAACTATGTATTTTTTTTAATGCCCGCTTGTTAAATGTTAATAAAACATAAAAATTTACTTGCAGTGTGTTAATTATATTTTATTTCTGATTTTCAGCCTTTGGGCAACAATGAGCCCCCTGCATGCATTCAGAACGCGATGATGACGAAGGATAAAAAGCCGTTCACCTACACGCCAGGAGGTTTGGACCTGTCGCAGATCCGCACGCCCAGCATGGCCAGACGCCTGGCGAGGCAACGGTCGCAAGAGGAGAACGAGCAAGCCTACGCTCAACAAAACTATGCCCCTCAAACCAACGGCGGAGGATACCAACCACAGGGAATCCCTAAGCCTCCTCCTCCCCCACCACCTGGAATACCTGCTCCACCCCCACCACCCCCACTAGTCATTGAAGTACCAAATTCCAAATCTCCTAAACCTGTGCCTTTAGGTGAACGACCTGAAATAGTTATCCCTGACAACCCGATCGGGATGCTTAGGAAAACTAACAGCCCGTACCATTGGGAAGCAGAAAAAGCAGATGCACTGCGAATGGGTCCAGTGCCAAAGTTCGTAGAAAAGGTCCCAAGCCCGTTGACGGTGAATATGCCTCCATCTTCATTCTCAAACCAGGCACCTCAGTACACGCCTCCATCTCAGAACACGAACTATGCATACAACAACCAGAACAGGCAACCAGAAAGCCCACTTCACAGACCCGAAGCTTTATATGCTCACCAAAAATCAAATTCTCCAAATGTGAAAACTCCTACAATAGAGCTGTTGCAAAGGCAGGATTCTCAGTTCAACAAGAGCCCTCAACCCTTTGGGGGACAGTCGCCTATTAGCAATGGTTCACCTTATTCTCCTAGCCCTAATAATAATTGGAGGCAGCCGGAGAGAAGAGAATCTCCTGCACAGAATGTGAGCAATAGCCCTCAATCTCCACAGGTAAATCGCAGTCCTTTCACACCAAATCAGCAATATTCTCCCAACTTCCAAAATCAAAGCCCACCAGTTAATTCAAGTCCCGCTTTTCACACTTTACCTAGAGTTGGCCAAAGAAATCAGGAGGTTAACAATGTACAAAACAAACAATACCAACAATCAAACGATAATTCTGATCCTACTCCTTGGCGGACGCAAACACTTAACAGAAATCCAAGGGAGCAGGAGACCCAGAATACTGCTTACAATAATCAAAATGTCAATCAGCAAACGTATAGCCCTCCATGGAAGACTAATGAAGCGAATAATAATGAAATTGCATACACTCCTCCGTGGCTGCAGGCAAATAAAAACCAAAGTGCAAATCAACAGCAGTACACCCCACCATGGGTAACGGCACAAGATTCCAACAATAATGGGGTTCAAGAAAATAATAATTCACCTTGGAGGTCTTCAGACAATAACAATAACAGAGCCGCCCAATCTCCACCGAAACCTCCGCAGCCCCAAGAACAACCCCGTTATCAGACATCAATGTCGATCCCTGTTACACCGAAGCGGCAAAACCCGCCAGCCGACTACAATAGCACTCCTCCGCAAAAAGAAGTTGTCTACGTTAACCAGGAACCTGTATACTTCTGCCCAGAAAGTCCAAAATCGATACCTCCTTGGGTCAAATCACAGAAAGAAAAAACGAAAACCCCTCCTCCTGAATGGGTTCAGCGCCCGCTGGATAACAGAAGAAGCGTAACGAGGGACTTGGTGACACCACCTAGAGAAACCACAAATCAGGAACCAGAATGGGTGAAAAAGAGTAACGAAATGCAGAGAGGAATCCGCGATGTTATAAGTCCGCCTAAATACCAGCAGACCGCTCAGCCGTCGTGGTCGACACGTCCGTCAGACAATAGAAAAAGCCTGCCAAGGGAAACGCCTGGCTCTCCTGGCAACAGAGTCATTCCGATTCAAATGGAAGTATCAAGTACCGACACGAGGGACCAAGGTAGACAGGGGCAAGCTCCGCAATTGAGGATCACTATCGGTATGAATCCGAATGGTCCTAGCGCTGGGCCGCAGCAGGGTCCGTACTCTCAGCCGACTCAGCGTATCATGCGAGTGCTGTCACCGCAACTGGTGAGGATGGACGATGCACAGCCTCAACATGAACTGCCGACTCTAAGCAAGCACTTGACGAGCAACCAAGATAATCAGCCCAAGACGCGGATAATCCCCATTCAAATCGAAGGTGGCGGTAATGGAGCTAACAAAAGGTAAATCTTATTCATTATCGTATTTTTTCCGGTGAACCTTAACTGAACTTTCTGGTAAACCAATGAATGAATTTTGAAGTGACGTCCATTATCCAATTTTAAAATGTAACTACTTCTGCCCTGATGTTAACTTCCAAGTTGCAAATAAAATATGTGACTTAACTCGTGGGTCTATAGATACGGCCAGCATTAATAGTAGCAGCTAAGTACGTCGAGTATAGCTTAACACATTATTCCTATACATATCTATATCGATATATTCGCCAACTTTGGTTGCAACTATTTGACGCTGGTTATACATTTGAGTACACCTGCCCCATTGTTTTCTCAAACCAAACTCCGAAAAACTTTATTCAAAAATAATCTTAAGCGCTCCTTCGAGGTGTTGACGTTAAGGTCTCGCAAATTATTCTTCCAAGTTTTCCTTTTAGCATAAATGAGTAGGAACATATTTTCCGGCTATAGAATATTTATGTGGTCATTTTTCAGCTTCGGTGGGCGGTACTGAAGAGCTGTTTGCACTCGTCCAAAGTAAACGGAACATTTTTATGCACCGCTTGTGTACAGTCGGGATCTCATATATCCAAGTGACGGTTGTTGAATGTCAATACAGACTTTTGGATTGTAAGAATTGAAGATTGTTGACGTTTGACCTATTTAGCAATGCAAAATGAAATTTGTGTAAATAGTTAAGACATACTTTTTGTTTAACTCACACATTGTGACACATTGTCCAGTAAAACGATTGATATAATAACTCCGTCGCTCTTCTGTAAAAATCAAGTCAATATAAGATGGATAAATCACATAAATTCGATGAAGAATTAAGTTATTTGGCAGATTTAAGTCCATCAGTGATGCGCCATACTTAATTCAAAGCCAATGCAAATCTTGAAAAACTATTTACATAAGAAGCCTAAATTCACACGAATTTGGAGTTTAAAAAGCTTAAGCATTTTGCAAACCTCACCATCTTTGATATATATGAGCCCGACTGTGCAATGAATCAGAACGCTTGCTTACATATATACTTAGCATCTCGCTTGCAAACATTCTAATTTTGTTAAATTACTTTACTAATGAAGTTTCTCCTTGAGCGCGTAATTGGCTGTAAATGCTGATACACTGTTCTAATTACTGATTACACACCATTGAAGCCGAGTTGCGATTTTTGAAGCCATTATTGCTTTAATTGGCATTTAGTTAAACTAACATTATGATATGATCGCGTATTAAAGATCGCGGTCTGAGCCCTGTACCCTCACCATGAGTTGTGACATTGACGTTTTCGATAACGAGTATCGAGTTTACTATCTGTGCATCTCGCTTGTACTATTTTAGTGCGAACGAGATGCACAGATAGTAAACTCGATACTCGTTATCGAAAACCCCAAAGTCACAACTCATGGTAAGGGTACTGAGTGTAAGTTTTTAACGTAACTTTACATTACGAACGCGTTTGCGATTCCCATATAAATAACATTATCACTTACGCGTTCGTAAACGTTTTCTTATGTCAAAAGTAACTTGCTCTAGAGCCTCAGATGGAGTAAGATGAAAAATAAAAACATAAAGGAACACTTAAAATGGCCGTTTTGTTTTTATAACTGCAATGATTAATTTAATCTGATCTAGTTAAGGATTCATTTCATACTAACCATTTTTTTTTTAATAGTATTTTTGTGTTTTTTTTTGCAAGTGTTTATGCCTCGTATTAAAATAAAGTTTTAGAAATAAACGTAAATTCTATAATGATATTCAATCATAATAATTGTAAAGAAGCGGGTAACTCACGTTTTATAAGACGAATATTACTCGACATGTTATAAGACTCACTCTCTTCTCTTCGTCGGTCAGCCAAATGATTATGCTCCTCGTTACACCGTGAAACATGCCGAGCAATATTCGACTTATGAAACGGCGGTTACCACGCGCTTACATAAAATTAATATGGTATTTATTTCTTCAACTTTTATATATTCTCCATCAAGTTAGTCAATGCCTATATCCCATGGTTCCAGGGTGTTCTACCACAAGTTCACGCAGGAGCCTCCACGGCAGTCCAGGGCTTTCCGGGTGCTGCAGGTCATCACGGGCACCCAAGACTCGGACCACATACAGAGCATGGAGATCCAACATGGATTCACTGACCTATAGCATCATTAAAATCTTGATTGCCATAACTCTTAATTGGGCATAATTCATCATTTACATAGAATTAGTAATAGAAAATATATTATTTTTTATTATCTATCTATTTATTTGCATATTATCTATGTATTTATTTGTATATTATCTATGTATATATATTTGTTATATATTTACGACCGGTTTGGCCTAGTGGGTAGTGGATCCTGCCTACTAGTATGAAGCCGACGGTCCTGGGTTCAAATCCCAGTAAGGGAGTTTATTTGTGTGATGACCATAGATATTTGTTCCGCAGTCATGGGTTTTATATATATGTATTTATATATTATATGTATTGTTGACTGAGTACCCACAACCAAGTTATATTGAGCTTATCGTGGGGCTCAGTCGATTTGTGTAAGGATGACCTGCTAGCCTAATATGGTCCGGTTTTTATCATTTGTCACACTATATGTCACGCTCCAAGACGTTTACGAGTGCGAAAGTGACGGATAGCGCGATAAAATGGCAACCATGCTAAATGCTCGGTAATATTTCATTATACATATATATTATTTATTTATACCGGGTGTGGCCGGTAATAGGAGCTTTAACTTTAGGCATTGTTTCTACACCAAAAACGTAGCAACATTTGTTCTACGACTTTTGAAAATAACTTATAGTTTAATAAATATTAATAAAAAAAGATTTTCCAAGCAAGCAATGTATTGCAAAAACTATCAAGTTTGTAAGCTGTCAGTAAACAAGTCAGCTAGACTATTGGATACTGTTCATTGAAAATGCTATTTACTTTGTTCGAAAAATTCACAAGTAATAAATTACCCAATTATTTAAAGTTGTAGAACAAATGTTGTTTCGTTCGTGGTGTAGAAGCGATCCCTAAAATATTTGCTCCTATTATAGGCAACACACGGTATATATCTTCGTCTTGTAAGTCCAACACAATCTTTTTATTGCTATCAGTTTGACTACGTCGATTTGTGTTGGTTTACCCCCACACTATACATTATTCATTTATTTATTTTATCTTAACCACACATTGTATTAAACGAGATGCCTAACAGGCCTAATATGTGCACGGTTTTAGAAAAAATATATTATGCCAAATGATGAATTATGACAGTTGAAAATATGTAATCTGACAGGATCCCGTCATCAGACCGAGGTGGATCCCGACATCTATATTTTCATATAAAATATTTTAGGAATAGTTTGTCGCACATTTGCAACGAAAGGTACGCTAAGGTATTTCAAATAAATTATAAATGCTATATTGTTATTACTAACTTTATTTTTTCACTATTTGTTGTTCATTTGTAAAAAGGTTACAACACAAAAATAAAGTATTTTTTGCGGATCCACTTTAGCTGGACAAATAAACAATTCATCAAGTCAAGTGCGAGTATAGTTTTGTGAGTTTAAATTTCAATGGTAAAGTTATATAACAAATTTAAAAATAAAATATTAGTGGTAACAGGCTTTCTATTATTTCACAAGCACCGTAAGTTTTTTCGGCGCCAAATCTCTATGAACATGTTTTTGCACTATTTTATATAATTTTTTAAAGAAATTAACTATCTGCTTGTGAAATAATTAGATAAAAACTATTCTAATACCGTACGAAATGTATTTGATACTTGTATATTCTTACGGTTTAAATGTAAGCACGGTTCGTCAAACTAGACTAAACTGGGTAAATAATATATTTTAATAAATTATTTTGTAACGTAATATGTTATTTAATAGGAGATATGTACATAAAATGAAAACGTATGTAATGCTTTTAATGTGATTTAACTAATGCTCGTGAATTTGCCTACGGCTAGCTTACCAAAGAATATTTTAATAAATATTATTATTTATGGTTAAGTATAGGTATTTTATTTTTGAAGAATAATCGTAGTGCTAAAGCTGATATTTGCTTGCAACAAAGTAAAGTTGTATGATGTCCTTAACAGAAAAATAATAATGTGCAAGCGATCGTTCTATTTACTTATAAATAGTTATATTATGTAAATTTATTTATAAAAGTAGATAGTAAAAATATTTGAACTATCCGAGTAATAAGTTACCATTAGATAGTACCTATGTGTTAAATTTTTAATATTGACTAATTGCGAGAATAGAAAATATACCGCCAAAACACATATCATACTAACGTATTTATGTACTAAGCATATATATCCAATAAACTGAAGTAAATGGTATTCGATTATATATTTATGTTTTTATAATTTATATATTATACAATTGTGTGTCTTTATATTTGTTTGTTGCCTATTTATATGTTTATTTATGTACCTTGTGTTTATGTCTATATATTTATTTATTTATAACTAACTGACACGCTTTCGATTTATTTCCAATAACGAAAGTAATTCTGAAAATTCCAACGCATGATTTGTTACATTTAACAATTAACAAAAATGTTTCTTTTATTGTAAAGTTTTTTTTAGCTCTTTATAGTCGAAAATCACGAGGCAAAAATTACCTTACAACGTCGACTTTTAGCATTTTTTTTAACAAAAATCACTGGGACAATCAATTGAGTTAATATGCCAACATTCAAACTTTTTTGTTCGATGTTATTTACAATAAAAGAGACGGCTTTTTACCTTCGTAGAAACTGATCGATAATTCAACTAAATCGATTAATATTCAAGTTAGCCCATAAACCACATGCTGTTGCTAACGGCAATATAAATAAGTATTAGATTTAGCAATGATAAAAATATTTCTTGAACAAATATATCGATCAGTAAATGATAGAAGTTTTGAAAATTAACTTATTAATTCTTGAAGCAGACAAGGGGTGTGGCATTCTAGTCAGTGTGATCTTATATAAGTATTTGCGTATTAAATATATTTATATACGTAATAAGAATAATTTACAATTATTTAATTAGCTTAATTAATATTGTTATTAAATTATCTGATATACGAATTGATTCATAATAAAATGGTGAAAGTTCCTATGTTTTATTATTTAACCGTAATTTTCCTCACGTTTATCCCTGCATTTTGCTCTGGTTAGCTAATGGAGCCTGGGTTCCTCACGCGTATAATAAATAGGCACTAAGTATTGGGGTAGCCACTAGATTATAAAAGAGGCTATTTAATACATAAGGGGTGCTAGTTAAGAGGAAAGATATCCAAACATACTATGACTTGATTCGCTGAAGAGTATCTGATAAGCTGGCAGTTTACATATTACTGCTACTGGACTGAAAATAACAACATGATTAGTTTTTGAAGTACGCGCTAGATGGCGATGTTCCTTGTTGTGGAGATCCCGAATCTCTTTATAAAGATTTTTCTCTGAGATCCGTTTTTTTGGTGTTCTGTTTCTAATAGGGATAAAAAGTGTATTATAAACCAGTGATACTAGAATCGCCATAAGTCCAGAATTATGCTCTCCATACATTTACTAGGGGAAATTTTCGACCCTACCCTAATGTATGCGACAGTTCTTTTAAAGAAGAATAAAGGTGATAAAATATTTATTCTCATTACTCCTAGAAATAATAGCTACGAAAGTCAAAAAGAAGAGTCCTTTATAAAACAAGGACATCAATGCCACGAAGATTTTAAAATCTTTATAGTGGACCTAGTTCTCCTGTTGGTCTACTCTAACTGTTCTTAGTCCGTATAGGACGGACTTTTTACGGAACCTCATAATGCAGTGGCTGTTGGTTCGACTAGAAACATCTGAACAGGAATTCCATTCCTAGAAACAATAATAAATATTATACTTTAAGATGTAAATCTGGTGCCTGATGAAGGGTCGCGCAATAAGCGGTTTAAGAGGAATTTCCTCCCGCGATCGCTCCAGCTGTGGAATGAACTCTCTGCCGAGGTTTTCCCTAGAGACTACTGTATGAAGTTCTTAAAAAAGGAGTGTATAGGTTCTTAAAGGGTAGGTACGGGCATGCAAATCCTCTGGAGTTGCACGCGCCCAGGTAACTGCTTACCATCAGGCGGGCCGTAAGCTTGTTTGCCACTATCGTTGTATATAAAAAAATCTTATTTTCTTTAACCGTGCGCACGCCAATGTGACCCTCGCATGCGCGACGGCACATTAATTACACAGAGCGCGGGATTTATTTACGGATCTATAAAGTGACGTCGCCGGAAAGATGTTTATCGGCGCAAATAGATTGCCTCGAAGATACGGTTTTGTTAAACAATAGATTCATTAGATAATTGTAATGGTCTATATATATGTATAAAAACAGTCGGCAGAGTTACACCAATTATAACAGAACTATTTAGACTAGAAAATATTTGGTCATCACATGATAACAGCACACCTATTAAAAATAGAAAAAATAACTGTTGGTCCAGGCAATAGGTACGAAGTCGTGGGATCAGATAGTTTCATGTAAAATATTACTTTGTTGCGCTTATGAGTTCCGCTGATAAAGAAATTTGATACCCATAAAACTGGTAAATAATGAAGAATATATATAAATACTCACATGTACGTGACTTTTCAGGTATGACTAGTGAATCCCTAGCGATTTGGACTGTCAAATGAACATGAATTTGGCGTAGACTCACATTACATACATCATTAAATACATTTCAGCCATATGCAGTCCACTGCTGGACATAGGCCTCCCACAAATATGACTTCTATCATCTTGGGGGTAGTTGCCATAGTCGCCACGCTTGGCAGGCG
This sequence comes from Grapholita molesta, assembly GCA_022674325.2. Classification (NCBI taxonomy): domain Eukaryota; kingdom Metazoa; phylum Arthropoda; class Insecta; order Lepidoptera; family Tortricidae; genus Grapholita; species Grapholita molesta. The sequence goes on along the minus strand of CP053121.2, from coordinate 4,264,028 downwards.
GGTTGGCGACCGCAGTAGCTATAGATTGCGTTTCGTAGCGTTCCTGCTACCCGTCCGTAGGATTTTTCCCTTTGTCGGCACACACCCGCGGGAGTAGATGGGGTGGTGATATTCTAGTCAGCCGGCATCACACTGCAACGGCGTAGACTCAGTATGTATTTACTAGCGATTGTTAGCTTTGCACTGCTAGACATAGGCCTTCCTTATAACCGTCTCAAGGAAAGATCTATCACACAGCTACCATTGTATTTGAAGAGCCGGTATGAAAGACCTGACGGAAGAAATTGTGAAATATTTTTGTGAAGATGGTGTCGCAGGTCTTACAACTTATGAGCCAACTGTGCCTTTATTGTAATATCACTGGAATGTTTAGTTAAATACCAATTATAACAACGGGCCTATATAAAAAAATTACCGGTCTTTAGGGTAAGTCTTAAGACGCCAGTAGCATTTTTCAGTATTTTCTGGCAACTTATTTATTAATAATATAGTCACAAGATCCGCTTGGATTCACTTACAACGTTGAAAGGTTATTATTTTGAAGTATACTCTAAATCCATTTTTTTTTCTTGGTACTTAAGCCCATAATTTTCTCTTGCTCAATATTTGATTACCTATTGAGATTTTATTCGTGAGAGTTTTTTAACAAGCTGCTTCCTATCAATTTGGTGTATTTCAACATTGATTTCCTCGATGATACGGTTGCAGGGACCGTTTTTGTATATTTCTCCAAAAGTCGATAGATGTCGCTCCTATTATTTATAGCGAGTAGTCATAATTAGTCCCCACTATCGGCGGTAAAAATTGGTAACTGTCTAAGAACTTTACATCTACCAATTTGCACCGCCGATAGCGGGGTCTAGTCATATTGCTTTCTTTACTTAGTGTGAGGCCTAAGTGAACGCTCGTGGCATGCAGCGGGGCGACGCGTGCGATGTGTATATCAAACAAATGTAAACCTATGTAAGTGGACACAGTACACGCTGCTCACATCCCTTGGAACCTAGACGTGACGCTGCGTCCTGCCTTATACTCCACGTAGACCTTATACTTGGATATTATTCTTGCGTCTTTACATAATGATTAAGATTCAGTAGTCGGTAGGTAAATTTAGAAATGTAAAGTTTAAAAAACTTGTAAAACGAAGTCGTTTCCAGTGGCCAATAAATTTGAAATCACATCCTGGCAGCGGTTGCCTGGCGAATAAATTGGCAGCGAAGCGGACCGCGGCCGTGACGCGACGTGCGTCTACTGACGACTTCGCTAGTTTCTCTGTTTTACATACCCACTACATTGGTTCTTGGTTCCGGTTTATAAAGTTTTGAAAACATTCTGTAGTTATCGTATAAAATAACGCAGAAATACATAATGTACAGTAATATTTCAAAAGTTTTTGTCGCCTTCAAATTGTTTAACGTTGAGATATGTCTATTTATGTAAAGCGATGAAATGGTAGAGACTTTTTTGGTGTATCGTTTCATTTGATTCGTTACTATTAAATTGATTGACTTTTTGCCTTAGAATTCAGTGAATAAAATAGTATACATTTTTATTTCCTCGCAATGAAAATAAAACATAAAGCAACGAACGAACAATTCATATTAATATGAATAACTAACTCATGATCATAAAGTTTTTAGAACAAAATTACACACTATTAGATTATATTTTCGTCATGGGGTCGCGCAGCTATATCGGTAATTCGCAATATGATTTGAAACTCCGATGGCGCTAAAAAGTGTCAATACATTTACGGTAGATGTCGCTAGGCGCCTCTTAAGCTCATTGAAGGACAAATTTGCATCCTCTGAGCAAGCCTTTGTAGCTCAGTTGGTAGAGCGATGGGCATGTATCCCAAAGTCGCGAGTTCGAGTCCTGTCCGGGGCAGTTGATTTTTCCATTTTTCCTTTAATCCACTATTACTTTACCAGTTACAAGACAAAGTGCAGTATAAAAGATACGATGTCAAATCTGAAGTATTTGCAGGAATGCTGCCAAGGAAAACTTGGCTTAAATAATACCTATGCTATTATTTTTCTGAACTTGATCTTCGATGTAAGAACATTACAGTTTATATAATCAAATATGTGCTGGTTTCAGGAGTATATCGGGGCATTACGGTCGAAGATTTGCCAAAAGATATCTCTAAATCAATTTGCAATACATTTCTTATTTAAGTATTCAAAGCATAACAACTATTTTTTACTATGCGTTCAATGACTGCAGTTCATTTTTAGTGTCCGTATTCGAATAGATAGGTGTATATAGTCTAGTAACCTATTGTTTCAGCTGAATAATAGGAATTAAGTGGTCTTAATACCTTCACGTAAATATATATACATATGTTTTATTTGTTTTTTTATTTATTTTAAATAGTGTAAATATTTTGCTGGTGGCCTAGCGGTAAGAGCGTACGACTTACAATCCAGAGGTCGCAGCTTCGAACCCCGGCTTGTACCAATGAGTTTTTCGGAACTTATGTACGAAATATCATTTGATATACTTATACCAGTCACTTTATGGTGAAGGGAAACATCGCAAGGAAACTCTGGGTTGGAAGGTCAAATGGCAGTCACTTTCGTAAAACTAATGCCTACGCCAAATCCTGGGATTAATTGCCAAGCGGATCCCAGGCTCCCATGAGCCGTGGCAAAATGCCGGGATAACGCGAGGAAGATGATGTTTTTTTTATAATTTGTAAAGGCAGTGTAAATTAAATGATGTATAGGTCTGTATCTCAAAGGTAGAAGAAAAACAAAAAAAAATAATTTTTTTATGTCATAGGCGGCAAACGAGCAGACGGATTGCCTGATGGTAAGCAATTACCGTCGCCCATGGGCACCCGCAACACCAGGGGAGTCACAAGCGCGTTGCCGGCCTTTAAGGGGGGTTGGAGCTCTGGGAACCTTACTCACCATCAGGAACACAACACTACATACCTGAAAGGTAGCAGTGCTATTATGGCTGTGGTCTTCTGTAAGGAGGAGGTACTTCCCCAGTTGGGCTGCCCCAGATTCAAGCGTGATGGTCATCGCTGTGCCCTACCTCTCATTGTTGGACGTAGTTTAAGGACATACGAAGGGTCCGGGTCCAAAGAATATATATACATTATCCTTTGAAAAATTGTACGACATACAGGAATGAATACAATACAAGTACCATGCATTTTTTTTAATACCACAAAGGTGGCAAACAAGCATGCGGCCCGCTTAATGGTAGGCGGTCACCGCAGCCTATGGGCGTTTACAATACCGAGGCATCATTCACGCGTTGCCGACCCCGTAAAAACCTATTTACACTCTTTTTGAAGAACCTCATACTGTAGTCCTTTGCATTATAATCGGTTTTATCACTTTGTTTATTTATTCCTCAAAGTTACCTTGACAAAGTTGTTTCTGGTACAAGATCGTTAAACAGCGGACACATTAATAGAAATCAAACGGTTTTTGCTGACGATGTCAAAGGACGTCCCGAAATTCTTTATTTCAGTATTGTTTATAGAACATTAGCCAAATCTCAAGGAATGTCAGTTGAATGAACACTATAAAAATATCGAAGTAATAAACTGTCTACTCGTAAGAGCACTTTGCAGCGTCAGAAGTCACGAGATGTCGACTGAATAATATTTCAAACGCTTGATCAAATAAAGTTTTCTGCTTCAAAATGTATAATATGTAATGTGTTCGGTGAATTCTCCATATGATTTAAAACTCCGATTCCGCTAATAAGTGTCAACATTTTTATGGTAGATGGCGCTATTCGCCGCCTAAGCTTATTGAAGGCCTTTGAGTAAGCCTCTGTAGCTCGGTTGGTGGAGCGATGAGGTGGTGGGCATGTATCCCAGAGTCGCGAGTTCGGGTCTCACCCGGGGCAGTGGATTTTATTGCATTTTTTCTTTATTTCTAAGAATTATTTACTGTCCGTAGACTTTATGTCAAATTAAGTTTTAACGGTGGCGGCGATGATATTGGATATATTTATAATTATATATATACATTTGTTCACTTTATCGCAATGGCATGGGGTTACAAAACTGTAGGCATATTTATCAGTGGCAGCGAGTTTTTTTTGGAAAGTTGCCTTTTTCTTATATGCAGGGCTCTCAATCCCGGTATTCCGTGATCCCGCTTAATTCAGTCCTGCTCATAGCGGGATTACGAGCGGGTGATCCCGCGGGTTTTGTGGGACTGCAGGCTCAGGCCACACGTTTTCTTCACAAATATTTTCAACAAAATATCGTCCAAAGAAAATAATAATTTTGATATGTTGATAATTTGTCTTAAATTATAAGCAGGTTCCTTACAGTTTGTTTAACATAGGACGACTTTGATCTAATTTTGATGTTTTATTTATCTTATAATCGGTATCATTAATTTCTATGCGGGATCCCGCGGGATCCAAATTGTGATCCAATCCCGGAAGACCCGCGATTAAAGGTAGGCTGCGGGATTGGAAGCTCTATTCATGAGCTTCCAATTCCGCAGCCTACCAAAAACAAAACTATTGAACTTTTAGCAAGTTAGTTAAGCCTACCTAGCCTAGTACCTACATTACTACAGAGGCCGGGAAGTATGGGGTTGCCGATCGAGTATAAATATGTAGTATGTAGGATTATTACTAGGTCGGCAACCCCTTTTCACGCCGAGGTATAAATAGTGCTTTTCTCAAACATGCAATACATTAGTAAAAAAAAACTCCAAGAAATAAAAGTAATTATTAGAAAATCTAAAAGTTAACATGTCAAATAAAACAGCAAAATGTACCATAAATTGATTATTGTTTTTAATAGGCGTAGTGCCAGAATATCATGAAACCACCAATATTTTTTTAATGGACACTTATAAATTTATGTAGAATGGCAATTAAAAAAAGGATCCGCCTAAACCTGCAACCACATATTACGAAGCCTAATAAGGAACATAATGTCAACATTATAGTGCATGTTTGAGAAAAGTTTTATAAGTACAGTCGGCCAGGAAGTTGGTCTACCAGTTTTGACAAAACTTTCTGCAAGATCTAATGATCGCTAATGTTAACTTTTCTAACGGGGTTTAAGACATGCTCAACAATAATGTTACCTCCATTGGATTTTGGCACTTAAAACGCTGCTCCACAACCCACTTTATTATTAAAGGCGTAGGGATGTGACGACCCCATCGCCCACTGGTTTTTTCCAGTGTAATCAGTCAACACAGAGGCGCTACCGCCAAAAAAGATATTCGTAAATTTCGGACGATTGTCTCTGTCACTCTCATGAAGTCTTAATTGGGGTAAAAGAGAAAGATGCCCGAAATTTACGAATATCGTTTTTGGCGGTAGTGCCTCAGGGCAGCTTGTGGCAATTAATTATTATTATTTTTGTGTCTCCTTGTGGTATACTCGGGCCTATACCTACACCCTGGTCGCTTGGTAGGCTTGCGTGAGGATACACATCGAACACTTAGGGGGCTTTTATTATAAATCAAGTTTTATTTCTTGTATATTTCTACTTATCATCTTCCTCGCGTTGTCCCGGCATTTGCCACGGCTTATGGGAGCCCCGGGGCCGCTTGGCAACTAATTCCAGGATTTGGCGTAGGCACTAGTTTTACGAAAGCGACTGCCATCTGACCTTCCAACCCAGAGGGTAGACTAGGCCTTATTGGGATTAGCCTGGTTTCCTCACGATGTTTTCCTTCACCGAAAAGCGACTGGTATGTACAGTCAGCAGCAGAAGTGGCTAAGCAGTTGAGGTGTTCAAAATGACGTCAACACATCTCTATTGTCAGGAGAATAAGAGCGCGTGTAGGTCATTTTGAACACTTCACCTGCTCAGCCACTTTTGCTGCTGACTGTATCAAATGATATTTCGTACATAAATTCTGAAAAACCGTTGGTACGAACCGGGGTTTGAGTTTGCGACCTCCGGATTGCAAGTAGCACGTTCTTACCGCTAGGCTATCAGCGCTCTTGTATATTTATACTAGTACCAAGTAATTTATTTATTTATTTATTATAATATGAAAAACCAATAGCTTAAGCATATTTGTATAAGAACTAAACATACATTAAATCAGCCAATTACAGGTTCTCACAGTTAGCACCATTTTAACAATTGAAATTGACCATTTAGCGGGTACGTTAACAAGTTAACAGTGATAACAATATGATACGATACTATATAAACACAGGTTATGCATTAAATGCGGTAATTTACAAAAATGTTGAAATATCGAATAACTAAGATAAGTAAAGGGAATGCTCATAATAATCAAAGTCAAAATTGATCGAATCGACGCGGCAATGCCATTAATATACAAACAGATAAACACTTGGTCCATTAACGGGTGCCAATAAGCCGACAGTGACGTCGGTCCCACAAATTCTGTATACCTATACAACGAGTTACCAATAACGTGCTTGCTAGTGTCTACGGAAAATAAGTGTATGGAGAAATTGTAAAAAAAATACTTATGTCATTATGTTTTGGACCCGGGTATGTCCTTAAACTACGTCCAACAATGAGAGGTAAGGCTCAGCGAAGTACCATCACTCTCAATCTGGAGCAGCCTAACTGGGGAAGTACCTGCTCCTTACAGAAGACCACACAGCCATAATAGCACTGCTACCTATCGGGTATGTAGTGTTGTGTTCCTGATGGTGAGTAAGATTCCCAGAGCTCCAACAACCTTTAGGGTAGGAAACGCGCATGTGAATCCTCTGGAGTTGCAGGCGTCCATAGCCTAAGGTGCTTACCATCAGACGGGCCGTATGCTTGTTTGCCAGTGGCGTTGTATAAAAAGTCAACTGTAGCAATTTGTGGTAGAGATATCCCCATCAGATATCGGAGCTGTGGGAGTGGTCACAAATATCTGACCGGGCATTTTATTGCCTTGATACTTAAGTCGTTGTTTAGGAATTTGTGACCACAGTTTCGATTTATCTGATGGCGACTGTACTAAGCTTGCTTAAAAACTTTACTGGATTTGATGGGATTGAGACTCATATTTGGGAACGTCCATAAATAACGTGAAGATTATGGTGGATTTGAGCGTATTTGGAAACGTTTATAAATAACGTCTTAGATTATGGGTGTAAATCCCGTCTATAGCTACTCCACGTCTAAATTTTAGGTATATGAGAAGGACATTCGTGTCTAGATAAGGTAAGTTAGTATAATCGATAAGATTTGTATCGTGCAAAAAAGCATGAATAACAAAAAAAATATATACTAGGTTGTAATGAAATTGAAATTAAAACAACGAAAAACTAATTCAGGACCATAACATTGCAGATGTTACTTGATATAAGTATAGAAATGTAGATTGCCCTTTACCTTATTATTGTATTACGGGACCATTTATAGTAATATATACAAATAGGGGTATGTTTGTACCTTGGTGTCAGCTGTGTACGTTAATTCTTTCTTTATTAAAATTGAGTTCAAAGTTTAGTAGAAAAGGTCCCTTATGGGAAATTGCATACAAAAATGAAAAAGATAAAATAATTAAAATTGTTTACAAGTATTTGTTTACAAATTTTACGTATTTTGTACACTATGTCAGTGACAAACAAGGATACGGCCGTCCTGATGGAACCTAAGCAGTCACTGCAGCCTATAAATGCGTGCAAATCCATGGGACTCATATCTGATATTATAAACAACTTTAAGTTATATACATAAGTATAATAACAAAAAGGGCTTTAGGTACCTGCCTAAGTACCTACGATCATTTTAAATTTTACTTTACGTGTAGGTACTACATTTTTCGACTGACTTCAAAACATCTCTAGACGGCTTCTGCACTAGATGTATTACCTACAAAACGTAAAAAACCTACCTACATGTAGCTACTGTGGTGAACTCGGCCACAGGAACCGAATACGAAATGATGTTTTCTCAAACATGCAATGAAATATCGTCTTTACATTCCTTATAATAGACTGGGAAGTATGGTTTTTTTAGCGCGGCACGTGAAGGGGACGGAAATGGAATTTCATATAAAGGCCTAGGTCTGCAAAGTAACTTTTTTTCGTTGATTATCCATACTGTGACAAAGATGGCGGGTGTCATAGCAAACAGTTAGTTGTGATTTTGCAAATTTCATTCACGCTCGCTCGGCCGTATATACCCACTTGGCCGAAAATCCTCATTTTCCCGGCTTTTGATATAATGGAGATCAGTCAAATAAATTGGTAGTAGTTCCATTTATCGCAATAATTTCATATTCCAACAATGAGAAATAAGGGGTCCGACCGTGATTTTTTACTCCCCCTACACACCCCTACCCGGGAAGGTGAGGGGGATCAAAAATCACCTAAAATGTCCTTACGTGATTTATGAATGGTTCCTTAGTGGTAACGGACTGTTAACAGCACAGATATTGTGGACTCGTTCGGCTTTCGGGATCACTAGGTAGGTACTATGTGGATTATTTAACGTTAACTTTAAATGAAAATTACTCATAACAGATCAATATTTTTAGAAAATTTATAATAACATTTTTTCTTCGGATTGCTGTTTTGATACAAGATTAGCAAATAAATTATGTTAATATTGTGCCGTATTGTAATTATCAATATGTTTTGTCTATGGTTGGTCATAAGGGCCCTTTTCTCAAATGTATGGGAGCAAAATTGTGATTTTTACGTAACTTTGATCGTGTATAAATAAAAACCTGTACTTACCCAACCTAAGTGTGACCTGTAGAATAATAATAAGACTTTTGTGATACTCCTGTAGACTGATTAAAATATAATATAGAACATACTATACCAAATTTGTTATTGTTCTAGGAAAGATGTAACAGATAATAATAATCACATTTTAATTAAAAAATAATAATTCGTAGGCTATGTGATTTTTGTTTCTATCCTAAAATGTAAGCTCAAATATGTTCTACTATATAAAATGGTACTGATTACAACATATTAAAGGAAAAGTCGAAAAATATTTTTTTAATAGTTTCGTCCATATGAGCGTGTTGCTATTTTCAAAGGCTATTTTTTCATGATCTGGAAGTCACATTAAAAAAACAATAACTGGGTTCCAAAGAAAAAACCCTTGAGATACGAAATCAATCATAATCTATGTAACTTCCAATGGGAACACACTTAAAACTAGTTTCAAACTTCTTTTGTCGATTTCTCAAAAGTGCAGTTTTAGCATGTGTAAGTTTAATGTTTTTTATAAAAAAAAGTATGGGACTTAGAGGCATGATTTTTTTTGTATAAGATAGCTTATTTAATGTAGATTTAGGATCTGTGCTTAACTCAATACCTGCCATAAGGGACCTTTAGCCATGGACGGTCACATTTATTTAAGTAGTGGCCTACATAAATAAAATATGTACCTACATATGTATATCATTTATTTTACCAATAAACAAAAATTGTAATTTAAGGAAACATAGACCTTTCAAACTGCCACAGAGAGCAATTTCCAGCACACTGCAGTCACCAACTCCCAGCGATCCGTACGAGCTCATCCGTTCATCTTTTTTTTTATACAACGACGGTGGCAAACATGCATACGGCCTGCCTAACGGTAAGCAGTTACCGTAGTTCCCTGCCCAAAAAGTTGTTAGAGCTCTGGGAACCTTACTCACCATCAGGAACACAACACTTACCTGAAAGGTAGCAGTGCTATTATGGTTGTGGTCTTCTGTAAGGAGGAGGTATTTCCCCAGTTGGGCTTCTCCAGACTCAAGTGTGATGGTACTTAGCTCATTGTTGGACGTAGTTTAAGGACATATCCGGGTCCAAATCTATTCCAAATCCAGTCTATGGACGTCCCACACAGCGCTTTTTATCTGTGGTCACCACTCTAATACTTTTCTGACCTAACAGCCAACGACTCTCCTCTCCACAAGTAGTATCTTATTTTTAAGGGCAGAAAGAAAAGGCACTTTCATTCCCGCGTCTTATAAAACCGAAACTACTTTATGATGTAGACCACTTTACGGCTTCTATGTGAGACGTTAAGTTCAGTTTTATTGTCATTTTCCTCCTCTTTAATACTTAAATGCAGTGGAATTAATTATATAAACTGAATATTCCATATTATATTTATTTTAATAAGTCAAACATCGTACATTTTTAAATATAATTATTCATTGACTTCATTGACTATTTTTTTGATATATTTTGGGATAGCTTTATCCATAATCGAACCAGACCTACGGGACGCTCAATCGTCTTGTGTTTTTAGGTACAGTCAAGTGCAAAATTACGTAACGAAAGAATCCTTTCATAAATACGTCCTATAACCTTATTTACTGTACAATAGTTGCTCGGTTCATATTTTTGAAACTTTTGGCAGTGAACGAATTTTTACACTTGACTATACTATGCGATGATAAATATTTAGTTGCACTAACAAATAAACATACAAAAATTCCAAACTCTGTTGGAACGTATTCTGTTGTCGATTCTAAGTATCCACTATTACATATAAATACCTAAATACATAAATAGCTTCCATGAATTTAAGCTGGCAGTTCACATTACAAGTATTACTTAAAACGGGGTAGTTATGTATATCAATTTGAATGAGTTTCCGATATTTCCGCACTGTTGTAACTGCCTTATGGAATAACTGAAGTACTGCAAGAATTAACGGTGTCCGTAGTCATTCCGTGAGGATGGCGCTTGCAACAACCCGTTTTAAAACTTTGAAGTTTTTTTTTATGACAAAGGTGGTGAACGAGCAGACGGATTGCCTAATGGCACGCATTTTCCGTCGCCCATGGGCATTCGCAACACCAGGGGAGTCATATCACAAGCACGGTGCCAAAATAATAAGTATCAGTTGTCCCTGTGCGCGTCCCATGATACGGACAGGGGCAACATCCGCTTTACGTACCCCTTACATTTCATTAATTGTCGAAAGGGCCTCTGCGCGTTTGGCTCGATCAGGCTCCGCGTACGCCTTCCAAATGTCCGGAACACCATTATTCCGTGTACGGAAGAGTAACAGTTGTAGGGTCCATGACGCTGCTCCCATGCCTACGGCTCCCAGGTTTAGGGTCAAACACCCGGGTCCATCTTGTGAAAAACGTAGCTAGTCCATGCGGGAATTATTACAAAATAAACGGGACTTAGTCGTGTATAAAAACTTTAAAAATCACCTCTTACGTTTCGAGAATGACATTGTCCTCGTGGTCTCGGATTAAGACTGGCTAAAGTTCACATCAACATCTAGCAGCGCGAGTTATTCGAACTACCCGCACTTGATCTTGTTTATCAACTTGAACGTTTTGCGGATTAGGGATGTCACTCGGTCGACACACTACACCAACGATATCGGTATTTTTGACTTGTGGTATTTGACGCCTGCATTTACTAAATGGATTCCATGAGGATGAGATCCTAAAACCATGGCCCCGATTGAAATTACAATGTTTTTTGATTTCAATGGCTTCACCAACATTTCTACTATGAAATGGACGATCCGTAGAAAGGATTTTAGGATTATGAAGCTCAATCAAGAGGTTTGGTTCTTTATTTTGTGTAAAAACCGTGAAAGTTTAAATAAGTGAAAAGCTAGCATACCAAAAGCTATCATATTACATAGTACTTGTACGTCGTTTTCAATTAATTAGAACAAACGAAGCAATTACGTTTAAGTAGCCACGTATTTTGCTTAATGAACCCCTGTGTTTGTTTTATTACGCCATTAATAAGGACAATGAATTCGTTATACTTCATTTGTATTCTGGGGGCGATTTCTTTTTATTTCATTCTGCCGAGGTTCCTTTATTTTAGGTCTAGAAAAACTGTTAGAACTGTCCAACGCTTTTATGTTTTTTTGTTGGTTATTGTTAAACAATGGAAAAAAGAACGATAAAAGGTGAAATAAATTTTAACGGCATAATAAAAGAGATTTATAGTTTTGTTAATAATATATTACAGAGATAAGACACCGCTCGAATTATCTCGGACAGTCCTGGAAATTGTTACCTAAATATATATGTTAATTAGACGTCCCGACTTCATGTTAACAATACAAATAATATATACATAATTATATAAAAAAATACATCCTCATCATACATACAATTTCCATAGATAATATACAAAATGTAATGCATTTATCCTAGTGACATTTTCATTGATCAATACCTTCCTAGCAGAATCATCAAATGATATGTGACACTATCTAGCAAAAGTGACCTTATTGTCGATGGCGCTTACGTCGAACCGTCGTTCCGTTTTTATTGCGGCATCTTGAACAACAGCGTAAGCGCCATCGACAATAAGGTCCGTTATCATAGATTATGTCACATATATTTCACCTAGCTGGATTTTTCTAGACTCCTGCTGTGATCCAAATCTATGCACGCTTTTTTAAAGTCAATAACATTAAATACATATTAAAAGTCAATAACATTTTAGTATCCATAAAATATATTGAACACAGGCTATTTATTTACATGTAATACAGCGCTTGTCGGCCCTTCTCATAATCCGGGGCTATTCACTCATGAAATTGTTAATTAACGGACCGACTATAGGTGACGTTATTTTGGGCAGTTTGTTAAAGGCTTTGGGGGTTTAATCTAATATAACAATAGTTGGGTATAGTCTATTAATGAAACAATAAAGTTACAATATAAACACACAGTTATATACATAACAGTAAATAACGTGAAACATCTAAAACCGGGTTTATTTACAGGTTTGAAGATTAGTTTTGCAGTAGTTGAAGATTAGTTGCTCTTTTGCGTTCAATTTACATATATGATAATGTACGAGTAGGTACAGTCAGCGTCATATAGTTCGTAGCATTCAAGGTACTCAAATAGTTCGGTACACCATACTAATTCTATGGTGTACCGAACTTTTTGAGTACTTTGGATGCTACCAACTATCTGATGCTGACTGTATATGAAATATGAAAGAAACGATCACATCATGTGTAGAAAAATACCCGCGCTCCATACATGTTTCAATCGCAATCTGACGGCACATTTAATGAAATTATGGGCACGTGCTACTATATTTTTGGGAATTACCCCTCTTCCATAAATCCACGCGGACATAGCCTTGGCCATAATTTATGTATCTGACATTCATCGTTTTAATTCGACGCTAAATTAAAAAAAGTATTTAAAGATCCAAGGCCGGAATTGCGTCCCGGTTAACGTCATTTGTTATTTTATTTTAGTATCCAATCATCACTTGTTTATTATCGGGTTCCGGGTTCGAGGGGGGTTAGAGGGGGTAGGTACTCTCAGGTATGCGACGCTGAGATATTGGCCTGCACCTCAAGTCCATCATACACGTCCCCGTCCTCCCTGATCTGCCGCCGCGGACCAGGGCGGAGCCAACCAGTGGTTGACCGTACCCCCTGGGCAATGCTAGTGGTTGATAATGGGCGTCGCACTTTTTACCACTCTACCCCTGACCACTAGTAGCTAAGTATGAGGACGGCATCCGGCGCGGGCTACGCTCCTACCAGTGATGTGGCACCCCCACCCGCCGGATGTTATTAAATTCAAGTAAGTCTATATATCTAAGTATTTACCATATGTTAATATAGCTGTCCTCTTAATAACCCAATCTAAGGTGTTAAATCGTGCCGATAGATGCGTGGCTGAGGGGGTGCTCAGTCGTAAGCGATAACCCTCGATACCGGGCAACCTCGAGGTGTATCTCTGCCTTATTCCGGCAAGCGGGGCTCTGCTGGAATGGACCACTTTTTTCCCTAGCTTCTCGTGGGACTTATATGGACCTTATTACAGAAAAAAATGAAGGTACCCTGGAAGACCTTTACCAGGAAATGTTGCCCCTGATGGAAGGCGCGGATAACTCTGCCCACACATCGGAGCAAGCCATGGAGGTTGTAGAAGACACCGACACGGCTGAAAAGTGCGCTAGCCGCCTAACCAGCCCAACCGGGGTCTCTCGACCTAACACTCAGATGCCTGCCAAGAAATTGACGGGCTCTGCAAGAGGGCGCTACAAAGCTCTTAAAGGCCTGGGAGTGGCGCCTGAAGAGGCGCTGCAACTAGCCGCAAAGAGCTTTGCAGAGCTCAAAAAAATGGGGTACAAGTTCGGGGCCTCTCACACTCCATCCCAGCCCGAGCAAAGGCCGACTGTCAAGCGGCTCCGCTCGGAGGAGGTTTCACCAAAGGGTCACACACCCAAAAAGAACCCAAGGGTGAGTGAGACTCCTCCGAACCAACCCCAACAAGCTGTAGCTACAGTGGCTACACAGCCCTACAGTGCGGTCGTCGCCCAAACTCGTGTCGGGATCAGGAACTCCAGCCCGATGTCAGTCGCGCAACTGGAGTCCGTCTGCAAGACCATCCTGCAGAGGATCACGACTCTGAAAATGGACGAGGGACCCAAATTTAAAGGCTACTCCTTCAAGACAGGCTGGCTGATGATCACCTGCAGCGACCAACGCTCTAAAGCCTGGCTTGAAGACGTAACACCAACCCTCAAGCCTTGGCCGGAAGCCAATCTCTCGGTCATACCGGAAAATGAGCTTCCCAAGCCAAATATAGGGATGGTGTTCATCCCAGAGATAGATGACTCCATGGTGCAGCAGTCTCTATCTCTGATCTATGCGCAGAACCAGGGCCTTCACACAGAGTTCTGGAGGATCCTTCACTCAAGGTCGAGAAAGGGGGTTCTAGTGACCCTATCCATGGACGACCTGTCAGTGGAGAACCTCAGGAAGATGGGACTCAAAGTGAACCTCGGGTTCCGCGAGGTGCTGTTCCGGCTAAAGGGATCTGCAAAGGCCCAAGAGTCCGAAACAGCCGCACCCCAAATCCCACCACCGCAGCCACAAACCTCGGCCTCATCGGATAGACAATCCCAAACGCCAGCCCGTAAGGTGCCTCCGGGCCCAAAAAGGGCTGTGCCATCCGCACCGAACCCAACACCAGGACCATCGGGATTATCGGCTGGGCAGCAGCGGTTTCTCCCCAACCGGGGAGGCAATAGGGGCAGTTTCCGCCCCAGGGGTAGGGGAGCAGAGGCCGCCAGCCAGGGCACGGTGGTGCCCAACGCCGCGGCAAGTAAAGACGCACCACCGTGTAGGGGGGCGACATTCCTCCAGGCCAACCTCCACCACGCCATCGCGGCCACTGCGGTCGTGGAGAAACTCTTTGGCGAAAACGGCCTGGACATCGCCCTCATACAAGAACCATGGATCAACAACAAATCCATGGCAGCAGGACTTAACAGGGCAGGAAAGGTATTGATACACGAAAAGGTTCCAAACCAAGAGCCTGCATGGTGTTCAACAGACGCATTAACTTCTTACCTGTTACAGAACTCTGCAGCGACGACGTTGTAGCTGCCTACGTCGATCTCAGAGGCAGAGGAGCACAGAAGGTACTAGTCTGCTCCGCTTACTTGCCTGGAGATAAACAAGACCCAACAGAAGAACTGTCTAAGGTTGTAGAGTACGCTCAAGCACAAAAGACAGAACTCATCGTGGGTTGCGACGCCAATGCACACCATACCATCTGGGGGAGCACTGGAATTAACAAGAGGTGAGTCACTCTCTAATTTTATCTTTACTAATTGTCTTCAACTGCTAAACAGGGGCAATACGCCTACCTTCGTTACTAAAGCAAGGCAAGAAGTACTTGATATAACATTCGCAACAGAAAAGGTATCTAAATGCCTGACAAATTGGCAAGTCAGCTGCGAAAACTCAATGTCGGATCACAAACATATAATATTTGGTGTTACAGACTGTTTAGACAAGAACTTACTCACGCGGAGAAACCCTAAAGATACTTCATGGGAAGCCTACAGGGCCAACCTAGAAATTCGTCTAAAGGAAATTCACAAACAGGTAAAACACCAAACTCTCTCAACTTGGCAGTTGACCTACTCACAGAGGGTATGGTCGAGGCCTACAAACAAAGCTGCCCGTTGAAGGTAATTAACTATACTAACACAACGACGTGGTGGAACAAAAGGCTGGAGAAACTCCGCAAAACCACACGCCGCATATTCAATCACTCTGCCACGCCGAACGAGTGGGAAAGGTATGGCAGAGCACTGACTGAATATAACAAAGAGATCAGGAAAGCCAAAAGGCGGTCCTGGCGTAGGTTCTGTGATGAAATTGCCCAAACTCACAAAGGAGCGAGAATTCACAGAATACTATCAAAGACGCCTACCAACTACCTCGGTCTCCTAAGGAGACCAGACGGAACATTTACAAACACAGAAGCGGAAACTCTTGACTTGCTCAGAGTAACACACTTCCCAGGTTCGTACACCACCAGTGACATTCAAATGTGCGGCCAAAGGAGCCATCAAATCCACAGGGCACGCAACACCGACTGGAATTTGGCAACCAGCATTTTAGGCCAAACAACGTTAAATGGGCTTTGAGTAAGTTCAAACCATTTAAATCGGCCGGAGATGATGGAGTGTTTCCTGCATTATTACAACAAGGTCAGGACCTCCTCCTCCCGCACCTGGTAAAAATATTCCGAGCAAGCTTCGTCTTGGGATTCATACCGGAGAAATGGACTCGTGTCAAGGTACGCTTCATACCAAAAGCAGGGAAAAAGGACTATTCACAGCCTAAATCCTTCAGACCTATCAGTCTAACATCCTTCCTCCTTAAAACCATGGAAAGAATCATTGATCAACACATAAGAGCTCACTATCTGGTGGCAAGACCGCTTAGTCAAAATCAACATGCTTACCAAAAGGGAAAATCTACAGAAACTGCCCTACTTGACCTGGTCGACAAGGTGCATAAAACCCTAGAGGATAAGCAAACAGCTCTGTGTGCATTCCTTGACGTCGAAGGTGCTTTCGATAATACACCCACAGAAACCATCCTTAATGGAATGAAATCAAAGGGTGTCGATGAAACCACGACTAGATGGGTCCAGAGCATGCTCTCAAACAGAAGAGCAACTCTGAACCTCAATGCAATTGAGCATGAATTCTACACCACGAAAGGGTGCCCACAGGGAGGCGTCCTATCCCCACTGTTATGGACTCTCGCAGCGGATTAACTTTTCGCAATCATGTGGGACAAAGATTACGATACACAGGGTTATGCCGACGACCTTGTAGTTATAATCAAAGGCCCCTGCCTACACACAATCTCAAACTTGATGCAAGGAGCTCTAAACACTATATTCAAATGGTGCAAAGAAAATGACTTGTCTATTAACCCGAGCAAAACTGTTTTAGTGCCGTTCACCAAAAAAAGAAATCTCGAAAGACTCGGAAATCTGCAACTCAATGGACATGTTTTACCTTTTTCGAGCGAGGTCAAGTATCTAGGGGTTATATTCGACCAAAAGCTAACTTGGAACCCTCACTTGAAAAACATTATACAAAAAGCAAAATGGCCTTATGGTCATGTTGCCGAATGGCAGGAGCTAGATGGGGATTAAGACCCAAAATAGCTATGTGGCTCTACACAGCGGTGGTGCGCCCCATCATCACTTACGCCCCGCGGTCTGGTGTAGCAAAGCCAACCAAAAGACAACAATCGATACCCTGAACAGCCTGCAACGAATGGCTTGTATAACAGCAACAGGGGCCTTCTCCTCGACACCCGGGGCAGCCCTAGACGCACTGCTTAATATCATACCACTCCACCTGCAAGTCCATAAGGAGGCAAAGCAGTGCGTCTACAGAATATGCACGCTAAATAGGCCTAAATGGCGCTCTCAAGCGTTAACCAAAATGATAGCCTGGGTTTTTGAGAACAAAACCCTCAGCATGCCATCTGATGACATGCACACCGAATGTCACTTCACCAGACTGTATACTGTGGAAATACCCCCAAGACACAAATGGACTAACAACCAAATGTCTGTCGAAAAAGGGAGCCACACTTGGTATACGGATGGATCCAAGCAAGGTAAAAAGTAGGTTGTGGTATCTATGGAGAGAGACCTAAGCTCAGAGCTTGCGTCAGCATGGGCAAATGGCCTCAATCTTCCAGGCAGAAGTCCTCGCTATCAACATATGCGCGGAAATCAATCTGGACAGAAAACTAAGAAACCAACATATCTACATCAATTCGGACAGTCAAGCTGCACTGTTAGCACTAGAGTCCCTCGAGGTCAACTCTAGACTTGTCCAGAACTGCAAGTATAACCTAAACGCTCTGGCTAACTCCAACAAAGTTACACTTAGATGGGTACCAGGACACTCCAACATTACTGGAAACGAAGCAGCAGATGAACTCGCCAGGAAGGGCGCGGACACACCCATGGTCGGCCCAGAACCGTTTTGCGGGATCACCAAACGGGAGGTCTACTCGCTGCTGAACAATCTAGAAAGAACTAGAGCAATCGCAGAGTGGAAGTCCGTCAAAGGCAACGCTCACTCGAAAGCTCTAATTCAAGGGTTCAACAACAATGTCACTAAAGAGCTGCTTGGGCTCAAAAGACATAAAGCCTGTGCAGTTACGAGAATTCTAACCGGGCACTGCAAGTTGAACAAACATATGTTTCTAATGGGTAAGAAACAAGATGCAACATGCAGGTTCTGCCAGGAATCAGAGGAAACTGCAATGCACATCCTCTGCTCCTGCGGGCCACTAATGCATAAAAGAAGTATCCACCTAGGCAGGCAGGTACTGAAACCTTATGAGGTACACAACATTACAGCCCAAAGAATCTGGAGCTTTCTGGACTCAACGGGAATCAGTAATGAACTATAAAAAAAAGGGCTGCCACAATAGATCATACCTGGTCGATGCGGCGCAAATAATAGCCCAAAAAACAAAATAATAATAAATAATAGCCTTGGCCATAATTTATGTATCTGACATTCATCGTTTTAATTCGACGCTAAATTAAAAAAAGTATTTAAAGATCCAAGGCCGGAATTGCGTCCCGGTTAACGTCATTTGTTATTTTATTTTAGTATCCAATCATCACTTGTTTATTATCGAGTTCCGGGCAAATTTAAAACTTTTCACTTCAGCTTTTACTTGCCAGGCTAAATGCAGGCCTAATACATTGAATTAGGGTATACTTTTCCAGAAGATAGTCTAATTTATTATGAATGGACACATTTATTTGGTAACGATGTATTGATGAAGTTTTAGTTGACGATTGTGTTAGTATATCGGTCATAATCATAACCAAGGAGACTCGAAACTTATGCAAACGTGTAAAATACTAAAGCAGTTTACTACTTTCAAAAGTTATGTCGTGATCGTGAATGTAGTTAATATTCACTGAGATATTTCACGACACTGCCTGAAGTTGAGAGGGGCTTAATTGATGTTGTTATTTCGTAGATATACAAATTTAATGTAATCTGCTATAACTAAGATTCGTAGGTATGTACATACCAAGCATATGAAATTTTAAGTAACCAGGCAAGGAATGTTATATGTTATTTGACATAAGTATATATTGTTTAAACAAGATGGCCTGATATTTTTGGAAAACTACTGTAATATTTATCATCGATACGTAATCATAATTTATTAGTAGTTGGTGATGCAAGGTATAAGTTTGTTCTTTTTTTCTTCTTATTACATTCTCCTTATAAAATGGTTTACAAAATTAGTGACGTCAATAAATATGACAACTGGGAGAATTACATCGTTATATTTAAAAAAAGTAGCGTCAACGTAAAGACTTATTGTATCATGACAAACATCATCATCATTCCAGGCGACAGACGTCCACTGCAAGACTTTGGCCTACCTCAAGGATCGCCAAAAACCTGTTTGCGAGTTCTTTCAAATTGTCGACCTTTATATAGGTCAGTTTTTCCAGATTATAGGCTTTTTGAATAGCAATGTCTAAAGTGATAGAAAGTAAGATAGGCAGAAAATGACAGTGTCAAATTTAATATTTCTGCGATTTTACATAAGTTAGTTACATCCTTTCGTTACGGTTGCAGAAGCCGACGGGACCAATTAATACTTGACACGATAGCCAACAGGATTAAATAGAAAATTGGAATCGATGCAAAGACAATCACACTGATACGATTGTACCACAATTTGGGTCAATCAAGTCCTGAACAGTCAATATACCTGTTCAAACCAATTTCACCCGTAACACTTTACGATAAGATCTATTCCACCGTGGCGCGAGTTACTCAAATTGAAATATATAAGCCTCTTGTGTTAATTGGTTTGTTTTAACGAAAGTAATTTTGTGATAACAATTTTCCCAAATAAATCGGTGCATAGTTGGACAGTTTTCAATTTACGTATTGCAATAAAATCTTTGCTGTTTTTGGCTAATAAATATAAATGCATAACTATCTATATGTATATATCTATATGTATACATATATATATATATATATATATATATATATATATATATATATATATATATATAAAGTGGGGTTTGTTCAACTGCTTATAACTAGAGAACGGCTGAACCGATTAAAACGATTTTGCATTGGTTGGATTCGTCACAGCCCTGATTAAGACATTAATTATTAAAAAGTCAAAAATCCCGTGATTTCGAAAAATAAATATGACCTCAATTGAATGGTCGCCATTGTGGCCATATGTTTATTTGTCACTACGAAGGCGGTACGAAGCTCGCCGGGTCAGCTAGTTTTTTATAAAATAAATTTGAATTGTACTACTGTTCTTTTTCTAAAATTAGTATTAGCTGAGTTTACAAACTATTTGACTATACAATTTTAATAAAATCGATCGACTTTAACCGAGTCGATCGAGTCGTGTTAAGATCGACCAGTTAGCAACTTTTGCTGCTGACTGTACATACCTTTACAAGTATCACACACCTTCAAGAAAAGAGCGTATAGGGATCTTAAAGGCCGGCAACGTACTTGTGACTCCTCTGGTGTTGCGAGTGTCCATGGGCGGCGGAGTTGCTTACCATCAGGCAATCCGTCTGCTCGTTTGCCTCCTATATCATAAAAAAAAAGTAGAAGGTCTTGTTTGCACAAAGACAAAAAATATATTAATAAATATATTTATTTTCTTCATTTTCTGAGTTATCCTGGAAACTTGTCTGTGACATTTTGACTGAAAATTTAACTTTAATTATAAAACTGTATTTTAGATATGTATGGTTGTGAAATAAATTGGTATGTGAGTGACATGTAGATAAAAATAATCGTATTGTATTTACTATGGTAATAATTAGCACTAACTAACATATGTATATTCCATTACATTCCTATCACTTTGCTCCATTTAATGAAATTATATTCTAGCCACTATCTCAATTTGATTCTTAAAGATAATGAGTGTATGACGGCGTCATATTTTTGTAAACGCCCAAGGATTTTGTGGCCGCCATCAAAGCAGAGTATTTTCACTAAAGTTAAACTCGGTCGATCCGTACATTCACATCTCTGGAAGAGTTTATCGTCACTGACCCGCCAGTTTAAAGTTGTCGATATTGAACACTTACAATCTCGTTTGACTGACGATTATAATAATAAACCGATTTATATATCAATGATTCATTACATTTGATTGTTAATCAGTTTAGAAAAAAACAGATATATAGGGCATTCCTACACAAATTGACTGAGATATACGGTAAGCTCAAGAAGGATTGTGATGCTGTATTCAGCCAAAGATGACTAAGGAACAAATATGCCCTTAGTGAAATTAGAATCAACGATCATCAGCTTCATAAGCAGTGTCAGTTTTAGGCCGGACCGGTCGTATTTACTTTTACTAAAATTGTGTTAATGAATTAACTGTAGCCTCGTCAGGCTCCGCGTACTTGCACAGGTACAAATTCTATTCGAGTTTCAAACTTGCATATAAGAAAAGGGTTCTAAATTCAAAACCGAAAAAATACTCCAGTGGAGAGTGAGTGAGAGTGAGTCTTACGAGAGTAACTTTACTTAAGGTTAACCTACGCATATTAATATCCGTGAAATAAAAAACGAACGAGAAATCATTTTATACTTGTTCAGTTAGCCGATGCACTGTATCGTTGTGAACCGCACTGGCCTCGGTTCTTTTGATCGCCGGTTGTGCTGTTTTATTAGCAGCTGTAAACAGCGCAGTTATTCGCGAACCACACTACTGCAAGTAAACCAGAATATGTTTGAGCTACTACTAATGTAAGTCATTACTAATAAAGGTATCAAATTATACTAGACACCGGTCATGTTACACAGAAAGCGTAGGAGTCGCCGCATTGTTTTGATTGAAATCCGCGGAAGACATTCGGTTTGCTACCAACATGTTACACATAATCTCAATATGTTTCATTATCATAGCGGCAACAGAAACATAACTACTCACAAAGACAGTAGGTCCTTATTTCGGCATTATAAAAAAGAGACTTACCCACTTGTTAGGAACTTAGACTTAAGGCCACTGGTTTTTGGGTGAAAACAAAATGTAATAATAAAACGTCAGTCAAAAGTAAAAAAGACAAATATCTTATAAAAAACATAGACAATAAAACGTAAAAAGGTAAATTGCTCAAAAAAGATGTGCAGTCTTGCACACCACTACTCGACTACGGTTTTTTTTTTATGACTTAGGCGGCAAACGAGCAGACGGATTGCCTGGTGGTAAGCAATTACCGTCGCCCATGGGCACCAGGGGAGTCACAAGCGCGTTGCCGGCCTTTAAGGGGGGTTGGAGCTCTGGGAACCTTACTCACCATCAGGAACACAACACTACATACCTGAAAGGCAGCAGTGCTATTATGTTATGGTCAGGTGCAATATTTTTCTTCAACAATGAATTTAGTTTTTTCAAGGGAGTGCAATGTATGAATGAACGGCCCGGTCACATCATTGCGCGAGTTGCGGCGCGGCAAGCGTTTTAGTTGTTCATTGCGTGTGATCCCAACTAACTGCAGTGCATTGCGCGTCTTGACCGCGCAACGTACAGATAAAACGCTCGCCGCGCCGCAAGGTGCGCATTGTCGTGGCTGGGCCGTTAGTTATAATTTTAGTAGTTGTTGTGGACTGGTCAGGAAGTTATTGACTTTGTGTGACCCTATGTGACCCTCAGGCGTTCAATGTTTTTTTAAGGTACACAATCGGATCTGATGCTATTCTAGTAGATTATAAAACTAGTGTCCGACCGAAGTTTCGGTTTCGGTTTCGGCCAGTTTCGGCCAAAAAATCAAGTTTCGGTCTGAGTTTCGGTTTCGGCCAAAAACGGCTGAACCTTTCGGCCGAGCCGAAACTTTTACCATCATGCTTTCGGATCGCGTTCGACTAACGTCGGGCACGCTCGGCATGGCTGGCAATATGACTTTCGCCGCCGACTGCCGCTTACTGATTCATGTTTAGTTTATGGATATATTAAATTATTTTCTTAAGGAAATAAATTGTTATGCACCTGGATCTAACAATAACAGTGTATGTAGTGTAGCCGCACCGTAAATTGAAAAAGAATTAATATTTCCCCATAGTAACAGTTGATACATAATAAATAAGCATATTTCAATATATTATTTAATGGGGGTGTTACTTAGGTACGTAATCCCAGAAATATTATTACGAAAATAAAGTAGACTCCATCTCCGTACCGTTCATGTCGCCAAAATTTAAGTAGGTAAGGCAATCCGATCGATCCGGATTTTTACAGCGGTAGTAAGGCCCACAATTTCTTATGCCTCCGCGGTCTGGTGTAACAAGACCAACCAAAAGACAGCAGTTAACATGTTAAAGAGCCTGCAACGCATGGCCTGTATAACAGCAGCAGGAGCCTTTACTTTGATACGGGGGGCTGTCTTAGACGCGCTGCTTGATATTATACCACTCCCCATGCAGGTGCAAAAAAATATGCACACTAAATAGGCCTTAATGGCGCTCTGAAGCACTACCCAAACTGAAGGCCTGGGCTTTTGCTAAAAAAAAACCCTTAGCATGCCAACTGACGATATGAACACCGAAAATCAATTCTCTAAACTGTTTACAGTTGAAATACCTACAAGAGACCAATAGATTGAAGAGCAAATGTACGTAGAAGAGGTTAGCCACATGGTACACAGGTGGGTCCAAAAAAGGTGATGGTGAAGTTGTGATGAAGTAGGATGTGGGTTTTATGGGGAGAGACCTAGATTCAGCGTTAGCGTCAGCATGGGGACGAATGCCTCAATATTCCAGGCCGAAGTCTTCGCCATTAACAAATTGCGGAAATCAACCTGGATAGAAACCTAAGAAACCAACACATCTACATCAACTCGGACAGCCAAGCCGCTCTGCTGGCACTGGATTCACTGAAAACAAACTCAAAACTGGTCCAGATATGTAAAAAAAACCTAAAGGCACTGGCTAACTTCAACAAAGTTATACTTAGGTGGGTACCAAGGTACTCCGACCTTGACGGAAATGAGAAAGCAGACGAACTGGCTAGGCAGGGCGCGGAGAATCCCCTGGTTGGCTCGGAACTGTTTTGCGGAATCACAAAGCGGGAAGCATACTCTCTGCTTAATAATTTAGAAAAATCGAGGGCAATTACTGGGTGGCTCACTAGAGGGTACGAACACTCGAAAGCCCTAATAAAAGGGTTCAACACCAAAATTGCTATAGAGCTACTAACGCTCAACAGGCACAAAACTTGCGCAGTGACTTGACAGGCCACTGCAAGTTGAATAAACATATGTTTCCGATGGGTAAGAAACAAGACACGAGAATTTAATACCACCTATATTAACTAAAAAGACGCTACCTGTCTGTCACAGTTAATGTTTTTTTTTACTTCATAGGGCAGTATAAAATTTTGATCCAGTTCTACTGTAACTATGTTGAAATTTCATGATAAAATTTAAACGTAGAAACGTATAATATTTATTAGGTTGGCGAGACATTGTATTGATGAAATTTCAGGAAAAAACGGGCCTACGAACATTTCCTTTTAACATTTTAAGCATATTTATAAAAGGTTCGGTTTCGGTTTCGGCCGAAACTAAAATCAAACCGAACCTTCGGTTTCGGTTTCGGTTTCGGCAAAAAAACATGTTTCGGTCGGTCACTATATAAAACTGTATACCTAAATGTAAGGTGATTTAACGTTGTAAACGAAATTGTGTGTTTACTAGTAAGTAAAAAATAGTTAAGGCTAAAAGGATTTGGTCCTAATATTGTGTAATTCAAAGAATTGTAATTTTTTGTCAAGTAAATTCTATAATAATATGACCCACTATTTAGTTAAAAACGGATAAACTTACGTGTATTTATATCGCACCAGGCAAGTAAGCGATACACCCTCAATGGAAGCGGTGTGTCCTGACTCGGCTTGAAAATGGGTACCAGAATTTACCCGAAACATGTCGCTAGTGCTATATAATTACACGTGACTTTATCCGTTTGTAACTAAGTAGTAGTAACATGGCTCACAACAGTATTATGATAATATTAACCATATAATTCTCGTACATTATATCATCAAACCTAAAAACCTCGTTACAGAACCATCTTGGCCCAAACTGAAACAGCCGATTCACCCATTGTCTATGAACAAAAAAATATATAAATACTTTGCTGCTCGTACCAAGCAGTTAACATAGTTCCTCCGCCAATTTTTTAAGTGCCCGTAAGTTATTTAAACTTGGTAAGTTTAAGACTGCACTACTTTGAAAGCCAATGAAAAGTTAAGTGTTCGATTTAACGAATGACTGACGTCGCTGAACGTTTTACGAAAAGCAGATAAGTGGCGGTGCATTAAGGACGATGGTAGTAGTTAATCACTTTTAATCTTTGTGCTGAAAAATAAACAAGTAGAATGTTTTTTGTTTAAATTTTTTTGGCGGTGCGTGGAATACGCATCGTGTCCCTTGACCGCGGAAAGGCCATATTGGGATGCCTTGTTGTAACAGTATTAGTTTTTATTTCGTCTGGGTTTGGAACCGGGGTTTGAAAGCTAATTTAAACTTCTATTTTTATCGTCAAGATTTTTAATTTATTGACCTACCTTTATTGTGGCTATGGCGGACGCTGGTAAAGCAATTGTCCTACTGACAGATAAGGTTTATACTTGTTCTTCACTAGTCAATACGTTGGCGTACACAATACATTTTGATGCGAGAGGAAAAGCGTTCAAAATGTTAAAAATTAGCTGTCCCGGACTACACTAGAACTCGCGACTCCGGGATTCATGCCCGTCGCTTGGCCAAATGACCTATTGAAGATTTTAATTATATCAATTTTTATTTTATAACTAGATTTAAAGGTGAATCGCAAGATAATATATAATCGTAACCGTTGAACGTTACCGTACATAAGAGAGATATACTCGTAGTTATTTTACTATATCTGTTTTAAACGGTTAATATTTAGCTTTAATATGTATATACATGATACCCACCGGGTTAGCAAGCTGAAGTGGCAATGGGCAGATCACATTGCACTCAGACAAGATGGGCGATGGGGTCGAAAAGTGCTCGAGTGGAGACCACGGACTAGCAAGCGGAGCGTAAGATGTCCACCCACAAGATAGACGACCTCATTAAGGTCACCGGAAGACGCTTGATACAGGGCGCTTCCAACCGGTACATGTGGAGGTCCATGGGGGAGGCCTATGTTCAGCAGTGGACGTCTTATGGCTGAGATGATGATGATGATACATTATAATGTTATAAAACTGTAAAAGTTACCCTTATATTTCCTAAATCTTAAGGCCCTCTCGGATTCCATTTTGATTTCTAGAAAATTCTTTGCAAACTCTGAATCATTTATATGGAGATTACACGCGCACAAAGTCGCGGTACGAGCCTGAATAATTACATCTTGCTCGAGCTTTGCTCGCGTGAAATTTGTTTATGCAACTTTTCTGGACGTATAAAGTGCAACAAACTATCTAAATACATAGTCTTTGACATTTAAATATTTTTTGTATAAGAACTACACAAAAAGTAGAATGTATTTAGGTACACTCAGTGTCTTAGAAACAAGTATACATGTACTGAAAGTGTGGATTTTATATTTTTCATATTGTCTTTGGTTTTATATTGTATATTTTTGTTGCGGTCGCCGTTTACTTCTAAGCCCATTTTCTCGCCTGTAGCCATTGAATTCCCCACAGAAAGATTTAATGAATTACTGTGTAAAAAAACCACGGAGTTTCTGGCTGGTAATATTAATATGTTCTCAGATCAGATAGTGGTTACAATCGGTTAGTTTTACCTAATATTGGAGTTCATGAGTGCATTGTAAAGTAAATGTAAATTAAAAGAAAATATATTTTTTACCTATTACTTTAAATAGGTTATATTTAACATAAAGGTCGTCGGTTTAAATTTCGGTTTCATATATTTAGAATTATATTAATTTCCTCGCTAACCCTTTACGGAGATATGGAAGAACTGGGGTCTTTTGCATAACAATTTACAAGTCATAGTTTTAATAGAACTCTCTTTCTAATAAAAATAATTGGATAAAAATTTCCGGTAACTTCCGCTAAAATACTTACAGCTAAAGTTATACAGCAGGCTACTGACGGGTCGTAATAACAGAAGGGGCTTAAAATGGCGGTGCCATTTTTAAAATCAATTAAATGTTAGTACTAATTCTAGTATAGTTTATAGCTATTTAATACAGTCGATGTGTTGGGTATGTCTATGCAGGCTCCGTGGTTTCTCCCGGGGATGAAGTACTTTGATGAAGAGCCGAAATGTCAGCGAGAATCATCGTATTTTCACTCATAAATCTACCCTGAAAATAAATAATTTAAGCAAAATACTGCGCTTATTTTTTACGAGGCATGAAGCGTATAATATATTGATAAAGCAGTGACCCAGATAAGAATCGCAACAGCTATTTTTCACGAGGCAAACTATGTGGACCAGCAAAACACTATAAAGTTGTGGGCGGGAGCATGCCGTTAATTGTACGTCATTGCGTGTTACATAGTTCCTGCATAGACAATGTCACAGAGCTGAATTCATTTTCACAGATTTTAGAATTCTTGGAATAACTTGAATTGTAGTAGACGGCAATTGGAACGCGCTTAACCTTTAATTAGGCAGTGTACGGCGATACTTGACCATCTTTTAGTATTTTTTTTTATTAAAATTTTCAGGACTATTTATATTTGCCGAGGCTGGAACACACGTTATTTTTTGTCAAATTAACGGTATTTTTTTGTAAGAGTGCACCCTCGTACCTTAGACGCATCTAAGGCGATATAAATAGTGTTTAGCTGTGATATCATTGTCTACCGCTTTACCGCATATAACACAACTCTCTCTCTTTCTTTCATCTAAGCATTTATTCTATTATTTTGTACTGCTTTGACACATCGCACGTGTGACGGAAAAAAAAATTTTTTTTTTGGTCTAAAAGACCTAGTGTATGAGAAGGCAGCATTATTCTGTCTTTATGTGCTGTAGCACATAATCAAGGTTAAACTATAATTTATCTAACTTATGTGCTCGATTTATGGGTGAATTTCAACAGGTCCAGAATTTGTCTAATTTTGGTGGATTTTTTCATTTTTGACTTTTTTGACTAAATTATGTAGCCACTGTACGTAACTAGTCAAAATTAATATTGTGTACTAATGGCCTTACATTCTACTTAGTAGTTTTAGAGATATTATGATTTTAATAAATTAGTTGCCACCAAAATTGCGTCTACCCACCAAAATTAGATTTATTGCCCACCAAAATTATATGTCCGCACCAAAATTAGTAATTTATGCTAATTAACTGAAAATTTAACAAATTTTTGACTGAAAATGAAACGGAAACAAAAGTTTAATGATTCGTTTTGATTATACTAAAGAATACTTATTTATAGGTAACAAAAACGAAGGAATACATATATTCCTGTTCATTAGAACTATTAAAACAATGTTACTTGTAATCAACAATCTTGATTCTCACATATCCGTTATAAGATTAAAAAAAAAGGAAATAAAAAACAGTAATAAATATGTACATAACTACAGTAGGTATGTGAAGTTACTAAATCCATTTATTTAAATCCGGGCATGGATAGGCGATGAATAAGATTGTGGTATACAAATGAATGATACAAATGAAATTAAACTTTTATCGAATTTTCGAATTTATAATTCAAATACAAAAAAAATATAATTAGTTTAATTTGATTAAGAAAATAAATTATAACAAGAAAGTGACATCAGTGATAAACTAAAATGGCATGGATTGCTGCTGTTTACATGTAGATTGAAAATAATTTCGTTACCACTTTTATTCTTCTTCTAAGTCGGTCCCTCACTGCTGAGGAACGTGACTCCGCCGATTAATATTTTTAACGTCCGCTCTCCATTTCTCCTTGTCGGTTGCTCTGTGGAGAGCGCCACTCAATGTCGTACCCAGTAGGTCGGATACCTGGTCGCACCATCGTGTTGGGCTTCTTCCCCGTGGTCTACTCCCGTTGTCTAATAACCTTCCCCACCACCATCAGTCCTTCCAAGTTGCCAGCTCGCTACTCAAGGCGGTCTAACAGCACTCTCATTTCGATTTATATATATATTCAATTCCTTCCATTTCGGTATCTGTGCTCTCATTGAGGTCTATGTCACTATCTCTATGTGCTGTATTTATTACTAGTCTATCTAATCTATCTATTCTGTCGTCCATAACGTGTTGAATTCCTCAATATTCATTCTCGCATTTGACCGCATGATCGCAAACCTTTTCCCACTCATCAGCCCCGATCATGTTTACTTTTTCAGTTAATAATATTTTTATTGAAGTTAAATTCATATCCACGTTTCTCGCGGCTACATAGCCTTTCAGTTGAGACCATATATTTTCAATTGGATTAAAATCCGGATGGTATGGTGGCAATCGCAACACAGTGTGCCCGTGTTCGGCTAGTATCTTGTCCACGGAAAACTCTGTAAATCTTTCCTTGTGCTGACATATAATATCATATATCTGATTTTGTCAATTTATGATCAAATTTCGTATCTTTGTAACCAGTTGATCATTTCCGGTTTATTGGCGTTTGAGTTGGGGAGTCGTTTAACAAATTTATTGTGATAGGGTGCGTTGTCGATAACCAAAACAGAATCACTCACTCACACTATATTTGGAATTAATTGATTAACCAGCCAGTTTTCGTAGTTATCTTTATTCATTTCGTTGTGATAATCACCTTTAGTGTCCGTGAATTTATACGTTAAAAAGGCTCCTGGTACAAAGCCTTTTTCGTTTCCTGCGTGAACAATTATCAAAAGTTGACCTTTTGAAATCGGCTTTTTTACTCCTTTTTGCTTATCATCACTCCAAGTTTTTCCTTTAGTGTGGGTTGTATGTATGTAGGGACTCGTCCATATAGATAATGTTTTTTCCTGCTTCGCGAAATTTACGTATTTTGTCCAGATATTCAATTCGTCTGAGAGCTACATGTTGCTTTTCCATCAGAACTTTGTCTGTTGTCTTTCATTTTACTGAACTCAAATCCAATCTCATGAAGAATTTTCCTCAATGTCTTTTCAGACCCATTGTAATTAATAGCCTCAGACAATTTAGCTTTTAATGATTTTACTGTCGGCAGTTCCTTGTAACGCAGATGAAAATCGTACACCATTCTTCGAACAACACCATAAACAAAATCGTCCAAATCTAAACGAAATTGTTTCTTTGGTCTCCCATTTTTCGAAGAGCTGAACTTTGTTGCACTGGAATCTGTATCAGTGTCGACTTCGTTTAATAAATTAGCTTCTGTGTGACTTTGTCTACATTTGTTATGTATCTCCATGATACATGTCACGGAAATATCCTATGTATGACACATAGGATATTTCCTATGTATGACACATAGGATATTTCCGTGATATCCAGGACTAAAACTTTTAAAAAATTGGTTCAGCGGTTTAGGCGTGAACGAGCAAACATTCATACCTACATATATATTCATATAATTCGCTATTATAATATTAGCAGGATAGAATAAACAATTTTGGTGGAATTTAGCAATTTTGGTGGTTTTCAAATTACCATCAAAACCACCAAAATTGATCCACCAAAATTAGAACAAGTGCATTAAAATTCATTTAAAAATTAACTGTAACATTCACTTTCGTTTTAAGCTAACATTTTACAAGAGCAACAATAAACATGCTTATAAAACAACTCACACAAAAACAACTACT
This sequence comes from Grapholita molesta, assembly GCA_022674325.2. Taxonomy (NCBI): domain Eukaryota; kingdom Metazoa; phylum Arthropoda; class Insecta; order Lepidoptera; family Tortricidae; genus Grapholita; species Grapholita molesta. Next base: position 4,233,037 of record CP053121.2, on the reverse strand, counting down.
TTGCATTCCTTACTTAGACACCCCACCGAAATTGCAATAGAAAGTATTTTAACACACCAAAATTAGATACTTATGCGCTTGGTGACTGATCTAGGCAAGACACGGCACCAGTGTCACCACTCAGGGCAGGAGCAGAACTGGATGAACGAGCTACTACACGTTTGTTGTTCTTGCTGCGTTTCGTTAGACTACAGAATCATGTTCAATATTTACCACCAAAATTGACTATTTTACCCGGACAACTGTTAATGCCCAGTTTTGAGTATCAATTCATGTACTAGTGTTTAATAATGTATTTTTATAATATACGTAGGCTAATAACAAATATACTTACGCAAAAGTTTTTATAAAAACGGTGCGTTTTATGGTTCTAAAATACAGATTATTCAATAACATGGGATACTGGACACTACACCAAAATTATTATTTTGATAAAAAAATTTTTTTAATTAGCTATCATTAACTTATTTGACACTTTTCGCTTTGGCTTGATATTAGGGTAAGTCTTAGGTTTTCAGAAAAAATAAAATAATTCAGAAATAATTAGTCCACACTGCCATTTTCAGCTCCGCCGCTAGTTTTTTACGTTGAGAAAATCACCCTTATTAAAATTAAGGATTTATTTATGTTTCGTGAATCGAGTATTTGGGATAAAAATTTTCCTATACCAATAAATACTGAGTTTTTTATGCAACATTTTCACTTTGAAACAATCAAATAGTGCGACAAACACTAACCAACTGTTCCTGTCAGTCCAAACGACACGTCAACGTTCCTCTTCCGGAAGCTGGCAACACAGACGGAAACTTGTTGCTAATTAGCAACGTATACAAAAAAAAAATACAATTCGAATTTCGAAAAAGCATCGGTTACGTAATAGGCGCCGAAAATACGTCGTTCGTTCGAAACAAAAGAGCGCGTCGCAATGAGAGGTTTCATGCTGTTTTGACCTTTATGTAAACGTGTTAAAGTTGTGAATGTGTTACAGTATTTATACATTTGGTGTTTAGAGTTGTGTTGCCGCATCACAACTGACCTTGATGAAGACGCTGATAGATCGCCAGCGATGCCGTCTCACTGCGGCTAACACGAGAAAGCAAATTATAAAATATATTATAGAATTATAGATATCGATGAAAATGTTTAACTAACTCATTTTATGAGAGCTAGGGCACAGCGATGACCATCACGCTTGAATCTGGGGCAGCCCAACTGGGGAAGTACCTCCTCCTTACAGAAGACCACAGCCATAATAGCACTGCTACCTTTCAGGTATGTAGTGTTGTGTTCCTGATGGTGAGTAAGGTTTCCAGAGCTCCAACTCACCTTAAAGGCCGGCAACGCGCTTGTGACTCCCCTGGTGTTGCGGGTGCCCATGGGCGACGGTAATTGCTTAACACCAGGCAATCTATAACAATCTAACAGCAGGTTATAAAAAAAAAAAACTCATACTTGTATAATGCTTTAGAACTTTTTAAACATGTGTTATATATACCAATCCTAGTTTTGTTCCGAGAATTTACTGGAAAAAAGCTGTATGTTGTAATATTTCAGTGTTTTCGAAGAGTTTATAAAATTGTTTAATGGACTAGTGATAATGCTGTTTTATGTTACACGTTTGATCGGAAAAATGAATAATAATATCAGCCTTGGTTCACCTGAATTCAATACTTTTTAAAGTCTTTGTTTTATATTTTGCTCACCACAACAAAGCTATAAAATAATTTAATAGAATACTTATTACTATTCTCTGCTATATGTTAAGGGCAGTTTATGGCAGGTGTTAAAATACGGCGGTCAGTTTGAAGTTTAAGTGGCGATGTTTACCACATGTCAATTTTATGATTTTTGGTTTGAATATATTATATTGTGGTTCATTCTAAACTATTTATTGTCTATAACTATTATATGAATCGTTTAAAAATGCACTAACATGGCGCACAAGGGGGAAGCATTGACAAAAACAAATAAAATTGAAATCTCTGAACTATATACAGGGTTATTTATAAGTCCTAAAGTCTAAGAACCAATTTTACTGACTCGGTAGCTAATCAATATTATCTTATGGTTTTTTTTTATGACGTAGGCGGCAAACGAGCAGACGGATTGGTTGGTGGTAAGCAATTACCGTCGCCCATGGACACCCGCAACACCAGGAGAGTCACAAGTGCGTTGCCGGCCTTTAATGGGGGTTGGAGCTCTGGGAACCTTACTCACCATCAGGAACACAACACTACATACCTTAAAGGTAGCAGTGCTATTATGGTCTTCTGTAAGGAGGAGGTACTTCCCCAGTTGGGCTGCCCCAGATTCAAGCGTGATGTTCATCGCTGTGCCCGTGATTGTTGGACGTAGTTTAAGGACATAGTGTCCAAAAGGTGGCCAAAACGACGTTAATTTTCTTTTCTTGTTTTTTCAATTAAAATAACCTTAAGCTCGTCAAATCACAGTCACCCTACGCCTTTTATCATACGCAGTATGGTAAGCGACTAGACGTCACATCGACTAGGGTGACCAAATTGTAAGCATATTTTTAAATTATAAAAAAAATTGTTTAACATAATACTCGTAACATAAGGCTACAGATAGAGTAACCGCCGGACTATGCGCGCTATACCTTCACCTATGAATTCTATTGTTTTCTTGCTCCATGGCCCTAAAATCACCTCGTGTAAAATATGATGTTAATTTTAGTTCAAACATGTATTTATAAGACAAAGATATACAGTTAGAAATTCGTTATTTAAGTCTTTTATTAGCGTCAGTGAAACAACCGTCTCTGTGAGAGATATCATTTTATGTTCATTGCGGCGTTTTACTGCGGGATTATACAAGTTTTAGTACCAGGTAGGTATAACTAGTGCAGTTTGGTTTTGACGATTTGTTTAAGACACTTGGATTATATTTTTGATAGGTGCTATTGTTTGTCACTTCACATGTCAACAATGAATATTACCTAACTTTCTCAGTCTAGAACTAGTGTGAGATCAGCGTAATGGCTTCTCTACATGATGGCCCATGGCCTTGCGATAGTTGAAACGCTACTACACGGTTTTTGGACCCGGGGTATATCCTTAAACTACGTCCAACAATGAGAGGTAGGGCGCAGCAAAGTACCATCACGCTCGAGTCTGGAGAAGCCCAACTGGGGAAGTACCTCCTCCTTACAGAAGACAGCCATAATAGCACTACATACCTGAAAAGGTATGTAGTGTTGTGTTCCTGATGGTGAGTAAGGTTCCCAGAGCTCTAACCCTCTTTAAAGGTCGGCAACGCGCTTGTGACTCCCCTGGTGTTGCGGGTGCCCATGGGCGACGGTAATTGCTTACCATCAGGCGATCCCTCAGCTCGCTTGCCACCTTATGTCATAAAAAAAAAAAACGGTGGCGCCATTCAGTTGTGATATAATTGTTTTGGCCACTCCTTTTACGGCCGAAAGCTGACATCACGGTCATCCCATCACTACTACCCTCTCATGCTGGCCCATCTTAGGGCCATGTAGAGGAGCTACAAAACAATATTACCATTTACCAAGAGATACATTAGAATTACCATTTTTCACCGAAACATTTTTTTTTAGTTTTGCGCCACCCCCACCCAATGAATTCCCGCGATCTTTACCGGTCGTTTATCTATCTTGTGGGGGGTTTGCCCACGCTGCGCCTTCCGATACGTGCGTTCGCTAAACTTAAGTGAAACATAAGGGACCACATTGCATGCGGACCGATGGCCTATTGGGGCTGAAAGATCTTCTAGTGGCGTTAAAATTGTACTTATACTGATTTTATATAATAAATTACATTATTATGGAAGTGAAAATGTTTTCTTCGTATACAATTAACGATGTATGTAAACATACAGAGCTTCAATCTTCCTTTTCTGAAACTGATACTTTGTAAAGAAACCAAACAAGCGTATTAATTGCTCACGTCCCTAAATATATTTTTACGGCAGCTCTGGCCTAGTGGGTAGTGGCCCTGCCAATGGTCTTGGCTTGGAATGAATGAAATATTGTACTTTTTTGGACGACCATCTACTACGCATTGAGATAATTCTAAAGAGCATAAACACTGAGGGTTTATTATCTTGTGTATTTTAGGATTACTATGGCTACCTTCCCTTCTGGCTACAGCATCAGATCAGATCAGGGCTACCATAATATTGCATTGCCATCGAACTGACATATTGTGTTAAATAGCTCAATCGGTTTAATAAATTTCGATGCTAGTGCGGAAAGTATGTCATTACTGGACGAGGCCCGAGATATTTAGCCACGAGCCAAAGGGGATTGGCGATACTCGGGCCGAGTGGAAATAGTTATTGGTTATACAAGGGTGCAAAATTGTATTTTAACTGCGAGTGTGGGATTGAAACTGGAACAAGCGAATGGATTCTATAGTTTAACCACGAGCAAAGCGAGTGGTTTTAAAATAGAATCCTGAGCTTAGCGAGTGTTTCAATACACGAGAAGTCAATTACAATTGCACCCGTGTGTAACACAAAACTTTTCCCCTCACTACAGCGAGGAAAGTGAAACATGCAAAATAACGTTGTGAAGTCGCATTGACTTTTTCTTTGCGTTTAGATACATTCAACATTTTTACAAAAGGTGCCTTTAGCTTGGTTAGCTTGTGGTGGCCAGTACGATTTACGAATGTTCTACTTCGATTTTCAACTTGGTGCGTTAGCGAGGATCGCCCGCGCCCGCCACCGACCCGGGGGCAAGTGAGCTGTACTTCACGAATTTAGACTTTAAAACCATAGCAATAAGAGCTATGAGAAGTCAACTTACTTTACTCACTAGTGGATAAAATGCGTTTTTACCCTCTCGTATTAAAGGATAAACAAGCGCTTTACGAGCTAGTGAGGGGAAAATTACATTTACGCGCGTGCATCAAACGACGATTTTTAATATAGTTGCGAAAAAATAAGATATTTTTGTAATTATTAATTCTGTTAGGTATTTTTGTAATTATTAATTCTGTCATGTAAAAAATAATTGTGACGTTCCGTGGGTTAAGGTAACTTATGGCGGTTGTTAACGACGCTTCAATACTAATGTGATGCTTCGCAACGTAAGCGCCAAGCGCCATAAGGTACCTTTATTCGCGCAACGTCACAATTATCCATTACAATTTACAAAAAAATCAAAATATTGTGTATATTTATAAAAAAAATATCTAATGCTACTTTTGGAAACATGAAACATGCTTGCAGTAGGAAAAAACGCCTCTTCTTTGACAGGCGTTTCGGCAGCTATTCCGTTCCATTCAGACGACTTTTAAGAACGATTTTTCAATATCAAAAATAACTTTGTTATAATGATGAAGACGTAAGATTAGAGGTAAGTAATAAAATATGACATGTTTATGTTTCTTATTCTTACATCCAGTGGGTTAAATAACTGTACCAATAAATGTTTGGCTACTTTAGTCGCTATTAATTTCGACGCCACCTGTACCAACGGAGGCATGTTTTCCGGAAAGTGTATAAAGTAAATTCGGGAGGAATTTTATGAAATTTTCAGCATTTCAAGAAGCCTGCAACGAAGTAACACAGCTTAAACACAGGATAGGCAAGTATCTGAACAATTTTGTCTAGCATAAAGCAAGGCGCGCGGGAAAACAGCAGCCAAGTTCGTGAGTAACGCTGTTGATGGGAGAAAAGATTAGCGCGGCGAATGGTTGTCGTTTGTTTTTGATAACAATACGATAAAGCTTGTTTTATTCTTAAAACAAAATAAGCGATTGCGTTAGTCAGTAGATACTCTAAATTCGTTGTTTGCAAGCTTTGATCAATTCTAACTTACAGCAAAATGATTAGAGATGAAGACACTGTTGAATATTGAATTTAATCTGTCAGACACCGCCATTTTCTTGAAACGTAGACACTACCAACACATTTTATTAGATTCAACGGCCAAGACTATACCCGATGGTATCACATCCCAGAAAAAGACAAGACCCAACGCCCTGACCTTGGGGTAAATAGTATGGTTTGCTCGTTTCAATGGCTCGATAGCAAAACTGCATGTTATTTACAAGAGAACAAAGTAATTTCGTATATTAATGCTTTTTTACCGTGAGCTGGGTTGGATGTAATTTTATTCGCGATAGTGAGGTAAAAAAAAATGTGTTTCACTCGGCAGCAAAGTTTCTTCCCCTGTCGTGCCTTGAAACTATGCTTATGCTCAGATTCGAACCCCTCGCTCGTGGTTCAATTTTGGAATCTTTCGCTAGCTCGGGTGTCAATAGCACGAGAAAGTAAACACTAACTTTGCTCCCTTGTATAACAAATAACTATTAAAAGCAAGTTGTACTACCAATACTATTCACAAGAAAGATTATTTTTCATAAACACATTGAATAGCGAGATCAAAGTCTAGTGCAATTTATTAAAATAGAATGAAGAGGATTTCTGTTACGAAAAGTTTATAAATACGTAAGCGGACGCTAATTCCCGTCTCCTCCTTAATGCGACATCGCAGTGCGCTTCATAACACATCTTCTGCTTAAGACCGAATTAAGTTCTACTTCCCACACTCGAAATGCTGTCTTATATTAAACATGAATACTCTATTTGTCTACCAAGATCACGGGTAAATGAGGAAACATTGTATAAACTTTCAAGTCGACGTAAATCGCCTAATCCGACTTTAATGAAACTTGGCGGTTTTATAGTCAACACTGCCGCGCTGATATGAAACGGCCTATGTATATAAGCTGGTGACACACTTAAGATGTTATGGAGAAGGTAGCAACTTCGGAGGCTGGAGACATCGCGGGACCATAATGCTTTATTGCTTCCAAAGTGTTCGTTAAAAATTGTTTATCTTAAGAGTTTGTTTATTGACACGAACAATGTTGCTACTTTTGTCGGAGCATGCAATAAACAGTAAGAGTACTGCTTTTTACGTGTTTTTTAATGTTATATTTTACTTTATATATCTTACTGCGCTACAGTATAAAGTTACATCCGTTATTAATATTCTTGGGGAATGAATTTTAAAATAATTTTTTCACCTCAGCAGCTCGAACATGTCTACTTTCCTCACTCCAGGGAGTGAGGAAAGTGCGACTTTCCTCACTTTCAGAGAGTGAGGAAAGTTGCTACTTTCGTCACTCCAGGGAGTGAGACAAAGTAACTTTTTAATTGACGATCGGTCTGGCCTAGTAGGTAATGACCCTGCCTAAGAAGCCGGTGGTCCCGGGTTCGAATCCTAGTCAGGCCATTTATTTGTGTGATGAGCACAGATATTTGTCCTAAGTCATGGGTGTTTTCTATGTATTTAAGTATTTATATGTATCTATTTATTATAATAGGACATAATGGACTCCCTAAACACCTCTAACACGTTCGGACCCTCACAAATTAATCAAATATTTTAATTTTGAAATGTACTTATTTTAAAATGAAAAATATTTAAACAAAATATTAAGTAATGAAGCCAGTGCAGTTGCAGATAAAACACTTAAATGAATGTGGTTAACTTGATGTTAATTTTTTTACAAGATTTTATTTAACTGGATGTATGTATTTGTATATTTATCCGGATGGAATCTTGCAACTTAATTTTGAAGCAGACATCTTTAACCGATTGAGCTGAAATTTAGCACACTTATGTAATTTCAGTTACAATGCAATATTATGGTACCACTGATCTGATCTGATGCTGGAGTCAGAAGGTAGCAAAAGCAACTCCTAAAATACACAAGATAAACCCGTAGTGTTTTAGGCTCATTAGAATCCTTTCGAAGAGTATATGACGATTGTGAAAAAAGTACAGTCGGCAATAAAAGCTTGTACTAAAAATGACATTTTTGGCAACTTATTTAACCTTTAATATGTTCTCACTACTGAGGTGAAAAGTTGTATGTGTCACACTAGAGTAAAGTTATTTTACATCTCGTGTTTTTGAGTGCCTCGCTACGCTCAAGATTCTAACACTAGAATCACTCGCTACGCTCGTGATTCAATTATAGAATCTTTCGCTTACTCGGGACTCAAAATAAACACTCGCAAGAAAAAACAACTTTCCTCTCTTGTTGCACAAATAACTATTGACTGTTGTGATCACTGCCGCCTTATAATAACGGAATAAGGAGTACGGAGGATGCGAGTATATGGTACGAAGATGTACCTACGAGTAACTTGCCGTTAAAAATAAATTACACTAGCTTTGTTACCATCTTTGCTTACATCTTTGTTAACATCTTTGTTACTCTCGCGTTTGAGACTATAAGTTTGTTTCTTTTTATAAACTCTGTCTCTCGTTATCACGTCGTGTCTAACATCAGATATGAGGTTGTTTTATTCAATAACTATCATTTTTCTGCTACATTTGTACCTTTACTAATATTATGGGCATTTAGAATAAAATAATTTAAGTATTCGTGTCATCTATTTTTAATGTATTATGGGCATTCTGTTTCTATTTACTTCTTTTTGGACATAACCAAAGTTAAAGTTAGGGTTAAAGTAGGATACGATTAGGTATGATGACCTAAGTTTTTGAGTTCTAAGCCTCATAGACACCATTTCTTATTTCTATTTCTATGGGTAAAAAACACAACTTATATGCACACAAGCTGTTATTGTGTATTGTTTTTTTTTACTGACCACAAAACAAAAGAAACAATAATTTAAATAAAAAAAGATACTTAAGAAATTTTGTCGGGTTCCGATGTATCCGGGTGGCCCAATAGATTAGGGCGTCAGCCACGACAACTGGGGATGCGGGTTCAAATCCTGTACAGTCGAAGTTCAAGATATGTTTACACTTTTGCACTTTATTACAAAGGATTAAGGTGAAAAAGTGTAAACTTATCTTTGACATCGACTGTACATGACATGACATGTTGTCTAAATGGCAACCCATTTTATTGTAACAGACAAAAAATGCTTACCATACTTATACAGCCACATTGGCGGATTGGCTATACACTAGAACGTTTAGAGGCTCTAATGTTGTAAGTTACACTTTTGACGCAAAAAAACGTTTACGAACGCGTAAGTGATACTGTTATTTATATGGAAAAGCAAACGCGTTCGTGACGTAAAGTTACGTTAAAACGTACACTCAGGGTTCTGGTGTTATTACATATATCAGTTAGAGAGCAGCCTAATAAAGGCTCGCAAATTAGCTACTCCTTAATTAGCCTAATTAAACGGTGAATGAATTTGACGCGAGCAGATTCAGTGTGAAGGATACAACACATGTATGGGATAAGATTTTAGTCGATGTTTTACATATTTGCAATATAAGTTCTGTGAAAGTAGTAGGTTATAAAGATAGGAGTATAGTAACTCTGATCTTTTAAACTACGCGATAGACCTAAATGCAGTTTGCATACGAGATATCATCTTCCTCGCATTTCCCGGCATTAAGTCCCCTTAATGCCTCGCAATCCCAGGACTTGGCGATACCGGTTGCCATCTGACCTTCCAACCCAGAGGGTGAACTACGCCTTATTGGGATTAGTTCGGTTTCCAGACGATGGTTTCCGTCACCGAAAGGCGACCGGTAAATATCAAATGATATTTCGTACATAAGTTCCGAAAAACTCACCTCACCTGCGATCTCTGAATTACAAGTTAGCTAGACTACCAGCGCTCTCAGTGCTACCAGTTTTCATACGAGATAGAGTAACTTAAAAAGAAGGTTTAAATGTCTACATTGCATCCGTGGGAAGACTAGGTGACTCGCTAGTTAATATAAATATATATATTATTCCTTATTTTACTAGGAAACAATCGTAACCAAATTCACTAAGAAAACAATTACCAGCTACTAGAGGAGTCCATTTTGTTTTGTTTTAAGTATTAAATTGACACTAGCACTACTAGCTATGATCTACAATTATGAATTAATCAAATGATAGATAACTATTTACAGTGCGTAGACGCATGTTGAGTGTTGAATGTTATGCTACGCCAACAGCTCGGCGTAGCAGAGGTCGGAGGGTGTACGTAGCGGTGTCGGTACGCCTGCTACGGATTATGCGATGCTACGACTAAGTTAACAGTTTGAGTACCGAAGACCTCAAGTCTTCTCTTTTCGTAGGCGTTTTTCTTTACAAATGTATGCCAGGTATCATCATCATGTCAGCCACAATACGTCCACTGCTGTACATAGATTTAGGACTCCCCTTGGACCTCCACATACAAGGAATACTTAGGAAATATTTTTATCAGGGAATAATTTTGGTAGTTTTTTTTTATTAATAACATTTAGTTGTATCTGAATTATATATATATTTTACATGCAGTTTTTTTTTAATTTTATGATAAAGGTGGCAAACGAGACGAACAGATGGATTGCTTGATGGTAAGCAATTATCTTCGCAACACCAGGGAAGGCACAAGCGCGTTGCCGGCCTTTAAGATAAGAGTGCGCTCTTTTCTTGAAGGTACGAGGGTCGTATCGGACCGGAAATACTTTGACGGCAAATCATTTCACAGTTTTGATGTGCGAGGCAGGAAGTTTCTAGAGAAACGCACAGTAGACGATTTCCAACTATCCAGGTGGTGGGGGTGGAAATGTTGCCGCGTAGTTTCAAGTTAAAAAAAAATTTGGTCCGAAATGTTAATTTTATACTTGAAAGGTAAGTGCAAAATTTTATTGCGCTTGGTACAAAAAATCACTCAGTATCAAATGATATAATAAAAATGTGAAATATGTTTCACACCACAATAATACATACCTACATGTTTTTTAATATATTTAGTTTCTTAAGGCTGCGCCTAGGATATGATAGCAGAATTTCTTTTGTAAGATACCTTTTGTGTTTAATTAATCCTTAATCTTTGTGGGTCATAAGTTATATATTTAAGTATTAACTAAATAAATCATACGATTCAGAAACACGACTACCTACTTGAATTTTGCGTTATAAAAATAGCATCCAAAGTGACCTCTAAAAAAGATAGGCTTTCACTTAATACGTTGCAAATTACAGAAGGTCATAAGTTTTTTCATAATAACAAAATTGTTTATTTTCTAAAGTACATATGTCTTACATTTGTAAATAATATGATTTTTATAATATATATACAGGCCTTATTCATCTGTAACAGATGTTTTAAGCAGCATCCTATGAATTACACCTCCGTTCGTGGCTGTATAGCCCTATGCGAGAAAGGATCCCCCGTCCACACACGCGGCAGGTGTATGCGCCCCCAGGTGGCCGGAGATTGGAGGCCTGCTCGTGGCGCCTCATGCGTTTATCCTTTAATAATTCAAACCAGGCATCGTCGTGCTTCGATTGTCCATCATGGATTATTCGACGCCACATGGGTCGGTCCTTGGCCAATACTTGCCAGTGGTTGCATGAGATGGTAAATGCAACCATATCACGTTTCACGCAATCTTTAAAGCGCAACATTGGACTCCCGACTGGTCTTTTTGCGTCTGCAACCTCTCCTAGCAGGATTTCACGTGGTAAACGAGTCTGTTCCATTCGATACACATGCCCAAGCCACCTCAATCGTCTCTTTTTCAGCATGGCTGTGATACTAGGGAGCTGTGCCTCGCCTAAAACAGACTCGTTTGTCACACGATCCTTCCACGTGATGCCTAGTATGCCACGAAGACAGCGCATATGGAAAGTGTTCAGCCGGCGTTCTTGTTTTGCGTATGTTGTCCAGGATTCTGCTCCGTAGAGAAGTGTGCTTAGGACGCACGCTTGGTAAATAAGCATTTTCGTTTTTACCGTCAGATGTTTATTGTCCCAAGCTCTTCCACGAAGCCTCCCGAACGTAGTGGCCGCTTTGCCGATGCGGGAGTCGATCTCCGCATTAAGCGAAAGATTGCTCGACACAAGCGAACCAAGGTAGCAAAACTTGCTGACTTCCGCAAGAGGTGCGCCGTTAAACATGATCGTTGGCTGATCTGAACATCCTTGCGCTAGTATGACTGTTTTTTTGGCATTTATGGACATAGAAAAGAGGTTGCATGCTCTTGAAAATTTGTCCATGATGGTCTGCAGTTGTATCTCACTGTGAGCGACGAAAGCGGCATCGTCAGCAAAAAGAAGGCTGTCCACATATAAGTCCTTCCTTTGTCGTTTGGACTTAAGCCTCGCTAAGTTGTACATCTGACCATCGGATCTAGTGTATAGGTGAATGCCTTGTAGATCGTCTCCAAAAGCCACCTTCAAGAGTACGGAAAAGAATATTCCAAAGAGAGTAGGTGCCAATACACAACCTTGACGAACGCCTCGGCGCACGTCAAAAGGGGCAGATGTTTCGCCGTTGTGGAGGACTGTGGCTTCCATACCCTCGTGGAATGATTGCACTATCTTCAGGAGCTTTGGAGGACAACCAATGCCGACGAGAACCGAATATAGCCCCTCTCTACTCACAGTATCAAAAGCCTTGTTTAAGTCGACAAAAGCTACGACGAGAGGACTGTTTTGCTCCCTACACTTTTCTTGTAACTGTCTAAGCGAAAATATCATGTCGACAGTTGATCGCTGGGCTCGAAAGCCACATTGTGCCTCAGGATATACGCGGTCAGCCAACTTCTGTAGTTTAGCCAAGGTGGCCCTAGCAAAAGCTTTGCCGACGATGCTAAGGAGGGATATTCCACGATAATTATTGCAATCACCGCGGTCGCCTTTGCCTTTGTAAAGAGTGACGATGTTGGCATCACGCATATCCTGAGACACGCAGCCCTCTTCCCAACACTTATTTAGATGGTTGTGTAGGACAGGAAGGATGCACTTAAGCTTGACGATTTCGGTGTATACTTCGTCTTTGCCCGGACTTTTACCGTTTTTAAGCTGTTTGACGGCCAGGTAGAGTTCCTCCACGGTAGGAGCGGAGTCTAATTCATGCCAAGTATCCAGGTTCGGGAGTAGTCCCACGGTCTCTGGTTGAATGTCAACTGGACACGAATAAAGTCCGGTGTAATGTTCCACCCATCTTGCCATCTGACGACTACTGCTAGTAATAGCGGAGCCGTCAGCTTCCTTTAGAGGAGCCGTCTTTTTTTGAACAGGTCCGAGAGCTCGCTTAATACCTTCATAAACACCGCCCATGTTTCCAGTATCTGCGCATGCTTGGATCCCCTGACAGAGTTCTGTCCAGTATGCGTTTGCATAGAAGCGAGAGCTACGCTGGAGCGAGGCTTTAGCCTTTTTAAGTTCGTCCCGTGTAGTACCGCAAGGATTTAGGCGGAAGTTTAGAAAGGCCTGCCGTTTTAAGTCGAAAAGGGGCAGTAAGTGCTCCTCGTTTTCAAGTAACCAGTCGTGAGACTTTGCCTTCTGGTACCCAAAAACCTTACCCGCGGTGGTTGTGAGAAGGGACTTCACTTTTTCCCATTCGACATGCGCCGAAACGGAATTGTCCCACGTTGAAATTTCGTCACTGACCATAGCCGCAAACAACTTCAAGGCATCCAAATCTCGGCTTTTAAATATATTAATTTTCTTTCGACCAAGAGGCCTAGAAGAGTGCATCCTTTTGGGAACTAATCGGACTTTGGTGGAAACAAGACTATGGTCAGTGTCGCAATCGGCACTGTGAAACGTCCGTGTATGGAGAGTTTCCCGCAGGTCCCTCCTTCTGGTAAGGGCAAGGTCTAACTGATGCCAGTGTTTTGAGCGAGGGTGCATCCACGAGACTTTTCGCATCAGATTTCCTTTGAAAAATGTATTGGTGACGCACAGTTGATACTTAGAGCAGAACTCCAACAAGCGTTGTCCGTTGTCGTTCAGCTTGCCAACACCGTGCGCACCTAGGCAACCGGGCCAGTCAGTATTGTCCTGGCCGACCCTGGCGTTAAGGTCACCTAGAATATGGAGCCTGTCGGATGGGCGCACCCGGCTAACTACTTCATCGAGCTGGTCGTAAAATTGATCCTTAGACTCAGGTTTAGAGTTGAGCGTCGGTGCGTAAGCGGAGATCACAGTCACATAGCCGCTTTTGGTATTTAGACGCAATACCATGATGCGTTCTGATACACCTACAGGTGTTTCTATTACATCAACAAGATGGTTACGGACCGCAAAACCTACTCCATGCTCTCGTGTTTGCAAAGAACTCTTGCCCTTCCAAAAAAAAGTGTAGTTAGCTTCGCGCAGAGAGCCTTCGTCCTCAATTCTGGTCTCCTGTAATGCTGCAATATCGATGTTTAGCCTGTTGAGCTCCGCATCGATACTGTATGTCTTGCGCAGATCTTGTGTGCAGTCGAGATTTTCGCAGGTGTTCGGAAAACCTGTCCTCATTGTTCGGACATTCCATGTCGCGTAGCGCATGTAAGAAGGATTATTGTTTTTTAGGATTATATTCTTTTTTTGTGCAGGTGGTTGGCATTACAGCGTCAACGTCCAGCTGTGAAGCCTGTGCCCCGTTCACCCAAACGGAACAAATTAACGCTGAGGCGGATCAGTACCTTATTGGTCGGGGATTGCCGGGTCGGAACTTGAAGCAGGCGGTAACTGATCAGTGGATCTTCGATGGATCCTCCTACTGCCGGAAGTGACCCCTGGCGCCCGCACATACGACGCCTATTCGTGCGAACTTATAACCGGTGACTGCCACTCCCCGTGTTGGTTCCCACCTGCATGGCAGGCGGGCGAAGTGCCCTCTCCGCGGATGCTGCTTCGCCTGGGACGGACGACTTTATGGCAACACGGGTTTGCCCAGAACCCGCACCACCCTCTTTCTCCTCCCCGGCATGATCCACAGGAATGACAAATAATAATTTTTTAAATAATACGAACGAAAATTCGTAAATTCGGGAGTGGTTTGCCCATCCTTATCTGAGCCGCGATGATTAGATTGAATCAAAATTAGATTGGCTCGGCGCCCCCTTAAGAAATACAACTACAGGTAGTTTTTTTTTTGGTTGTTTTGTGTTGTATAACGAATTGTATGAGTGATCACCTTATCCTCCAAGACGATTCGCAATGTTCCATACCCCGGTAACTCCGCTGGCATTATTAGGTACTTGCCATTATATTTTCAGCGCACACATAAAACAGCGATAAATCGTGTTAAAAAGAAGCAAGGCCGCGACTATTGAGAACATGCAGCTTTCATAATATTGGGCTTTGGGATTATTCCGCCTTGCAAATGATAGTTTATTTACATGATCATCATCATTTCAACCGTTTGACGTCCACTGCTGGACATAGGCCTCCCACAAATTTGACTTGTACCATGGGTTGGCGACCGCAGTAGCTTTTGTGTGAGCAAATTGGTTTTGTTTTCAATTTTTTACTTTATTTTTTACACGACTCTGAAAAGTCGACCCAGTCATTCCAATACAGTGTCTTTCTTTTCGTTTGGGTTTCTACAAACGAACATCTTGTCTACGACCCCCGTAAATTATATAACAGTATCTCAACCCAAACACACTTAAGCATATACTAACTTGATACTTATTGATATTACAACATAATATGGCATGGGAACGACTGAGTTTAAAAGAGTAAGGTCATACATCCGAGGTCAATAGAAAACGAAAATAATGTAAACACACATGTTTTGGACCCGGGTATGTCCTTAAACTACGTCCAACAATGAGAGGTAGGGCACAGCGTTGATCATCAGCATCACGCTTGAATCTGGGGCAGCCCAACTGGGGAAGTACCTCCTCCTTACAGAACACCACAGCCATAATAGCACTGCCACCTTTCAGGTATGTAGTGTTATGTTCCTGATGGTGAGTAAGGTTCCCAGAGCTCCAACCCCCCTTAAAGGCCGGCAACGCGCTTGTGACTCTCCTGGTGTTGCGAGTGCCCATGGGCGACGGTAATTGCTTAACACTAGGCAATCCGTCTGCTCGTTTGCCGCCTATGACATAAAAAAAAATGTAAACAAATATGGCCGACTAACAACTGAATTTCTAAGCAACAAATCATTTGACACATGACAAAATATTATTATAGAAGTTCGTTTTCACTGAATATATAGGTAATTATCGCGTATTTGGGCCGTTTTATTTAAAGTTGTATACATACTTAACTTTTTAAATTTGGATATTTTTGTGTGGTTTCTACTTAGAATCATGAGTTCTTTCGAGCCTGATAGGAGAAAAAATGTGTCTTATCAATAACAGGATTGTCGATATTATTATTGTGGCATGCCTGCTAGGAAAAATAGGTGTAGTTATAGTATTCATGAACATTTTGAAACGTATGACGCGTTTGCTTTATGCGTAACATAGTTACAAATTCAGAACGCCAGAGGCGCCGGGCTGTTTTTCTTTTTGGCATGACACGCCAACCGCGAGCCAACCGCGAGATTATCATATTTGTATTTTTGCATTCTGCTTTCAAAGTAGAAAGTTTTTATGAGTAGTATAATACTAGTGTGGCATTTTTTATCAAGGTCTAGTAACAAGCAGTTTTGAATTGACTATTCAAATCTGCTAGTTTCTAAATATCATCATAGGGCTAATTCATGAAAATTACAATATTATGATAACTACAAGTACATAACTACAGCATAAACTCTAAAAAAGGCCCTTGAGGCATTGTTCTCCAAGTTTTTGAATGGGTTCGGGACTACGGTACGAGGTTCTTTAAAAAAGGAGTATATAGGTTCTTAAAGGGTAGGCAGCGCGCATGTGAATCCTCTGGAGTTGCAGGCTAGGTCTTACTATCAGGCGGGCCGTATGCTTGTTTGTCACCGCCGCTGTATAAAAAAAGTACCAATTCATTTTTTTTTTAAACGAGCAGACGGATTGCCTGATGGTAAGGAATTACCGTCGCCCATGGGCACCCGCAACACCAGGGGAGTCACAAGCGCGTTGCCGGCCTTTAAGGGGGGTTGGAGCTCTGGGAACCTTACTCACCATCAGGAACACAACACTACATACCTGAAAGGTAGCAGTGCTATTATGGCTGTGGTCTTCCGTAAGGAGGAGGTACTTCCCCAGTTGGGCTGCCCCAGATTCAAGCGTGATGATCATCGCTGTGCCCTACCTCTCATTGTTGGACGTAGTTTAAGGACATACCCGGGTCTAATTATATTTATATTATTTCTTAAGCCACTTATACGGCATTCGTAAACATTAATTCAAATTGTAGTGCAAAGTAAATAATAGTATTTACGAAGTTTGGTCTCTAGTTTCTGGAATAGTTAATTTTATACTGCCGCACACACGTTTTACTTGGCTAAATAACGGCTCATGCAAACATGTTTGCACGTCGTATTATGTATTGTAAATATATGCCTTTAACAATGTAGTGCTAATCCTAATTTGTAAAGTTAAGTATGTTATAGCTCCAATGCGATGCATTTATATTTGCTATACATGAAATACATTATTATATTATATTGCAAACGGATTATAACTGTGATTGCGGCGAATCTGTACTCTGGTTTTTTACAATATTTTTATAAAAGTAGAATATAAAAATACTTCCAAAACATGTCAAAACAATAAAAATATTATAAAAAACCTAACCTAGGGTACTGCCGGCAACGGGGCAGGGGCAGGGCACAGGCTGCCGGTGGTTAGGGCTGTAGAGAGAGGAACCGCCGGACTACGCGCGCCGTGTCCGGGATTACCGCCTTCTGAATCTGACTCTTGATCCATTTTTACTATTTATAAACTTTTTAAAATATACAATTTCTTATGTGTTATCAAAGTTGACCTGAAGAACAAAATTACAGGAACCGAACTCATCTTTTTTAAACTAATATTTAAGATATCATTTTAAATGTCTATAGTTTTCAATGGACTAGCATTGTTATGATATGAAAAACGAGTCATGAAATTGAAAGTAATAATTATTATTTTAAATGACTGTGTTGTTTTTTTAAATGGTATAATGGTATTGATATGATATGAACAAAGACTGTATAAAGTTTTTTTTTTTTCGGAATCTTAGACCCCCGGCTACTATGACTTGTGTGTTCAAGTGAGAGATGTTAGTTTAATACGTGTTAATAATATTCCTGATAAAAACACTTTTACGACCTCGTATTTTTTCTATTAAAAACGTAAATGGCTCCTAACGTTTATGTACAGTCGCATTCAAATATATCGGACCTTTGGAGGTGGTCACAAATATCGGAGCAACGCCACTATTGTCAAGTCGATAAAGTGCATGTTCAGATATTTGTGCTAAATGCTGTAAATTTAACGAAAAAGACGGTTTAAAAAGTTACATGATAGGTATTACAAACGGGTACTAGTTTTCTAGAGTTCACTTTCACTAAAGCTGCAGGCGTATTGACGGCGAGGTGAAAAATGGCCGCCCGAGCTCAGCTCCAACTTGCTGCATTTGAAAGATCATTAGGCACCAAGAATTTTTAATTCAACTTCTAGACTTGGACGAAGATTAATTAGATCGAGGGACACTGACAACTAGTTATTGATCGTTTGATTTTAATTTCAAATATGATATTAAATATAATCTATCATAGTTGAAAGACAAGTTTGCTGAACCGGAAAGCTTAGACGTCTGAATTTTGAATTATTACAAGTTCGCTAAACATATCGTAAAGTTATAGAATGTTTTTGTTACATGTTATTTTAGAACTAAAATGTTTACTAAATACATTTATTTTGTTTTGATTTGTTTCTGTTTTTTGCCCTTTCTGGTATACTTGAACGGATATTTGTAAAAAAAATTGAATAAGAAAATTTATGTAAATTTCTGGAGAAGTAGCGGGCTCTGGTCAGCAAGTCGGCCCTGGCTAAGGTCCGAATGGCCGCGAACGCGATACTATTGGCAGTTGGCATTTGTGTAGCGACCGGCGCGCGCACTTCTCGTCTCTAGAATTTCGTCCAAACAATAAAATTATAAGCGAATTTAAAAATAGCGTCCGTTGGCGTTGAGTTGAACTGCGCAGAAGTGGAATTAGTGGAATCGCGGGACGAGCGTGCGAGCGCGCGCGCAGCAGCTGCCGACTGTGAGGTCTGTTACCTGTGCCTGTGCTACCTACAATGTCATTATCACCATTATACGCTTATCAGTCATCGCCCTGCGCACACGCTTCCTGGCAGACCGCCCCATTTCACTAAGTGCTCCTAACTACTAACCCCTGTACTACTGGATAAAACGTTAATACAACGATCGCCTTAATAATTTTTAGAAGTAGTAGGCTACAATTTAATCCCAAATCTGTCTATAAATTTTCAATCATAATTCCCACGATCAGTAGCTACGCACAGAGGTAGTTGACTCTAAATAAAAAACTGATTTTCTTGCCTGTATTTCATGCTGATTTGCAGAGAATTATTTGCTGTAACTTAAACCGCCCAATCAAAATATTCTTTAAATAAAATTTGTAATTTGTTTACGCCGCCAAAAATAAGTGTTCTTGATCTCGTTTTCAATTTGATCTCACACGAATCTGTAAACACAGTTACGACTAAAAGGATAATACGTTATATGACTTTCAGATCAATCTTATGATAGTAGGGTAAGTCCAGGAGTAAAATAGAGATATATCTGACTAAAACTTGACTCGTTACACTTCACTTCAATACCCTACACGGTATCCCATTTGTTATGATTCGTTTTAATTTTTAACCTGTTATGAAATCGTATCTTGATATCGGAACTTTTGGTTTATATTTCAATTTCAACGACCAAATCATACTCTTCAGTTAACATCTACTCACGAGTCAATCTTAATGTATTTATAAAATTGTAAAAAAGATCGGAAAAGTAAAGTCCAGATAAGAAAGCATATCAAATGTTTTGTTAACTTCGTTCTAACTAGGCAGTCAGATTTGACCTTGTAAGTAATTATTTTAATTTTTCCTTTGGTAGTTAATTTTTGTAATTGTTTCCTTATAGAATAACGCATTTTTATATATGTTTAAGATCTCTTTTGTAATGCTGTTCTGAAAAAATAAGTCCCGCTGAGTTTCTTGCAGAACAAAAAAATCAGAATGCTTCTCGGGTCAGAGGTGTAGGGTTAGAAGCAGTGTAGTTTTTATTCTTTCTTTTACTTTTGTATACTCGATGTGTAAATGTGCCCTTGTGGCCTACTTACTAAATAAACATTTGGGTTTTGAGTTCTAATTAAAGTTGTAAGTTTCTGATGTCCTTGGATGTATTCAGTAAATGATTAACACTGGTTACGTAAGTAAGGCCCATTGGCTTTATAATATATTTTCGTGCGAGTGGGCGGCTCCGTTACTTTCTATGACAAGCTATTTTGCAACGTCGGTTTAATTTCAAATCTATTTCGAGCGACCTCATCTTGACATTCAAATTAATCTCGTTTTATGTAAAATGAATAATATTTTATAATATGTAGTTTCGAAATACGCAGAGTTAAATAGAAGTGTGTATATAGCGGTTTTCTCGAGGAAAAACAAATTTAACTGGTTCTTGTTTAGTCTAGGGGTATTCACAGCTTAAATGCTAATAAAATGAAACTGTTGCTCCGAACAAGCAATAATTTTGAAATGTTGTATCAATATTTATATTTGGCGTAACGCATATCTTGTGAAACTTCTACTGTAGGATCCATATAGTGTTGAGTTTGTAATGGTGGTTGGATAAACAACGATTCTACGTTACAATTCAAATATCATATTTTGTAGTCATATCAGTATTTTTTTGTCGTAAATTATCAGAAATCAATTTCACAACGCCTGTAAAAAATAAATATAGGCGACAAACGAGCAGACGGATTGGATTTGATCTCTTCCTCGATTAAAAACTTAAACATCTAATAAAATAGCTCTTTAAGTAATCGAGGGACATACAGGTGTTATATTATTTCTTTTAAACTCAAAGAGTAAAAGCGAGTCACGACATTAAAAAGTAATTAATTAATTAAAGAAGGAATAGCAAACGCGATGAGCTTGATACGGATGAAGGAGGCCTATGTCCAGCAGTGGACATCGTTTGGCTGATATGATGATGATGATGATGAAATGACATAAATATTTGATTATGGTAATGCTTCAAATTCGATGGCGATTGGATATTTGACATTCAGATGCGTAGCGGGGCGATAAAGAGGACGCTGGGACAGCCTTTGTGGATTAGTCACACATTGGAAAGTCATGGAATCCGCTTTAATCTTTGAACGCCAAAAACACCTAAAGGTCATGATGTAAAGTCACGTCATGCCTACTCCGCCACCATGCCTGAAGTTGTTATAGCTGTCAAAGCAATTGACCTGCTGAAAAACAAAGTTTACATTTGTTGTCACTACGTAATCGAGGTGTTGGCGTGTGATTTACATATTGACGCGAGAGGAAAACCGTTCAAAACATTAAATTTCTTAGTCTTGCCGAACGCCCAGGATTTATTAAAGCTCAAGCGTCTTAATCAACAACAAACAACTAAATAAAGTAACAAGAAGTATAGGTACAGTCACGAGCTTTAATTTGTGACCCATTTCCGTTAAATGTTGTTAGGCCAATCATAATGCAATAAGGTCGAAACTTTAGTGCAATAATGTTGAATGTCAAGTTAAGACATAAAATGTCTTATCACTGTCATTTCGATAAGTGAAGTTTGCAAGACGGGAGTGTTATAAGGTAACCATAGTAACGTCAGTTTCCGGTAAAACCGTGATCGGTCATTAGTTAATCAAGCTTTGTTATAATGTAACCATAGCAACGTCAGCATCCGTGTAACTCGCGGTATCGGTCATTGGCTAACCGAGGTTTGTTATAATCTAACCATAGCAATTGGGGAATAGAGTTCGGCAAAAGTCTTAAATAACGAATCAAGTTTTGTTATAATGTAACCACAGCAACGTCAGCATCCGTGCAATTCGCGGGATTGGACATTGGCTAACCGAGCTTTGTTATAGTCTAACAATAGCAACGTCCACCTCATTGGTGAACAGAGTTCGGCAAAACTCGTAAATAAGAATAACGAATCGACCCCGGTCAGCGTTAACATATTAGCTCTAAATGGCGAAAGTTTGGTACACGATATTCAACCTTAGGTGGGTCCCAAATTAAAGCTCGTGACTGTACATCTAAAATATTCTAGCGTATAAGGCACAAATAAATTCCCTTATCGGGGTGAACCTAAAGCGTCTAACTTCGTAGTTAATGTATCGGCTAGGTCATATCAATACTTAAAACTGCCATAAAATGTTCAATGGCGTCTCCTGAACACTACAAGTAAAACATTATATAGCTTGTAGGGACTAGAGCATTGTAGTGGCCCATTCATTGAGTTATCACCTATAATATTATTATCAGAAGCTGGCCGCGTGCCAGCCACGTGACACAGGTGGCGTAAACTTGCCAAGAGTTAATGAACTTAAAGGTGCGTGGACGCTTCCTTGACGCGGCAGTGAAAGTTTTGTATACACCATTTCCGTTTAAAACCGCAGTACATGCTAAATACTTTACTAGGTACGCTATAAGTTTTGTTAAACCTTGTAAAGATTGCTACATGAACGACTAAAATAACAACTAAAATATGTGTAAATATTGCCTTTGAAGTTTACTCCGAAGTTTTTGTTATGATGTACCTATAGTTTTAGTTGTAAGCTGCATCAACAATATTTGTACATTTAGGGTGCTAACAAATAGAGAAGGTTATGACATGAAAGTGTTTGCCTTAATATAGTTTGAGGGTAAAATATTTGAGAGCAATTGTTATAAATCTACCTTCTAACACCTTCATCAAACATCGTCTTCATCTTTAGCCGCGGACGTCCTCTCCCATACCAGCATGGGGGGTTTGTTACCATAACCGCTATGCTTGGCTGGCGGGTTGGCGATTGCCGTATCATTGTAAATGGAAGCTGCTGCCCCTTCTCCGGAGGTTTAGGAGCAATATAGGTTCATCAAATATATATAAAACATAATAGTGAAATTATTAAAAGGACATATTGTATTGCATGTAATAACAGACCTTCAGACCTACAAAATCTTACGAGATTGTTGTGGGCAGGAAACTTAAGATAGGTTTCAAGTTGCATAATAAGTCTAGCAAATGTCATAATATCCAAGACTACAGTAATATTTGTGCACGAGTCATAACAAGTCGTATATCGCATGGCAGTCATAATTGTGGCTGCAGTTGCATTCATACACATGTGACGCTTCATTTATGACCTTCAGTACTGTATACTGCATTTCGTAATAGAAAATGGATAAGATGCTTTTATATAACAGTTAAGGTGACGAAATAAAATCACGGATATTACAATAGGCCTATAGTAATATTCTAGTTCTAAGCGGCAACCCTTAGATCGCCACCAGCAGCATATGGCGTTAAATCTCATAATCTCCAAGCTTGACGGAGGAGTTGGCGATCGCAAGATTTTCGGTTGAACTAAAGCAAAGAGAGTATAGGGCAAAAACTCTATGGATAGAGAATACGCTAAAATAAGCATGTTTTGAAGAAAATACACTTAAATGGCTGAGATAATCGACCTAAAAGTTAGCACAATTTTAGAACTCAGAAAAATTTCGAGGGCTGTTCGTGTCATTATAACACCAGAATAAAGTCCCAGGTTGCCGTTAGGTACGATGACGAGCGAAAGGAGGATGTTAGGTATCTTGCGGCTTCAACACAACTATCAAAAAAGTTTTATTGATAGCTGTGTTGCAGCACCCTATTTGCTTTTGGTGGATCGGATTTTCCTTCGGTGGTTTGGTTTTTGTTGATTTTCGTTCGTCCAAAAGCAAAAATAGCGCCCTTAGGTAATTATTAAAAGGATGATTTGCTTACTAGAAACTCAAAATGATTTTGGTGCGTACTACTTATTAACACATATTATGTTCTGTGGAATTCATATTGTGCAGAATCGCGAATAGACAAAAACAATAATGGCATAAACCTCGTATAATCCTTCAATAGCTTTTAATTTTCTTCGACTATTGTACATTTCCTCTGAGCACTGTATCGGGAAGTCATCCCCAGGCATTGGGCCAACTGAGATGTGTACAGTAGTAATTATCTACGCGGTTATTATTGCCTCGGGCTGGAGTTAGCAGCAGTCTGGAATTATGTGGAGCTCAAGGAATTCACTTCATTCTGCGGGATACCCTGTTTAGAGTGCCAAATATTCGAGGTCGGAATAGGACCTTACGTGTATACCTATCATAATTACTACTTTAATACAGGTTGTAAGAAAACTAGCCGTTTAGAATATAAAACGGTACCATATTCTGATAAGTTGTCGAGTAGAGACCACGGACTGGCAAGTGCAGCTAAGGACCTCCACCCATAAGATGGACAGACGACCTCATTAAGGTCGCCGGTAGACGCTGGATGCAGGTCGCTTCCAACAGGTATATGTGGAGGTCCAAGGGGGAGGCCTATGTTCAGCAGTGGACGTCTTATGTCTGAGATAATGATTATATTCTGGTTAGCCACCCAAAGCCCACAGTCGTACCAGTGCCAATTACTTCAATAAAAAAAATCATTATCGTTTGGAGCAAACTTGCATTTCTTTTGTTTTAACTTTTAAAGCCGTTATTTTTATAACAGAGAAGACGCGAGCATAAACAAATTAATAAATATTACAGGACACAAACCCACAAATCCACTGAGCCCCACGGTAAGTTGGCCAGGCTTGTGTTGTGGGTCAGCCAATGCTATGTATAACATACAAATAGTACAATACATAGAAAACACCCATGACCCAGGAAAAAAATGCGGTGTTCATCTATCACAAAAATAAATACCCTTACTGGCCATCCGCTTCATAGGCAAGGTTACCATCCACTAAGCCAGTCCGGTCAATCGATCTGTATTATTAAATAACCCTTATCAAAATAAAGATTCATCGTAACCCTAACGCACCGACCAACTCTAATCGAATTAAAATATCTGATGCCTCAACAGTGAACACATTTCAATGGAATTAATATTAAGTAATAATTGAAGCCGAAGGTCCAGGAATGTCTGAAGTCCAGACGGAATGTGCCTTCGTCCGTGATGCCCTGCTATTAGAGGGTTGACCTTTTTGACCGAATACCTCCATCTTTCAATGAATCACCTTCCAACTGAAAGTACATATTTCAATTGAGACTGATTGATAATACATACGATTCTTAAATAAATAACGAATAATATATAACTACGATCTACTCACGATTATATATAGGTTACATAAAAAAAATGAGTTTGAACAACCTTTTACAACTAAAAGAGAAAACGACCAGAAATACCTACAAAAAAAAATACTGACAAGTTTGATTCTTTACGTAGCTGGCATGTAAAAAATAAAAACACAACTCACATGATCAAAATATTTTACAATTACATAATAATATTTCAAGTTCATTACGTAAAATAATCTGCAGCCAATTGGCGTTTCCGGCAGATATCGGTCAGACGCCAACAATGCCACGCCAAAATACAGAGGTACATTCCCTATGAGTGTTAGTTAGAACATACACCATTTTGCACCTGAGCTGGTTTGTGAGCGAGGTCGGCCTCAGGCGCATCGATCTCGGGCAAACGGACGATTATTGATCAATAATGCCTCGTGTTAAGAAATGAATGATTGTAATTAATCTCTCATATTATTCGAACCTGGATAAATGGAGCTTAGCAACTGCTACCGTGGTTTTGGAATCATCCATAAGGAACCGAGACATATGAACATGTAGGCTTCAATAAATCACCTACTAGTGTGAAAACCGGGCATGAAGTGTGTGTGAGGAGTACCTACATATTGACATCACTAGTGTGTAAATTTATCAAAATCATAAACAATACCAATGACTACTTGGTAGCTCTAAGACTAGACTACTAAGTAGTACGAATAACTTTTTCGCAGCTAGAATGATGTTGTGACCAATCTATTTTTCTCCGGGATTATGACATTTTATAAACCCGGAAGGTAATATAAAAAAATATAAACAACGCTGATCAACTCTCTTGATTTTAACACGGAATAATAAATTACACCGGATTTAATTGCGTTAAAACTACTTATAACTAAAGGTATGTTACCTACGTTTTTCCGGATTTGCATAGAAGCTCCGATACTAAATTACGTTCAAAATGTATTATTGTATGTGTGCCAGTATCATATAAATAAACTTACAACTAAAATAATTTTATCACCAAAACGAGGTAATATTTCGAGACAACAAAGAAGCACTAAACACTAAAACAAATAGAAAATAGCACAAATACCTAGAATAACCTTAACCCGTGGAACAGAATGCACTGCGCCATATGTATATTTTGGAACTCTGTCAAATGTTTAAGCTATTAATAAGGTGTTTAACGGCCCAAATGCCTTTACAATAAACGTTTACTTGTCATCAGTGAATTCAGGATTATTTTTGTGTGTGAAATGACACAATTGGATCTCGACCAAAGTGCACTGAATAATACTAGCTTTAGGGATAATATCCCGGGATAATCATATTCTTACACTTTCTACTTGCGACCTGTATGCGTAGGATTAGTATTTCGACTAGCCGAATTTAAATATAGTCAATATTTATAAATTATAGCCTCTATGTTACTCTGATGTATGAGCCTTTCCCTCATACATCAGAATAACATAAAAATAGAAAAATGGTGTTCCGGACATTTAGGAAGCGTAGGCGGAGCCAGATCGAGCCGACGCGCAGAGGCCATTTCGACAATTTAATGGAATGTAAGCGTACTCTGTCAGCTATATTATTGTTAAGTTTCATTTAAATACATTCGGTATCGCGTAAAAGAGTCACAAACATCCATAAATTCGTATAAACATTCGCGTTTTAATTTTAATAGTAATTATTAAATTATGAAAGCCTGATTTTATGTGAACTTAATTAAAATATAGTTTTTTTTTTTTTAGAATTTGAATGGAATTTTTATTTTGCAAATATAGTTTTAAGTTGTAAAACTATCGTAATTTAAACTAGCTATAATACTGTACTCAAATTACCACCGTGTCGGCGTTTTGTTCACTTTGTAGTTTTTGTGGTCAACAGGTCAACCGCGGAAAATATTTAAGAGTTCTGAGAACAGAGAAAAAATGTGCACATAATTACCGTGACTTGTAAAAAGTTAAATTATGTCAGTTTTGTGACGATAATAAGCATTATTTTTTTAAGTCACGCTTATTGAGTACACTTTTTTCTGAAAACGGCCATTTTCTTTCGTCCGCTTATAAAAATAGATAAAGATATACTAATGAATAAAAAACTAAAGGATAAACTGAGAAATATGACCTATATATGGACAAAAGTACTTTATTATATACATAAAATGAAATTGGCCGCATTTTAGCAAAATCCCTTGCATTAATTTTACCAATTGCCATTACAAGTGGCGTGTAAACTATCGAGATTGATGCATAGAGGCGTGCATCACTGGTAACTGCCTGCCTGCACTTGGACGCACAAATGAGAATTGACTACAGTCACGTCTGAACATACATTTTAGAGGTATATGTCAAAAACATGTATCTGAAATTTTACGCCATATGGTAGAAAAAAGCAGCGAGTAGTCACCTCTTATAGCGGACAAAGTAAAAATGCCTGTTAGCGATGCACTCTACCAAGCTACAGAACGGGATTGATGGGAACAGTTAGTTGACGGAATCAAATGGAGTCATGACCCTCAGCAATGAGGACCGATTGTAAAGAGTTACCTTTTATTATTGTCACATTATATAGCTGTATTTTAAACGCAATACTATCATATTCATTGTAAAGAAGCGGGTAACTCACGTTTTATAAGTCGAATATTGCGACATATTTCACTCTGTAACGAGGAGTGAAATATGTATTTCGAAAGGGTGCCGTAGGGCGACACATAATGAAATATGCTCAATTGTAAACTATAACATCCTTTCCTAAACACCTGGACCTGGACAACTTAATAATTTTGGATTTATTGGAATCAAAATAAATTTGTCATAAAACATATTCAGCGAGGATATTAATATTTGCTGCACAGCGTTAACTATATTATAATCCAGGCGGTAGGGTGTCCAGGCAAGGGAAGCGGTTTCATCCTTACGTTGTGAATATTCCATTCATTCGCATGAAGCGATTCGTTTCTACATTCCTAATGCGGACTGCTAAGGAATGGATTCGCTCCCTTCGTCTGTATTCCCATAAAGATATAACGTGGGTCTTTTCAAGGCAAGAGTGAATAGGCTGTTACTGGACCAGCGTGCTACACCCTCGACCTCGTCGTCACTAACCATCAGGTGTGACTGAGACGCTGGTCAGCCTTGTATAAAAAAAATCGAATGATACGGATTTAAATTCCAGTTTCAATACCTTTGGGATACATACGAGTACCATAATGAATAGGATACTCTACTTTATAGACTTTTAATGTTTACATTACATACATACATTTCAGCCGTATGCAGTCCACTGCTGGACATAGCCTCACACAAATATGACTTGTATCATCTTGGGGGGGTAGTTGCCATAGTCGCCACGCTTGGCAAGCGGGTTGGCGACCGCAGTAGCTGTCGATTGGCTTTCGACAGACGCTGCTGCCCGTCCGTATGATTTTTCCCTTTGTCACCTCTTATGACTCCCGCGGGAGGAGATGGGGTGGTGCTATTATAGTCAGCCGGCACGCGGCATCACACAGCATAATTTTTATGTCTCATTAATATTAGCTGAAAAGTTATATAAAAATGGTGTCAGTATTCGTTTTAAAAATAGTTAAAATGTAATAACGTTCCAGGATAAATTGTTGTAGCCTAGGCAAGCTCGAGCTTGACGTCATGAGAGAGCTACAAACATTATTAATCTTCCCTCATAGACGGCAAAAATAACTTTATAACAGAATAGAATATCTCGCAAAATAAAGCGAAAATTTGTTTCAAAAGATTTACAAGTTGGATTTCTGGACTCCCCCTAACATTTAGCGGCCATGAAAAAATTACTGGCGTTTGACATTGTTTCAAGTATATTAAAGTTTGTAAAAAGGCCGTGTTCTGCTGCCCATGAAATTAAATGTTTTCTAAAAAGATTTCAGACATCTAAAAGTATGATTTGTCATTGATGTTTTAGGTTATAATTTGGGGAGGATTTTTGGAATTATATTATTTATTTATTATTCATATGAAAGGAAATATTTAATAAAATATACATGATATTTATTTTTTCATTCGGGCATATTAAAATATTTCTGAGCCGACAAAAAACTCAGCGAAACTTATTCTTATTTACCTATGTGATTTGACTCAATATAATATGATTTCTTACTTGGACTGTTTCATTTAGGTAATCTAGCAATAGTTACATACAAAAGATGAATAAAATGCTAGACGGTTTAATTATTTATTTGTTTTCGATACATTATTTTCGATATGATTTATCGAAAATAATGTATCGAAACGATGTAATGTAAACGGCTTTTTGGAATTATATTATTTATTTATAATTCATATGAAAGGAAATATTTAATAAAATATACATGATATTTATTTTTTCATTCGGGCATATTAAAATATTTCTGAGCCGACAAAAAACTCAGCGAAACTTATTCTTATTTACCTATGTGATTTGACTCAATATAATATGATTTCTTACTTGGACTGTTTCATTTAGGTAATCTAGCAATAGTTACATACAAAAGATGAATAAAATGCTAGACGGTTTAATTATTTATTTGTTTTCGATACATTATTTTCGATAAATCATCATCGATACATCAATCATTTAATTCCCCATATAAATATTCCTTCCTTGCCTACACAAATCTCTTATCACCGTATCTATTTCCAATTGTAATATGACCTAATATTATATTTCGAGATAAACAGAAAATGCATGTTGAAAGCTTTTCTTTGAAACATGTTGATAAATAGCTGCCAGTCGGCTGTAACATGTCTGACCTTAACTAATATTAGAATCTGGACGTCTCTCCAGCTTTACATGAGGTTCAGATACGAACGGGATTTATTTGTATGTCGAACGGGATATTAGTGATTGCTAAGACCCCGCTATCGGCGGTGCAAAATGGTAGCTGTCGAGGTCTTAGGGATGGGTAAAAATACTTAGCAATACTTGAGGTATGTCGATAATAATAATTATAACTATATGTCGATAATTCTTCCTTACTATAATGAGAGTCTAAGACTTCAATTTAACGTGTTTATTTTATACTACATGAGTATATAATTACAAAAATAATATGTGTAATTATTATTTAAAATTCTTGTATCTTCAATTATATTTTATCATTACAAACAAATTATTATGAGAATCAAAAGACACACCGATAGCGGGGTCATACAAATATGTTTGACAAGAGTATAAAACCCACAATGATGGGTAAAAAAAAACCCAAAAAAAACGCCGATAACTTCAGATATTAGAACGTCATTTTATAATCTTTTGTGTTCAATCGACTATAATTATATTCAAAACAAAGACGTTTTATTCATATCGGTATTAATTTGACTCGGACGTAACGAGTGGACAGTCAATTCCTTATCAATTCCTCAGGGCTATAGAACAATACTTCTCGATAGTCGCAAACACTAACATTGAATCGAGTTTGAACGAAAGTCGTGTTTAGGGACCAATGAAAATCGGCAATGTTTATCGCAAGTGCAGCACACGATAGCTTGTGTTATAGCATTGTATTTTTGGAAGGTTGTTTATTTAAAGTGGTATTTTAATGTTGCAACCTTCAAAAAATCTAAAAAAATAAAGGTTAGTGCTTACCATAGACATACCATTTAACTAGACGGAGCGTGCTAATTAATAACACCACGATCGAAAGGGTTGGTATCATGTAACTTTTCTAGGTATGGCAGAGACGGCGCTATTTTCGTCCGTCCTTGTCATAGTCTCACATATTTTTGTTCCCCTCCAAACTGCACTCTTCAGAACTGTCAAAGTTGGAGGGGAACAAACAAATACAATTGGAGTTTTCTTGGGTTTTCGACCAAAGTTGCGGTAATTAATACAGAATAAGCTAATATTTTTGTTATAAATAATGTCTTGTAAAGCAAAACTGTAGTGAATTGTTACATTTTGGGCTACAAAAACCAGAATATCTTTGCTCCTTACTGGCGCTCGCGGATGCGTTCTCCAGTCATTATTCCTCCTAGGTGCTTACAAGCCTTACGATTATTAGTCCTAAAATGGCATTACGTAAATTAAAATTTCAAAGCAAAACCTTAGAAAAAGAAGTTATTAATTATTACAATAGACTAAAGTATAAAGAGCGTCAAAAAGAAGACAACCATCGGTTTTACCTTTACGTCTCTGACTAAAAGGTTATTACCAGCAGGTAATTTGGCGGGACTTAATTTTTCAAGACAGTAATAATATAAAACGTATCGAAATAGTTCAATCAAAATACGTGTCATGAGATAAAAGAAAACAATAATATAAATAGTTATTCTACCATTACATAGTTTTAATCGTATATCTGTTACACCATACATCGGACAAACCGGTTCAAAACATTACCTAACTGCCCGATAAATTTACTAGCGAATGAAATACATACTCGGAGTGCAGTATCTTGGGCAAAATATTGCGAGCGCCCGAAGCTCGCTCGAAAGGAAAATTGTGTTCATGTGACATAAGTCCGACCGAGATTCTTGGCTATCGCATGCATAATGCAGCCTCGGTGCCATGCTAGTGACATTCGTGTCGCTGGCTTTTAACTATTGTGCTTAGCGATCTTAAGTCTGGTATTTAGTAGCATTACTTGAGAGGAAAATTGTCCTTGTACTACCTTTTAGGATTAAGACTTGCTTGTTAGAGTACTCTTAGTAAATATACAAGCAATATACGAGTTTGCAAAGGAGAGTAGAAACTGATCGAGGACCGTGTGAAACCGGCGATAACATTATAATAATTACTTATGAACCATACAAAAGCTATCAAAACAACAGTTAATTTACCTAATAAGATTAATAAGCAAAAAGGATTGAACAATTTGACTTTTTATATATTTCACGATGGTCTTAAAATGAGAGTTGTTATAATTCATAAATAAATATAATTTTCTAAATAACTAATAAGTCGCCTTTTCTAGAAACTGATAA
Source organism: Grapholita molesta (assembly GCA_022674325.2). Taxonomy (NCBI): domain Eukaryota; kingdom Metazoa; phylum Arthropoda; class Insecta; order Lepidoptera; family Tortricidae; genus Grapholita; species Grapholita molesta. The sequence continues at coordinate 4,201,144 of CP053121.2, read as the reverse complement.
ACAACATTCAGGCTCAATCGGTATATTACGTATAATCTTCAAAGGAACGTAATTTGAGTATCATGAATCCCCACAAAGATATAACTTTTACTTACATACCCTATAAAAGATCGAAACATCCTAGAGGAGTTAGTAAACACATAGAAAAGCACATTGTTGGCCTCTGACAAATTTGATGGCAGTGGCTAGTGTCCTAGAGACAGCTCCCTGCCGGGGGACGACTATGACCAGCAAAAGACGCTTAGATATACGAGTATCAAGTCTGATGCGGAAGGGTCCTGGATTTTCCCCGGGCTACCTTCTCTCGAACGCTCTAATAAGCCGAACGGTTTATAAAGCCTAAAGGTAAAAAAGAAGCCTAGATACAGATACCTATAATGCACACTAGTAACTGGATGCAATGGGGTCAATTTAGTATGTTAAACAACAAGTATATTTTTGATTTACTGGCTTTATTCATATTGATCTCCAGTCAGTCGGTTGATTACGGGGTTAATGTGCTTTGCTGGACGGATGCCTAATGCTCCTGACATGTGGGATTTGTTTGAGGTGTTCGATCTGTCCGATCGTTGATCTAGAATTTTAGTCTATTCCTGGTTTGAGGGCGAGATTTTTCTTTGATTACGTGTCTGACATTATTTAGAAATGACCTATATTTTAGAAGCTTATTGCATGTTTTCGTTTAGGCGAGAAAACAATCGCTTTAAGCGTTTACGTTAGAAGAGTTATTTAAAAATATGATCAATAATAAGGTTTGCAGTGTCTTGTGCGTATAGAAAAACGCAACAAGCGTTTTTTAAAGGTTACATGTTGATAATTTTAATGCGAATGTTTTTTCCTCGCGAAATGATTACAGTGAGTGAAAGGCTGAGATGAGCGCCATAGCAATAAGTTAGTTTTATAAACAATTCAAAAAATTACTCATTCTACAAAAAAAGGTCTACTCTAACTCATTCTACAAATTGACATAAAAAGTAATATAAAATTTGGCTACTACATATTATATTTTAATATTTTTACTGTTGTATCAGCTCGAATTTACCGCGGTATGTTAAAGTAAATATTATAGATTTAGAAAAAAACCGGCCAAGAGCGTGTCGGGCCACGCTCAGTGTAGGGTTTCGTAGTTTTTCGTCCGTCACAGAAAGTGTTCCCACTTAAGAGTTAAAAATGGGCTATTTGATACATTGTTGTTGACATATTAATATTAAGTACAGAACCCTAAAAACGGGCCCACAAAGGACGCTGACAACTAAAGAAAGAGTTATAGATCCCAACTACACATGGAAAATTCGAAAAAATGTTGTCAATTTCAGTCCCAGAACGAGTAGTAAGAAGGGGTTGTAACATGGAGTGATAACCAGCCAGCGTCATTTGAAGTCAGTCAGTCAGTTTCAACCTAATGTATGGGCATGTATGATCCGACCCCATTATTCAGAAAGAATCTTAAAACCGCCATGTAGGGTATGAGCGTTCCACATACAGCGACATCTATCGGCAAATTAAGTGAACTATGCGCGCGAGCTTAAAGTATCAGAGGCTCTAGTGTAAGTTTCTTTTGACGTAAAAAATGTCTCGAATGCGTAAGTGATACTGATATGATATACTAACGCGATGGTGACGTTTCGTTGTGTTAAAAACATACACTCAGTACCCATCTGAAGTAGTAAGACACCGGATCGCATTGGGCGATGAATATTAGTGCAGATTCTTATTTACGGTTAAAGCTAAAGTCGAAATTATACATAAAACGGCGGTGCTACCGCGAACAACGATACACGTAAATTTCGGACGATTGTCTCTGTCACTCTTAGCGCCTTAATTGGAGTAAAAGAGAAATGCTCGACATATACGAACTTCGATCTTCGCGGTACCGGGCCTAAAGTGAGGAAGTGTGTCTTGTCATTCAATAGAGATTTTGACAGCCATATCTTAGGGAATAAGGGCTAATTTATTAACAATTTGTAAGAAACTATCGCCTTAACGACTTTAGTACTGGAATAATATAAAGTCCCTATTTTGCTCGCAAAAAATCCTAAGATATATGCAATCCTGCGGCGCTTCCGTCTTTCTCGAGTGAAAGCAGAGACCATTTTACCAAAAACGCGTAAGATGTATGAAATCCTGCGGCGCTTACAGTTTTTTCGAGTTGATAAGTTTGTATGGGGGAACAATATTTTCGTTTTTTAGTATATTACTCGATCTTTTTTCATACTTTCTCAACGTTTAAACCTTCCCTGAGCTACTACAAATATTTCAAGACCAAAATTAGCCAAATCGGTAAAGCCGATCACAAGTTATAGCGTGACCGAGAGAAATAGGGGTTAATTTTTTTATATATAGATTTTTTTCAAAAACCATTGAACCTATCAAGTTCAAAATAATTTTCCTAGAAAGTTTATGTAAAGTTCTACTTTTGAGATTTTTTTCATTTTTTTGAGACTTGTGGTTCAAAAGTTAGAGGGGGGGGGGGGGACGCACTTTTTTTTACTTCTGGAGCGATTATTTCCGAAAATATTGACATTATCAAAAAATGATGTTAGTAGCTTCCTATTCATTTTTAAATACCTATCCAACGATATATCACATGTTAGGATTAGAATGAAGAAAAAAATCACTCCCCACTTTACGTATAGGGGGGGTACCATAAGAAAACATTTTTTTCCACTTTTTATTTTTGCACTTTGTCGGCGTGATTGATATACATGTTACTACAAAATTTCAGCTTTGTAGTGCTAACGGTCACTGAAACGTCGAAACTATAAGGGTTCCTAGTTGACTACGGAACCCTAAAAATAATTCGCCTATAGTCAGTTGTTTTTATCTTTCTAATTCGCCATGTTTTGTTTAGCATTACGAGTATCTCATATATTTTTACAAGGTACCTGAATACATCGATCTACCATCCATTTCTTTTTACTACCATCTGTTCAAAGAAACTAGATAACGTGATGCGATTAGGTCATAAAACTTTTTCTATAAGAATAAACCTCTCGTACCTGTTGGGGTGAACGAACTTTGCTACAAACACGATTAACGAATTAAAATACAAATATTATTTATAGTATTTTGATGACCGGTCTGGCCTAGTGGATAGTGACCCTGTTCTATGAAGCCAATGTCCTGGGATCGACTCCTAGTCAGGGCATTTATTTGTGAGATTTGTTCCTGAGTCATAGGTGTTTTCCATGTTTTTAAATATTTATATGCATCTATCTATTATACATATCGTCGTCTAGAACCTACAACACAAGCCTTACTGAGCTTACCGTAGGACTAGGTCGATTTGTGTCAGATTGTCCGGAACCATTTTATTTATTTATTTTGCCTGCTATAGTTAAAATGGGATAGGTATTAGCTTCAGGGTTAAGGTGGGAACAGTGGCTCAGGTTCATCATTGACTGTTCACCACAATTCCAACACAAGAGAGGTTGTTTGCTTGTTTACCTATGCAGCAGACACATTCACTCTTACGCTCATTACGGAAAAGACTGATAATGCACCGCAGTATTTGGGTGACTGAGCCACTGTTCCCACCTTGATCCTAAGTAATCCTTGTGTTTTTAAATGTAACGCTCATAAATAATTATCTTTGCGGAATATGTTACTTCTGTTAAAATTATGATATGTTATGACAAGTATATCGATGAAACGTGAGAGTTCAGCATGTTGTGAGACTTGAAAATATCGTGTTTTGTACATTATACACATACTTGTATGCTACAAGCTAAAATAGACGGCATTCTCGCTGATTAAAGTTCTTTACTGCGAAGTACTCGTAATACTTTGACGAATGTTCTGGTCTAGAGAAGGGAGTAGTGACCCTGTCTATGAAGCTGATGGTTTTGGGTTCGAAACCCAGTAAGGGCATTTGCGTGTGAGCACAGGTGTTTGTTCCTGAGACATGGGAGTTTTCTATGTATTTAAGCATTTTGTATATTCAATTCACAACACAGGCCTTCTTGTGTTCCGAATATGTGTTTGCTTAGAACAATGAAATTATATTTAGTAAATCCGAAATACGTTAATTCGTATCTCATATTGTGTATGCTTGTCAAATGTCAATTATTGTTTCTAGTTGTCTGTTTATTGTCTGACATACAGATAAACATTTTAGTTTGGGAGTGTAAATATTTTCAATTAAAAACCAGGACAGGAAGGAGTCGAGTTTAGATAGATATTTGTTTGTTTAATAATGTCGTATTTTCTTATCAACAGAATGGCGACAAACGGAGACTCTGCAACGACCGAAGTCACTGTGAGTTCATTACTTATATACATATATTTTTTTATTAACATAACATTTATATGAAATAAAACAACTAAAACGGATTAAATCGCGTACTTATACTAATTCAAACTCCATCCCTTCCTTCGCTTCTTTAATTCGTTTTAGTTGTTCTATTTCATGAGTAATTACCCCGGCAACCAAAGATAATATTAAATAACATTTATATATTTAGCCTTTAATGTCTTACTGCTAAGAAACGGCCTCCTTTCTCTCAAGTGATTAGATTCTTGTGATTTTGAAATAGATAACGTTGCAACATAATATCTATTAAAAAAGAACTCGAAATCATCGTCGCACAGAAAATCAATGTTGAAAAGTGTCAAAAGCATCTTAAAGAACTCTATGCTAAACTGTTTCTAATTTCTTCCATCGCCAAAGGACAAAATCAAAAGGGCGGCTAATCCGGTCTTTGTAGGGCTTTCTTGAGAGTTCTTATAAATTATTAAAGACTTCGGCAAATCCGGGCCCATACTTAGCTAACCTGCTATCTGCCGGGAAGTTTGATTTTTCGAACTATTACCACTTTCTGTCACTCGATTAATGGAAGTGCGATAGAGAAGGAAATTGAATTTTTCGTTTCGAAGTTTGTTATATAATTTTTGCCTAGATGATTTAAATTTTTAGGCCAGACTTGAGTGCCACGGGAATTAGTTTATGGACTTTATGTTTTACAAAATATTTCAAATGATTAAGCTAATTGCATAAATAATGCAATGTAATAAAGTTAATGGAACGTAACTTCTTGACTTCAAAAAACAAAGTTGTAACTGTAATATTGCATATGAACGCAATATTTTATTTTGTAATCCCGAATTACAATTATTAGGTGATTGAATTTATGCCAAAGGTTTACAGTAAAGTATATTTAAATTTGATTTATTCAAATTATTATATAATTATATTCTACTAATTGTGTATATTTTGAAATTTAATTTTGTTAAATTTTATATCAATGATGGCACTTAAAAAGGGCTTTTTAAATAGATTTCTGCTGTAAAGAAGAAAAAACGAGACGTTTAAGCAAAAGCTCAAAAGGTTTTCTGTACTAAATAGTTATTTTCTTCGTCCTTTAATTACCGCACACAACTTTAAAGAAAACTGTTCTCACCGCCATCTTTAACATGTGTATATTTATTATCAAAACAATAATCATATGATGTTTGTGCAAACTCGATTGTGTTTAATGCTAACATTGAATGTGCAATGAATCTAGGAAACATAGAATCAGATGTTTGGTGGAGAGCCAAGAGTAATAGTGCCTCGCCGCTGTTCGCACTAAATCTCAGTCGCTTGAAAATAAAACGTTCGCTCCACGATTAGTGCGGATCAACTAATTTCTTCAAAAACGTGGACGAAGATCCCTACTAAGTCTAAATTACTTTCTACATTAAACATTCTCTTTAAGTCTAGAACTTACTAAACTTTCATGCCGAGTTCGATGATCTCGACAACCTTAAGCATTAAGTTAAATAACAAATACTTATTCATATTTTAGTAACTACAAATGAGAACTGTCTGATGTTCAATGATGACAATCAGTTAAAGAAACGAGCACCTGTTTAAGCCGCATCAAATTCGACCGACCTTCTAACGACTGCGGGCATGGAAATAACTCGGGCGATCGACACGGTTTCACTTTTATTGTTACTGAACGTGCCGATAAGGTGACAGATGGACAAGGAATGAATGGAGCCGCAGAAATGCAATAAACAGCAATTGCGAAGTCGGAAGTATCGGCCGCTGTTGTGACGATTCGCTCAAGACAAATTGTAGACGAGGCGTTCGTTAATATTGGGGCCGCGACCAAAATACATGGCGGGTCCGCGCAGACGGCAGTAGGCGGCCATCGGCGCACGCGCCGCCTCGCGCCTCCCGGATTCGAACGTACCGGCCCGTTTACAACTCCGCGCTAAAATTAACCGCTCGCCGCATTCATATCTGCATGTTCCCTGTTCCGCCTCGAATATACGCGATCTGTCACATAAACCGACCATGTGAAAAACGATACAAGTGCCTCAGTGTCACACGTGAGCCGCGGGGAAAGCGCCCGCCCCCTGCACACAGGAAGTACATATAATACCGTGCGGTTAGCATCGGACCTCGTGAGTAACTCATATCTATTTTCTACTGTTTTGTCAAATTGCCAAATCGATGCCATTGTATACGTCCGTTCGATGCCTCGGGCGTTTTTACTGGAATATTTATACTTGCCATAAACTGTGCAATAAACGTAAATTAGATTGTAATATGGGAAAACTTATTTCAGCAAAATGAACCCGCCGTCGGCGTTGCACAGCGCAATGAGCCGGGAAAGGAAGCCTTTCTCTTACCTCCCGGGAGGGCTGGACCTCTCGCAGATCAAATCCGAGCGTATGGCGCAAAGGCTGATGCGGAACGCCATGAACCAGGGTGTCCCTGAAGTGCCGGTGAATCCGATTCAATCACCACCGACTCCCTCTACTCCAGTGGCTGTACCTAACTATAGTTGCTTGCCAGTGCAAGTCTTGCCATCCGGTTTTACGTTGCCGGCCAACCCTAAGTCGTTACTAAGATCGAGAAGCAATCCGAGTCGCGAATCTCAGAAAGCGTCACAGGCGCCGCAGTTTATGAATCCTACTCAATCTATACCTGAAGTACGCCTCGAGCAAGTTCAGAATAATATAAACAAAGCTGCGCCACCGCTTTCTCAACTAAACGCATACAACAACAGACCCGCATCGATGTTTGAATATGGTTACTCGCCAAACACTTCTAACGCGAGGACAAGCTATGGTAGTGTCGGAAATACAGAGCAAACTTTACCAGAAATGTGTTATGAGGCGGAATATTTAACTACAGTACCAAATCCAACTTTTGAAACTCAGGGAAACAAAGACTTTTCGTTCCCTGTTGACGGTCATCAAACTGTGCAACCTAAAAACCCCACAGAACAATTGATGACATGTCCCATGGCAAATATATTGGACTCGCATAATAGTGCCACTCCTAGCAAAAACGAAGCTACAAAAACTCTTTTAAATTATGATAAAGCTGAATGCGAAATACCTGCATTTACAGAACTTAATAATACAACAGAATTATGTATTACACCCATTTCATTTGATGAAGTTAGAAAAGTAAACAGCCCGCTAACGTTAAAAGAGGAGGATACTCAGCAAGTAAAACCAATAGAACATATTTCTGTCAATATAGAAGGAAATAACAAATATAATCTCATAGAGGAAGTACCAACTAATGACGTGGACATAACGATACACGATCCTTTAGAAAGTAAACCTGCTGAAGATCTGTCGGCCATCAGTGACGATCAGGTTGATGTAAAATTACTGTATACATATTACATTTATATATATTTATGTGTTTATCTTATCTGTTATGCGTATTTAGTCTACAATGTGAAAGATCTGTAGAACTATTAACGACGTGTCGTTTAAACTGAGCTTGTCGTTAAAAAACATAGTGAGTTTAAGTTCATTATTTATCAATATCAAATAAAACTAAATAATGTTTATTTTTTATTATGCAGAAACGTCTGCTAGCGAATACCTTCTTATAGAAAAAATTGACTCAAAGCGGGACTGGATCCCACAACCAGTGGTTGTGGATTTGAGTCTCGCTTTGAGTCAAATTTTACTATTTTTCTTTCGATTTAAATATCGTAAATAATGTTTGTTAAAAATAATTATGCACCGGGTATTTTTGACAATGTGAAAGAAAATTTGCAGAGCCTTCAAATTAAAATAGTGCATTGTTATGCCATCGATAACAATTTATAAAATTCGACAGTGGAAATTTCAAATGTCGTAAGTCTCATATAAAAGTATGTCCCTTACGACATTTGAAATTTCCACCGTCGAAATATGATAGTTTTATGATAGATTTATGTTTTAGTAATTTAATTAAATCATACAATTATTACTAATACTTTGTTGTATATGCAAGTAACTTCATATATTTTTTTTTTAATTTCAGAAAACCGTGAAAGTGGTCAAAAAGCAAGTAAAAAAGGAAAGGAAAGTTGAAGAGTCAGCAACAAATGTAGAAGATCAAAATGGAAATCAAAACGGTGACACTGATGCAGAGTTGGTTGTAAAATTGCCAGCTAAAAAATCAGGCACAAAAGTTGAAACAAATGTTGAAGTCACTAAAAAAAGTTTACCAGATGGTTCGGTGGAGGAAGTTACCAAAACGATTACCAAAACTACAACTGATGGAAAGACCTCAATCAAAACTAAAACCGAAACTAGAATAATTCCAAAAGAAGAATACTCTGAGGAAGAGGTAGAAGAAGAAGCGGAAGAAGAAGCCGAGGAGGAAGTTAAACAAGAAACCCCTGTTGTTGTCAAGGAAAACGGTCACAAAGAAATAACAGTAAACAAAACAGAAAGCACAGTAACTACCACCGCTAAAAAAGTAGTTGAAGTGCAATCCAACGACCAGGAAGAAGAGGAAGAGGAAGAGGAAGAGGAAGAGGAGGAAGAAGAAATTGTTGAACCTGTTAAAGAGAAAGTGGTTGTGAAATCTACTGAAAAAGTGGAAGTCAAAGAAGCTGAGGCCAAAAAACAAGAAGAGGTTAAAGAAGAGGTAGAAACGCAAGCTGTTGTTGTTAAATCACCTGTTCCAGTACCTGAGGTAAAACCTGCATCTAAACAGGAAGAACAACAAGAAGAGGAAGAGGAGGAGGAAGAGGATGAGGTAGAGGAGGAAGCAGTAGTTGTTGTTAAAAAATCTGAACCTGCAGAAAATAAACCAGCTGAAAATAAACAGAAAGCGGAAGAGGAGGTAGATGAGGAAGAAGAATATGAAGAAGCCGATGAAGAGGTGAAATCGGATAATAAAAAGCCGGAACCTAAAACCGAGCCAGCACCAGAGTCTAAACAACAAGAACAAGATGACGAATCTGAGTACACAGAAGAAGAAATAGAATCTGAGCCAGACGAGGCACCTAAACCAGCCCCCGTTGAAAAACAACCTGAACCGGAGCCTAAGCCAGAACCGAAGGTAGAAAAACCAGAACCTAAGGAAGAAAAGTCTGAAGAACCGGCACAGGCAGCACCGCAACCAGAACCAGAACGAAAGGTACCATTAAGAGAACCATCGATCCCACTGGAAAAGGTGGAAGATGTTGAAATTAAACCAATCGGAGAAACAGAAACTGTATCTAGAACTCACACGGAAAATACTGAAATTATCAGGAATACTGCAGCACCCGCGGGATCGCTAAGTACCCAAACAGAATATAATAGAGTAGAAAATGTTGTTACTGTCAATCGAACGACCAAGACCTTGGATAAAGCTTATGAACAAATTACTCAATCTGGTCCTCCTACAATGAAAACCTATTTTGCGCCCAATCGGGAGAGAGTTTCTATTTCCCCATCGAGACCTTACCAACCTGTCTACACTCCAGAACCACCAAAGACAGAGAGGCGACACAGCTTGTTATTGGAAAGGTTAAGCACAGAACGCCAGCTGCCTGGTTCTGAAGTATATCAAAATAACTATAGCAGTCAGTATACCAACCAGTCTACCAACCAATCTTATGATCAACAACAGAGGTGGGCTCAAGAACCGCAGTCGGAGGTTGTCAACGTCAGTAATGTTAAGCCAAGTACAATCTCCAATTCCCAGTGGTATCAGCAAACCAGAAGTGAGAATGTTCTCTATAATAACGTGACGCCCACCACCGCCCCTCCTGCCAGCCAATTGTGGAACCAGCAGCCACCCCAGCCCCAGCCACAGCCGCAATACCAACCCTCATACACTCAAAGTACTGAGGACTACTCTAAAGTGTCAAACACCTACCAACAAAACAGCTATCCCTCTTACACCCCGCAGCCGTCAAGCTGGGGCAACAGCCACCTCAGTTCTGTTGACACTGTACCTTCCATCAACGTCCAATCAAACCAATCATACTTGTCCCACGATACACAAAACTATCAGAAGTCGTCACAGCAGTATTCTTCTTCTTACGTGCCTCCCCCATGGGAACAGGATCCCCACTACGTAGCTCCTGCCACAGCGAGCTTCTACCAACCAAGAACAGATGCGCCACAACCACCACCATCCTCCAGCACATTCAGCCCTAACACACATCCGGGATGGACACCGACATTACCTAAAACCAAGTTCTCCAAACCCCCTCCTAAAGCCTACGTGCCACCGGCGCCAAACCAATCGTTTGTTAAGAACGTAAATGTAGCGGAACCTCCTCCACAGCCCGGTCGCAAAACTTATTATAGCGAATATGAAAGACGTTACATCACCGTTCCAGAGTCTAACTACGTACCGGCTGAGAGTAAGTTCCAAGCGCAACCCGATCCGTCGCCACAGTACTACTATGATAACAACGAGCAGCCGGCCGAGCCGGTGGAGCCACAGTGGCGCAAAGAGCTCAGAGAATTTACAGAGAAGACGTCTCAAAGTCAATACCAGCAGCAGACGTCCGTCAATCCTCCGTGGGAATCCGAGCCCAGTTACGTGAAGCCCGCTACACCGACCGCAAAGTACACGCCTACCCCATCCTGGAGCCAGACACTCCGGCCACAGTCATGGCGCGAGAGAAGTTTTGAATCAGAATTGGTATCTGAATCTCAGGAATGGGCAAAGAGCAATACTTTGGGTAGGAACAGGCCAATTAGTTCGTACGTGAAGAGCGCAGAGGCGCCGGCGCCCGAGCGGCCGCGCGGAGTGTCGGTGGACCGCTTCAACCCCAACAACTACAGCGGGCCGATCCTGTCGGAGCATCAGCCCGTGCAGGGGCAGACCCTGACGCCGGCCAACGCGCCGCACTCGAAAGGCTACCACAACCCCAACGTGCCTGCTTACCACGCGCGTGCCTCAGCTGAACCTAGGTAAGAAAGCCATTTTGTATTTAACCGTAAAATCGGTATTATTCCATTTAGCCCACGTTAATTATGTGTAAATTTACTCCTCTAATTGAAACGACAGACGCGATATAAAACGATCGAAGCGAGCTACACATTAACATAATGTGTGCATAATACTAATCATGTTATAACACCACATGATAATGACAGCTGTCATTCTTGTTGTCAATGTCATTAATCACCTCAGGACGACCCACAGAGCAATACTCAATTTATGTAATACGAGTACATGTAATCATTCTTTTAACCAAAAATAAACATATACAAGAGTAACAAAACAAAACAGGATGATGACATAAAAAGTCAGTGTATGTCACAAATAGGTATAAAAATAGAAGTTTGGTTGGTCATAATAACATCAAACAAACTACTTATCTACATGCAATATAAGCACTCAGTAATAATTTCTGGAACCGTGAACGAAAAGTCAAACGAATTGCGGTGGGTTACTCTTACTGACAAAAAATTAAATGACAGAATTGAAATTCATAATTCCGCAGAAATTGTTGTTTTCTGAAATTATATAACGTATTTTCAGCTTCGCTTCGTTTCATAAAACCAATTTTATACCTTACATAATGTAGCAGTAACATAAACTACTATTTCGTTTCAGAGAGCAATCCAACTACCACCACACGCGCACCTACGGCCAGGACTCCCGCGCCAGCCCCCTGCAATCGCGCTCCTTCAAATACCTGCAGTGGATCACGGGCACCGAGGAATAGGCGTAGTTCTAAGTTAATTTATTGTAAAATATGAACATAGTGCGACCACGTGGCACATTTCCTAACTATTCGACCCAGACTAACATTGTGAAGCGTTATTAAAGAGCGCGAATTCACTGGCAACATATAGGTGCAATTGTGTGAAATGATTCTAGCTAGCACAGCAGTATAAGCATCCTAAACCGTTTTATGCTCGTAACAGCCCAGGTTTGTTGCTAAAACTATTTTATTTGTAAATATTTACTGATAGTAAATATTGACACAACTAAAATAATTTGCTTGCGGCTCTAAACTAGTAATTTGTGATCACGCTTAAATGCGCCTAGTTGTTAAAACCGTCTGTTACAGTACTTGAAAGAAAACATTTGGTGCATTGCAAAAGTAATGCATTGAAATGGTTCAGTAGATCGGCTCGTTACGAAATCTGCCACGTGCTATAGTTTTAATCTGTGGTCCAAGAGGAAAACAGCACAAGACACACACAAGGTGTATGAAATTTGTACTGTTTCTCGCTAGGACCACAGAAATGTAAGATGTACAAATCGAAACGATCGACGGTGTATATTTAAATTTAAGGTAGCCTCTGTTAGACTTTATACCTACCTGTTACTTGCTACTGTACTTAATTTTCTCCTCTTTCATAATAATGATACGGTCTTCAATATACGTAACGTGTGTTTGCAATAAATTAACCGCTGTAATTTTACAGCTTTCATATTTTTTACTATCGCTTCCAATTATCGTGATGTAAAATAATTGCAGCTTTCTTTCTTCGAAAATCATCAATATTCTCTTCGTATTAATTTAAAAGTGTAATTCAATGAATAAGATAACGAAGAGAAATTCAATTTGGGTCTGAGTGACTGTCTAGTCTACTAGTTCTTAAATTATCATTAAGACTTTTCTGGAATGTAGTGCTGTCTCTTGTTTTAGCACTTTCTATGGAAACCTGCATAAGTGCGAGTAGGATCGATATTGGGAAGAGTCGATGGTATTTGTAATTCTATTCTGTGCTGTACGCAATGTGATACGTGTCCTCGATAACTTAGACTAGCCTCTCGCTAGTTAGCTAACTTATTTACCTAATTGTAACTACGAATGCATTTCAGCTTCAATTTCAACTAATTTATTTCGATTTATTAAGTAGATTTTTATAATAAAGTGTCGTTTCTTTGAGCGGATCTCAATAACTTTATTACACATACTTACGTGTCGCTAAATTAGTTAATTTATGTTTTGTCTACTTCTATCAAACACAATTGTCAACGTGACAGATAAGAAGGAAGGAATATTAGTTGATTTACATATCAGACGTTTAAGAATAAGGGGGTTAATGTTCTAAGATAAAACAGTTGATTTGATTTCGATGTTGTAATTTATTTAAACTTAACTTATATGGATTGTGTAATTTGCCAAAATAAATACGTTTTTACACAAAAACAAATAGTAAAATGTAAACAGAGTTCCTAGATAATATAGTTCATGCTATAGACATAATATGGTATGTTATTCCTTTTTTATTATTTCTAAGTTTCTCCTTTAAGACTTTCTGGTTTCATGCAGTATAAATACAGAAACAAATTTCAGGTCAGGTCGACATATAGATTTTAAAAAGGATTCCGGGATTCTTTCGTAGAAACGACACTTACGACTTAAATAATGGATATGGGGCACGGCAGTGACCCGACCAAGTTTTACTCTTCTTTCCTCATTTGTAGATACCGTAGTTGTACACTTGTAGCTTCCCATTTTTATTGAAAAAGAAAAATGGCTAAGCACTTTTGTACCCGTTCTTAACTAACTTATGTCTTAATTAATAATTTATTTAATTTAAAGATGGCGATGGGATATTTAATATAATAATACCTTTCTGGTTTAGATATAAGGTACATGGTTGATCAAATAGTAACATGTGCAACACGTCCTTTTTTTACGTTATTTGTGAAGTTATTGTTGAGTTTCATTTAATAAAATATAAACAATAAACATTTGTGTAGATTTACTAATCTCCAATAAGTATAACCCTTTGATTCTACTCTATTTGACCAGATATTTTTTTTATAATCGTTCCTCTATCTACCTACGTCTTACAAATTTTGCAACATTAGTACAATTTGGATTAGTACAGTTCTCTAAGATTATAACCAGACATTTACAAATAAATAAATAAAACAACGAATTTTGGGTAAATTTTATACTAGTCCTATTCCTACTGTAACAAGCTCAATAAGGCTTTTGTTGCGGGTACTACGAGTAGACGACGATGTAATATGAAAGATACATATAAATACTTAGATAAACAGATAAGGTCCAATATTATGATATACAATTAGCGCGAGTTAAGAAAAAATAAATTATAATAATCTGTTTTGTAAAGCAAATTAAGCCTTTAATTTCAATAAATACTAGATTGGTTTTAGTGGGCGATTCATAGGCTAATAGGTGATATTACAATGTTAAAGAAGGCACAACTTAGTTTCCAAACAATTAGTGAATTGTCGTTAGGAAACTGACATAAATTTGCGTTTGACTAAATGCGTATATTATTTTCTGAAAACTCACGCTAATTGGGTACACTCTTGTCTTAAAACGTCACGGTAATAAGGTACACTATTTTATCAAAAATTCAGTTTAATTGGTTACGATATTTCTTAAAAAGTCACGAAAATGGGGTACGCTATTATTTGGAATGTCGCACTGAGTGGGTACACTATTTTCCAGACACTCGCCCTCTAAGGGGTACACTATTTTCTGGAAAATCGCCGTAATTGGGTACACTCTTTTATGGAAAGTCGCGCTAATTGGGTACACTATTTTCTGAAAACTCCTAAATTTACAAATAAATGCCATTGTCAGGATTCGAGCCCTCCAGCTTCGAAGATCCAAAAAGCTTTTTAGGTAAGTCAACAAAGGCTTAATTCGAAAAAATAATCGAGTATTAGCTCTGAGACGTTCCTTGTTGCTTTTTAATTTGAAGTATTATTAATTTTTGACAACTTTCCATTTTGTAAATGTGAAATTTAGTTCCAACCTATTTTTATAAATCCTACGAGTACTCTTACGGCGATAAAACAAATAAAATTCACGTTAATCGAGCAAAACTCTAAGGATATAAAAAATATATTCTACAAAAATTTCCTATCGCTTCCTGTAATAATAGGATATTTTCCTCGTAATTAAAAAACTCATTATAAATATTCTAGCACATTCAAGTTAAATGCGATGCTGCGGTCACGTTCTGGCACAAATAAGAACATACGACCTCCCCCCTCGCCACCCCCTTTGACCGTAAAAATCTCTTTTTACACTCGTGGTACAGGGAAATGCTCTCTTCCCACTATTCGACGCCTTGCGTACAGTCAACTTGACTTTAACCACCGGCAGCTCAAATTAGGTGTGCTTAAACTACGACAGGACCACAGAGTGACGGTGGTAGCGGTGAATCATACTGCGATTGCCAACCCGCATGCAAAGCGTGGCGGTTATAACATTAAATTCCCTTCCAGCAACGGTGCCAGCAACGGATGTCCACTGTTGGTTTGGTAGATAGGCATAAAAACCAACAAAAATTTATTAAGCAAATAAATTTATTTATTGCAGTAAACATTATTACAGCACGGGTAAGCATTGCATGTCACATGCTGAGCCCCGATATAAACACAGGCAGGCGATTTTTTTGTTTATCAATTAAAATATACATACATACGTATATTATATCCATATCTATACTTCCATACTACTTTTAAATATGTATTATAAATTTTATTATAAATGCGAAAGTGTTTTACCACTTCATGATTAAACCGATGAGCCAATTATTTAGGATGAAATTTGGTATGGAGAAAGTTTGAGCTACGAGAAAGGACACAGGATAATTTTTATTCCGCAACCATACTTTAAAGACGGGCATGGCTGGCCGACGAAGTCGCGAGGAAAAGCTAGTATGTACCAATAAGTCGCTAACATTCTGACATAAAATTGTTAGCAGGGTTCGCATTGGTTAAAAAAATATTGGAATTTTTTTTTTTTGGAAAAGATAAATTAGGTAATATTACAAAACATCCTAAAAAAATTTACTGAGTACCACAGTAAGCTCAAGAAGGCTTGTGTTTTGGATACATGGACAACGTTTTATTACCGGCCTTTTTGGGGGAGGCCTATGTCCAGCAGTGGACGTCTTTCGGCTGACATGATGATGATGAAGGATCCTAATCCCAGTAAGGGAATTTATTTGTGTGATGAACACAGATATTTTGTTCTTGAGTCAAGGGTGTTTTCTATGTATTTAATTATTTGTATATTATAAATATATCGATGGCTGAGTGCCCAAAACACAAGCCTTCTTGTGCTTACCGTATGACACTCAGTCAATTTGTGTCAGAATGTCTTGTAATATTTATAATTTTTTTCAATTTATTATTATTTATTTAGGATTGTGTGTTAATGAAAAGAGGTGGCGAAGCGAAGGTATTCATAAAATAAATTGCAAAACGCTAATGATCCATTTAAATATAACAATTTATAATTCAATTGCAGTTTGTTTCTCAAGTGTACACTGCCCGCAAATTTAAAATACACTGATTTTGCCGCTGCAAAGAATAGTCGATCTTTAATACACTAGAAAATCCTTTATCAGTATAGTGTTTACACTTTTGAAGACAAAATAATGCTGAATAGCTTGTGTCATAAAAAGTGGCATATATGAGGCATTTATGTTTATATTTTGCGTAAGATTTTTTATGAAATTCAGTCATATAGTATTTTGCTCTTAGTCCATAACGGACACTACTACCGGTGTCTATAAATAAAATAATAGAAGAGTCTATAGTTTATTAAAGGTTTGCTTGTTTTTAAATATTTGTTTGTGTGGACGGACCTTTTCCTACTGACGTAGGAAGTGTAGTGTGCATCCTAACTGTTGACAATATTGCTGAACATTAGGCTAGATTCTCTATAAAACGAGTAAAAATACTGATATTTCTCATCATCATTATTAATATAAAAGTTTATTACAAACATCATGTCAAAAAATCCGAATTTCATGGATAATAGAATCAAACATCGTACAGAAAAATGCTGTTCTTAATTCAAACAATTTTTTGCACTAGTTACCTTTACATCGAACCAGTTCTAAGTCTCAGTCTTTAAATCCTATAGTTATAGTTAACCGTTAGTGTAAAAGCACCGTTTCCATCGGGTCGTTAGGTCGATTAATGGCGTTCGAAGTATCGTTGTCGGGCTCACACGTCCAGACAGCACTGGCGAGGCGCCAGTCGATGCTCGCTGTTATCCAATTGTTGCGCCCCGGGGCTGGCCGACTACATATTTGTATAGAAAAGATCTGGGAGTGGGTTTAATGCTGATAAAACTCTTTATAAAATTTACTCTTTAATGTCTACTTGAAAATGTATTGAAACGTCGCTATTCAGACTGGGAAAAAAACGTTAAAGCAAGCTTAAGAGAATCAAACTTTTACTCTAAAGAGGTTCTAGCTGTTTGATATAAAATATTATTTATTTCGAATAAAAATGTCTTTGTTGACGACCGGTCTGGCCTAGTGGGTAGTGACCCTGCCTATGAAGCCGAAGGTCCTGGGTTCGATTCCCAGTCAGGGCATTTATTTGTGTGATGAGCCCAGATATTTGTTCCTGAGTCATGGGTGTTTTCTATGTATTTAAGTATTTATATGTATCTATTTATTATATATATCGTCGCCTAGTACCTGCAACACAAGCCTTATTGAGCTTACCGTGGGACTAGGTCGATTTGTGTAAGAATGTCCCGAAATATTTATTTATATTTATTTATTTATTTCTATCTAAATCTAGCGTATTCTCCATGGGTTTATATGCAGTCACGTAGTCGGTCATAAGTACTTGTAATCGATTTTTAAAGGTTGCTTTGGATTTTCTAAATTTGCTGGGACGTCAGTTAAACGGGAGAATGGCCGGTGCAACAGGCATCGAAACGTTGGTACTCATGGTAATTAAAGGCCATGGTCGGGTTTTCATACTAAGTCGGCCCTTACATCAAACGGGCTCGGGTTTTTTTTTGTGAGTACCTCTTATGGTGAACAATATTTTTGCCGAGTATGAACATCCTACGTGGCATAGTTTTTGACTTATGATTTTTTAAAGTTTTATTTTAAATGAATTATTTTTCAGGATGTATTCAAGCGATTGGCTTCAAAGTTTGAAATGTTGTTACTCAGATAGATTTGCATCGCCACGCAAAAAACGATTACTAGTTATCATATTAAAAAAAAAGAAAACAAGAGCAAATAAAATATAAGGTTTTTTTTTTAGTGACACCTCTAGATTTTTTTCTCGAAATAGACCATACAGTCATTAGCCTACTAGTTGCCTAAATATCAAAATTTTCCAGGCGGTACTTCCTACCAAAATTCAGCAAAATGTGTGGCCGAGTTCTGTATTCAATCGGATCGCGAACGGGTCTAGTTCGATAGTTTTTAGTGAATATGTGTAGAAAACGCAAAAGTTTAAAGTGTTAGGTTACTTTAGATGTTTTTCAGAAAGTGCCTACTCGTCATCTATAACAGTACATGACTGTCAGCTTTACTTAACACGTTCGCGATCCCCATACAAAACTATCCTATAGTGTCACAACTTTGAATTCAGCTTGGATGTAACACTATAATGGAGATATACTCCTGGTAAGACGTTGCCTACCTCACTGTCTAAAGACTAGTTTTTCCATACCAAAATATAGATCGAAATGGATTGAAATAAATACCGTTTTTATAGGTTTCTAATATATATTTATATTCAATATATATTTTATTCTCATGTCCTGACACTGAACTAGTAACAAATTTTGCATTTACTCGTACTGCAAAATCAGTCTGAACATCGCCGTCAAGATCCTTATTCAAAATTAGGTTGATCGGTGAGAAAAAAGCGTTTCTCTGCAAATTTGCGTACTGGAGCGAAGATTATCGCGCGAGGTGTAGATTAGGCCAATTTCGGTATTCTTCCCCTCAAATATAACGCGCCCCTCGGAGATACATAACGAGCCGCCGCGAGAGACGGGTAGGGATGGGCGGACATCCCTTCAAGGATGAATACGAACGTTTTACATTAAATGTAACATATATTTTTTAATTGGATCTATATCGGAATTCCTAAAGTTTTTTGGTCTAAACTGTCTTTGCCTAATATCGTTGGTCATAATCATCATTTGTCCTAACACTCGTATGCCCTAATTTTGGTTGTCCTATTCTATAATGGTCGATTTCATTTTGGCCTAATGGTCACAGTTCTAACCTAACCTAACCTAGATCTACTTTTGTGAAAGCAGTTCGTTTTTGTGGGGGTTTTAACCTAACTTAAACCTACTTTTCTGAACCCAGTAAAAATGCTTAGGAAAATTGACTTTTAGCCAAAACTACATTATGGAAAAATTATCATTATGACAAGTGACTGTTATGACAAGTGATCACTAGCCGTTGTTAGGCATTCCGAAGGAGACCCTGTTTAATTTTGAAGTACCTAACTCCAACTTAAAGGTGATCAGCAGTTAACACTACCTCAAAGATGAGCTAGACGTACTTACTTTGCGGAATTAATCTCTCTCAATTCTCTGTCAAGGTTTTTAAGGAATGAAGAAACTATAGCTTTTTTAGGGATGAAATCACCCATCAATTTTTGGATTTCAAGCGTCCTTAAGTTCCTATTAATTGTAAATAGCATCAAAGATAATTAAAGGAGAAAGTGGTTGGAAAGATAGAAGTTTGACTCCATAGGTTGTTTATCGGAAATAGTTGAAGAACATAACATTAGTCAACATTTTACTACAAGAAACAAAGGTGAGTAGAGAATTCTCGTCACTTGTGCAACATATTTGGGAGGGTCCAGATCTCCATTATCAAGGAATATGAGTACTGAGCCGCCGTTGACGTCGTGTGTTTAATGAAAAGTTAGTAAATATCGTTACAGTGATTAAACTTTTATGCGTGTCGACAACGCCCCACCCTACGCTCAAGTAAATTGTCCGTGGGCAGATAACCAAGCTTTCTTTTTTCGCAAAATCGAAAACATAGAGAATGGCTAACGAGCCCCCTGGGGACCCGGTGTGGCCAGAGCAACAGGCGTCTGAGAAAAACCTACCTGTGTTTATATATTTACTGGCCTACGCTCGCATCTTCACTTAGCGTGGGAGTTCGGAAAATTTAAAACATGGTTGTAACCTATAAGAAAGGTCAAATTACACAAATCTTTTCCTCTTAGAACTTGAAAAGTAATGTTAATATAATTAGTTAATTACATTTTCCAAGTGTCTCAAGGCTGTTATTTTTAGATTTTTAGATTTTTTTATAATTTAACATTTTTTTAACTAAAAAAATACGTTTCTTCTACTCAGAATCACAAGCCCTTTCCTTTCTATTTAGACAAAAAAATGTTCCAGCAAGATCCATATATTTTTGGGATTTCCTCTTTTGTTACCGCCATACAAAATACATAATAGATTTGATGGTACCAAAACTATGGGCCAATTTTTTTTCCATTGAGCGAGAAAGTGCACGTGAATAGAAAAAACATAAAATTTACGTACCTAAAATAATAAAATCGAAGCTGCAATTATTAAGAGAACTACTAAGTTTTGAAATAGCGTATAAATAATTTTAAGTTGCTATCTAGAAAACACTCATTCATATTTGTCTATAGCCTTTCCGATCAAAAGTAACTAAAAATTTTCTAAATAAAAAGCATCAGTAAGCAAGTTTTTCTCCCATGCACTCAATTTCTAATCATGCAATAGATAAATAAGTGTAAATAATCGTATATTTTTAATACATAAAACATACAGGTAGACCAATACAAATTGAAATGTTTTAAACCTTGTTTTGAATGGAACCTAAAACCTAAGCTGCATAATTGGTTGTTTTGTAGCAATCGCTAACGGACAGTTGCTTTTAGGAAATCTTCGTTGGATCCAATTAAGCGCCGTCAGACTCACTAGGAACCCTCCGTAGGCAGGGAGGTTATTCTTGAAATTAAAGTGAAATTGGCATGGTGAATTGCAATAATAAATCAGTAATGGAAATTTTTTGTAAATATAAATGATGCCACGTACTTACAGGAAAGTGCAGCATGAGCAAACCCCCACAAGGTGAACCGACGACCTGGTAAAAGTAAAAGATCAAGAGAATCCATGGATGCGGGTGGTGCGAAACCGATAATTGTGGGTCGCTTTGGGGAAAGCCTCCCTCCAACAGTTGAAGTCCTTCAGCTGATATGATGATAATGATGATGATGAAATAATGTCATAACGAAATAAGTATGCCCTCCACTGCAGGTACAATCTACGTCAAGAGTTACACCTTTGCACCTTATCACAAAGGCCTGTCAGAGTTGCCATGACAACATTAAGCCTATTGCTGTAACGTAATATAACGGCAACTACCAGTATGTATAGCATAGATTTTCACAAAATTGATCATAGACGCAGAACCTAAATAAGGCTTCCTTTGTAGCCACTTAACGATGATATATATGTATATACATATAATAAATATACGTGTATAAATACTTACATACATGAAAATCACAGAAAGAAAATTTCACGATAAACACACAAAGGTATTGCCGGGATGCTAACTCTGAAATACTTTATAGGAGAGAGGACCGACTAGGTTAGAAATAGTTACGCGTTTAAAATATACATTTTTTTTTTATGACATAGGCGGCAAACGAGCAGACGGATTGCCTGGTGTTAAGCAATTACCGTCGCCCATGGGCACTCGCAACACCAGGGGAGTCACAAGCGCGTTGCCGGCCTTTAAGGGGAGTTGGAGCTCTGGGAACCTTACTCACCATCAGGAACACAACACTACATACCTGAAAGGTGGCAGTGTTATTATGGCTGTGGTCTTTTGTAAGGAGGAGGTACTTCCCCAGTTGGGCTGCCCCAGATTCAAGCGTGATGGTCAATACTGTGCCCTACCTCTCATTGTTGGACGTAGTTTAAGGACATACCCGGGTCCAAAAGAAAGTATCGCATGCTTCGATAATAGCAGACCTCATACGAAAACTATCGCGACGACATTCCGTAGACGGAAGGGTCTATCGAGGGTCCTTCTCCTTTTTATCGCGGCCAAAATACAGTCGAGTACGCCTCACAATACCATACAGACGTAACGTCCTTTGATTAATTCATGTAATTATCTACCGTATACTCTTTCAATAGATTCCAAATTCAATCCGTGTTTTTAGGAGTTGAGACTTTTATGATAGGCGTAGCAGTATGCCGTGGCTATAGGCTTCCAATCAAACGTTCATGTATTCATCGGAGTTTCTTTTTTGTTATTGCAAGTATTTGACGACAGGTCTGGCCTAGTGGATAGTGACTGTTTATGAAGCTGATGATCCTGGGTTCAAATCCCAGTAAGGGCTTTTATTTGTGTGATTAGCAGAGATAATTGTTCCTGGATCATGGGTGTTTTAGATATGTATTTAAGTGTTTCAATATTATTCGAGTATATATCCTTGGCTGAGTAATCACAATATAAGCCTTTTTGAGCTTAACTTGAGGCTCCGACAATTTGTGTAACAATAATAATATTTATTTTTATTTATTAACCTATATACCTTTTACACAATATAGAACAATAGATTTCAGTTGACCCTGATACTGCTTAAAAACCGTTTTCTAGCTGCTAAACCGTAATCTTACATTTTGGTTATTTTTAATTAAGTCCCATGTGATAGCTCATTATTATAATTAATCCCAAAGTATGCTTGCGAGTACTTCCTTGGGTTGAAATTAAATTGATATATAATAAATCGTACTATATCTAGAAAAGGGTTAATTTAATAGTTATACGTAACAGCTGCTAGCTGACCGAAGAGCTGGCGACTTCATCGCACGACGTATCAGCATTACGATACAAAGACGAATCGCAATAAGCATCATTGGTACAGTCACCGACTTTAATCGTTGAGCCACTGATGGTTCAAGCTACTTTCTTTTGTTTAATACTTACTCTATGAATTGCCCAATGTAAAGTGAGCCCTAAATGGCTCAACAATTAAAGTCCCTTACCGTACAATACCTCAAGGGGCTTTTTTACATTTTAATGTAGGTAAGTACTTATTGTAATCCTTTTATATTATTTAAAATTAAAGGTTTACATACATAACATCCGTGAGTCAGGAAAAAATATTCGTGATAAACAAAAATAACTGTCCTTTGCCGAATTCGAACCCCAACTTCGTAGGCAGGGTCCATGTAAGTTATTATGAGAAGTTATTGAATCAAGACTCAATAAATGTTTCTGTATCTGAATATTACTGCACATTATGGATCTACTCGTGAGCCGTATACATACATTATGCACGAAATTGTCCGTATCATTAAAATCTTGTCCGCCATGTTTGTCGTGGAAACAAGAGCGTATCGTAAATTTGCCGCTTATCCGACGAAGCTTAGCCGCAGTACGAATATCCAACTCAGTACTTCAACACCTCTATTTGAAGCAAGGATGGTAGGTTTTGAGAAGCATTGCCCATACAACATATCAATCCCACATTGCTCACTAAGGTATAGTCAACTAAGCCACTTCGAACCTTGTCACAGGGACGTTAAGAAGAGATCTTTTGCGTCTTTCATTTAGATTTTCACTGTGACAAGGGATGAATTGGCCTATAAATCAAATTGGTTGACTGTATAGCGCTATCTCGTGTTTCACAGTCGCAATAGATCTCAGTTGCATAGAATTTGTTCGCTGGAAAATGCCTGTAAAGTAACTACACACGATACTCGATAGATGGCGGTTTGTGTACGTAGTACCAAAAAAATGTTTAGCCAGCAGGAACGCTGTCAGTTGTTGTCTAATATAACACGAGCCTTATTAAGCTGACTATAGGACCATGTCGATTTGTTCCAAAATATATACATTATAAATATATAGCGTGTATTTTAAAAATTAACTCAAATCTTAACCAGACGTAGGCATTAGCGATATGAACCGATGTTCCATGAAACCAACTCTTAACTAATTCCTTTGTATAAATAATTCAGCACGCAATGTATCGCTACTTTGTCTTACATGCTATAGCATGACGTCACAACCTTCGCTTCAAGTGTAAGAAATACATTGCTGCTCGAAAATAATTTCAAAAATAATAACACTTTAGTGGTTGGGAATAATTTGAAATTAGATTATATCTGTTCATAGCAAGAAAACCTACGTTTGGTTACGGTTTGAGGTAATATTAAAAATACTAGATGTATACGAGTATAAAGACAAGTATAAAATCCCTCTGGAGCGACAACTCGCAAACCGCACACAGTTTCAAGAAACCCCGTGTAGATTAGTACCCTTACCATGAGTTGTGACATTATGGTTTTCGATAACGAGTATCGAGTTTACTATCTGTGCATCTCGCGTACTAAAGTAGTGCGAACGAGATGCACAGATAAGTAGTAATGTCACAACTCATGGTAAGGGTACAGCTGCGGTTCCATATAGCTTATTTCTATAGTGCGTCGAAGTCATACTTTTGCTCCAAGTCAAGATACCGTTTATACTTTATCCGAGTCCATCTGTTCAGCTGCCGGCTCGTAAAAACGCTTACAACCCGTTAGTTTTAATATAGGGATAGTTAGCGATGGCATTATAAGCTTAACGCCATTTTGGAGCGTGTGCCGTGTTACGTAATGAAAGTGCTTCTCATAAAACTGTTATGAATAATACGATGCACTATTTGTTGAAAATGTGCAAAGCTATGCACAGGTGGTGCTGCTATAACTTAGAAAAAAATCATTTAATGTAGCATTGTAAAATTAAAATGACCCAGAACCAGTATTGCGAACTCAGTAACTGAAATATGAAAAGTATGAAAATGTAAAAGTTGAAATAGATGACATATGCCTAAGAAAAAGCGACGAGGACCTCCGACCATCTATTTCAACTTTTTATTTATATAGTAGTATTACAACTTACATGTGATGTACAATGGGAAAAAGCCTATGTACATTGTTCAGCAGTGAACGCCAATACGATGATGATGAGTTATATAAGACATATGGCAAATCCATACTAATAATATTATAAATCCGAAAGTGTGTCTGTTTGTTTGTACGCCTTTCACGGCAAAACGGAACCACGAATTGACCTGATTTTTTAAGAGGAGGTAGTTGAAGGGATGGAGAGTGAAATAGGCTACTTTTTCCAGCGGGAAAACATCTCATTCCCACGGGAAGACTCAGTATGTTACATTTTCCTCTAACCGTACGGGCGAAACCGCGGACATCATTTAGTTATATACATTCGCGCTGTCAGCATAACTTAATCTGAGTCCATCCATAGATGGCACTGCGTCAAACGGTACCGAAAACAGCAAATAGCCAGAATACTGAAAGAGTACGACTTTGTAAAGTCACTCCATCCATTATTTCTATAGTCCCCGATCCTGACTTTGTTTCAAGTAATTACATATTAATTTAATATTTTAGTTTTGTGTTCTAACATCTAAACTTTGAAGCTCGTGTTGTCACTAATCCGATTACCTAGTATGTCAACGTAGTTTTGAGCATATTTATCCAACGATGCGTGCGCTAATTATTATGGAATTAGTCTGTTAGCTTTCAAAATCGCGAACGTGCGATATTGGTATGATTTAAACTAGTTTGTTTTAGAATTCGCATATAATTTTGCCGAGTTTGTGCGAGATAATTAAATTTCGGTTTGTTTTCCATTAAAATGGTCGTGTTAAATATTGAAATCGGGTAAGCTTTTAATCTTGAGCACCTGTTCTTTTTAATTAGAAGCCTGAAAAACGCAGCAATTTTCAAAATTGGTAAAATACTTAATAAAACAGTTACTATAGCTACGAGTCATAAAAGTTGATTCCCCCACTTGCAAATTATTTAATATGTAATTTAATAACCGACATATCAGAATCTCTGACATAGTAAATAATATATTGAAACGGGATATCTCACGGCTTTATAAGTCGGATATTACACGACATGTAACATATTTTCATCCCACAAAGAATTTTCACTATCAGACAGACATATTTCCTCATTCATTTTATAGGTTTATGGACATATATATAGATATACTTAGCTCTATAAATAGTTCTTTAACCTTCCAGGCTGTGCGATTGTGGAACTCTTTACCTTTACATTTTTGAGGTGTGCTCAGTCCCTAGCTGCATTCAAGAGGCTCCTTAAGAATTATTATTTGTCTCATGAACATTAGTATTTTGCTAGCAGTCATTTTATTTTTTATTTTTTCATTTCAGTGTGTATGTGTATTTGTTATTTTATTTGTGTATGTTTAATAACGTTAATCAATTTGTATATTTTAGTGAAATGCGGTTATTGTCATCATTTTTTTAAATAATCTTATGCACCTACTTACTCACTCGTTTTATGTATATCTAGTTTTTTCGTTACTCAAAACTTGTCTGGAAGAAATCGCTCTCTAGCGATAAGACCGACTGCTGTCAGCCTTTATTTTTATTCTGCTTCTGTATGTTTTTCTCCATTTATGAGGTGTGCAATAAAGAAAATTTGTATTGTTTTCTATTGTATAGCTACTTTCGCCTGCATTCGTTTATTCAAACACAGCCAGTATCGTATAAACACGGTATTTCCAGCAGGACGACCGCATAAAGTGCGACCCTCTTATATAAATTCCTCTTTATTGTGTTATCATGAGTTCTACAGAAATTTCACACCTCCACGAGAAATACTTGGAATTTTCACACGTACAAAATAATAAAGAAACGTTTTTATGAAAGCGTTAGTCTCCGCTGGCATTAGGTTGCGTTAAGCCGTTAGTGAGGTAGGATATAGTATTTTTCGTTTAATTCGATAATCTGTTTAAGAAATGTCTGTAAACGGATTTTTAAAACATGGCGCACATACATTTAAAGTAAGAGGGTATGGTTATATGCATACGTCGGACTCCAGCGGGCATTTTCGTGGCATGTCAGAATGATAGGTAAGGTTCGCAAGTCAATCAATTCACTTTCGAGTATTTGGTACCTAGTATTTATAATGTGAAAATCCAATTATCATAGCAACTAACTATGTTATTTATGTACTTGGACTACACATACGTCAAAATGGCGATATTTAATTAACTATGTTACAAATATTAGGTATATTATAATACTCGTAAGTTAAGATTTTTTTTGTAAACTTTACCTTGCCCTCAAACTGCCCCCTATAGTCCGACGTATGGTTATATGGATCACGATATTTTTTATTTCTTGTATCAGAATGTATAACTGATTAATCTGATTTAACTTCTGTTTTCACATTCAAACTACTATAGTATATACTTATGTATTAAACTATACGATGTTGGATATCAATTGCCACGGCCGACTCGATTTTATTTAAGTTTTCTTAACACATTCGCTGCCACCCCCTCCATAAATGTATGGGAATGAACGCACATGTGCGTTGGTGGCGGTGAATGCGTTAAAGAAGCACGGATTACTACACGTTAGTAATAGCATAATAATCTTTTAGAAATACTTTTTAGATCTTTCTTCTAAAACAACTAAAACAATTAATAATTAAAACTAACAATAAAATTAAACTAACACCAACATAAATCCAAAAAGGCCCGTGCGGCTTGGTACCGAAGACGCTGGCAGCATTTCCTCGTTGATACGCCGAGCGAGGCAGCTGCCAGCTCTTCAGTTTCCCGTGGCATCTTTGAGTCTCTTGGAAAGGTCCTTAAAGAGACTCAGAACCCCACGGACCGAGTGTCTTGACGCTGAATGGGATAAAATTATAGTTAAGTTAATCTCAAAATATATATGTATTATATTGAAGTTAGGTTAGGTTAGGTTATGTTTCTTTGCATTTTTTGGGATAATAGTCTTTTACAAAAATATTGACGACCGATCTGGCCTAGTGGGTATAGTGACCCTGCCTATGAAGCCGATGGTCCTTGGTTCAAATCCCAGTCAAGGCATTTATTTATTTGTATGATGAGCACATATATTTGTTCCTGGGTCATGGGTGTTTTCTACGTATTTAAGTATTTATATGTATCTATCTATTATTTAAATCGTCGTCTAGTATGATATGGTATAGTAGTTTAGTTATGGTTTCATCAGAAGACCAGCGCTGGCGATTGCTGGCATTACGCTGAGATGAGGCCATTTCGTGGCACACGTCGTTTGTGTAATGTGTTTTTTTTTTGTTGTTGTTATTATTATGCGTGTGTGTGTCATGAATAAATGTTTCTATCTATCTATCTATCTATAGTAGCTACAACACAAGGCTTACTGAGCTTACCGTAGGACTAGGTCGACATGTGTAACATTGTCCCGAAATATTTATTTATTTATTATTTATCTTATCTGTGATGACGAATGTGTGTAGTTGGATAACTATTGTTCCATTGTCGCAACAAGCATACATGTAAACAGTGAACCGTTGTTTTATATATCCGAAGTTAACAATAGTATCAGAACTTTGCTCATTGCCGGCTCTGAACATAAAAACGAATTACAGTTGAAACTTTCACTAAATGCCTAAGTAAGACGGGATCTTCTACATTTACCTATCTGAATGTTACGTGGTAACGGATACTTGGACAAAAATAGCAACCATTCACACATTTAGCATTATATTTATTTATTTCTTATTTGTACAGTCGCCATCAGATATATCGGAGCTGTGGAGGTTTCCACAAATATCTAACAGCGCCTCTTGTGTCAAGGCCATAAAGTGCACGTTCAGATATTTGTGTCCACCTCCGCAGCTCCAATATATCTGACGGCGACTGTTCAAAAAGCAAATAAAAATTTGACATTGTCTGCCTTCAGTCTAGTGTCGTATATTATCTAGTAGCATTCATGCAAATCAGAAAAGATCGGCCGTATATTGATTCAAAAAGAAAACACACTTACTGGTATACGATTTGGTGTTTTTTTTTTCGAAATATTTACACCAATACTCAGCATAAAAACGCTTCTACCATCAGGTCATCTGGTGTATTATCGCAGTGCTTTGCATGATATCAAATGGCCTTATCGAATATAATTACCATATAAATGCATAATTATACAGGAAAATACGCCTGAATTTAAATGGTGAAATACTCTAGCAACCACTAATAACACTGCCTCTCCGCTCCACTACCGCTCCTCTCTTAAAGCGTAGTCCACGCAAAATTAAACAATTCAACTGCACTCGGCTTTATGTCTGTTCCAAAATTTCCAGAGGTAGTGGTAATACCGCGCTAATAATGATTAATGAACCTAGCCAGAAGACAGGTTTTATACGGCGAACGGCGGTGAAAATCAAGATATCAATAAGTGTAAAAATAATACCGGTATTCGAATACTGGTATTATTATCATACAATGAAACCAGTATTTAATTTCTGTATCATGGTAGTTATAGTATATTTACCGTTTTATTCAGCTAATAATATACTGTTTTTACTTATTATCCTTACCTAAATACTATTTAAGAGATCAATGAAAAATTAGGAAACAACTAGGTATTTAGAGTTTTACTCGTCGTAGTTGATCCGAGGGGTAAAAAATAGTAACGCAT
Organism: Grapholita molesta; assembly: GCA_022674325.2. Lineage (NCBI taxonomy): Eukaryota > Metazoa > Arthropoda > Insecta > Lepidoptera > Tortricidae > Grapholita > Grapholita molesta. The sequence goes on along the minus strand of CP053121.2, from coordinate 4,171,683 downwards.
CCTTACTGCTATTTTTTTTGTAGCCTATGTTGTGTCCCACTGCTGGGCAAAGGCCAACTTTGTCATGGCTTAATGCATGCTCTCGCCAATTGCCACAGAAACCATCCAGGTCATCCTACCATCTTCTTTTAGGTACTCCTAAAAAAATAAAATCTGTAAGTATCGATATTTTGTCTACTCTGTTTGCTACTAACAATTTCATGTTGGCTGTATCTATTCTGTATCCATCCATCAGACATCGTCCGGTCGGGCACAAAAAACATTTTTTTTTTTTTATCTGCAACAACGTTGTTGATTTTTTATTGCGTTTATTGGTCCGCACGTTTTAGCGGCAACATTCAAATTCAGAACGGAATGGAACGCTTTATTGCGCGTCACTCTGACGTGTCACTTCCTGGTGATTGTTGCATCCGAATTTCAAAGAGCGCAAATTGCAAACAGATTTCGATAGTTCGTGTATTAAAAAATGAATTGGGCGGCGTGTTTGATGATAAAATATTAGTCGGCAATTTCGAAGTGAGCTTTTGATATGCTCCTCGTGCCAGGAAAGTGGTTTTAAACTAACTTTACTACTAGGAGAGAACAGTTAATAATTAAAACTGGCGATCGTATAGAAATTCTGAGCACTATCTTTAATACTAATATAGTTTTTTATAATTGTCACGTCCATAAATTGTATTTGTACTATCAACAGCTAGTAATTGGTTGTTGTTATTTGTAATTGGTAGTTTCTTATACGCAGTGTAAGTTTTGTAGGTAAAACTTACGTAACTAGAATTTTTTACATTTAATCAATAAAGTTTTACTAGGAGTTCAATTACTATAATCATTATCGGACTAACAAGGTGTGGTAAATAGTACTTAAATTGATAATGTTGAGATAATTGCGCTTGAATTATAAACAAACAAATATTATAGCACATTCTTATACAATTTAACTGAGCCCACGATATATATACTATACAAATACTTAAATATATGATACACCCATAACTCGGGATCAAATATACATAATATGTGCTCATCACAAAAATAAATGCCCTTACTGGGATTTGAACCATCGGCTTCATAGGCAGGGTCACTATCCACCAAGCCAAACCTGTCGTCAAAACACAACTTTTTTAACCTGACTTAGGCTTTATAAACCGTTCGGCATATTAGAGGGACCGGACCGTGAGGGGGAAGGTGGCCTGGGGAAATCCAGGACCCTTCCGCACCAGACTTGATTGCCCTTTAACAAAAACATGACTTAACCTACTTAAGTCTACGGCAGACTATAGCGCTTGGTATGTAAAATTTGTTCCACATGTACCAGCGCCATCTACCAAGAAATTGGGTAAACCAAATACGTTAGGCGTTTTGTACAAAGAGGATGTGGGTGTCGCATCTTTATTATTACCTGGTCTCTGCGCCCAGGATTACGGTCGTATATAACCATTATTAATTTTTAACGTCACGCTCGCTCGCTTCATTACACCCGCGTATTCGCCTCACGTCCGCTTAATTCAGTTAACTATTTTTGTCCTAAGAGCGACGCGAATTTATCCGACTTCTGCTGCCTCCCTACTTCCTCTTTGTTTAACTTTTCTTATTTCGTATTAGTGCTTGATTAAACTAGAGTTGACACAAATTGTACGTGATCCTGACTGGAGAATATAATAGCGTATATAAGAAGGTTACCCTCTCTGGCATAAAATTAAATGCCTGAATTCATAATTTAGCATACTTAACACATTATTTTCGCAGAATTTGGTTTATTCTGGCCGTGTAACATTCCGGACTTTTTAAGGCATCAGTATATTAAATATTATTAGGTTTGGTTAGGTTTGTGTTATAATTATCATGAAAAATCTACTGTTTTAGAAAAAATAACATGCCAAATGATGATTTATGCTAATAAATTTTCTGCGAGATAATATTTGGGTTTGGGAGGACCACGGGGGAGGACATTCCCGGCCATTTGGGAGACGTACGCGGAGCCGGATCGAGCTCACGTGCAGAGGCCCTTTCGACAATTTAATGAAATGTAATGGGTAAACCTATTAGTACAATCGACGTTTTATCCATACAAAACATTCGGTCCGCAAAGCACATGTATACATTTTTTGAACATTTTCCGTTTCGATATCTTTCACCCTGTACATCGTGTTTCGAGAACCTAACATGTACAAACAGGTAGATTAATAGTGCTCAAAACGATATAGGATTCCTTTTACTGATAAAATTGGGCAATCGTCCGAGAATCACGACACATTAGTCGTTACAATAAACCTTCTCGCGCGTACGGAATTGGTCAATCGAATAGTTTGGGCGATCCAATAAATACAAGGTTTGTTATATCAAATCAGCTGTTTGGAAATTTTTTCATAGTTGGGCAGACAGTTCATAAATGGGTTGTTTGGTGAATTTCGTGTCACATAACATAACATCAAATTTGGATTTTCGGTTGAACCTCAAAATGGCGGAGTCGTCTCGAGAATATATTTTTTGTTTTTTGTTCATTAGCGTAGTTTGGTGTGTAATATTGATAGCTTATTATGCAGTGATTTGACGCCGAATTGTCAGCTATTGAAGAATTGGTTTCAAAACGCGTGCCACCACTATTTTGGTCATCACACGGCAGTCTCGGGGCCGAGGCCGCCTCTTGGCTTTCTGTAAAGTCCAGCTACCACTTTACAAAACGCAGCCCTACTTCCGAAGAACGTCATGCTATAATAGCAAACTTGATATGTTATTTCACTTAAGTATTTATTACTTGACATTGGCGAAATCATCGATTGATATATTAATGGAAGCCATATTATGACGACCGGTCTGGCCTAGTGGGTATATACTGGGTAGTGACCCTGCCTATGAAGCCGATGGTCCTGGGTTCGATTCCCAGTCAGAGCATTTATTTGTGTGATGAGCACAGATATTTGTTCCTGAGTCATGGGTGTTTTCTATGTATTTAAGTATTTATATGTATCTATCTATTATATATATAGTCGTCTAGTACCTACAACTCAAACCTTATTGAGCTTATCGTAGGACTAGGTCGATTTGTGTAAGATTGTCCCGAAATATTTATTTATTTATTTATTATTTTAAAAGTTAGTTACATAAAATTTTGACAGGTAATGAAGAAGAAGATGGATGTTCCCGATTTTTGTTTGAGTTATACGTACAGTTGCATCTACCACCATCAATATAAATATATCAGTAATAGTAGCTGTAATTTAAAATAATGTTGTTGCTTCAAACTTATCTAAATTCGGTAAATAGGTATAAACCGAGAATCTAGTGGCGTTATTTACGTAAGCCTGTAAAATTTATTATTCAGAGTCTCTTGCTATATATTAAAAGTTTTACGATTAAAAGGGTAGTAATTTAAACGTTGATTGCCATATTGTCAGGGTGATTAAGGTCCAATTGTGTAGATTAAATTAATCATGGACTAGTTGATGGCTCAGGCAAACACAAATTGACCGTTTGTTGTTCAAGTAAACAATACAAGAACTAATCGTAAGTTGGAGTTAGTTCGGTAAACGGGCACAAATCAGCTATCGCCACTTGGGAGGGCGCGGACAACAGACCACACAACTAAAGGACTACGCGTTCGAAGTGCGCGAGGTCGTCGAAGATAAGTACAATTAGTTATTAAATTCTACGATTTTAGGTACATAATTGTAAGCCATTGTAAGTATATCATTTTATACTATGTATCCAACAGCCTGTTTTTAATGAAAACATTTTTAATTAGCACAGGTAAAGGAATTCAGCTGTTGAACATAATTAACGCATATGAACAGAGGCTTATATGCGTCGAAGCATTAGTAATTAGTAGTGCAGTAAAATCATACGATATTTTTTAGCACTTTCTGAGAGTAACGTAAAATGTTATGATTTCCATACAATGTTGTTTTTACTCACTAGAATTATTATACTAGAATTATATTCGTGTCCACATCAATCGATACCACAAGAATTGACTTCACTTGACATCAAACTCAAACTTCTGTTTCAGTACACTAGCGACTACAGACTTCTTAAGAATTTTACGGCTATGTATGCGGTGTGACGTACATAAGTAATCGTAAATGATCGGAATTTTAATTACTACATAATAAGTCCATAGACCCGAACCCCGAAGTTCAAGCCACAATAATGACTGCAAATTATCTTTTACTAGATGTGCCCCGCGGTGTCAACCGCGGCTTAATAGGGAAAAAATTTTGTCTATGTGTCCAGGGTGTCAGCTAACTGTATACCAAATTTTATTAAAATCGCTCCAGCCGTTTGAAGAAGTAACAAACACATTCACACACTCACAAACTTTCGCCTTTATAATTAGTGTAGATGCTCTATCTAGTAGTTGAGGTGGTCTGTGTCGGAGCCCAAGTTTTGATTGGCCCAAAGTCACTGGCCGATGCCCTGGGTGATCCCGGGAATGACTTAGTTTTGTTCCTCGTTTTTGTTTATTGTTGCCCACTGAGCGTGAACTAAACTAGATTTGGACAACTCAATTACACTTCTAAGTTAATGTGAGTACTCGTGTCTCGCTTTTACGACGCGAAAAATAAAGTTTGCTAATGAACGCGGGGACAGATTCAAAATTCTCATTAAAATGCGGCAGTAGTTGCGTCTGTACGGTAAATTATACGGCTATTGCTGAACCAAAGATTTCCTTTGGTAGGATTGGTCCTTAAGGCCTAAGGATGGATTTAAGAAGTGGAGCCACCGCGATTTTTGATGTTAGTTTTTTGAGGTTTTGGCAGCTTCTGCTCTGGAGGAAAATAGGGTCTCAATCTTTATAAAGGCATTAATTGTGCTACTATTCCAAGTTTGATACCAAATTCGTATGACTTAAGGATGCCAAATTCATTTTAGGACTCATATTTGCACGATAAATATGTTAAACTACGTAAACTAATATAAAAAATAACATAAGTGTATTTATTAAAAAAAAATCGAATACAAAAAATATGTCACAATGATTCCTAGCCCTCGTCCCCCAATACCTCTGGATCCAATTCTAATCATCTTCGATGAGTGCTTCGCGGTCTATTACACTGTAAAAAATATAAAACAATGATTTTGATTACCCAAAAAAGTAGAAACAAACAAGCAAACAAACTAAAAGCGAGAGGGGAGAACGCCAAAGGCATGACACAGAAGTGTGGTGGTGTTGTTCTTCAAAAAAGGCGACAACGCTTTATTGAAGAACTATCGACCCATCTCACTTTTAAGCCATGTCTACAAGCTGTTTTCAAGAGTCATTACGAATCGTCTCGCACGCAAGTTAGATGACTTCCAGCCTCCCGAACAAGCCGTCCGAAGAGGCTTTAGTACCGTAGACCACATACATACGCTACGTCAAGTTATACAGAAGACTGAGGAGTATAACTTGCCCCTCTGTTCGGCGTTTGTGGACTACGAGAAAGCATTTGATTCGATCGAAACTTGGGCTGTGCTACAATCCCTCCAACGGTGCCAAGTGGACTACCGCTATATCGGAGTGCTGAAGTGTTTGTACGAGAACGCCACCATGTCAGTCCGACTTCAGAACCGGAGCTCGAAACCTATTCCACTGCAGCGTGGAGTCAGACAAGGAGATGTTATCTCTCCAAAGCTGTTCACTGCTGCACTGGAGGATGTTTTCAAGACTCTGGACTGGAGGAGGAAAGGCATCAACATCAACGGCGAGTACATCACTCACCTTCGATTTGCCGACGATATCGTAGTCTTGGCTGAGACCATGGAGGATTTGAGCATAATGCTAGATGACCTCAGTAATGCCTCTGAGCGAGTTGGTCTAAGGATGAACATGGACAAAACAAAAATCATGTCGAATGCCCATGTCGTACCAACTCCCACTGTAATCAGAGACGTTACACTCGAAGTTGTAGGTGAGTATATTATACCTAGGTCAAACTATCCAGTTAGGAAGATCCAACTTCGAGAAGGAGGTCAATCGTCGAATCCGACTCGGCTGGGCAGCGTTCGGGAAGCTACAACACCCCGCAGTGTCTCAAGACGAAGGTCTTCGACCAGTGCGTGTTGCCAGTGATGACATATGGTGCTAAAACGTGGTCGCTTACTAAAGGCCTCATAAGAAGGCTCAAAGTCACCCAAAGAGCAATGGAGAGGGCTATGTTGGGAGTGTCCCTGCGTGATCGCATCAGGAATGATTTCATCCGCAGTAGAACCAAGGTTACCGATATAGCTCTCCGGATCGCCAAACTTAAGGGGCACATTGCGAGCAGAACCGATGGCCGTTGGGGCGGAAAGGTTCTAGAGTGGCGACCACGAACTGGAAGACGCAGCGTGGGTAGGCCTCCCACAAGGTGGACCGTCGACCTAGTTAGTCGCGGGATACCGCTGGATGTGGAAGGCGCAGGATCGGTCTTCTTGGGTGGTCCTGGGGGAGGCCTATTTCCAGCAGTAGACGTATTTCAGCTGACATGATGATGATGATGACTTACATATTATTCCAGAACTGACATTTAGACATTCGATTTAATCGAAAATGATACCAAACTTGACTATGTAGGGTTTAGCTACGCAGTTATTAACCTCAGACTTTGTTAAGGCTAAAAACCCCCCCTCCCCCCACCTGCATGAAAAAATCAGGTGGATCCACTTCGTAAACCTATCTTAGGGATCCAAAGATCAATCCTGCCAAAGGAAATCGTTGGTTCAGCAAAAGCCGTATTCTTCGTTTTTTTGAAGTGTACCATTTCCACTACAGGGAAAGTTAATGACTATACCGCTAGCGTACATTTTTATTGAGTGTGTGTCATGTTTGTCAAATTTATCTGCGTCATTATGTTATTCAGGCAATTATCAACATCATAATAATTTTAAGCCTTCTGTCACCCACTATTAAGTATGAGTCTCCATTTGTCCCGACTATCCCGGGCCTGAGACAACCTAATCCAAAATTGACCCGCAATTCAGAATCTCCTCCAGAACTGTGTATTCTCAACACTTAAAAATAAAAGTAACAATATCATTATCATCGTTTCTGCTGGAAAGGGGGCTCCCCCAAATATAATTGTATGATCTTGGAGGGAGTTGACGTAGTCGCCATGTTTGGCAGGCGGGTTGGCGAGCGCAGTAGCTGATTGGGTAACAAAACCAATAATATATTTGAATTTGTCTGGCGACCGGTGTGACCTAGTGGGTAGTGGGTAGAGACCAGGAAATAATAAAGATACGACTTTCACATCCTCTTTGTACAAAACGCCTACCGTATTTTTTTTAACGGAATGAACTATTTTTATTGTAACATGATGAAGAACACAAAAAATTTAAACAAATAGGTAGACGTAAAATAAAATAGTGGCAGAAAGAGTTCGTAGGTCAGTCGGCGTGTGGAAGGGCGGCACCATCATCGAAGCCGAATAACTTCGCTGCTGTCTTCCATTTGTGGCGGGTGCCACGAATGCACATGCTGGTCGCTCTAATTATTGAAGTAATTATACGAGCCCTCAGCCAGCCCAATACGCGAGACAGGGATCTATCCCAGCGAGATGCAAGTGCTTCCCCGAGGTGTTTGACGAATGTTGCTAGTTGTGGTGCAAAAACTCCATCCACAGAGGTGACGAGAGGTGTAAAAGTGGCATGACGAAGCTCGCAGGCGTTGGCGTATTTGTTTTGTTTTTCCGACTCTGCTGATTTCAGGACAGAAGCAACAGGGCGTGAGGTGTAAGAGGGAGCGTCAGTGTCTACGACACGGATGTCAAACAACGCCTCCCTCTGTGCAACCCACACGCCCCGGCATGCTAAATCTCCTCGTAGGCCGGTTTCACCTTCAGTGACAATTGGTTCTTTACTACATTTCCCCACGCTTGTTGGCATAATTCGCAAAAGAGATCCCTTATTTCGTTGTGACGTCTCGTTATTAGACCGCCGGTTTTACAACAGAGGGCGTGATCGATGTTGAAGTCGCTATTGCCGCATCCATCGCAAGATTTTGGCATTGAGATCGGTGTTCGATGGTATCGTATTGAGAGGGCATCTCGGAATTCGTGTGGAGACAGGTCAAAGTGATCTTTTCTTGTGGGTATAACGGATAGCCAATTAGAAGATTTTGTTTTCATTTTGGTCACAATTGATCTTTCAATGGCTCTTTTTTTGATAGGTGGGAGATTGGTTAAAATGGAATCTAAAAGGTTATCGTCGTGTGCTTCTTTCAGTTTGTGGCATTCTTTACGTGCTTCGTTGAGGGATTTGTGATGCTTTGCGAGTTCCATATGCTTCATTTCAAGTAGGGAGGATGAAAGAACAGTGCAGCCTTTTTTAGACATATCATAGTATAAATTTGAAGTGGTGGCGCCATCGGATATTGCTAAGCCACCTTTATGAATGGGTAAGGAAAATAAGTCAGCTTCTAATGATGACACATCACCCCCTATTAGAGTCGGCAGAAAAGTAGTGCGTAAGGTATTTGTTAAAGGATCAAAGAATTCTGCGGCATCTTTTAGGACTCGTAACAGAAAGGACCATTGAAATTGTGTAGCTTTGGTAAGGGCAGTATAGGCAGCTTGTGGTGAGTCTTTACATATGAGTGATAATTTTTCTAAGGTGGAAACCCATTTATGTATGTTCTTTTTTACGAATTCTTCTTTGGTTTACCCAATTTCTTGGTAGATGGCGCTGGTCCATGTGGAACAAATTTGACATACAAAGCGCTATAGTCTGCCGTAGACTTAAGTAGGTTAAGTCATGTTTTTTTTAAAGGGCAATCAAGTCTGGTGTGGATGGGTCCTGGATTTCCCCATGTTACACGGTCCGGTCGCTCTAATATGCCGAACGGTTTATAAAGCCTAAGTCAGGGTTGTGTTTTGACGTCAGGGTTGGCCTGGTGGATAGTGACCCTGCCTATGAAGCCGATGGTCCTGGGTTCAAATCCCAGTTAGGGCATTTATTTGTGTGATGAATACAAATATTTGTTCCTGAGTCATGGGTGTTTTGTTTTCTTTATATTTAAGTATTTATATGTATCTTGTAAGATTGTTCCAAAATATTTATTCATTTATTATTTATTTAATTCAGCTAATAGATATAGTGCTAGATAGATATCTAGAATGGTATTTGAGCCTTCAAAATGTAATTTATTATAACTAGGTTATCAAAATAATGTTCCTTTGACATCAACGCTGCCACAATACAACAAAACCGCGTGGCATACCTAATTATACTGAGGTTGAACTATCTCGTTTGCATATAACTCATTTGACATGAAATTGATAATGATAACAAGAAAGTAATAAGCCAAAACCACTTTTGACGGATTCAATTCTGTTCCACTTTAAATCAAAATTATACCAATAATACATTGTATTTCACGAATAGGCTTCATGGATCATTCCATTTGTGTTTGACGACAAATATTATGTTTAATGCAATACCGGGACTCTAATAAATTAATGGCATTTTCGCTATGCTGTGAATTTATTCTGAGGCCCGATTTTTGAGCACTCGACGCTCGAATCGTGACATTTTAAACTCTCTCAAACATGATGAAATGGTATTTAAGAAGCATGAATGATATAAATAAATAAACGTGAGTATCGAAACTACACATTTTGTGCAAAAATAAGAAAGTAAGAAACTTTTGTATGTAAACTTTTGTGATTATTTTGTTTCTCAAAGTTTTTTTGAATTCGTGTGCAAGACTTTTGCTTAGAAGATATTTTACAACCTGGTCAACCTCTTCAATATGACGTCTTTTCGCGTCACATACTGCGTTTGTCAGAAGGCATAGGGTGACCATGATTAGGTTGGTTTAAGCTTATTTTAATTTAAAAACAAAAAAGAGAATATTAGTGTTATTGTGGTCAAATACTACTATAGGAATATTGACCAGTTACTGAGTTAGAAAAACTGGCTCTGGATCTTGCTCTTAAACTGGATCTGGATAGCGCTGGCAATTGCTGGCATTACGCTGAGATGAGGCCATTTCGTGGCACACGTCGTTTTACATAGGTACCGATATGTAACACTTGTAGGAATGGAGACGGTCGCGAGGAAACTATGTAATATGAATAATTAAACAAATAAATAAATCTTTATTTACACAAAATATGGTATAATAAGGTGGTACTGGATAATTTCTGTACAATGAAATATTTTGCCGGTTTAGCATACAAATGTTATAATTAAGAATGGACTTAAGAGTAGTAGTGGCGGGATCACACAACTGACAGGGTTGAGTGGAGAAAAAGAGGGTAGGCCTTTGCCTAGCAGTGCGACACAAACACAGGCACACAAAAAAAGAAAAAAAAAGAATGGAGTAGCGTGAGTAACACTTAAATACTTAAAAATATGGTAGGTACCTGCCGATCACAGGGATATCAGGGCAGTGTACGTACTGCAAGTTTCTTCTATAAATATTAATTTTACCAATTGACAGATGTTATTCATTCGCAGTAAATCCCCGCCCCTTTAAATCAAATTCGCACAAAACGAGATTTATGCATTTAATCATAGGCGCCCCCGAATTCGATACAACGGGGGCAATTATTACCTACAAAAATCTAATATTCTCAGCCCTCGGTGATAAATCAAAAATCGTAATAACAGCAAAGAAGCATATTGGGCGTAGGGGAAATGACCACTGATTATCGCAATATTTACAATTAGCTCCCCTAAACTTGTTTTTTCCCCCATTAAGAACGATGAATGGGTAATTTTGTCCCCCGTGTTATGTTGTTATGTTTGTCTGTGTGTATATTTTTCCAGAACGACGAGTGATCGCGGTGGGAGATGGAATTCGTATTTTTTTTTGTTATTTGATTGACGTGATTGCATCGAAATGGTTGCGTTCATGTGATCATTTGAGTGAAAAAATAATTGGATTGTTTAATAAGATAATATTTTCACGGGATGTGAATTTGACTGTGTTTTTAAAAGATACCTAAAATGAACAAAATATAATTATAAAAGTACTATAAAAACAAAATAAAATAACACATACGTAGTCAACACTGATATTGGTACCTATAACTATTTGTACTGGTATTTCTTTTAAATAAATGACATATAATACAAATATTTAACAGTAAGCTATAGGTATACATATTTACCGGATAGCTTTTGCAAATTTAGCACGTAACATGCCGAATTTAACAGAAACTTAAATAACACTGTGTATTCTAATTCTCATTTTATTGAAGAGCGCTGGGATTTGAACCCAGTACCATCAACTTCATAGGCAGGGTTCCTATCCACTAGGCCAAACCTGTCGTCATCATTTAATTATTATAATAAGAGCAAAGAAAAAATAAAGAGTAAGTAATAGAAGAAAAAACTGTTTTAAAATCTTCTCAATCGTGATGCCTCAATCCGCAATAGTCGCGCCAATATCCAGCAATCGAAAAAGGCTTCGGTCCAATCAAAACCCGCTGATGTCCGACCGGGAACCGAACCCGAGATCCTTCGTTATTGTTCTGACGGCCTTCATTGAAAACTACACGACTAGTGATGTGAATGATACAGGAAACAAACTGATGTTCCCAAAACCATAACTCGATAAAAAAAAAAAACAACTAGGAAACGAAATCTGAATTATGGATTAAACTAGTCATTGTTGTGTTTTTTATGTCATCATTTATTAAATATTACAGGACATCCTTAGAAAACGGTGACTGAGCCCCACAGTGAGCTCAAATAGGAGTGCGTTGTGATGTTATTGAAATTATCATGATATTTGACGACCGTTCTGGCCTAGTGGGTAGTGACCCTGCCTATGTAGCCGATGGTCCTGGATTCAAATTCCAGTCGGGGCATTTACTTGTGTGATGAGCACAGATATTTTTTCCTGAGTCATGGGTGTTATCTATGTATTTAAGTATTTATATGTATTAATTATATATATATATCGTCGTTTAGTACCTACAACACAAGCGTTACTGAGCGTACAGTAGGACTACGTCAATTTGTGTAAGATTGTCCCGAATTTTTTATTTTTTATTTTATTTATTCCAGGCATCAGAAACAAAACAAAACTTTTCGATTTTTTATCAAACAATTTTTAGCGGCTATTTCTGTATATAATGTAACTGAAGATGTTGATATTTTCTTCTGGAATCGTTATTATATCAAAATATTTACGAAAAGATTTCAGGCTGTTGGCGACAAATATTCAAATATAGATTCAAAGACATTAAAAAAAAGGCGGTACTATCAAAGTTTCCACAAAGGGCAGTAACTATGTTTTGAGTACCCCCACTAAATATAAACATTTTAGGGTTTTTAGTAGACTGGCTGAGTATCTAGGTTTCTATAATAGAATAAAAACAATTTTCGGGCTATGATCAACACTCAATCAGTCACAAAAAAACCCGGTAATGTTTTCACAGTAGTCGGAATATTCCCGTTACCTTGAAATAACTAGCTAAGGCTGGTTTATTGCCCATCGGGAATGGCTTCCAGCGACACAAGGTGATCGGAAGCTGTAAAAATCTTTACGACGAATAAAACTCGGGTAGAGTCAGGGTTAAGTGTGATTAACTGTTGGTCTAGGACTAAGGGCCAAGTCGCCATATGTGGGCTAAAGATTTTAGTTTTAACTATCATGGAATGGAGTTACTAATGCTGAATGAACAATTTTTGTCATTTGTTCCTACGTTCTCCTGGCTGTCTTTAAAAGTAAGTTTTGTGTTATTTATCACATCCAGGATATATATACCGCATCTAGTAATAATCACTCCATGTTTCATGTCTTCACGAATATTGTTATTTTCCTCCTCCATCTGAGCATATTTTGTTTAGCAAGTATAAGAAAACACATTAATTATTAATGTTTTTGTTATCATACAAGTTAAATATTATTTTCAGTATACACAGGCCAACGCGAAATTGACAGTATGCAACTGTTGTGTTTACACTTTTAACCCTTTTCCAGACCCCACCAATCCGAATGGTGGTAAATTCCAAATATATTCTAAATAGTTACGTTTTGGTTATTTATTTTAAATATACAATATTACGATCTAATGTGAACCTTAAAGTCGAATGCGTAGGTTGAAATTAAATTGACACGCATGTGGTCGATAAATCGTACTATGCCTGGAAAAGGGTTAAGAAACGACAAATGTCAATTAAGGTACTGTCGCCGTACCACGAGATATATAAATCTAAAACAGACTGTTCATGTACGAGTACCAATATTCATCAGTGATTCCTATGCACAGTATAACGAATGTCTACACAGACATCTTGTTCAAGCAAAGTTTCATCGAACGTTTCAACGAATAGCAAGACTAATGACGAGCAAGCATGTGTGATCGCGGAGTTAGTTTTTAACCGATTTCAAATTTCAAAAAAAGGAGGAGGTTCTAAATTCGAACAATTTTTTTTCTGTATGTATATTACTCCTTTTAGGGATGACCTGGATGGTTTCTGTCGCGATTGGCGGGAGCATGCACTACACCGCGACGAGTGGTTAAAGCGAGGGGAGGCCTTTGCCCAGCAGTGGGACACAACATAGGCTACAAAAAAAAAGTATATTACTCGATATTTTACAACACCACCTTCAATATTATTATCACCCAACGCCGATGTAAAATAAAATATATTCCGTATAACGCGAACCTTGTCCGAGCGGTAAAATAATTTACGAGGGACAAGTTAGGAAATGTGTCCGTATCGTTGTGTCGTAAATCTCTATACAGCGCTAATGCTGTTTGCCGACTTTGTGTCAATGTTGATTACCCCACTTCTGTGACGGAGGTGTCCCATCCGGGCTTATTCCGAACTGCAGCTTGTGTGCATAAATTGTATCAAAAACAGATTGAATACCTTCCAAACTGCTGTTGAACAACCGAGACAAACTGAGGATAATATCAAATTAGAAACGTATCGTTTTGAATTTAATATTTCGGAATAGACGGCTGTAATGATAAAACTCGTAAATGAATTGCATTTGTTGAAAGGACTCGCGATGAGAAAAATGTGGCATCACACAAAAAAAAAATACACAAATACTTATAGCATAATAATGAATATAGATATTATGGTTTTCTGGTGATACACGTATGCTTCGATGGTGGGTTTATTTTTATGTCATTTGTTTCTTTCCGTCACCGAATGCACTAATCCCAAAACGTACTAATACTCAATAAACTCTAATTTCATAATAACCTCTGCTCATAAGAAACTAGTCCCATGTTACCATATTCCCAAAACACCCGTTGTTGATACACACCAGGACCATTGCGAACTGCTCCCAAAATACACTTTTCCCAAAATACCCTAAAATTTCTTCTACCAAAAGTGGCGAAATACTCTAGTTTCATAATCCACTGTTCCCAAAATACACTTTCCCAAAATACCCTAAAATGTCTCCTACCGAAAGTGGCGAAATACTCTAGTTTCATAATGCACTGTTCCCATAACACCCTCAATTGTAAATTTAAAGAGATATCATATACCACAGGTATATGCCACCCGACCACGGCCTAGTGGTAAGAGCGTCTGCCGGGAAAGCTCAAAGAAAGTAGGTCGCTGGTTCGATTCCAACCCTGAGCACTGGGGGCCTTGGCGACTTTTTCTGTGGTACAGTCGCAATCACTTATATAGGAGCTTCCGAGGTGGTCAAAAATATCTGAACAGGTACTTTACCGCCGCGTCTTAACGCGTGGACAGATATTTGCTGAGTACCCTGGCTGCTCCAATATAGCGACTGTATATGACACTTCTTTCAACTTATCTTTAGGAGTGTGACTACTTAAAAACATGAAATAAAACATTTATTATAAAATAATAAATGATTTAATTCGTGATTTATAACTGTATAAACCTTTATTGATTAAAAAACGTATAGCATGTATATATTTTATTCCTATAAACTAATAAAAACACATATTAATACGTATTTTAGACAACTTAAAACCACTGACTAATAACATTAGTCACCACGTATACATACACGGTGCTCGTGAGCATTGCGAGAGATTTTAACCACGCGTTCCGGATGCCAAGAAGTAAAGGATACTATATGACTTTTGGTCATTTTGTCAAAAAAAAAATTATTCGTTTTTTTTGACATATTGTGTTGCTATGAAATGTAAAACGTAGTTTTTATCAGTAACATAGACATTAAAAATGAACAGGGAATGATTTTTGTCCTATAAATTTTATCATGATATTTGAATGTCACTTTGAAGTCTGTTAATCAATAGTTATGTCTATACTAAATCACATATTTTCAATAACGGGATTAAAAACGCATTTTTCACTGCGTGTCAGTAAAAATAAGATCACGAAGAAAATGCAAATATCTCTAAAACTAGCCTGAATTCAACAAACTTTACATACAATTATTTTCATACTATATTTTTAGAATCAATTTTTATTTTGATTCTAAAGTACCTATTTAACGTGGAAGTTACCACGATCTTTTATATAATTATAAATGAGATACATCAGTTACGCATGAAAAATTAAATGTGGGTCACTGTAGGCAATGTAGGCATTGTGGGATCCCACAATGCCTACAGTGACCCACATTTAATTTTTCATGCGTAACTGATGTATCTCATTTATAATTAATTATTTTCTTCTTTTCGCCTCCGGAATACGTGGATAAAATCTCTCGCAATGCTCACGGGCACCGTGTATATGTATAAGTCATACAGAGCAACTTTTACTATGAGGCCAACCCCGAAAAAATATCTCCCTTACAAAATGTCAAGATCACGCAACCAAAATGTATTAAGAAACACTCAAATATTTTTCGCGATTTCGGGGATGATCCCATAGTAAACGTTGCTCAGTATGATTTATATATACACTGACGATTTTAGTGTTACTCGTTGTATAATCACTTTAAAAGACCAAAAATAAATTCCCACCTGTACCTGTAGGTATATCTATAATAAAAAAGTTCTAAAAATAAAAATGTCTCCTTATGGTATGCTATATGTAGATACCTAAGTACGGCTTATCTCAGTCGTTTCCTCAGTACCACCATATTTTCTAAAAACGACATAGCATCAATGAGACCGTCATTCAAGTCCGTTAATTGGCTTTGGTATTGACGATCGAATACGATGTCACACCGCCGTCGACTCGCCCCACTGAATAAATAGTTGCTAATTCGAGTGTTCTGGTACCGAGCCTCTTTTTTTAACTTGTACAAAAACCGTATCAGTGTGGGCTTGTGTGGCATTCTAATGTTTAGCCTCCTGTGCCAGCCTTCCACAGGGTTGTTGCTCCTATGTTTGTCCACGCTGCAACTCAGTTTTTCGGGGCCCAACCTCATCCAAGTATCTTCCATATATTTTTTAAATTGTAATACTGGCGTGGTAACTGGTGCTTCAGTAATTATAGTTACCCAGCTGTTATTGATCTCAGACTGAGGTAACAGGGGTAAGACTGCGCAGTACTCTACCATTTTTTGCCCGTCCTTGTTGAGGTTATTTGGATTTCTTTAGCTTTTTTCCATACCGCCCGATTGTAGTGGAAAAAGCACCCCGACAGATCTACGTTTGGAAAAACCGATTGACATGCATTGATTTGAGCGAGTTCATAGTCACATTTATATCTGTGTATAATTACGCCCAAACTGTCACGTATGAGCGTGAACAATCGGCGGTAAGTGCGTCCAGTTTTATTCGGCAATAAGGCAAATATCACTGGCACAACATTAGTTGTTTGTTTGTTTTTGCCTATCCCCGCATGCACAGTATAAAGTTGTTTAAACGGCTTTGGCACCCTTTTGTACGTACCATCTCCAAAGTATTGAACCGTGTTATTGGTATTAGAATTAACCATAAATTGCTGTGCATGGTTACTGGAAAAAATTAAAATCTTTTCAATGTCACCATCTTCCGCGACCAAGAAGTCTTCTCCTAAGATTTCAGGCACCTTCACATCTTTTAGCCGCAGGAATTCCGTGTTTTTTTGGCCTAATGCCCTGTATCTGGCCCTGTATAATGAGCTTTTGACTTCTCCATAAGAGCACATACTGAAGTTGGGGTCAGCAGCATGCAGTTCAGTGACGGCTTTTTCGAAAATTTGTTTGATGGGAGTCATTTTTTGAGAAACTTCGTTTTTACAAGCATCTATTGCCATGTCTCTTACATTTTGATTATCATGTCTTTTGCAGACATGGCCGCTCACTTTTAATACCGAATCCTGGGTTTTATTTATTGTAATCGAAGCGTAGCAATGTTCGCTACGATTCGCGCACTTGTAATTTATGGAACCGGTTTTATTTGTATGGCTCCAATTGTATTTGTGGCCTTTATACAATAAGGCCGGTTCACCTTTTTGATTTGTAATAAAATACAAATTGTTAGCCATTTCTATTCCGAAGATTGTAAAACAATGGATTATGCTTAATGACATACATTGTCACATAAGTCATGTGAAAAATTTGTATTACTTTTTTTAGCATGTACCAAAAGTATTCGAGGTTTTATTCACATTGTAATCGAAAGCAGCTAAAGCTTTTTATGCAGGTTGGTCGCTCAAGAGGTCACATGCTGTTGATCTCATTTTCTGCTTGAGAGGCCTTAGAAAAAATATCAACTCAAATTATGACAAAAGTATAGGTAATTTTAACAAAATGTTGAATGTATAAGTATGATACTTTGATTTTCAATCTAGAATTTTGTAGAAATATAAATTAGGGTATTTTGGGAAAAGTGTATTTTGGGAACAGTGGATTATGAAACTAGAGTATTTCGCCACTTTTGGTAGAAGAAATTTTAGGGTATTTTGGGAAAAGTGTATTTTGGGAGCAGTTCGCAATGGTCCTGGTGTGTATCAACAACGGGTGTTTTGGGAATATGGTAACATGGGACTAGTTTCTTATGAGCAGAGGTTATTATGAAATTAGAGTTTATTGAGTATTAGTACGTTTTGGGATTAGTGCATTCGGTGACGGAAAGATTTGTTTTTCTTATAACAATTTCTTGTGCTCCAATACTTTTTCTCTGTCTCTGGATTGAAAACTGTTTCGATCCTACAAATGTCGGATGTTTCCTTTCAGATATCTTTTTTCCGAACACGACTTATAACGCATCTGTGACCAAATTTTACTATCAGTCCACTGACAGCCTTAACGAGATATTTTTAACTGTTGGCATGAGCTCGGTAAGAATCCGCAACAAAGTTCTTTGGAAATATTACGAGCATTTCTCTTTTTTTTATTTTTATGACAAAGGTGGCAAACGAGCAGACGGATTACCTGATGGTAAGCAATTACCGTCGCCCATGGGCACTCGCAACACCAAGGGAGTCACAAGCGCGTTGCCGACCTATAAGTGGGTTGGAGCTCTGGGAACCTTACTCACCATCAGGAACACAGCACTACATACCTGAAAGGTAGCAGTGCTATTATGGCTGTGGTCTTCTGTAAGGAGGAGGTACTTCCCCATTTGGGCTGCCCCAGATTCAAGCGTGATGGTCAACGCTGTGCCCTACCTCTAATTGTTGGACGTAGTTTAAGGACATACCCGGGTCCCGGGTTCCCGGGTATTGTATTTTACACTAATGTAATCGGAAGCAGTTAAATTATTTCTTAAATCTTTTGTGGACTTTGTCACCTATTGCTCATTTTTACAATGGCTAACATAGTGGAATCACTAGCTCTTACGAATATTTTTTTCCTGGATGGTGACCTATGTATTAACCCTTTGAACCTCAAACACCACTAAAGTGGTAGCGCGTGGCGTGGCAGGACGACTCAATAGTAGCTATGGCGGACGCTGTCAAAGCAATTTTCCTGCTGACATATAAGGTATATTTATATTCGTTCTTCACTACTTGAGACGTTGGCATACATGTCACATTCTGACTCGAGAGGAAATGCGTTCAAGTAGTCAAATACATAAATATATCGAGGTCTAGTACCATCGGTACAAGCTCTGCCGATCTTCATACGGGACCCGGAACCTGGAGCCCTGAGTGTAAGTTTTTTTTTACATAAAAAGAAACTTACACTAGAGCCTCAGGTCAATTGGTGTACGACTGCCCGGACGACTGCCCTACTTTACATTTAAATAGTAAACTTTTTATGTAAAAGAAAATATGTCCTGTAGCTTTTACATAATTTGAAAGAAAAAATAATTTATTCACATAAGGACCGAAAGAGTAATTCTGAGTAGAAATCACGTAAAATTTTTGTAACAAAGAAAAAGTACAATGAACAACTTTTAATAAAATGGCACAAATGAAACGTCCATTCAACTCATAACTTTCTTACAATGGCGCAATCGGTACGAATTCATACTACTGTTGAAATATTTCACTACTCTGCTGTTACAAAGCTCAAAAGCAAAGAAATATAGTATTTATTCACACAGCGCATTTCACCGTATACAGGTTCAAAGGCAGCTCGCAGCTTAAAATAAAACATTGGCGTTAGCATCGCGCCGCAGCCGATACGTCATCCAGTTTAAACGATTCTTTCAATCCCTTGCACTTCGTGGCTGTTTGATAGGGCACGCGAACTAGCCTAGGGTTGGGGCTGCTCTGCGGCGCTAACGCGAACAACGATATTCGTAAATTTCGGACGATTGTCTCTGTCACTGTTCTCACCTTAAAAGTAAAAGAGAAAGATGGCCGTAATATATGAACTTCGATGTTCGCGGTACCGCTTTTGGTATTATTTCATGTAACTAACAGTTTCTTTATTCATGTAGTCAGTTCGTTGCACGTAAAACCGATGGGCGTTAAAGGTTTTCGAGTGACCGGAAGGCATAGCGTGGCCAGACCCCCACACAAAGAGGACCAACGATATGGTAAAGATCGCAGGAATCTGGTTGCGGATGACGCAAAACCGGTAACTGTTGGTCGCTTTGAGGGAGATCTATGTCCAGCAGCTTATGATTATGATGAATAGTTTCTTTCCAATCAGCCGATAAAGTCATATTAATGTCATTGACAGAAGGCAAAGCAGCAGGCATTAGTCTCGAGAAAGTTCACCGTTTCGTAATGAGAACATTTCGGTCGAGATCATACAATCGCAAATTGCCCTCAGTGGCTATAGTTATACTGCAAAAACAGTTTTAACGACACTTTTACTTAATCGACATTGCACAATTCATCGAACAGACAACCCTAAGTGTAGCGGTCCGATTGTGAATTATACATGAATTCCGCGGCGCGACCGCGATAGGTATTGACTTCCTCTCGCTCTAAAAAAGCGTCCATCCCGATTGCATTCCATTTTTAGACAATTTGCGAGTCAGTTGTTGGCGCAGGCCGGATTGTCAAAAGGAAAATATGAAGAATTATGCATGCGTCAGAGCGGAGTTTTAAAATATCGGCTTCTGGAAATATCTCACTGACAGATGAAGCGGACTGTACATTAAGCCGTAATATGCTAACCCGCTTATTCATAAACGTCTATCAAACCCACATTAGTTAATTTATGTTTTGTCCTCATCTGTCACATTGACAATTGTTTTTGTACGATAAAGACAAAACATGAATTGCCTAATATAGGTATGTTATACTTTGGCGGACAGTACGCCTATAGGCGTCGTGTATGTTTTTGTTTCCTATGGTCTATGACAGATGACGTCATTTACTGTCCATAAACGTGTTAATGAATAAGCGGATAAGTCATCGCGTCAAATTGAAATTAGAAGTCAAGGATGAGAGAAGAAGTGATAATGATAGTGATAGTGCTTATAGGGCTATTAAACCAGCGTTTTCTGCATTAACTGTGGACGCCATAATTTTTTCAAAGCTAACGTGGCCACTGACATTACCCACACCTACTATTTAACGAGGTATTGAATACAGGGTTAATGATAGTAGTTGCAATAAACTAGAAATATTTTCCGATAAATTTAATTATAGAGGACAATCATTTTATTGGCAGGCCTATGTCCAGCAGTGGACGTTTTTTGGCTGAAACGATGATGATGATGATGAATAATAAGACAGATGGAGCTATTAGTTATTATTTTTTCCTCGGAAATCGGAACAAAAAAATATTTTTTGTTGCCGGAGTTGACCAAAAGTTATAAGATATTATTTACTTCTTTTGGCCTCAGGAATACGCTGTTAGTTAAAATTATTCAGTTTCCTCATGTTACACAGTGTAGTAAAAAAATAACTAAGCAATTACTATAAAAGTATTTCTATGTAAAGTCACATATCTTGTGGGTAATACATAATACATATATAGTGTATCTGGGTAGATGAGAACCACATACCTTATATACATATACCCTTTATTTTTTTATCTGAAGAATAAAAATATCGCTAGCTTTGACCTGTCACTGCCAGTGTGTCAAAAATGCGAGATATTTCCACACTCCGATGTAATATCTAAATTTAATGGAGCGTTGGCCGAATAAGCGAATATTTCCGGCTAGTTTTTTTATAAAGAATGTCCCATTAGTCAGAAATATTGCTTACCGTGTTCCCGACGGTTATGTAAGAAAGTTGAATATAAAGCGAAGACATCAATTCGTCGGATTACATCCCAAACCTCTTATCTATTTACTGCCATTATTGAAAATAAGACTTTAAGGTTAGGAAAATTGGGTTCATTATTCAAAGTTATTCGGAAAACAAATGTGAGGTAAGAATTTGAATGTGGTTCCCGTTACAGGGTGTGAAGCGGACATAATTTAGTATCTTCGAATATATGGGGACTTAATTCATTATGTCTGGTGATTGTTGGGGACATTAACACATTCGCTGCCATCCCCTCCAAAAATGTATGGAAATGAACGCCCATGTGCGTTGGTGGCAGTGGATGCGTTAAGTTGAGCACCGACGGACTCGACTACCCTATCTCTTACTACTACGATACTAGATGAAAGAGATTGTTTAGTTCGTTTACTGAAATACACAAAAGATGTCGTTTATACCAACGTAAAATAGGTAACGCAGCAACAACTCATTTCATCAAAGTTATCCTTCGAGCCGGATGTATTTCATCAAAGATCACAATAACATTTAATTAGCATGATGCTGCTGTGAGCGTCCCACGGACATATCATTAAATTGCCAAAAGGGGTTCTGCGCATGTGTGAACGACCATGTAAGCTTAAAATCGTATATTATTGTTTAACTGTTTACCTTCTCGTGCTAGTATTGAGACCAGAGCTTGTGAAAAATTTCAATATTGAAGCACGAGCATAGCGAGTGATTCGAAGACTGGAATCTTGAGTATTGGGAGAGTTACTACCGCGAGAAAAAAATTAACTCTAAAACTTTACAAATGCATTCAAAATGATTGGCATCTATCATTTATTATTCAAAAACATTAAATAAAAGAGCATCCAACCAGCTAACATCAAATAAACATTCGATTAGTAATAAATCATTTGTATGAAATTACTTTGCACTCTTGTGAATAAAATGCAACTTTGCTATCTGTTTTTAAAGAATATACCTAAGTATAACAGTTATTTTCGAACTAGTGAGGTGAAAAATAATTTATCATCTACAATATCCATAATGAGGTATATTTAATTAAATATTCTTCTAATGAGTCTTAACATTGCTTTCAATGTTTTTATTAACTTAACTTCATATTATGCACATATTTAGTTCGTAGCGTGTTCTGCTTTCATTCAAATATGCATTGTACGAGTTGATACGAATTCATTATTTTAGAGTGAAGTTTCATATTCATTATCTCATGACTTTCATGTTCTTGAAAGCGAGAAAATATGAGATTCGTCTAATATACAGTTTTACTCGTGTTGAGCAATAAGAGAAGATTTCTGAGAAAACAATCGGTTTCAATAAAACATATTAAGTCTTTAAAAGCGAGTAACTCACGTTTTATGAATGAATTAAAATTAAGCATCTATTTCGGACACCAACAACGGTACATCCATATTTTGTTAGTAGAGCTTAGGTATACTTAATGTAAAAATACAGAGCTCCAACCCCCCTTAAAGGCCGGCAACGCGCTTGTGACTCCCCTGGTGTTACGGGTGCCCATGGGCGACGGTAATTGCTTACCACCAGGCAATCCGTCTGCTCGTTTTCCGCCTATGTCATAAAAAATATAGAAAAGCATGATTGGAATTGGCATTTACATGCATGGACATCCAGTGGGTAAGGATAGGGCTGTCAACCTTCTCCGCGATCACCAACAAGAGAGTTTTGGTACTGCTCCGGACATGTTCGCCCAGGGACCGTCTGTGCTCCGCGCGGCGAACATCCCCGATGCACTGCAGCGCCAGGGCATATGTGTCAATCTCACATTTTGTGTATACATCGATTGACGGCGGGTTTTGCTTAGTTGGTAGTGACCCTCTGAAGTCGACGGTCCTGGGTCCAAATCCCGGTAAGGACATTTATTGTGTGATGAGCACAGGCAGTTGTCCTAAGTCATGGGTATTTTATATGTATTTAAGGATTTGTATATTATTATATCATTGGCTGAGTACCCGCAACACAAGCTTTCTCAAGCTTATCATGGGGTTCAAGTCAATTTGTGTAACGATGTCAGTAATATTTATTTATTTAATTTATTTAAATATATACTTTATACCTACATACTTATTGTGTATACATTATACATACAGTAAAGCCATTTTGAAATAAAATATTGCTATTGTTAATTGAAAATCTATTAACACTTTAAAATAAATGCATTGTAGGGTAAATCGCCAGTACCTAGCCAGTTTTCATTAACAGACCTCCTTATACTAAAAATGAACTCTGTTTACCTACCAACACAGCACATTTTCATTTGGGGTTTCAATTATTAGCCACCCTTCAATAACTAGCCACCTCACACTAAAATGAATTCTAATCGCAAATAAACAGAGTTCATTTTTAGTATAATGTGGCCAGTTACTAGCAAATAACCCTATACCAATAAGCACCTAACTGCATTAGGACTGAAGTAGAATCTTATTTAAAACATATAAAAAACTTCAAACAGATCCCAAACTGCTAAAGACCTTAGGTAGAAGTCCTTTGGGCTATATACAGGATATGTTTAGACGGTTCCCGTTAACGTCAACATTTATTTCGCTTTTTGCCGGGTCGAACCCGCGCATTCCCTCGGCGACTGTGTCCGGTTGAACCTAATCGCGTGCGACCGACAGCCAGTCCTTAGGGGAGCGAATAGAAAATCCTAATGCTGCATCTACACTATCCGATTTCTGTAGTCAATGTGTATTACATATATATGTTCATATGGCTCTTGAATGTGCAAGTACACAGCCTGCCAATGGTATACCCATTGCCAGGAATCATTTTGGTGAACATTGTAATACTAATTCTAAGCGAAAAAAATACTGTGTAGGTACAGGCAACGTCAAAGATATTTATTACACTTTTGCACCTTATTACAAAGGATTAAGGTGCAAAAGTGTAAATATATTTGTGTAGTCGACTGTAATCGATGTAATTAGTTTACTGAACTAACTGTGTTGACACACACACACAAAATAAAGAATTGTTACTCATCTCGATCTCCTAACGTGTGTCGTAAGAGGCGACAAAGGGAAAAAACTGACGGATGGGCAGCAGATTCCGTCAAAAAGCTACTGCGGTCGCCAACCCATCTGCCAAGCGTAGCGTCTATGGTGGAAATGCCCCCCAAGATGATGCAAGTCGTATTTGGGGGAGGCCTATGTCAAGCAGTGGACGTCTTATGGATGAAATGATAATGATTGTGAATCTTACTCAAACAACCATACTACCTCCACAGAAAGTTGGATTCTTTAAGTAAACAACCAACAGGATGCTATCAAGCAGCACGAGGCTATTGCCCAACAGTGGGACGCAAATTAAACTAAACACAAATTATGGTAGTTAGTTTCATGGATTTTGATACTCACGTATATTTACGGCCATCTTGGTTAAAAAAATCTCCTTACGAATTTAGGAAATATTTACCACGATCGTTCGATATTCATGTTTTAGCATAAAAGAGTACTTAACGCTTTTAAAATACCTCGAGAAATACCCGAGGCGTAAACCGTCCGATGGATTAAGCGTCAAATGGCTTACATCAGCCATATTTACATTTGAAGCATAAAATATGCCGTGAAGCACTGCATTGTGTGCCTCTATTTATAAAGGCCTTAACAGCCATTGGAAATTTCATTCCATTTAGTATCGTGTTCCCATAAAATAGATTCCAAATTTAAATTTGTATGCAATTTGCATATAACTTTTATGCGTAGTGGGACCGCTTTCGGCTTAAAAATGGCGTCACTTCGCTTGAAAACGTATTAGCAGTAAGGATAGCATGGTTGCCATTTTATAGTCTATCACGCTATCCATCACATTCGCACACCCATACTTATCGGAGATATTGTGACAAATTATAAAAACCTGATCATAATTAAGCTAGGAGAGAGTTTGAAGGGTTGCGTAGCGAGCGAGTGTGCATGAGCCCTTTTTTAAGATGCATATATATATGGGTATGGTAGCGAGTTATTTATATAATATTTGCCTAAATGTTGGTAGGATAAAACAGCTTAGAATGTACTGTACCGGTCAGCACAATATCATAAATATATTCATATTTATTTATTTTAAAAATATACATACATTCAGCCGTATACAGTCAACAGCTGGATATAGGCCTCCCACAATTTGTGGGACTGGTATCATCTGGATATGGATCTGGTATCGTCATTTGGTGACTTGTATCATCTTGGGGGTAGTTGCCATAGTCACCACGCTTGGCAGGCGGGTTGGCGACTGCAGTAGCTGTAGATTGGGTTTCAAGTTTCAACGGACGCTGCTGCCCGTCCGTAGGATTTTTCCCTTTGTCGCCTCTTACGACGCCCGCGGGAGGAGATGGGATGGTGCTATTCTAGTCAGCCGGCATCACTATACTTATTTATATTTATATATTTTGAGGAGAACCAACAGCTTATATAATAAAGAATAGACATAAATACAAGAATACAAGAAGCTAATTAAAGGAACTAACTACTATTGCCGCGAGGTTTAGATGATAACCCATTAGTCCCGTTAACCCGTTAAGGCGTTACGCGTTGTCAAATGTACGGGCTTAACCGGTTAAATTCGGCTTTGTTAATTAACACAGGAGACCGCAAATGTGCTAAAGACGCCAATTCATGATGTCACATACAGCGATATTTTTTACTTCTACTTTACTAATTTTATATATTACATCAGTGACTAATTTTATAGATTACATCAGTGACGGGGAGATATATGTATACTTTTTTTTAATAGACATTGGCATAGGGTGAGTTAAGATAAAATACTCGTATACTGATTGTATAAAAGTACGAAGACCCAGTCAGCCAGTCTTCATCGGTCACCAGAGTCAATTAAGACTCAACCTTATAGAAATAGTTTATACTTAATAAACTATTTTTTTAATCGTTTGATATAGTGGCGAATGTAAACTAAAAAACATAAAACTTAAGCTCAAATACTTTAGTGAAAACATTTAATCGAATTGAGAACATCCTTTCGAAATTTCGAAGTCGATTAAAATAACGTCTTAATAAAAAACGTCTTAACTCATCATTTTCGCAAAGCATCCAATACTGTTATCTCAATCTGCGATCGTCGGAAGCTGATAAAAGTCCCTGTTTTTGAAGAGGGTACTTGTCATTCACTTACTTTATTTCGCTTCTGAAAAATATTCTCGCCATTTATTATTAAAGTATAAGGATAATCTTATTAAAGCTTCCTATCTATGTGAAAGGTTAATCTGCTACATTTTTAAGCCGAAAAACCGGTTACGGAAAGTCAAGTAGCAAAACGTTTCAGATCTCACCATTTCAAAATCTAGTAGATTTATTAAAAAAAATATATATGAGGTAAATTTTCATTTACCACCTTTTAAGGTTTTTTTAAGGAACGGCTATTCCAGAAATCGGGTTATACGCGGATGGCCTAGAACGCAAATGACTAGTGTAATATTTCGCCTATATCGCAAAAGGTCTACATCGTAAACGGTCTAGAACGCAAAATTCCTACATCACTTTCGTCGCTTTATTTTTAACCCTTTATAAGGCAGAGACGATTTGGAAACCACTTAGTTAATAAACATTTACAAAGAAAGAACATCCTCTTTTTTATTTAACTATAATGGTATTATATAGCAAATATATCAGGCTTTCTTTTCTTATTTATACTTTTTCGGTCATAATTTAATTTTAGTGTAATTAATTAATCTAAAGTTTGTGGTCAATTAATGCACTGTGCCCGTTAAGGGAAGCAAGCATTTGTCACTGTTTCCATTATACTATTAAAAATACACAAGTCGCTGTATCTAATAATTTCAATTATAGCTCTTGTAATTCACGATGGCGAGTGGCGAGACTGTTATTAGTATGATAATAAGGTCTAATTTTGATAAATCCCCTCTCCATCGTGAATTGCAATATTTTCAATAACTGAACTACGTTGTTTGTAGTATAAGGAAAGTGTACCATTTGCCACTTAAGATTAATAAAATTATAAAAGGTTACATGCTATATCGATAAATATTGTAATATGTAACTATTTGGATAGTATTACGTACATGGCAGTTATGACAAATGAAGAAGTATTGAGTATAGCCTGTCACGTATCTGACAATGAATAGGTGTATTGGAAACAGATCATCTGAAAACTCGAGTGCACTAACGGGCCGAGTGCATATAATGTCCACATGTTTTTATTAATGATTTCGGTTTTTTTTGCCATATATGTGTTCCCCAGTGCATTACAAACATGGGAGTGTATTTAACTTTCACGTAGCATATCTGTATAACTGCGGCCTTATAAAGGGTTAAGTTAGCGATGTCGACGGAGCCACGCTATTGCGGGGCTCCTATTCTCTACCGTTTGGCCTTCGGCCACTTGAAGAAAACTAACGAACCTAACTTACCTAGTGATATAAGAGTGATATAAATAAGTGGTAATTTTGCGTTCTAGACCATTTGCGATGTAGTCCGTTTGCGATGTAGGCAAAATATTACACTAGTCATTTTGCGTTCTAGGCTTTCCGCGAATAATACTAGAAATCATGTGATCGCTTATAGGGGCCAGAAAAAAATTACAATCGATCACGATGGTGTCTGAGACCGAATCCCGTGTACCGTAACGTACCCGTGTGTAATGAGAGATATTTAGTTTACCAACATACAAACATAATTGAAAGGATAAAATAGTAGTAGGTAGTACTAAGTGTAAAAATTAAGGTAGCACAAAGAAGAAGACTGGCAACATTGACGTTGACACTCGACGTAAATTTTCACGTACGTACTTTGGAAAGTTTAGACACAACGCCACACAACAAAAATATACAGTCAGCAGCAAAAGTGGCTAAGCGTTTGAAGTGTTCAAAATGACGTACACGCGCTCTTATTATCTTGACAATAGGGATGTGTGGCCATTTTGAACACCTCAAACGCTTAACCACTTCTGATGCTGACTGTACACATATTCGCATAAAATGGTGTTCGTTGGTGCTTTTTATTAATTTAAAGTAATTACAATTACAATTGGTTCTGGAGACTTTAATGAATAATAATGACATATCTATTTAAAAAAATCGCAAAACTCGTAGTACCGACTC
Organism: Grapholita molesta; assembly: GCA_022674325.2. Taxonomy (NCBI): domain Eukaryota; kingdom Metazoa; phylum Arthropoda; class Insecta; order Lepidoptera; family Tortricidae; genus Grapholita; species Grapholita molesta. The sequence continues at coordinate 4,143,200 of CP053121.2, read as the reverse complement.
GAGCGGATCGGGTACTTTATAAGATTAAACTGCAGCTATAACTCGTTTTTCCGTTAAGACATAAAATAAAATGGATCCTCTTGCAGGCAAACTCATTTTCGACGTCTTTGATCTTTCCTAACAAATACACCGCAAGTTCAAAGAAACCAAGAACAATCTTCGCGGGATTTCTTTTGCTCCGTTTTTTCGAATTGAATTCTTATTTTATTTCCCAGCAGTAAGGCTGCATTTTGCTCATTAAGACATAAGGATATATATATATATGGTGAATTAATAAAAACGCATTCCTTGTGAATAATATAATATGTGGTATTTTTAGCGTTTAATTTTGCTTAGAAATTTACATACCCTCCGATGGTTTTGACCTAATTAGATTTTTCAATATTTAATGATTATCTTTTTATAACTTATATTTTTTTATCTGCTGAAAAAAATACTTGGTATCTTTTATTCCATTATGAAGGTAATATTAAATATATTATAAGTATTCATCATTTTTATGTTTTTGTTAGTACTACCTAATTCATAATTTACATATTAAGTAAAACATAATAGCTAGGCGTAATAGTGAAAAATGAAACAAAAAAAAAAATTTACTACATTGACATTTCAAAGTAGTATTACTATAGACACCGCATTTTACTCTCCTTGCCCTAAATTTTATTACCTCGGTTGTCACTTTGGTTGTAAGCTAGTACAGCGTACGCGCGCTGTACGATTTGATCCAAGTGGCATAGCGTCATCTACCATGAGATTAGGTAAACTACATCCGCTAGGCGAGTGAACAACTTAACTGAAGTACGATGTCTATGTAGTTGTTCTCAGAATTAATATGGAACGTACGTCAAAATTTGAATATAGAACGCCGACATGCGTGTACACACACATTACTAAACCATAGACCAGGTCCTTTAGCCAAGTTCCTCACCTATAAACCAGGTTATAAACCAAACAGAAAACTATAGTTCTCTCGCTCATACATATTAACGCATGAAAATGTGCTCCAAACGCGTGGACCGTTTGCTTTACCGCAGACCTGAATATTCATTGCGAGTTTAAAATCCTTAATTCGGCGAATGCAAGCTACTTACTTGCAATTACAATAAACCGCTAGCTGTGTTTCGGAATTATTTTAGTAATTAATGGGCGTGTGAAATCGCAGTACCGTGTTAATATAATTTTAAATATAAATGCATTACATTACGCACGGTGTTGTTTACTTGTTTCATAACATAAACTATAGATGAAATGGACCTTGAGCCGTACCGCGAACATCGAAGTGTAAAAGAGGAAGATGCCCGAAATATAGTAAAGAAGTGTCATGAGCAGTGATCGGCACTAACGGTGCAAAACTTTAACAAAACTTGTTAAACTAAGGTATGGCAATACTTACCATCAAGAAAAATACGAATAACTTTGGCAAATTAATGTCCAATTTAATTGTATATCGGTATCTCGATATGACAATATTTGTGAGTAAGAAAATAATTGTTATTTCTGGCTCTATACACTGTTTTACGTCCGCTTAACGAGTTTCGTTAAAGTTTTGCACCCATAGTGCCGATCACTGGTCATGAGAGTGACAAAGACAATTGTCCGAAACTTACGAATATCGTTGTTCGCGGAGCGCCGCAGTGACAGATTATATTATCTGTGGTTCGGTAGCAAATGGCGGTTAGCAACATACAGAGGCATTAGTAAGTATCATAAAGGACATAACATTACAGTATCTGTGGAGTTAGAAATTATTACTTATCAGCCACGTATTTTTTTTTGCAAAAATATATATTGACTATTCTTCATAATTATATTTTTGCCGACAAGAATGAACTACAAACAGAGCCTTGCTTTCAATTGTGGTAATAAGTAACTTCTACTATTGACTGTACGAGTATAGCGTAAAACTCAACTGGTTTTATTTTTAAAATAAATGATGTTAAGCAGTCACTATAGTCTATGGACGCCGGTAATTCCAGAGGAATCACACGTGCGTTAACCTTAGGAAAATCTCGACTTCGCAGTACATTCCACAGTTAGCTACAATAACAAAACGAATCTTTAATAACGGAATAAAGAACTCATTCCGTTTCTTTTTCAAATTTTTATCTAAGTACACACTTTAAAACTCCAACTGCAGAACGGAATGAATGAATGAATGAATGAATGGAAACTCTTTATTGGCAGCGAGCGGGAAGTTTATCAGCGGCTGATTGTGAACCATTCATTTGGTCACGTCGGCGGTTAATCGAAAACTTTCCTAGTTTCATCCAAAAGGATTGGATTAAGCGGGATTGGACCGTATTAGATGCAGCCGATGCAATTGCATTAGTTGTTGAGGTTTTCAGTGGGGAATTCATATGCTAGTTTTTAAGAAATTGTATAACTCTCCAGTTAAAGCATAAAACCCATTTGAAGCAATCTTAGCAATATTGGTCGAGAAAAACATGACCCATCATCAATAACGCTCACTGCTGGACAACGGCTTCGCAAACCTATCTAAAGTATATTTTTCAAATAAAAAAATATATATAGTAAAAATAGTATCTATTATTGTAAGTTTACAATTTAAGCACATCGGTATTTCTTCCATTAACCTTTTGATTTCACAACTCAACTTATTTCTACTAAGACCGCAGCTTCCGAACTGTCACCGTACGCTGGCGTTACCACAGACAAAAAAAAATCCCCTCTTTTTTTTCAAACGCCCGACAGCTGGCCTTCTATTGCTATATTCATAAAAATAAAATAACAAAGAGAAATCTAATTATTATATTTCTAAATTGGTATGCTTAATATATATATACATAATATCTGTAAGGGTCTTGTATCTCTGGTCCAATTTCAGCATAATCGTCCGGATAAACTGAAACTATGTACATACAGACTAGACAGAAAGCGGCTTGGCTAAACTTAGGCGACCTAGAAGTCTGCTGATCCAGCAAATTATTTCTGTTCTGTGCTTGGAATTTAATCTCTTGAACGTGCTCTGATGACGCTCTAGCTTGACAACGGATTTTATTTTGAAAATGCATTATATTTTTAGAATTATTTAATAAGTGTATTCAGTAATACACCAATAATATTTTATTTTTATTTTTATTAGGCAATTATTGATCTAGTAGACATTTTTGAAAAGTTTGACAGTTCTCTTTGACATGATAGCTACGCAGCCTTATTTAAGAACAATCAGTTTGTTGAATGTGTATGGTAGGTACAACATACCCCTAGTGCCCGAGATTGTTTTATACGCAATTCGCGCAAACAAAACTCAGTATAAAAACTTCATTATACTCAATATACATTAGTATTTGTCTTGTAAAAGTCATAATTTAGGAGCATAGTTACTTCCGAAATGAAGACAAACTCAAGCGCTGGGACAATAAAACAGAGTTAGCAAGTTGAAGGTGCGAATCACGGCCCATAATTAAGCATACTCATAGCAAGACATTTAAAAAGTAAAGAAACAAGAAACTCAACATTAACTCCCCAACTTTTATCATTTCACCAAGTTTTCGGGCGTTAAAAAATAACTTCGGCTGTAAGTTATTATGTCAGGGGCCGAAACAAGCCTTAAATACCAAAGGCTTCAAACAAGTTGGACCGGTTAAAGTATACAACAAGCATAAATTGGCGGGAGTCCGGCCGAGATTTTAATTTAACTTCTTCCATTCTTCTTAATTTGTTAGTGGAGTTTTTTAAGTCGAAGCTGAGCATCAGTTGATGAGCTGTGGCTAAATGCAAGTTAGAAAATACTTAAAAAGCAGTTGTCGTTTTTTGGACCCGGGTATGTCCTTAAACTACGTCCGACAATGAGAGGTAGGGCACAGTGAAGTACCATCACGCTTGAGTCTGGAGAAGCCCAACTGGGGAAGTACCTCATCTTTACGGAAGACCACAGCCATAATAGCACTGCTACCTTTCAGGTATGTAGTGTTGTGTTCCTGATGGTGAGTAAGGTTCCCAGAGCTCCAACCCCCCTTAAAGGTCGGCAACTCGCTTGTGACTCCCCTGGTGTTGCGGGTGCCCATGGGCGACGGTAATTGCTTACCATCAGGCAATCCGTCTGCTCGTTTGCCACCTTATGTCATAAAAAAAAAATTCACTTGATTTTTTACTCCAGATTACGGAGTAACTATTAATATTTCTATCAGGTTATATGTAACATAGTTGTTTCCTGCTATCTGGAATCACGCAAACGTAAAATTGTATCTATCTTAGTTACTTTTTGTAATTGTGGGCATTGTCCGGTTTAGCTCCGGAACCTCTTACAACCATTTTCAACTGCAAAGAAATTATAAACCGCGCTTTTTTTTGCAGAAAATAGAAAAACAATGTGTTGCTTGTAGCTTATTGTTATTTATTAATAGAAATTTAGTTGTAAAATAATTACAAATACAATGCCTAAAGGGCTATTTTTAAATTAATACATTAAATTAGTTATAACAATATTATAATTGTGATTCTTGTATATTTAAAACTTGAAAATAAAAAATTGGCAAAAAAAAAACAAATCAACTAATCTCGTAAATAAATAAATAATTTTAAAATTAAAATTCGAAGGCTACCAGAAAACCGTGTTCAGAAATATAGTTAAAACTGAACTGTAAGTTATTTTCTACATATATATTCTAATGCATTTACGAATGCATAAACCAGAAAGATGCAAGTTGGCAGTTAACCTCAATTTGGCGGGTTAAAGAATTTAAATATGTAATGGAATGGACCCGGAGTGGCGCGAACAAGCACGAAGTGCTAACTAGTGTGTTTGCCACTGCGCGACTTTAAGAGGAGCCGCGAGTGACGGGAGCCCGGCCTGCGAATGTGTAATACAACTACGGTGGCAAACAAGCATACGGCCCGCCTCATGTTAAGCGGTTACAGTAGCCTATGGACCTCTGCAAATCCAGAAGATTCAGATGCGCGTTGCCTACCCTGTGAAGATGAGCACAGATATTTGTTTCGGAGTCATGGGTGTTTTCTATGTTTTTTATGTAGGTATTTGTATATTATATATATCGTTGGCTGAGCACCTACAACGCAAGCCTTCTTGAACTTACCGTGGGGTTCATTCAATTTGTGTAAGAATGTCCTGTAATATATATTTTTTTGTCTATCAGCCTGTTTGACCACCACATCGATCTCCAACATACTACAGCCGACTGCCAGTGACCCGTACGAGGTCATTCCTCCATCTAGTTTGTAGACCCCCAACACTGTACTATCTCATCCAGGGTCCAAACGATTCCTGTCACAACGGCCATCGACTCTCCGGGCTATATGGCCTGCCCATTGCCACTTCAATTGTGCAACCGTGGTAAAATCCCCGAGCTACGTCAATTCCTTTGGTTCTTATAGGAGTGTCCTCGTATGTAATATCACGTCAGGATCTGAGCGTAGCTCTTTAAATCATTGTAAAAAAAGTGGTCCAGGAGGCCGGAATCGTGGCAACATGTAACAATGCATCGAGGAAAAGTTTCTAATGTTACGATAGTTACGGAATTACTATCCAGGAAGTTCTGACACAGTGAGTATTGTATGTCGTGAACGCGATTGTGAAGAATGCGAAATGAGAATGTGAGAATGTCGAAGTGAGAATGCGAGCAGTAGTAGTGAAAGTGATAATTCACAAATAGAGCGCATTACAAAGAGGGTGTTTAGATTGCTATGGAGTGTGGTTTGACTGTTTGACCACCGTTAAATCTCGCGGTTGCTTGCAACAGGGCCGAAATATTGTAAAATCAATAAAATGAACATACCCGCTAACTATCCCGTTTTAAAGTAATAGTTGTATTGTACATTGCTAGCAGCAGTGAAAAGAAAAAGTTATAAGTAGTTTAGCTTTGAACTGCTTTAGTTTAGATGTAGACAGCCTCTCCACACTCGGACCACGCGACATTCGGCTCAGCAAGTTACTTTGTGCCTCTCAAGAGCGCTTGTTTCAAGAATAGCCACTCGCTACTTACTGCTGTTTAGGAAAACATATTAATATTGCACTCGATGCAGCACACCATGCACTAACTTTTACGACTTGCTTCACTTGCAAGTTGCAACGCCATTCATTGGTAATGGGCAAGCGGTATGGGATTTAGCGACCTCTTCATTTTTGTTATGTGGACCTACAACAGAAAATTCTCAATATTCTCAGTATCCGGCTTCAGTTATTATAAATGACTAATAACTGTAAACACAAGGATCGGACAAACGCCCGTCATTTCGAAAATATAACCCTGTTCCGTACAGCAGAGACTTCCTTATTTTATGATGTTAAAATATTTTATTTTATTAGATTTATTTAATAACAATCCAACAAAAAATATCTAAAAGTTGAAATAGATAACATATACTTAAGAAAAAACGACGAGGACCTCCGGTGTGTCCGGTGTTCGACACCGGAGGTCCTCGTCGTTTCTTAAGTATATGTTATCTATTTCAACTTTTAATTTATATAGTAGTATTACTACTTACAAATCAAAGCAAATCAAAAAATATTTCATAAAAAATAATTTGATTTGTTCTTAGTTACAAAATATCTATTTAGGAGGTTCCAATCGGTCCTAAATTCACATCGTTCTAGGCTTACAACGGAAAATTTAGAAAAAATTTTGGTCATTCTATTTTATTGGCGAAAGTAAATTTCGGAATGTCAATCATAAATTAATTTGTCACTGGATATAAATTATGGTCCAATAAATGTATAAAATACTATTTTTTTATTAACATAAGGAAGTCTCTGCTGTGCGGAACAGGGTTATATTTTCAAAATGACGGGCGTTTGTCCGATTCTTGGTAAACACAGGCAGATCGTTTATATCGATACTTAACGTACAAGAGAGATTTCCAATAAGAAGATGAAATAATTTGACTTGTTTAGCTTAGCTGATGACAACATGAACAGGTGGTGGACTCGAATCGACATATCTTATTAAGATTGCTTTCTGTACTCTATGCACTTTTAGCCCCTAACTCCGACATTATTAAGGGCAATATTCCATCTTTTATTAAAGGGCTTTTACTGGCATTTCCTCCATACCTTAACGACCGTATTAATTAACGAAACGAGCCGGTAATGATCGGAATGAAATTTAATTTGTCTAGGGTTATTTATAAGTATTTACTCATGGCAGCTTAGCAAATCCGTTTTAAAATGTTCCATACTCTTTAAGATATTTTTATTAACTTTATTCCGGGCAAACCTCGGTGATACTTAGTTTACAATGGTGTACTTATTGTGAGTAATGAATTGCTACCAACCCGATTGCAAGGATCAACAATCGCCATTGATTTTATAACTTGTGGTTCCTTATAGCGTGAACTATGTAAGATAATAATGAAGTATCGCCAAATTAAAATAAAACAACTTAAACAGATTATATCGCGTATACTAATCTAAACCTCATCCCGAACCCTTTAGCAGCGTAGTTGCCGCGATAATCACGCATGATATAAAACAATTGAAACGGATTATGTCGCTTATACTAATTTAAACTTCATCCCGACATTTCGAACATTTTAGCAGTGTTCGTGGTCATCGGGTGAGTGACTCACCCTATAAGTGTGTATAATCCGATTCAGTTGTTTTATTTCTTGACATATTTTATTTTATTTTATTGGTTCAACAAAATTACGGCCTTACAGTAGTTACTAAAGTATGCCAAAATGACAGAAAGTTTACATACGAACAGGGCATAGCACATATAGCAAACATTTTGTCGTCATCCCTATTGTATGTTATTAATTCGGTAAAGATACAAAAATAAAAGATCTATATTTTTGATTTAGACACATTGCATGCACAAAAAATACTACCACCGGTTACCTCTGACCTAAGAAAATTATTACCGGCAAGAGACTCGACGAGTTGAAATATTTTTGTAGTACTGAGTAGGTGCAAGAGTTCTAAAAACAATTCCAACCGGTCAATTGATCCTTTCCTTGGAGCGCTTACTCGAGGTCTAGACATTCAAATAATCAGTAATAACGTCCAACCCGCCCGGGTTACTGCCCCGATTCAATTCATACAGAAGACAATTTGCACATTGTGCAGCTGGGGACTAGTGTTGCGACATTTTTGCAGTCCTGTTCCCTTGAGGTCATCTGGGAATATTGTCCGTAAAGCATTTCTATGATACGTACTTAACCTGTCCTCATATTCTTTCTTTAAAAAAATGGCGATGTGGCCAGGGGACAACATACGCAACCTGTCAAAAAATCGCTAATTCCAATTTCTCGTATCTTTTATACAACGACGGTGGCAAACAAGCGTACGGCCCACCTGATGGTAAGCCGTTACTGTAGCCAACTAGCCATGCAATTCCAGAGGATTCAAATGCGCGTCGCCTACCCTAAAAGTTGTTGGAGCTCTGGGAACCTTACTCACCATCAGGCACACAACACTACATACCTGAAAGATACCAGCGCTATTATGGCTGTGGTCTTCTGTAAGGAGAATCTTATTGAATCGTTGGTCATATCTTACTGGTGGAGGATTCGTTCTGGCATTAAATCCGCGTTTTGTATCTCCTTCACTCTGAAATACTAAACATGTCGACGAATTGTATTTTAAGTTTTGTGAGTTACTCTAATAATATATTTATACCACGATGGCGGTACGCGGATTCAGTTATAGCTCTTAGGATGACAATAAATCCATTGAATCATCGTACAATTAAAAGTTGTTTCCATAAAGTTGGAAACAAATGCAGTTGATGATAGGAAAACACAGATATATTCCACGTTGTGGGCGGATCACATCACTATTCCGAACGTGTTGGAAATTTTATTATCAAAGAATTTTTGCGATTCCGTAAGATTAAGAAATGTAATCGCTAAAATAGAGATTTTTTTTTAATTCGTCTGAACACAATGTAACTCCACTACTTATTAAATTATAGTTACTTATACAGTTTGGTTAGTCTGGTATTCTGGTAAGTCTGGTTTGGTAGTCTCGTATAGTTAGTACCTATACGAGATTGACGAGTACGAGACGCTAATTGAGAAGTATTTTCATATTTTCAAAATGCTCAATTCTTTATGTCAATAGGGCTTGTTTATGTACGATTTTCTAAAAATCACCTCTGATTACATAAATAAATATAAGCCTTTTTGGAAAGACTCTCCTCAATTATCTAATTATTAATTTTATATTTAATTATTGATTTGATCTAATTATTAATAATAATATTATTTCTATATTTTAGATATAGCACGTAGAAAAACATTTTAGCTCACAATTTGGTCACCCTAATCAGTGTGGCGTCTTTTCGTTTCCCATACTGCAAATGGGATGATTCCCATACTGAAAATACTCAAAAGGGATTTACAAGAAGCGGGACTTCAATCCCTGAATTTATTAAATTAACTAATACTAGGATGTCCTAGTGGTCAATTGACGACCGGTCTGGCCTATGGGGTAGTGACCATGTCGATGGTTCTGGGCTCGAATCCCAGTCAGGGCATTTATTATCAAACCGCGTTTAGAAAGGGATTCTAGAGTACCGTGAGCACAACAATACACTTATAAATGATTAAATCATAAGTCAATCTTTGATATCTTCATAAGTGCAGACACCTATTGATAATAGGATCAAAAGATTTACAGAGTATGCTTTGCATATTTTCATTCACGCTCTATTCTCGGAAAATGTTGTCATTTGTTTTATAAAAATAATAATTATCATGTCTGACAAACCTGTCACTTATTCACATCCATTACAAAGTTAAAAAAAATGTGTGTATAAAACATGAATTGCGGTAAAGTATTAAACGGAAATTATCTGCAATGTACTAACATATTTCGCTAAAGAAAGTTATAAGAAGGCTCTTCTTAAAACTTTGATGGCCATTCTACATCCATTTCTTTTGTCATACACGTGATGATACAGACAACTGTGATGATGATGATGGCTGAATAATTTTTAAGGTTTTTCTAAAAGTAATTATTTTCAGTATTGAGATAAAATAATTTGTTTTTTTTTTCCATGCTTTGGAACTCCTTCGTAATAAAACAACAATTTAATTTATCTGCACACTCTACCACTGACAATGTCATATCATGCATTAATTCAATAATGACGTATGAGCTCAATCCCTTTCTAAACGCGGTTTGATAATATTTGTGTGATGAACATAGATATTTGTTCCTGAGTCATGGGTGTTTTCTAGATATTTAAGAATTTATATGTATCTATCTATTATGTGTATCGTCGTCTAGTACTACAAGCCTTACTTAGCTTACCATAGGACTAGGTCAATTTGTGTCAGATTGTCCCGAAATATTTATTTATTTAAATGGGAGTTGTCAGAAAAAGTGTACTCAATTAGTGCGAGTTTAGAAAGGCTAAATTACATCAGTTTTGTGACGATAACTAAGCATTAAATTACTATAAAAACGTAGATTTAGTGATCGTTTCATGAACTTGAAACAATATTACAATGCAAAAACGGCAAAAATGTATTAAAATCATATTTATTCCATACAGATTTTATGCTTAATTATAGCCACAAAACTTCTATAAGTTCTACTATCTAGTTTTCTACGAGTCATTCTAATTGGGTATACCTTTTTCTGAAACACCCAAATAATAGTAGAATTAATTAAGACTAAGTAATTAAACGTGTAATCTAACAGTAAAGTGGCCTACTCTGTTATCTCACTTATCTCCAGTAAGTGCTTTACGACTTGACGCTTTGTTTATCACTGCTGGGATCCTAGAGTTTGTTATTAAACTTATATGGATAATAGGGCTGTCCATTTTGAAATTGAAAATTAACAGTGCAAATTAAAAAGGTTTCTTTGAATTATTAAAATCTAGGGAACGTTAAAAAATTTAAAACAGTTATATGAAAATAAAATGTTTCATTAGATGCTTACCATTTTAATAAAAAATTGTTCATATAATGTCTTCGGTTGCCGCGATAATTACTAATGAAATAAAACAACTAAAACGGATTAAATCGCGTATATTAATTTAAAGTTCACCCCGACGTGTCGAACCCTTTAGCTGCGTTTCAAGTTCTGCTTTATTTAATAAAAAATAGATCATTATGATTCGGTAAAAATAGTAATGCTCTTGAATTTACATACATTAGGACTGGTGAATAGTGAATTAGTTAGAGGAGTTTCGATGTTAAGTCGAAACGGCAAACTGTGATACTTATTTCTGACCATTTATATTACTTTTATGTAATTGGCCCGGTACAGAAATTTGATCCTTACAAATAACCGAAACGATTGACATAATTTTGAGCAATTTGTTGAATACCCAATTATTGTCTTAGGCAAGACGGAGCCTGTGCATGACACACCTCTCTTCATATTGTATTTATTGTGTAACTTTTGTTTTACTATTGTTTTAAATGAATTATTTTAGTTTTTTTCCATTAAATAGAAATATAGTAAACATCGAAAGATGTTTTTTTGTCTCATCAGCCGCCGAATAAACCACACCATTCCAAACCATATTACACCACCAACAGAGCCAATATGGTATTGCCTTTTCTTCACGATCCCAAAGAAAACTATTGAACTGTGTTAAGCCGAAAGGAATCTTTTATTAACACTCCTCCGCTGGTGCTTCCATGTAAGCAAACCTAGAACCAAACCTTCTCTCTCCTATATAAATTTAAAATGTATTTATACAAAAACAATGGTCAGTTGACAACCCTGCCTCAGCTTTGAAGTTCATAAAGCACAGCGGAGGACACGGCGTTAAAATATTTAATGTACCACATAATATGATGAAGGCGAGCCGTAAAACCACTTTGTAGCGACCATGTATTTGTTTACATTTATTCATTACATTTAAACTAAGCGGACAATTTAAGTAACCAAGCTTATATGAGAATAAAATAATTCTATTTACTTTTGACAGGTCTGGCCAAGTGGGCATTTTTTGACCTGACTTAGGCTGGTTCCCCTTGTTTAGACATAATTTGTTTTGTAATAATTTTAAATCGCATACCCAGTGTTGGCATAATTGTATATAAGCAGAAACTGATCTCGCATAATTCTTTTCAGCCGAATTCTATTACGTAGAATTTAAATAAGCCGAATGGTTAGTACGCATAATTTGGAAAGTCCGAATCGTGTTTTTACGACTTTTTTCCCATGAAGTGCGTTTTTCTCGTCGTCGCTGTTCTAACCTAACCTAACCCACCTTGTTTTTCTGTTGTGGTCACAGTTCTAACTTAACCTAACCCACTTCGGTAATTTGGCCTCAATAATAGTATGCCAATATATTTCCGGACAAAGTAGTATTCGACTAATACAGAATTATGCTAAATAAAAATTCGGCAACATTATCATTCGGCGTAAATAAATTATGCGAAACTTGGTATGCGTATTAAGATTCGGACATAACAAATTATGCCAAATAAAAGGAACCCGACTTAGGCTATATAAATTTCGGAATGTTATTAAGAACGAGCGGACTGTGTGGGGGAAGGTAGCTTGGGGGGAAATCCAGGACCCTTTTAGCACCTTGATTTGTACTACTGGAATACTTCTGTTGAGTTTACGACTTTACGCTTCTATCGAGATTGGTTGATCGAATCGCCACTCAGCTTACGCTAATGTGAGTTTCGACGCTGGTTCGCTACTCCTAGGCCACTGAGAAGACTTCAGCAAGAAACTCAGAAGCCCAACTGGGGAAGTACCTCCTCCTTACAGAAGACCACAGCCATAATAGCACTGCTACCTTTCAGGAATGTAGTGTTGTGTTCCTGATGGTGAGTAAGGTTCCCAGAGCTCCAACCCCCCTTAAAGGTCGGCAACGCGCTTGTGACTCCCCTGGTGTTGCGAGTGCCCATGGGCGACGGTAATTGCTTATTATCAGGCAATCCGTCTGTTCGTTTGCCACCTTATGCCATAAAAAAAAAAATATGCCCGATTGAGTAACGCTTGATAAGGGCCTGTACGAGTATGTGTCGCTTAGTGGGTGCCCTGCCTATGATGACAGTTCTGGGTTCAAATCCTAGTAACTCTATTTGTATGATGTGCACGGGTTGTTCCTGATTTTTTTTTATTGAAAGATAACTACAATAATGGTTACAATTTTTCTTAATGGTATCTTTAAACCGTTGTGGTTTGTCTCGATACCACATTCTGCAGTAAACAGTTATGGGTGTGTTCTATTTATTTAAGTATTTGTATATTATTTATATCGTTGGCTGAGTACCCACAACTCGAAGCCTTCTTGAGCTTACCTTGGGACTCAGTCAATTTGTGTAAAGATGGTCTATAATATTTATATATACAATTATATTATCCTTGATCTTAACACTAAAATACAAGATGACGTGTATTTTTAAACACTAAGTATAAACGTGGCTTCACTATCCGAAGTAGATAAACAATAAAATTTTCGTCGAGTTTCTTTAATGTTATTGTATTGATAAATATATTGTTTCCGTTGGTAAAACATACATGATCAACTATGCTATATTTATTATCCCTACCACCTATTAACACATGTCTTGTTTTCTGGACGAACCCATACGGCATACGCTCAAAAATGTATAGGTACATATATATGCGCCTAACTGCACAAAAAATCTTCCATTAAAGATCTCGCAGCGTACGGAAGCAGTACCGACTGTACCGAGTACTTGTTGGAAGTGGTTTCTTACAAAGTTTTGAGCATTGAAACAGCAACTCGGGGCACTAAACGAACTTCGCAACGTCATTATTGCGAGCTACTTGCGATAAAAGAACTCATTATTTTTAGAGTTCTGTGTGTTGAGAAGATAAATTGTAATAAACATAATGTGAACAGTTTGTTAAACTTTAATTGCACGGTTTATTTTGTGTATAAGTAATTTTTTTTGGTTGTTATATTCGTAATTTTGATTTACTTGTTATTTGAACCTTAGACTTAGGCTTTATAAACCGTTCGGGTTTGGGTGTCAGAACGGGTAGCACGGTTGTCATTTTATCCTTTATCGCGCTATCCATCACTTTCGCTCTCACATATTGTTGGAGCTAGACAGGTATAGTGACAAGTGATAAAAACTCGCCCTTATTAGGCTGGTGTACGCGGATGTATCATAGGAGATTTATAGGTCAAGTGTTTCTTTAATCAGTCAATTTGTGTAAGGATGACGTGTAATATTTATTTATTCCCGATTTTTGGTAAAACACATGATATTACATACATTTAAATATAATTTAAATTAACAGCGTTTTCGTTAAGATTTTTCTTAACACCTTGACAGACACCGTGTGACGTTATCTGTCATAGGCCAAAGGAAACAATCGACTTCGCCACGGCTTTCGACGTACAGTCCGTGAACGTGTTAAAATTATTTCAATGTGAAATACAGGATTCCAGTAATGTTTTAATGTTTTACGCTTGACCACGTTTTTACTTAACCGTGAAGTTAAATCAACTAAGTAGGTATTAATTGCGCGTTTTTACAAGCGTTTTAAAGGGGTATTATATCTTTTAATTTCCAGCTTTTATAGCCGCTAAAACCTAGTTTTTATTTGGAAATAGGTGTTTTCCTCTCTAACCTACCTGTATCTTTTAGCTTTATCGAAGTACTTACACATATTTTTATCTTAGTACATTTTAGGTTCGCCGGCCAAAGACTAGTCGTCTACTTTTTATAAATAAACATATTATTTAATGATTCAATGTTTAATATAATTAAAACTGTTGCCCGTCATGTCACTACAACTTGATTACAAACGGATAAACTCACGTGTACTTGTATAATTTATTCGCACTAGCCAAAATGTTTCGGGTGAGCTCTGGTACTCATTTGGTACATGTTGCTTAGTGCGATATAAGTACACGTGAGTTCCTCAGTTTGTAACTAAGTATTAACTGTTTAGATTACATTTTAAATACTAAATCTGTTGTCAAACTTGAATCACTTTGTGATACTTATTTTTATTTGGATATTTTTTCAAAAACCTATAATAGATCTTAAAATATATCTCATAATCTCTGAAGAGTGTGTTTGGTGTATAAGTTTAAATAGTTTTAATTTATGTTTTATTTTATAATTAGTTTTTTGTTAGTATTATTGTGTATGTACCTAATGGTTTTATTTTCAATTTGCTACTTGTAACTATTATACTAATGGTATTGCATATTACATTGCCTTGTTAAGTACTCGTAGCTATTATAATATAGTAATTATTGTAAATAAAGATTGATATAATTAAAATTAAGTTTACTAATCATTAAATAATTAGATAATTGTAAATATTATAATAGATATGTCGTCAACATCTAATAAACAGTTCGCAGTTCTATACTAGTTCTATAGGGATGTCGCGCTGTCAAAATGCCTAAATATAAGCTCATAGATGGCGCTGCCCAATATAATATCAAAAACATACAAATAGAAAGAATGCGACTCAGTATGGACATTGTAACCAAAATGTCAATTAATCCATCAGGTTTTTAAAAGCTGATTAGTGTCTAACTTAGCCCTTATCAGCTTCAATTGTTATTTATTGCTCCAGTACAGTGCATTCTCGTTAGCCGCGGAGGCATAAATAACTGAAGTCGTTATTCGAGCTCATTACTGTCGCTATACCACAAATAACAGCAATAAAAGCTATTCAGAAACTCATTCAATTATGAACCGTATTGTCGGGCATCTGATACCAAATTAGAACTAGTATGCTCCTGGCTCTTACGGCAGTATAAAGTGGAGAAAAGTCTGACTTTTCTTCCTTGGGCCCAATATGCATGAGGCGTGTTAAGATTGTTTGCTTGGGGTTAGTGTGCTGTTGTAAAATAATTTTCCAGTGAAATCGCCATTTCAAAATATACAATGAAGTGAGGAAATATTGCCAGCGTCCATGCCGCAGGGGCCTTTTTTGATTTGTATTTCTTTAAGTCCAATTTTATGTAAGGATGACGTGTAATATAAGAGAGGCCCTTTCGATAATTTTAATGGAATGTAAGGGGTACACTAAGCGGATGCTGCCCCTGTCCGTATCATGGGACGCGCACAGAGACAGCACCAGCCATGGTGTAAGGACTATTGAGTTTTAATGGAATCTAGAATGTACTAGGCTATTGGGTGGAAAGGATGGACTAGCTACTGGGCTATTGGATAAAAAAACCGGACGCATACAATTTTATTTCCGGCAGACGGTGACTCGCCCTATGCGACATGGGCCCCCACAAAAAGCGACATCAAAGATGGCTCAAGGGCAAGGGCTCTGGACGGCCGGTTAAGGCAAGCCAGAGGCAGGGGACCTGTCCTTATTGTTAGTTATTATTAATTGTTTTTCTATGTATTTTTTTGGTTACTATTAGTACTTAATTAAATATAAAAGATAATGTAGAAGAATTGGGCGGCATGAAAACAGTGATAAAAATGTTTTTTTTTCATTATTATTTTGGATTGACTGTGAGTCTTTCATTGCCTGTTTGGGCTGTAATAAAATATTTTTTTACAAGCGGATGGTAGTTTATGTTGCTGTGAAAAAGCAAAAAATACGTACTAAATAGTAATTACCTACGCATAAACGGCGGGACCGATTTCACTAATTCTTTTTTTGTTATGTTTGATATTGTCAAGCAAACGTTTTTATGGACGAAAAAAGGGCGGAAAGAAAATTGGGCGGAAATTTATAGTAAATATATGAATACTTAACAACAATATTAAATTATTTCTAATGAAATGACCTTGTCTCTGAGTTTCCCTATGTGATCGAAGCAGAGATGAGGAGATCCGTAGACGAGCTAAGGTTACAGATATAACCTACCGGATAGCAAGCTGAAGTGGTGATGAGCAGGCCACATTGCACGCAAAGATGGCCGATGGGGTAGAATACTCGTAGTGTTCGAGTGGAGACCTGGGACTAGCAAGCGCAGTGTAATACGTCCATCCACAAGATGGACAGACGACCTTATGAAGGTCGCCGGAAGTCGCTGGATGCAGGTCGCTTCCAATGGAATCTGCCTCTAGAATTCCAGAGGGGGGCCCATGGAGCCAGTGGACATCTTATGGCTGAAATGATTTATGACCGTTTAAACTTTTTGAATTCGAACTCAATATATGTATAGTCAACCAATTTGATTTCTAGGCCACTTCGAACCCTGTCACAGTGACGTTAATAAGAGATCTTTTGCGTCTTTCATGTAGATTTTTACTGTGACAAGGAACAAACTGGCCCATAAATCAAATTGGTTGATTGTACATATTAGCTAATTCAGGACAACGTCTATCGAGTCCGCTAGTGAGAAATAAAGAACACAGTTTAGGTTTACCAGTTCTCACTATCCTGTCTATCTAGCGGGTGTTTGAATAGTTCTCATATTTTATATCTCAATAACAGTGAAGTTATAAAACAGAGATTTCAACGTTCACTGCAATCCTTACTCCATAAAATTATAACAATGCTCCAGTTCGAAGATATACGATAGCAATAATCTACAGTAATATTATAAAGGCAAAAGTTTGTGAGCGTGTGAGTGTGTATGTTTGTTACTTCTTCACGTTTTAACGGCTGGAGCGATTTTAATACAAAAAAAATTTTAACAAAATTGATTTTCCCTGATAAACCGCTGATAACACAGCGGGACACAGCCAGTGGTTTTATAGACGACAGGTTTGGCGTCGTGGGGTAGTGACCCTGCCTTTGAAGCCAATGGTTCTGGGTTCAAATCCCAGTTAAGGCATTTATTTGTGTGACGAGTCATGGGTGTTTTCTATGTATTTAAGTATTTGTATATTATATGTTATATCGTTAGCTACTTAGCTAAGCTGAATAAGGCTTGTGTTGTGGGTACTCACCCACATGATTAATTCTATGCTCAACTATATAGACATTTAGTTCAATTAAGTTTTTCACCTATAATCAGCTGTTAATGATACACGGTTCAGTTAAGTGAAAATGCCCTTCTTGCCAATGTCCACACAGAATACAATAAAATTACATTTAATACTTATACCTATTCAGGGATAATTTGTTAGCGTTTGTAAGTAGATTTCTAGGGATGTACCTATGTCTCTTACCCTCAAGAACTGAATCAAATGTTAATCAAATATTACAATAATGTAGTTTATATATCACAAAGGATAGCATGGTTGCAATATTAACGTTTATCGCGCTACTCGTCAATTTCTCACTCACATACTTACTTGTTGAATCGTGAGAAAAATTGTGACAAATTCAATGATGAAAATCAAATCACATATATTTTATAACGGCTAAAATTTAAACCGAGATAGTGTAAATTTACCACATTGAAATAGGCTAGGTACTCAGTATTACTAATTTGACGCAGACAAAGTCGTGAGCAGAAGCTAGTAAACTTATAAATATGAATTCGGCATGCGGAAGAACCATTATAATAAAACACATCATCTAATATGCATGCATTGAATGCGATTAAAAACGAATATAATATTTAATATGTTGTTTTAAGTAATTTGGCAATATACATACTTACGTATATGTACCGCTACGCGTAAATTAAGCGTACAAAGTAACAAGGTTTACTCTTCACATCACAAGCTTGTTAACCTCAAAAGCCTTAAAAGATGTATGAATGAGTATCAAATTAGCACCCCCTTACTTGCGAGTATCATTATTCACAAAAGAGCACAACTTCGCGAAATACGCTTCAAAGAACGACCTTATAAAACCGTGAGCAGCAGAGGTACATTCATAAGGGCGTAAAGACCAGGAATTTTCTTGCAAGAATGTCTTTTGTATGCCAACTAACCTTTCCCACCTGCAGCTAGCTCTGCGTGTACCTACTCGTAATTCCCGGTGGCCTGGATCGCAATTAACAGGAGCTAGCACACTAGATGGGAACAGTACAGCAATAGTACACTGGCTCCATACTAAAATAGTTTCTATTGTTAATTTTGTAATTTTATTTCATTGTAATTTTATTGTAATTTTAATTGTAATTATAATTTTAATTCATGTTTTGTTTTGTGCCAAACATATGGACATCATGTCATGTCATGTCATGTCTGGAATAAATTATTTCATTTCAATAGGTCGGTTGGACAGAGAGCCGTTTTTCGTGAGGTACAAAGTTTACTTGAATTTACAATTCATACCCGACGACACTGCACTATCCGACGTTTCGAACCTTAAGGGATGGAGCCGATTACCACGAACGCTGCGAAAGTGAGCTTTTTTTCTTCTCTATCATGATAGAACTTCACTTAGGTAAGTTCATTTAATCATACAATTATCTACTCTTTTTAATTAATTATTATTTATATATAAATATATGTGTTCCAATATGTTTTGGTGTTAAATAAATAAATGTATTTTTTGTTTTATCTAATTTTGAGAAACACTTGTCTGTGTCGGAGGCAACTTAATTTTTTTTTATCTCTCTACTCAGAATCATGAACTCTTTTGATCCTGATAGAAGAAAAAGGGTCCAAATTTTTTATACAATACATGTTTATTACTTCCACTTCGTTACCGTCTTATGACATCTATGAAAAGTGGAAACGTTGGGGTACTTTTTTCTCCTATCAGGATCGATTAAACTCGTTCTGAGAAAGGACACAATAAATAAATATAACAGGACATTCTTACACTAATTGATTGAGCCCCACGGTACCGGCTTACCGTGGCTCAAGAAGGCCCACCTTGGCTCAAGAAGACAAAAAAAAAACTTTAAAAAATGATTGTACACTTTAAATGAAATGCCCATTGTTTAATCGTTTAGGTTTACTACCGTTTTAACATTATTTACTGCGTAGTTAACGCATCGAGGCGGCTTGCGACCCCAAAAGTTAAGGCAATCTCCATACAAATACGTAGCAAAAGCGTTGGTCACCTGTGAAAGTATTAGCTATCCAACTTCGCCACTGGGCTCTGATGGACTCCGATGTAATGAGCACCAAAGTGTTGATTAACTTCACGATTGTCTGTTGTTTGCGTAACTGTTAGGCTATTTGAAAGGAACAACGATTTAATTTGGTACAATATAACAGTCCTATTTGGCTACAAAATTTGCTTCGTTAAAACAGAATAGCTTTTTCAAAACTTATCGTAGGTACAGTCAACCAATTTGATTTATAGGCCACTTCGTACCTTGTCACAGTGAAAATCTATATGAAAGACGCAAAAGATCTCTTACTAACGTCACTGTGACAAGGTTCGAAGTGGCCTAGAAATCAAATTGGTTGACTATACATACTGATGTATGAATAATCAAATTCAAAGAAAATATTTATGGTTTCACCGGTCGCATTACTCTTCTCGGCAACTATAAGAATATTTAGGTGAAAAGCTTAGCTAAAGGACCTAGCTCATCATCATCACTATTAGCAGTGCCGGCTGCACGCACGGTATCGCGAGCAAACTCGCCGCTTCCGCGCGCGTTAACAGTCCTCAGCGCTTCTGACATCATCACCTGAATGTGACCTGTTTGCTTGGAGATGGATGGCTGTGTGCCGTGAATGCTTGAGCTTTTGTGAGCTGATGGATGATAGGCCATCCAGCACCTTTATATATAAAAGATATTTTATATGTTATTGCTTAGTTTCTCAGCGTATTAGTGTATACTTTAATGCTGAGGTACATTGTTCTCCTAAATAAATAAATGAATAAATAAATAAATCATGCTGAGTGGAGATCCATTTTGACGTTTCTGTTGCTTTATTTTTAATCTATATTGCTGTGTGTAGTGTGAAGCTAATAAATGTGTTTTCTCTCTTATTTAATTTTTATTCTGCCATCTTGTTACACATTAATATTGATTTAAAAATGAAATTTGCGCGCTTCTTTATTACGCTACAACCCACATTATATTCTGCTATGTTCTCCCTTTGAATGAAATAAACTATTATACAACTTGTGAAAAGCACCCATTTCTGCTATCTGAAAAGGTATTCAGCACAAGTTTATTTACCTGTCCGTATGGAACCTCAAAGGATAAGGCGGTTTAATGGTGCGGACGTAATGTCCTTACTGGATGCGTTTACTTCGTTTCTTTTGTACTTTATTCAGTAATCTTAATATTTATATCGTCTCTTTGTATAAATTCACATTACCACCTATGCCAGCCTGGTACTACGAACGTCAAAGCTCGTATATATTAAGCATCTTTCTGTGTGTGACAGTGACAGTCATCCGAAATTTACTAATATCGTTGTTCACGGTACCTCCTCGCTGATCCCTTACTCAATATGCTGAAATAGCAAAAAAATTTATTTACATAAATTTGGATTTAATTTGGATTTTGCTGCTATCCGACTTATAAAACGTGAGTTACCCGCTTCTATACAATTAATATATGTAGTTGAATCTCACGATATTTTTTTCTATTTTAGTTATGTTTTGAATATTAAATATAACGAAAATTAAAGTCATCATCATCATTTAAGTTAAAACGTCCACTGCTGGACATAGGCCTCCCCCTGATATGATTTGTATCATCTTGGGGGACTACACACCTAAATTACAATTGAATTATAAAGCAAATATATTTATAAATATATGTATGATAAGTGCGCGGCAGAATTAAATGTAAAATAAACACGTATTGTTGGACAAAATAACAATTTATAATTGGTATCGAATAACTGAATTCGTAAACGAGAATAAAACTTTTGCATATAACATCCGTTCGCTGGATAAAAATAAACATTTACAAAATTAAAAACGCATTGGAGTTGAACGGATTCGGAAACAATACTCGACAGAGTTAAAGTAAATCATACAGTTGTTTGACTTAACTTTAATGATTAGTTCTGTTTTCGGTTGCTGCGATTAATAAAATGAAGAGTAAACTTTTTAAAAAGAGTAAAAGAGTAAAGTTAAAGAGTGACGTCTCATTTGACACGCCTGTGTGCATGCGCCGTTAACATGTTCGAGCACCAACCGTAATTTTATAATTTATACCACACCGACGTCTAATTATTTTTATGTTATTAATTTATTTAAACTTATTGCTATATATTACATATATAATACAAACATTTACAATTACATACATAATCCAATCAATCAATGGGCCTAAAAGAAACATTTGGCATTTGGCAAAAAAAATGTTATTATGTCTGGAATTATATTACACGTTGAGGTTACGAAGCTGGCTCAACAACGAATATATTTGCCGTGTGGTGCCGGCTAGCTAGAATAGCACCATCTCATCTCCTCCCACGGGTGTCTAAAAACGCTATAAAGGGTAAAAACTGTCCAATCTACAGCTACAGCGCTCGCCATCTCGCTTGGCGTAGTGACTATGGGAACTACCCCTTAAGATCCAAGCCATATTTGGAGGATGCCTATGTCCAGTAGTGGACGATTTACGGTTGAAATGATGTTGATGCTGATCTGCTGATATTTTCAGGCGTGCCTGTACAGTCGCCATCAGATACATCGGAGCTGTGGAGGTGGTCATAAATATCTGAACAACGCCTCTTTAGACAATAAAGTGCATGTTCACATGTTTGTGACCACCTCCACAGCTCTCGATATATTTGATGGCGACTGTACATGCCACAATACCTATACATGTCACAATACTCCGAGGAATAATTAAACTTTGTCGACCTTATTTGAACTGCTCTTGTATTTCAATCCGCTGTTCAGGGAGCCGGCTTCAACCCTTTTGAAGGGACGAACGAAGCATTGCGCTCCAATTGGGTGGTTTTATGACTTTTGGCGGTTTGCTTGTCAATTCGTATGTTATTTGAGAGCAAACCCAAACAAATATAAGTGAAATGATGTATTTGGTTAAATTACGTCATAATTAAACCAAGGTATAACATTATAAGGTACGTGCGCCAAATATGAGTCTATTCCTAAGATAGCCACTTAAAAAAATGTAAGCGTTAGAATGTTTTTTAATGAACCCATGCTCGGTACATAGGGCTACTGAATACGGGCACACAATTTAAAGCCTATCTCATGTTAGTGTATGTTGGTTAACATTGATAAGAGCCCCACGGTAAGCTCAAGAAGACTTGTGTTGTGGGTACTCAGCCAACGATATATACAAATACTTAAATACATAAAAAAACACATATGAGCCAGGAACAAAAATCTGTGCTCATCACACAAATAACTGCCCTTACTTGAATTTAAACCCAGGACCGTCGGCTTAATACGCAGGGTCTCTAGCCACTAGGCCAGGCATGCCGTCAACTGAAGACAAATACATAGAAATCATGACCCACCCACGACTCACGAAGAAACACCTGTTTTCACCATCACACAAATAAACGTCCTTACTGAGATTGAATCCCTAGATCATCATCACCACCATCACCATCGATCAACCACCAGGACAGACCTATCACCGATATTCAGCTAACTCAACCACATAAACAACAACAACAACAACAACAACAACAACAATGTAAAAGTTGAAATAGATGAATGATGGTCCTCGTACTTAAGAAAAAAAACGGGGACCTCCGGCGTTCGGGACGGGATTTGAACCCGCATCCGCATCTATCGCGGCTGACGCCTTAACCAATTGGGCCACCCATACATAGCGGAACCCCTCGAAGCCAATCACGTATATGTAATCTTGTTTATTTTTAACAGTTTTTGGCGCCGTTTTACCAGCTCTAAGGTGACGTGTTTAAGCCTCCTATATGAATCCCTTTTGGGATTCTGAAATAGCTATACAATGTACTTGCACAGATGTGTGCAGGCGACACTTCGCTGGAAGCTGGTTATAGGGCCGTATCACGATGAAATGGCTCGTGCTAGCTCGTACAAGCTCCGCCGGTCACTCGTTTAAGCGTACTTAGTCTACAATGCACCTAGTTATTGTATAGGGTAAATGCACGAACAAGGCTGGTTAGTATTTGTTTATTAAGGAAATGTTTATTAAATATTTTTAGCGTCTAGAACTAGTAATTTAAAATAATGTAATGTTTTTTACCTTATTTTCATATCTTAAAGAAAAATGTGCAGTCCCAAACTTTTTTTTTTAACTTGATTCCCATACAAACATGGTTGGTTGTATTTTGAAATGAAGCATATATTATTATTCAATACTAGAAGTAAATTATTTAATAAAACTCTATTATTATTTGAGTTAATGTTTATATACTGTATTTTTTATACTTATCACAAATAAATCTTACATATAAATATGATAAATTACAACTAAGAAAAATACGAATCACATTGGCAAAAAAAAAAAAAAACTGACGTGTTTTTCTGTTTGTTAAAGTGTGTTCGGATAATATTCATGTTCATTTATTTTGGAAACCACGAATGTGTAAAGTGTAAAGGCTAAATATAAATTGTGGCCACACAGATTACATTTCATTTATTAATAAAAATCACTCAAAATAAAATATAAATACTTCATTTTTAAATATGAACTAAAAAAACAAATTGAATACGCAAGTAATTTCACTGTTTTAGTTTCTTGGATCCATCGCATATTGCTCAGACGAAAAAATCGAATGTATGAAAAATCTTAATTTCTTACATTTTAATGATATGACATTTTAATGACATTTCTTAACTGTGAAATTGTATTTTATCGTTTATTTATTTATTTTGCAAATAAAACTAACTACTATAATTATAATTAAATTGAAACTAAACAAAAATTAAACCTATATAAAACTAAAATAAATTTAAAAAATTGGGCCCCTTCGGCATAGTGCCAAGGATGCTGGCAGCATTTCCCCGCTGTATAGCTAAACTTATTCGTTGGGCGAGGAAGCTGCCAGCTCTTCGGTCATTTGTCGAGTCCTTTAAATGCTTGGCGAGCTCTTTAAAAAGCTGGAGCGCGCTGGGTCCCCACGGGCCGAGGGTCTCGACACCGAATGGCATAAAAATGTATTCGGGGCCGAGACCCGAGTATTTTTGGTGCTTTACCTTTTCGGCCGCTTTAGCCGCCGCACCTGCTTGTTTATTTGTTCCGGGAATGTGGGAAGGGGCCAGTGTGTCGACGCACGTAGCGTCCCACACCAGGGCCCTTCCCACCTTCCACGGAACTAATGACATCCCGTCCGGTCTCTTGCCATCATCTCTGGCTATGCCGGTAGGCTCTAGCAGCGATGGCACGCCGGACGTGGCAAGAGACCGGCGGATAATGTCATTTAGGGCGGCATGTCTGGAAAAGCGCCCTGCACTTTTCTGACATGACAGCCCGTGGTGACCCAACTCGTCGACATCGCTACCGCAGGGGCACCTGTGTGGAGCACAAACACGGACTCCAAGCCGCAGACAGGTGGCCAGGCGAAGAGTGTCGGGGCCCAGGAAGGTACCTATGTTCGGCGAAGGGTAAGCCCTCAGCCAATCACCGGACTCCCTGGAAGCCGACGCCAATAGCCTGGCCTTTCCCGAACCTGTGGCGTGGCTTAATAGATGGTCATATGTAATTTTGCATAATGGGTCGTCCCAGCTCCTCTGAGAATTTGGATGGGTAGGGAAATTCGTACTTGGGCACGCACTTGACCAGGCCTTTTTGGCCTCCTCCACGCTCGCAACCTCATAGTTTAATGGGAGATCCCGTAAGATTTTGCCTATGAGATTGGCTGAGCTGTGGACGGAGGACAAAAAAGCCGGCAAGGACACACTAGAGATTTTGCGCATTCCCAACCCACCATAGCGGATAGGTAAGGAAGCTTGGGTCCAGGAAGGGTCGCTGAGCTGGATGTTTAAGACAGATTCTAAAGTTGACTTGATAATGTCGTCCAATGGTGATAAGATATTTTTGAATTTAAATATAGGGCTGCAGCGGAGAACGTAGGTCAATTTGGGGACAAAAAGGCAGAATTTTAAGATTGTTATAGCGTAATGGGGACTTATTTCCAGAAGACGGTCAGAGTAGTTTTTGAATTTCGATATTGAATTTTGTATATAAGTCGAAAAGGAATCTTCAAAAACAGGGGACCCTAGGAGGTAAAGAGAGTCCTTTTTGATTAATTTAATATTCGGCGTCAAAATATTGAATTTTCGGTGAATTTCGTTGTGATTTGGTACAGAATGGTATATATAGTTCACATTTGGAGTAATTTAATTCGAGTCCAATTTTATGAAATTCGGTTTTGATCAGAGCAAGGTCTGAAAGGACCGTATTTAAGTCTCCTCCGAGAGTCCCGTCATCGAGATACCACACGTTAAATTTAGATTTATTTTATCGTTTTGAATTTACCTTGAAATTTTGGGTTTTTTACCAACATAAATATTTCAACAAGTTGTGATTAAGTAGGTGTCTCAATCGCGTCAATTTAACAATAAATGAAGTGTGGAAACTTATCTGATACAGGGTGGGTTTTCCAATTATACCGGTATTCCCCGCGGCCAGCAGTTCTCAGTAGTACCGGCGCGGAGCTCATTCGCGGCCCTCCCGGCGGGACCCTGTCCTAATTTACTGTCAACCTGAATCTATGCAACTTTTGCGACTGTACGGGCAATTAAGTGGTGTCACGTTTATTTGCTTGCGACGATTTAGGGTTTAGGTAACTTAAATTATTTTTTATTATGCAGAAACGTCTGCTGGCGAATATCTTCGATATTTAAATCGAAAGAAAAATAGATTTTTTTTTGACTCGGAGCGGGACTCGAACCCACAACCACTGGATCACTAGCCCAGTGCACTTTCAATTGTGCTATCCGAGTACCGCTTAGACTTGTCAAATTTTTCTATCTTATCCTTCGTGGTATACGTCATCATGGGTGACGTGTAGTCACATCTACCGTCAGCGTATTGAAGACTTAACGGCATCGAAGTCTCAATTTACATTGAGAATTCACCGATAACAATGTGCTACCCCATTCTAACTACTACTACTAGGTAACTTACTTTACATATATATAGAAAAAAAGCAAGCTGTTTAATAAAGCATTTGCGATTTTATGCATAGGTATTTTGGTCATTCAAACGTCGGCGATAAATAAAACGGTTTGCGTCTCTGATATTGAAATAAACTTTGAAAATCAGTGTGTGTTTCTGTAAGTTCCAACGCAGAAATTTAAAATAAGTAGGAGTTTTATATCGATTATTATTTAAAAGTTGGTTTATGACACAGGAACTGCATAACTGCAAATTGTTTAAAGTTTTAGAGCCACTCTGGGATGATTCCATCGTTTTGGGTAGCGCAAACGTTTTTTTTGGCAGAGTTATATAACGGTACTGATATTTTTGTCGATATTTCAACCGTTTATACAAAGATAACGTTTTGAGCTTTTCGGCCGGCACTCTGGGCGCCTCCCTCGCTGTCGCGTTTATTAACGCACGCAACTGAAATAATACCGATAAGCTACACTTCCAATGAAGGTCCATAAGATATAACGGTATCTTTAATGTATACCGATTTTAGCTAATCTTGACATTCATACTGGCATAGTTCTTAATCTACCGTAACTTTTATACCGTATCTAAAACCGTCTCTGTTTTCAACAAAGTTACTTATAACCTTGTAGTCGAACAATTCATAAAACAAGATTTACATGCACACGTAAAATGGATGTTCGACAACCCCACATCAGACTGCGCAAACAATTTACGACCCAGCAATACACATAGCAGCACACTACGGATGTGTCAGCACTGAGATATAGCCGAAGGTTGCGGCAATCCACCTGGAAACTGCAGTAATTTGGCTGCAGAGATGGTAAGCAAGTTGCTACTGTCTTGGGATGAAATGGAGCGTATTTTTAGAGCGTGGGAAGTAAAATAATTGAAAAATATTGAATGTAAATGGAAATTCATGGAATAATCGTATGAATTATTACAACGAATCGGATGTTTCGACAACCACATTGTCCTCGTGGTCTTCATAACATGTCGTAGCTATGTCCCGTTTGAGTGTAATAATGTGTAAAAGAGCGCAAAAGTTTAATTCAGTACAATTATATCAAATTCAAGTATAATACTTAAACGTTAGAGTTTTGTGACATAATAATTAATAACTAAAATATTAATATATTGCAAATAAATAAATAAAGATTACAGAACATTCTTAGACAAATTGACTGAGCCCCACGTAAGCTCAAGAAGGCTCGTGTTGTGAGTACTCAGCCAACGATATTTATATAGTATATAGCACCCATGATTCAAGAATTTGTTCCTGAATATGAGTATGAGCATTTGTTAGCTATAGCTATATTATAACTGTGCTCATCACACAAATAAATGCCCTTACTGGGATTTGAACCCAGGACCATAGGCTACACATGCCAAACCTGTCGCCAAAATTCATAAGACAGACTATACTAGCTAGAATTGAACTGCGAAAAACTTTAAATCAAGTTAATGGCCACACATAAACCTCAAGTTGACTCACTCAATTATCGATAAATAATCAAGGGGACGGAGTTACTTGAGATTAATTCTCACTTATCGCAAACTATGGGCCATTACTCGCAATAATTTCTTGGCCAAGTTGAATTGGCTCCAATTCAAGATATACCAATTATAAGTTCGGCTCTCCATTACATGTTGTCAATTAGGACATAATGCAGAGAAATAGGGGAATAAAGCAAGAGAGTAAGCGGTTATATAGTATGTGCGATCGTGGCGTTACTGCGCCGTGTCTTCACCAAGGGATCGGAACGGAAGATCAGCGCTGGTGTTGCCAGCATTACGCTGAGTTGCGACCCTTTCATGACAAGTCATTGATATGTCCAAATTGTACTTTGTGTTTTTATCTGTATTTGTATTTGTCATGAATAAACTATTTCTATTTCTATATACGACATAAAAATATATTATGTAGATTTAAGCAAAATTTTCATAGCAAAAGCCGACCGGATAGCCTTAAGGAACAAGAGATAGCACTATTATCGTTTGGTCTTCTTCACTATTGTTTTCTCCTAAAAGGTACCTATGTAAAGTTTTCTTTTACTGCCCAAAGCTTGGCGGAGAACACAGACATTTCCAATTAAAAAATACATAATCTATCGAAACGTAATATCTTTTGGTCACCATCTTTCGACAGTTAACAATCTTGCGTGCGAGATAGGCTAATAATCTAACAGCGTTTGCAATTTCACGGTGACATACACGGCATGCACTCAGCCTTTTTTGAATATTTTAATATATATATATCTATATATCTGTGCAACCCTGACCACTGGCAGCATGGGCCCTACCCTGTTGCCAGCGGCACCCTTATTTACATTTTATATAATTTAAGGTTTTCGATGTACACACATCCACACACACGCGCGCGCGCACAGGCACACAAGTGGTTCATATGTATTTAGTTATTTTTCCTCTTGTATAACTTATGTAATAAAGGTAATTTTATGAGACGTAGGGCACAGCGAAGTACCATCACGCTCGAGTCTGGAGAAGCCCAACTGGGGAAGTACCTCCTCCTTACAGAAGACCACAGCCATAATAGCACTGCTACCTTTCAGGTATGTAGTGTTGTGTTCCTGATGGTGAGTAAGGTTCCCAGAGCTCCAACCCCCCTTAAAGGTCGGCAACGCGCTTGTGACTCCCCTGGGCGACAGTAATTACTAACCATCAGGCAATCCGTCTGCTCGTTTGCCACCTTATGTCATAAAAAAAAAAAGTACTGTAGTCTGTAATGTTAGTTTTAACTTAAATTTAGTTTTATAATAAGCTTTTGTTTAATTATTAGCATTATCAAACCAATAAGAAAGAACGGTCTCTTGACACATAAATATATACTTCAAAAGAGACGCCAACATGGATTTCTGTAAAGCTTTTAAATTAATGAATATATTTTTTTAAATGGATGCTATCCTCTTGTAACTTGTACGCCGCGACACCAGATTATCGCGGTATCAGCCTCCGCCGTCCGTCCCAGTACAGCTGTCATCATATATATATCAGAACTGTGGAGGTAGTCATAAATATCGGAACATGCACTTTATCGCCTTGACAAAAGATCTTCGCGTTGTCCCTTGCCACGGCTCCTAGGAGGTTCTGCTCCGAATCCCAGGAATCGGCGTAGGCGCTGGTTTTACAAAAGCGACTGCCATCTGACCTTCCAACCCAGAGGGTAAACTTACTTACTTACTGGGATGAGTCCTCCTGCTTTTCTTCCCCGCAAAAGCGTCTGGCAATCTCATTAGTCGTTAGCCTTCTTGCGGCTAAATTACACAGTGTTCATTGTTTAACTAGTAACAATTGAAAATACTTGAATTTTTTAATTTTCGATGTTTTTAATCGTATCACTACAATTTTTTTCGTGGATACACAAAAGAAAAGTACATTATTAAACCATTTAGGAGGAGGCCTATAGGAACAGTACATTATTAAAAGAAGAGAAATACAAAATGTGTCTCGAAATGGCTTCATCACGGCATGTTGCTAGCGGTAGCCAGCGCTGATCTTCCAGGCCAGTAGGAGAACATCAGATGAGAAAATCATGGCAGGTAACAACAAGTTAACAAGTCAATTAAAATGACATAAAAAAGGAACAAAAAAATAATAATTTTAAAATTGGAAATGAAGACAGACTATTTAGTCAGAAACGGATCCACGGTTGTGTCTGGAGTATAATATGCAGTGCGTGAAAGCCCAGGCGCAGTTGATGTTAACACCATAATATGGGCATATTTCCAATTCACATACCTGCACCTTGGGATATCATTGTCCTAATGCTGAGCTTCCATCTCCTCGGATTTGCATGACACCCGATATTTCTTCTTCCGGCTAGTTAAAATGAAAAATAACCAGGAACATAATGGTGATATTTAAAAGTGGGCAATTAAAAGGGAAAATGATAATTTCTTTTGATATCCTTCAACGTCACGTAACCCGTCTATGCCTTCCGATTATCTATTCACCCTCTTTCGTATGAATAATTTGTTCGTTTTCTATGACGGACAGACAAGGGTTGGGATTCTTCACGCTTACCGCTCACTTGAACGAATCCACTCCAGTGTGATCTTAACACCCTTGAAAATCATTTAAAATTAGATTCTGGACTAAGAAACAAGTACAGTCGCGGAATGAAAAGGTTGACTAGCTTAAGATCTGTTTTTGCTTGCTCAGTATAAATTATCAGTATCTGCTTTATAGACAGAGTATATGACACTTTCCGTCATAATGAATGTCACTTTACTACATGACGGATACTTACGACCCTAATGAGAATTTGACCTCTTTGCATTTTAGAGAGTTAAAATTAAAAAGAATACTTTTTATCTCATTTATTCGTTATTTCAGGAAGCTTAAAAGAGAATCGCTACATATAAGCGAAGAGGATATATCAATCTTGAGACGTTTTTATATCTTATATTGATAAAAAGGTTTTAGTTCATCTCTTCATAGTCAAGGAACATTCGTCGTATTAAATTTGAACTTTGTTGTCAAACAGTTAAACATAAGTTTCAATACAACACTCTCATCTATTACACAGTTCAAAAATTTTAAATTAGATTTTGGACTAAGAACCAAGTACATCCAATAAGAATATGGAAATATGACATTCATTTGACCCTGGGGCCATGCTGGACAAGAGTCGCAGTTGATAAGGTCCAATAGAGACTATTGGAGGAGGCCTATGGGTATTTTTCGGAAAAATGTGTAGGTACCTAATTAGCGTGACTGGGAGAGAAGTTAAATTACGTCAGTTTAGTGACGATAAATAAGCATTAAATTTCCATAGATATACTTACACTTGGTGATCGTTTCATAAACTATAAGCAATATTACAATGCAAGAAAAGACAAAAATTTAATCTCCATACAGGTTTCTTACTTAAATATCTTCACAAAACTGACATATTTAAGTTTACTACAAGTCTCGCTAATTGGGTACACATTTTGTCTGAAAACTCACAGATATAATTATTATAAATTGTATCGAATCGAAACATATGTCAGGATTAATTGGCTTATTATTTACACTTATATTTAAACTTTCGTGACATTCGAATAATTTGTGAAAACACTGCTTCACTTTCGTTATTTTATTTACTCGCGCGTCATATTTCAGAGATCATGTCCCTCCATTTTCATGTACTAATATTGCGGAGCCCCCGATTGCGCAGCCGGCGCGTCGCGGATTGCCGCGCGACACATTGCTCTTTCCACTCTCGATGTTAAAGCCGAGGGCGGTCCAATACGTGAGTTGAACCTGTTATTTCTAAATTAGTTATTTTGTACGTTAAAACCGTTTTCTACGTTAATATTGAATAAACATTGGAATACAACACGCTCACTATTTTTTAACGGTAGGTACCTATAGTGTATACCTACTTTTAGGTAGTTAAAAAAGGTAAACAATTTTAACATGTATTTTTATTGAAAAACGCTTTTTAATATTATGTGACTATTACTTAAGAAAGCAAACAAACGTAATAGTCATTTGTGATTTATATATATATTTTTTATACCACAAAGGTGGCAAACAATAATGAGGCCAGCTTGATGGTAGGCGGTCACCGCAGCCTATGAACGTTTACCATACCGAGGCATCATTCACGCGTTGCCGACCCCGTAAAAACCTCTTTCCACCCTTTTTGAAGAACCCCATACTGTAGTCCTTTTGGATGACCTCCGCAAGAAGCTCATTCTTATTCAATTCTTACATACTTGTCATGATTTATTTTTCAAAAAAGATTTTTCAAGATTGTTTACCTTTTTTTAACAACCTAAAAGTATAGACTATAGTGGTGAATAATTGGATGATTCGACAGTTAAAGAGCTTTGCGGATTATGTTTAGATATCACATTTACGCTGGATCTCTTGAGACTTATGAAGCGATGTGAATGCCAGCCGAAGTTTAATCAGGACACGCAAGGGCGTGACATTTGACGCGTAACCATCATAACATTCACTCTCAATGTAATAAGAATCTAACTCAACAGGAATAAGCTGATGGGTCAGAGTAAACTGGCCGATACTGACATTTGAGGATGCGTGTCGAAGCATGACGCCGTTATGAGTTAGTTAACAAAGTGAATATCAACAATGGAATAAGAAATTCGGTTAGAAATAGAAATACGAGTACATTGTGTTTTCTCTAACATTTTTATAGGTGAAAAACTTACCTAAAGCACCCTATGTAGTACTAGTATAGTGTGTGTACACGCATGTCGGCGTTCTATATTTAAATGACGTAAGTTCCATTTTAATTATCTGTACAACTACAAGACATGGTCCTTCAGTTACGTTTCACCTATATTTCATGTATTTTTATACAACCACATACGCTAAAGGTAGTTAATATTATAGATCCTGAACTTGCTTTTATATGTATTAAAATTTGACAACGTTTTTTATCCTCTGGAATTATCATACAATAACTTGTCTCAATATCAGCTTATAGGATTAAAATCTACATCAGAGTACGGTTTGTAGCTATGTCCACAATCATCATCATCATCATCATCATCATCATGTCAGCCGAAAGACGTCCACTGCTGGACATAGGCCTCCCCCAGAACCACCCAAGAAGACCGATCCTGCGCCTTCCACATCCAGCGGTATCCCGCGACTCTAACTAGGTCGTCGGTCCATCTTGTGGGTGGCCTACCTACGCTGCGTCTTCCAGATCGTGGTCGCCACTCCAGAACCTTTCCACCCCACCGGCCATCGGTTCTGCGTGCAATGTGCCCTGGCCACTGCCACTTAAGTTTGGCGATTCGGAGGGCTATATCGGTGACTTTGGTTCTACTGCGGATGAAGTCATTCCTGATGCGATCACGCAGACACTCCCAACATAGCCCTCTCCATTGCTCTTTGGGTGACTTTGACAATACCCACTGTATATTGTGAAAAAGAATAAATGGATTCCTTTACACTCTTTTCATCACTGGGACATTCTAAGTTCGTCACAAAGAGATGTCATGAGGTCATGTCATATAGGCACGTTCAAGGTTAAGAGTAAAGCTTACTTATTAATGATTTATTTTATATAACAACAAAAATGGCGTACAAATAAATAATATTGATGGTGCAGCTAAAAATACAAGATTCACAATTTATTACAGAGTACAAATAACGTAAAAGCTCAAAAGAATTGTTTGTAAATGCTGTCTGAATTTATAGAATTATTTGAAAAGGTATGACAGAATTTTTTTTTAATGGAAATTATAATATTTATTATTATAATTATGGTATACATCGAACCTCGTACAAAATAAGAGAAAATGTTACTATCTGATCATCAGGATTCCGTAGCCAAAATGGCAAAAACGGAACCCTAAGAGTTCTGTCGTGTCCGTCTGTCCGTCCGTGTGCCACAACCATTTTTATTAGAGTCATTCCATTACTTATCTTTTAATTTTGTATATAATATCGGGTGTTTCCTGTAACAAGAATAATAACTTTAGGCAACTTCTCTACACCACAAACGTAGCAACATTTGTTCTACGAAAAATCTTTTTCCAAGCAAGCTGTATTGTGAAAACTATGAAGTTTGTAGGCTGACAGTAAACGTCAACTAGACTATTGGATGCTGTTCATTGCAAATACTATTTAGTTTGATCGAACAAATCAAAACATTACACAATTTTTTAAAGTTGTAGAACAAATGTTTATCGATCTACGATCGTAGAAGGGATCCCTAAAAAGTTATTGCTCTTATTACAGGAAACACCCGGTATATTGTATTTGTGAGAAGATTGACGCCTTTCATATTTATAATAATCGGTTGATAATTACCGAGGCACAGTCAGCAGCAAAGGTAGCTAAGAGATCAATTAAAACAAAAACCGTCTTTTCTGTGGCCATGTTTACGGCTCATGTGATTAAAAGTTATGTTTTTGTGGTATAGTATTACGGAAGAGGGGGAGCAGTGTATGATGATATGTCATAGAATCAAGTATTTGACTTTAAACACCTTAAGTTACAGAATGTCCATTGGCAAGACGCGAACTTAATTGATGTGTTTAACCCCTAAGCGGCCGAGTTGTTGAAAATCAGCTTCATACGTCCTGAATAGAACAAGAGCATGTTAGGATCATTGTGAATATCCGGTCCGCTTAGAAAATTAGCTGCTGTCTGTCTATATGTGATTGTAATAGTTTAAAAAAGACTATTACATTTTGTTGGCGGTTTTAAACGTTTATACATTACTAACAGCAACATGTCACAGATATGTTTAATAGTAGATTGTTTGACAAGAGGCTAAAGTAGGCCATATTACCACGAGTTCGTTCGGGAAAATTGTTCGAGGGGTAAAAACTAATATGGCGTCTAGACCCGAGTTATGCACTCTACTTTTCACTCCGATTGCAAGAAAAAAAAAACACATTTTAACGCATTCGCTGCCACCCCCTCCAAAAATGTATGGAAATGAACGCACATGTGCGTTGGTGGCAGTGAATGCGTTAACAATGAACAAAATACAATTTTGTTCATCCGCAATGAATTCTGAGTCCAAAATGTTTAATTTGGCAGTCTTTGTATTTTATTCACTGCTTTGATACTGATAGGATATATCTACGCCTTGAATAAAATATGCCATAGAAAATGTATAATTGGGGCTTCATAGAGTAAGCAAATGATTTAAACTTTTTTTTTGCTTGTGAAGTAGGGACTAAAAAGAACCTAATGCTTTGAGAATTTGATTGCGTTTCCTCATTGGTCGATTTTAATATTGCGGTATTCTGATTGGTTCATACTTTATACAAAGTTTTTTTTAATAGCTTTACATTTTTAAACAGTATTCGCACCAAAAAAGAATCTAGCGTTGCGATTAACTTCGATATGTTCGTGATTGAAGTGTTCTGGTTGGTCAATTTAAATCGTTTGTATTGTATACATATTTTAGTCCGCCTTTCCAAGCCTAATATGACACACTTTTAGAGCATGAGAAGTAAAAAATCTATTAGTGGTGACGCGAACGACAAAGTTTAATTTGGGCGAGTTCATAATTTGCAAACTGGACCGGTCCAGTCAAGGTAAAAGATGTCGATACGGAAAAGTACCAAAATATGTATACATGTGCTTTAATTTTAGTATGACAGCTTCACCGCCAAACCGCGAATACTTAACGATTATTAATTATGTAAAGCAATTACAATGAAACTTAATACTGTTCAGCATCATTAAATCTTATCAATTTCCAATAACGATGTAACCTGAGACATTTTACAACTACTTAAAGTTTGAGGATGTCTTGTGATACAATTAAAACTGTTGTGAGCTATGTTACTACTACTTAGTTTAAAAACGGATAAACTCACGTCTAATTATATCGCACTAGGTGACATGTTTCTGGTAAGCTCTGGTACCCATCTTCAAGTCGAGTCAGGACACACCGATCGCGTTGAAGGTGTATCGCTCACTCAATACACCCTCAACGCGATCGCTGTGTCCTGTTACACGGGAGTTTATCCGTTTGTAACTAAGTAGATGTCTTGTAATGTTTATTATTTATATATATCAGCGGAAACACGTCCACTGTTGGACATAGGCCTCCCCCAAAATCAGTTTTGCGCTACCCGCGTGCAGTGAATTCCCTCGAATTAAATTTATGTAAGCCATATCTTTTCTCTCTTTCTCTATATGTGTACTAATTTCTCGATATAAATATTGTTGGACGTTATCGAGTTGCACGTTTCTGCCATCTCATGTAAAGGTAGGTCGCGTTTAATTATGGCGTCCATCAGCCTGAAGGACAGCAATGTCTGAACAGACAAAATCTATTTTTAAAATTTTGTATATGTAGGTGAAATACTTAACTGAAGGACCATGTCTATGTACAGTCAGCAGCAAAAGTGGCTAAGCGTTTGAAGTGTTCAAAATGACGTACACGCGCTCTTATTCTTTTAACAATAGAGATGTGTTGACCTCATTTTGAACACCTCAAATGCTTAGCCACTTTTGCTGCTGACTGTACTTGTAGTTGTGCAGGGAATGAATGGCCGATACAGACGGACTGCAAAACAACTACGTTAGTACTCTTTATTATACCGTGACACAACTGCAATTTCTATAGGAATGGTGCAGTCGGGATGCAGTCGGCGTGCTGTTTCCATACAATTTTTGGGTAGCATCGACCTTAATATGGAACTTACACCAAAATTTAAATATAGAACGCCGACATGCGTGTACAGTCAGCGTCATTTAGTTGGTAGCATCCAAAGTACTCAAAAAGTTCGGTACACCATATAATTTGTATGGTGTACCGAACTATTTGACTACTTTGGAAGCTACCAACTATATGACGCTGACTGTACAGACACGTTACTACTAGGCAGACTAGGTGGTTGGTAAGTTTATTACCAATAGGTATTACTTACTACGCTCCTTTGTTTAACAAGATTAACAAACCTTTTCGTTACAAGTACCATATTTATGATAGCCTAGTACGATTAAAAACTTCCGAAGGCCGAACTTGCGAATAATAAACAAACAGTGTATTACCGCAATCCGGATTTCGGCTGGAGCCGTTGAATCGAACGAAATGGACTTAACGCGGAGCCCGACTTATCCTCGCGATTTTGGGGTTCAGTTTCCAAAGTTCACAAATACCACCATAGTGTTACCCTGCGAACGTAGTTTACAACTTATTTTCCTCGTGTAATCAAACAAAATAGAAAAACTAACCCATGTTTGATAGGGACGATCAAATTGTAATAAAATATTTTCAGAACCTCTAACTTTCGTCAGTCGCATTCATAGAAATTAGTACCAAGTCAAAGTCCAGGATCAAGATTGCAAGCAGATCCTAGGGTCTTTCAGAGTTTTCATACAAGTGAATCAACAGACAGACAGACAGAACGGGACCCCGAGGACAATGTCATTCTCGAAACGTCGACGGTAATTTTAATAGCTATTAAGCTTATTATGATGATGAAATATGTCTCAATCAACTATTCGTTACCATGGTTCCGTCCCCTGGGTCACTCTTTAAACCATAGTTTAATTGCAACCAAACACAACATGCATATTTGTGGTAGATATATGTCCCATAATGGGTCACCTACCAAGCGTGTTAGCAGAACGCTATGGCACATTTCTTGTAACAAAATATGCTTCAGGTCGCTGGCCTCCTGGCCGATGGGACTAATAGCAACAACAAATAGTTGATTCACTCATATAACTAACTAGCTTTTGCTCGCGGCTTCGCACGCGCAGAAGAATCCCCTTTTTGACCCCTTAGAGGATGAATTTCAAAAAACGCTGAAATTACTTTTCTTGTATTTGTATAAGGAGTGTTTACACAAAATTTCAAGTCTCTAGCTTTAAATTTTACACAATCGCCATACACACTTTCAACCCCTTTTTTACCCCCTTAATGGTGGAATTTCCAAAAATCCCTTCTTAGTGGGTGCTTACGGTATACAAACTACCTATTGTGAAAAAATCAGCCATCTAGGTTAAGCGGTTTGGGCTGTGCGTTGATCAGTCAGTCAGTGAGGACTTTCACGTTTATATATATAGATTACTCTAGCCACGCGGAACCCTTACCAGAGTTACCAAGTTGTAGCATCACCCGAAAATCTTTGGCAAAAAGCCGCCAAGCGTTACAGGTTTATTTGTGATGTAAATCCGACGAGTGTTAAGCAATCAATGCGAACAAACAAATTGTAATGTCTCCAGGCTTTTCCGGGAATTATCTGTCAATGTTTCTGATGGAACTAAATGCCGTGTTTTGCATTCTTCGACTACAGCTTTGTTTGCGGTTTACATGATGGCTTAAACGTTTTGACGCAGGTAATTTTAAAGGAAGAAAGAAGGGAAAACGCCATAATTTTTACCACTACATTCTAACTTTTAATCCTTTCTCTATGTTTCTCATTGAAATAATATCTTTATTTACAATAATAACAATATTATGAAAACTACGAATAATTAACTAGTTACTGCATTAAATCTAAAAAAGGCCCTTGAGGCATTGTACTAAGGATGCTGGCAACATTTCCTCGTTGTATCGCAAGACTGATACGTTGTGCGAGGAAGCCGCCAGCTCTTCGGTCACCAGATACTTTGTGATTACTGTAAAAAGTTTGTGCGCGCTGAGACTTGGACTTTTGCTTCTAAAAACTATGGGGATGGGGTCCCAAATCCCAAACCAAATCGTAAAGTATTGCCCATATTCCATTATCTTCCAAATATACAAAGTCCAAAGTTTATTTTTAAGTCAGTTTACTAACGCGAACGCGAATGATTGTGCTCCTCGTTACGAAGTGATTTTACAAAATTTGATTTCCCTCGCCATTATATTTTTTTCCAAAAGTACATACATATATTCATACAAGGCAATGCCTTCCAAACTTTATGATTCGATATATTTACCTCATATTAAAGTCATACGACATAAAATTCTTGTAATAATGAAGATTTACTAACGTAAAATACATATCGACGGAGCAGCCTACCGGGCAACGAATATCTTTGAATCGAACTTGGCAGGTAAATTCACCGTACCTCCGACTATGGAACTTTAAATTCAGGACTCGATTCTACACACGTGATCTTATTTTTGTGACTTAATAAACACGGACTATTTGGTAAACTTATTAGACCTCAAAGTTTGCGCGATGGCTCGATCCGGCCCCGCACTACGCCTCTCAAATGTCCGGAACACCATTGATCCGTGTACGGGAAATACATAACAGATCACCAGCAGAACAAAAGATGTTAAATTTAGGGAGTAAAATATAGCCTTTCCATCTTAAGCCCCATAGTCAAAGACACCCTTTATAGCATCATATCGCCTAGTAAAAAAAAAATGAAACTTTAACATTTGTTCTTTGGAAAAACTGAGAGCGTCAGTGAGAAATATTTTTCTTTCTTTAAACCTGAAGAGTTATCTGCTATTCGGAAAATATGGCAAATCCAATTTCACTGAATCAGAAGGCGCGGAATAACATCGACTGCAGAATATCTAAAGGAGTCTGCTTTTTATTGGGAATCCTGTATGGAACACTAACGACATTTTTATTTTGTTTTAGACCAAAGTAATCAGAATCTTCAAATGTTAAATTTAACTTTTTGTGTTTGCACGAACTTCGTTCATTTTCATTACAATAATTATAAATAATGCCGGAAATAAAATTGAATACCATTTTATTAGGCAGACGTCCGGTTTTTTATCCAATAGCCCAGTACCTAGTCCATCCTTTCCACTCAATAGCCCTTACACCATGGCGGGTGCTGTCTCTGTGCGCGTCCCATGATATGGACAGGGGCAACATCCGCTTAGTGTACCCCTTACATTTCATTAAATTGTCGAAAGGGCCTCTGCGCGTTGGCTCGATCTGGCTCCGCGTACGCCTCCCAAATGTCCGGAACACCATTGTTCCGTGTACGGAAGACACATACAAAATAAATAATATTTCTTACAGTATATTCAGAGTATTCATGAGCTTTAGCATAATTCTAATCCAAATTAACTTGCATAAAAACTGTTAAATAACTACCTACGAATTTTTGAATTCATCTCTGACCAATCTGCTATCTTTTTATCGTTGCATTCCAGCCAATATTTCGGCATTAGATACCTTCTGATGCTGTACTGTTTTAGAATATCTGAACATTGTATAATATCATCTGTATTATATGACACGTGTGTTCTCTCTAACAAATAAATGGGACCTGATACTGTCTATGTCAAACTGTGTTATTTAATATAACCTTATAATTATAACACTCTAGTGGTGAATGAGTTATTTCAATATTTTTTATCAATACGTAAGATACATTTTATTGTTCCCTCAGTATAACAGAAAACTGAAGCGTCACATATATATGTAGTAAAGCTCAAAGTTATCCGTCACTGTAAAGCGAAAACTGCTATCGTAACAAGAATAGCCGAAACTTCAGACGAACCAGTTTAACATGATCGTTGAATAATATCCCAAGCAGCAAAATTTCCTCCTGTAAATAACCTAAGACCATGAAATTTTCAGTCCTATAGAACTCCCAAAAACGTTTATAAAACCACAATTGGGCGCTCTTTATAGGATTAAATAAACCTATAGTCGTTTTATTACAGTCTTATAAAGTGCAATTCAGTTTTAATATCGTCATATTAAATGCTCTTGCAGGATAAGTTGCTCCTATAAGTGTCTAGTAAACGCAACTAACAAGCACAATTAGTCTTATAACGGTCTGGTGCATGCTGGTAATGGAGTAATCATTCCTATAGTGGCCAGTGGCTTATCTCCCGTGGCCCGTGGTGACGTGTATGTTTGTGCTCTAATAAAATAAAACTAAACTGGAAAAGGGTATAAGTAAATGTGCTTATTGTATCATAATTATAGTATATAAAAGGAATTGTTTTTAACAGTGATTGAGAAGTGAATTAGAAAAAAATAACTTTCAAAATAAATTTTATTGATAAAGTAATAATCATAGAGACACATATTTTAACGCCCCCTTTTAAAAATACATAATAAAGATCTGCTTATTAATTATTTACTGGTTAAGTAGTACAAAGTGTCAAAGATTTTCAAATCGCCTCCTTTAACAGTTAGTATCAGAACGTTAATAATACCATTCATACTAAGCCAGTGCTGTTATAAGACAAAAATTCCTGCCATTTTTATTTTTTAGGCCACTTGTTTCAATCACTCTTATAATGACAAGCATAAAACCCTTATAAGCCCAAAATTACGTATAATTATCAAACTTAATGCTAGTTTCATGCTAGTGATCTATTAGAAGTAACCATCAAGTCAGATCAGTCATGTAATTTTTTTGACCTATAACGAGTAAAATCAATAGCCTTTATAGGATTAATTGTCCCATTACAGATAGATATAAAACCTTAATAGGAGTAGCGGTATGCGTACTTATAACAGCTGTATAAAATGTATGTAATTTATCCTATAAACGCTTTTAAGACTAAATTATAGGATCAATTCGTCTGAGGATCAAATCGTCTTGTATGATGTTGTTATAAGATTATTGGTCAAAAACGTGACTATTATAAGACTTCTATGAGAGCTCCGAGCCGGTAGGTCGTGTCAAAAACGTTTATAAAACTACAATAAGAGGTATTAGTCTTATATTTTTTTCTAATAGGAGAATTTTGCTACTTGGGATGTGGTTATATTACATAGCACAAAATATTTTATTATTGTCTATCTTTTTTATTCAAACAATACGTCATATGAAAACAACTAAAAACTTATCGCAAGTCGAAAAGTTGACCACAGCAATTTGTTCGAATCATCGGGATGTAAATCAAATTCATTAGGTATGTAACTATTAATAATTTTATTTTTTTGTTGTATTATTTTATGAGACATTATTAAATTCTAATAATATTACAAAATGTTCCTTTGAAACTTAATAGTTCTTACACCATGACAGGTGCTGTCTCTGTGCTCGTCCTTTGACACAGACAGGGGCAACATCCGCTTATAAACTGTCAAAAGGGACTCTGCGCGTTGGCTCCATCCGGCTCACAGCATAAGCCTCCTAAATGTCCGGAACACCATTGCTCCGTGTACGGGAAAGACTTACAAAATGTAAAAGTTTGTGAAGATATTTGGATGTTTGGCTTTGGTCTCCTATTTTGTGCTACTTCTGCCGTCAGCGTCAACGTTCCTGAACAAAAAAGACGCCAACGTCGACGTGTCGAGAGAGACCACAACAGTACATCTCTATAGGCAGCATTGTGACGCTGACATGACGCTGTAAGCAGCCGACGGCGTTTATAAGAGACCATAGCCTTAATGTTGCAATGCGTTTACGTGCGATCTTACGCAACCTTACGACATCGTGGGTAGCAGCAAATGCTATATATTACACTATCTACTCAATTCTACACTACTATTATGTAAAATGCGGCCGCCGTCGCCGATAGCCTTGGGTCGCCAATTCTGATGATTTCCTCGTTTTGCGAAGCAGTAGCAAGTACTGAGTCATAAATTA
This sequence comes from Grapholita molesta, assembly GCA_022674325.2. Lineage (NCBI taxonomy): Eukaryota > Metazoa > Arthropoda > Insecta > Lepidoptera > Tortricidae > Grapholita > Grapholita molesta. The sequence continues at coordinate 4,100,511 of CP053121.2, read as the reverse complement.
TATTAATTAACGAAAAACGATATTCGTAAATTTCGGACGATTGTCTCTATCACTATCATGACGCCTTAATTGCAATAAAAATAATTGAAATATACGAACTTCAATGTTCGCGGTACCTGATTGCAAATTTCTAAAGATTGTCTCTGTCACCTTCATTACGCCTTAAATAGAGTAAAAGAGACATATGTCAGAAATATTCGAACTTCGCGATATGCCGTCTGGTTTGTCTGAATTTCGACTCCCCTGTACGTACAGGAACGAAGTCCAGACGCTTTGCATAACACAGTTGAGGTAACGATAATTCCTACCGAATAAAATGGCTTCTCCTAGAATGTTCTCGAAATTAAGCCGCGTCGGTATTTCCTTGTTTATTGTTTGAGAGGCAGATGTTTTGTGGATTTATTTATGTTGTTATTTATTTCGGGTAGCCAGGTCTATAGTGTAAGACAGGCATTTGTATTAAAACCGATGGTAATGTCAAATATTACATACATGCTGTAATATTTTTTGTGGAAGCCTTTATTATTTTAACATTTGGTACAAAACTAACTAGATACCAATTATGGAATTAAGGAGCAAAATAATGTTTGTATCTATAAACATAATTGCCTATAAGCCCAGATTTTATGATGGATAATCTCCAAAATACTAGGAGAATAAATATTGATAGCAAAAAACTTAACTTATAATAACAAAGAAATAAAGATATGTGTGTTTGACAAAGGAAGTCATCTGTGCTGAGAAAATAAAATACATATACTTTCTTGTAATGATTATTTTAGATATGATCGTTTTTCAACTTTAGTGAATTAAATGAGTACTGTCAATATAAAATGCGAAAGATATAAAAAATATGCCGTATAAAATTGGTAAATAATAAAAAAGCATTAATTCTTTATGTGAATACAAACTGCAAGTCAGAATTAAAAAGTAACGGACTGCAAATTAATGACTGCAAACAAGCTAAATATTTAGTACTCGCTTTTCCTCGCGACTTCGTCGGCCAGCCATGGCCATCTTTAAAGTATAGTTGTGGGATAAAAATTATCCTATGTCCTTTCTCGTAGCTAAATCTCTCTCCATACCGTGAAGAGGTAACAAACAGACAGACAGATTTACTAGGATTTTTTTTTACAAAAAATTGCTTCGATATTTTAACCCCTTACTGCGTATGCTTTTGTCAACACCGTAATTTATCTTCAAAGCGACACATCACATAATTCCCCTGAAACCACATTATGTGTCAATTTTTCCTTCTAAACCGCGGCGCCATGTAAGTGGCGCCGGAGGGAACAAGCCTGGTCTGATATTCCAACATCCTACCGAACAAATGTCAGGCTAATGTCAAATGTCAAGTATAACTGAAATCATTGTTCCTTCTTCTTTTTCGAAGCGCCCTAAATATCTTAAATCTAGATAAATCTAGAAAATTTCTAGAGATGCTAGAGAAAGGAAGACAGTACAGCCTAAACCATTAGAATTAACCTTGATGTTTGAAACGCATTCATAAAATGTTACAAAGTTCCGTTTAGAAAAAAAAATTAAAAAATCCATCTTTGAGGCGGGTGAAAATAATTTAGTTAAGCCAATAAGTCCTAAATAAACCTATTTAGGTTTATTTACTGAGGTACATATTGTATATTCATTATGTTTATGAATAAGTACCTCAACCGATTTCAGCAAGATGCGTAATCAGATCTAAAGAGATGGTTGTCACTAATTGTCAATCACATCTTGTGTTAACGTTCGTTCCAATATACAAGTTAGAACGTGATAGCTAATGATGTATAACAATAAAAACCACCTAACAGTCTTAAAGAGCAGACTTACACTGTAGAAAGATAAGACATATGCTGAAGGTAAGCTCACGGGTGACGCCGTGACAAACTATACTCGTAACTGTCGGCAAAATGATGGCGAGTAATAACCAGTTATTTACCCTTACCCTTTATGTGCTTTCTACCTGCCAGTTGTCAGAGCGTCCGTCACTGTAGTAGTCCTACTACTTAAAACCTAGCGCAAATCAAAAGATCTCATTAACCTTTTGAACGCTTTTCCTCTCACGTCAAAATGTGACGTGTACGCCATGGTATGACTTGTGAAGAACAAATATAAACCTTATCTGTCAGCAGGACAATTGCTTTGACAGCGTCCGCCATAGCCACTTTAGTGGTCGGTGGCGTGGCAGGCACGACATCGCGCGACCACTTTAGTGGTGCTTGGCGTTAAGAAGGTTAAGTAATTTGATGTATCTCTATTTGGCTTACACTGGTTTATAAAACGTGCTGAAGGCGTTGGTAAGAGGAGCCCTGGAATGCCAAAATATGCTCCGTTGGCGCCATTGTGCCTGATTGCGTTAAGACTCGATTATTTTATGCGATGAGGAAAAATTTGGCGAAGGTGTCGCTAATTTAAAACGAATATTTTTGAAATTATGTCTTCTTGTTTAGGAACATGAAAGAGCGTGCTTTAGTAATTTATCGTTCGCTGATATTGTTTTTTTGTTGTTAAAGTTATAAGAATTTTGGTGATGCTACTCAGATAAATCTTAAGGTATAGTCAACCATTTGATTTTTAGGCCACTTCGTTAATAAGAAATCTTTTGCTTCTTTCATATACATTTTCAATGTGACAAGAAACGAAGTGGCCTATAAATTTAATTGGTTGACTGTGAACAATTGATCATTCGCCTTACAAAATTCATCATACCCTAAGAAGATACGTTTTATTATAATTATAGTACCTAATTCTCATCATTGAAAGAGAAATTGAATATGATGTGAGTTTTTTAAAACTATAATATCCACTTCACAGTTCCATTTGATATTTGACAATTGTAAGCAAAATACAACCAAATATGCACCTAAACATTGTTCAAGCAACAACAGGCTATGTTTATAAAATAGCACATCAAAAGTTTGTCCGGCGGCGACGAACATCGGGAAGGAAACTGGTCTCATTCTTACCCATGAAGCGCTCATCTGCCTCCATTATTCCAGTAAACATCCGTTTTCTAGCTACGAACAATCGATACTAATTCTTTGGTCAGGTAACAGTGGTTGTCTTTGGAACTATTATGGACTGCGTCCGTCTGAGCGGAGGGAATGAGTCTGGAACTTGGAGCCACGAGCCATCTGCGTGTTAGACGTGACTCGGCCAGCTTTCGCGGAAGTCCGGCTCTCGATCTATAGTTTAAATGGTACTTTTGTGCGACATAATGATTTAAATATATTTGGCTACTCAAAACTATCCGATTAACTGTTAAAGTTAAATCTAAATTAGTATTTTAGCGATTATCCTGATTCGTCAAAATGCGGCGTATAATGCTGCTATTACTACTAATTGCTATTCATACTTCCTTAACCCTTAATTTGGCAGAAAATGGCCAATGTCGTGGGTTCTAGCATCCATGATACTCGATAACCTACATGATTCTGTCCAAGAAAAAAAAAAACAAAAAGATGGTCATAGGTTACGTTCGTCAAGGCGAACATTATACTTACTATTAAGGGTTAATATTATACGTCATACTTACTTAATATTATAAATGCGAAAGTAACTCTGTCTGTCTGTTACCTTCTTCTTTGCCTGGCCCTTTCCCAATTTATTTCGGGTCGACCCTCCCGTATCATGCACTCCTGGTAGTTCGGTCGTGGGTCGTCTGTTTGTTGACTTGGGCTTCCTTGAGGTTCTTATTTACTCCATGTGATTCGGAGTCTTTCTCGTCTTCGGAGTTTAGTTTCGATATCTAACACTTTCAGTCTGTCTGTTACCTTTTCACGCTTAAAACGCTGAACCAATTGGGGTTAAATTAATCGCCGATATACTTACTCAACCTCGTGTCTGTAACACTCATTTGATGACAAAAACACCCGTATTCCAAATGAAAGAAAAGCGACATTTCCATCAAATGTTTGTTGCAGATATGAGGTTGAGTAAGTATAGCGACGATTTGTTGTGGAGAGAGTTTGAAGCACGAGAAAGGACATTGAATATTTTTTATCCCGCAAATATAGTTTAAAGACTGGCATGGCTGGCCGACAAAATCGCGAAATAAAGCTAGTTATATTATAAACTCTTCTTGTCTATTTCTTACGCAATTAATTCGTGTCTTATCACCCAAGCCTTTAGTAGAAACTTTTGATTTTATTAAGTTATAATAAGCTGTTGCGTGTTCGCTGCAAAGTTTAATTAATTTATAACCGATTAATTTGAAACGTGTTATTGCCATTTCGCTACGAAGAACTTTGTTCTGTTGTTGTGCGGTCTTATAAACTCGTTAATGTTATGGTAAGATTAAATCAATTATATATAAAATATTGTAAAAATGTTAATTTGATATTCAATGTTTGATATCAAGAGAGAGAGCGAAAGAAAGTATCTCGCTTTCATATCTGTTTCAATTGTGCTTTTGGTATATCGAATCAAATGCCTACATTGTTAGAGTTTGTCTTTGTCAGCGATTGGTTTTCTTATTTTGTGTACATATATTGAGGTTTGAAATGCCTAATTTTTTTAAACTGTATTTAGAAGGAAATCGTTTTTATAGTTAGATATAGAATTAGTCTATTACCTTATGTGTAATTACAAAAAATAAATATCTACGCTTACTTTGCAGGGCTCACTGCAGGAATTACATAGGAACTTTGGCGTACGATGCCGCCTCCAGGAATACCGCCTTCAGAATCTGTCCTTTGATTCAACTTATTTTGGTTTTATCGTAAACATATTTTGACATTGACGGTTTCAACAATTTCTGCTAGCCTAATATGACCGAGAGTTTATCATTTGTCACACAACCCAAGTAGCAACTTAATGTTAATGTCGCATAAAAGTTATACATATTATACGACTAATAACGGACGTAGTTATATAGATGTCAGTCTATTACTTCTTGTCGTTATATAGAAGTTAACGGAACAGCCGACTATTCGGTCAGATACAGGTAATGATATGACCGTAATATGACTTCGTAAGTCACATAAGAATTATATTGACGTCGCTGAATTATTGAAACGTTGTTTTGCAATCGTCCGATGACTGCTCTATGTTACATTCTATTTCAATCTGGGTAAAAAACCCAAGAGTAAAAAGAGAAGTGAAACACAATGTCCATGATAGCTTGTTGGAGAGAGTGACAGATATTGTGACAAATGATAAAAACCCGATCATATTAGGCTAGCAGGTGAAAAATTTCTATTAAGTTGTAGTTAGACGACGTCAATAGACGTTGCTCACCTGAGAGGGTTAAAACGTGTTGTTTAATTCACAGCCCTCACAGCAACAATATTGGCTTGTACAATATTTACCCAACAAGCTCGTACAACACATTCATCTTGTTATGTTTTCATAGTGCGTTATTCAGCATGGCGGACGAGGATTTTTGACAATAGCGTTGACATGTTGACGTAAGCGACAAAACTAACTTATTGATGGTGACAGGCTAACAGTAGAGTTTTTAGTCGTCGTACTCCTAAAATTTCATAATAACGACGATCAGTCGTGTGCTATGATTATAAATACTTCCACATTTTAAACTTGGTTTATGTGTACTATATTCTACCATCGATTTTATCTGCGTAAGATCCCACCAGACGGTATTGCCTAGAATATCAAGTATATATTTTGGTTTATTATCATTAAATGAATATCCAAAGTATACAATATACTTTTGAGGGTGTGTTCAGTGCAGTGCACCATTCTCGTGTGGCCTGTCAGGAAAATGATATAATAGGTTAAAGGGGGTTGCCGGTCTCGTAACAATCTACATATACTCGGTCGGCAACCCTTTACTACCCGGCCTGAAGAATGTACAATTCGATTTGTTTACGCGTGACATAAAACCTTCAAGTTGGCAATAATATCACATTAGCATAATAATACGCAATAACACAATGGCATTATAAGAATTTGACGGATGATTCGCATTCGGCTAAATCCTCAAGGCACCGGAGTGACAGTGACGGATGTCGCGTGCGTACTGCAAAGCCGCGGTATAATCTTCGCGTTCAAGTGTTCGCGAAAGAGACAGGAGAGAGCGGAATGGCAGTATCAAATCGAATAAAAAAATCGGCCATGTGCGAGTCGGACTCGCGCATAAAGGATCCTTACCATTATCTATACAACAAGAGAAAAACACGAAAAAAAAACACGTTTTTTTTATAGTATTTATTTTATTTTATGGTAATTTAATTACACTTTCATTTTAGAAATGAATACTCGTATAGAACTTAATCATCATCATCATCATCATCATGTCAGCCGAAAGACGTCCACTGCTGGACATAGGCCTCCCCCAGAAGCACCCAAGAAGACCGATCCTAATAAACTGTTATAAATATTTCAAGTTCCTATCTGAATGCCGTTATTCATATGGAGCAAAGAATGTCAAAAAAATGACGTTCGTTAAAGGGGGTTATGTAAGGGGGGCTCCTTACTTATTAATTTTATTTTGTGTTTAGTATTTGTTGTTATAACCGTACATTATGTATTTGAATATATCAAGTGTATAATCATGGTGGTATCCTGAGGTACAGCCTCGTAACGAACGGACGGAGCGAATCTTATTAATGATTCCTAAAACGGAGCCTTTGATTTATGTTGCGTATCACGAAATACCTGTTGGACATGTAACTAGGAATATTTACGATGGTCTTTCTGTCTAGTAATTTCATGAGACATCATCGTTCCTGGTCACCTGGAAATCTCAGAAAGGACCATGTGGATCGGTCTCATCCCTTGTGCGGAAGGTATGCAGATGATGTTAGTATTCTAGGTCATAGATGTCAATGGTAACTATCCAAAATCGAGAAATCTTTGAGATAGGAATATTTCGGAATATTTTGTATGGGTCTTGCTACTGTCTTGTTTCTTAAACTTAAATTCCTATATTTATTTTGAAAGTTTCTAGACCTCCAACTTTTTGCAATTACACGTCTGTCATCCTGGGCTATCCTGGTTGTCGGCGAAAGTCGAGAAATGAAAAAGATTATATCAGATGTATCATCTATGTGTATTTATCACCTTGGCTGCAATATTGCAACGCTCGTCTCCTCTGTCTTACACGCTTCTCTGAAACAACGTAAGTATTCCTCCGGTACGAGTATCAGCTAAGGTTGTAGGGCAGTGCCCCCAAATTATTGAATTTGTGCCGTCGCAGATTAGTCTGACTGAATTAAGGTTAGTATATATGTAAGTATATATGTGTCGCTTAACTTCAAACTCGGGTACATCCATTCTGCTTTAAGGTTGATTATGTAAAAAAATGTATAACAATCTGAAAGATAATCAACCTTAGAGCAAAATGGAGTTACCTGAGTTTGAACTTAAGCAACACATATAATATAAGCGACTGACTGACTGGTGGAGGTGGTCATACACAAATATCAATCAGAACAACGCTACTATTGTCAAGGCGATAAAGTGCATATTCAGATATTTGTGATCACCTTCAGAACTCCGATATATCTGACGGCGACTAAACATGGAAAGCACTGCTGACATTTTCACAACTGGTTGTTTATACCTATTTAATAACTTTATCGGGACTTCATCATGTGGAAACCAAATACATCGATACCTAGACTTTTGCCGACGTTTTGAATGTACTGTCAAAAGTCTGATTAGCGCATTCCACTGCCACTCTCTTTTCTTGGACATTTGCCAGGCCACACTTTGCCATGCACATGTGAGTTGAATCGATTATTACCCTGTGCCTCCGACGCACATTTGAGTTCATACTAACTTGACATTGGTTTGTTTGCATTATTTTAACAAGAGGAACATCTTGTTTTGAATAAAAAACTATGTAGAACATTTCAAAATTCAATACGCACATGTGGGTGAAAGTCACTAAATATTATGAACGCATCTAAGCGTCAGAGGCACAGGCTGAAAGACGCACATATGCGTCGGAAGCAGTGAATGCGTTAAAGTTTACATACGCGTCCAGTCCCGTTTATTAATAATAATGTGTAACAGTGAAAGTCTTAATCAGTATTAAGAAGGAATTTTTAGAAATTCAGCTCTTGAGATGAATTCGGTGTTAAAATGATGCGTAATTAAGTTTGCGGGGTAAGCTAGTATAGTGAATTGTACCTATATACTACTTTTGAAGATATATGTCTCGGCGTAAAGTTAGTGGGATGGGAGAACAACCTTGGTGATCCAAAAGCCTGAATTTCCCAGGAGCTTTCGGCTTTGCGGACGCTTTCATACGAACTCGTAAGCGCTCGTAAGCAGTCAAAAAGATATAAAAGTAGAAAACCAGAACATAATGTAAAATAGAGACTAAATTTTTAATTTCAGTTGAATAGAAAGAACCACACTTACAGAAGACCACAGCCATAATAGCACTGCTACCTTTCAGGTATGTAGTGCTGTGTTCCTGATGGTGAGTAAGGTTCCCAGAGCTCCAACCCCCCTTAAAGGCCGGCAACGCGCTTTTGACTCATCTGGTGTTGCGGGTGCCTATGGGCGACGGTAATTGCTTACCACCAGGCAATCCGTCTGCTCGTTTGCCGCCTATGTTATAAAAAAAAAGAATAATATTCCCTTCTGAATGCAAACGCAATAAAAAGCGTTTGTCTGAACACAAATTAGAAATTATTCAGAACCGCACCCGATAAAACTTAAAGGCTTAAAGAAAGTAGGTTTGTCGTCTTGCTGTAAAATATTTATGACGAGATACCTGGAAACTGCGTGAAACTGAATAAATAAATAACATAGACTAAATAATACTTCTTAAGATTCGCCGCTAGAAAAAATACGTTAAGTATAGTTGCAAAAATCATCAGCTACTATTTTTGCCGACTAGTTAATATTGGTTTTACAGACAATAAATGTTAATTTTGACCGTTCAACCTTTTGACCGTTTTTATTTATATTTTTTGATTTGCACTGATTTTAAAGTATTATAATACTACTAAATACTTTATAAATTGAAACATATATTTAAAAAGTCGTTGCTTCGGACGCCCAGAGGATCTGGTCACTTATTATTTCTTCATTTAATAATTTGTTACCGTTTACCGTTATTTATAATAACGAAAAGGTTTGCTGTTAGTTATAACTACTTATAAGAAACATCCGCGGAGGTAGAATGGTCATAATGCTGCTATAATCGTAGTTGGGATTGCTAAGCATAGGAAGTGTAACGACTGTAATTCATCATCAGTAACCATAGACATCACAAATTAATCATAGATCAATTTTCTTAATTTTACCAGTACTTAACAATTGACAATATTTTCTTAAGATAACCGCGCTTTTAAGAACATGAAAAATACATTTACTTCATTTTTATTTTTCAAATCAAGTACTATGGAAGAAAAACAATGCATATGCACTTGCCAGGACAAGTTGAAGTCTTGTTTGTTTTGTGGGCCTGTGGGCAGCTAGATGACTTCGTATATCTGTATTGAATTATTTAATCCGTGATGATACATTATAGTGGTTTTCGTCCCTGTACGCAAATATTTTCGTTTTTATGATTTCGCGGGACACGCACATAACATATTTAATCCTGCTGAAAAAAGTATCCTGACAGGAACTAAATGATTTACGGCCACTTAAAAATTAATGAATTAAAACAATAAAATTTTGAAAATAAGGGTAACATCAACTGACCGGGAATCGATGTCGGTGAATTCGATCTCCGGTAAAAAGTATCAACACATTTACGGTAGATGGCGCTAAGCGCATTGAAGGATATGGTTAAATAAAAAAATATGACATTGGTTTTATTTGGTAGCCATAATGGTTTTAAAATATCCAATATTTAGAAATCCCTGATGAAGGTCTAGCCTCTAGCCTCTCAGAGACTTAAAAAAAGGTCTCCCATTAAATGTTATTTTGAACTTTAACTATGACAAATCAAAACTGAAGTTGCCTTGGCAAGATTTGATCCCTGGGCGACTAGAGGCTATGGTAGAGGCCCGTCTCCATCAGTAGCCACTGATGGAGACGGTGCACTTATAAACTTATTTTCAGCCGAAAATCAGGTGCACTGATAAGTTTATAACTATTTTCTAGGTACAGTCAACCAATTTGATGTATTGGACACTTCGTTCCTTGTCACAGTTAAAATCTATATCATAGATTCCCAAACTTTTAGCTAGCGCCCACTAAGGTATCAGCGAATAAAACGGCGCCCACCATCACAAAATAATAGCTATAGTAAGGTACATATTTCATCACTTCTTTAAAAAAACATATGTTCTTGTAACAAAGACGTCTTAACGCTATACGACTTACCTAAGGCAGAAAGACGTATAGGGTATTAACGGGACGAGTTTCTACTAGGGAAATTAAAAAGTCGACATCTCAACAAAAACTACTAAACGGTGCGCCGTCCGCTGGTGTGGAAGCGCCGTAATAAATTTATTTCTACCAATCATTTAAGTTTTTTTTTTACATGTGAGAGCGCCGCCTTGGACAGCATAAACGCCCCCAGTTCCTTCCGAGGCCCTTATCGCACCCTGGAACTCTTCAGCGCCCACTGGGGGGCGGTATGGACCATTTTGGGAAACTATGATCTATATGAAAGACACAAAAGATCTCTATTTAACGTCACTGTGGCAAGGTTCGAAGTGGTCTAGAAATCAAATTGGTTGACTACACCTGAGCTTTGGGCTAAAAGGGTTTTGCTTGGTGGCTGTGTGAATAATGAGGGTAGTATGATAATGTCCCGCAAGACACTGACAGCACATTTGCGTCGGACGCAGGTTCTCATCACCTTTCTCGACAACGCAGACGAGCGGCTTGTAATCAGAAACTTGGTTTGCAATTAAAAATGTTAAAATATGCGGCTAATAATATCTCTACAATTAGATGGCTGGTAGACTAGAGAGCGCTGGTGGCCTAGCGGTAAGAGCGCGCGACTTGTAATTCAGATGTCACAGGTTCAAACCCCGGTACCAATGAGTTTTTGCAAGTTTTGTACGAAATATCATTTGATATTTACCGTTGCTTTTCGGTGAAGGAAAACATCGCGAGGAAACTGGACTAATCTCAATAAGGCCTAGTTTATCCTCTGGTTTGGAAGGTCAGACTAGTGTGGACCCCATGAGCCGTGGCAAAATGCCGGTTAACGCGAGGAATTGATGAAGTATACCTCTTATATCAGGATTTCCCTCTTGCCTCCTTTCCTCTTCTAAAACTTCGACGTTTAAAAAAACTAATTAACTAGTTATTGCCAATAATGTCATCAATTTAGTGGTCGGTCGAATGGGAGCAAAACTTTGACAAAACTTGACATTTCGTAAACTTGCAACATAAAAAAATATGAATAGTCCTAGCAAATTAGTCTCCAATTCAATTGTAGGTATATTAGAACCCCAAAGTAATACGGTTATTTGTATTTAAACTTACGTGAGACATATTTAATAATTAACTAAGAGTGCTGAGTGTCCGTTCGGTTCGCGTCACCGGCCCGTCGCGGACTCTTAGAGCTTGAAAATGGAGGCCTATGTTCTCCGAAACATGTCGCGCGAGTGACTAAATAAACGTGAGTAAATATTAAATACGGTTACTAATATTTTTGTGTGTGGAAGTACGCTTGCTACCAATTGACAATCACTAGTCACCATCGGTAGCGGCGCGTCTGTACAGTGGCCATCAGATATATCAGAGCCGTGGAGGTGGTCACAAATATCTGAACATGCACTGTATCGCCTTGACAATACAAGCGTTGTTCAGATATTTGTGACCACCTCCACATCTCCGATATATCTGATGGCGACTTTACAACGTCTTTCCCACCGGCTTGGCTGTGTGTCAAATACTTTTTAAGGCGGTTTTTAATAGTACTGTCATGTACAAAAACAAAAAAAAACGTAAAGGTCCATTTCATTGTTTTAAAATAAAAAAACCATAGAAAACGTTTTCATAAAAGTACAACCGATGATTTTTCCTAATAAAATCTTTCGATATTAGACGAAATAACTTACAGAAGGCATATTTCACTATCGAACGGGGCAATTTATATAATCCATTTATTCGCGCTACTAACTGAATTATTGATTCGTTATTAATTATTGATTGCCAATATTATTTGTTAGTCTACGAGCCGCAAAATAGAATCTTTACTTGATTACTGTTCAAATTATTCTAGCTCCTTAGAGACTCAAGAAATTCAAGTCTGTGTTTTTGGAATCTAGTTTCAATATTAATTAATACTGAATAATTAATGTAAAGTTTAAGTCTACTAGACTACGTTAATGTGGTTGAAAGTCAAACGCTGGCAAGCAAAGGATATTATGGAACTTAGCATTACATTAATATTCGTGTTTAGTTTTATAGAATAAATTAATTTTAAGTTTAAATTTATTGATAGATTTGCCTATCGCCTATTTCACGAAGATCTGCAGGCCTAGCACAAGAGGGGCGTGACAGTATCTCGAGCAGAGACAGACAACTAGTCCCTCTTTAAATAATATAGTTAGAAAGGGGCAGGTAGTCTATCTCGCCGCGAGTTACTGCCACACCCTTCATGTGCTAGGCCTACTGCGCGCGATAGCAGTTGTATAAGGGCTATACCATGTATAATAAACGTAGATTCACAATCAGCCCCAAAAAATGGCTCTAAAAAACAGCCGCTCGAACAACTTGGGCGGTACATTTAGTTAGTCTTCTTTGAACTGCTGTCAGTGCAAGTGTCAACAATAACTGAAAAGTTATTACTTTATCAATCGTGAAGATTGATATTTAATAATTAGAACACTGAGCTCTTTTTTGTTTGTTTATATTATCTAAAAGAAGATTATAAATTAGCATTATTAGCATAAACTGGAACGTGATAGGAATGTCATTTAGTGCCACAATACAGCTGCAGCCACATGAACGATTTGGTCGCTAGCTATTAGACCACATGTAATGTGCCTAAATTGAAAAATAAAGATTTTTCATCTTTTTGTATTGCATTGTCACTGAACGTCCATAAGTGTGCTAATCAGCTTAATCTGTTGAAGATATTTGCTTTAAAATTGAATTGCAAGATTTCACCGGGTCGTAAAAATGAACGTTTTCAAACAGCTCGTCTGCATCGCTTGCTTGCTATTCTAGACAGAGTGCAATCCCCTTGACATGCACTCTAGTGCAGTGTTGACATCATACCGCCGTCAGCCAGCGGACATCCTGCTTATACGCTCCGAGCGTCCATTTTAAAGGATACTTAATAAGATTAATACGTTTACTTCGAACTAGCTGTTCCCCGCGGTGTTACCCGCGGTTGATAAGGAAAAAGGCAGACTATGTCTCAAACCAGAGTGTCAGCTAACTCCATGGTAATTTTTATTAAACTCGCTCCAGCCGTTTAGACGTGAAAAAGTAACAAACATACACACTCACAAACTTTCGCCTTTATAATATTAGTGTAGATATATAGGCTTTCAGATTCAAAGAACGGCACATGCATTATAACAAACTTCCTAGTAATATCTATACGTATAAATGCGAAAGTAACTCCCTGTCTGTCTGTCACTTCTTCACGCTTAAACCGTTGAACCAATTGGAATGAAATTTGGTATGGAGAGAGTTTGATCTACGAGAAAGCACATAGGATTTTTATACCGCCACCATACTTTAAAGGCCAACGAAGTCGAGAGGAAAAGCTAGTAAATTGTATACGACTCAATAGTAAATAATAATTAGTATTTTAACTATAATACAATAAAATACTACATCAAATATTATGTATTAATTAACTTTAAAGTTGTTTTTTTATTGGGCCTTTCGTTGACAGATTCTGATGTCAATATCGCTTCAGTTCTAACTACCTATTCCTTTCCTTCTTATTTCCTAAATCGAGTCCTATTAACTGTAGTCTGCGTATTTCAATTTAGTTAAGAACCGGAAAGTCAGTAAAACTCATGACAGCCAAACTTTATGAAGCTGTCAGTGGTATGTTCAGATCAGCAGGAATATCAAGAAACTGGATCTTACGTAAAAAAGGTGTAACGCCTTAATTTCGTCTGAAATATGAGTAAGCTGTATTATCAGATATAGGAAATTGGACGAGCAATGTAATAATACTGGCGGCTTTTTTTATTGTTTGTGGGATATGTAACGTACGGGGATTGTTGAGCCACTTGTTCGTAATTTAATAACCATGTCTCCCGATGTTGTGTCTCGTCCCATTAGCATTACCCAGTTAATTAATGGACAGGCAAGTGGCTCAACAGTTAATATGTCACTGATGTACACGCACTTTTGACGACCCGTATATTTTTTCGATGCGGCGCCGGTCTGGTCTAGTGGATAGTGGATACCCTGCCTGTCATATGATAAAGGTGGCAAACGAGCAGACGGATTGCCTGATGGTAAGCAATTACCATCGCCCATGGGCACCCGCAACACCAACAGAATCACAAGTGCGTTGAAGAATGATGGCCCTGGCTTCGTATCCCAGAAGTTGAAGAAGGATGGCCCTGGCTTCGTATCCCAGAAGTTGAAGAAGGATGGCCCTGGCTTCGTATCCCAGAAGTTGAAGAAGGATGGCCCTGGCTTCGTATCCCAGAAGTAGCATTTATTTGTGCGATGAGCACTGTTTGTTTCTGAAAGTCCATGTGTTTTCTACGTATTTAAGCATTTGTATGCATATATACAGTCAGCGTCATATAGTTGGTAGCATCCAAAGCACTCATAAAGTTTGGCATACCATAGAATTTGAATGGTGTACCGAACTATTTGACTACTTTGAATGTTGCCAACTATATGACGCTGGCTGTACCTATAAGCCTTGGGCACATAGGCGCATTTTGTGAGCGTGGCGGTAACGCAGCGCGACGCCGGTGTGGCTAATGTTACGAAATAAGGCACACTTTCGGACGGCAGCGTCCCGCCCCGCTGCGCCACGCTCACAAAACGCACCTAAATATGTATACAAGCCTATATCGTTGGTTGAGTTGAGTAGCTTTACACAACACAAGTCCTCTTGTGCTTACTGTGGGGCCCAATCAATTCGTGTAAGTCTGTCCTGTAATACTTATTTATTATTTTACGTTTCATTTCCTTCCCGTATCCTCTTCACTGGCTCCCAATCCTGGTTATCGGTTCAGCTCAAGGGCGCGTGATATGCATGCCGCTATTCGTCTCTGACAGCTGCATTCGCCGAGCAATTGTGCATTCATGCAACGGATCATATACGTCTCCATCTTTTGGATAGACTCTGTGACTTGGTATTATCAACTATTCTTACGAAAATGCCTTGCAAAGCGAATATAACTCGAGAAATTTATAGTCAAAATAACTGTCACGATACGTACATACTGAAAGACTACGTACAACAAACTCTTAAACCTTTGTATCTAAATCATGATCTTACGCCAACTAAGAAAGGAATTTTGGAAATGAAGAGTCGATTGATCAATAGTTATAAGACATTTTCAAAATCAATATTAATGTATTTTTGGTTAAATAGACCATATGATAAGTTATTCCACGAAAATATGTACGGTGTAACCTTGAGGGGCTGTCTTCAAGTGTGCTAAACCGAATTTGCATGACATAAGACACTTTAGATCTAATAACAGCCTTAAACATGTACAAGAGTTCTATATACGAGAATATTTAAAACTAGTACAATCCATGCATAAAAACCAAAAAAACATATCAAAATATTTGAATTATTTGTGGCTGAACCAGTGCCGGATACATTCAGGAATAGTGTACAATATCTATGTGCGGTTGTGCAATATTCATGCTCCAACCAGCCATAACTCATGCGTCTGTACCTACAATGTGTTTACACGAAAACTCCGCAATAAGATATGAAAAAAGTTCCATCACTTTAAGCATTAGTTGCGTCATAATTTCACGGCGGGTACACATCACGGGTGATGCGGGTAAACTGAGTATTCGCATTGGGCGAGCGAGCTACAGCTAGTCGAGTTGTAGCTACTTTAGTAATATGACCTCAAGATTTACAACAGCTGTATGAATCAGAAGACGAAACTCTTCTCAAGATCAATGCAGTAAATCTGCGAGAATTGGAAATTCTAAGATCCAAAGGCGTCTTTGTAGCTCAGAGAGTGGTGGGTAGTATCTACCTGAGCCAGTCCAGTCTATGTTTAATACTTATTGTTGTCTCTTGGGTTGCTCTTAACTTACTCTCAGATGCTATAACCACGGTTATAGCATCTGAATACACAAGAGTAGTTCTATGCCATTTCAACAAAGCAGTGCCACATTTGTTCTAATAAACTATGCGTCTACCGTCTCCTGACTGACAAAAAACGCCGACCTATCTGCCGTGTCCTCTCATAATGCGATGCAATTTAGTTTAGCATTGCCCAAAAAATACTATGGAGAAGTGAGAGTTATTTAGGTTTGGAAAGGTGAGCATAGATATGTAAATATGAAACAAAATTAGCATCTCGTTTTGATCCACGTGTGATAATTTAGTATATCGAATAGAATAGAAGCGTAAGTGTGAATGCTATTACTATCTGTATGTACGTCTGTGTGTGTTCTTTTCTTTATTTTCTTGTTATAAATGTGTTCACTGTGTAAATTAGTTAATTTAATTGTCAAAAGGTATTTTTTCTCATGTCGATCGTGATTTATTCACCTGATGGCCTCATCGGAAAATCAGCGCTAGTTATTTATGCTGAGATGAGCCCATTTCGTGGCACTTTTTTGAATTGTTTTTTTTTTTTCTGATGTATAATTTCTGTGTTTATGTTTACGAATAACAACTATTATATTCTAAATCCTTAACAAAACTGCTAAATCACACCGTGTACTGCCTTTTAGTGTGGGTTTCAAAGCATTTAACTGCTGATTTTATAAGCTCGTCATGCCACTGGTTTGTATGAGCCTCTGATTCTGCAATCAATTGGACGGCCACAAAGGTGTGTGTACAGAGCCGCAGCCGGTGTCACAACCACCTGACGGCTGAGCCGAGCCGGGTTTGTTTGGATTTTTGATATACGAGGGACAGGACAATTTTCATCTTTAAATAGCATAAAACATAAAATAAGTTTTGTAGAATATTGTCTTCGGTTGCGCGATAATTAATAATGAAATAAAACAACTGAAACTGATTATTATTTAAACTTCATCCCATGACCACGCACGCTACGAAAGGGGTCGATACGTCGGGATGAAGTTTAAATTAGTATACGCAACATAATTAGTTTCAGTTGTTTTATTTTATAAGTTTTATAGGTGGGAAGGACTTCTACATAGCGTGTAGGTATGTGTTAGTGTTACTGCATAATGATTAACCTCTATACCAGCAAGCGATTGTGATCCTTACGTGGTTATTATACGAGTATATAGGATGCATCAAGGATGCATCATTTAGTTAGTAGCAGTCAGAATAACTAAATATATCGTGGCATAATCATATTTCTTTTATAAACGGTCCTTGCGCCATTGTTATAATAACTTTGTAATATTGGGTACTTATCTATGAAACTGGCGTTTTGTCAAACAGTTAGTTCGAAAAAAACCTAAATTTTATATGTAAGCACCTAATATTTTGCTGCTACTAATAATTTGGCGTTGGCTTCGTCAACAATGTGTCAATGTATATGTAGTTTTTGGAACAATTGTTGTACTGAATTAAATGTTCACGGTTTGCACATATACAATACGTAAAACGTAATATTGTCTTCAGATGCTGGGATAATTATTCATAAAATGTAATAACTGAATATGGATAATATTAAAACGTGACGTGTACGCCAACGTCTACACTAGTTAAAAACGAAAATAAACCTCATGTGTCAGCAGTAGCACTTTTGGGGTTGGTGGCGTGGTAGGCTAGGCACGACATCAGGCGACCCCTTAAGGGGTTCTTGGCGTTTAGAGGGTTAAGAATGATAGTTTGAAGAGGTTCTAGAATACGTGTAAAGAGGTTTCAATTAATTATCCAATTAACAGGTTGTTTTAACGTAGTTTTCTCCAAAGAAACATAACAAAATCCAACAACAACAATGTTTAATACTTAAATGTGAAGTACAGTTGAGAAAGGAAGCATTATCAGCGGTAAAAATATCCGTGACTAATTAGTAATCAAAATTTGAGACTTCGATGACGTAAAGAGTTCAATAATCTTTGGGTAGATGTCGCTACACGTCACCAGTAATGACGTATACCAGGAAAGATAAAGTAGAAAAATTTGACAGGTCCAAGCGGTACTCGTATGGCACAATTGGTAGTGTACTGGGCTAGTGATCCAGTGGTTGTGGGTTCGAGTACCGCTGCGAGTCAAATTTTTCTATTTTTTCTTTCGATTTAAATATCGATGATATGCTAGCAGACGTTTCTGCTTAATATAAAAACAATTTGTTAGAACCTTATATAGACGATTAAAAATGTAATGAAATCTCTTTTCGCCCGTTTATTATTCGCTTTTCAAGCCTGTGCACTGGAAAAGTGGTTCGTCTCCATAGATAATATGTTTGTAGATAACTTATCTTTTATGTGTATGAACAATGTGCATAATAGAAGCATAAAAGAATAAGGCTTTTGATCTCAGAATATTCACAGTACTCCGTAAGTGGATATCAGGCCACGCGTGTAAAGCCTGTCGCTCAGGACTCAGCGAGCTGTCTCGCTCAGCTGTAAGCAGGGCATGTTCTACCCGTCACAATGACAGATTGTGACGTAGTCATAATATTCCTATTTTCAATATAATAAATATACCTAACTTAGAATTGACCGCCACAAACTGAACGGCCAAATGTTTTGACATGTTATATTGGACCCGGGTATGTTCTTAAACTACGTCCTACAATGAGAGGTAGGGCACAGCGATGACCATCACGCTTGAATCTGGGGCAGCACAACTGGGGAAGTACCTCCTCCTTACAGAAGACCACAGCCATAATAGCACTGCTACCTTTCAGGTATGTATTGCTGTGTTCCTGATGGTGAGTAAGGTTCCTAGAGCTCCAACCCCCCTTAAAGGCCGGCAACGCGCTTGTGACTCATCTGGTGTTACGGGTATCCATGGGCGACGGTAATTGCTTACCACCAGGCAATCCGTCTGCTCGTTTGCCGCATATGTCATAAAAAAAAAAGATACTGAAACTGTTTGCCGCGAATTAAACATCGCATTGGAGACCTTTTGAGACTGAATGTCGGAATCATCAGAGCCATTTTGAGAAAAAACTATTTATTCTTCCTTTTTTTTATGATATGGAGGAGGCAAACGAGCAGACGGATTGCCTGATGGTAAGCAACTACCACCGCCCATGGACACTCGCAACACCAGAGGAGTCACAAGTACGTTGCCGGCCTTTAAGATCCCAATACGCTCTTTTCTTGAAGGTTTGGATGTCATATCGGTCCGGAAATACTGCACACGACAATTTATTCCAGAGTTTTGCTGTGCGAGGCAGGAAGTTTCTAGAAAACCGCACAGTTGAGGACTGCCAACCATCTAAGTGGTGATGATGGAAGTGTTGTCGTGTAGAGCGCTGGCGGAAGGAAGCAGCTGGGATTAACTTCCTCACGCTGTCCCGGTATTCTGCCAGGGCTCATGGAAGCCTGGGGCCCGCTTAGCAACTCATCCCACGACTACCATCTGACCTTCCAAACCAGAGGGTAAACTAGGCCTTATTGGGATTAATCCGGTTTCCTCACGAAACGTCGTGGTAACGACCTTCAGCGAAAAGTGACTGGTAAATATCATGTGATAACTTATTGGGACAAGCCGGGGTTTGAACCTGCGACCTCCGGATTACAAGTCACACGCTTTTACTTCTAGGCCACTAGCGCTCTTAAAAAAACAAATTCAGCAGGTAAAGTATTTGACAGTATTTTGCTACTTTTTTCCGACAAGACTAACTACTATTAGACTAATTACAGCCAGATTTGACATTAATCTAAACGGTCACGAGTTCATGACAAGGTGATGCAATTTTCAGTTAAAGTGAATAAATTTTATGAATAGGTACCTATTAAATAATTCTGTTTCTATTGTAATCTATAAAAGCGGTTTAGGTTTTACAACCAGTGAACAAAAATCGATTGAAATGACAAAACCACTAAGTGACGACCCTTTATTTTTATTAATTTTGCTCAAATTTTACCATCACTTTATATAACACAGTACTCTTACCATGAGTTGTGACATATGAGGTTTTCGATAACGAAGTATCGAGTTTACTATCTGTGCATCTCGTTAGTACTAAAATAGTACAAGCAGTAGTAGTTATCGAAAACCTCAAAGTCACAACTCATGGTAAGGGTACAGTAGGCTAAGTGATTTAAGTTTACACAGCCTAGAACACAATAGTATTCTCTCGTGTTAACGAGTGCGTGTGTCAGTGGCAACTTGACGGCGTGAGAGGCATTCAGATGCGTGTTGTGCACCAGTGCTGTGCCATAACCATCGCTGCCATGTTCATGGTTAAAAACTTACTTGAATTTTGTAATGAGCTAGCTTTGAAATCGATCACTCGTAAAATGTATGCTAAATAAAAGACGAGTCTTCAAATTAAATATCATCACTAAAAAGTTTTTCGTCAAATACTTTTTTAGGGTCGCCATGTATGGAGTGAAGAATATATACTGTTATTGTAGCTTGTAGCCGGTTTAACTGTTCCTGATATGTAGAGGAAATCAAAGCAGACTACTTCCCTAGCGGGTTCACGGCAATCAAATTGCAAATGTTTAAAAAATAAACTCTTAAATTGTGACATGATTTTTAAATTTGCGAGAAATGGATATTGTATCGCTTAAAGCAATATCAGATGGAGATAAGTTTTTTAAGATTTGGGCGATATAATTTTATATCACGGTTGGAGCGGAACTTCACTAAGCGGAACATGTTTAAGCGGGCACAAAGGCAAATTCGTTTAGTGCAGGTGTGGCAGAAAGCTGCGGAGTTGACCTTTGAGGCAATAAGTAAAATGCAACAGTCAACCTCGAAACTAAAAGTTCTATAACTTAGAAGAACTCGGAACAGCAAGAGCGAAGTTGCACACTTATTTAATAATTATATTGACACCATTTTTTACAATTTATATAAGTAAAATGTTGGTTAAATATCTTATTATGAAAAAGATCATACCTAATAGAGCAGTATAAGAAGGTTACTAACAAGAAGAATTACTAAATTTTGTCAAAAGTGCAAACATAATTTATAAGCTATAATTATATTATAAAATATGAGCTGATTAAATTTATGCAAGCTTTACTCACCTACGCATATATAACTTATATTATAACCATGAAAGTTTAAATCAATATAAAAACAAAGTTTGATCATTGTACAGTCGCCATCAGATATATCGGAACTGCTGGCCATAAATATCGGAACATGCACTTTATCGTCTTGACAATAGAGGCGTTGTTCTGATATTTGTGACCACCTCCACAGCTCCGATATATCTGATGGCGAATGTATCCCTGAAAGAAGTATTTAATGACATATTGGCGAAATATTGGCCTGAATGAAAAGAAATCTCTGTCACTTTCATTGCGCCTGGGCACAGTTCTAATTCAGCGTTGGTCTTGCTTGAAACAAAATGCATGCACTCATGCTTTGCAGTGAGTGACGCCTCAATGACTCGTTTGACATAAAAGTTTTCTTTATTCATAAAAGCTAGTTGGAAAAGTTCATGGTTGATTATATTCACTGGACCGTAATATTGGATTTAAGTTTTATTAATTTTATAAAATGGTACAATGAAATGTGTCACGATGTTGACAGCTGGATTATTAATTTATTTGTATGTCTTTCCCGTTCATGGATAAATTATGTTCCGGACATTTGGGCGGCGTATGCGGAGTCGGATCGAGCCAAAGAGCAGACGCCCTTACGACAAATGAAATGGTGTGCCTTATCAATTTTATTATTAATATACAACAGTCGCCTCAGAATTACTAAATTATCTTTGGAAGTTTCGGGTTGCGACAACATATGTCCATTCGGAATGTGGACAAATTTTAATGAAGTCTAGCTTGGATCAAGGGATAAGGTTTTGCAACGAGAAATTAAGACTATTAAGAAAGGGTAGGAAATAGAAATGGATAAACCGTGGAAAATATGGTGAAGGCATGGATCGGAAATTGAGGTAACTGGTGAACGATAGATAAAATCAAGAAAAGTACGTATGCTGTGTCAAACTCAATTAAACGGGTTAGGGATTTGGGCAAGCCAATCATGATGGTCATGATAATATATGATTCCTTTATTTTCCCCCGTCCATAAGAAATCTTGAAAAAAAAAGAAAACCGTCCAGAACTCAGCGGCCATCAGACAAAGACTCCTGGACATCCCAAATTAATTACCAGAGCAACAAGCATGAAATGACTCCCAAACGGAAGTGTCGCCGCAAGAGCACAACCGTGGCACCACATGCGACGAGAGCTTCCGCCGGAAATGGCGGGCCATTTCCGGTTGGGCGTTGCGGCCGGCCCACGTCACGTCCGGTGCGACGCGACGTATTATCGGAGACGCGGGATTGGGAAAATTTAATTGAATCCCGATACTGTACTTCATTGCTGGGGAATGAGTTGAGCGGAGTTTCCCAAGGATCTAGATTGGGTATCGAGTTTTTCATCGGTTGTGATTTAATAAATAATAGTGTTCTCATCCTTTGGCCTAAGCTGCGTATTCAACTATAACTATAATTTCGTCACTTCACTAAAAGGTATGGTTTAAAAAAGGTACCGAATGTAGATAAAACTTAATTAGGATTTTTTATGTTAAAGACTCAAGTCTGTGATGAATTTCAATTATTAGAGCTGGATTCCCGTTTTTTTTAACACGTTGTTGGACAGTATTTGACATCATCTGTCATAGGCCATAGGAAACAAAAACGTATGCGACGCCTGTAGGCGTAGTGTCCGCCAAAGGTTAACACTAAAATAATTAACCTGTGGTATGCTACTGACTTGACTAACAGTTAAAGTTAAAATTCGGTTAGTTAAACCGGTTTACCAACGATGCATTCCTGAACATGGCTCCAGCTGCAGAGAGAGGAGCGGCATCGACGGAGCAGAAATAAGTGAGTAATTATATACTCTGGGACGCGGCGGTACTATGGGTGCCATTTTGATGTACACTCACTATCAGATATATCGGAGCTGTAGAGTTTGTCACAAATATCTGAACAACACCGCTATTAAAAATTGAAATAGATGACATATACTTAAGAAAAAGCGACGAGGACCCGTATAATTTATTTAGAAGTAGTAGTATTATTAAAAATCAAAGCAAATCGAAATATTTCATAAAAATAATTTGATTTGTTCTTAGTTGAACGCCTCTATTATCAAGGCAATAAAGTGCATGTTCAGATATTTGTGATCACGTCCACAGCTCCGATATATCTGATGGTGACTGGACAGAGGGAGAAACCTGCCGGCTTAAATAACCTTCCCTCTGTTCAAACGTTTTTCAGGGCTCATTAAGAATAGGCCAAACAATACCGACTATATAGTAATATCCATTTATTACTTACAATTCCTAGTAAGGTCAAGGCTCTAGTGTTCGACGCTGTACCAGTGTTCCATCGCTTGAATACCTAAAAGATAAAATTAACCACAACCGCATTTTAACATTTTTAACTGTAAACGAAATATTTTAAATTTTTCTTTTTTTTCCCAAAACCACTGTAGCTCAGTTAGTGGAGCAATGGGCATGTATGCCAGAGTAGAGAGTTCGAGTCTAGCCCGGGGCAGTTAAATTTTTCATTTTACTTTTGGCTTTATGTCTAAGAATTATAGTTTCGTTGACAAACGTTTCTGCTTAAAAATAATTTGTACAATGCTTTATTTTTTACAAACTGAAGCCAGAATACGACATAATCCATCGCTGCCTCTATAACAATCATAGAATTGAACGGCGTTATTGCAATATAATGGAAACTCTGATAGAAAGTCATCTTAAAGGTGACTTTACTTTGGTTACCAGTCCTGCTATTATAAGGTCATCTTGTGACCTCACGACATGACGCGGCATAAATTGTGCTCGTATACAACATCACCTTTACAAGTGCCAAAAAGGTTGGCCTAAATATATGCTAGAGCTTGCGCTGGTGACACGTTTTGGTGTTTGTATTTGTTATCTATGGCGGCCATTTTGGGACTTACTTGTGTACGAGGTAAGCCGGTCCGGGGTCTTCTAACTTTTCCCACTTTTGCGCCTTAACCTTTTGCAATATTTTTTTTTATGTCATGGATTTTTATATTTAACCCTTGAAAACAGGGTTGGCAGTTATAGATTTTTTTAAATTGGCCTTTAAAAGAAACACGTATCTGTAGTCCTACCACGTTAACATAACTTAGTTTTACGTCTACGTCGTTACGTGAGAACGATACATTTTCACTACTTAATAAATGCTTATAATGAGACAAGTACCTATTTATTCTTTATTTAATTACTAATTATGCCTAGAGATGTCAGGTTCTTCGTTCACACCTATTTTACATAATAAACATGCCAATATAATATGGCATGAAAGCGTTGGGACAGTAAAAGCAATTTGTAAAAAAAAAAGTATTATTTGATATTTACCAGTTGCTTTTTGATATAGGACAATATCGTCAGAAAACTGGACAAAGCACAACACATTTCTAATTGTATATCCATTTAGTCTAAACCTGACCGTCTAGTCCAGTGGCAGGAAAGATAATTTTATCTGTGGGTTCACAAGATCAGGTTGATTGGACCCTGGGCTGGAACCGAACGGAATCTTTAGGGCGCTACAGGAAAAGCGCTATGTCGAAGAAGACGCAAGCCATACCTTTTTTATTTTTTCGCTTCCGTCCGCCTATAGTTGACAACCCTGCCGAGCTGGTACAAATTGATGGCAGCCACAAAGACGTTCACAGCGAACAGGCTGTAGTTCTTCGGGATGATGACGAGAGAGTACCGGGACCAGATCAGCCCGGTGGCGGCGAGGGATGTGAGCTGGGGCACGGAGAGCTTCTCCGCGGGGCGGTTTATGTCCCCAAGACCGCCTATTACCAGACCCTGTAATTATACATGTCAGAAATAAAATATGGAAATGACTATTTTCATTATTAAAGGCTATAATTATACCGATCCGCTCATGCCTCGCAAGGGTATGAATAAATATATAAAATGTAACGTGTACGCCAACGTCTCGACTAAGAACGAATATATACCTCATCTGTCAGCAGGAAATTTGCTTTGACAGCGTCCGCCAAAGCAACTTCAGGGGTTGATAGCGTGGTAAGCACGACCTACTATTATACACGAATACTTTAAGGGTTTTTGGCGTTAAAATGTTTAAAGCATAACTCACCCATTTGAAGGCAGGAGCCCAAAAGAACACTGTTTTTGGTCCTATAACAAAAATGTACGTAGTTGGTAAAAAACACTCAAAAGTGCTAAAAGGTCTGATTTAGGAAGCGAAAAAGCTGGTGCTGCGAGGTTTGTTATTTGTATCTATTCAGACAATGAGTGAATATAAATAAGAAATCTCGATATATCAATTATGTGTCTAATTAATTTAGCTCAGTGATCCAAAACGCGACGCCAACAGCTATCTCGATTTAGTAGGTATAACACTCTGTCAGGTATTACAAGGCGTCACAGATCTGCCTCCAGGCTGTTTAGTACATAATTTAATTCACAGAATAACCAATCGTTCAAACTGTTGTGAGCAATGTTATTACTACTTAGTTACAAAAGGATCAACTCACGTGTAATTATATCGCACTAGGCAGCGGGCAGCAGTGAGTGATACACCCTCAACCTGAGCGGTGTGTCGTGACTCAGCTTGAAAATGAAGCAGAGCTTACCCGAAACATGTCGGGTAAGCTCTGGTCCTAGTGCGACATAATTACATACACGTGAGTTTATCCGTTTGTAATTCAGTAACCAATCATTCGTCAAAACCTTTGCCCTCTAGAAGACTATCTTCACTTATTACAAATAAATGGGGACGTTTCGGGGACCAAATTGTCCTCGAGCTTTTGGATGAAACTTCGAGACTTCGGTTAAATTTATTTATAATAAAGTGTAAAGATTGTGAAAGTTTAAATCAGCATCGTCACTTATTCCTTTTTGGTGATCGAACTAGTGAAGTCTGCTGTCATTCACCAACGACGTTATCGGTTTGGCTACCTACCTCAATCTCTAGCTACCTATTAGCCACGGAAGTCTATTGTTATATGTCCATAGGCCTCCGCCATAGATCACCACAAAGAGCTATCTTTAGCACACTGCTGTCGCGATCCGTACGAGGTCATCGACCCGTCTAACTAGTTCATAGCCGACCCACACCGCGTTTTCCTACACGTGGTCCTCTAGGACTTTTCTTTTTTTTATGACATAGGTGGCTAACCAGAAGTCGGATTTCCTGATGGTAAGCAATTACCGTCGCCCGCAACACCACTTTGGGGTTGGAACTTTTCACTTCAACTGAGCAATTCTACGAGGGTTTCTACATTAAAAAGAGTTAATAATTAATCAGAATATTTACTTGAAACTCACCAGCTGGATGCTCCCAAAGCGGACGAATACTGTCTGGTACAAATTTATCACACACGGCGATGATATTCTTGTAAATCGCAGACATTAACTCGGAGGTAACTATTCTACTTTTTGATCTTATACCTTCTAATAGGTAAAAAGATATAGAATAGTCACCACAGTCAGTTTTTTATAAGTTTCCACTGTTCCTTGAAATCAAAAGAACATTTTGCTGTTAGTACTAAGTACTAGTTTTTAACTAAAACCAATACCAAAAGTAAATCAGATTGGTTATTTTAAATTGGAATCCGTTATCGAATAAATACAATCATATAAGCATCTTGTATTCCGTAACAGCTGCTGTCAAGAACACGTTTACACTGTAAAAACCCCATGGAGTTTCTTGAAAAGAGTTTATTCATATATGCTTCGTGCTGCTTCTTTTTGCCGGGTTATTTTAATGGAACTATAGATATAATTATGCTTAAATGTGTTTTTTGCAGAAACTGTTTTAGCAGTAAAATATTTTAGTAGGTACCAATAAAGTCCGCAACATGCCAAATAAAATTTTGTCGTTGATATCGCTTCTAAGCTGTAAAATGTTAACAAAAAAAAAATATTATTATAACACATGAGATTGACGACCAGTCTGGCCTAGTGGGTAGTAACCCTGCTTATGAAGCCGATGGTCCTGGGTTCGATTCCCAGTCAGGGCCTTTATTTGTGTGATGCGCACAGTTCCTGAGTCATGGGTATTTTCTATGTATTTAAGTATTTATATGTATCTATTTATTATATATATCGTCGTCTATAGTACCTACAACACAAGCCTTACTGAGCTTACCGTAAGACTAGGTCGATTTGTGTAAAAATGTCCCGAAATATTTATTTATTTATTTATTACCAGCTTAAAAACAAATATAGCTGCAAATCATGGTAGGATTATTCTATTAAATTCTTTGCTTTTCTACAAATAACATTATGACAAAGGCATTTTGTGAATAGGGAACTTTTTCGTTATATCAAATGATAAGACCTACATGCATACTGAAAGGCTCAAACAGAATTAACTTCGTACATGAACTTTACAAAACAACCAGTCAAAGTGAAATGATAAGTTTCAAGCCAAGTTAATTCAATTTAAAGGGTAATTCAAGCTAAAGTAACAAAGACGTGAAATTCAAGATAGTCTAATCTGTCTGTCCGGGTCGTTATGGCGGTAAACAAGTTGGTATTCACTAAGCATACTTAAACAAATATAAATATATAAAGGACATCCTTACACAAACTGACTGAGCAGCAAGTTGATGTGGGTACCTACTCGTGCCCAGCCTAAATACTTATAGTTGGCAGACAATATGTTAACTGTATAAATACAAATACTTAAATGCATAGAATCCATTGAACAAATAAAAAGGTTGACTCACGTTACACAGGCCCGCGTCCGAGCCGAGGACACCGTCACGACATTTTGTATGGAATGAATCACGTGACCACCGAGCCGCCCGAGCCACTCGGTCTGGGCACGGGCCGGTCGTGCGACGGCCGTTACAGCTATGTAGAAAAGCTCTGCTCGGCCCGCTGATGGGAAGCCGACGTGATGTCCACGCGATATCGACTGGCGTTCCCGGGTCCGGGTGGTCAACAGTCGACGTGTAGGAAGGGCGACGGTGTACCGTGTGTCATCCTTAACTTCATCACACAAATAAATCTCTTTGAACTAGGAGATTTCAGTTAAACATATATGTACCGAACTTAATCTGTGTAACGTAACCTACGAAGGCTCAAAGTCACCCAAAGGGCAATGGAGAGGCCTATGCTGGAAGTTTTTCTGCGCGATCGCATCAAAAATGATATCATTCACAAAAGAACAAATAAAGTAGCCGATATAGCCTTCCAGATCGCTAAAGTTAAGTGGCAGTGGGCGTACATTGCACGAACCAAATGGTCGTTGGGGCGTAAAGGTTCTCTAGTAGAGACCACGTACCGAAAGTAGCGTGGGCAGGCCTCCCCACAAGGTGGACCGCAGGAATCCACTAGAAACGGGTGGCGAAAAACCAGTCACTGCGGGTCGCTTTGGGGAAGCCCTAAGTCCAGCAGTAGAGGTACTTCCACTAGTATGATGATATTTAAAAAGCCCAAACTAGATAAAACGTTCGAGAATTTTTTTATTCTTACTAAACAGGTCCACATTAGGCACTTTGCAGTCCTTACGAATTTCGGGGGTCAAGTTGTACTGGAAACATGAGTAAAGTTGAAGGAAAATGCTCTGTGAATAATGTGGGCGTTTGCGGCCGCAATAGGCTATAACCTAGGTAACGGCTAGATCTGCGGATGCTAACAATTGTAATGGTCTCAGCTGTCTTGTTATGGTTACAAAACTGCCGACTTACTGCTAATACCAGGCATTAAGTCCATAACGTCCAATGCCACAAGAGAAATGAGAAAATGTATAATAGACAGCATAATAGTTAAAGTTACTATAAAATGTGGTTACCGTACGGATTGCGAAGACAGTTTGGGTTATAAATGGGGAGAGAAGAGATGACAGGGGGTGAGATGGTTTTTCATGGCAACCTAAATAATGTATTCTTTTTTCAAAAGGAGCTATAGTCATCATCCAAAAGTTTCGATCCAACAATAGCCCCAAAGCACCCTTGTATAAAATCCCAACTCACCCCAATCACGGGATGAGATGGGCTGTCCTGCTATTCTTTGTTTGTATTTATGTTTATGAAATTAAATCATTAAAAAAGCTACAGAAGACCACAGCCATAATAGCACTGCTACCTTTCAGGTATGTAGTGTTGTGTTCCTGATGGTGAGTAAGGTTCAATGCAGAGCTCAACCCCCTTAAAGGCTGGCAACACGCTTGTGACTCCCCTAGTGTTGCGGGTGCCCATGGGCGATCGTAATTGCTTACCACCAGGCAATCCGTCTGTTCGTTTGCCGCCTTGTCATAAAAAAATACACGCGAATTACGCAAATTCCTAGGGTTACTCAAGCGATAAGATTAGTCAAGCGGACCTCAGACTTCCATGAGCCACGGTGAAATTCCATAACAACGCGAACTTTTAGTGAGTTTTAAATGAGAGTGGAACGCCTTAGTACCACTGCAACTAACGCAAGAAACTGTTCAAAGTTTCACGACGCTGAGGTTTTCGTCGCGTTGTTTCATTAAGCAAACAAGCAACTGATTTATCTCAGGAACATGTTAATTCAATCGAGAAGCTGATGGAACGTTTTACATCACGAAGGAAGGTAAGTTGCGTCTTTCTCGATCAGACACTTGTAAAGTTAGTTGTAACTTAAATTTAAACTTCAATTTAGTAAATACATTTGCCGTGTGGTTCCGGCTGACTAGAATAGCACCACCCCATCTCCTCCCGCGGGTGTCGTAAGAGGCGACAAAGGGAAAAATCCTACGGACGGGCAGCAGCGTCCGTCGAAACCCAATCTACAGCTACTGCGGGCGCCAACCCGCGTGCCAAGCGTGGCGAGTAGGGCAACTACCCCCAAGATGATACAAGTCATGTTTCTGGGAGGCCTATGTCCAGCAGTGGACTGCATACAGCTGAAATGTATGTATGTAATGTATGTATGTAGTAAATACGAAAACATAGACACGAATGCACCACTAATAAAAATTGGTTAGGCAAATATTTGCTCATCCCGTCATAGATAAAACTCAGACTAACCCATAAATAGAGAGACTATATAGAAGAGTGGATAACTTATGTAGATGGAACCAATACTTGTAGTAAGACTTCTACACGATCTTATAGCTGCAAAAACAAAAAAAAGGCAAATGTAGTAATTCTTCCACCTCGCGATGTCAGGACAGGTCAAATAGATAATTTTCCCATCTGGAACCGTAAACGCCAGAATTGTAAATACCCTGGATGTTCAGGAAAAACTTTTAACTGTGCCTAAATAATTGTTTCCTTTTTCACACTGAATATTAATTAATATACAATATATTAAATTAATATTATATTACAGCATGAAGTTCTATATAAAAACTCAAATAAAATACCGTACTTTTTAGAAACCGTCTGTTGATTATTTTATTTTTTCTAAAGAAGCAAACACCCATAGTTATCACTATCACATATAATTTTATTTCTCAAACAAAAAGTCATGCATTGTTGAACCTTATGTTATGTGGTAATCGACATCGTCGATATATATAATACGAATTATCTAGCATGCAGTTACAGTATTTTGAATTTATGCAATACATGGCGTGAGGTCGAATCGGCCCCGTATCGCAGTGAATGTGTTAAGCTATTGAGTACTTTGGCATAGAAACACGAGGTCCATGCGGTTCCAATGCGCACAAACTTATTGCAGAAATTGAAGCCTCTGGTGTCAACTGGTGAACCGTCTTTGTCTGGTTCTTGTCGTCGACTGTCGATTTTCTCCTGTCACTGTTTTTTCCTGTCAGTCTTTAAATTTAGTGTCGGTCATTCCAAAACATGTCAGTCAGCCTGTACAGTCAGAGTCTGGTCAGTACAGAGGTTAGAAACCCCGACAACTGGTGACCGAAGAGCTGTCTGCTTCCTCGCACAAGGCCGTGTTGATAATTGTAAGTGTTAGATTAAGTCTAGGGTAGTTAAGTAGTTATTCTAGCTTAGATTCAATTTGATATTAATAGTTATATTAAATTAGAAGTGCAAAAATAATTTGCTTGCTAGCTAGTTACCTGGTTTCCCGTACGTGTTACAAACCAAACGTAACTGAACAGACTAGCGCTAATTCTATTTATCTCATAAGTTTTGTACCCGCAACCTCCCACGTCTCGGTCCGATCGGTACCCGCGGCACGTCGCACCGTAACAGTATCGGATTTCAGGGCTCCGGTGCCGATGGCTCAAAATTTGATTTAGTTATGATTTGGACCGGTTGCTTTGGATTATTTATCAGTGGTGTTGGGACTACATGTATTACATGTATGTATGTATGCATTTGGACCCGGGTATGTCCTTAAACTACGTCCGACAATGAGAGGTAGGGCACAGCGAAGTACCATCACGCTCGAGTCTGGAGAAGCCCAACTGGGGAAATACCTCCTCCTTACGGAAGACCACAGCCATAATAGCACTGCTACCTTTCAGGTATGTAGTGTTGTGTTCTTGATGGTGAGTAAGGTTCCCAGAGCTCCAACCCCCCTTAAAGGTCGGCAACGCACTTGTGACTCCCCTGGTGTTGCGGGTGCCCATGGGCGACGGTAATTGCTTACCATCAGGCAATCAGTCTGCTCGTTTGCCACCTTATGTCATAAAAAAAAAATTGTATTCTAAGCAAGGATTTCGGAGCTCCGAAGCTGATGGCTCAAAATTTTATTTAGACCGGTGTTTTTGAGTTATTTATCACTACACCCCGTTAACTATCTTATGCTCAGTTTTGGGGCAAGTGATTGGACAGTTACGATAATCTAAGTCGATAAAAAATTAAGTTGACTTACTTACTCAATAACATGTCAAAAGATCTTGGGTCCGATTTTTGAAATAGTCACCAAGTGATTTCCATAGAGAATGAATGAGAATCTCTATGAAGATTACTCGGTGACTATTTCAAAAATCGGACCCCAAATTGACGATATTCGATATTTATAATTGTCGCCCTCCGATTTGACTAAAAAGAGGAATGAATGTGTCTCTATAGCTTTCACTAAAGAAGAATTTTAGCTTGACAAATAACTTTTATAGATAAATGTGAATCGACTAATTATGTGAAGCCAGGGATCGTTACCGGTATTCTTAATACTGCTTAAAAATTAGGTATAACCGGTTATAGTTGCATTTCGCTATTTATATCGATAAAGCTCAGATTAGCGGTATAATCAAAACCGATATTCAAATATATTAGCGGTTTTGCCAATTGACAGCAATACCTCTATTTAGCACTTTACCCCTAAAAACTATTACCGGTAATAGCCGTCAGTGTCAATATACTCGAGTCGTATGACAAACTA
Organism: Grapholita molesta; assembly: GCA_022674325.2. NCBI lineage: Eukaryota > Metazoa > Arthropoda > Insecta > Lepidoptera > Tortricidae > Grapholita > Grapholita molesta. The sequence continues at coordinate 4,068,131 of CP053121.2, read as the reverse complement.
ATTTACTTATACAGTATGTAGTTGACACTTCAGCCAGCCATGCACATTGTCAGCGGGACCCATAGGGGTGGCGAACCTAAGCCCAATTAAAACAAATGTAGATTTATCCTATTCAAAACATGATTGAAAAAAATATTTGTAGTACTTAGTAATAGTAATAAAAAATACTATGTATGTATATTCCTTGGCTGAATAGGGGTGTTGACACATATTTAATTAATAGCAAAATTAAGTAAAATGGACAAATAATTACAAACATAATCAAGGCAAACGCGTAAAAATAATTAAAAATATATGTTGACGTGATTCAGAGGTCATAATTTAAAAAGTATAAAATTCTGATTGTATATGTATAACCTTGGTACGATTAGATTTCTCACGTTTTACTGAAAAATAAAATGCAATGCAACTATATAACATAAACACAAAATCTCTCGGACTCAATAGCAAGGAAGCAGAATTAACATCTTTATACCCGAAGTCCTCACCTGGTAATGGATAAAATAAATAAAAAACCTTATTTATTGGTTGCCCAGAAACGAAATAAGGAACTAACCAAAACATTTTCAAAGAAATACGGCTGTAGCATTTTTAGGTATATATACTTTCGTGGGAATCAGAGATGTTTAAAGAACCAACGTTTAATATAATTCCTATTTATTTAACATAAAAGTAATAAATTAAGTAAGTATAGGTACAAATACTTCTCAAGTGTAGTGACAAGTTGACAACCCTGTTCCAACACTCATAGTTCTGTCATAAAATTATACATGAAATGGCGGCGCTACCGCGAACAACGATATTCGTAAATTTCGGACGATTGTCTCTGTCTTAAGCCTTAATTGGAGTAAAAGAGAGATGCTCTAAATATACGAACTTCGATGTTCGTGGTACCGGGCCTAAAGTGATCAAGTATGTCTTGTCATTCAATAAAGATTTTGACAGCCATATCTTAGGGAATAAGGGATAATTGATTAACAATTTGTAAGAAATTATCGCCTTAACGACTTTAGTGCTGGAATAATATAAAGTACCTATTTTGCTCGCAAAAAAAGCGTAAGATGTATGAAATCCTGCGGCGCTTCCGTCTTTCTCGAGCGAAAGCAAAGACCATTTTACCAAAAACGCGTAAGATGTATGCAATCCTGCGGCGCTTACTGTTTTTTCGAGTTGATATAGTTTGTATTGGAGAGATATCTTCGATTTTTAGTATATTACTTCATTTTTTTCATACTTTTTTACCGTTTAAACCTTCCCTGAGTTACAACAAATATTTCGAGACCAAAATTAGCCAAATCGGTAAAGCCGCTCTCAAGTTATAGCGTGACCAAGAGAAATAGGGGTTCATTTATATATATATAGATAGATAGATTACAGATATAGTGAGAAATTATTTTCCTTCAGAAAAACTCGTACCTCGATCAAAATAAGACGGCATCCGTACTATCAATTAATGATTGTATTATATGCATGACATTTTCATATCCATTAATATGAAACTTTATTGTTTAATGCCAAATATAATTTTTCAGTTTGACGTATAATACTAAACAATAAAGTTCCATATTAATGGATATGAAAATGTCACTTATTTAATACGATCATTCTTGGCAGTTCGGAGGTCATCGTATTCCGATAAAGATCCGAGTCTTCCCGAAAGAAAATAATCTCTATAGTAACCATTTAGTAGTAATGTTTAATTGACATCTTATCTTTCAATTGCAATGAATACCGGTATTTAATACAGGTATTTAATATCATAAATAGTCTAGCCATAGGGGTATGCATAAAAGCGAAATGACAACAATACCTCTAATTAGAATACAGGTATTCTTTTATTAGCGGTAATAGTCTGTCAAATTTATACAGGTATTTAATAAAACCGGTTTTACAATCCCTGTGTGAAGCAACATCACTATTTTAGATTGCCCCCAAAATGAGCATTAGATAACGGGGTGTATTTATCACTTCAATGGTAAGGTCTGTTGTAGCTGTTGGGAATACATACATTTTTTATTTATTCTATACAAGGAGACAACACAAGCCTTCTTAAGATTACCGTGGGGCTCAGTTAATTTGTGTAAGTCCTGTAACATTCATTTTATTTGTATGTCTCTTCCATACACGGAACAATGGTGTTCCGGACATTTGGGACGCGTACGCCGAGTACACTAAGCGGATGCTGCCCCTGTCCATATCATGGGACGCGCACAGAGACAGCACCCGCCATGGTGTAAGGACTATTGAGTTTGAATGGAATCTAGAATGTACTAGGCTATTGGATGGAAAGGATGGACTAGCTACTGGGCTATTGATTAAAAAACCGGACGCCTGCCTAATAAAATGGTATACAATTTTATTTCCAGCAGACGGTGACTCGCCCTATGCGAGATGGGCCCCCATTTTATTTATTATTTATTTACCGCTAATCGAAGGGAAACAAAGTTTACTAATTAAGTAAGCTGGCTACGGTATGCTATCAGCCATCTTGAAATATGCCTTCAAATTAATCGTGTTGCTGTCCTTCTTGGGCATAATTTAAATTCTAGAGTTAGTTATCACCTTGTGAGAACATTCCCTTATCAACCCGGTCGGGCCTAGCTGACTTTCTTGCTGGAGTCTTCTCAGAGGCCTAGGCTTAGCGAACCAGCGACAAAACTTCCATTAATTTGATATCATTACACACCACTCAGATTCGGTTGAGACCGTCTCAACTAATCTCGCTGGAAGTATTTCCGGACCGATATGATATCAAAACCTTCAAGAAAAGAGCGTATAGGGATCTTAAAGGCCGGCAACGTACTTGTGACTCCTCTGGTGTTGCGAGTGTCCATGGGCGGCGGTAGTTGCTTACCATCAGGCAATCCGTCTGCTCGTTTGCCTCCTATATCATTAAAAAAAAAGCGAAAACTCAGTATAGTATTCCATTGGTACAAACAAGTCTGTTGAGGAGCCCCCCACTCAGTCCGATGAGACTCTAATGAGCCGAATGGTTGATAGAGGCTAAGTCGGGTTACAAATAAAAGAGTTAGTTATATAAGTGCATAGAGCTTGTAACTTATCTCTGGAACACAGATTTCCGTTGACGAGCTTTACAATGAAACGGTTGAAGTTGCTCCGGCTTGCCAAACGGGACAACTAATACCCCGCCACTACTGAAAACAATCATTTTGGACCCGGGTATGTCCTTAAACTACGTCCAACAATGAGAGGTAGGGCACAGCGATGACCATCACGCTTGAGTCTGGAGTAGCCCAACTGAGGAAGTACCTCCTCGTTACAGAAGACCACAGTCATAACAGCAGCACTGCTACCTTTAAGGTATGTTGTGTTGTGTTCCTGGTGGTGAGTAAGGTTCCCAGAGCTCCAACCCCCCTAAAAAGCCGGCAACGCGCTTGTGACTCCCCTAGTGTTGCGGCTGCCCATGGGCGGCGGTAATTGCTTACCATCAGGCAATTCGTTTGCTCGTTTGCCATCTTTGTCGAAAAAAAAATTAGCTGTGGTGTTCAGCGTGTTAGCTGAATCAATGAATTGATATTTACAGTTCAATCAACATGTCATTCTCCTCGATAGCACGGTCAGTCGAAGGTTTCGATAAGAATCAATCGGGTTAGAATCGATTCAGTGTAACACATCGATTGTTTGCGTCGACTCGGACAGAAACGTAGATTGGGCAGTGACGCGATTATTGAGTTGGCGATCGGTCCATCTGGAAATAGGTAAGATAAATCAGACTCGTGTGTATTAGACAAAGAAAAAAGCTTTTTTTTAATTTACATGATTATGATTTGAAAGAAAAAAAAAACAACACAAAACAAAAGACCATAAACATGAATTTAAATATACATTTTTGCCACAAAAGGGTCACAACTCAGCATTGTAGCTGGCAAAGCCAGCGCTGTTCGTCCGTGGTGACCCAGGTGTACACCGTTTGCGAAGAAGCTGTACTGACGCGATTAATCATACACTATTTATAAACTTTATAAACAAAACTAAACTAAAATACAAAAAAAAAATTGCTGCCAAGATTTTCAGGGTTGGGTTGAAAAACGATTCTATAGACAAAATAAACTAAGGTACTGTAAACTGTGTTTTTCAGAGACCAAAATGATACATCAATTGCAAAATCTCTGTACTTATATAATTGTATACTTTTTACGAAACCAAAAATGTTACTGATTTAGGCGATACATTATTTAGAAGGCATGTATTTAGTTTTGAGATATCATTTAAGTATCCGAATATTTTTTTTTATCAAGGTCATATCGGGCCATGTTCATCCATTTCTAGTTGTCTAATAAGCGCACTTTAAACGCTTTCAATTTTGTACAAAATAATGTTTTAATTATTTACGTAGGTACTCGCTCAAAAACATATTAACCAATTTTTTCAAAATAGTGTACGAGTACAGATAAAATTATATTTCATGCTCTGCTTTTGAGTGATGAAAGTTTACACGGATGTAAAAGATTTAGTTATGAGCGTTCTGGAGAGATTTTTCGGAAGACAAGTATAACGAAAAAAAAGTAAGTTCTTACACAATGCGACTGGAAAATAAACTACTTCCATCGATTTCTGTTTTAATCCTAAGTTCCGAGAAGCAACCATTGAGCCGCTCACAAAGAATGCAAATCTTCCATTTTCCGAAGTTTTGTCCGCCGCAGTCTCACACCTGAGCTGGGGCTTTATTTCACTGTTATTAGGCAAATGGAAATTCTTTAAAATTGTTTTGAAAAAAAAAATGGTTGTTGACCAATGAATGGATGATCCTAGAAGACACTGGAGCTTTTTTATTTAAAGTTGTATAGTCAACTTTTTTTATATTTCGAATATTGTGTGCGGTTTCTACTTTCTCTAGTTTCTTCGAGCCTGATTTTTTTTTTTTTTTTTTAGGAGAAAAAATATGTCACAAGCTTTTTTTTTCCATTCCTTTACTATTTTTCATATATTTTATTTGGTGGTAACGGAACAGAAGTAATAAAAAGTGTATGAAAATTTTGGGACATATTTTTTCTCCAATTAGGCTCGAAAGAACTCATGATTTTGAGTAGAAACCACACAAAAAAATCCAAATAGATATAAAAATACTTTAAATAAAATGAAGAAACTTGTTTCAGCTTGAAATAAAACAAGTCAAAAAGGATTATGTCGCGTATATATAGGTGAAAAACTTAGCTTAAGTACCATGGGGGCGATTTTTGTGCTTGACTCGTGACATTTTAAACTCTTTCAGTAACGAGGAAATCCTAAGTACCTATTTTAGAAACATGAATGATAGAAATTAATATCGGGTATCGAAACTATGCATTTTGTTCATAAATAATGGTGAGAAATTTTTGCGTGCTATTATTTTCGCACGCGACATTTTTTTAATTCGAGTGCATGACTCTCAAAAATTGCCCCCATCTCTATGTAGTTGTGCAGAGAATTAATACGGAACTTACGTTAAAATTTGAATATAGAACGCTGACATGCGAGTTCACACGCGCTACTACTAGGGTTATTTTAGATAAGTTTTTTACCTATACTAATTTCAAATGTATTCCGACTTAATTTATTTTTAAAAACAAAAACATCTTACGACTACCATGCATGAATCAATGAATATTTTATATAAAAGTAGTAGCATAAGTTAGGCATGCTTTAGCCAAATTATAACTTCATGATTATGACATTTATGACAATAATGACAAATAATCAATAACTTTGTCTAAAGCATGCGGTTACCATTTTAACTTTGCGTGTGGACAAATATGTAACTAATATTACGACCTACAAAGTTAACAGGAAACATAGATAATAGCGCCATGCAGAGATGCATGTTTAATTTTGTGTTTATGACGATATATTTTTCTTTTTTCATTGTTCCTCCAATCTTCTTAATTTGTTCGTATAGCCGTAATATACTCTGAAATTAATTCTCAGGTCACGGTGACCAACTGTTATCCGAGTTTACACATATTTTTAATTTTTGGACCTTAGCTTAGATGGATTTGGCTGTTCGTTGTCAGTTATCCTCGCAATAATGACTCTTACTACTCGTATTTACGTACAGTAAAATTGTATAAATATTTATGCCCTTGACAGTACAATATTAAAACATGTCAATACACTCCTCTTATATAAACATCCATACTTAATATTATAAATGCGATAGTAACTCTCTCTTTGTGTCTGTCTGTTACTTCTTCACGTTTAAACCGCTGAACCACTTGGGATGAAATTTAGTATGGAGAGAATTTGAGCTACGAGAAAGAACATCGGATAATTCTTACATCCCGCAAACATATTTTAAAGACGGGCATGCCAGGCTGACGTAGTTGCGAGGAAAAGCTAGTAGTTTATATTATAGTGTTAAAATATACGAGTATGACTTTATAACCAGTGCTTTGTCACGAACAATATTTGAGAAACAACATAAATTTTAATAAACCATAACGCCAACCCAAGTTAAACTGAGTAAGAATAATGAAAAGTGCGCTTTCGAAATATAAAATCCACCACGAAGTATGATTAAAGGAAAGCTGTTGTAATAAACTTAAACCTGTACTCATATAGCATTTCAAATACGAGTTTTCAACGATTTACATAAGAATAAACTAAAACCACATTTCAGACGATAAACCAATAAGCTTGTACGTCGAGGATATCAAACTCCTTAAACCCTTTCGATGCGGAAAAGGTTGTTTTACCCTGTACTGATTTGATTGTGCGCGTGGTGCTGGCTGGTTGAGAATAGCACCACACCATTATCTCCCAGGGGTGTCGTAATAGGCGACAAAGGGGAAAAACTGACGTATGGCTAGCAGCGTCCGTAGAAACCGAATCAACAGCTACTGCTGTGGCCAACCCATCTGCCAAGCGTGGAGACTATATGGCAACTCCATTTTTTGACGCAGGGAAAATGCATTTATGCCCTTAGTGGAACTGCGGCGTTTTCGTCTTTGCCGTTTACGGGGGATGCCATGTGGTCGCAAGCATTTCACTACGACATCCCCCTAATTTCAACTCTAAGATGATACATGTCATATTTGGAAGAAGCCTATGTTCAGTAGTGGACGTCTTACGGTTGAAGGGGAACTTTTGTACGTCGTATAGTTTTTATTTTTTTAAGAGATCCGACAGAGAACAGGAGTCATACCTAGATCATAGCCTCTGGGCTACCCTACCCTCTGGAGTTAGTAAGCTGAAGTGGCAGTGGGGTGGCCACATCGTTCGCAGAATCGACAATCGTTGGAGTAAGCGGATTCTTAAGTGTAGTGCAGGACGCCCAAAAGCTAGAGCGACGTCATCCGCGGGGTGGCTGGCAAACGTTGGGGATGGCCGTAGCATGGATCGTGTACCATGGCGTGCAGCCGTAAGCAGCCGTATCCTGTTGCCAAATATTTAAATATCTTATGACAATTAATCTATGGAGCATATCAAGAGCGTATCGTACATAAAATAAGCTTATTAAATTACGTCGCTCACTGAACCTGTTAAAATACTCGAATAAGGATTGAGTTGGAAAATGTACCGCAAATACGGTACGTATCGGAGTTAGCAGTTTATTGTGAGCATGTTTGCGGGACAAATACGGTTTTCTGGTACGTGACTCCGCCGCTTTGAAACCGTCCGCTGTACTCGATCGAGAAAATATTATTTTTCATTGTCTAAGAATAAGTGAGGATACCCGTAATGTGTTTCAATTTTGAAACAGAGGAAATTGTTTTAAAACGGAAAAGATTAAACTCCGTAATAAGTGAAATAATGAAATATCAAGTAGGAGCAAATAAAATTAAACTATTTTAATTTCCGCCTTCCTAATGCGGACAGCTAAGGAATTAAATTCGTTCCCTTCGTTTGTATTACCGGAGAGATATAATGGATCTTTTCAAGGCAAAAGAGAATAGGCTGTTGCTGAACCAGCGTGCTACACCCTCGACCTCGTCAACACTTACCATCAGGTGTGACTGAGGTCAAACGCTGGTCAATCTTGTATTAGAAAAAAAGTTATGAGAACTGGAGTTGTATATCATAGCCCAGGGGGTTAGCAAGCTGAAGTGGTAGTAGGCTGGCCACATGGTTCGCAGAATCGACAATCGTTGAAGTAAGCGGGTTCTAAAGTGAGGGCCATAAAAGAAGAAGAAGAAGAAACGTTTATTCGAGGAATACGTACAGAATTACATACTTAGAACTAACAGACTAAACTAGGGTGCCACAAAATGGTCCCGACTCAGCATGGTGCTAACCTGGGGAAAAACGCTGGTGAATCAGTAACCAGGACGGCAAAAGGCTAGGACGACGATAATTACGGGGTGGCTGGCATCCAAGGCAGGACATAAAACCCTGAATATTTTTGAATTACGTGTATGTCTACTCTATTTAATTCAGAATGCAACAACATAATATCCTATTCTAAAATTAGAAATTTACATTTTTAAGCGTCGATTAACGCCGTAAAATATTTCTTTATAAACCGCGAATCATTTTAATCAACGTTTCGTAATAAATATAAAGCCTCTGCTATAAAACTCGTTTATTAAAATACCCTATTATTACTTCCTCGCTCCCATTTATGACATTGAAATTATCTCGGGTCGATTTTCGGCACCATAGGGTTTACTGGGGTCTTAGTGAACATTTAATCCAAACTACTTTAAAGCATTATTATAATTATCTTCACAGCGAATTGGCTAGAATACTGACAAGCAAACAGAGATTTATATATGGCTCAATTGCAGAAATTTTATACCTTTTGTACCATAATTTTCTCAGTTTCGTTAAACAAATGTATGGTTAATTGTTGTATGGAATCTGATAAAAGGTTCCATTTTTATCAGTATTGTTACAAAGTTACCATACATAATGTATTATTAATTGATGTGACGAAACTGAGAAAAAATATGGGACTACATATTATATACAAAAATTCTGAAAATGAACCATACACCAGTTTTTATTGTATATAATCAGTAAAAAAGTGAATTAGGCGAAACCTTTTTATAAGCTACCTATAAAATTTTGAAAATAAAAAGTCTAGAAACATCATGGTCATCATTTTACCGTCTATCGCGCTCTCCATCACTTTCGCACTTACGTATTTGTTAGATTGATAGAGATATTGTGACAAATCATAAGATAGATAGTCTAAATCAAAAATGGCTTCCATCAATTCTGATGATTTCGCCAGGTCACCAGTGTCAAAGTGATTGGAGCAAGTCAATCGAAATAACAAGTTTGCTCTTAGAGCATGCCAGTGTACGGTAGTAGGCCTTGCGGTCTGAAAAGTGGTAGCTGGACTTTGCAGAAAGCCACGAGGCGATCGAGGAACCGGGATTGGCGGTGGTGGCCAAATAGTGGTGAAATGCGTTTTGAAATCAATTCTTCGTTAGATCACTGCATTTGAACAAAAAACAAAAAAAATTTTTTCAAGACGACTTAGCCATTTTGAGGTTCAACCGTCAATCGAAAAATCATAAAAACCTGAGTATATGGATAGCGGAGTTGGATGAAGTGTCAAAAGTATCTTATTTAATCGACGATTTAAGCCTTCTTTGTTTTAATTTATGTCGTTAGTTTTCTTCGTCGTTTTTCTTTCTTAAGAATTAGATGTATCTGTGTTCTTTAGAATAAATGGGAAGTACACTGGAAGACGTATGGAGGACACGTTCGCAGTAAGTACGACTTGTTCTTAATTCCACTGATCACTTACCTGTAGACGGGGCAGATAGGTCAAAGGTGAAATACGCGCCATTAATTTTCTCACGCCTCCACATTATTAGCAAGACAATCGCCTCTGTTTAAACAATAAGTTATATGTGTAGTCTATAATCAACGAGATACATTTTCTTGATTCTATAAAAACCACTCATGTAAATTACTTATACTAATATAAACTATGTCTCAGGTAAACACGTGGAACTGTTATCTCGTTGTGCTTAGTTTGTGTATTCTTGTATAGTTTGTTGCTCGTTATTTCCTATTTCGATGCGTATATATACAGTATCGCATAATGTAACAAAAATTAATTTGAACATTCATACTGGACGCATCCGAAAACCTTTGACGTGTTACCAAGTTTAGCCCCTCACTATATACCACGTTCTATTAACACCTTCACTGCGGCATGGGGTCGATTCGACCTCATACAAGTAGGTGTTAAGTGCGAAGTGCCGTATGACCCAATAGGCGATTAAAACGCAAGCTTCCTTTCCGTTTTGCTGTACACAATTTTTCCAATTAGTCGCACCCCTTATATGTGACCTACTTATCTTCATACGGAGTCCTTGGGAGGTTGTCCCCGCCTTAATTCAGACTAATTGCCCGGCAAAGAATGCCCGGGCTGAATGCCAATGTCTTGTTATGCTTAATTCCTAATGAGATCTAATGCCCAGCACACCTGCGTAATGGGCCCTGTATCTTGATTAAAATGTAGTGGTTAATTACGTGTATTATAATTTGTGTTTTACAAACTGCCGATTTAAGGTATTATCAGGCAATTTAACGTGTAGTGGGTTATTTATAGATCCTGACGTGAAAATGCCTTGTTTTTCAACATTCGATTAGTCATTTGAAAACGAAAGAAAATTAGAAAAAATTGACTCGCAGCGGGACTCGAACCCACAACCACTGGATCACTAGCCCAGTGCACTACCAATTGTGCTATGCGAGCATCGAACCAGTGGTTGTGAGTTCGAGTCCCGCTGCGAGTCAACTTTTTCTAATTTTCTTTCGTTTTCAAATATCTATGATATGCTAGCAGACGTTTCTGCTTAATATAAAAACAATTCGATTGGTCTTCTAAACCTTAGAAGCGATTCGTGAGGGCTCTGTCGGCGCGGCTGGTCAACACCACAGGGGACCCAAAAGCTGGTTCGTACCTCCCTCAGCATAGCGTGACTGAGGAATTACATCCACCCCACAGAAAACGCAATCAAATAGCAGTAGCATTTACTCATACAGAATACTTGTTCCTACCGGATACGTATACGTAACGGGTAACAACTATATAACTATAGGCGTCCATAGGCTGTGGTGACTGCTATTCAGGCGGATCTTACGCTTGTTCGCCACCGTCGTAGTAAAAAAAAACTGAAAATCATCTTGATAATTAGCAGAAAACCTAATCAGTTTATCTACGCATGGTCTAATAACTTTTCGTTTAATAAACATTGGTACACATCATGTAGTACAAATTGTCACATATTATTATATTTATTATGTACGGAAAGTCTGCTTAAACCACCCGGCAACCTCACATAATTAATAACAGGTAATTAACTAAAATAGGTCAGGATCAAGTTAATAATGCATTATTCAAGAAGCAGGCGGGCCCTACATATTGTTATGCCACCGTTACATAATAGTTCATTATTAAACAACAAAGGTACCGTCACACAGTGAAACAACTAGTTAATAGACAATGGCTGAAGAAAATGAGCTGATGCGGCCTTTGTGCTTATTGAATGCAGAAAAAGTTATTGGTAATATAATGAACAGTATTCAAAGCTGGTGTTTAAAAAGTATTATAAACAGGATTTATTAAACGTGCAATAAAATTCCTGCTTACTTATTTAAACCTGTTAAAAAAATGCACTGCTTTTTAAACCGACTTCAAGTCTTTGTAGTTTATTTACTTTAAACAAAGTCGCGCTTAAATTTGAATGATAATTAGGGTTGCCAACTATTTTTGGGGGAGTTATAGTATTTCCCAAAAAATATATGGTAAAAATATAGTACACCGTAAAAATTATAGTACTTTAAAAACAACTCTTTAGTTTGGGGTAAATCATGCTAAATTACTATAATTACTATAAGTAATAATTATTTTAGAAGAACCCCCAAAATATAGTATTTTTGCGTACTATATATTTTTTCAACAGTATATAGTACAGAGAGTCGAAATATAGTAAAATACTATAAAATATAGTACGGCTGGCAACCCTAATGATAATACTAAAAATAGTTACGTACACAAAAATTACCCTTACCCTTAAACAGCCAATGGGGCGCTACATAATTATAATAACAATTAATAACATCCAACTTTTAAGCCTATGGGTATTAGTGTAGCGTGTGGTTAGTATACCTATGTATGTATGGGTGTTCATGACAATCATGACACAAGATATGGCGCTACTTCAAGTGTCTGTACTACTACTGCAACTCATTTTTTTTAGGATTAGAAATAGTGCTAGTGTCGTGGGGTGATTTTTAGGAAAAAATATAAATAGTTAAAAGCTGTAATTTTCGCCGCTTATTTTCTTGACCATAAGGTTAACAATGGAATTTTAATCTTATTCGTGAGTTTACTACAACATCGCTAAAAGAACCAGCCCAGTAAAACGCTGGTCAGTCTTGTATAAAAAAAAAAATACTATTTCAGTCACGGACGTCCACTGCTGGAAATCGGCCATTCTTATAGATCATAATAAGCGGCATGGGGGATTTAATGCCATAATCGACACGCTTGACAGGCGGGTTGGTGATCACAGTACGTTTTACCTCTCTGAAGGACGCTACTGCCATCTGATGGTACCTAGCCGCAGTTTCGCACAACACCCGAATGTCTACGAGAACGCAGATACTTAAATATCATGAATTTAATTGGTGATGATCCTTACACCTTTAAAATGAATAAATCTTTGAGTTTCTTTGAGTTATAATATAGACCCTCAACGTCAGGCAGGTGGATGGTGAAGGGAATTCTCGAGACCATCAATTAGTCCATTGTAAGCTGATCTATCGTCTGTTTATTGTCTCACCACTCGCACAATAATTGACGCATTATTTCGCCTACATTCGCTTTTATCTAAATATAGAATCGGCTAGTCTAATATGGTCGGGTTTATGTCATTTGTCACAATATCTGTTCTAAGTTACGGTAAGCGCGATAGCCGATAAAATGACAATTATGCTTCGTACTTTCTTCAGATTATATATATATTTTTTTTGTTCATTTACGTTGTTTAGTGTGTAATATTGATAGCTTATTATGCAATGATCTAACGCAGAATTGTCCAGCTAATAAAGAATTGATTTCAAAACGCGTTTCACCACAATTTTAGTATCACCCGTCAGACCCGGGGTCGCGGACGCCTCTTGACTTTCTGTAAAGTCCAGCTACCACTTTACAGAACGCAAGGCCTACTACCAAACAACGTCATGCTCTACGAGCAAACTTGATATTATATTTTACTCATTTTTTACTTTACTTGACACTATCGAAATCATCGATTGATTTATTGATGGAAGCCATATTTGAAAAGAAGAAATTATTTAGAACAATTTTTTTATTATTAACACAAAAATAAAAGATAAAAACATAATAAAGATACTAACTAAAAACTAAACTATAAATAGAAAAATTGACCTAGGTCCTGGTCATTTCCGCGCTGGATAGCATTGCTCATCTGTTGAGCGAAATAGTGGCCAGCCCTCTAGTCACCAGAAACCTCTACAAGACGCGTCGATATCTCATTGTAGAGTCGGCGCGCACTTGGGCCCCACGGCCCCAGGGTTTCAACCTTAAACGCCGAAAATATGTAAGGCTTGTGGTTCTCAGCTGAGAATGCAGCCGCACCAGCATCAACTTTGGTGCTCGAAATATGGGACGGCGCCAGACAGAATATTGTACTTGAAGACGAAGTCACAGGCAGGTGCTAGTATAGAATATATAGATCAGGGACATGTGGCAATATTTCACGCCGGTATTTAATACTCACGCCGTCAATTGGATTTATGTCCAAACTCGCCGACGTTCCGAAATTTGATTTGGCGGTAAAATTGAATGATTAAGTGAAATACGTCGGGAAATATTTTTGTTTCTGTAAAAATATCACGATGCAGACAGCTATGATGCGATATTCTGGGATAGCTGGGATAGGATTGAATATGAGGGTAAGATGAAATATTTATTCGTATGCCGAATCTTACCCCTCTCAAAAAATCTGTTTTTTTTTTCTTACCATTAGAAAAAATAACATAATAAATAGGTATATAACACATGATCGATGTATCAATGTCCGAGCTGAGTGCAAGTTTTTTATAAATTATATGTACTCGTAGTTTTCTTGTTAAAATCATTATCATGGTTCCATGCAACGGATCTTAATTTAGTTATCTGATACCGCGAATGTCGAAGGTAGTAAATTTTGAGCATATTCTCTTTTACTCCAATTAAGGCGTCATGAGAGTGACAGAGATAATCGTTCAAAATTTACGAATATCGATTATCGCTGCCGTAGAACCTGAACATCAGACACGTAAGTTGATAATTCCGATTTCTTCCATATACGAGTACCTATTCAGCAAATCCCGTCACGTCCCAAAATTAAGAGTTGAACCTTAAAGTTGTATAAATGCAAACGAGCAATGCATACTTATATAATTTCTTAGACAAAATGGCTAAGTTAGACATATAATATAATGTAAGAATAACAATTAAAGCGTATTATAATGGGGGGCTCGTAAAGGCGAAAAGGATCTCACGTTAGAGAAATCCTGGGGCGCTTTGGACTAAAACTGTTAGTACAATCGCATCTGTAAATATCATCATCGTTTAAGTCGCCCACTGCTGGACTTAGGACTCCCCGGAATACTTGTATGATCTTCAGGGTAGTTGCCATATTGACCACGCTTGGTAGGCGGGTTGGCGACCGCTGTTGCTGTAGATTACGTTTCGACGGACGCTGCTGCCCACCCGAGATACATTTAATCCTTATGGTTCTGGGTTCGAATCTCAGTAAGGGAATTTAGTTGTGTGATGAGCACAGATATTTTTGCGTCGTGAGTGTTTTCTATGTTTAAGTACTTTTATTTCCTATCGTTGGCTGAGTGTCCACAACACAAGCCCACTTGAGCTTTTCGTTGGGCTTAGTTAATTGGTGTAAGAATGTCCTGTAATATTTATTTATTTATTATTTGAAAATAAAACGTTGTATTTTAATTTCTCAAACACGCACTTCAATGTTTACATTATAGTCCTTATTCTTGTGTAGTGCTGTGATGTATGTAGTTGCAGGTTTGACTAGGTGAGAGGCACAAGAGGTCGTTAAGGTTGACATTGCTGGCCTAAGACCGCCAAGGTCCTCTTTTTTAATTGCCATTCCACATAGTAACACAGTATCATGGAGATTGGCCTCACTAAATAATATTGGTGTTTTTATAACATTCTGCCACTACGCCTATCGTAAACAATAAGTAATAAATTTATGGTACACTTTGCTGTTATGTTTTAATCGGCATGTTTATATTTATTATTTCTTAGAATATTACTTTCATTACTTGGAGTTTTTTTAACTATTGTATTGCATGTTTGAGAAAAGCACTATACATACCTCGGCGTCAAAAAGGGTTGTCGGCCTCGTAACAATCCGTCTACATGTACACGGCCGGGAACCCCTTACTTCCCGGCCTGTGCAGTAGTGTACTATTATTTGTTGTTGTCTCATACTTCTGCGGTGTATGAGCTGTAGCTAAGGCCGTGGTAATTAGTTTATCCTGGCTATTAATATTCCGGGACACGTACCGCCGCGCAATCGGATTAGGCTTATTACTCAGTTTTCGATCCCACACGACCCCCGATTGGTAATATTTGCATGTTTTTCGTATACTATTTACTTAGGTTTAGGGTTTTTGAGTGGTTTAGAACATCTGGCGGTTTGAGATATGATGGTAAATATATTTAATGAGTTTAATGACAAAACGGTTCAAACAAATCATCAACCGGTTTTTTTATAGGTACTATACAGTATCTATTTCACCGCAAAATTGTAAATACCGATAGATTACCTATTTAACTATAATCTAACTAGCGAGGTTATATATAATATAATGCTATCCTGAAATAATTGAGCAATATTATTTATATTCCAATTCCTAAGGGAATTTTAAGAATAATTTCAGTAGGTAATAATTATGTACAATTTGGGTATTATGTTTAAATCATAGAACGCCGTGGTATATGATAAAACAGAATGAAAAAGTGATAAAAATTATAAGACAAAATAAGTTTCTATCGTAGTTTCATGGACAAACTACCATATTATTGAACCTTCGAAGACTACTTTTATTAAGTACTAGCTTTTCCTCGCGAATTTTTCGGCCAGCCATGCCCGTCTTTATAGTGTGGTTGTGGGATAAAAATTATCCAATGTCCTTTTTCATAGCTCAAACTCTCTCCATACCATGTTTCATCCCAATTGGTTCAGTGGTTTAAGCGTGAAGAGGTAACGGACAGACACACAGAGAGATTTCCTTTCGCATTTATAAATAAAATAAAGTTATTTTAAAGTACAAAGTATAATTTGTGTCCACCTTTAAAGGTTATAAAATTTGTGGGCATCAGTAATAACATTGGTATTTGTGGTGTGTTGGGGCGAAACCTTAATATACCCACACAGATAATATGTTTCTGACCCTCAGTACATGTTCGTATTAATATACAACCCGCAAATACATTTGAACACAACTACGAACGAATATAATTATTTTATTGCAGATTTTGATTTGCGTTGCTTTTTATCGTGTTATTAATTGTATACAGTAGTGAACTCTTCCGGTACAGCAGCGTTGGAAGGCTTCCGACTATGTGGATCGACAATCTGGTCAGAGTTGCGGGAAATCATTGATTCCGGGGTAGTACAGGATCTACCAAGCCCACTGATGCACGAGCAAGTGTTTAAAAAGAAGATTTAAAAGTAACTATTATATGTATACAATTTTTTATACTAGTGTCTATGAAATATTATTATTATATCTATAAATATTACATAAAAAAAACATGTCCTCACGTGTTGAATTCAGTTGATCTTCAATACTATTCAACTCTTATGTGTATGTACAGTCAGCAGCAGAAGTGGCTATGCGGTCGAGGTGTTCAGAATGAGGTCAACGCATCACTATTGTCAAGAGAATAAAAGCGCGTGTAGGTCATTTTGAACACTTCACCCGCTCAGCTACTTTTGCAGCTGACTGTACATAGACGACAGGTTTGATATAGTAACCCTGCCTATGAAGCCGATGGTCCTAGGTTCAAATGGGTGGGACCTAAGGGTGTTTCATATATAATATTTTAAGTAATTATAAGGTATATTGTTGTTGTATATTATATACCGGATGCGGCCTGTAATAGGAGCAAAAATTTTAGAAATAGAAATAGAAATGGTTTATTCATGACAAATACAACAGATAAAAACACAAAGTAAAATTTGGACATATAACGACTTGTCATGAAAGGGTCGCAACTCAGCGTAATGCTGGCAACACCAGCGCTGATCTTCCGTTGCGACCCCTTGGTGAAGACACGGCGCAGTAACGCCACACGATCGCACATACTAATTAAATGAGTTTAACAATATAACACAAAAATTATTTAACTATTAAATTATTTAAACTAAATACAAATAACAGAAAAAAACTAAATTAAAACTAAACTATATGACAGCAAATTTAGGGATCGCTTCTACACCACGAATGTAACAACATTTGTTCTACAACTTAACACAATTGGGTAATCTATTACTTGTGATTTTTTCAAACAAACTAAATAGTATTTTCAATGAACAGCATCCATTAGTCTAGTTGACGTTTACTGTCAGCCTACAAACTTCATAGTTTTCGCCATACATTGCTTGCTCGGAAAATCTTTTTTTATTAATATTTATTTAACTATAAGTTATCTTCAAAAGTCGTAGGACAAATGTTGCTACGTTTGTGGTGTAGAAACGATGCCTAAAGTTAATGTTCCTATTACAGGCCACACCCGGTATATTGTTGGCTGAGTTAGTACTCACAACACAAGCCTTCTTGAGCTTACCGTGGAACTCAGTTAATTTGTGTAAGACTGTCCTGTATTTGATATTAATATATGATGTTGGTAATGGTCAATTATATAATATTGTGCTTAGTCTATGGAGTTGTGCCCGTATGTCAATCGGTCGAAGGAACTACTTCGGTCTTTTAGTTCCTTTGCTCATTTAGTTCAGTAGGTTTATCAGTTCAGTAGGTAGCTTCGCGACGTTGTCGTCTATCCTCTGTCATCGTTCCTCGTTTCACTCGCACAATAGTGCATTCGTTCCGTGCCGCTCCTACTGAACTAAAAGACCGAAGACCGATTTAAATATAAAGAAAGCAACTAGTTCGTTTCGGTCAGAGTTCGGAATTCATTCTTTATAGTTCACAGCTCCTGACCGGCACAAGCCTATTAGTAACTGTCCATTGCCAAAAGCTAATTAAAGGATCAAAAATAAGCTTACCAATGTTACTAACGGACAAAAACTGTTAATTATGTGTACTGCTATCCCAAAAACCATTCACTCTCAATTTGCCTTATCAACTTCCATTGACTGATTGAGTGACCGTAATATTTATAATTTCAAATGCTCAGTGAAATAAAACAGTTGTAAGTCGTCCAAAAATAGCTTGACTTACGACATTCTTCCACTGCAAAGTAGAACGTCAGTACTTACTGGAACAATTTTCACATTATTGCAGCCTTTTAACGCCTCAAAGAGCCATAATCGGAATTGCAATTGCAATTGCAATTGAAATGGAATTGAAGCTAAAAATTTATTCTGTATTTTCACACAGCTCTTTTTAATAGTTAGGTACTCATTAGTGTTTTAAAGTAGGTAACATCAAGGGAAATGTTTAATTGTCGTCATCACAAAACATCGTGAACTTACAGTGAATATATTTGAAAACGATATTGAAATTAGTAATAATAGAAAGATGAAAAAAAAATGGAAATTATAAAACACTAGGATTCTTTCCAGGCCGACACAAGAATTTTAACGCGATTACATCCCGTTTATACGTAATTTGAAAATAATGAGTAAAAATCGTGAGAGTATAAATCTGTATATCTCTCCCGTACACGGAATGGTATTCCGGACATTTGGGAGGCGTACGCGGAGCCGGATCGAACCAACGCGCAGAGGCCCTTTCGACAATTTAATGAAATGTAAGGGGTACTAGGCGGATGTTGCCCCTGTCCGTGTCGTGGGACGCTCACAGAGACAGCACCTGCCATGGTGAAAGGACTATTAGTTTAACGAAATCTAAAATGTACTAGGCTATTGGGTAGAAAGGATGGATTCGCTACTGGGCGATTGAATAAAAACCGGACGCTTGCGGATAATTAGTATTACAGAGTATGCCTAAATAAAAAAAAAAAAAACAAGAATATTGTCTGAAGTTTCCAGAACTTTTACGGAAATTTAAATTAAGTTGCCATTAAGAGAGTTTAGTGTAAAGTTTCAATGTCACAGATGAGACTGGGTATCATAGTATTTAGCTACGAGTATGATATGTGTTGCCGGCCTTATAACTATCCTACTCGGCCGGCAATCTCTTGCTTCCCGGCCTCTGTAGTAACGCTAATACTATTTTTTTAATGACAAAGGTGGCAAACTAGCAGACGGATAGCCTGATGGTAAGCAATTAACGTCGCCCAAGGGCACCCGCAACACCAGTGGAGTCAGAAGCGCGTTGCCGGCCTTTAAATGGGGTTGGAGCTCCGGGAATCTTACTCACCGACACACACACGCGACACTACATACCTGAAAGGTAGCAGTGCTATATATTATGGCTGTGGTCTTCTGTAAGGAGGAGGTACTTCCCCAGTTGAGCTGCTCCAGACTCAAGTGTGATGGTACTTCGCTGTGTCCTACCTGCTCTCATTGTTGGACGTATTGTGTGGACATAACCCGGGTCCAAAACTATTAATATTTTTTTACGCTGTCTAAGTGTTATATAATTTGTGAAATTTAAAAACTTTGGAAACTTCTCATTGAAGCATTACTAGCTACGATTCAATGACTATGCTTGTAATTTTTAACCGTTTGGAAAAGTCTCGAACAGCTGTGGCTATAAGAGCGAAACGAACACTTTGAAACTTATCTGTTGGCTTACTTAGCCCATAAACGGCCAGTTAAAACTTTGATAGTTTATTTTTATTTTTCACTTAGCAAAACTACAAGAAGTGACGTTGAATATAGCTTTTGGTGCTGTAAAAGACTTTGTGTGGATGGCGTTTAAATCCTAGAAATGTAAATACTTGGTCAAAATGTTGTTCACTTTAAACAGAGACAGTACGAGTATCAGGTGATGTCCTTTTCTTACGCTAATGTCTGTCACCTCAAAAGAAAAAAAAAAAAAAAATATATATATATATATTGCAGGACTTTACACAAATTGACTGAACCCCAAGGTAAGCTCAAGAAGGCATGTGTTGTGGGTACTCAGCCAACCAAGTATATAATATACAAATACTTAAATACATTGAAAACACACACCGGTCTGGCCTAGTGGGTACTAACCTTGCCTATGAAGGCGATGTTCCTGGGTTCGAATCCCATTCGGGGCATTTATTTGTGTGATGAGCACAGATATATTTGTTCCTGAGTCATGGGTGTTTTCTATGTATTTAAGTATTTATATGTATCTATTTATTATACATGTCGTCGTCTAGTACCTACAACACAAGCCTTACTGTGCTTACCTTAGGACTAGGTCGATTTGTGTAAGATTAGTTAATTATACGCGGTTAAGTCTCGTTCATGTATAATATTGTGTAAGATTGTCCAGAAATATTTATTATTTATTATTATTTACATGACTCAAGAACTGTGTTCATCACACTGCCTTTATTGGGTAAGAACCCAGGACCATCGGCTTCATAGGCAGGATCACTACCCACTGGACTAAACCTTTCGTCGTCTATATGATTATATGAATTTAGTTTTTTCTGCTTCTACTAACAAAGTATTGCTTGACTATAAAAGTGTGATTTCGTTGTCTTCAGCATAAAGTACTAATTACTACCTATGAGATATATTGCTGTATTCTAGTAATCTAGTATTCTACCTTCGGTTTTTTTATCCTTGCTAGCCTAAGCAAATGTCTGGGCCACAAGTTTTTTTGTTAAGTAATTTTTTTTCTCCACTCAACCCTATGACACAGTCACTTATAAAAAAAAAACATAATTATCTATCTGTAGCTGGAATAGTTTATTTTCTTAAAACTTATTCTGCGGTAAGAAAAAATGTTCTTTCTTTCTCTGGAATATTCCTTGTAAGAAAACAGCGCCTACTCTAAGCCACTCAAGACCTGTCATAAGCCTTGCCTCGCCCAAGGAGTTAAGGCAATTATCACAAAATAAATAGTACTTTCCGCCATACACTCAACTTGAGGGTACACTCAGCCCCATTATGTGGCCTGGCTATTATTCCCGGGCATTGTCGAAATGGCAAAACCTTGCCTTACTAATGGAAGGGTCAAGTAACTTGTAAATACAGTACCTATTGTGCTAAATAATCTATGACTGTGTTAAAGATGCTGATCCGACTGTGCTCCGAATAAGCCCTTCATGAGATTTAGGACGAATTTTTTTGCCAAAAAAAATATTTCTTTCATGAAGTATAAATATTACAAGATACTAGTAGGTTACTGTACTGGCTATACTGGTAGACTGGATAGAGTTGATAGTAAGTTAGACCCTTTCCAATAAGCCGACAATACTGGGTTCAAATCCCAGTAAGGGAATTAATTTGGGTGATAAGCACAGATATTTTTTCCCGAATCATATGTATACGTATTTAAGTATTTTTATATTATATATGTCGATGGCTGAGGACCAACAACACAAGCCTTCTTGAGCTTACCTCGGGGTTCAGTCAATTTGTTTAAAGATGTCACGTAATATAAAAAAAGTCATTGTCAATTGAGGCGACATGGGCCATTCGCCTGTCTATCACTGGTACAGCCGACGTCAAATATATGTATACACTTTTGCACCATATTACAAAACATTAAGGTGCAAAATTGTAAACATATCTTTGACGTCGACTGTATTATCTTAATTCAATTAAAATTGCAATTAATATTTAATGCGATAAATTTCTAACCAACCGAAGGCTTTCAAAATAAAAACAGACAAAATCATGGAACTCAAATGCTTAGCCCCTTAAAATCCCATGAGATAAAGTTTGTTTATAATAAATATGACTGTCAGTCAAACACGACCCTCCCGTCGGACTGCAACCTCTGAAACGGGTGAACAGGGATTTGGGAGCAATTTGACAAAATATGCTGCAAAGACCTTCAGTGTATAGACGCAGAATAGCTCGATACCTATTTTTATAATGGACTGCCTGTTGTTACAGTTCATGGTGATAATTAAAAATTAATTAAAAAAATAATGGTGATAAAATGCCAAATAAAAGGTTTCTTAGTAAGTATGTAGATATTACACTCATCATCATCATCATTTCAGTAAGATGTCCACTGTACTGCTTGATATAGGCCTCCCCCAGATAGTTTGTCTTATTTCATTATCAGTTGACATAGTCGCTACGCTTTGCAGGCAGGTTGGAGACAGCAGTAGCTTTTGATTCTGTTTTGACAGGCACTGATATTACGGCACCCGTGGGAGAACAGTGATGCTTTTACACTCCGTTTGAGCAAGGTCGCACCTTAATTTACATAATTCCGTAAAACTAACTCATAACCTCTAAATACTTAAATTTAAATTCGAAATAGACCTTTTCATATTTTGTTAATAAATATGTGTAGAAAACGCAAAATTATTTAATATCATGAAATACCGTGTCTATATATTCCGTCAGTCGTTGCAGACAAATGTTTCATCTCGAATTCATACTCGTTAAAACTAGGAGATGGTCGGTTGATGGTTTACCATTAGGTTAATAGAAGGACGTGAAATATTACTACAACTCGTCATCATCATCATCAACCGAAAAACGTCCTCTGCTGGACAAAAGCCGTCAATCATTTTGACTGAGACCGGTCCTGTCCGCCCGGGTCCGAGTTTTCGCTAACCTGACCAGATAATTGTTGGCGTTCTACGGAACCTTTCTGCCTCGCCGATCAGCATCAGTTCTTTCTTCAATCAAATCTGTGGGGATGTTACTTTAGCCGGCGGTGTTCGGAGGTAATACAGACATACTATATTCGTGATCAATAGAAAACGAAAATAATGTAAACAAATATGCTGCCTGACAACTAAATTTCTAAGCAAAAACATTTGATAGCTGACAAAATATTGTTATTATATTCGTTTGCACTAAATATATAGGTAATTATCGCATATTTGAACTAAATAAGAACCCTAAAATGTATGTTTTGTACACAATGAAAATCAAACAATGCTGTTTTTTTTTAAAGTTGCGTAATATCGAAGCTGTGAAGGTAAATGGGTTTGTTTACATTTATTACTTTTTCTATTGACTTGAATATACTAAATACATTATTCCCAGTAGGTACTTTAAGTTCACCTTATACCATATTGCCGTGTGATGCCGGCTGACTAGAATAGCAGCATCCCATCTCCTCCCGCGGATGTGGTAAGAGGCGACAAAGGGAAAAATCCTACGGACAGGCAGCAGCGTCCGTTGAAACCCTATCTACAGCTACTGCGGTCGCCAAGCGTGGTGATTATGGGCATTATGGCAACAACCCCCCAAGATGATACAAGTCAATATTTGTGGGAGGCCTAGCTATATTATCCACCAATCTGCATACGGCTGAAAAGTATGTATGTATGTATATTATACCATATTAGGTCGAATTCGTATATTCAAAATCGAACTTCGACTGTAAATCTAAATTATTTACTAACTAGCAGAAGTGCAACTGCAGTATGCACTAACGCCGCGCCGCAAATAGCCATTACTGTCCCGTTGCATTACCGCCATCTTTGTGGCAATGTGCAATATGTGCATCTTAGCAGTTCCTAAGTTTCCCACGGAGACAATACGGTATTTAGGTCAAACACGTTAAGGTAAGTTAGCTGGTTCTAATTAATCATCATCATCATACCAGCCGAAGCATGTCCTCTGCTGGACATAGGCCCAAAGCGACCCATAATCACCGGTTTTAAGTCTACATCCAGTATATTCCCGCGTTCTTTACCAGGTCGTCGGTCCACCTTGTAGGGGCCTGCCTACGCTATGCCTTCCGGTACTTGGTCGCTTCTCGAGAACCATTAGGCCTCAACGCCGTCGGTTCTGCGTGCAACGTGCTGCACCCACTGCCATTTATGTTGTATGTTGTGTACGAGTATATAGGTATACTAAATATTTTTGACGTATGTATGTACAGTTTAACACAGGTCTTTTACATCACCTCCAAATGTATTTTTCTAACACATACAACTAAGTGTAACACTTATATAGATAAATTAGCGAGAGCGTGGAATTGCATCTGTAAATTGTGTGTTTATAGGCATTCTGTTCAGTTGTATAGTGTGTTTATAGGTATTATATATTTAAAAAATGCACTATATCGTCACTAATTAGAAAAAGTCGCGTATCTGATACAGATGTTCAAAGTTGAAACGCAGTAACTCTATACTGCGTTTCATCCTATACATAGTTACGTCATTTTTCTTTTGATTGCCAGAATGAGTTACGAGTTTTATTCAAAGTAGTGACGATAGTTTTGTCATTCGTATTGATTTCTTGTTTAATACTTTACACGAACGGTTTCATTAAAGCTCCATGTACACTGGCCGGTTTAAAAATGTGTTTGTCTTAAGTGAACTAACCGCCCAGCTGGGCTAAGCCGGTGCTTGATGGCCGATAAAATCTAAACAGTTCATAGACATTCGCTTTAACGTAGTCGTATTCGCACCCAAAGATTTAATTAAATTACGTTACAAAATAGTCAATATGTAATATATATATATATTATATTTATATATATCTAGATTCGGTTATTGAATGGCTTTTAAAGTTAAAGAAATATTCATAGAAATAAAATAGAAATGGAAAACAAACTGCCTCGGGCGAGAACTCGCGACTTTGGGAGATATAGGCAGCTCGATTTTACTGAGTTCTCAATATGACTTGAGACTCTAAAAAGTGTCAACACATTTACGGTAGATGTCGCTAGGCGCCTTGAAAGATATGGTCAGAAATTCGCAGTCTTTGTGCAAGCCTCTGTAGCTTAGTTGGTAGATTGGTGTACATGTATCGCGAGCTCAAGTCTCGCCGGCGGTTTTTACCATTTTTTATGTCCAAGAATTATGATTTGGTTAGCAGATGTTTCAGCTTAATAAATAAATATTTTTTAATGGCTCTATCTAGATACATACTAGTACTATAAACATTATACAACCTAATAAAAGCTTCAAGTCTAGTTAAACATCGTCACCGTTTTCTAATCTATTTTATTACAAAGTTAAAATGCTCAAAATATTTAAACCCAATAACCATTTCCAAGATAGACATTTCTCTCGTGTCGAATCGGACGTGGCGCAGCGAGCGTGCCTCCAGAATTAGCTGCTCCCAATCCTCCCGGACCGGCGTCCGGCACGTACCGGCCGAGTGGAAACGTTACCTTATTGCCACAGCGGTAGGGAATTCCTACTTTGTTACTGGCTTCTCTTGGACAGGGTTGTTAAGTAGAAGTGCGTTGTTCGAACGATTGCAATATGCAGTTTACATCGCTGTAGAAAACGGGAAAATAGACATTAATAAATCAAAGATTTAGTGTAGATCGGGTGACGAGTAGGTTCCTAATCTTATTTCACTCCAAATTATGCGGAAATAAGAATACTTTTTAGATTACATCATTGCATTTCAGCCGTTTGCAGTCCACTGCTAGACATAGGCCACAAATATGACTTGTAACATCTTGGGGGTAGTTGCCATAGTCGCCACGCTTGGCAGGCGAGTTGGCGACCGCAGCAGCTGTAGATTGGGTTTCGATGGACGCTGCTGCCCGTCCGTAGGATTTTTCCCTTTGTCGCATCTTACGACACCCGCGGGAGGAGATGGGGTGGTCGGCCGGCATCACACGGCGACACACAAAAATAACAAATAACTATGAAATGTAAAAAGAAAAAAAAAACAATACAAATAATTTTAAAACACTTAGAAATTGTAGCAGCAGGGGTGTGCTTAGCTTTTGCTGTGAGGCAGGCTAGCTGTCACAGTGCTGATTTTCAGCCTTCCCCGACAACTACTACATTAACAAATCACACTGCGGAATCTGAAATATACATTTAAATGAGAGAAGAGAATAAGAAAAAGAAACCATATCAAAAACATAAACAAAAACAACCCTAGAAAGAGACTACACGGTGAAGTTAGGTTGGGGCAATATAAGCCTCAATTATCTAGGGACCATCCGCAGGGTCTCAGATACGAACTCATCTCTGGACTCTTTACTTTTTTTATACAATAGCTAACGCAGCCAGTGTCATGACGGAGGACCTGTACGGATAAATATTTATTTTTTATTTTAAGTTAATTATAAAATTTGTTTTTCACCTCACTAGCTTCGAAGAAACTGTTTTTTTTTTCTTTAAAAACAAATAGCACAAAGTTGAATTTTATAGTGCAAAATAATTTAATACAAATTGTTGTTTCATACAAGTGTTTAGTCGAGTGTATTTTTGATGTTGACTGTTTGGATAATTTTGAATACATTTTTAAAGTTTTAGAGTTATTTTATCCTCGCTGTAGTGAGGTTAAAAACTGTGTGTCTCACTCTGTAGCAAAGTGTGTTCCCCACTAGTTCTTTAAAACCCTTCCAATGGTCAAGATTCCACTGAATCTTTCGCTAGCTCGAATCTCAATATTAGCACGAGAAGGTAAACTCTAACTTTGCTCCCTTGTATAAAAATTAAATAACTGTTATTTGTGCATTGTGAAATAATCAATCAATATAGTAGCTAAATATTTCAAGTACAATAGTAACTAGAAATATATATAAACGGGTCACTCACGTATCTTAAGGTGTTACAATAGTAACATTTGTTATGTTTGATCTCTGTTTTTATAACCAAATAAGTCGTCGTCTAAACTTGTTAAGCTTATTTCCTCAAACAAGTTTCTGTCCCAGCGGCCATTAGTGGCAATAAGTTCATATTTACCCAGTTTTTCTGCCAAGACAACACTTAGGAAACACTAAATAAAATCCAGAGAAACAGCAGAGTAAACGTAAACAAACTTTAATACGAAAATGCGAAACTTCCATCCTTGCCGACTGTGCGCCCCTGGGACCCCGTAAAAGCTGAGTGCAGTGTGTTACGGCGCAGGCTACGTCTACAGTACATTAACACTCAAGTACTCGAAGACCTTCCTTACCTCACTCATATTTTCATCTCATTCATCACCTCACTCATATTTTCATCTCACTCATTCATCTTTACTTGTACACATTTCAATCTTAGGCTCTGTAGTTATTAGTTATACGAAATAACACTTGATTTATTTCGAGCTGAATACGGAACATAACAACGGGGATGCAAAAAATGCAAAAATTCTATTTCCATTTAACCCTTTACTGCATACGCAGCCATTTATGGCAGTTATAATTTTCAACTCTATTGGAGTGAATTAAAGTTCATATTATAACAAACCTTTTTTTTATGTCATGCAGTAGAGAGTTGAAATCCATACTATATACTATCTACACTAATATTATAAAGGCGAAAGTTTGTAAGTGTGTATGTTAGTTACTTCTTCACGTCTAAATGGCTGGAGCGATTTTAATAAAATTTGGTATGGAGTTAGCTGACATTCTGGATTAACACATGCATAGGCTACGTTTTTTCCTTAATAAACCGCGGGCACAGCTAGTTGTACTATAAATGCGAAAGTAACTCTCAATGTCGGCTGAAACGATTGGGATGAAATTTGGTATGGAGATAGTTTGAGCTATGGTAAAGGACATAGGATAATTTTTATCCTGGAACGGAACCATAATTGAAAGACGGGTATGGCTGGCGGTCCAAGTCGCGAGGAAAAGCTAGTAAATTATATAATGTAAAATGCCGTTCATTTCATAATACATGTATTTCATTGTACGTCAGTTTGTGTTAATACGAGTATTAAGTACATTATAAGTGTACAAGAAATAATGATGGCATTTGTTTAGTTACCTATAAGTCGTAGCATCATAAAATGTCACACTTTCTCACAAATAATTTTATACAGTTAATTTGGCTAATTTTTTCTTACTTAGAGCGTAGACAAATAATCAGACTGTACACTAGTAATCTCACACCAAAAATGGATGTAACTAATACATGTTAATTCTCCTTATACTTATTTGTTCTTTTGCCGAAATATAAACGTCTTATTGTCTCCGGTTGCAATTAAATGTCTGCTGCCGTTCTTAAGTAAACAAAATTGTATTGTAAATGAGTATCATAACATTATACTGCTGCTCACCGTCGATCATTCCTTCAAGTGTCGCTGCTACAACTCGCCATCATAGCAGATAACGTACTGCCTCCAAAAATTTACTTGTGCCCTAACAGTATGAAGGCAAATAACGCATTATCCGTTTCTGAATTACCACAAGAAATAGCAATTTTTGCTGCCATTGTCTCCGAAGTTTCGCCATTCTTTAACTAAGTGCCTTGAAGAGCGTTTAAGGCTGAAGCATGCCAGATGAGAATGCAGCACTGCCGGCTCCATGGATAGACTTACTGAACTATATTTAAAGGGCTTCAAAAAATTTTAAATCTACGTCCGATGATACCTGGGGCAATTGTAACTTGTAAAACAAACGGAAGTATCTTTCTAACAACAGGTTTCATAAAATCTCTACAAAACTTCATGCTTAATTACCGCCACAAAAGTAACATTTTGGACCCGGGTATGTCCTTAAACTACGTCCAACAATGAGAGGTAGGGCACAGCGATGACCATCACGCTTGAATCTGGGGCAGCCCAACTGTGGAACTACCTCCTCCTTACAGAAGACCACAGCCATAATAGCACTGCTACCTTTCAGGTATATATATTGTAGTCTTGTCTTCCTGTTGGTGAGTAAGGTTCCCAGAGCTCCAACCGCCCTTAAAGGTCGGCAACGCGCTTGTGACTCCCCTGGTGTTACGGGTGCCTATGGGCGACGGTAATTGCTTACCATCAGGCAATCCGTCTGCTCGTTTGCCACCTTTGTCATAAAAAAAAATCATTTAAATTTCACGCTAATTGAGTAAAACATGAATACTCAGCTTGTATTAAATTCAGTTTATGGCGTAACGATCTTTCAACTCACTGTTTGATTAATAACAGTTAATGATATTCTTGAACCAATAATCACTGGAAGCGTGGCTACCCACCACAATAATTATTGAAGTGAAGTAGTACAACTCGGCATTTATTTTATTTGTGTAATTAACGCAAATAAATATACTTTGATCATATTAAACATACTCGTGAAAACATAAAAATAACAATTAAAGCTACCGTTATATTAATAATAATAAAAATAAGTGTAGTGTACCGCTTACATTTCATTAAAATTGTCGAAAGGTCCTCTGCGCGTTGGCTCGATCCGGCTCCGCGTACGCCTCCCAAATGTCCGTAACACCATTGTTCCGTGTACGGAAGAGACATACAAAAATAAAAATAAATTATACTAAGTACCTATGGTAAAAATAAAATAATATAAATAATACGTAGTACATACATCAAGTATCACATAGCTTTGGTAGATAATGGGGAGAAAGTCATTATCTAATGATAATTTGATAATTGCCATTGGCAATGAGAACTTATTTCTCATTTAGTTTTTTTTATCTACATTCATAATATTATAAAGAACTACCCTACAATATGGTGGCGAGCATACGCGTACGTAGCGCCACATATCGGAAGGCTCATCTATAATATTTATGGATTATTATGGATTAGTATGGTTTTAAATCCGACATAGCTGTGTGTCCCATATTATTTATACCTAATGATATAGTTTTCAACAGTACCGGCGTCTAAAACTTTGTGTTTATTATCAAAGTTGCGAACACAGAGCAGACCTCGGCTAAGCATTTCAGCGAGGTGTTAAAGTGTGATTCAAGGAAGCTGGGGGTAGTATAGCTTTATCTCTTCAAAATGTTTGCTCTGTATTTTCCTATACACTGCAAATGTCAAGAGAGAAATGAAGTCCCTCTCTTTTTGACGACCGGTCTGACCCTATGAAGCCGATGGTCCTGGGTTCAAATCCCAGTAGGGACATTTATTTGTATGATAGGCACAGATATTTGTTCCTGAGCCATGGGTGTTTTCTGTGTATTTTAGTGTATTTTAGTATATATGTATCTATCTATTATAAATATCGTCGTCTAGTACCTAGAACACATGCCTTACTGAGCTTACCGTAGGACTAGGTCGATTTGTGTATGATTGTCCCGAAATATTTTTTAATTACTTATATTAAATGGACGGGAAAGACATGCACTCTACATTAATTAGTAAGCGATCAACAAAACTGTGATAAACAAAACTCCGCACTAATTGTTTAATACGATACAATGAAGTTTTGTTGATAAAACTATATCAATACCAAATATCAGCAACTAACCTAAACCCCATCGATCGACCAAACTACAAGTATGGCTATAGGTGAAAAACTTAGATAAAGCACCTGACCTATGTAGTAGTAACGTGTGTGTACACGCATGTCGGCGTTCTATATTCAAATTTTGTAAGTTCCATATAAAGTATTAGTTGTCATTTAAATTATATATTAATAAATTATATTATTATTCTCTTTATTCATTTTATATCTTAGGCGAGGTTTTTATTTATAACATTTTTATCATAGTAAAATATAAAAATACATCTAAACTACAGTTTAGATGTATTTTTATATTTTACTACATCACAACATTATAAAAAACCTAACTTAGGGTGCCACCGGCAACGGGGCAGGGCCCAGGCTGCGGGTGGTTAGGGTTGCAGAGAGAGGAACCGTCGGACTATGCGCGCCGTGTCCAGGATTACCGCCTTCTGAATCTGACCCTTGATCCAACCACAACCACGTAGCGAGAGTCTCTCAAGATGTTGGTCGAGACTCTTCGCTATGAGACCGTTTGCGGAAACACCTATCGGTACAATATTGTTTGTTGTTATATTTATTTATTATTTAATAAGTAGTTTTTTTTAAATAAAGAGATAGACGAAGTGAATATGGCATGCTACCTTGAATACACTCACCAAATTAAGAATGAACTGCTTAGGTCATATTTATATATCAAACTTTCTTTAACTCCATTTATCTGACTTTGATATTTATTATCATGAAAATAAGATAAAAATCAAATTGATATTTAAAAATAACTGCAGGCTGGAAATTAATAACGAATCTTAAATAAGAGTCAAGATTATTTCAGATTGTCAAAGTGCTCAACTTATTTGGGCTGATAACGAGAATTAGAACTTCCCGACTTTGTGTTTTCTCTTTAATTTGACTTTTTAATTACTAAAGAGCTTTTCTGTCTGCCTAATCGGCTTATCAGATTGTCCAAATTAAAATTCCGAAGCGTACTTTGTTTTATCGTCTCATTTTGCTTAATGCCCTGTTGGCTATTTAATAGGGTATTATCAGTATTTATGGACTACATTTTATTATACCGGTATCGTTTGGCGTTTGCTATTAAAATAAATATACGGCCGGGGAAGGAAGACATAAATATGAAGCTAGTGTTTTGTTTGGCCGCAGTTTTCTCGCAAGCATACTGTTTAGTTGTTAAGAATTTAATGGATTATATGACAATGTTACACGAGCATTGCCAAAGCCTTTTAATAAAGCTTGTATCGTGTCGACAATAATGTATATAATTAACTTACCGAATACTTTAAATTCAAGGCTCGAGTCTACACACTTAACTGATCTAACTTTTTGTTTTGTTATTTAAAATACTTACTCAAATCTGTTCAAACTGATCGAATTAAAAGTTTATTAAAGGCCCGTGACCCTAAGTGTAAAAATTGCAGAATTATTTATGAGAAAGGGTACTAACGATATTGCTGATTCTAATTTAGTGCAAATGTTTTCTCTGCAAGCAAACGTCATCAACGATGTGGCCTAGGCAAATAGCAAAATGGTTTTTCTAACGTCCGGATAGATGGGCAGTAGGTACTAGACTTTAATGAACTTTTTTCGGATAAACCTCGGGGAATTTAATATCGTTCGCTGTCGGGCACGAGTAGCGTAAGAACTTTACCATAAGCCATTGAGAAGCGTTAATTCTGACAGAATTTCATTAAAATTCTATGATAAAATAACTAGTTTTTACTGCAAGTAACTGTATCACTAATTAAACTACGCAGACTTTTCTTACAACAATATAAACGGTACATTCATAAACAATAATTATGACTAACCAGGAGAATCAGCATAGCATCAGGCTACGTAGTCTGGCGACTCGATGACAGTTGGGGAAGATCAATGAACGACCACAGCTCGATGGGAGTGGGTGGCTAGAGTGAGATCGCTCCCCATTGCAGGATATGGATAGATAGACAAACACGGGGAATGCTTAAAGATACAGGACAATAATTTGAAAATTTCTCATTGGAATTGTATCTTCTATCCAGTAAATAAAGTTTTACTAGAACTCTGTGAAATAATATTGTTTTCACCTCACTAGCTCGGAAAGAACTGTTTTGTTCTTTAAAAACAGATAGCAAAGTTGCATTTTATTCACAAGAGTGCAAAGTAATTTCATACAAATGTTTTTTTTTTATGACATAGGATATGATGTTCTTTTATTTAATGTTTTTGAATAATGAATAATGGATGCTATGCTGGATAATGAATAATAGTTTTCAATATTGCTTATTCAATATGCTCGTGGTTCAATTTTGGAATCTTTTGCTAGCTCGGGTCTCAATATTAGTACGAGAAGGTAAACACTAACTTTGCCCCACTAACAAATAACTATTTCGGTGTATGGTCAGTGTCAAACTAACTTAATAAACGACGCACTCAAAGTGCCTGGTGACTTCTTCGAAAGTTTGCGAGGATTCGAATCTAGAGTCTCTAGCTTCATAGGTAGGCGCTACCGATTGTCCTAGGAGGTTTTATTATACTAAAATAGCAATCCCGTCGCAGTGACAGTACGGCCGTAGGTGCACTCCTAAGCGATCACGTGCACGCCTTCTTTACTGTATCACCACTGCGTCAACAGCAGAAGCTTGTTGCCATATGTGGTGTAAGACAAGAGATAAAGCGACTTAACACTTTGAAGCTGAAAACCTGATAGCGGTCTATGCAAATTTTCTATTAGTAGGCGCTTGCCTCTGCAAAGTGGAAACACTATGGATATGAGCGAAGCGTGTAACGAACGTTGGCATGGAATGTGTTAAAGGCATTGCAGAGCAGAGGTGGCGCTTTCGTAAAAGCAGATTCCTGCCGACATTACTAATTTTTGAGAAGTTTAACAGTTTTAATTAGACCTATGAAGAAAACTCAAAGCCATTTTGGCTCCGCTTAACCAAGAAAAAAATTGGCCACCGCCAGTACAACTTAGGTACCTCATATATGCCTCGTCACTTTGCTCGGTAAATGGTTGGGAACTATGCGCTTTAAATAGGCTCCGGAATATAAAAAGATTACACATATTCCCTAGTACGGCTTTATCACCAATTAAAATTTAATTACCTTGAGTTCCGACGTTTCGGCGCGAGTTGCACGTCATTGTCACGGATAACTGAGCAATAAATTTAATAATAATTAACATAAGTGCGGTGGGCAGTTGTATTTTTACAACATCGTCTGATAGTCACATACATTATGGTTGCTATACCTTGAGACTTACTATATGCTTGGATAGGTGTAGTACAGTTTAACACTTTGACGGACAGTACGCCTATAGGCGTCGCGTATGTTTTTGTTTCCTATGGTGTATGACAGATGACGTCATTTACTGTCCATCAACGTGTTAACTTTAAAAAAAATTATAAAATAAATAATGATATAATTTCGGGACAATTTTACACAAATCGAGATGAGCCCTATGGTAAGCTCAGTGAGGCTTGTATCGTACGTACGAGACGACGATATATAAAAAAATCGATACGTATTAAATACTTAAATACATAATAAACACCCATGACTCAGGAACAAATGTCTGTGTTCATCACACAAATAAATGTCCTGACTTTTAAGTGTCAATTAAACCCGCTTATATAACTGCGCAGTTTTAGTCATATTTTTTTTAATGTTGCCACTTCTCTATCAGTCGCGTTTAAAAAGACCGTTACCTTTTTCCTCTTATACGTTGCACCACGGCCGTAAGTAGTGTAGTGACCCGGGCAGAACAGGGGAACGCTCTCGGCTGATAACGATACTGCCTGCCACACTCGCCTGAAAAAACAACAGCTATTGTCTATGATTGCCGGGACGGCGGCCATTATTATATTTCCTGGAGGGACTGGAGTTTGTTTTAACTTTTGTATCTTAGAACTTTTGAAGGATGTTTTGTTGCTAATGTTTTTTTTAACCGACCTAAAAAAGAGGCTTTTAATTACACTGTATGTGTGTTTGCTATATGATACTCGATAATTATTTTACATTTTAAAACGGTTCCTTCTCTGGTCAACCCATTTTTTTACTTATTTTGTTTTGAATTTTATTAAATAAATTTAATAATGTTTCAACTAGGTCTAAAGTAACTATGGGTCAAGCAATTATTATCCTTGTTCAAAATCATATATTTAAAGTACTTAATTCCTACTTTATTCATATATGAATTTAACCGTGTCCAACATTCCGAAAAAGAAAAATTCAAAAAACATTATAATAATTAGTAACATTTCGCGTTTTTTACACATATTTACTAAAAACTAATTTAATTCGCGATAGACCCGTTCTATAGTTTTTTAGTAAACATAATAATTCCTCAGAAAAATGTAACAAACTTAGAAATAATTAAAAAATTCTGCAAGCGTACAAAAAAACCTTGACCATATATCAACACTGTTGACTGAAGAAACACGAGAGAGACAGAATGTGAAAGGGACATACATGCTGTTAGGACTTGTATACACTATTGAAATGTTAAGGCACGTGCCCACTCTGCTGCGGCAGGCTGCGACCGGAAATGACACGCCACTTCCGGCGGAAGTAGCTCGACGACTTGTCAATGTGTTTGTGGCGAGTTGCCCGCTTCAAGTTTGCTTGGAATGTCATTCTAAATAGATCTGGCATTTAATAAAAGTAATACTTACCGTTGCAAATTCTTTCTCTATTTTAATTTTAACCTCCAACTTAAAAAGAGGGTTGTTTTAAGTTACCTACGTGTGTCTGACTCCATGGCTCTTAAATTGGTGGACCAATTGTAATGTGTTCTACTTAACACGTTCACGGACACTGCGTGACGCCATCTGTCATAGGCCAAAGGAAACAAACGACTACGCCACGCCTGTGGCCGAGTACGGCTGCACGTTCATGGACAGTAGCCCGTGAACGTATTAAAAGTAGATTCATTAGCGATTGACGAGTTCACAGGCGAATACGGGATCCACACTGCACGGCCATATACGCTGTCGAGGGGAGATCAAGCGTTTCTGATGTCTCCTTTCTTAGTGCGGATTCACTGGCGATGAGCTGGGTTAAATGTTCGCGATGAAGGTGAAACATTGGAGTGAGGTTTAGTGGGTAAGGCCAAGCTCCTCAGAAGTGGGGAGACAAGACGCATAGACAGGGGATACGATGAGTAAAGCATTCCCCATTCAACTCTTAACTGAAGGACCATGTCAGTTGTGCAGAGAATCAATATGAAACTTACATCAAGATTTGGACATAGAACGCCGACATGCATGTACATACACGTTACTACTACATAATACTGTTAAGACTTGATTAATATTCCATTTACAAGTAGTAAAATTTTTTTGTTAAATCTTTTATTCAAAAGAAAGCTAGGTATGGCAGATCAAACTTTATAGTTTCTTAGGATCGGGATTATACTTGTGCTTTATGAATTGTCTCCAACTGTTACGGTCTGCGGCTTTATCGAGGGTGGTGGTAACAGGTAGCTCCAGCTCTTCGGAGACCTGGTTTTTCTACTTATGATGTTGATAGTACAAGGGTAAAAATAACAAGTTTTCCACATATATATTATAAATAACATACACTATAAAAGGCAAAAAAATCTGAAAAATTCCATCCCATTGACAACGCGAAAATAAACAGAACACAGAAAATCCATATTGTAGAAATTCTTCAATTCCCACCTCCGCTCGCATCAATCACAATTTGCGCCAGAGTCTCGTGTAAGCGAATGTTCCATGGGTGGCGGCGTACGCGCAAGCCATGAGATACCGGCGGGCTGAGGGCACGCTTTACTGCATTTTTTTAACACATTCGCTGCCATCCCTTCCAAAAATGTATGGAAATTAACGCACATGTGCGTTGGTGGCAGTGAATACGTGGGATACTGAAACAACTGCAACAAGATAAAAAAAGCGATCTTCCAAACAGTCAATTGACGAACATAGATTAGGTACTAGATAGAAACTAAATTAGATGTAGATATCCCAAAGTCGTTAAACTGAAGCAGCATTGCATTACATGCAGAACTGATGACCATTGCGCAAAATGTTCTCGAGTGGCGACCACGTACCGGAAGGTGCAGCAAGATCGCGGGAATACGCGACAGGTGGCGCAAAACCGGTCATTGTGGGACGCTTTGGGGGAGGCCTATGTCCAGCAGTGAACGTCCTTCGGCTCGTATGATGATTTCTTTTTATGACAAAGGTGGCAAACAAGCAGACGGATTGCCTAATGGTAAACAATTACCGTCGCCCATGTGCACCCGCAATACCAAGGGAGTCACAAGCGCGTTGCCGACCTTTAAGTGGGTTGGAGCTCTGGGAACCTTACTCACCAACAGGAACACAACACTATATACCTGAAAGGTAGCAGTGTTATTAAGGCTGTGGTCAGGAGTAGGTACTAGGTACTTCCCTAGTTGGGCTTCTCCAAACTCAAGCGTGATGGTACTTCGCTGTGCCCTACCTCTTATTGTTGGACGTAGTTTAAGGACATACCCGGGTTTAAATATTGATGATTATTGGGTGATATCGATGATTCTAAAGTAAACAAGACCGCTAGTGTCCAAGCCGGATGCGAAACGGCATTCAGTTGTCGCAGATGGCGTTCTTACAATACAAAACAATAATCTGTACTGATTTGCACATATCCAAGGTAACTGACTATCATCAACGCAGAGACGAAACTAACAATTCGCAATATAACACTAATCGACGGTGGAAATTTCAAATGCGACTCGGGTAAGCTCTGGTACCCATCTTCAAACCAAGTCACACCGATCGCGTTGAGGGTGTATCGCTCACTCACCAGAGCTTACCCGAAACATGTCGCCTAGTGACATATAATTACACATGAGTTTATCCGTTTGTACCTAAGTAGTAGTAACATGGCTCACAACAGTTTTAATTGTATTAATATAACACTTGTTTCAATAATTAAAAGTAGTTTTGAGTTAATTGTATATTTTGTAACATATCATTTTCACGCTTTGACCTTTTACTTGGACCATACTTAAATGCGATCTTTTAATTTGTCAACGTCACATTTGTTGAGGATTCTTTTACGGAATATTTTGTCACATTCGTTAAATGGAATAACAAAAAATCATACCGGACAGAATTGGTGGGCCGGCCGGATTTTACAATTTTTCAGCTCATACAGGGACAGCAAAAGGCATCTTGCGTGAATTGTCAATTTTATTGGACTGTCCACTTATTTTTGTTTAACAGAGCAAAGATATAATTACAGGAAAAATATGCGGTGTATTTGGGATACAAATTGCATCTGAATATATGAACTTATATATATGCATCCGAAGCTAAGCTCTAGTATCGTAGGAATATCATTTCGATCGAACGGGTAGGTAACATTAAGCCAGAACCACAAGGCAGATGGGACATTAAAAAGATGGTAGTGATTTGACACTTGACAATCGCATCAAGAACGACATGGAAATCCGTGAAACACGCGTGTATACGTAAATACGCAGAGGAAAGAAGATACCGACGTTGTCACACAGTTTCAGTTACCTATCTACTGGTCATAGGCATCCCCCATGGAACGCTACAACGAGGAGCTATGGCGGGTTAAATGTCGTAATAGCCACGCTTTGCCGGCGGATTGGCGACCGCAGAACAGCTTAAACGAACCTATTTTGTTTTATGGGGACAATAAAAACAATGATAATTCTTAAAGATGAAGAAAAAATGGAAAATCA
Source organism: Grapholita molesta (assembly GCA_022674325.2). Taxonomy (NCBI): domain Eukaryota; kingdom Metazoa; phylum Arthropoda; class Insecta; order Lepidoptera; family Tortricidae; genus Grapholita; species Grapholita molesta. The sequence continues at coordinate 4,030,108 of CP053121.2, read as the reverse complement.
ACTGCTCCGAGCGAGACTCGAACTCGTAACTCTGGTCACCTGAGCTCTATAGAGCAGCCGGGATAACTGAGCTCTACAGAGGCTTGCCCAAAGACTGCGAATTTCTCCACCATAACCTTTAATGCGCTTAAGAGACAATTATGTTTATATTAAGCAGAAACGTCTGCTAGCAAATATCATCGATATTCAAATCGAAAGAAAAAATAGTGATCCAGTGGTTCGAATCCCGCCCCGCTGTGAGTCATTTTTTTCTGTTTTTCTTTCGATTTAAATATCGATGATATTTGCTAGCAGACGTTTTTGCTTAATATAATCACAATTTAGAAAGGGGTAGCACATTATTATCGATGAATTCTCAATCAAAATTTGAGACTTCGATTCCGTAAAGAGTTCAATACTCTTTCGTTAGATGTCGCTACACGTCACCCGTAATGACGTATACCAGGAAGGATAAAATGGAAAAATTTGACAAGTCCAAACGGTACTCGTATAGCACAATTGGTAGTGCACTGGGCTAGTGATCCAGTGGTTGTGGGTTCGAGTCCCGCTACGAGTCAATTTTTTTTATTTTTCTTTTGATTTGAATATCGGCACTTAAGAGGCAGTTGATTTTTCCTTTATTTCTAAGAATTATGGTTTCGTTACCAGACGTTTCTGTTTAAAATTAAAAAACAATGACAATCAAAGTTGCAAAATTCTTAATCCGTAGTTTTCCCGATGAAAAGTGCACATGAATTGTGTTTGACATATCGATCGGTCCGTCCATCTTTCAGAAGCGCCCGGCGCGAATAATTGATGACACGGCCAGGTGGCCGCAGGCAATATGGTCTGGTAATTTAAACTTAAGGAAAAATTACAAGTCTAGCCGACATGAACTATTTATTGGTCTGGAATATTCTAGAACAATCATTACTGCCTTTGAAGGCTTTCTATTTTATAAGTCTTCATAATTTACAATTTTATTTTAAAGATCCAACGTTGAACATTATAGTAAAGCCAATTATATGAATTTATATATTTAATGAGCCTAAACCACAAATAATATTTATTGATTGGAAACTTGCGGTATGCTGGAGTATCTTATTCTAAAAAAAAAACCATTATTAAGTATCACGATATCGAAATATGATAAAGACTTCGATATGTATCCTGCTCAAATCACCAAAAGGATGATCTAATCTAATGTATGTATCTAGGTAAGTAATGTATATAAGGTAGAGTAGGTGTAAAAAAAATAACAATGCACTTATGAACAAGAATAGGACAAACGCCCGTCATTTTGAAAATATAACCCTGTGCCGTACAGCAGAGACTTCCTTATGTTAATAAAAAAATACTATTTTATACATTTTATTAGACCATAATTTATATCCAGTGACAAATTAATTTATGATTGACATTCCGAAATTTACTGTCGCCAATAAAATAGAATGACCAAGATTTTTTCTAAATTTTCAGTTGTGAGTGTTTGAAATGTGAATTTATGACCCATTTATGCGTTGAAAAAGTCCGTTCACAGTCTACGACGTCATAGGGGCATATGTAATCGTTGACATTGGTATACTGTTCTTCCAAAATATTTTAACATCATAAAATAAGGAAGTCTCTGCTGTACGGAACAGGGTTATATTTTCGAAATGACGGGCGTTTGTCCTATCCTTGCTTATGAACGTCTATAAAATACTACCACCAATTCTAACCTCTGACCCAAGAAGATTATCACCGACAAGAAACTTGGCGGGACTTATTTTTTCTAAACAGTAATCAAATCTTAAAAAGTACAAAATTATGCATAGTGCCACAACAAAATGTGTCAAACAGTTTAATAAACAATACAAGATACAAGAAAATATTATAATAGGTATAAAATAATAATGTATAAAAAAAATTGACTACACTTAATACACATACTCTGATGTTTTCATACATGAACTGTATCATTTAAATAATGATGTAATTGATTGCTTGTATATTTTGGTTATTTCATTATTAACAGAACTATAGAAATACATTCGTAAAATCTTCCATAAAATACGAGCATATGTAATAAACGGTTTTCTTGCGAGTGAATCATCTGAGCTGGTGTCAGCGTGATTTACTGGCGTGGCCAAATTTTAATGGCGATTCTTTGGATTTATGTTCGTATAGTAGAATATTAATTAGATATTTCCTATCTCTAGTTCGTGTTTCCTTGCATAATATATATCGTAGATGTTATAGTGGAGAAATTCGCCTTTGGGCAAGCCTCTGTAGAGCTCAGAGGCCCTAGTGTAAGTTTTTTTGACGTCAAAAGAAACGTGATTCAGTTTGTCATGTTTATTAGTAAACATGACAAACTGAAACATGACAAACGTTTCTTGATCTCGCGGAAGAAGTCTAATTATATGTTATAAAAAGTATAATTATATGTAAATTATACCCGCGACTTCTTTAGCGCGAAATTTAGTAAACAAGGTAAGTAGGTACAAAAGTCACATTCAAACCTCAATCAATTTTAAAATACATGACAAACTGAATCACGTAGATAATAAAAATTCATACTTTAGCCTATATGATACAATGGTTAGCTTGGATACGATAATATCGTTGCACGCTCTCGTTTCTCATCCTAATTCTTCCTATGTATATAAGTATGTGTTCAGGTATAGCCGTGAGTCGTCCAATCTTCTTGGAGGTAGCCAAATCCGACACACTTGGCATGCGGGTTACCGATCGCAGTAGGTGTAGATTGGGTTTTGACGAACGCTGCTGCCCATTCATAAAATTAGTCCCTTTGTAGCCTCTTACGACACCCGCAGGAGGAGATGGAGTGGTGTTATTTTAGTCAGCCGCGGTACCACACGGAATGGGTCATAATAAGTCTAGTCGTTTTTGGTGCAATAGAGCCCCATAACCTTTTGCAATTATCATATTAATGTTTATCAGTAGAATCTTAGTCCACTTGTAAATCTCGTCACAAGAATTTATACGAAAAAATTATGGGGTCTACTTTTTTTTTGTCGGTTAAAAAGAAAGATCAGATACCAGTTTTACTAATGCAAAAATCATCTGGATATCGCGAAAAGCTACTACATAGTGAAGAAATTGATTATGTATTATTTGGAATTTTTGCCGCCACTCGTGCACTCTTGTGCTTATCAAACTTTTGCTTAATACTCGTTGCTTGTTTACGTTCTTCTGAGATGCATTTTAGACTGTTTTATCACATTTTCATCATCATCATCATTTTAGTCGCAAGACTTGTGAACATTATACGTCTCCCCCAAATATGACTTGTATCATCTTAGGAGGGAGTTGCAATAGTAAATAAATATTTCGGGACAATCTTACATAAATCGACCTAGTCCTACGGTAAGCTTAGTAAGGCTTGAGTTTTAGGTACTAGACTACGATATATATAATAGATAGATACATATAAATACTTAAATACATAGAAAACACCCATGACTCAGGAACAAATATCTGGGCTCATCACTCAAATAAATGCCCTGACTGGTTTTTTTAATGACAAAGGTGGTAAACGAGCAGACGGATTGCCTGATGGTAAGCAATTATCGTCGCCCATGAGCACCCGCAACACCAGTGGAGTGACAAGCGGGTAGCCGGACTTTAAAATAGGAGTACTCTTTTCTTGTAGGTGTGAGGGACGTATGGGTCCAGAAATACCGATTGCTTTGTCGACTCCTACCACACCCGCGTGGAGAGATGGGGTGACGGTATTCTGAGACGGCACCATCCGGCACTATCACATTTTTGTCACATTACGTGTCATGCGATTTCGTGGTAGTTTCAAAAGATTATTATGTCATAATGGACAGTATATAAATCGTCTTAGTAGAACGTGGTATAATTTCATGTCACAAACTGTGACTATTTTTTTCTTACCGGAATATAATTTCAAAATAAAATAGTATGAACAGTAAATTTCTTAGACCAGTCGCGCCATGCACGAAGCCGTTATACTCATTGTAAAAAAGTGATTTGAAATTTCAACTACATGTTTAAACATGGGAGTTTTCAAAATTTCGTACACCCAATTAGCGAAAGTTATTAAAAAAAATTAAATCACTGTCAGTTTCGTGACGACAATCAAGCATTAAATCTTTATGAATATCGACTTTTTTCCTTTAATTATGTTGTAATATCGATTGAAGTTTATAAAACGAACATCAAAACCAAGTTTTTATCAAAATTTAACTACTTAATTGTCGTCACGAAACTGAAAGTGATTTAATTTTTTTTAACAACTTTCGCTAATTGGGTGTTCCAAATTGTGAAAACTCCCAAATAAATGATTTAGACTGAGATTGTTACTATTCTGGTTATGTGGAAAATTTTATAAATAAAATCTCCTTAGCTCTCACTTTGCATATTTTGACCCATTATTTTTTATTTATAAATCTATGTCATATTTAACAATCACTTCTATTCGCATCACATTTCGCATAAACTGTTTCTACAATGCAGAAATAACGAAAAAGCACTTGCGTCGTTTGTTGACACTTTTTTTTAATGCTAAAAATGACCTGACCCGTCAGATCCTTAAGATTTGGTAATATTGAATACATAAAAAAGACATTTTAATTTTTTTAACCTATTTTTTACTTCCATCGCCATTATAAGCGTGAGTCCCCTGAGACATCGCTAAATCTAAAATTGCTCTTGCACCCTACGGAAATAATTCGCAATTTCACATTCACAGTTAAACTAAATACCATTTTATGGCATATATTGCAAACTAGAAATAACTTCGTAACTTGAGTTTATGCTGGGACTCTGCAAGTTTTAATTAGTTAAGGGTGATGTTGCAATGTTTAACTTTGTTAAGCTGGTTTTGTTCTGTACGGGTTGATTAAAGGTGCGCTTCTTAGAATTATAAGTGAAACCTAATCAGAAATCAGTTTCTGTAAAAATAAATAAATAGCTTGAACTTATTTTAAGAAGCTTGAAAGCTTGTGAAAAAGTGTAACCCGCGTATTGTTCAATTGTCATTTATTTTAATAATTTAATAGTCTAGACGTACGAGTACATCACCAATTTGCAGAACGCATTACATTATCTTTTATGAGTAAAGACTCCGGACTCCAAAGTCAAACTGTGAAAACAGTTTTGTGTAGCTATATATAAGAAAAACGTTGTATGGTATTTTTTTTAATTAAAAAAAATAAAAATAAAAAGGTCAAGCTAAACGTGGTGTTTATATTTAGGATAGTTGATGATTGTGCAAAAAAAGCACAGTCGGCTGCAAAGCAAAGCTTGTACCAAAAATTTCATTTTTACAGAAACTGATTTATGATGAGGTGTCACTCCGTCCGCTCGTTTGCCAACTTTGTCATAGAAAAAACATTACTTTCGATTGCAATCTCGTGGAGTAGACTAATTGTACAGCTAATGCAGAAAAAATTGGTTTCTTTCCCCATTTCCACACTTTATCCAACTCACTCGAGTTTCGTGATGCAGGTCAGAACTATAAAAATATTTACACCTCAGACTATTGTAATAGGATTTTTTATTGCTCTTAAACAAAGGGTTAACTAGTTTTAACCCTTTAGGTACTATTATTCCTAGCGTGTTCCGCTCTACTTAATTTAAAGTAAGAGTAAAGGCAAAACAGGGTTTTAAAATATCTTTTTTTTTCAGAAGTGCAAAATATATTCTCGGTAGACCTACTTATACAAAACATATTAAGTTCATAATAATCTTCCTGATTGAAACTTCCGCGGTTTTTACACATTATTACAAAATAAACGGGACTTAACAACGTCAAGAAAAACGTCGATGGTAATTTAAAGTTGTTATACGCAGTTAAGTCCCGTTTATTTTGTAACAATTAATATGAATCTTATTATACAGTGAATTGGGTGAAATTTTGTTCTAAAAATAATGAAACATAAGAAACGCTACTTTATTTTCTTTAATAAAAGATTTAAATTTAATCGTAAGGGAGTGTACAGGTCTCACGAGGTTATGATTTTTTATTTTTACAATATTGTATTTAGTTGATATATCGTATATAGGTAAGTTAAAAAACTCATCGGTCGGGGTTTGATCCTGCGACCTCCGGATTGTAAGTTTCGGGCTCTTACCCCTAGGCCACCAGTGCTTCTCAGTAACTAGTTATATATTATAAAGTTTTTTAAAAACTTTTTGTTTTTTAAAAACAATTCTGTTTAAAATGACTAGAACCAGAAAAACACATTAGTACATTTGGAGAAAGGTACGATAATATGAGCATTTCATTTTTTCCCGCCAACATTATTTTAATATATTACCTATATGCAATGACAAACAAAAATATGTAAAAATATTTCATGTGAAAAATAGAACATCCCAATAAACCACGCTGGACTAATCAAATTCGTAAAAGCTCGCATTTTTACTTACTATATGAATATGCATTTTGTCGCACACGCGAAGGCACATATGAAAAATTCTTGTGCTTTTACAAGAACAGAATAATGCAATTAAGGCCCCTTTGTTTAGCAGTGTAAATACGCGTACTCGAAATTCTTGAATATTCTCTTTACATTGGAATTACTAGCGAAAATATACATATATATAATATTTCACTTCAAACAGCAGAATTCTTCGCGGGTGATATGATAAAGGATTTTAAACCTTCCATCACGCAGATAAAATCCACATTTAAACTACAGCAGTTATATTTGCAAGCATACGAGAGCATGCCGCTAGGCGCGGCATTGATATTCTAACATAGAACCAAAGAGTACTTTGGTTAGAAGGTAGAAGGTTCAAATTCCTTTACCAGAACGCAAATGGTAAGGCACTCGATGTTGCCGATGTGAATTGTACCCTCGATCCTTTTAGTCTGAGGCCTCTGAAAACAAAGAAAATGGTATCATCATACGCAATAATGCATTTCCTGCATTACTTAATGCTAAAAGAAAAATGCTATTTATCAAGATTTTAGTCTGGCAACTCCAGTTTGTCAGTAGCAGCACGAGTAAGAAAATAATTATATGCGTATATGATGGGACGCCATCAAAATATTGGCGTCAGAAATACATAGTGTAGTTATCTTTGTCTTGAGCCAAAATTAGGGTTACCACACGTCAAAAACTTTAGCCATTGCGGCTTATATACGAAAATGTCTGTTTTCAAAATAATTTTAAAGCATATTTCAAAATAAATCAATTTAGATCAACCTAAACAACCAAATCGAATTTAACGGAAATCCAAGAAATGCGGTCTAGAATATTTCGTGTTGTTTACATCTACCTACTTCGATCTGAACTAGTATTTTATTTGTCTGCAAATATAAAAATTTACTCCCATCACACTCATGAAACAGAAGCATGAATTTTTAGAGCTGAATAGAAATATTTATGATATCTCTACCTTTACCATGAGCTCTGTCGAAAACTCTCGTAATTTTGCTATTTCACTATAGTACAGTGAGCAGCAAAAGTAGTTAAACAGCCCGTGTTCAAAACAAAAAAGCTTGACGTGGTTTTGTTGTTAAGAGAAAATTTTAATGTATCAACATGTTGAACACATGGCTGCTTAGTTAATTCTACCATTGACTGTCAGCGTTGTCGATTTTTTTTTAATAAAGACAGATCAGTCGTATTATATGAGTTCTTTTGTTGATCTGTCTACTCCTTGGTAGCTTCCAACGTGGATTTTGCCAATGACCACGTTTTTACTTGACACACAAGAAGAGCTTGTTCAGTTAACATAATTTTGGAATGGGGAAGGTGATGTGTTGGGATACTTGGGATCCTAAAACATACAAAATCAAAATATTGTTATGGACATCACAGACAAAGACAATATTTTAATTAGAGCGAGTTGGAAGAGGTTATAATACGAGTTTCCTACAGTATAATTTATACAAAAAATGTGAGTTCTCTGTAGCATGACAGCTCATCATTTTCGTCAGTCATAGATCTGAGCCTTTACCAGCTTGGGGGGCTTGTTACCATGAGCATATGGTAAGCAGGCAAGCAAACGCAGTATCCTCCATCGCTGGAATGCTGTTGCTAATCATCCAGTGATTTATGGTAAGAGTTTAGGGACAATACCATCCAGCGTCAGGTTGCCAGGTACTCCGCCATGTTCAAACATAATCAGTTCGTTGAACCCCAACAACGGAACTCTTAGTTATGTTGTTCTATACTTGACCGCCAGACGCGCTAAAGCCAAACCTTGGGTTAATCGGTGGTACTTGGTTCGGAACAGCATTATTATCATACCCTGAGCTTACAATTGTGATTTCACCCGACCCGATTTTGGACCCGGGTATGTCCTTAAACTACGCCCAACAATGAGAGGTAGGGTACAGCGATGACCATCACGATTGAATCTGGAGCAGCCCAACTGGGGAAGTAAGGAGGAGGAGGTCCTTACAGAAATTGCTGCCGACCTGATTACAAGCATCAAAACCATCTGTCATCAATTTTATAGCTTGCATTTCCTTACAGCTAGACCGGTATGTTATGACAGTATGATAAAAAAAAGATAAAGGATTTTTATTTTCCAATTCAGTTACAGGACAATGCTCTTATTTATGAACGTAAAAAAAATCTACCATCGATTCTAAGCCTACACCTTTGCCCCGAGAAGATTATTACTGATAAGAAACTCGTCGGGACTTATTTTATCAATGTCACCGAGTTGTAGAAGTACGCCTAAGCTCATGGTAAGGCTTAGATGGATAACATATAAACAAGGTACTAGTATCCACTCTTTGTCATGTGATGTACCCTTATTCGGGCTTGGAAGTTTGTTTTCACTATTTGTATGTAAAGTACACATCGATTCTCTGTGAGTTACGAGTATAAAATTCAAATATTATGTACCTATATAAGTATTCTGCGACTTATTACGAGGGATACGAGTACGATGGTGGTAAAGTGGTAGGAGATACTCGTACAATCGATCAACACTGACTAAGGTTACAGAGACAGACCAATAGTTGCGTAAATAATAGGTGTAAATATTGATGTAACTGGTGACCGAAGAGCTGGCGGCTTCCTCGCACGACGTATTGCGATACAACGAGTAAATGCCGCCAACATCCTTGGGCCACGGGCCAACAATGCCTCATAGGCCTTTTTTAGATTTTATACTGTAACTAGTTAAGTACTTGTAGTTATTATAATACGATTGTAATTTCTGTAAATAAATATAGGTATCTAGGTATATCAACTATTGGGGTTAGGTGGTACGCACTCCATTGACAATGACTAATGTGGGATATAAATACATGACTGTTATTGAAAACTATTATTGCGCATATATTATTGAAAAGAGAAGGACTTGTTGAAGGATGGTTAAAGAGTTAGGCTGCAGTAACTGCTTACCATCAGGCGGGCCGTATGCTTGTTTAAAAAAAAGGAAGGCACGATTGTTTTTACAAATTTTATATACCTATGCATACTATTATTTGCTATATATATCTTGATTTTTATTATCTTTAACTGAAACGAATGTTTCCTGATATCACCGTCTCTTTATAACAAACATTTTTAACCTAATTATTCCTAATGGTAACTAAATATATCCGAGACATCGGACCCAATCAGTAAATGGATAAATATCGAATAAGAAATTGAATTTATTCGTATTGAATTTTTCAAGATTTTTCAATCTTCGCTAGTGGACATTTTCTACTTTGTCGGAATCTAACGCAAACACTCGACAAAGTTCGGCGTCACGGTTGATCTTGTTGACAGGCGTGCATAAAGCTTGATGCAACCACATTGGATGTAACTTTGTAACGCTTCAGCTGACAGAAACAGTCGTCAGTGTTCTAGTCGACAGAAAATTTAAAAATCTGTCTTGGCTTCGTCTGAAACGTCAACTAAACATTACTACTTAGTCAACTACGTATATTACTACGTAGTCCGTATGGGGATTGTGTTCCGGATATTAAGGACCTTATGCAGAATCGAAATGTAGACAATATAAAGGCTTGTTCACAAAAAAAAGTAGCCACTGCCTTATAATTTATTTTTTACGTATGAAACCATCGTTATTTTTTTAAGTTATCATAAAAACCAACTCATTTTCTTTCGCTTTAGGTAATGTTGTGGATATGTTTACCAGGTTTTTTAAATCTATGGCCTATTAAAAAAAAATGCATTTTGGGAGAGTTTATTCTACTTTGAACATTTGGATCATTATGCTTTGTACTCAAACAAATTACCGATACTAGAATGTCCCGTGTATAATGCTCGTAAATAATTTCTCTTAGATTTTACTATCGTAAACAAGCCAAATATATTTGTAATTTGACTCAGAAAATGACGTATTTTTGTAACGTGCAGTTTTGTTTTAGCACTACTTGGCTTTATTAACATTTTTAAACGGTTGAGCCTAGATTTTTTCGATTCTGACATCCTAAACGTAAAATAGACAAGCAAATTCGTAATTTTATGACTATTTCCACTACATGGACGCATCAGTTAACGGTGGAGACTCATACAACGGTGGCTATACATCAAGTATGGTAAGTAGATAAAATCATCAGTAACTGGCCAATTTACTACTTTTGGCAGTTATGCTGAAAATCAATTGTGATTAAGCACATTCAAGGTCAAAAATATAGATGCGGTCAAAGTGCCATAATTTGTCTGCCTAACTACTACCGTATTGTCTTACTCTTACGGTACAGTCAGCGTCAGAGATATGTGACCCCCCTACATAGATTGATTGTATGCAGGGGGGGTCACATATCTCTGACGCTGACTGTACATGTACCTATACATATTTTGGCACTTTGGTTTAGTCGATATCTTTGATCTTGCTTGTACTTAAAAATATAACCAATATTAGGCGACCAGTTATTGAAGGGTGGCCAGTAATTGAAACCCCATTAGAAAATGTGTTCTATTTATATGTAAACGGAATTCATTTAATATCATTTCATTTCATTTATCGCATTATAAGGTTACCAGTTACAGGCGAATTACTCTATACTAATCAGACAAGAGTTACAAATGGATCCCAAGTGGTAATACAAAAACATTTGCATTTACTTATAAAAAACAAAAGCAACATAATTACAAAACGTGTTTAGGAAGTTGTAATCGGAAAGTAAGTAATCGCCATGTAATCTGCTCCTTGTATCACACGGTCAATTAGCTCCCCAGCACAATGACTTAACTTATTGGACTTTGATTAATGCCTCTGAACCCTCGGAGCCCATGCATAGTAAACAAGTATTTACCGAAACGCACGGGTTTAGCGCTAAGTAATGCAGCACTTGTTACACAAGGAGGCATAAGTAGAATGCTTAGTTTTATTGGTAAGGCCAGTTTACGCCGCGCAAGTTGAGAGGTTACAAGTGGAATTGTTTGTTAGTAATTTAGTGACTGAGGCAATTTGCGAATCAATTTTTTTCATCATTTGATGTTCAATAGTATCTCTCATGACCTGTTGTTTTATATTGTTCTAGAATGCTGCAGTCCCACTGCTTTAGAAACGCGTCCATAGTTGGAAACGGACTAGAAGTTGCGAAATAATAATATACATAAATATTAAACTGTATAGACAGTTATCGAAGTTGTTAAGTTTTAATTTGTATGAAAAATGCAACTGTTTTATTTTTTTTATTTTAGTCGTATGTGTTTTATATTTTATTCCATCACTATTTGTGAGTTCCTGTAATTGGCTCCTTGTTTTTATTTTTTAATGCTTATTGTTTATGTAATAGCTGTTAGTACAGGAGTGGTACGAAAATTTGTAGGCGAGGGTCAAAATAATTCCCACAGAAGCGGAGTTTGTTTTTTTTAGTTCTTTGTATCTATTTGACATACTAAAAATATAGAAAAATACATGTGTGCAAAATGTGATTTGAAAACTCATATTTTGTGTGGTCTCAAATTACAGGAAATTACACACTAAAAACTATAATGCGGTTAATTTTATAATATAAACGTAAATAACAAAGTGGTAAATAAAAATAAACAAACATTTTTCAAGAAAAAAATTTTTTTTCTTCAAATTGAAAATTAAACTTTACCTGTATAGACTATACACGTCAATATACGTTATAAAAATAATAGCATGTTTAAAACATGAATATTTTTGATTATACTTATATTATACAAAACATATAGGCTGTATTTTAATTAGCACGAGAAAATATAGACCTCACCCATAGATTGCCACATGGAGCAATCTTCAACATAATGTAGTCACTGCTACCAGCGTTAGTTTAGCGTTTGTGGATGTCCGATATTGCGCTTTCCTAGACGAAGTCGCCACGAGGACTTTTTTGTCTTAACGGCCATCGACTCTCCGAGTTACGTGGCCTTCCCATTGCCACATCAGCAATATATGTGTGAAAAATTCGTTCTTTTTCCCCACAAAAATTGTATCTTCGAAATTTCAAAAAAATTATTAATAATCGTGTGTGGCATCGAATTACAGGAAAATTAATGGTAAAAAAGGTTATGACGTTAATTTCAAAAATTAAAATTGAATAGGTAACCAGATGGTAGAAGATTAAAAATAAGCTTGTGCAGTGTTCAATATGTTATATCATCATCAATATTTAAGAATGTTGGTGGAGTCTACTTTTCCCTCTGCCAGCCTTATAACAACAGCCTTCTTCTTTACGTGTCTGAGATATGCATATTTTGGCCTTCCTCGATCTGTCATCCTCTTGATCTTGGTCTCCAAAATTTTAAAATAAAAGGTCTTATACCTCATCAGATGCTCCATCTATGTCTCACCTTTTATCTGTAATAAACAAATTTTGCAAGACGTCTCCATTAATCATGATTTCTGTCCAGCATTTGTTATGAGGTTTTTGGTAATAACAACATTATTGTATTACTGTTAATTTTAAGGCTGAATCTATCAAATATTTCATCATTTTTAAAGTGTCTGCTGTAACTTATTACTATTCTCTGCAAATGGCGCAATGTCGTCTGCTAATCTTGTCAATTAAATTGAATTTCACAATTGACGTGTTCTTCATATTTAAACTTATATGCTGTTTTAGAATAGGAATTCCGGACTTCTTCTACAGCTTTACCATTTGGAATATTCGACATGGCATCTTCCATATCATCTTCATCCAACTCGACAGGACTTATAAAGATCTTCCATGTATCTTTTCCAATTGTTTAATGTTATTTGTAAATCTAATAATATTAAATCACAGAGTAATAGAGAACATTTAAAACATTCTATGCCATATATCGACGTAATTAAAAATTCTAATGTAGGGCTCAATTGATATATTGAGTAGTTGTTTTTTTCCATTCCTCCTTCAAAGGCTTTCTCATATTCCACAAACGCCAAGCATAGTGGCTGATTACATCGTGGTTCAATTGAGACATGGGCTGTACTTCTATTTCTTCAGCGATCACCGATATTCAGGACCAAGAGCTTTGAGCCAATCCAGCCGCACCGAGATTTGAGACAGGAAAATGTCATTCTCTGAACCTATTTTCTGCACTGGAAGATACCTTTAAGGTACTGGATCAATGTTAACAGCGAACACCTCACTCACCTTCGGTTTCTAGACTATGTTATTGTCATGTCTGAGCACTTCAGGACCTTAGTAGAGTTTCACAACAGATAGGGCTGAAAGTTAACATAATAGAAGCATCAAAGATGTCCTTGTCGCCATGTGTACAATATCGGTTGGGAACATTGTCGAACTGTCGAAGTTGTTGACGAATATTTGTATCTGGGACATGTAGTCCAGTTAGGCAAATTAAACTTCGAAAAAGCAATATCAAACTGGGCTGTGGAGCATTAAGGAAGACTGACCGTGAAGGTAGCGTGCACTGGAAAGACCTATCGCTCGGACTATCGCCACGTAGATGCAGTTTAATGATGTTCCGTAAAAAAAAAGACAGAAAAACCGCCATGGCTCGTAGAATTGCACTGTCAAAGTGGCAGTGGTGATCGATGGCCTGCTGCGGCTCTGTCCTAACAGAAAAGTCCTAGTATAGTGGCGATAACATCTAGGAAAGCGCAATATCGGACATCCACAAACGTTAAACTAACGCTGGTAGTCAGTGGCCGCAGTATGTTGAAGATTGCGCCATGTGGCAGTCTATGGAGGAGCTCTATATTTTGTCGTGTTAATTAAAAGTCTATTTTTTGTATTATTTAAGTATAATAGGAAATATTCATGTATTAAACATGCTTTTCTTTTTGTAACGTATATTGATGTGTATATAGTCTTATATATAGGTTAAGTTTCATTATCAATTTTAACAAAAAAAAATTTTTGCTTAATAAATCTTTTTTTTTAGTCACCACTTTTAAGTTTACGTTTATTTTATAAAATTAACCTCATAACCTTTTTTTGTGTGTAATTTCCTGTAATTTGAGACCATACAAAATTTGGGTTTTATATGGGGAATTTTCAGTTTTTCAAATCTTTGCCGTGTGGAAAATCGCATTTTGCACACATGTATTTTTCTATATTTTTAGTATGTCAAAAAGATTATTTTTATATTAAGCAGAAACGTCTGCTAGCATATCAAAGATATTTAAGTCGAAAGAAAAATAGAAAAATTTGACTCGCAGCGGGACTCGAACCCACAACCACTGGATCACTAGCCCAGTGCACTACCAGTTGTGCTATACGAGCGCCGCTTAAACGTGTCAATTTTTTCTATCTTATCCTTCTTGGTATACGTCATTACGGGTGACGTGTAGCGACATCTACCGAAGAGTATTTGACCCTTTATACGGCATCGATGTCTCAAATTTAGATTGAGAATTCATCGATAACAATGTGCTACAATACAATTAAAATCAGTTAAGACTTCGGCCAACCTCGGTAACTGTCGTGAATCCCTCGTCTATCACATAGAGTTATCAATTTACAGATTTGACCTTTAATTATATATATTATTACTCGTTGTCTTATAGAATACAGTAGGTACAAGAACGATATGAGCAACGAAACCTCCTTTGTAGGTCAAAACTAACACAACCTTTATATTGAAATAAGAAAGATGCTAGCAAGTACTAGACTAGTTTGACAGTCTGCCTTCTTAGTGTCAAATAAAAGATACAGTTGTTAATGGTGCAAATTTTAGACTTTTCAACACTCGCAAAATCTACGGGGTACTTCCCGTGAATTTAGAAACTTGAAATTTGGCACGAAGCACCCTCATATAGCACAGAAAAATTACGAAAAGTAGACATTTCTAACAAGATCGTACAAAAATTATTTTTCTAAATTTTGAGCTTAGCTTTGTTGTTTTTCTAGAAGAAAATGAAATATTACCAAAATCGGCCGAGCCGTTTACGAAATATGGATAAAAAACGGTTGAAGCCGGTTTTTTTAAATTATAATTTCATGATTATTTTATTATCAATGATTAATGCGACATAATATCGTACCTACTTACACCAAACAGTAAAATATTGAGTCATGTACATATGTATATATATATTTATATACTGTATACATACAAGTATAGCTTTATTAAATAATTCATGTTCAAATTCATGTCGCTTCTGCATAACAAATTTCCTAGGTCTACCGGTTAATAATGTCATCTTGGCAGGTGCTTAACATTGCGTTTATGATACTTCAAATTAAATGCTACCTAAAAGCAATCGGGGCAATGTATATCGTGTCATTTCCGACTCGGAAATTAAGCGATGATACCCGAGAAAAACCGAAGTCTTAACTGATTTTAATTGTATTGTACCCCTTTCTAAAATTATTTTGACAGATATCAGCGTCAGAAAATGAAAGAAGTTTTTATGCGCCAACCCTGATTCCGCAAACGAACAAATTTAAAAAGGAAACTTTTTGAACAAAAACAAAGATATAAATTGAAATCTGAGCGCTTTTCCGATATCTTTTCAATTTTTATTCTAGAGTTGTACATCTGATGCAATGGTGTTAGTATAGCTTATACTCGTAAATAACGTACCTACCTGCCTGAAAGTGGTTCTCACGTTACGTTGTGTAAAATTTTAGGCAGTAATATATGCTAATGTTACACGGATAAATCAATAGAAAATTCGGTCCGACCCGTTGCTAAGACTGGCGACTGTGGTAACAAGTCATAAGTTGTTACTTACAACGGATTCCCAGAGCTCCAACCCCCCTTAAAGGCCGGCAACGCGCTTGTGACTCCCCTGGTGTTGCGGGTGCCCATGGGCGACGGTAATTGCTTACCACCAGGCAATCCGTCTGCTCGTTTGCCGCCTATGTCATAAAAAAAAAACTTCTGCTAACGATACTATTACTCTTAGAAATAAAGAAAAAATGGAAAATCTACTACATTAACTCTAAACCGAACTTGTGACTTCGGGATACCAGCCTATCACTCCGCCTATTGAGCTACCGAGATACCCTTTGGCTGGGAGTTTTTCTGACATTGCCTTCATAATGCGCCCTATGCTTTTTTACCTTTATTTTTTATCTACGGAATTCGATTACTGAATGACTCGGAAAAAAATTACCTCTACATATCGGGCTGGATTTAGCCTTAGTCAGCCTAAAATAATAATATGTTACCTGATATTACGCTAGCTCAAAGTAAGAAGAATTTCTGCAGGATGTAAGATGGTTATTTTTAGTCGTGTGCGATAAGAAAGGTTTATGGTAATGATTATCTATTGATAACTGGATGAATGCCAACAAACCAGGATTGGTGGACTGTATACTCAACTAAAGTTTATTAAATGTATTCAGCAGAAATGTGTGCTAACAATATGTAGTAATCGTATTGCTTCGATGTAAAGGAAAAATTGGAAAATCTACAGCCTCATGAGACTTGAACTCTCACTGTACTGCCAACTGGCCTGAAGCAAACACCGAAGTTTGTATATTTCGACCAACCCTCTCTTTTGCTCCAATTAAGGTTTCATGAGAGTGACAGAGACAATCGTCCGAAATTTACGACCATCGTTTTTCGCGGTAGCGCCGTTGAGCTCCCCCGAGAAGCTGTGCGTCCCGGACTTCAAGTGACGCCTGAGGATGAATTGTTCTATTTTTCTTTATTTCTAAGCATAATGCCATTTCACCAATGCAGTTTTTTATAAGAAAGTTACCCGAACCGGTTCATCAAGCTACATCAAAAAAATTTGCGGATATTATGTTATGTTTGACGTGCCATCCCGCAAAATAATAGCTAGCTCATAACGAGTCATAACACTACAATCAACAATGTTTATTATCGACTCGTCCACTCGCTAAGTACGCAAATAGAACACGGACTAGTAATAAGCGACCTGGATACAGCCGGCATCGGCAAATTGTACGAAATGATCCGCTATCAAACGTAATTATTGAAAGTAGGCTCGCTGCATGGAAATGCTTGCTTAAAAACTAAGAAATGTGTGATGCACTTAACATATCAGTAATATGAAAAATTTGCTTATTATACAATGATCTAACGCATTGTGCAGCAAATGAAACTGATTTGCAACGCGTTTCACCACTGTGTGGTCAACACCTGGCAATCCTGAGTCCGAGGTCGACTCGTCCTCTGTAAAGTCCAGCTACAACGCTACAGAGTAGATAATGAAACCTGTTTTCTCTCCTGATACTAAAACGTCAGTTTGAATTACTCGAATCTGTTAATTTACCCATTACAGATAATATTGATGATTATTACATACTTCTAATACTAATTTTAATGCTTTCATATAAAACTTATTTGGCAAGTATTATTGGCTTAAATTTTACGTATCTGCACAAAGTCCATAAATCTGCCTTTCGGTCTATTATTTTGGAGCATTATGACTTATGAAGAACATTAAAAACCAAAACACATTCAATGTCTTAACTTCATTTTGCTCTGCTGACAATAAATTTTCTGTAATTAAGGTAAATAGTTTTTAAAAATGCAGCTTCTATCAATTCTGATGATTTCGCTAGTGTCAAAGTGATTGTAGCAAATCAATCGAATAACAAAACATGCCAGTGAACCGTAAAAGGCTTTGCGTTTTGTAAAGTGGTAGCTGGAGTTTACAGAAAGCCACGAGGAAGCCTTGGTTCGGCACTGCCGGGTGTTGACAAAAAAATCAACTTATTAGCTGCACAATTCTGCGTTAGATCAATGTATAAAATAATCAATATTACACACTAAACAACATTTGTGAACCAAAAATATGTTCTCAAGACGACTTCGCAATTTTGTGGCTCAACAGAAAGTCCACCTATTAAGAATCGACTACTCGTATTTATTTTTTAATTCCGTTCATTTCAATCACTTTGACACCTGTCAAAATCAAAACCATAAACAAGACAAATATTCAAATCCACAGACATACATTCAGATTACTATTTCCAATGTCCAGATCGATATTTCTGCCAGGTGTGCCATCGGCGATGCATTATGTATCTACCTTGAGGCCCAGCCTCGTGCATATTGTATAAGAGACGAGCGGCCGGCAAATTGTAGGCGATAATACATGCGATTTAGCACTCTATTGCTTTAACTATAGGGACTAATTTTAATAAGTGTGTTTGTACACGCTCCGTTGAATGAATTAAGAGCCGATGATTACAATAAGCTGAAAACAACGAGATTGTGAATCTGTGCTTGGGGACTAAGCACTCGTTCATTAATAATTAAGTGCATTGTGGAGTTTCCATTTCATTACAGCTAGAGGACAAAAAATAATAGACGAACACCTCACACACTTCTGATAAAAATTTAATGAATTGAATGTTTTAACTCCCGCCCAGTCTAGTTAGTATTAGTGACCCTCCGAGAGGCCTTGGGTTCGAATCCTGGTGTGGGTATTTATTTGTGTATTAGTAACACCCGGTTTGGACCCGGGTCGTATGTCCTTCAATGAGAGGTAGGGCACAGCGAGGTACCATCACGCTTGAGTCTGGAGAAGCCCAACTGGGGAAGTACCTCCTCCTTACAGAATACTACAGCCATAATAGCACTGCTACCTTTCAGGTATGTAGTGTTGTGTTCCTGATGGTGAGTAATGTTCCCAGAGCTCCAACCCCCCTTAGAGGCCGGCAACGCGCTTGCGACTCCCCTGGTGTTGCGGGTGGGTTCGTCTGCTCGTTTGCCACCTTTGTCATGAAAAAAAAAAACAATAGTACGTACCATCCTATCCTGCCCCCCTTGCCGAACATCAGGCCAACACCATCACCAGCATCGGGGAACCGTCGGAGACAGGTGAAGCAAGTGTCGAGGTCTAGTATTATGGTTTAGATGAGCTCTGACCTAGTGTGTAATAGTGACCCATAGCCTATGACGCCGAAGGTTCGAATCCCTGTTTGTGTGATGAGCACAGATATTTGTTTTGTAATATTTCCTGTAATATTTATTGGTGTTTGTATTCCATTGCGAATACTTTTTGCGGGGAGGGTGCTAATCAACTAAATAAGTAAACAGTAAAATAATAAAGTAATATTATTGTTGTTATAAATATGGACTTCTGAAAGGTGACACCTGCTTCAATATATTATTTATTAGCACGATTCAATATAGCCGTTTTATTTAGTGAGCTCGTTTTATATTCCAACCATACTTATTTACTTTATTACACAAAACATCTTGAGGTACAAAAGAACGGACTTAATGTCAAGGGACATTCTCTGCAGTCAAACTTGAGACAAAGCAAGACGCAGTCAGTGCTTTCAAAAACAAATATTTAAGCATATACACACTAAATACACCATGTACGTACGAGTTGAAAATACTGCATGTAGAAACCTCTTTAATCCCCTCATTCCGCGACATTATGCACATAATATATTTATACAATAATCCATGCAATATAACTTATTTTAAACAAACGCCTACATTATGTGCACATATACAAATTTGCCCTGAATTTTGTTTTAACTTCTATAGAATTTAATAACTAAACAATGAAGTAGTCATAATAATGTGATCTGTCGATAGGCGTAATACGAATATTGTATAAAAAGAAGTTTTATCCTCAAGTGAACACATTTTATGCGCGCACGCACACTCTTGCTCTTTCCCTGAAACACATACACGTCACACCGATACAACACACACAGACAACCGCTTTCTAAACGTTAAGGTCTTAACACTCATCCATTCCAATGAAATTGCAACCTTATTACTATACAGTAGAGTTTAAATATGAAAAGTGTAAATATTCTGATTGGTAACATGTTTTCTTGAGGTAAGTTACGTTGAGTGTTATATTTCTATGCATCGACAGTATTGGTGATACTGCCACTGAGTTCTGTGCCGTGATTTAGTGTGTCAAATTAAAACTAAAGAGTATAAAATCTAGACTTAAGGTATGTTTGTATTGTATTTTAATTTCATGCTTTTTAATGTCTTAGTGGCGGAAAATCAGCAATATTTTGTAGGACAAATCATGAAAGTATGACACTACACTATTCTAGAAGGATTCAACACAGTTGGCGCTATATAGAAATTTCTATTAGCATATATTTTGTGAAATATTTATTAATTTGACCTATAAAATCAGAAGTCAGTCTAGGCATTGTTTTACAGGTCTAAAACTAAATTTTTCGTGTTTTTCTGTTGACATAATAACAAATCAAATTATTAATATTATTTCTTTATGTTTTTTTATCAAATACTTTAATATGCTTTGACTTTTAAGTCGTAACAATGCTAACTTAATAATAAATTGAAAATATAATGATATGTCCTCGGGTGTCCGAGGCAGGATTTGAACCCACTCCGGCTATCGAGGTTGACGCCCAACCTCGTCACTTTTTCTTAAGTATGTGACATTTTCCATTAAAAGGGACCTTATTGTCGATGGCGCTTATTTCGTTGTTAAAGAAAACGCGATACAAAAGCAACGCAGTTCGACGTAAGTGCCATCGACAATAAGGTCCCTTTTCATAGAAAATGTCACACATATCATCTATTTTAAATTGACATAACCGAAGTTAAAAAAAAACGTGCTTTAGTGTATTAAATGAACATAGAAACCACACAACATTTCTTGCTCTATTTTAATAAGTGACAAAACTAATATGTATATCAACACAAGCTGATAGTTATTGACAGAAGCGACAAGAATAGAGGAATACATTTTTGCCCTTATATATCCTTTACCTAATTGTGCGAATAGCGTTCAAGAATCAGCGCTCACTATAATTCTAGTTTATTGCTATAACGTTTTCAATCGTTTTCGTGACTAATTACGTAACTACTATTGATACTTAATCTCAAAAATAGTAAAATCAATAATTCTTTGACAACCGACCTGTATTTTTTTTGCATTCATGCGCTTGGTGAGTTCACTGTTGGCATGATGATTTATTGGCATAATGTGTTTCTGAAAGTGTTAACTTTTCAGAATTATTATATATTATTATATAACCTAACCTAACCTAACCTAACATAACATATATATATCGACGAGGTTTTTATACTTTTAATATTGTCTCTGGTTTTGTAGTCTATATATTTTTGTGATTCTATTGTTTTACAGTTGTCATTATATTTTTTGCTAACTACGGTCGCCTTTTAGTTTTCAGCCCATTTTAATACTCTAAGCTATCGAATTACCTCAATTTTTCTTGAAAAAAAATATATATATATATATATATATATATATATATATATAATATTACATTACAGGATAAATAAATATTACAATACATCCTTACACAAATTAACTATGATTTGAACCCAGGACCATCGGCATTATATTAGGGTTACTACTAACTAGGCTAGACCTGTCGGCAAATAATGCCTTATAAAGTCCTGAAAGTTATATAGTTTCAGAAATCAAAACATTCTGCGAAATAATGAATTATGCTTAATGATGAATTCTGTCATACGCCTTTTTAGGGCCATACAACCGAGGGCAACTTCGCTTGGTTTAATTCAAGTTTATTATTATAACAACTTCAATAGTTTCCGTGTCAAATTCTTTACTGATTTTTATTTATTGATAATATCAACAATAGTAAAGATATAACTACCTACATATTGAAATATATGAAACATACTCGAGAAAAAGTGACGAGTACCCCCGGCATCCGAGAAAGGATTTGAACCCCATCTCCAACTATCGCGGCTGACGTCTTAACCAATTATTACCATGTAAATACAAGTTTCAAGAGAAATATACTTCGACCTATAATGCATGAGCTTGTAAAAATAACGCTTTAATGTAATAAATTTACGCCATTAAGTAACGTATGTAATATAAATTACATTATAAATTAGATAAATAAAAACCTAGACACAGATAACAAAACTAACCTACTTATAAATACAACTGACTTAAATAGTTGAATAAAATTAAATTCTAAATCTAGCGCTAAAAGGCAAAGTGCCCATCACGCAGGCGGCGCCGGCGCCGCTATGACATTTCTTTGTAATACCTAATTAATTAATTATAATAAAGTTAATTTGCTATAACAATTACAATCATGCGTGACTAATCCTTTATGTGGTCGATTATGCGGTTAATATTATACCATTACAGTACTCATTTACTATAGTTATGTACTAACACGTAATAAAATGCGGTAATAGGTTAAACTACAGCTGTAACACGTAATTGAAATGAATAATAACATAATTAAAAAAGTAGTACGTAATTCGGCAAAAAATCTGGGCAAAATATTCTAAGAAATAATTTAATAAATATTTACGGGTAATTTCGTATTTTGGTATAAAGGCGGATAATTACGAAAATTAATGAAAAGTTTGTATTCATTATAAAACCATACATGTTCGAAATTATATTCGTAGGATAAAATGTACTTATATACATTTGAAATTACCCCTTTAGTTCATTAAATATTTTTTTATTACAGATTTAAGAAATAAAATTTTAATCACAACCCCTCCAAGTAAATGATGAAAGGGTCCTCAGACTATGCTTTAATATACTTACTAAATAATATATTAATCATTAAAACTGTATCATCATCTATTAAGTTACTTAATATTTACAAAAAATAGTATAAAAAACGAGTTAAAAACTAAAAAAAAATACTAAAAACGAATAGCTTAAAAAAACACTTCAATATAGTATAATAATATACTGCCGTATAGTATTTGATTATATTAAGACGTAGTGTACTATATACTATAGAAGAATACACAATACACATACTATATTTCAAGGGTCCTTGTATATATGGAAGTTTTCAAAATTTGGTACACCGAACTAGCGAATGTTGCTAAAGAAAGTTAAATCACTGTCAGTCCGTGACGACAATTAAGCATTACATCTTTATGAAGATCGACTTTTTGCCTTTAATAATGTTGTAATATTGATTGAAGTTTATAAAACGAACATCAAAACCAAGTTTGAATCGAAATTTAAAGCTTAATTGTCATCACAAGACTGACATTCTTTTAACTTTCTTTGACAACTTTCACTAATTGGGTGCACTATTTTTTGAAAACTCCCATAGAATATTATTGGTCATAAATAACTATACTCCTGAAGTGTTTGATCAAACTAAAGCTGTACGCGTGGTTCGTGTTTTTCTTTACAACACTTATGGGCGATTCTCCGAGCCGAGCTGTTTTGCGTGACTTCGGTGGAACAATTTTTTTTTTACTTTTTTAATGTGAAACATTAAATCCTAGATCCAGGCTTAAATTTAAAAAATATTGCCGGGAAAGGCCCCCTTGTAGACTTAACAGTTTTTAAGATATTTTAGTTTTTTAAATCACCGAAATCAAGTCCACCCACCGAAATCAATATTCATAAAAAAGTGCAAAATTGGTGTTAAAATCACTTTAAACGTGTTTATGTCTTTAAGTTTTATCAACAAATACTTGTCCATATAAAGATTTCTTATTAAATTCAGAAAAATCTTGCATTGGAAACTCATTAACTATAAAGTATATACCGACTTAGTTTCATATTTTCAGCCCAACGAGCTGATTTTAGCAAGCAAAGTAGTCAATTCGGAAGAATCGCAGCCTAACTCTCTTGCATTTTGTCGGCGATGTCACGCACGCCCACTCGCCCAGGCTTCCTCGCACGTACTCGTTGCGGATTTTATCGAGCCTGGTAACGCCGCACATCCACCTCAGCATCTTCATTTTAGCAACTTAGATGGCAGCGAGACGTGGGCGGTGACGCAGAAGTACTTGGTACGCATATGGTATGCCATAGGTTAAAACTGGTCTAATCATGGTTTTATAGATCAGCCCCTTTAGTTTGACCGGCATTTTTTCGTCGCAGGTCACAACAGTCACTTCTCGCCATTTTTGCCATGTAGCGGCTATTCGGTGATGAATGTTGCATTGCATTCGATGTCTCCGGACATGTGCATTATACCACCCAGGTATTTGGACTAATTGCCCATCGATGGTTATTGGACTGTCAGCACGTGGATCTGGTTCGTTCAGGGACATGAATTGTGTTGTGGCAACACCAACACCAGGCCCCCGGATTGCAACTGGTGCTTCCATGAAGCGAGCGCTTTCTGCAGCACGGTACGACTTTCAGTGCATATGGCTACATCGTCAGCGTATATAAATATCCACTTTGCCAAATCTTGTGCTTCTTTAGTAAGTGAGTCCAAAAACTAAGCAAAACAGGAAGGGGCTCAGTACTGAGCCCTGATGAACACCTTTTTTGACCGCTATTGCTTTGGTCTCACCCACCGATGTATACCACATAGTATCCCTTGGAGCACGGTCAAATGCCTTTCCCATGTCCAGGAACGCAACGAACAGCGGTTTTTTCTTCGAGCGATATTCTTCAGCAATTGTGGACAGAGCAAACATATTAGGATCTGTAGTTGATAAACCAGGTACGAAGCCATAATAATGTCTAGATAGTGAGCACTCTGACCTTATTCGGTTGTCGATTACTCTTTCGTAAAGCTTCATAGTATGGCTTAAGAGCTTAATGCCTCGGTAGTTGTTGCACTCGTACTTGCTTATCGCTTTCCCTTGTAAATCGGAACGATAGTGCGCAATCTCCATGCCTCTGGCATTTTGGAAAAGAGCAACACCTGACTGAAGAGATTAGAAAGTAGCAACACACCAGTTTCTTGCAGGCATTTCCAAGCTTCCACTTGGATACCCACGGGGTCTATTTTTGCAGCGCTTTCTTAACCTTATGTGGCTGTATCGGAGGTATGAGACCTACATTTGCTGCCATTTCCGGAAGCTGTGTAGCAGCTAGCGTAGGGTTTAGAAGTTGTTTATAGTAGTGATGCCAGGCCGCAATGACATCTTTATCCTTAAAGAAACAGCTTATTTGTACTTAATATATCGCTGGCCGAGCACCCGTATCCGCAACACAAGCCTTCTGGAGCTTTTATATGCAAGATGGGTGCCGAGAATGCGCACACCGACGCATCGAGGAGCTTTTTATAGCGGTGTGGTGAACACAGCTCATCAATTTTGAAGAAGATGAAACCCGGGCTTATAATTCTAAACCAGAGCCTAAACATCATTGAATACAAAATGGCTGGAAAGTTGATGGCCAAATTTTTCTGGGATTGTCGAGGTATATTGAAGATTAACTAAAAAGAAAGAGGGTTTCATTATCATGTGTCTTTAAACTAGTATGCTTTTAGCTAGTGTGAACTTTAAATTTAAACAGTAATTTAGTAACCCAAAATTTCATCAGACGGAACTATAAAGACTTGAAAGAATAGAGAGTCGGCTCCAAGATTCTTGATGACCTTAAGCGTCTGTAGGCCCAGAAGGAGAATCTTTATCAGAAGGCACTGAACTTTATAGATATAGGTCACGGTAATAATAACTGATTCATATGCGCGTTGCCTATCCTAAAAGTTGTTGGAGCTCTGGGAACCTTACTCACCATCAGCAACACAACACTACAGACCTGAAAGGTAGCAGTGCTATTATGGCTGTGGTCTTCTGTAAGGAGGTGGTACTTCCCCAGTTGGGCTGCTCCAGATTCAAGCGTGATGGTCATCGCTGTGCCTTACCTCGCATTGTTGGACGTATAGTTTAAGGATATACCCGGGTCCAAAAATAAATATTGAGCAACTCGTCCGCTTTTTGTTTAAATATGAAAAATATCCGCAGATAGCATAACCAAAAATTTTTAAAAGTTGCGATTAAATATACGAGTATACTAGCAACGTTGGTGTTAACATTAACAACATATTCAACTGTTTTGAATAGAATTATAACATACAAATTATTTAAAAACAAACAGTTAACCTGTTTTTATAGTCAAGATTGATCACGGTGGCACCTTTTTTGATTTCGGTGGTCTAAAACCCCACCGAATCCACGGAAATCACACCCACTGAATTCAAATTTTATCGTTATTGAACAACTATACAAAAAGTAACCTTTGTATTGAAAAGACTCACTGGTAACCAAATCACATACTTCTTGGCATCACTTAGGCATTGTTACACTAAGAAAAGCACAAACCCTGAACGAAAAATTTTGTTCACCAAATTCAAGAAAACACGAAACCAAACCCACCGAATGATGAAGATACCTTTGCGAATTCTGCTATTAAACTGTGAGCCTACGTCCGCTCTCGTCGGGGAACGCGGCACAACTGAAGCTACCTGTGGACGCGGCATTGAGTTCCTGGTATATTGCTTTGTGCGATACCGCCAAGTTTTGTAAACTCCAGCGAAATCAAGCGTTGGCGCGGGACATGGCGAAAATATGTTTTTATTTAATAAGGGTAAATCATATATTATGTTCAGTGAAATTATAGTAGAACTAAACTAATTAAGAATATGTGAACCAATATTAAAAATTAATACAACATCCCCAACTTGAATTATAATTTTTTGTTTCAACAAATTTGGGTGCGGGACACGCCCACTGTACGTCAATTTCTGCACTTTTAATTTTTTTTATAATATTGAATATGGTGTTATGGAATATTTTATTAATTTTCGAGATATAACAGACGCTGAATAATGTGTATGAATTTTTTCAAAAATATTGGGTCAAAAAATCACGCAAATATAGCCTCGGACACGTAAAAACGCCACCTCTGAGAACTGCCCTTATATTTATTCTTGTTGTACTGTAATATCTGAATATATCGATACATTGAATGTGTCCAAAATATGTATCCAAAACTTGACACGATGGTAAAAAAGTTGTGACTACTTTCTATCTATATATCTATCTATCAGCCATGGACGTCCACTGCTGGATAAGCCTCCCCCATAGACCGCCACCGGAACGATCTTCGGCATACTGCAGCCAAGCTACTCCAAGCGAGCCGTATAATGTCAAAGGTCCATCTACTTAGTATACGTCCGCTGTTGCGCTTTTCTATATAATACTAATTATATATGCGTGATGTACTATATATTACGAAATAATAATAACTAGTATCACCGAAATAAAGTCAACAACCCTACATATTTACTTCAGACTACCTAATGACTGATGATGATGATCATTAAACGCTGCCACACATCTTTAACAATGTCTCATCATTGTTCTCAAGTTTACAAACATATGTCATACAACTGGAGTTGAGAACAGCACCCTGTTGTCATAACGTATAAATTCAAGATAATTTATCACGGTAGCATGAGATCACTTCCCTGTATGTATATCTAAACATTTATTTTAGATACACAACAAATGACTAAACAATCAATACAAATAAATTGATATGTTAATGGTATTGGGGTAACTCCGGTTGTGTTTAAACGCCGGATAATATCGATGAAAATGGGCTCGTATTACTTGAATACAAGTGATATTAGACTAATTTCTGGAATTGTCTACTTTTATAATTATCGATATTACCACATTCGATATTACCCCAATATATCTAAAGATAAATTATATGAGTTGTTTTTGAAATTCTATTCAATAGATCGTGATAAATAAAACGTATACGTAACGTAAACGTACATGTACGTAACATAAATAAATATGTGTCTGTCTGTCTGTCTGTTACCTCTTCACGCTTAAACCGCTGCACCAATTAGGATGAAATTTGGTATGCAGAGAGTTTGAGCTACGAGAAAGGACATATGACAATTTTTATCCCGCAACCATACTTTAAAGACGGGCATGGCTGGCCGAATTCGCGAAGAAAAGCTAGTTTATTATATGGGTGCAAACACCATGAGCGTATACCAAAGAACGTTAGTGGCCTAGCGGTAAGAGCGTGCGACTTGTAATCCAAGGACATAGATAATTTTTATACCGCAGCCATACTTCCCAATTGGTTCTGCGGTTTAAGTTTCGAAGGGGTAACAGACAGAGAGAGTTAGTTATAAGTACTTTTGCATTTATAATATTAGTATAGTAAGTATATATAGTATGGAAGTATGGATTGAACCTATCAGCCACGGAATTATCACGCATTACCACTGCAGGATAACCCCCCGTGGATTGCCACAGGTTACTCGACAGGCGGGTTGTCGATCTCAGTAAATTCCACCACTGTAAAGTACGCTGTTGCCCATCGCTACATCGGCTTCAACTAGCAGTTTAGGAACAATACCACGGACCCACCGTTTTAGGCACGATGGGCATGCCCACAAGTCCTACAACCCTGATAGACTTGTGGCTCCATACTTAGCCAGCGTCAAGATACTTACCCAGTCCAGTGTAAAAGTGCAGCAGCTTAGTGACCATAACCCTGATAGCCGGATCCGCGCCTGCGGCGCTACCGCGAACAACGATATTCATAAATTTCGGACGATTGACTCTGTCACTCTCATGACACCTTAATTGGAGTAAAAGAGAAAGATACCCGAAATATACGAATGGCTACTGAATTCCGCCTGCTTCACGATTTATTAGAACACATTGTTCTGTTATAATCTTTTTCTGCCAAGATGGTTCAGTCTAACTTCTTTATTTCAGAACAGTATGTTCATATTACTTACATAATTCAAAGGAATTGTTTTTTTTATTGTTACAGGGAAGATGGCCGTGGCCTTTCGCGATATCTGCTGTGGCGTCAAATACTTACGAGCTAAATGTTTTTTCATTGGGTATTTGAATTTGGTAAGTAATATAAGAAAATATTAAATATGTATTTTTTTTTCGACAACGGTATCAATACACCGATTTTTGCCATATAAAACCAAGTTTTGGTCGACTAAACTAAAATGGTGTGTGTGCACCGCGCTTTAATTTCTTAATTTACCAGTATTAGAAGTTACAAGGAAGTAAATTAAAAGAACCATTCTATGATTTGCTTACAAATTATGCTTACAAACGGTGGTGACTCGATTGCTATTGTTTTTGTGTGTATTGGCGACGCGCTTTATCATCTGTTTGCGCTGCCGCTGTTTGCATATCTTTCCTTAATGTGTCAAACGAAAGAGACGCAGCTATGCAACGCAAATAAGAAACTACGAAGTGTAAATAACACATTGGACACACTGGTAGCGAAGCGAATAGTCGTTTACTTTGGGTTATTTGAAATTGAATGATTTCTGATTAGATTTGTGCAGCCACTTCGACCTCGACCTCTGATGACAGGAATTCCACTACGATACAATAAATGGCTGGGCAGCGTTCGGGAAGCTACAACACATCTTTTCTTCCAATATTCCGCAATGTCTAAAGACGAAGGTCTTCGACCAGTGTGTGTTGCCAGTGATGACATATGGTGCTGAAACGTGGTCGCTTACTATGGGCCTCATAAGAAGGCTCAAAGTCACCAAAGAGCAATGGAGAGGGCTATGTTGGGAGTGTCCCTGCGTGATCGCATCAGGAATGATTTCATCCGCAGTAGAACCAAGGTTACCGATATAGCCCTCCGGATCGCCAAACTTAAGTGGCAGTGGGCGGGGCACATTGCTCGCAGAATCGATGGCCGTAGGGGCGGAAAGTTCTGGAGTGGCGACCACGAACTGGACGACGCAGCGTAGGTAGGCCTCCCACAAGGTGGACCGACGACCTGGTTAGAGTCGCGGTATACCCCTGGATGTGGAAGGCGCAGGATCGGTCTTCTTGGGTCGTTCTGGGGGAGGCCTATGTCCAGCAGTGGACGTCTTTCGGCTGACATGATGATGATGATGACAATAAATTTTGCTATATTACATATTTCAATTGTTTTTTGATAAGAGTACTTAGAGGTAAGAGTACCTAGTTGAGTCTCGTAAGAGTACAATGTTGATTCTCGTAAGACACCGCACCGCAATAAGGGAACGTATTGCGGTGCGGTGTCTTCAATTCTACAAATCAATCTGTCACGCACTTAAACGTCACAGAAATTTTTAAATTAACGCTTATTTGCCAATTTTAATTTTAACTAAAAAGGCCCAAATACTGGTTTGTTCTTATTGAAATTTTAAGCAGGTTCACGGACTGACTATATATTTTTTATATAGGTTGCCAGTACTGTGGATTTAGGCTGCCATTTCGTCATATTGGCAGCTGTAACAAATTTCTTCTCGTGTGATGTGGACTTAAATATTGTAAGTTATAAACCTAAGCCTATTTAACTAAGAACCATTCAAGTATTACCTACAAATTTTGATTAAGTCTATTTTATTAGCAAACATTATTACATTATTATTTTGTTCTACGTATGTACGTGTATTTGTACCGGAAGGCACAACGTGGACAGACCAACAAGGTGGATCGACGACATGGTAAAGATCAAGGGAATTCACTGGATGCGTGTGGTGCTAAACCGGTCACTGGGGGAGGCCTATGTCCAGCAGTGGACCTCCTTCGGCTGATTTGAAGATGATGACCGAAACATTACAAGCGACTTCCCACATTACCCCTCTTAAAACATTCAATCTTCCCCCTTTATTGAATTATGTCTTCTAGTTTATTTTTTTGATATTATTTTCCAGCTCCACAGTATAAACTGGTCATGGCTGGAGCCGTTTCTGGTGGTCATCAACATCGGGACCCATGGGTTCTACCGCTTCCCCCTGATGCTGGGGTACTATGACAGCCTGATGGGCCGAGGGCCGCCTCACTGCTACCCTGGCGTGGTGCACGTGTATTTGATAGACCTGATCAACATTCTGATTCATGTGGTGTGGCTGAGGCTGGTGGTTTCCTACGTGTCGGCACTTCATAAGGTGAGACTGGTGTTCCCATTTTGGTATACTTATCAATAATTCTTAGATATAAAGGGAAAACAAGCCTCTATAACTCTGGTAGAGCGATGGGCATGTACTTATCCCAAAATCGCGAGTTTGAGGCTCGTCCGGGGCAGTCAATTTTTCCATTTCTCCTTTATTTCTAGGAAGTATGGTTTCGTTAGCAGACGTTTCTGATTAAACATATTATAGAAATATAAATAGAAAATAGAAAATGTATTTATTTTGTAAAGACTTAGGTTATAATATAAGACGATGGAGCCACCCGGTAAGCAAAACTAAGCTTGAGTTGGGTAATATAATTTAGTATTAATATTTTGGAACAATTATTCACATATCAACATGGTCCTATAAGAGCGCTGGTGGCCTACCGGTAAGCGTGTGTGACTTGCAACCCGGAGGCCGCAGGTTGAAACCCCGGTGTACTAATGAATTTTTCGGTACGTTTGATATTTGGGAGTTTTCAGAAAAAAAGTCCCCAGCTTGCGCTAAAGCTTAGCGCGATTTAATTATAGGTACTGTTTTAAATTATCATCATCATTTCCGACATAGGCTTCCACCAAAGATGACTTGTATCCTCAGTTGTCATAGTCGCCACGCTTGTTAGGCAGGTTGGCGACCGCAGTAGTTGTAGATTGGGTAAGCCCAATCCGACCGACGAAACAAAAACAAAACCCAACCAACGGAAGATTTCAGTTATATTTTGTGTGTTGTTTATATATTTTTATCATGTGCGGAACCGAGAACGCTATTTTAATTCACACTCAGCATTTTTTTTTATGTTTATAGATGTCTATTTGATGCATCGTATTACGTGATTTACTCATGAATGTCGACCGGTATGACTAATGAAGATACTCACTATGAAATCGTAAATGCTAGTTTTACTTTCGCATATGTATAAATGAAATTCTGCGTTCTCGTGGGCGAATGTAAACAATGAATGATTAAACAATGATTGCTTAACGTAATCGCCATTGTTAAAATTGTATAAAAAGTTTCACCGTTTTTTATCGGACAGCTAGCAAGTCACTTATAAAATATAACCTAACATTTTATAGTAGTAAAATAAAATAATAACTTACTAAAAAACGGGCCTAGTGCGAATCGGTCTTACACCGAAAGGGTTTTGTTATGTGTAACCAAAAATGCAATTTAGCACAATTCATTAGCGCAAATTAGAACAGTGCAAATACTACAACGCAATCTATTATCAAATTACGTGCCTAATTTGACTCATGACTATTAGTTCTTAAGATTTTTTATTACCTACGTGAACCAATTTTAAAAACGAATATCATTATGGCAATTTCAAACCCAAGACATAAGCGTATGCGATTAAATTACATAATCACTACAAGAATAATGTTTACATAAAACTGTAAATAAAATTTGGTCAAATTCTGATAAAAAATCACGTTTTATGAGTTGAATATTGCTAAACATGTCTCGTTTCGTAATGAGGAGCATAATCAAGAGCCGTTCACGTTAGCAGACTCAATAAAGGATGACTCACGTTAGGCCGTCGCGCTTCCGCTCCGAGCGTTCCGTTGTATGGAAAGAGTCACGTGACCACCGAGCCGCCCGATCCACTCGACTCGGGCACGGGGCGGACGTGCGACGGCCGTTACAGCTATGTTCAAAGGGCTGGGCTCGGCCCGGTGATGTGAGGGCGACGGGATGTCGACAGGATGTCGACGGGCGTGCGACGGTCGCCTAGTCGCAAAAAATGGCTCGGATGGAACGGTATATATTGGCCGAACTACGGAGGTTGCAAAATGTCATCAATTTGTTTGCTAAATATGAGGGGATAAATAATTCTTTCTTTAGTCGGGTTATATTACTAGTGCAGAGACGAGGAATTAACAAAGAGTGCTGAGTTGACACATTTCTTTAAAAATAATCAAAGAATAAATATTCGTTAATCATAAATAAAAGAACCGAATATTTAGGCAAAGGGCTCATAATTTATATTTTTTATATCAAAACCTCATTTAACATATAACATAAATATTTATCGCATAAAATAAATATTTAAACTAAATTTAAAAAATATAATACCAAAAATCAAAGTTCGATGTAGGCCCTAGTGGTATGGTAGGGTTTAGGTATAGGTATAGTATATGAATTTTCTTAAATACCAAATGTAAAATTCAACAAATAATTGAATCCCTTCTTATGCCCTTTCTTAACTAATTTAATTAACGCCTGTTTAATTAACCATGTGTCTACATAACCATATAACTATAAACCAGTATGAAGATAATTCGACGAATTCCTCAATAACAATAAACAGTCTTTATTATTTAGTTTTCTGTGTTTGAATAGTCTGAATTGAAATCACCAAAGAGGTTTTTCATGTATCGGAATATACGTCAAAAATATGTGCGTTACAAAATGTCACAAATTGTTTTCTGAAATATGGAAACCCAACCGACATTATATTTAGCCGTCTTAATGTGGCACCTGTAGATGTTCATCAATATTGCCAGAAAGATAAATAATGATAGTTTGTAAATATTACCAGCTTTTGTGCTTTGGATAGAAAAAAAAATTACTAATTATTACGAAATTAAGCGCCCTGTGCAAACTATAGGTAGTATTATCTCATACATTATTTCGGATCACGGTAAAATTTGCCGCGACCAAGTATTAGCAGTATGAGAGCACATTTATGTTCCGTTGTCTATCCCTTTATTTTTCAGGCTAATTTTCACACCAACTACTAAAATAAAACAAATTAAATATATATAATTTTTATTTATTTTTAAATACTATTACTATCTACAAAGAACCTAGGCGCGCAAACGCGCAACGTCTCAACTGGTAAAGGAACACACTAAACCAGTAAAGGCGTGTCTGGCGTCCAAATGGTATATTATAGGGTATACGGTGGGTATTTTAGGTACAAAGGAAAATAAGCTTATAAGCATAGTTTTAGCAACCAAAGTATCCAAATATCTCAGTACAGATATTTGTATTTAGGCACTGGTCCCACCGCGAGCTAGTAAGCTATGAGCTATCAGCTATTTCAAGGGACGATCCGGGCGATCGTAGTTCATTACCAGGCAATGAGATATAAATATATATATCTCTCTTTTATTTACACGGGAGCAATTATCTTTTGTCCCTTGAAATAGCTGATAGCTCATGGCTTACTTAGCTTGCGGTGGGACCAGTGCCTAGAAGGAAGGATTGGCGAGCTATATTTGGCTGCCATCTATATGATATTAATTGTAATAAAATGAACGGTACTTAAGACTTGAATGAATATATTTGTTACTTAGGGCCAATTTTTCATTTGTCAGATAAGCACATATCTGACAGATACCCATAGAGTTATTCGTCGAATAAGGCTTAACTGACGATTGAAAAATCGGCCCTTAGTGACTTAAAGTTAAAATTACTCCTTCCTGAGAGGTGGCTCAGAAATAAAACAACACGAAAGCACAATTTATTTCTGTGACTGATAGTAGGCTACTACTTACACGTAAAAGCTGCAGAAAACATAGCGTCAAGTCTATCTGAGTAGAATTACAAACATCAAAAAAATTTTAGTAAACAAATTAAATTAAACAATAATAACTTTTTGAATATTGTATACATCAGCCATGAAGGCTCGAGTTGACGTGTGATAAAATCCTAATCCAGAACTTTATTAAATTTTTGACTAATGCCTCCGTTGATACAGTAAATGCTCCGTAGTCTCAGCGCTACTGTCCAGTTGGTTGAAGCTTGGAACTTCTCTCGACGTACGTCATATATGAAATTAAAACAAATTACGTTATGATATGATACTGATTATTTAACACGTAGACTGCGAAGAGCATCACGGGTGGAATATGTGGCCATGAGCATCATTCTTGGGATCAAGTCACCTTCCCTGTGTTGCCATCGGCATCACGGGTGGGATCACTTTGTCTTCTTTGTGTGGCCATGAGCATCATTGGTGGGATCAAAAGCTTATGTTTTTGGGTATTTGGGCATGGGATTAATGCTGTAATTTAGTATAATCAGCATCAATTAGCATATAAAATAAAACGCACCAATATCTAAGATCTGCCATCCTGTGTACTTTTTACAAATGATATTTTTTACAGTTCGCGTTTCAAAGTTTATATGGCATTTTATTCGTCACTTTTTGTGAAGAAATTAAGAAACGATAGATTCGTTTGGTGCGCTGTTTCATGCGCTAATTGATGCTGACTTTACGGCGGGCAGCCAACGTGTTAATCTTTTGAAAGACCTTCCTCTTGTGTCAAAACGTGTCAAGTACGCCAACGTCTCGTCTCGACGAATTTAAGCCTTATAAGTCAGCAGCAAAATAGCTTTGGCAGTGTCCGCTCTAGCCACTCTAGATGTCGGTGGCGTGGCAGGCACGACATTACTCGACCACTTTAAGGGTTCTTGGAGTTAAGACGGTTAAAATATTTTTGTATCAATAACAGAAATGTGAGTGGCGACTCTCAAGATGACACAAGTCCTATTTGGGGGAGGCTCTGTTCAGCAGTGGACGAGTTACGGCCGATGCAATGATGAATTAAAATTAGAAATATGATATTTAATGACAACGTCCTCAATCCAGACAAAGTAGATTCTTAGTCAGTGACGCTTTTGCAAAGCCACTCGTAATAGTGCTCAATATGAACGATATAAACTACCTTCTGCTTGCAGTATACTGTGCGTAGAATTAGTATAAAATTATCATGTGGTCAAATTAACCTACGAACTTAATATACCTAACCATGCATTTGCCTCTCTTATTTATACATATTGTACATCAACTTATAATATTCTAAAATCCTCAAATTAACGTATGAACTTTATATATATTATACATACTTAACTATGCATGGCGTCTACATAACACCATTTCTATCGGTTTGCCTACCTACCTTAGTTAAACTGCCTACTTATATATTAAACCGGCCAAATGCTAGTAATAACTTGAAAGGTTCGCAGCATTATAGAGCCTAATATTTTATTCAGTATAAGTATTCGTTGACATAGAGGTAAGTAAAATACATTATCTGTGAACATTTTATGTAATACAGCCTGGTGACCTATACATAGACTTACGGACGGACTGACGGACAGACGGACAGACTGATGGATGGACAGACGGACAGATGAACAGACGGAGAGATAGACAGACGGACAGACGGACAGACGGACAGACGGACAGATGAACAGACGGAGAGATAGACAGACGGACAAACGTACAGACAGGAGAGTCTTAGTAATAGTAATCGGGCCCGGAACCCTTTTAGGGTTGGAAAACCTCTGTTCTCTATGTTCTTATCTTGCTAACGGCGAGAACTTGCCCAGACTGACTTCGTAGCCAGGATTATACACCATCAACAGTTGCCGTACTACAAGTACGCGCGCACAATACACTGACGAATGAGGCTTGTGTTGTGGGTACTCAGAAGACTCAGAACAAAAATAAATGACGTTACTAGGATTTGAACCCAGGACCATGGGCTTCATAAGCAGGATCACTATCCATTAGGCCAGACCTATCGTCAATTGTCCTGAATATTTATTAATGTTATAAACGAACGGATGCACTGTGGAGTAATCAGCACGGGTTTACAATTTAACCAACCATTCATTAAATTAATTATACAACATACAACAACAACTTATATTTACTTACTATCACTCGTCCGCACTAAGATTAGATACCTGACCCTTCCTACTCTTTTTTCTTAGCCTAGTTTGTGTCCAGCTGCCAGGAAAGGCCTCCCCTCTTTAGTGCGTATTCCCACCAGTCGCTAAAAACATTTAGGTCGTCCCGCCATTTCTTCTTTAATCTTCCTGTACCTCGGCTAACTTGGGGGTACACTCTATTAAAAAATCCTCAACATAACCTACGTACTTAATGACTACTAGGTAAATTAAATAACTGTTAAAGGCATCTACAGATCCTACAAGCTTACTTAATTACGTATCACTGATACTTAATGTAGATACACATGTAGTGTAGGGACTCCCGGCCGGACTTAGGCGGGCTGTCGATCGCTTGTTGCAGTCATTCAGCCCAGTTCCCTTGGCTGCTACATAATACACCTATAACATTAATAATATTATACAACAAAAATTGCAAGTAAGTTGCAGTAAACCTTTATTAATATTACTAATGAGACATGGACCCGGGTATGTCCTTAAACTGCGCCGAAGCCTACCGGTATGAGCAGTAGCGACCGGCGTCTACGGTGTATTTTACTGCGATTCCCAACTTGCCTACCAAACGTGGTCAATACGGCAACACCGAAGTTAAGGCCTTTGTCCAACAGTAGACGGCTCAAGGCTGATGATGATGACTGATGGAAGTCAATGTTTCTTACAAGAAAACACTAGTGGGATAAGAAGTACCAAACACTGCGGAGAACATCGTTAGTAAAATCTGATTTTATTCGCAACTAACCACCTTTGCTCGGGAAAGTACCTATATAATATGTTGTAAATACATTACAAACGTATGCCCCAAATCCCTGTGTAAGTACCCATAATTTAGGCAACTACAAACCTTATGTAGTTAGTATTCACAGGAAGTACCTAGTACTGCGGAAAACGTCATTACACAAATAATAATTTATTGGTAGGTACTAGCAACCTCTCCTGCCTTCGCACGGGTAAGTGGTTATAGTACCAACCACATATCGGAAGGTGCGGCGTGGGCAGACCCCCACAAGGTGCACTGGCGACCTGATAAAGATAGAATGAATCCACTGATGCGGGTGGCGGTTATTGTGAGTTGCTTTGGGAGAGGCCCATGTCCAGCAGTGGACGTCCTTCGGTACGGTTCGGTACTAGAATGATTGATAAGATGATGAATAGAGCTATCTCAGGACCATACATGGATGTCAGTCAAAGTAGGTACTTATATAGGTACATTCTAACTGCTAACAGGCAGAAAAGACGGGCAGTAGGACGGACAGTAATAGGATCTTGTCAATGCCTGATAGTTACGGTCCCGATAATTACGTACATTATATTACATTATTATAACAAACAGGACCTAAAATGAATAGTCTTATCACGGAGAGTTCGCTGTATTAGATGTCTTGTTTGCTTGCAAGATATTATGTTTTGTATGTCACTATTCAAGTAAACTTGACTAACTTACTAAGTTCCTGTAAGGGAGTAAGTCCCTTACCAAACCCTC
Organism: Grapholita molesta; assembly: GCA_022674325.2. Lineage (NCBI taxonomy): Eukaryota > Metazoa > Arthropoda > Insecta > Lepidoptera > Tortricidae > Grapholita > Grapholita molesta. Next base: position 3,992,009 of record CP053121.2, on the reverse strand, counting down.
TACTTACCAAAGATTATATAACTAGGACTAACAATTTTTATCCAAAGTCGCGTTCCTTAAAATTTTTGATGGAAACCTGAAAATGAGACGAAAATCAGTGAACATATTATTATGATTTAGCAAGACACTGATAAAATTTTGCAAAAGCATTATCGGTACAATTATGTTGATGGATATATATACCGTCGGCCAGATCATTGTCAGACTACAGTTGGTTTAGGCAAGGCACATTACTATGGGAAGTTTAATTTTTGAAGCGGACACGCATGTTTTACAATTAGGTTTATAAACGTCTATACGTACAGTCGTATATAGTCCTATTTGTTTGGTTGTTATGAGACCACCTTGGCTGTTAGGTCGCACTAGAAATTATTACATTACGCTAGAAAAACATTACCCTTTTGACTTTTAGAAACGATTTACTTTAAAAACGAACCTGCCCTTATTTATTAAACATACGATTATTAGGAACTAGACGGCTTGTCAATATTGACAGAAAGTTTCTGACTAGTAAGAAGGCGGTATATATACTGTTTTGAAGGTACAGGCAAACTAGGGTTTTTTTAAATTCCTTCACGCCAAAGATACTCACTAGTCTCACGTTGTTTCTAATCGTGTGATGAATATTATGAATTCAGTATTTTATGCACTTGGAGATGGAGAAAATATTAAAAAGATCTTTGTTATAACACAAAGATCTACGTTTAATATTCTATCTACGAGTATGTGTGAACAAAATAATGCTCATTTTTTAATTCAATAGGTCAGAAACGTACATTATTCTTTGCGGTATTGTAATATGCTTATAATACGGCATCTAATAATGTAATTTTATGGTAAAAATAAGTTTATGGTCTTTTGATATTGTATTTAAAGTTTCGTGAGTCACTGTACATTTCACAGCCTCACTCACGCGAACTGGTTTGTAGTACCTATAGAAAGGTCTAAATTTTCCAACACTATTGTCAAACATTGTGTGTCGACACCCGTTTGCTTCAACGAATTGCTGCGCGCTGCGCTGCCTTTGCCGCTCTCGATGTTGTGGCCGGTTCACGGCAATCCTCAACCGGCGTCGTTAGTTTGCTCCGAACTATACTTTACTAAACTTCCACTTCTAAATTTGGCCATACATGCCAGGCTTCTATAGGCAGCCAGTCCAACCACCATTACGATTAAAATTAGAGCAACTATCTATATTAATCGCTTCGCGTATTTTGCGCGATACTTAACATTTTTCCCGAACCAGCATCCTTGCTTTGTTAGAAAAACGAAGGAAATGGGATGGTATGGGAATGGGATCTGCTTCGTAAGAGAGCTCTAATTTATCTCCGGAGTTGCTGTACCTACCTAAGTCATCTCGTTATATATCATTGGATACTTATTGAACAATAGAATAGCCTGTTTGGATATTATATTATAATTATATATCTATACCGTAGCAATTTTAAGCAGGCGCGTCAGCACAGAATGTGTTTCGCACAAAGCAATCTTTGGATGAAAGTCAGCAATTTTTTCAATGTCTCCTCATCAAACTGCAGACTGTGTATCCTCTGTTCATATATTGTTCATTTGATGACACTGTAATCAATAAAAGTAATGCTCATCCTAAAATTGTAAATAATAAAAATGCTTACCAAAGACCAAGTTCTACTTCCTTTTTTAACTGAAAAATTATGAAATAACGATACGTGGCTACTATTAAACCTAATAGGCTTAAAGAGAAAAGACCACGATATTGTTTGCACTTATTATACCTATACATATATTTTATTATTTTATTATCGGTTACCTTAAGTAGGCTGCTAGACGATCTTTACAGGATATTGACTCTGGAGCTTTGTTTATTCATCAACCGGTGCTTAATTTCCTCGTGGTTTGGAAATTATACAAAAATCGTCACGAATATAGTAACACATATTCTCTGTACTGCAAACGTGTGCACCAAAAGGGGTGTATGCCTCATTGTCTGCGTGATTTTTCTTGTTCTTCATTGGCTATTATAGCCGTGATGGCTAATATAATAACTAAATTTTTCTGTTTCTTATTTTCTATTACCTAGTTCTGCTATTATTATTGACAAGGAATTTAATTGACATCAAGTGACAATGACTTAGACAGCTCGGCTGACGTTAGAGACGGGCGGCTCGGGTGGCTCGCGCTCGAGCCGGTGGGCCTCGTGAGCGGAGCGGCGACGCGACGCTCGTGTTAATGTCAATATTCGAGTTTCGGGCCGTTCGGACTCGGACCGTCGAGGTAAGTGAAGCGATAGGTCGACGGTGGGCTCGTGCTCGTGAGGTCGACGTGTAGGAAGCGCGACGGTCTAACGTGAATCATCCTTAATCCGTATCAATATTATAAATGCGAAAGCAACTCTGTCTGTCTGTTACCTCTTCACGCTTATACCGCTGAATCAATTGGCATGAAATTTGGGATGAGAGTTTGAGCTACGAGAAAGGATGTAGGATAATTTTTATCCCGCAACCATGGATATGGCTGGCCGACGAAATCGCGAGGAGCTAGTATCCTATACAATATATTATTTGGTTTTTCTATTTCTATGTATAAGAGCGTATGCTCTTTAACAAAACCTCCGCCTTTTACGTCTAAAATAAAGTAAATTTAGCCTGGACCTCTTTTGTTGGGATAAACAATGATCCCTGGCTGCTATAAAGATGACGAGCCGTGTCCCAGGGGACAATATCTTCAGGGCTGGGATGAATATTGTGCAAACGGCCCCTTGCCATCCACGTCGACTGGCACTTGATGTTATAAATATATCAATTTGAAGGAAACTGTGAAAACAATAGATGTTCCATCCATTTTTTGACACTTTTTTACTTCTTCCCTGCGGTAATTAGGTATTAACATTGCATACTTTGTTGGGGACTAATCCCAATAAGACCTAGTTTACCTTCTGGGTTGGAAGGTCAGATGGCAGTCGCTTCGTAAAACTAGTGCCTACGCCAAATCCTGGTATTAGTTGCCAAGCGGATCCCAAGCTCCCATGAGCCGTAGCAAAAATGCCGGGACAAACGCGAGGATACTGATGATGACTTTGTTGGCGGTCAATCGACTCTATGAAGACAAGCGAACGTATTCACTTTATACAAAGAAGTGTTTTTTTCTGCTCACAGTGACGGAAGCAATGGCAAACTACTTATACTATCTTACTCAATTTTTCAAGCACAAATGACGAAACGGCAAAGGTCATTAAAATGAGCGAAAAAGATTTAACGAGCGTTCAGTTCAAATGGCACCACAAATTCGTCGCGTAATAACAAACCCTATAGTTTCATATTGCGCACATAGATGGCGTGTCGCTAATCTTGCAAATCTCGTATACAAAGCGCGCCTCGTATATATTTGTTCCTGAGTCATGAATCGGGGATAGACACCGGCAAACAGCGCAGACCTACAAACTTTGAGCTTCAATTGTTTGTCTTATTAACAGAGCTGCACCTAGATGTGTCAAACTTACACTTCAGAAGATTGTGTCCACAGGCACTAGCTCTGTGCATGGGGCCGCGTGGTTAGTTTGAATTGGTCTGCGTATATCACTCATCATCATTCATTATTTCAGCTGTAAATTGTCCACTATTGGACATTTCAGCCGTATGCAAACCACTGTTGGACATAGGCCTCCCCCAAATATGTCTTGTATCATCTTGGGGGGTAGTTGCCATAGTCGCCACGCTTGACAGGCGGATTGGAGGCCGCATGAGCTGTAGATTAGGTTTAGACCGATGCTGCTAACCATCCGTCAGGTTTTTCCCTTTATCGTCTCTTACGACACCCGCGAGAGGAGATGGGGTGGTGATATTCTAGTCATATATACCCATATCTCTGAGTTTAATGATGTGGATGGAACATTGGTTTGTCTCCAGAGCTGTATAACCGCTGTATACAGGTTCCGAGTATCACGTTATATCGATTTGTTTAGTCTGGGTTTCATGGCGCAATTTTTCAAACAAACGATATTTTTCGGTTATGGAACATACACAATCTGTTAGGACTTTTCAGTTGCGTTCACGTATAGCGTTGCGAACATCTCGTAAATGTAAATAAAGTAATATAATTAATATTTCTAAGGAGGTCAATCGTCGACTGGGCACTGTTCGGGAAGCCCCGAAACATCTTTTCTTCCAATATTCCGCAGTATCTCAAGTCGAACGTCTTTGACCAGTGTGTGTTGCCAAGTGGCAAAAATGGCACTGGTCAAAGACTGGCAAGTGCCAGTGATGATTTACGGTACTGAGACGTGGTCGCTTACTATGGGCCTCATAAGAAGGCTCGAAGTCACCCACAGGGCAATGAAGAAGGCTAAGCTGGGAGTGTCACTGCGCGATCTCATCAGAAATAATGTCATTCGCAGCAGAACCTAAGTAACCGATATAGCCCTCAGGATCGCTGATCTTAAGTGGAACCGCTGGCCGATGGAACTTAAAGGTTCTCGAGTGGCGACCACGAACCGGATGGCGCAACGTGGGCAGACCCCCCATAAGGTGGTCTGATGACATGATAAAGCTCGGGGGAATCCACTGGATGCGGATGGCGCAAAACCGGTCACTGTGGGTCGCTTTAGGATAGGCGTATGACCAGCAGTGTACGTCCTTCGGCTGATATGATGATGATGAATATAATTAATACCTATTACAAATGATTTTTACGGATGTGCTATTAATCAAGGATGCTACGTAGTTCCAGTGCTCTTCTTAGTATTTATTATTTATGATATATATGAAAATAAAATCTTTTGATACGCTATAGTATATCCTATACGCTATCCATGCAGAACTAAATGTCTATATCTGCCACCATATTTTATATACTTACATTTGAAACTAAAAAAAAATACGTGCTAAGTAGGCCTTATAGGACTTTAGGTATAATATGAGTATTTTTAAAATAAGAGAAAAAACACGTGTCCAGTATTCGATTGGTATTTTGTCAACTGAAAACATTTTATTATCAGGATATTGTCAGCAATTTTTTTTTTATACATGACTGCCCAGCGTTTGACCTCAGTGACACCTGATGGAAATTGTGGACAAGGTCGAGGGTGTAGCACGCTGGTTCAGTAAAAATGGCTACTATTACCTTCATGCCGGAACACGATCCGAAGATCATTTGGCGACATGGCTTAGACAAGGTGGTGACAAGCCGCGGCAAAAGCCTACCAAAGTGTGCTGGTTATTTGGCGCTACCCAGGGGACACGTGTGGGTATCTAGAGCTAAAGCCTACGGACGCGACAACAGTTTTATCCCAGTTTTGATACATACATACATTCATTTCAGCCGTATGCAGTCCACTGCTGGACATAGGCCTCCCACAAATATCACTTGTATCATTTTGGGGGTAGTTGCCATAGTCGCCACTCTTGGCAGGCGGGTTGGCGAACGCAGTAGCTGTAGATTAGGTGTCGACGGACACTGCTGCCCGTCCGTAGGATTTTTTACCCTTTCGCCTTTTACGACACCCGCGGGAGTAGATGGGGTGGTGCTATTCTAGTCAGCCGGCATCACATGGCGGAGTTTTGATACTTTATCAAATAATTGTATTCTGTTTGACAGAGAGACGCAGACACCATGCGAATGTTCTTCAGTCTGTCAGTGATCAAGATCGTACTCCAGCTGCTGTACTTTGCGTACACGCCGCTCCAGTTCTCTCTGTACTCCTCGACCCTGTACAATTCATACTGGGTACTCAAGGTCATCGATATATGTAAGTGGAGAATTAGAAAAATTAAATAATGTTGTACCTATCAGTGGTGGCACGTTAACTTTTATCTTAGGCAAGATGGAGCCGATATGGCTTAGCCTTTTCTTAATAAGCCCAAGGAAAACCGTTGAGCTGCAGTAAGGTAGGGAAGCCGGCGGGAATCGGCTTGTTTAAACGCACCGCCACTGGTACCTATAGTAGTTTCCACGAAAAGTCTCATAGTGAAGAGTCTCCATTAGCATCTTTAGACTCGCTACCTGGTTGTGGTTGGATCAAGGGTCAGATTCAGAAGGCGGTAATCTTGGACACGGCGCGCATAAATAGTCCGCCGATTCCTCTCTGCAGCCCTAACCACCGGCAGCCTAGGGCCCTGCCCCGTTGCCGGCGGCATCGTAGGTTATGTTTTTTTAACATAACCTACGTTTACGATGTATTTTTATATTTTACTTTTACATAAATGGTATGAACCTAATTGAGGAGGCTAAAAACATAAAGAAATAATTAATATGACATCCTTACCCTAATTAACAGAACCCCTTGGTAAGCTCACGAAGGCTTGTGTGGGGACTCAGCCAACCAACCAATATTATTAAATTGTCTTCGGTTACCCCAAGAATATATAACATATGAAATAAAACGTTCCAACCGGAACGGGCGGATTTTTAAAAGTTAAAATTTTAATTTTATACTAAATTAGTTTAATAGCCATGCAACTTTTCATCAACTTTTACACGTTTAACGAAGAAAATTATAAAGTATGTTGGTTATAATTGTGTTACTAAGCGAATTACAAAATAATATAGCATTTGCTTTTGTCATAAATAAAGAAATTCTAAATTCATATAGCATTTGCCCCAATTATTTATTGATCTATGTTGAAGAAAACATCAATAATAAAATATTTTGAGTATTTTGTCTCACTTATAAAAAAAAATTAAGCAACGTCATAAGTAATGAATGTTAGGCAAAACAGAATGTTAGCATTTTTGAACTGAAAACTAAGAAAAACTTAAACAAAGGCATGATTGTGTGTGTGAGTGTTATCTATATTCGATTATATTAATTATTTTTTATTCTTATATCATAATTATATTTCTGTTCACAGGTGTAGCCATCTCGTTCCTGTTTGTGATGAACAGCTACATAAAGGTAGTTCGCGCGGAGAAGTCGCCGGCGCCGGCGCCCGCGCAGCCCGACCAGCCACCATCTTACGACGAGTGCGCCGTAGTTGCCCTGGAGGCAAAAACTGAAAATTTACCTTAACCAAGCGATTTTTAGAAAATTTTCCATTAATATGTGAATTATATGGAAACTTCAAAGATAATATAACTTTGTATTTTAAACTAAATGTGTGTATTCGAGAGTAAATAATTGTACTATTATTAAGTAGGTATGTGTAAATATTCATACGTTTTTATTACTGAGTGTATGCAATACGAAAAATATTTACTCATCATATACCTACTTTATTATACTTATATCTAGCTGTAAGCGTGATTCATCCAAAGATTTTCAATAACTTATGTTTATTTTATTTATAAATTCATGGCAAAGTTTTACGAATTATTTAATTTAATTCTGTTTTACATACCATCATATTAAACCACCATATAACAAAGGGATCTAAAAGGACTGAACCCTTATCTTATTTACAACACATATCGATTTTAAATACCTATCCCGTATCGAGGTATCGGCGACTCCCCGGAGAGACTGTACGGGGAAGTGTAATAAGCAATTTACATCAGAAATCAGACATCAAGAAATAGCTTAGTTGGCTCAGTCTCCGGGGAAAGTTGTAATACTCTGATTTGGAGTATAATTCGCACCTGAATTGGGCAAAGTTAGCGTTAGATCAATCTAAGTAAGGAAGTTACTTTCGGTATTTGAGTATCAACTTTGTGGTTTGGTACTTCTAAAATACTTCTATCGAATAACATCTGTTCCGATACTTTTCCTGCTCTTCGCTCTGAATTTGTTCTGAGTTGTAATTCAGTTCAGTTAAATTTCTTTGTTTGCTTTTAAACGATACACGTATCATGAAAAATTAAGTAAGAAAAAGCATCTCTAAATACCCATTTTTGCGGAATTATGAGGGTTGATAACTGGACAACACTAACTAAACAAACAAATCTAAAGATTTGTTAATAAAGACAGGACAGCACTATGTCGTATGATCCATACTAGCACGGGGTCAAAGGAGAAAACAACACACATATTGTTGTTGGTTAACCTTAGTGGTTGAAAATGGAGACATGCTCTCCGAAACATGCCGCTTGAGTGACTGAATAAAACGTGAGAGACGGAGATATTGATGAAACGTGGTTAGAAATAGACGGGATCAATAACTATGATTTCCCCAAGTGCTTGATGATCAAAATTATTGTATTCCTTTGTTTTTGACTCTTCTGTCGTCAATAGCTATCAGCTTGTGTGCATGCAAGTTACTAGATTTTCCTCGCGACTTCGTCGACCAACCATGTCAGGTATGTACAAAATATTCCTAAGTCCTTTCTCGTAGCTCAAACTCTCTCCATAACCAATTTCATCCCAGTTGGTGGCGCTTAAGCGGGAAGAGGTAACAGATAGACAGACATAGTTGCTTTGGAATTACTTACTTCACTTATGGAAGTATGAATATGGATGTATTTGTCATTTATTAATAAAAGGAAATAGTGTCAAAACTTTGGTTTGAACCCACCTGCGTGAAGCGGTACTCAACACAAAGGCAATGCTGAGCTTTGTGAAGGTACTAGTGTGGTTTGATTAGTGACATCTCCATCGTTCACCCAAAATAAACACACTGCATCTTGATATGCAGCGAAAATTCCTGTATAATTAGGTGCCTTACAAATTGTCGAACGCTTTTGAAATACACATTAATTTTGACTTGATTTGAATTATTGGTAAATTTATTTGACCACCAATCGTTGCTAGTCAACTTGAATGTGCCACAATTTATGCACGTTCCAATATTTTACCAGAAGGGAAAAGAAGTAACAAATAAATGATGATACAAATATAACGCTGAACTGCAAAATATACGTATCAGCTTCAAATGCATATTCCTTATTGTTCTGCAAATATTCTGTTTATTTACTTGTCGTAGCTATAAACTGCATTTATCCACTTCACCCTCTTAATATTACTGTTATTTATGAGAACCACTATATTAAAACCAAGACAGCACGCCTCAGCGTATTTTAAGCTGAATACAGTTTCCGAATTGCAAAATTAACATACAATTTCCTGCAGCTTATTATTGGTGCCTTGCAAGCACTATTTCAGTAATAGTCGTCGTTGCGAGCACTCTTATTGCGTAGGTATTAAGGTTTAGTTTTGACGGATGATTCTACCTGGTCTGGATCTGGAACCTGTCCAAATGTCCCGGCTGTGGTAAGCTCGTGATAATTCCCTTTATTAATTCCGAATACAATTTCAGGCGTTTTGCAGCATACGTTTGTGATTAACGCTAGGATTAAATGGTGCGCGTGGGTGCTTACAGAATGTGAGTGATGCGTTGGATTTTTTTATACTACGACTAGGGCAATATGCTTGTGAATCCTTCGGATTAACATGCGTCCGCGTCAGGCTACAGTGCCAGCTTAATATCAGGGCATTAAGCTGGCACTGTATCTGTTAATCCTAAGGATTCACAAGCACATTGCCCTTAAGGCTCTGTGCTCTCTAACGACCTTGATCAGGCAGGAACACAAGTCTATGGGTAATGCTATGCTATTTAGATGTGGTTTTCTAAGGGAGGTATTTCCACAGTCCGGCTCAGCTCAAGATTTGGATTCACATTTTTAAGTAAAGGATAGTGTCAACAGAGTTGAGGTAAACAATTACACTACACACACAACTGAATGAAGCACTCATTGCAAAAAAAATATGAATGAATTGAATAGATGAATGTAAATAATGTTTTCATCACACTTGCTCGTCAATGGCGTTGTTACTTGTGAGAGTATAGAGCAGTTATAGCCGATTTAGCTCACACGGGCTGTTAAGTTTAGTTTTAAAAATATACAGAACCTATACTTCACTTGGACTGAGGATGTTTCTAAACAGCCAAGGTGTATTTCATGTCTTCAAAAGTTTGCTACAACCAACTTTTAATATGTATAAAACATATATTTATATTAAATTTGACTGCAATTTAATGTTTAGTATTTATTAAAAATAGTTATTTTCTATTTGATTTTGATAATTGATACTATTTGGCAGGATGATCTATCAACTTCGAAAACAAAACGCAGTTGTTAACATTGTCTGTGGAAGACATTGAAAAAAGTTGACATTGACAATCTTTTATTGTGGATGCGGTCTGATAGGTAAAACTACACTACACTAGTAACTAATATTTTACCAACGAATTTATTTTATTTCCTCGCAAATGTGATGAAAAACATTGTATGTACCACGGGTGGTAAGTATATAACATCAAATCAATGCCCCGTAACAACATTTTTTTACATTTATTTACCTTTTAATTTGAATAATACTTTAGTTCCAAAAACGAAAAACGAACGGTAATTTGAAAATTTCGCTGTCATAACATGCTATGCGCGCTATTTTGTGCGCGTGATTTCAGTGGCACGAAAAACGATGTTCGTAAATGTCTCTGTCACCCTCATGGCGCCTTAATTGGAGTAAAAGAGAAAGACCCAAGTAACAAAAGGTTCTATAACTAAGGCATTTTATCACCAAACAGTGATATAGTACGACTATAATGGTAACCATTGTGGCTGCTTGTACTATAAAGGTTTTTAACACAGTGTTTTGGCTCTATAAAATTAAAGAGCATTTAAGTTCTATAATTTAGCTCTTAGAACGCTTATAGGAAGAAACAAAAGAATCCTTAAAGTGCTGCACTGTAATAGATATGCAAAAAGCGATTATGGTACTATTTAATACTATAGACAACTTTACTGACGCCTTTATGTAACTATTTTGCACTAATAATGCGTCAGAATATACAGTTATAGTACTAGTACTGTAGCAGTATCGTAAACACTATTAATGGATCAATCTGCACTATAAAAGGACTTTGCACGTCCATTACGTAACGTGTTTGCGTTTTAGAAGCTCTCTTGACGTCGCTATGAAGCTAGAATTCTGTAAAAGTCATGAAAGATTTTCTATAGTGCTATATAGTACCATAAAAGTTATCTGGTACGTTGCTAAATTACTTAAATTCTAAATAGCTAAATATCTTCTATAAGTGTGTTTATGTTACTGCTACGAGACTAAAGCGTGACATGACAGCGCTAAAGATTACAACTAATGGACTAATTAGATCTATACTAGCTTTTCAGTATCAAGTATATCACTAGTATTTTACAAATGTTTTTTTGTCGTCAATACAAAATGGAAATACTGGACTAGCGGGTTCAGAAAATATAGCGTATGGTTCCGCACAAAATATTTGTTTTGCACCACAGCCGGGCTGTAGCAATGATTTTCCGTCTTGTCAAGCCAGTAATGCAGATGAAGAATATGCGAGTGAAAATACTTCAATTCAAAGTTCTCAACATCAGAATGTTCAGATGAAGAGAACACTAAAAACGAGCAGTTACGCAGTGACTTACGAAAATGGTGCGTCACTTATAATATACCTCATCTAGCAATTTTTGTCAGAAGTTTGTCAGAAATAATAAATAAGCGCATTCGTAATGTGTTATTAAGATCCAAGGACACTTTTGAAAACTGATGTTAACATAAATATCAAATCAGTACCTGGTGGATATTACTGGCAGGTCCAATCGGTTTGTTCACACCAAGAAAACAATTTGTCCGTGTGAAGTGTGAACGAATCAATGTATACATAAGCGCTAAATGGACAAAATCTCGTATACAGTATACGAGAAAATTTACGCTGTGTGAACGTAGACAACCGGATAGAGCTACAGTCTTCAAATTTTATATTTTTTTATATTTCACTTCATGTTTGAGAAAAACACTATACGTACCTACAAGCCTCGGCGGCAACGTGGGGTGTATTTGCCCAGTGTGTATTTATTGCAACTCCATTCAAAGAAATATATTTTGTATACACTATTTTATATTTGAACAACGGAACCCTAATCCGTTAAATATGGCTGCTGTTTTCTGTCATAATAGCACATTAACAGCACGACTGGAGCCTATATGTACTATAGCAGCCCCAGTTGGAACAATTCCATATTTTATTAATTAAAATTCAATAAAAACATGAAAATTATGAAAGCGCATTGTCAAATTTGAAATCAGGATAATGATTTTATCGATACAATTATTTTCCCATGTATAATCTACTGCCATGTAACGGTCCACGAATGTTTTTAGTACGTCTTTATTGTTACCTAAATACAAATGTCACTTTAAGAAACAATGGCGAATGAACTTCCCGTATTTAATATTTTAGGCACCTCACGCAAAATGCGCACGAGAAAGTGTGCTACAAAAGATCACTGGAATCGTTTATGGTGCAAAATAGCACCATAAACATGTTTTCGTTACTATTATAGTTGCAAATTGCGACATAAACGTTACAGACAGCACTATTTTAGTACTAAAAAGCGTTTCTCGTCGCTTTTACATTTCAACCATAGAGCTGATTAATCATCGTGAGAGCTTTTATGTAATGCTTATAGTATAAATCAGTGATAAAACTAGGGCCTATTCGGGGTTTTGTAACCGTTTACAAAACCATTATAGTGCTAATCATGAACACTAATTAGCACGCTCCAAAACGTTCTCAGGACTTTTATAGAACCAAATTTTGTTACTTGGGGATGTCTGAAATATACCAACTTCGATGTTCACGGTAACGAATAATGTCGAAAGTGGCATCGGAATATCTGTATCTCGAGATAATTTGAGTGTCTAAACAGTGCCGAATTGCTAAATGTGTACTGACGTATACATTTAGCTATTCGAATGTACATTTCAGCAGCAGAGATGTTCCGAGTGAGTCTTGTTAAAGTCATTTTTAATACCTATATAACCAAATTTTCTTAACATGGTTTTGAGGGAATCTCTCTGCTAACAAACGGCCCTACAGTTTGACAGAAAAAAATATCATTTAATTATTTATTTTTATATAAAATTATATACTTGATAATGATAATAAAGGTCCAAAAAGTATGTATATTTAATAATGAAAAGGGATATATTTTATGACAATCTTGAAATCAGTGGCCCTAGCGAAAAACGGTATAAGTTTTATACTAGTTGTTCGTCACTTGTGCCCTTTTTCACTAGGGTCACAGAAATATTAATGACCTTTTTAACGTCGTAAGAATTCCAATCAACATTCCATATAGTCGATCTGTCACTATCGTTCGATTAACCTATTATTGCATAGTTAAGTCAATGCGATAGTTCTGTTTCGTTCCACATGGAATGTTGGCAGGATTGATAATTTCCTTGGTACAGTCGCCATCGGATATATCGGACCTGTGGTCACAAATATCGGAACAACGCCTCTATTGTCATGGCGATAAAGTGTATGTTCCGATATTTATGACTACCTCCACAGCTCCGATATATCTAATGGCAATTTCACAGGTAAATGTCGACTTATGAACCTTTTCTTGTCACGACGGTACTGTTGATTTGCGTCTCTCTAGGAGGTATAATGATCGTGGCACTCCTCCAGTGGCACTCCCCCAAACGGCAATGCGGACGTCGCCGCTGGGTTTTTAGTGGGTATTCTCCTCCCCTCCTCTTGGCTAGCAAGAGGAGCAGCGAGGAGAGAGTCCCACATACCCCCTCACTACCATCATGGCCCTACCCCAGGCCCGGGGGGGATGCGCAATCGCATTTTCCCAGCGACAAAAAAAAAAAAAAAAGGAGGTATAATGATTCGCATCCGCGAGCGCCAGCAAGGGACAATGATATTTTGGCTTTTGCAGCCCATAAATGTAACAATTCAGTAAAGTTTTGCTTTACAAGACACTATTATAAAATAAATATTTAATTCCGCAACTTCGGTTAAACACAGTAAAACTCCAATTGTATTTGTTTGTACCCCTCCAATTTTGACAGTTCTGAAGGGTTCAGTTTGAAGTGGAACAAAAATATGTGAGACGAAAATAGCGCCGTCTCTGCCATACCTATGAAAAGTTACATAAGACCATCCCTTTCTATCGCATTATTATTACTATTACGGTCCGTCTAGTTAAATGGTTTGTCTATGGCATGTTTATAGTTTTGAAGATGTGACAGATGAAAACAATAGTTATTTGTTTCTCAAGGAAGCAGAGTTAGTGTTTACCTTCTTGTGCTACCTAATATTGAGAGATTCCAAAATTGAACCAAGTGGAATCAGTGGAATCTTGAGCCTCAGGAGAGTATCAATGGACGAGAAGGGAACAGACTTTGCTCTCAAGTGAAACACAAAAGTTTCCACTTCACTATCGCGAGGAAAAAACTCCAAAACATTCCAACTCCTAATTATTAGATAGTATCAAATCATTTATCGCTTTTCGGTGAAGAAAAACATCGTGAGGAAACTGGACTAATCACAGTAACCTAGTTTACCCTCTGAGTTGGATTATCAGATGGCCGCCGCTTTTGTAAAAACTAGTGCCTGCGCCTATTCCTGGGATTAGTTGTCAATTGGACCCCCGGCTCTCATAAGCCGTGGCAAAATACCGGGATAACGGGAGGATAATGATAATATTTATAACCTCGACTACAATGGATGCGAGGTAGAGAGGAACCCCCGTGATAAGGGTGTGAGAAAATGATGTATGTTACGTCATGTCGTGTCATGCGCGATAAGAGTGACATACTTACTGCTTGCTGACCGATTTTCATTCGGATCTCGCGGTGCACAATCAAGGTAAAATATATCGATACGGAAAAAGTTCCAAAATATGTATACATGTGCTTTAACTTTGAGACTATAAGGTGCTTGTATACATATTATGGAACTTTGTTCGTAGCGATATATTTCTCTTAACTACCATAATAATATATCGTACCGCGATGCAGTAATAACATTAGTGAAGTAAATAACACACTGGATGACTAAAGTCAAAATATAACGACAGATCTGGCCTAGTATGTAGTAACCCTGTGTATGAAGCTGACTGTCCTGGGTTCAAATCCCAGTAAGTGCATTTATTTGTGAGTTAAGCACAGATTCTTGGTTGTTTTATATAATTATATATATTTAAGTACAGTCAGCAGCAAAAGTTGCTAAGCGTTTGAAGTGTTCAAAATGACCTACACGCGCTCTTATTCTCTTGACAATAGAGACGTGTCGACCTCATTTTGAACACCTCAAATGCTTAGCTACTTCTGCTGCTGACTGTACTTGTATATTTTCTTATATCGCATCACAAGCCTTTTTGAGCTTACTGTCAATTTGTGTAAACATGTTGCAAAAATATATAACTTTTTTAATTGGCATTTGTTTTGTTATTTAATCATAAGTTATGTCACACCCGTTTATTAACTCGACACGCCTCTCAGCGTGACCACAAACAGCACTGTTAAACCAAAGCCAGGACTAAGTCAAAGGAAAATGAAAGCCGACAAGTAATAATGGAACGATACGGGGCAGATTTCAGCGGACGCCGGAGACTGCAGCGTTTTATTTAATATCACGTGAAACCGGCCTTGCACGTCAAGACGAGGAGCTCTAAACTGAACTAAAATCCCGCCAAAGACGGGAATGGGGTTAGTCCCGGGAGCACCGCCGAATAGTGGAAATACAGCGTGTATTTTTAATCGTCAAAGTTTTGGACCCGGGTATGTCCTTAAACTACGTCCGACAATGAGAGGTAGGGCACAGCGTTGACCATCACGCTTGAATCTGGGGCAGACCAACTGGGGAAGTACCTCCTTACAGAAGACCACAGCCATAATAGCACTACCACCTTTCAGGTATGTAGTGTTGTGTTCCTGATGGTGAGTAAGGTTCCCAGAGCTCCAACCCCCCTTAAAGGCCGGCAACGCGTTTGTGACTCCCCTGGTGTTGCAAGTGCCCATGGGCTACGGTATTTGCTTAACACCAGACAATACGTCTGCTCGTTTGCCGCCTATGTCATAAAAAAAAACCAGACGTAGGCATTAGTGCTATCGATGTTCCATGGAAACAACTCTTAACTAATTTCTTTTTGTTTCCTTGTAAAATAATTCAGCACGCAAATTATCGCTACTTTGTCTTACTTGCGATGGCGAGACGGTACAATTGTTGCTTCAAGTGTACGCAATACATTGCTGCTCGAAAATAATTTAAACTTTGATAACGCTTTCGTACTTAAGATTAATTTAAAATTACCTTGCAATATCTGTTCATAGTACGAAATCCTACGTTTGGTTACGGTTTGATGTAATATTAAATATGCTGTATAGACGAAAAATTTTAAATAGTAAAATAATTAAAAATATATCAAAGGTAAAATTTTACGAGGGTAACCATATTCCCTTTATCTCAAAAGCTGAATTGAAAAATATGTTTATTGCAAATACACAACGAGTTTTTTAGTGCCGAAAATCTCGTGAGTAAAATTCTGGCAAAAGCATTAATCTATATTTGTTCCTGAGTTATTAACGTCATATATGTATTTAAATATGTATAAGTTTATAAAAATATTTACAAGTTTATAATCCGATAGGACTTGGTCGAAATGTGAAAGTTTGCTATTGTTAGTTAAGTGACTAAAAAACAACAAAAACGTTTCTTTGATGCTGTCTCTAAGCCGTCTCCGTAACACTAGGTATTATATTGTTGACCATTTATATATATAGACACATAATGTCCGGTAGATCGTTTTGAAAAGAGATAATATTAGAATCAATATTGAAATTTGCAACCATGACTGGGTATGGACTTAAACAGTCACGAGCTTAGCGATTTCTGCACATTATTCTTAAACCCACAACCTAATGACCTAATTTCCAAACAATAGTTATATATTTGTAGTAAATTAAATTACAAAAAAAAAACACTGAGATAATAACTGTTTTTAATACCAGCGATTATTATATTTCAATAGAGACTAAGCCCTGATACTTAAATGATAAAGCAAGGGTCTATTGCATTGCATGACCACTCACAAATAACAATATAAACAGAAGTCTTTTTAAATATAGAGATTATCGCTAATTGCTATCTAGGCAGCAGATCATGAGGTTGAAAAAAATACTAATACCAAAGAGATAACATGTTAGCGGCAAGTATCCGGAACAACCCCTGTGTCCGGGAATCATTTGTTATTGTCCCGGGACGTATCATGGCGTCGGACTGGGCTTGCGGTGACTCCGGGATTAATTTAGAGGAAAATTGTTATTGCGGACGATTTATTTGGACGATCGTTTCCGTTCAAGCTCGGGTTTAGGAGAGTGACAGTTTGTCGTATTTTTTATTAACTTTGTTACGTTACATCGAGCTTTATTATAATTATAACTATTTTAAATATTAGGCTGATAGAATATTATAATTGGCTTGATCAGCTACTTTATGTCACTCGTTGCCATGGTTACGTACCCCTGGGTCACTCTTGAAACAGATTTAAGGCATCTAAATACACAAAAGGTGGTAGTTATAGTAATATATCCCTTCCAAGCGTGTTACTAGAACGCAGTGCCACATTTCTTCTAACAAACTATGCTTCAGTTGGCCCTTGCTGATGGGAAAAATAAATTTAAATAGTTGATTAGGCCAAATATACATATTTTGTTATACATAACGTACGTCCGGGATATAACAAAGCTTATACACTTAACATCATATAGTTAGAAGTAGTCAGTGGAAAAAAAAGTAACACGTTACTGTTATAATAAGTATGTACAGTCGCCATCAAGTATATCGGGGCGGCCAATGTGGTCTAAAATATCGGAACAACGCCTCTATTATCAAGGCGATGAAGTGCACGTTCCTATGTTTATGAATACCTTGGCTGCTCCGATATATTTGATGGCGAGTGTACAGATCATTCCAATATTACTATCGTCGATTTTTTAAATTAATTTGTACTATTAAAATGCCGCTAAAGCTTTGTTCAACAAATTCCTTATTCCAATCATAGAAAGAAAACCCTTTATCATAGTTTCCTTAACGTATTCTCCTCACGTGCCCATAACTCTTTTTAAATGAATAATATCCCTGATTTACCGGGCTCTCACATCACACGATTTAAAATAATTAACTGGGCACTTGTTCGCCACCTACAGAGTTGGTAATTAAGAGCGCGACGTGCGGCAAAGAGCAACTACTCGTTCAACACAACGTTCTGCACTTTGTGAACAAACGTTCTACGGTTCGTGAACACTCCGTTGTAGCGCACTTGCGGTTGGTTGAAACATTCTTGGTGTTTGGAAAGGAAATTACGGTGACAATAGTAAACGAAAACGAAGTAACTATGAACATATCAATTTATTTAAACGGCGCTTGATCTTTTAAAGATATCTGTAAAATGTCAACAAAAACGAAATACATATACCTAACAGCAATTTTGCAATTACTACACATTTCATGGCATTCCGTGTGATGTCGGCTGATTAGAATAGCACCTCCCGACCTGGACGTAAAAGACGACGGATGGGCAGCAGCGTCCGTCGAAATCCAATTTACAGCTACTGAGATCACCAACCCGCCTGCCAATCGTGGTGACTATGGAATTCGTGATAGGCAATTCGACGATAGGTTTGGCCTAGTAGGTAGTTACCCTGCCTATGAAGCCGATGGTCCTGGGTTCAAATGCCAGTAAGGGCATTTATTTGTGTGATGAGGACCGATATTTGTTCCTAAGTCAAGGGTGTTTCATATATATATATATATATATATATATATATATATATATATATATATATATATATATATATATATTTAAGTATCTGTATATTATATATATAATTGGCTGAGTACCAAGAACGCAAGCCTTTATTTTATCACACCCCAAGGTCTCTTCAAGGCAAGAGTGAATAGGCTGTTACTGAACCAGCGTGCTACACCCTCGACCTCATCGTCACTTACCATAAGGTGCCACTGAGGAAATAAAGGTGCCTAGTTCCACATCTGTCCTTCCACCTCCACTAGACTCAAATTAGCTCGCGAGCGCCGGGTAACGGTGACGTCACGTCCCGTTGCTGCACTGCTAAGGTTATCATTTAAAGTACCCCGTGTCCTGCATTTTATTCCTGAGAGAAGGTTATTAAGAGTCATTTCTTAGTGGGTCAGATTTTGCTTTAGTCTTACATAGTGTATTGTATCTGACTATCCCGGCATATGGCCCGTCTGATGGTAGAGAGATACCGTAGTATAGACTAAAGAAAAGAAAAGAAGAAAGAAAAGAAAAGAAAAGAAAAATTGTTTATTTGGCGAAATAAAATTAACACAGAAAAGAACATTACAGGATGTGACTACAAATAAAACACCAAACAGGATGCCACTCAGCATGAGTCGTTACATGACTGGCCATGCAGCGACGCTGATTTTCAGTGCACCCCAAGACTACGGTATCAACGCTAGCAACTCCAGAGGATTCACATGCGCGTTGCCTACCCTAAAAGTTGTTGGAGCTCTGGGAACCTTACTAACATCAGGAACACAACATATACCTGAAAGGTAGCAGTGCTATTATGGATGTGGTCTTCTGTTTGCTTTAGTCTTACATAGTTAGTGTGGTGTATCAGACTAACCAGGAATTGGTTCTATTGTCTCACAGATAAGCTTCTATAACAGAGAGTGTACAGTCAGCAGCAAAAGTTGCTAAGCGCACGCGCTCTTATTCTCTTGACAATAGAGACGTGTTGACCTCATTTTGAACACCTCAAATGCTTAGCTACTTCTGCTGCTGACTACCGCCTACTAAAAAAAAAAACAGTTTATTTTACCTCCTGTTTCTCATAACAGAAGTGTAAAATAAACTGGTTTTTTTTATGACGTAGGCGGCAAACGAGCAGATGGATTGCCTGGTGGTAAGCAATTACCATCGCCCATGGGCACCCGCAACACCAGGGGAGTCACAAGCGCGTTGTCGGCCTTTAAGGGGGGGTTGGAGCTCTGGGAACCTTACTCACCATCAGGAACACAACACTACATACCTGAAAGGTAGCAGTGCTATTATGGCTGTGGTCTTCTGAAGTACGTCCTACTTCCCCAGTTGGGCAGCCCCAGATTCAAGCGTGATGGTCATCGCTGTGCCCTACCTCTCATTGTTGGACGTAGTTTAAGGACATACCCGGGTCCATACACATATTATTTCTTGATACGACCTTTAAACCTTTGAGGGAATAGGGTACCTACTCCCATATTAAATATCCTTCAAAACCTTTAAACCCTTCAAGTGGTGGGACCCACCAGTTCCTGCAGTAAAATAATCACAAACCTTTTGATAGCAATGATAAAAACAGATATCTATAAAACATTTTGTTACTATGGAGTTCATTTCGTGATGGAACCAGAATCTTCGATAGTAAAAAGTAGACATCTATTTTAATGAAGCTCAAGTAATTCTTTATAATAAGTGCAATTCCCTGGAAGTCTCGTCATCATTAAATATGTTGAAACCACAAGTTGAAACCATATAATAATTCTAATCACATGTCAAATTCTACCCTGATGCATCTTCCATAATACATGGATATTGTTACTACAGTATGTTGCAAATAAAAACATTGGTCAATCTGTGTTCTAAATGTGATTTTCCTGGCGGGAACGAAAGTCCCGTCGAATAAGAGGAAAAAGCCATGTTTTCCTGCGTAACGAGGTGTTATTCCGATTACCTAATTATGTTCACTTTCCCGGCGCCTAACTTATCCAATTTGCACAGCGAAGGAGTCTAATAAGCAATAAAAGCCACAAACCTTTTTCGACAGGACAAACATTTTGACGCGCCTTTGTGAATCAAGACTAAATATTCTCTGAGTTACGACGTACTGGGTAGTTATCATCATTATCATCAGCCAAAAAACGTCCACTGCTGGACTAAAGCCTCTCTGCCTCTCCTAAAGTTTTCCACAACGACCAGTCATGTGCCACTCGGATTCAACGATTCCCTAGAACTTTAACCATATCGTCAGTCTAGATAGATGAAGGCCTTCCAACGCCACGTCTTCCGGTACGTGGTAGCCACTCAAGAACCCTTCTGCCGCATTAATCATTGGTTCTTTGAGCAATGTGCCCTTTGTCTCTTAAGCCCGGTAATTATTTCTAAATATTATGCTCCTGTGTGTTCAATGCTGCGGAAATATAAATAAAAAGTTAAGAGTGTGTTCTACCCACAAACGAGCCTCAAATTTTAAAGACAGCTAACCATCTATGGAACCTGGTCTAACGCTGTTGGTAGCTAAGGGTTAACACAACAAACAAAATTCAACAAACTTTAAATAAAACATAGAAAACCGTTAAGTAATTTATTATAACAATGTTGCACGATAAGGATGACGTTAACTAATTCTTTAATGCCAGATATTCAAGATTTTAGAATGTTCTATACCGCTCTGGTGCACGCATGCGGCTACTCCAAAGTTATATTTAATGGTTACTCAATTACATCAACGCAAACATTGTAATAAACTCATACGAATAGAAATATCCTAGAATGGCGACCACTGACAGGACATTGCAATGTCGGCCATCTACAAACAAAATGGTTGCCGTCGCCCTTACGAAGTGATAGCTGAGAGTCGATGACTTGTTCCATGGGGCTGTCTACGGCGGAGATTTATGCCCTGAAACGTACGTAACTGACACGCAGGTAACATTCGGATCGAAAGCTTCAGACATAAAAATCTTGGCAAATGTATGCAAGATTCCTCACGATGTTTTTCTTCTCGGAAGGCAAAAATATTGACGAAATTCGGGATGCGTCGTTTGAACCGACGCTCTTTTGAACGATAACTTCATTCCCCATTCAGTTCTGTAGCTTTATTAAATAATATGCTAGAGATCTAATATTTATTATAGTTCTGAAATACCCTAAAAGCACTTAGGTCGCCCGAGCTGGGACTTTGCGCTAGTTTTCATCGCGTGGCGACGAGAGTTTAATATTAGCTTTCTTTATCCATGTTATTAATGGAATAGTCTAGAAAGACATTTTCGCAGCTAAATCGCCTAAAGTCTTGGAGGAATGTAAAGAAGTATTTGAAACGCAGTTTTACGTATCTCCCATCGTCCTTTTATGTCACAGACCAGTAAACCTATAGACAAGTATTGCAGGGCACTGACGATCATCAGTCCGTATGGCATACAAGGCTTATATAATTCCCGGTCGCGCGCAGTGCCGTTCAGTTGCGTCCAAGTATCTGACCTGCGCGCAGTGCACATTGTTACTACACTAAAAAATAGATAATTATAATAAAAACGTTGACATCATGTGTCATTGTACTGTAAGATGGTGTGGTAAAAATTCTAAGACATCAAATTACAAGAAAGATGGTATAACATTCCACAGATAAGTCAAAATGATTATATTATTGAAAAATTATTTGTTCCTAGCGGAGTTCATTTATACTGGTCGCTACAGAAGTAGTTAGTTTGTTCGTCTCTTTTCATCATATTGTAAATACAGTGTGCTATTCCTGTCTTACGAAGCCACGTGTAGCTCTAGTGATGTGCTGATGTCGTTACCGTATTAACCGTAATCGTGTGCTTAGGATTACCGAAGGTGTACCGAATTTACAAAATATAATAGAAATCAGGGATACGCACTATATATATATACGAGTATATATTTATATTTCAGTAGTTTATATAGTATATTATATTTAATACTAACTAGTAGTAGTAGAATATGTATGTACGCATACTTAGTTTTATGTAGAGTTATGTAGTGGACTAGAGGGGGTTGGTGAGTCCTTGGGGTCCAGAGTCATTGAATGGGTCTGATGATGAACTTCGAAGAAGTCCCAGGGCATTCATAGCTGGATTGAGATAGAGGTATATTATGGGGGCTTTTTAGAATCCACTTGGTGAGTACTTGGGTCCAGTGTCATAGAATTGGCCTGATGATGAACTTCGAAGAAGTCCCAGGGCACTCATAGCTGGTTTGAGATAAAGGTATGTTATGGGGGCTTTTTAGAATCCACTTGGTGAGTACTTGGGTCCAGTGTCATAGAATTGGCCTGATGATGAACTTCGAAGAAGTCCCAGGGCACTCATAGCTGGTTTGAGATAGAGGTATGTTATGGGGGCTTTTTAGAATCCACTTGGTGAGTCCTTGGGTCCAGTGTCATAGAATGAGCCTGATTATGAACTTCGAAGAAGTCCCAGGGCACTCATAGCTGGTTTGAGATAGAGGTATGTTATGGGGGCTTTTTAGAATCCACTTGGTGAGTACTTGGGTCCAGTGTCATAGAATGGGCCTGATGATGAACTTCGAAGAAGTCCCAGGGCACTCATAGTTGGGTTGAGATAGAGGTATGTTATGGGGCTTTTGGAATCCACTTCGTAAGTACTTGTGTCCAGTATCATAGAATGGGCCTGATGATGAACTTCGAGGAAGTCCCAGTTAAAATAGGCTGTTAATTATAGAAGTTATTCCAACCCACATTATGATATGTACGAGAGTGGTTTATGAACAAACAAACCACTCTCGTACATAATATTATAATCGATATTTTGGTCAAAAAAATTGTACCATTTCGCATCGTAATTTGTACTCTTTTCTGGAGCTCTTATTACTGTCATACACATTTAATTTTTAAATTATTACACCCTTAGTATTTTAACCTATACTTTTGAAGTAAGTTAAAATAATATTACTATACCTACTGATTTATATTTATAGTTAATTTGTTTACCAAACATAAATGACTACCGGTTAGGCTTCCGGTAAAAAACATGTCCCATCACTACACGCTCAAGCGGCCGCGCGTCGTCCTTGAGACAACCTATCGCAGCGACGTTAACGCCCTCCCGCCCCTCACGTTTCACCTCTTGTGTTGGCAGCTTGTATCGCGAACAAAATGAACAACATTGCGACTCTATAGGTAGTTCTCTGTGTTTTATGTACTGGATTAAGTAATTCATATTGATGTATAAAATAAATAAATGACCTAATTTCAAGGGAGATTTTGTCTGCCAAAGATTCATCCGAGGATACATCCGTACTGAACTTCTCACAACGCACTGTCATCGCGTGTCCGTCACGGGACATTGTGTATGTTTGGCAGATTTTTTTTTTTTATGACATAGGCGGCAAACGAGCAGACGGATTGCCTGGTGGTAAGCAATTACCGTCGCCCATGGGCACCCGTAACACCAGAGGAGTCACAAGCGCGTTGCCGGCCTTTAAGGGGGGTTGGAGCTCTGGGAACCTTACTCACCATCAGGAACACAACACTGCATACCTGAAAGGTAGCAGTGCTATTATGGCTGTGGTCTTCAGTAAGGAGGAGGTACTTCCCCAGTTGGGCTGCCCCAGATTCAAGCGTGATGGTCATCGGTGTGCCCTACCTCTCATTGTTGGATGTTACATAAAGTCAGATACCACCGGACAGAAGGTAAGTGCGACTAATTTTGCATGTACACTACTCGCCCAAAAAGTCTTGTTATTTAAGAAATAAAAAAATGCCCTGTCTAGTGCCAAATAGCTAGAAGAAAAAGAAAGATAGAATAAGCCATGGCTTATAAGCAAAGAACTTTTAGCTTATGATGGAATGGATTAGTCTTAAGCAAATGGACGGGCTACCCAACAAATAGGGAAGAGATACATGATAGGAAAATACCCTATGTGGTATGAAAATAGGTATGAAAGGCATAGAGAACTAGAGTGAAAGAATACTCGCTTAAAACATACTCAGAACATGTTGGAATTAGCTAGAATAATGAAAAGGTATTGTTGGAATTATGGGTGAAATACGACCCGGAATTTAAACCCACGATCTCCAGATTAAAATCCGGATCTTTAACCGCTAAGACATTACCGCTTACTAAATTAGTGATCAACATTACTATTGACGTCTGAGGTATGAAACATAATATGTTAAATAAAGTTAAGTGCAAATGTTACAAGTGATGAATGAGTACAATAACTCAAAAAATTACTCCACCGCTTCATTTCTTAATAAATTTCATATTTAATTTGGCACTTTGAGTAATAAGTCTAGACATGACGGCCGACTGCGGGATAGTTTAGTTTAGGTATATAAGGCCCATTATTTAAAACGAAATATCTGTCGATATAATCAGGATAACAAGTAAAACTCATTCCATATTGACGACACGTTTATTTAAATTTCTTCATAAATGAAAATAACACTGAAAATATTAGTGTATTCGAGGTTACTGTAACTTTTTTTAAACTACTGTTTTGGGCCTTATTAAACACTATGTAGGTAATAAAGCCCGCCAAAGAATTGATCATATTAACGTAAATAACAGGTTTTTAAACTTTTTAACGTCACACTTACACATGAAACAATATTTGGTACCTTCATAACATGAGGATATTTATAATTTGTCTTTTTATTTGCCTTTGGGCCTTATTATATATACTAAACATATCAGAAATCGACGATTTTACTTTAAAATAGAAAGAACTAACATAAAATTAAACCTTTATTTGTTACAGCACTTGGTAACATAAATATTTACCAAAAAAAAAAGTACCGCTCATAATTTATCAATCAACCATAATTTTGTGGGCCTTTTTGAACTAAAGGCTTTATATAAAAGCTAATTTCAAATAAACATATTATTCTTAATCCCCTCTTCTCACAGAATTTGTAGGTATGCTTGTGTACGAATTACTTAAGATGTTAGTGGCCCTATTTTCGAGAATTTAACTATCCTCTCCACCGCGAAGATTGGTGCTCGTCCCAACAATTTTTCGATTTTCCAGTTGATAAGTGATTTCAGGGAGTTCGCGTGGTATTTTGTACTTAGCAGCTGCATCTCGTTGGGAAAGACTTTCGGTTCTCACAGCAGTCATTGCGGCGGCCAAACTTTTCTCTGGCCATAGGGCCCGCTTTTTCTTTACTAGTTCAGGTGGTGACTACATTTTTTTGTATGGAAAGAAAAAGTCTAAAAACAACAAAATTTATTTAGTAATTTGTCAAAATCGACTAGTTAGCTGTTTTTTGTTTATTTATATGTTTTAGATCTATTGGCGCATTTCAAATTTAAGTCTACCATTACGTCTCATACGTTTAATAAGGCCCGGGGCCCGGGCCTTGTTACCTACTCTAATACTGGGCCTTATTAGCTAAAGTAAAGGTTCTAGAATAATGACGATTATTAAACAAAAATAGACATGAAACTAAAAACTTACCTTTCTACATACAGCCAGGTTAACCTCTGTTTAGATCCAAATTGAAAAATAACACAGTGCCTAATCAAAAACCTCCAGAAAACGCAATTTTCTTTTAGTAAAATTTACATCAAGCGCAGCCGTAACCTCACCCAAAGACTGTTTGAAAGATCCTGACATAATGTCGGCGCGTTCGAATCCAACCGCTGCTGTCAGCTCGTTTTCTCTACTGCTTCTTTGTGTACGTGAAGTGTCGAACGAATTATACTATTGGAAATGTGATTTTTGGCTTCTGGGCCTTATAACCAGCTGGGCCTTATATGCCTGACCTACCTTATATGTTTATATGGTACACATAATCTACACTATCTATACTAATATTATAAATGCGAAAGTTTGTGAGTGTCTATGTTGTTACTTCTTCAGATCTAGACGGCTCGAGCGAGTTAAATAAAATTTGGTATGAAGTTAGCTGACACCCTGGATTAACACATAGACTACGTTTTACTGCGGGAAAATATCTTATCCCCATGGGTAAATCGATAAACCGTGGGGCACAGCTAGTAATATTATAAAGGCGAAAGTTTGTGAGTGTGTATGATTGTTACTTCTTCACGTCTAAACGGCTGGAGCAATTTTAATAAAATTTGGTATGGAGTTAGCTGATATCCTAGATTAAAGTTTTTTTCCCTAATAAATCGTGGGTAACACCGCGGGGCACAGTTAGTTATATATAATGGATGGTATTAGACAGCGAAATAATCCGTTTAAGTCGTTGTTTTATTTCATGTCATGACATGTTCTAGTAAAAATTCTCGTAAACTCTAAGGTATTTTTGTCTCCAATGTGTTTGCTGGAGACAAGTTGCAATATCTTGGCAAATTTATGAGTGCGCCCTGCATTTTACTGTCACCGTGGACCTGCAGTCGACGCGGCACGTAAACAAGACATGTCTATGCAAATGTATAAATTTGCTCCAAATAATAGCAAATCTTCTGTTTACATTGAATCCTAAAAGTGTCGTCTAGTATTTTTGAAAATTTGTTAATCTTAATATTTTTGGAAAAAAATCTTAACATAATTTTTATTTTACTTATTATGTAAAAAGATACAACTTAGGTATAAAGATATACAGTCTAGTCCCAAGATTATGGGACGTCAAGGGAAAGGTCCTTATATATCGTAGATAACTATGATGATATTTTGCTGAAATAAGAGTTTATTATTTTACTGCTTGCTTTTATGTTGTTAATTTTATTGAAACCATTAATTATTTCAGTGGTTCCTTTCTTTTAAAATACTATGTTATTTAAGAAGAATTATTACTTTATGTCCATTCTTTCGATTGGATATAATAAGGCTGACTTTATTTTCACATTTAAGTCGGTTCGATTATATCGCAAGTATTTTTTAGAATATCGTTGAGTGCGGTATTACTAAGGATTAAAACTAACATAAAATCTGCTTTAAGAAAAATATCTACGATACTTTCCCTTCAAGTCCCATAATTCTGGGTCGACCTATATATTGTATACAATATTTACTAGTTATAGCTCTAGTTTTATAGGTGGTTTAATTACTTTTTTTTTTAGTTTTGATAATGTTTCAAATTGCACGTAATTTAACGCGCAGTGTAAAAAGGTGAGTTAACTATTTGTTGTTATTCTGTCCCATCAGCCAGTGAACAACTGAAGCATATTTTTATTTAGAAGAAATATGGCACATTGAGACAAAAATACTAACTTTATGAAATTTTAACCAATATTTAATAGTTTTAAATAACAGAACATGTAAATAATAGATGCCAAAATCCAGATCAGTGTCAATTTTCGTCAGTTTTACAGTATAACCATACAATTTTCCAAATTCACTCTGATAATAACAGAGAAATCACAAAGATTACAGGTGGCTGTGTCGGCCACTTCAATTATTTAAAGAACTTTTTGATCCTGTAAAAGATACCCGGAGTTGCTCGCAGACGGAAGAACAAGGGTTCCTTGAATATTGGTATAGGTAGTTCCACGAGAGTTGAGGCGAATGGATTACGCACACAACTATATGAAGTACTGATTGAATGAATGGAATGAATGAGTAATTTCAAAATCTTCTTATCATTACATGAGATGTTGTTGTGTGCGTGACTTCAACTCTCGTGAAACTACCTATACTTTAAAAGGTACATATAGCAATGTACAAATTGCAGAACATTCCCAAAAAGCGGAAACGTTCTCGGGAATGTTCGCAGAACATTCCTGCAACATGAAACTTATTGTTTAAACAAGAGAATATACCTGGAATCAAGTTTAAATTGGCATAACTTAAAATACAAGTTATTATGCATATATTATTGTCTATTACACTTGGCTATTTGGTTGATAAGTGATAAGTTACCAATAAGTTCCTTAAATTCTCATTGTATTTTAGAGAACATTTCGACTTTCGGACTTCACAATTATAGCCTTGGGCCGGTACCGCGAACATCGAAGTTCGTATATTGCGAACATCTTTTTCTTTTACTCCAATTAAGGCGTCATGACAGTGAGAGAGACAATCGTCCGAAAACGAATATTGTTTTTCGCGGTAGCGCCGCAGATTTAAACTAAGTTACCGAACTATTTCTTGATGCTTGTCTTTGGTCGTGTCAAATTGACGCGTTGACTTGTGTCAACGAGTGGGCAAGATTTTTATATACTGGAAGAAGTTTTTTGCATGATGACAATAAGTAAAACGTGCTTTATAAACATCACATTAAGGTTAACTTTCGCTAGCCGAACATGACGAAAAAAATAAAACAATCTGAGTGGGACAGTTAGTACACAAACCTCTGTCTCTTACTGAATGTTCTGAATTAATCTGCAGATCATTGCTTAAGTAATTTCTTACTTAATATGTTGTGTACAAAAACAAATGTGTTTTTTAAATTCATTTATATATACACTAAAATATTATAAACGACCGAACCAGGTGTTTGTTGTGGTACCTTATTTATATAACAATTCCAATGATTATAATTACTTCGATACACATGCATTTTACTGTTGATAAGATGATAATTTATAACTGGAGTAAACTGGAGTGAAAACCCGTAAAATGTTTATATTATAATGATTACATCTAAACTATGATGCATGTTCATGGTAAAAACCACGAAGTTATTAAGTAATTCGATAAGTTCTCGTTCTCGAGAACATTCTCAGAAGTTACCGAGAAATTCTCATGTGGAAAGTTTCGCAACTTTAGAAACTTCTCTTGCGTGCATTGCTAGGTACATAATATATCTTATTTATATCGGGTGTTTGCTGTAACAAGAGCAATAGCTTTAGGCATCGTGTCTACACCACAAACGTAGCAACATTTTGTTCTACGACGTTTGAAAATAACTTATGAATAAAAGAAGATTTTCCAAGCTAGCAATGTATTGTGAAAATTCTGAAGTTTGTAGGCTGACAGTCAAATAGACTATTGGACGCATTGAAAATACTGTTTAGTTTGTTCATAAAAATCACAAGTAATAAATTATACAATTTTTTAAACCTGTAGAAAAAATGTTACTTACTATTATGCTACCAAGCAGGCGAAACAATGGCTCGCCAACTATGCCAGCCGTGGTCATAATTGCGAGCGAAATGCCTATAATATCGCTCACACTGGCCAACAACCAAAATATGAAACTGCTCGTATTAATATTCTTATACTACCCTTATGAAAAACTTAATATCAAGCAGTGTTTAATAAACTCCAGAAGGTTCAGTGATTTTGCAAAAAGGAACCCCAAAACTGCGGTCCCGTCCCGACGTCTCGACTGAACAAACTATTATCTCGGCTTTCTTTTTTTCAAAGAAGGAATTTCATTTCACTCCAGTCCTCATTAATTAAAACACTTTTTAAATGTGTTTCTGCCGTGGTTTACATAGTAACTGCGACTGCAATTCTCTTGGCTACGAGTGTTTATCTGAGTCTCAGATTAAAGTTTGCTATGAACAATAATCGTTAAGTTTTACAGCTTGACAGTAATTGCGAGTTTCTTGTGTAGTTGTTGATACTTTTATATGACTTTTTTGTTGTACTTTTATACGTTTTACTATCTGTATTAGTTCCAATGAGAAACGTAACTTCTTTTCTTTAATGATCTCTTTCGCGTAGTTGGTATTGATTGACTCTGCTGTCTCTAGTTCGATTCGACTGTTAGTGAGGGCAGCAAGAAGGGTTCAAATAATGACCAATGCATTATGCATATTTCAATAATGAAAATGACGGAATGACTTTACTCACATTAATTTAGTCATTCGCGTGACATTGTTTCGTCATACAATTTTATTAGGCAGATGTCCGACTGTTTATCAATAGCCCAGTGGCTAGTCAATCCTTTTCATCCAACGGCCTAGTACATTTTAGATTTCATTAAATCTCAATAGTCTTTACACCATGTCGGATGCTGTCTCTGTGCGACACAGACATGAGAAACATCCGCTTAGAGGCCAAGTTTTATTATTGTCGAAAGAGCTGCGCGCCAATATCCGGACCGGATGTTAATCTACGGAAAAAAATACATCTTAGTTAACTAAAAATAACAATAACTTTATCTACTTCCCATAACGGCCCTCGTCCAGTCCCAACATCCCAAAGATTCTAGTAGCATTGCCGTGCTGGATGGAAAGCGATATCCGTTCGTCTTGGTAAGATCGAGAAAGGGGATCAGCAGGCGGCAATGTTGTCGCGCAAACGGGGGGCGTTTGGATGGTAGGTCATTAATTTTAAAACTTGTACCTCTGAACACCACGGTCTGCAGTTCCTAAGACCACCAGAAAATCCTACGCCGATTCCAAACTGACAGCGTTTATCTTTTCATAACAACTTACCTTAATTGGGTACATGAAGTTTGACGGTTGAACCTCAAAATGACGAAACCGTCTTGAAAATATATTTTTGTTTTTTGTTCAAACGTAGTTTAGTGTGTAATATTGATAGCGTATTATGCAGTGACCTAACGCAGAATTGTGCAGCTAATCAAGAATAGATTTCAAAACGTGTTTCACCACTATTTTTGGTCATCACCCGGCAATCCCGGGGTCACGGCCGCCTCTTAGCTTTCTGTAAAGTCCAGCTACCACTTTACAAAATACAAGGCCTACTACCGAACAACGTCACGCTCTAAGGGCAAACTTATATGTTATTATACTTATTTGTTATTCTACTTGGCACTGGCGAAATCATCGATTGATTTATTGATGGAAGCCATATCTAAAAAAAACAAGAAGAATTGGGTACACTATTTTGTATTTTCTTAAAACTCCTAAACAGTATTTCTTCAAGAACTGAGAGAACTGTTGAAACATCTCCAATTTTTACAAAGTTGTGTTCTTTGTAGTAAACAAAGGTGTATTACGAAACGTAGTTTCCTACCCTCGGAAGATCTAACTTAAGCGAAGGTTGTCAATGTCATATGTAGTCGTAACTTAAGGCAAATTCATATGTATTGGCAACAAATGCTCGCCGCTGAGTGATATTGGATAAAACAATCCCCCAATATTGGCCCGGGGTGGCTACGGCAGGTGCCTTTCCTACCGCCATTGGAAAGTTTTCTTAGATAAAAGTGATAGAATAGAAAGGGAAATTCATATTTATTGATTGATGATTCCAAATAATATTATATACTTGACATAATGCCGTTGAACGCCAAAGATTTAACGCCGTTGTATGTTTTGTAATACTTTAAGAAGGTGCCATTTACACAGTCATTACGTAGCATATATACGACGTTGGCGTTTTAAATGTCAATAATGTACCTTTGACAGACTTTTACCGCACTCTTAGTGCTTGTCAACATGTCGCGCGAATGACTAAATAACCGTGACAAACCTGTTGTATAATCAAAATAGACATATTTTTTACTTACATTTAAACACTAAGAACATCTGATGCGTCATGCGCTTACGTACAGTCAGCAGCGAAAGTGGCTAAGCGTTTAACCCTTTATAAGGCAGAGACGATTTGGAAACCACTTAGTTAATAAACATTTACAAAGAAAGAACATCCTCTTTTTTATTGAAAAGAAAGCCTTGATATATTTGCTATATAATACCACTATAGTTAATGGTATTATATAGCAAATATATCAGGCTTTCTTTTCTTATTTATACTTTTTCGGTCATAATTTAATTTTAGTGTAATTAATTAATCTAAAGTTTGTGGTCAATGAATGCACTGTGCCCGTTAAGGGAAGCAAGCCTTTGTCACTGTTTCCATTATACTATTAAAAATACACAAGTCGCTGTATCTAATAATTTCAATTATAGCTCTTGTAATTGCGAGTAGCGAGACTGTTATTGGTATGATAATAAGGTCTAATTTTGATAAATCCACTCTCCATCGTGAATTGCAATATTTGCAATAACTGAACTATGTTGTTTGTAGTATCAGGAAAGTGCCACTGCCACTTAAGATTAATCTGTCATTTGCCACTTAAGATTAATAAAATTATAAAAGGTTACATGCTATATCGATAAATATTGTAATTAGAACTATTTGCATGAAGAAGTATTGAGTATTGCATGTCACGTATCTGTCAATGAATAGGTGTATTGGAAACAGATCATCTGAAAACTCGAGTGCACTAACGGGCTGAGTGCATATAATGACCACATGTTTTTATTAATGATTTCGGTTTTTTTTTTGCCTTAGATGTGTTCCCCAGTGCATTACAAACATGGGAGTCATAATCATAATCATAATCATAAAGTTGACCTACATGCGCTCTTATTCTCTTGACAATAGAGATGTGTTGACCTCATTTTGAACACATGAAACGCTTAGCCACTTCTGCTGATGACTGTACCTACCATGCCACCGATCTAGTTTTTATGACAAACGCTGTCAAACCAATTTACCTGCCCACCGACAAGGTTTACATTGACTTCACTAGTCGAGCTATTGGCGTGTACGTCACAATTTAACGCCAGAGGAAAAGCGTTCACAAGTTACATATATTATTACTCTAATTTCTTATATGCTCCCTAAAGTAAATTACAAGTTTTCGATTACGCAATGGACGATATAACTATGTAGAACACAGAAACAGAAGGTAATCTCGAAATCCGTGCGGCTGGCTTGCCGTTGTTAGCCGTTCAAAGCCGCGTCAGCATCAAAACTAATCAACCCTTTGATGTATTTTGGAAACTGGACTGGACTTGTAGTCTCGACAGCGAACAGAACTAGCACTGAAGACGAACCAGTCGGGTTGAATCGGTTTGAAATACGACAACGTTTATATCTACAAAGAGAATGTACAATATACAAGAAAATCCTACCTAAATACCTACTAAATGTGTTCTTCCTATTCGCAGAATTTCCTTTGAGCGAATATCACTTGCCAACTAACATTTCGCCGATTATTCACTTCGACAACTAACTGCACAACTGATTATAAATTTATGACTATGTACAATCAACATTATATATACTAGCTGTGCCCCGCGGTGTTACCCACGGTTTATTAGGGAAAAAACGTAGCCTATATATGTTAATCCAGGGTGTCAGCTAACTCAATTCCAAATTTAATTAAAATTACTCCAGCGACGTGAAGAACTAACAAATATACACACTCACAAACTTTCGCCTTTATAATATTATTGTTGATAGTGTAGATTATTTAAGAGCAGATGATGGGTTAATATATAAGTAGATAATAATACGCCCTTTTTGCTATACAGATAAAGAGAAGAACAAAAATAATTGACTAGTGATTGACTTAGTCATTCGCGCGATATGTTACGAGTATGTGTGCGACGAGGGCGAGCCACTCGGCGGCGAACGGACACTCGGCACTTAGTGCTTGACAATGGAGACCTGTGCTCTCCGATAGTGACTAAAATTATTTTACGTCACATTGGGCGCTAAGTGAGATTTACCGCCCTAGGGCGCGACGGAAAATCTCACTTTACACCCCGATGAAGACGTAAAACTATGTACGCACCCCGGGCGGTAATAAAGAAGGCCTCAGATCGCTTGTTTGTGCCCTCACCTCCGGGTTGGACCACAAATACCCATGATCTGAGCCATTCTTTGTTTTACCTCCCTGGGTACGTAATATATTTTATTACATTGTATTTCAATTTGCTTTGTTTTTTAAGTAGTAACACGTATAAATATATAAATTATAAATGACAATGGATGACATACACTTAAGAAAAAGTGACGGGGAGCTCAGGCATCCGAGGCAGGATTTGAACGCGCATCTTCACGGCTGACACCTCAACCAATTGTGCCACCCTAACACTGGAGGTTCTATTATTTATGAATCAAAATTGAGGTTTTACTCACACCGGAGGTTCTATATTTTCAATGTGAGTAAAACCTTCATTTTGATTCATAAATTACTAGTATGATGTAAGTTATCTACATGATTAGAATACTGAATTATTTATTAAAGCATTCCCTTTTTGAGGAATGCCCTTCGTTTCGTACCCATGTCTAGACTAGGCAATAGAAAATGCATTGTGAATTATAGGGGTGACTGACTAAATTATACGTCGGACCAAACAACGAAGGCCCTAGGCTTTCGACAAAGGACCGCTGGCACTTTAATTAGCAGTTACTTCAACGTTCATTTTGTTTTAATTCGAAATTATGACAACGGTCACCGTATAAGTTAAGAAGCTCAACTAGTAAAGTAGGGTTGAAAAATAAAACTAAACATGGTTACCTTATACAGAGTGTAATCGTATCCAGGCGATTATTACAAAAAACACAATGCAAAAATGGCAAAAAAATAATTTCCATACAAAGATCATGTTTCATTATCGTCAGAAAACGGACATAACGTTTTACACGTCACGTTAATTGAGGGCACTTTCTTCTGAAAAATCCCAAATATGGATATCACCTGTGAAAAGTTCAAGTATATCTAGCTATCTATCACGCAACTAAGAACAAATCAAATCATTATTTATGAAATATTTTCATTTGCTTTGATTTTTAAGTAGTATTAATACTATATAAATTAAAAAGTGAGGTATATGACTTAAACTATCGCGGCTGACGCCTTTAAACCAATTAGGCCAACCGAACACGTGTTCCCTTTTTTTGTATCAATCACGGTTCATGATATACAGCTTGGTGACAGACATACAGAGCAGTCTTAGTAAACGGGTCCCGTTCTTACTCTTTGGATACAGAACCCCAAAAAGTTTATACGCTACCAACAAAATAAAATTTTGGCCAGTGGAGATATTTTCGTTTGAGTTGACTTCAATTTACATTTGAGTCGTTTGCAATATAGGTATTTTTTATTTCGCACTTGCTTGAAGCTATTTACTTATATTCTATTTATGAAACGTACGCATGAAGTGAAATTGAAAATTTACCATGAAAGCGATGTTCATCCTAATTTATTTGTATAATTTTATATTAGACATGTGTTTTTATGACATTAAATGAATTGAATTGTTTGGTTCAGTTATCAAAGGTGAACCCTTTTTTTACATATAAAAGATTTTTTAAACCTGTGTGTCCCTTGTTAAAAATTACGTCGAATTGTTTTTACTTCAATTACTTTACTACAATATAAATGTACTCTGAATACATCATTAGCATATCGGTGCGGGAATGTTTTACACTAGCCAAATAACATGTAAAAACTGTATTAACGATACTAATTTAACATTTCTAAGCACATTTGGATCTTACTACCTACGTTCAATTCATAGTTTGGTAGTTATTTTACAATAAACAAAGATATAAATACACGAAATCATTCCCGCACCGAAAACCCCGAGGTATGATCATTACTTTTCTGCTCGTAATGATCAGATCATGAAGAACCATATTTTTTACGGTTTTTGGCCTCTAAGCTACGACTAGAAACCACCGGAGAACAAGCAGAAACCCCTTGAGTAGTGTAACATACTGCGATCGCCAACCCGCCTGTTAAGTGTGGCGATTATAGCATTAAAACTATTTCTTTCGCAATTGAAAGACAATATCCGGGTCTTTTGACATTTGACAATTCCCACAGCCTATAATTCCTTCGGAGTTCGTTCCTTGCGAGTTATGTTTGCCGTGGCGGTTAAAGGAAATCTCGTAAATTCAGCTTGAATCACATTGAATAATCCGTTGTTGACTGTGGTGCCACCGAGCATATTATTCAGATTGCTTATGCGCCGATGGACTATGTGCAAATGCACTTGGAGTCTACGCAATCTTGACTGTCTATTGCATACGAGCGTGGGAAAATGCCATCACCATCATTCATCATTATTTCAGCAGAATGTTGTCCACTGCCTCTCCCAAGGATCATCAAAACAACCGGTCTTCAGTTGTTTGCCTTCAGCGGGTTCCTGCTAACTTGACTAGGTCAGACCACCTTGTGGGAGATCTACCAACACCGCATATTCGCCAGGTCGCCAGTCGAGTAGTTTTTGGTCATCGACCATTCGTTCTTCTGGCAATGTAAACGGCCCACTGCCATTAAGTTCTGAAGACATTATCGGTTTTTTTTTTTTGCATATACCCTTCTAATTCTATAACGCAATGGAACTTAATTTTACTTTTATGAACGGTACCTACCATCACGCTTGAGTCTGAAAAAGCCCAACTGGGGAAGGACTTCCTCCTTACGGAAGACCACCAGCCATAATAGCACTGTTACCTTTCAGGTATGTAGTGTTGTGTGCCTGATGGTGAGTAAGGTTCCCAGTGCTCCAACAACTTTAAGGGTAGACAACGCGCATGTGAATCCACTGGAGTTGCAGGCGTCCATAGGCTACGGTGACTGCTTTCCATCAGGCGGGCCGTATGCTAGTTTTCCACTCATCATTGCTCTCTCCATTGGCCTTTCTGTGATTAAGCTTTTTGATCGCCAACCATCTGCCAAGCGTGGTGACAGTGGTAATTTCACCCAAGTTGATACAGTCGTGTTTGAGGGAGGCCTGTGTCCAGCAGTGGAAGTCTAGCTGCTGCTGATGATGATGATGATTTCTGATGAGACCCAATGTACTAAGCGCCCAAGTTTCGTTACCGTAAACATGGTAAGAAGATATACTGACACAGCATAGAGATGATATCGTATAGGACAAACTAAACAGTTGAAACGTGATCGGAATTGATTGTGCACGCGGTACATAGTGCATATGCAGTTGAGGTTGCAGGATCTTGACTTCGATGTGTCGGGTTTCGATGGCTTTGGACCGTAGGCAATGCCAAACCATTTTGTTTGTCGATGAAGCGAATACGACGCCCACTTTTTTTTTTTAATGCGGTGTCACCTCATCGGAGTTCCAACAACTATTAGGGCTTGCTCTCGGTATGTCGAGGCCTTCTTCGCCTAGCAGAGTTGGCAGGGTTGGTCGGTAGGTTGCGTAGGTTTATTCCTTCATTCTTTTTCCGGTCATTGGTGGTACTGTTGGTACTGTTGGTAATCAATGACTTAGAGCTTACTTTTTGATCAGACCCATTGTAAGAGCTGACGTCTCAGTACCTTCAGTGCCATACTGTAGGACCAGTTGGATTTGCGTAAAATGGCTCCAATAATACCAATTTAATTATGAAATACAACGTTTTCATTGATAATTATGTAAATGTTCGTAATTAAATTATTCAAATATTGCGAGCTAACAGCTTATAGATGTTTTGACACGTTGCAGTCCCAACTTTAAGCCCCCTGGAATCTCTAGATGTCCGTAGTGCATTTGTTGTTATACATGCATATTCGTTCGCCTCAGCTAGTGCATCCATTACTAGCCATTTGCATCTGGTCGCAGCTTTGTTTAAAAGGGAATATGTTACCAAAAAACGCATGCCACATGCGACCTTTTTGATTAAAGGGGGATAAAAGGCCTTGCGGTTGCATAATAGCTACACGCAACATGTGATTCTTACCAAGATGGACTCTACGAGTAATATATCTGACTTACTAGTTATTTAATTATTCTAGTCTTTGCTTAAAAAGTAATATCTGCTTGTATTATAACACTGTCGCTGCAAAGTACTACACGGTAATAATTAATTATTGCCCAAATTTTAGCGATTAGACCGTCTGTTGTATACCTCTACTTTATTTTCCCGTTTTATGTACGACCATCTTTTTCCGGTGTTCAATTTTATTTGTATGATTTTATACACTAATTATGGAACAAAAAAGTTATTTAAATTATTTATTTTATTAAATGAGCCAAGTTAGAATTGTTCGTACTCGTATGAATGACACAGCCAGGGCGCCGATTTTTGACGTCAAGTACACTCGAATCGTGACATTTTAAACTGTCAGAAATGAGGAAATGGTATTTTAGAAACATTAATGATAGAAATTGATCATCGTGAGCATCTAAATTAAGCGAAATTAATAATTTAGCGAAACGTTTGTTTGCGATTATTTTCGTGTTCAAAGTTTTTTGTATTCGAGTAGCTACAGTACTTTCAAAAATCGACTATAGATATGGTATGGCCAGATAAGTCATGCATATTTAGCCTCAACATCTAAACAAATTTTAATATGTAAAATTCCCTTTTATTTATATTTCTTTGTGTTTGGTAATCATTCTCGTATATTTTCTAGTACATTTGAGGTAATTGTAAGGCCAATTTTTGGTCCTCGTTTTTCTTTTTACAAAAAGCTATCTCAACTAATTAGCTCCGTGGAAGTAACTGAATATTACCAGTCGCGTCATTCGCATACTCGTACACTCAGTTACGCTAAAACATGTCTGGCTAGTGTACAGTCGGCTAAACGTAATTCTGCCTAACTGCAGCGGCGTTCCAGCTTATTTGCATATTATATTAGACTTTAGCACGTTCAACCTTTAAACCGGCACACTGTTTCATATTACATGCAATAGTAAACCTTATGTCGAGGAATTAAGTCGCATTTTATGTATACGTTGTTGAGCCGTCATGGGCGTTGGAAGGGTTAAGCAGCTGGGGGCTTCTTGTTTCAATGAAAAGGCTGAGTTAATCCATGACCCGGTGGACTTTAAATTCATAGTTGTGTGGATACTGCAGGGTTCAATGTAGTTTAGACCGCTTGTTTTTACAACAGACAGACAAAGAAGTATATACGACATCTACAGGTTTGGATGGGTAGTGACCCTGCCTATGAAGCCAATGGTTCTGGGTTCAAATCATAGTAAAGGCATTTATTTATTCGATAAGCAGATATTTTTTTCTGAGTCGCTGGTGTTGACCGAGTACCCACCACTCATAACAAGCTTTCTTGAACTTACGGTGGGACTCAGAAAAGTCTAAGGTTGTCCTATAACATTTATTCACAATTAACTGGTTTTTAAACTCAAACATTCAACTTCGTCAAAGTTTGTAATTAGCTATAACAAATCAAAATAAATACACCTACAAATTAATAATAAAATACGCCTGCAAATTAACATTTCCTGTAATATGGGTAAGTTTAAAAATATTCGGTCCGGATAAAGTTGGGAACACATGAATTACCTCCACAAGTTGAGAACTCTTAAAATAAAATCCGGTCGGACCGGATTCGGCCGCTAATTTCGGGAATGTCTTTTTACACCATTACACAGGGCTCAGGACAATGGTTGTGGAACAGAAAATCCCTTAATTAAAACTTTAATCCCGAAGGAACTCCGTTGACCAGTCGGTGTAACTGGGCTACTTCAGTTCTACCGCAGCTTGTTACTGGGTCATTTATTTTAAAGTTGTATACTTAACTTTATTTTAAATTTAGATTTTTTTGTGTGGTTTTTGCTCAGAATCATGAGTTCTTTCGAGCCTGATAGAAGAAAAAATGTGTCCCAAAATCTTCATGCATTTTTTATTACTTCCGCCCCGTTACCGCTATATGAAATATATGAAAAATAGTAACGGAATGGAATGAAAAAGCTTGGGACACATTTTTTCTCCTATCTGGCTCGAAAGAACTCATGATTCTGAGTAGAATCCTCACAAAAAAAAACAAAATAAAAACAAAAGTTGAGTATACAACTTGAAATAAAATGGCCCTACTAATGTCTACAATATATACTGGGTGTGGCCTGTAATAAGAGCAATAACTTTAGGCATCGTTTCTACATCACAAACATAGCAACATTTGTTTTACGACTTTTGAAAACAACTTATAGTTTACTAAATGTCAATTATATTATAAAAGATTTTTCAAGCAAGCAATGTCTTGTAAAAACTATGAAGTTTGTAGTCAAATAGACTATTGAATGCAGTTCATTAATAATAAAAATACTACTTAGTTTGCACGTTTGTTCGAAAAAATTATAAGTAATAAATTACATTTATACATTAACGTGAATATATAAAATAAGATATGGTGACCCAAAAATAAATCAGCAACACAGGCCTCGTCCAAAAGCTACACGTCGACTGTACGTTGGTTCCAAGGCAGAATACTTTGCATCCTGCCCTTGCCCTTAATAAGTGTAAACATATCTTTGACGACAACTGTAAAGCAGTACAGGTCCGACGCTGAAGGATGTACAAGTGACGTTATTAAAGTAGCCAGGTTATATCATTCGAGTCTCATCAAAGTACAAATGTTCATTTTAATATAGTTGAGCTGAACTTTACTCTTTATTGGCAGTGTTGGGTTTAGCCATTTACGGGCCAGCGGCCATTGTTTACTTTATACAATAGAAAATCGATACTTATTAATCTTGTTTAGATATTCTATAGATGAAAAGATTGTTTATATAATGAAGAATAACTTTACCAAGTTGGTGTAATTATAATGTATTTTTATAGCAGAAAGATCTATAATGGAGTTTCATTAACTACAGACAAACAAGATGAAATTAAATTGTTTTTATATGATTTGTGTCTTTTGATTTTTGAACGGTACTTTAAGTAGGTAATTGACCGTAAAT
Organism: Grapholita molesta; assembly: GCA_022674325.2. Classification (NCBI taxonomy): domain Eukaryota; kingdom Metazoa; phylum Arthropoda; class Insecta; order Lepidoptera; family Tortricidae; genus Grapholita; species Grapholita molesta. Next base: position 3,951,258 of record CP053121.2, on the reverse strand, counting down.
TCAAGATATTTGGAGTTCACAGACATAACAAAATATTTATTTACAATAATAACAATAGTATGAGTACTTTAACTATTCACTACATTAAATGTAAAAAAGGCCCTTGAGGCATTACCAAGAATGCTGGCGGCATTTCCTCGTTGTATCGCCAGTTCTTCGGTCACCAGTTATGTCAACTCGACGCTTCGCGATTTCTGCAAAAAATTGTGCGCGCTGGGACCCCATAGACCTAGCGTAGACATATTATATAGTGATATTACCGATTCTCACGATTTCCCCACATGATTACAAATAAAACGGTACTCAGACAGCGGTTTGTACCAGAAAATACTCAGAGCGGGGAAGGACTCGCGTCGACTCAGGCAAAAATAGAGGACTCTTTCGTCTGAGTCGACGGCCTTTATAGTCCACAAACATGTTGGCGTTGGCATTTTGTGTAATCAATATTATGTAAATAAAAACAGATCAAATAATTATTTATTGTAATTATTTTAATTTGCTTTGATTTTTTGGAGCTGCGGGTTCGAATCCTGCGTCAGACGATGTATACTCTGGTCACTTTTTCTTATGTAAGTACATAAAATGTTATGTTTTATAAGGATTTTTTAATATTCAAATTATCGGCCCCTGATAAATTAAGCGTCGCCACTTATTTTTGGACGCCATAATCAATTTATAAGCGTCGCGTCGATGTGAAATTTTAATTTAAAGTTATTTTAAAATTAACGCCCCCGAGTTCCGCAACTTTTGGCGCCGCCCAGTTTGTTCGATTAAAGTAGATTATTTCTGCGCGCAAAATTAACAACATTTTTAAAGTGTATTTTTCATAGAACATAATAACTTAGTTCTCATGTCTAAACTTACAAGTACCGCTAACGGCAAATCATTCTACAGTTTTGATGTGCGAGGTAGGAAGTTTGTGCAGAAACGCACAATAGAGGATTTCCAACTATCCAGGTGGTGGTGGTGGAAATGTTGCCGGGTAGAACGATGGCGGAAGGAGACAGGGATTAACCCGAACAATCCTCGGAACACTCTCAGTTGTAATGCGATAGAAGATGCAGAGCGAGGCTACATCTCTACGCAGCACTAAAGGATCAAGCAGATCCGAGAGTTCCTTGCAACCGATGATTCGAACTACTCTATACTAAGGGAATCACGCGAAGCTATTGAGATTGTCACCCTTATTTCATGGGGGTTTGGCTGTGCCGCCGGCATGGAAGTCATTTATGGTCAAAACCTCAGACTGTGTTGTGATAGTTTACTGGACACAGTGAGTTTAAATAATACGGAGCAGGATTTCGGACCACGAGAGCCTAACCCTCAGAGGGCACCCAAAGACTCAGTATTCTTAGTGTTCTTCGAAACCTGTCAAAAGTGTGACGAAATAAACATTAGTGTTATTCATAAATTACTAGCTGACCCGGCGAACTTCGTACCGCCTAAAAAACGACAAAAGTAGTGATAGCTTTTAATTAGCTAAAACATATATGATTTTAATTAAGGTAATTAAATAATACACAAACAATTTTAAAATTACTAATTTTATTGAAGGACCTTATGATATACAATTGAAGTCATATTTATTCTTAAAAATCACGGGATTTTTGTGACTTTTTAATCCTTAATGTCTCAATCAGGGCTGTGACGATTCTAACCAATCCAAAATCATATGAATCGGTTCAGCCGTTCTCGAGTTATAAGACTTATAAGCGGTTGAACAAACCCCACTTTCTTTTATATATATATAGATTAAAAAAAAAATTTTTCAACACAATGGTTTTAATATGTCTCTCGCTACAAACCTCTGTAGCCAAACCTTAATGCGCTCTGTTCTGCGGCGCTACCGCGAGAATCAATTTTCGTAAACGAACGATTGTCTGTCACTCTCAAGACGCCTTAATTAGAGTAAAAGAGAAAGGTGCTCGAAATTTACGAACTTCTACCACTACATGCGCAACTGCACGTACTTATATAAGCTAATTAGTAAGCATAACACTATCACCCATGAAATTACTGACTGGGGAGCACCCGACTCTACGCTTCCGTCTCGACGATAAATTTAACCAACTAATTTAACTAAATTTACTACACAACCGCTAACTTACTGGAAGAAAAATATGCTGCGATAACCCTACTAGGGTTTTTCATTTAGTCTTATTTATCAAAATCAGGCATTTTATAATTTTTTTTATCTAGTTTATAAACTGTATTTTTACATATGGTTTTGTCTGCGACATAAACTATCATAGTCTGTACTTCTTAGTGCTATTGAATTTAGTTCTAAATTATATACCCGTATTAGTACTAGCTTTTCTTCGTGATTTCGTCGGTCAGCCATGCCCGTCTTTAAAATGGTTGCGGGACAAAAACTATCCTATGTCCTTTTTCGTAGCTCAAACTCTCTCCATATTAAATTTCAGCCCAATTGGTTTAGCGGTTTAAGCGTGAACAGGTAACAGACAGACAGACAGAGAGAGTTACTTTCGCATTAATAATATTAGTTTGGATGGATTTGGAAACATTAAAATTTCACCTGTCTCACCATGTCGGAATATATTATATTATATTATATTATTAGCCTATAAGAGTATCCCACTGCTGGGCAAAGGCCTCCCCTCTTTCTCTCCATTTGGTCCTATCCATTGCACTCTCTCGCCACTCTTTAAAAAATGTGTCATCTTCGTTTTGGTCTTCCTCTACCCCGAGACCCGTCCTGTGGGACCCAGTCAGTTGCTAGTTTCGTCCAGCGCTCTGGGTGCATTCGGTAGACGTGCCCTGCCCAGTCCCACTTTAGCTTGGCGGCCTTCATACCAACATCCACAATGCCGGTTTTGGATCGCAGTTCGGTGTTTTTGACACGATCGATTCTACGAACACCCAATGCTGCGTTCCATTGCTCTTTGGCAAACCTTTTGGCAAATTGTCGGACTAGTCGTACATATTTATCACTTTATCGATGTGAATATCAAATTCTGCTTTAGTAACTAAGCATTTTCCCTCATAATACCAAACCGCGTACCACGTGTTTATGCTAAAAAGCTAAAACAAGCGTGCATGTTCCCTTAATTATGATTAATATGGTTAGCACCTACGTTCTTTGACACAAAAGGTCCTTTAACACCACTGAATTGCTACTTATACAACGTTTTAGTCTTGTAGCACCATTGTTTCCGCGAAAATGGGGAAAATAGGTGGTTTCTCAGGAAACAGTAGCACTAGTTCATTTGAATTGGAGGGTACAACGTTACTAGGATAATTGTTGCCGATTCGAATAGAAGAGACGGGAATATGAAATTTTTTAGCGCTTCGTACTACGTTCACAGAGCACTTTTAAAACAGTTTTGGTGTTGTAAATCCCGTAGTGTTTTAGTCTGTTTGTATAGCCTACAAAAATGTAGCTTTGAGGTCGTAGCCAACAACGGAAAATGAAAACTATATTTGTAACCCTACTTAATTTTTTACCTTAAATATTTAAAGGTATGTTTAGTATGACATTGTCAGTAAACATTTATTCTTATCTTCGTTATTTAATTTCATTCATTTATTGGATATCCGGTCCTGCGCCTTCTAGATCCAGCGGCATCCTGAATTTTTGAGTCGCTTTGGGGGAGGCCTATGTCCAGCAGTGGACGTCTCAGGGCTGGCATGATGATGATGATAATGATTGCATATCACAGTACATAATAAGGTGGACATGTAGGTAAGGTTACATGACGCCCTCTGTAGCTGTATAAATAATACTTAAAGGACATTTTAATCCCTTAAGATACCAATAATGCTTGGTTAAAATACAAAATCATAGTTTATATAAGTTGTGTACGCGTAGTAAGATTGTAATGTGTACTGTGAACACATTGTTACTAATAATAAAAAAAAACCTAGGTACTTACTTTTTACAATTTTTTTCACAAAGTCCTTAGAAGGCTCTCAATCGGACCGGTATAGGACTAACTCGAGGGTCGCAATTGTACGCGACCAATCATCGCTCCGGTTGCGTAAGCCTTATCGTTATCCATGGAGATAGCGATGAAGTTCGACCATTTTTATATAGTTGAGTTGAAAAATACATAACAATACATAAAAAAAATATCTTTCTGATTCTGGCACAAGTGTTCGAACTCAAGAGTTCGAGTAATTTTACGCAAAAATAAAAAAAAACTACAGTAATTAATATATCGAAATCACAGTCGCGAACTAAATGGAACGCGATAATTTGCCTCCGGCCACCTGCTACGTACCTACCGATAAATGCATGCATGCCTTTTTTCATGATTCCAAGGAAGACTGTTGAACTGAAGGAAATGTTAGTTAAGCCGATGGGAATCGGCTTGAATGAAGGCGCCGTTATCGTTAGTTATCGTTTAAAATTCCGTAACCACCAAATTGATATACTGATCGTAAAATAATGCATTTATTACTTTTTGTTTTTCAGAAAAATGTAAACATTCTAATGATTTTTTTTTCCCCACCAATAATTTTATTATAATTTGTAACATGTGTTGTCATCTGTATTTGTATTTTTGAACAAAATACAACTAAAACTCTTTTTTTTTATACAAGGCTGACCAACGTTTGACCAGAGTCATACCCGATGGTAAGTGTCGACGAAGTCGAGGGTGTAGCACGCTGGTTCAATAACAGCCTATTCAGTCTTGCCTTGAAAAGACCCAAATTATATCTTTCCGGGAATACAGAAAAAGAAAGCGTATTCCATTCCTTAGCAGTCCGCATTACAAAAGTAGAAGCGAATCGTTTGTTGCGAATTAATGGAATATTTACCACGTAAGGATATCCCCTCGCCTGGACGTCCGGTGGTGGAACGGAGATGGCGGAATCAAATCGTGCCATTCCGGTTTAACTCGCCACAATGTCAGTTACTCCATAATATTACTGCATGCGAACTGTGCCAGAATATCGAGTCAGCGAAAATTAATTAGTTTCTTAATTTATAAGTCAAACTTCATTTGCGATTAGGAGATTACGTTTACTTAATAAAGAAGGAACTCGTACGCTCGTTAAAACTACATGCTCCACGGGTCGAACTGTACTCTCCACTCTGACTGACATTTGTTATAGTCATACAGGTACTAAGTGGTCCTATGATGTTTTGGTCTTCAAAGGTAACTAATTAGGACTGTATGAAATAAAACATCACAAACACGTTTAGAACCCTTTAGCAGCGTTCGTGGTCATCGGGTAGACTCTGTTTGCTTGGCGAAGTATGCGATCACTGCCGAACATATCATTCTTCAGAGTTATTTTCACGTACCTAGGAATAAGATTTTCGTCTCGAGACCTTGTAAGAAAATCCAAAGAACACCGAGAGATCGCAAGCTTATTCCACATGTCTTCCCAACGCCGAATTTTGGTTGCTACCTCCAGTCCGTACCTCCAGTCCGTACTGGTACGTCGGGGTGAAGCTTAAATTAGTATACACGATATATCTAATCCGTTTTAGTATAAATGACCTGTTTAATATGTATTTTTTTTTCTCATTAAATTACAAGCTATTATTAATGATTAAATAAAAGGTAAGGTGCTACGAGTACATAAAATTAAATCTATCTATAATTACAAGTAACTTAAAAATACTTAAGTAAAATTAAAATCTAAATTAGGCCCAGGCAAGGCGCCCATCACGCAGGCGTCATTCCCGCGATGAATTGATATGGCAATTCTTTGTGCAAGAAAGCCGCCCGCGCGAGGGTCACCAGTGGTCTCCCGTTTTAGTTGCATTATTTCATGAGTAATTATCGCGGCAGCCGAAGACAGTATTAGCACTGTATGATTTTATAAACCCATCGAACTATTTACAGATAACTACATCAAATTTTTCTTTATTTTCTTCAATTACATCATTATTGCGTAACTTGAAAATACTACGTACCTACTACTGACTAACTACTAAAGTTGGAACCACTAGGCGTAGAGTGAATTGGAAACATAACATTATATTAGTAAGTTGTCATAATATTTATAAAGCTACTAAAAGAGTTCTTGAATGATTCCGTAGGTATTGTGCTGAAAATGGGGTTATAAGCTACATCTGCATGGGCAATGTCGGAATCATTTTTTAAATATTTGATATCAATATAAAAAACTAGCTTAGATAAGCACCAGTCGCTCAGCATGGATTCATGTCCATAATAGCCAAGCTTAGCAGGCGGATTGGCGACCCCTAAAGAGACGCTCATCCTCTGGTAGTTTCTGGTGGCAATTTATGCACTACCCGGGGTCCAATACCGGGGTAGTGTCCCTAATACCCTTTCCCAAACAAATCTATACTGGATAAAAATACCTAAGGGCTCACTGGAGAGTTCGACATGTGGCATTGCCAGGAATTATCCCATATATCTTTGCGCGACCCCGCAAAATTCCGATGTTAATTTAAAAGTTGGTAACACTCGTCCGAACGCCCACTTTGTTTATGGCTCCGTACGAGTGCCCCAATAATTTATGGTCTTTGAGAAAATCTTTTTGTACAAACTCGCATACGATATTATTTATATATGTATCCGTTTAGATAATAATTATGCTAAGTGTTAGAATAGTAGTGGACTTAAGAGCGTAGAAAAACAAAATATGCGGTATAATCCGTTTTCATTATTTTATTTTGGTCATATAAACGTCTTAGTCCTTTGTTATTGCCTCTCCTTAACATATTGTGTCCGTATATTTTAATTGCATAAATAAATGCCATATCATATTATTCAGGGAACTATTTAATCCTTTATCTAGCACAAACCGGCGAAATTACTACGCTCAAGCCCCATTACACTCAATAAAGTCAAGATTTTAGTAAGAGAAAATTGTAAAAAGAAATATATAAAAGGTTTGCAGTTGGCGTTGGCTTACAAACCTCCGTATTTATTTCACGGAGCTATCCACTATATTTAAACACGTAATTGGTAAAAAGCCTTAACCTAGTTCAATGAAGTCCAATGAAGCCAAAACCTAAGCTTATTTTTTGGCCTTCCCAATCCTCTGCCAAAATTACTCGGCCGCCGGTCATAATTCTAGAACTTGTGAGAATATAGTTTATGCTAGTGTTTGATAATTTTGTCGTGTGCGTGTGTAGCGACGCACGTAAAAAATGCATTAGTATTAACATTATTTATGTGTGTTACCTCACTCCCGCGCCGAAAACGGAAAAAAAATTCCGATAGAAATTAGTGCGTGTGTCGGCTCCATATTGTTTATATCCTCCTAGACGTCAACACTCTATGATCGATTGCCGTCTAAACCTTTAACCTAATCTCACAACCTAGGTCACATACAATATTCTGCTAAACAGCAAGATACGATCTTTAGACAATGACTCAATCACAAACATCTGGACATTGAAAATTACAAAATACAAAATGAAAATGTGTATTTTACAAAAGGTCTGCTTGGAAATGAAGCGTACTCACAAAGAGTGGACGGAATAAATTGTTTGTGATTCCTGTCCTTGCGCGCCTCAAATTATATTACCTACACAAGTGTGTGACGCGTGTCATACAAGACAGCCTGTGGGCAATGTTGCCAGATAAAGATTTGGAAAATGGAATATGCTTTGACAACTCGGTATATTAAACCAAAAACCTCATTTCGTTATATGTACAAATCACTACAAACTAACATGAAACAAGAAACCTCCGGGCCGCAAAGTGCGGATTTAGAAATTTTTTCGGAGAATACTTTTACGTCATATCATCACTTCTGTATTCTTTTTGATATTATTATGTAGAGAATGCATGAGATAAAAAAAATACCTGACGGTTTATTAGTCCGATTAAATTCTAGTATCCCGTCAGCAAAAACTTATTAAGGTTAACTTACGTTAGAGTGGGCCGTAGCCGACCTATAGGCCACCGTCGCTAGATTTTGTATGCAATGAATCACGTGATCACCGAGCCCTCCGAGCAGTTCAACCCGGGCTCGGGCTGGTCGTGCGATTGCCGTTAAAGCTATGTAGAAAGGTTCGGCTCGGCCCGGTGGTGGGAAGACGACGTGATATTGACGGGCATGCGACGGTCGTATATTCGCAAAAATGTTTGCATGGAATGACGCGTATTAATGTAAATATTCGCGTGTCGGGCCGGGCGGGTGGGTCAACGGAAGGTTCGGGCTCGGGAGGGCGACTTGTAAGAGAAGAGTGCCGAGTGTCTGTTCGCCTCGCCGCTCGCGTCGCTGGCCCGTCACGCACTCCACTCCACTAAGTGGCGAAAATGGATGTTTCCACGAGTGACTATGTAAACGTGAATAAAGCCGTTATTTTCATTGTTTAAATACAATTTACATTATTACCTCAGTGTGCTAAACATCTGTCACATAAGAATGCAAAAATTCAATTGCAAGATTTTACCCGAACATACTCGTAGGTACCTTACCTACAAACATTGCAAGTAAAAACATATAAAAATAGTGATTTTCTCAGGAAAACGTGGTATCTGGCATCCCTGGAACCCAGGGATATTTATGTAAATTCCATTATGGTTCTTACGTAAAGCAGAGGCGAGGAACGTGGGAGCTCTTTATAAGACCTGGTGTTTGCGTACCCCTCTGCTTAATGAATGTAATTGTGAGAAAATTAGACCTATATGTTAAAATATAAAATAATAAAGATGCTACAATATTGTAGGGCAATCCTTCCTCGCTAACTATAAGGAAATAGAAGTACATAAAAATCCATGCATCGCTCAGTTTTTGATGCTGGCAATATAGTTGCCAGAAATTGTTTCCTTGCCCTTCTTAAAGCTCAAAGTCGCTCAACGAGCTAAGAAGAGGTCTAGTTTATCTATGTCTTGAATCAGAAATGAGGAGATCCATTAACCAACTAAGCCGTCATAGCCCACCGGATTAGCAAGCCGAAGTGGCATGGGCAGGCCACATTGCACGCAAAGCATATGGGGTCGAAAAGTCCTCGAGTGGAGACCACGGACTAGCAAGCGCAGCGTAAGACGTCCACGCACAAGATGGACAAGACTTTATAAAAGTCACCGGAAGACGCTGGATGCAAGTCGCTTCCAACCGATGCTTGTATAGTTCCAGGAGGGAGGCCTATGTTCAGGAGTATGACTAAAATGATGATGGTGTTCCCTTGCAATTCACCATCGTGAGATCAGCATAATAACGCCGTGTCACCGAATTAACAAGTATAATTGATAAGCATTCGCAGGTGTAGTATTCGCAGGTGTCACAAAAACTAATGTGTAAAGTCCCCGTGGGGTACATTGTATTGTATTGTATAGTATAGTATTGTATTGTATAGTATTGTATTGTATAGTACTGTATTATGATATAGGGTTTCCGCAACTTAAATATGATGCCGCTTGGTGTACATAAAATATATCCCAATAGAAAAATTACGACAGGTCTGGCTTTAGTAGTACCCTACCTATAAAGCCGTGTACGGACATTTATTTGTGTGAAGAGAACAGATAATTGTTTCTGAGTCATGGGTGTTTTCTATATTATATTAAAATATCAGGGAGAGACAGTTCAGAGAGTACCCACAACAAAAGCCTTCTTGAACTTACCGTTGGGGTCAGTCAATTTGTGTAAGGATGGCCTGTAATATTAATTAATTAATAAGATTTTTTTTTATGACAAAGGTGGCAAGCGAGCAGACGGATTGCCGGATGTCAAGCAACTACCGTCGCCCATGGGCACCCGCAACACCAAGGGAGTCACAAGCGCGTTGCCGACCTATAAGTGGGTTGGAGCTCTGGGAACCTTATTCACCATCAGGAACACAACACTACATACCTGAAAGGTAGCAGTGCTATTATGGCTGTGGTCTTCTGTAAGGAGGAGGTACTTCCCCAGTTGGGCTTCTCCAGATTCAAGCGTGATGGTACTTCGCTGTGCCCTACCTCTCATTGTTAATTGTTGTGTCATTGTTGTGTAAGATGTAGGTCAATACCTATATCCTATTCATTAATTGGTATTACAGGCCATCCTTGCACAAATTAAATATATCAAAGCAATCCACTTTGTTAAATAGTGATTGCACTATTTGTATTAAGAAAGTGGTTAATTATACTCGTATTTATGTAAAAAGCACTTTGTTATAAACTACATTTTGTAAACAAAGTTGAATATAGTCCACGTCATATTACTATTACTAACACTGCTTGTCACACTATGATTGTCCCACAACTAATTATAAGTTAAATAGTTGTTGATAATCTGCAAGTGCCAAAGCATGTTACATATTACGAGTATGGCTTCTTGGCCATATCGATCTTTGACCTCGACTGCACCCCGTCAAATCTCGTCAAGATAATTAATTCATCGTATACATAATTACCGGAAGATTTCCAATAATCATCTAGTAGCTGGGCTAATCTGACATTCGTGTCCGTATTCTGAATTCACTATTATTAATACAATAAAACTGCAAGTCAACTTTACACGCACATTTTCGCACTATGTAAGCGCGAAAGTGACGGATAACTATAAAATGGCAACCAACACGTGGCGCAACCGCGAAAAACGATATTCGTAGTTTTCCGCCGATTGTTGCTGTCACTCTCATGAGTCATGACGACATAATTTGAGTAAAAGAAAAAGATGCCCAAAATATACGAACTTCGATGTTTGCGGTACCGGCCCTGCTTTGAACGAATAGACTGCTCGCGATTTTATCGATTATCGCATATTGCATCAGGCGTCACTTACACACTAGTTATACATGATAGTTATAGTAACTGACAATGAACCCCAACTATCTTAGGTTTGACATGTGCTGCAGGGGAAAGTTGAAGACACTACAGCGCGCGGCAGGTCACCGATGGGATGGACAAGCAAGTCAAAACTGCACTCAATGGTTCACTCCCCGAATGCATACGAAGAGCTACAATACGAGGGAAGTTGCGACGGATAGTGAGGCTTGTTACCACCCCCTTTTTCTCAGACGTCAGACTGACCAGCGTTTGACCTTAATCACACCTGATGGTAAGTGTCGACGAGGTCAGGGCGTAGCACGCTGGTTCAGTAGCGTATTCACTCTTGCCTTGAAAATACCCAAATTATATATTTCTGATATGGCGCTCACGAGCGCTCTGCCAAGAGTGTGGCGGCAAAATGACGATTTTACGCTCTGGCGAACAATGATCAAACTGACATTAAGTATTCAACCCGATTTCGATACGTCAAATAGGAACAGTCGAGTTCAATTATAATTTTACTCCTCAATTGATTAATGTGGAGACATGTATAAAACTACCTACATATTAATTTAAAAATATGAACTCAATTACACATGTTCGAGAATAAGGCGCCTGTGTGGGGAAACCACATAATAAACGATACATACAGATTAGGCGTATAAATTATTCACATCGTCGGCTAATCTTCTTCGACTAATTGGCTAACAATACATTTCATATAGTCGGCGTCAACTAGCTTTTCCTCGCGACCTCGTCGGCCAGCCATGCCCGTCTTTAAGGTTGTGGTATACCTCTCTCGTAGCTCAAACTTTCTCCATACCAAATTTCTTGGTTCAGAGGTTTAAGCGTGAAGAGGTAACAGGCAGACAGAGAGAGTTGCTTTCGCATTTATAATATTAATAACAGTATATCGGGTGTGGCCTGTAATAAGAGCAATAACTTTAGGCAATCTTTCTACATCATAAACATAGCAAAATTTGTTCTACGAGTTTTTAAAATAACTTATAGTTTACTAAATATTAATAAAACAAGATTTTCCGAGCAAGCATTGTACTGTGAAAACTATGAAGTTTGTAGGCTGACAGTAAATGTCAACGAGACTATTGGATGCTGTTCATTGAAAATACTACTTAGTTTGTTCGAAAAAATCCCAAGTAATAAATTACACAAGTTTTTAAAGTTGTAGAACAAATGTTACTACGTTCGTGCTGGTGTAGAAGCGATCCCTAAAGTTATTGCTTCTATTACAGGTCACACCCGGTATAGTATAGATAGTATGAATACGATTAGTATGGATAGAAGTAAAAAACAAAAGTGTCTGGTAATGTTTATTCGGTTAAAAATGGCCGAACTCCGAACCGAATTCCCAATATTTGAATCACGGATGATATAAAACCAAATAGCAAAGCCCACTCAATTCATCGTTCCAGCATTGCTGGCTAAGGTACTAGTGTCATCTAGTGTTCACAGCCGCAGTAGATCCCAGTTGCATTGAATTTGTTCGTTGTTAAACGCCCGCAATGTACTACAACTACATACGATACTCGACGACTTCTTTGTGCAATTATTACCAAAAATGCTGTGTAGCTGGCAGTTTGGTGTATACAGGGCGTCCCACGGTCATGCCACATGGAGGGAAAGTACCTTTAATATTGGAGATGGAACATTTTACTGAAAGAAGACATTATTTCAATTTCAAAAACAATTTAAACGGCATTCATAGATTTTAAAATAATTACACGGTTGAACCGGGAATCGAACCTGCTTCACAAGAAAAAAAAATACACTGTAGTTTTACATACCGATCGAAAGGCTTCATCATAAGGATTATTTCTTGCAAAATAACATAATGTCAAAAATAAAAGAAAGACCGTGAATTTTAGCATTTGATGTGGAAGTTCATTTAGATTAATGAAAAGCTAACATTGCTCTAAAGATATACAACTGACATTATCATAAGTACATATTACTAATCAATGTACCCACTTGAGAAATATGCGTCAATTCCCTATTATAATTTATTCTGAATTTCCACCACAACAAGATCAAAAAATCGACAGGGAGTGAAATAATCAAAAGGGTGAGACTGTGTTCAACAGGATGTCTCCCGAGCATTTGATAAATTGGTAAATTTTGTATTAAAAATATTAAAATTCACAGTTTTCCTATTATTTTTGACATTATGTTATTTTGCAAGAAATAATCCTTATGATGAAGCCTTTCGATCGGTATGATGAAACTACAGGGTAATTTTTTTTCTTGGGAAGCAGGTTCGATTCACGGTTCAACCGTGTAATTATTTAAAAATCTATGAATGCAGTTCAAATTGTTTTTGAAATAGAAATAATGTCTTCTTTCAGTAAAATGTTCCATCTACAATATTAAAGGTACTTTCCCTCCATGTGGCATGGCCGTGGGACGCCCTGTATATGTACCTAAATAGCACTTTGTTTTAACTCCAATTTGTAAACTAAGTTGAATATGTCCAAACTTATATTATAACCCTACTAACCCTGTTTACCACACTATGATTGTCCCACAAAATAGTAATTATGACTTAAACAGACGTTGATAATAATATTTTATACAAAACAATGTATCTGACACATTATTACAACCAAAGATTATGACATAATGTGAGCGTGAAAATACCTGCGAAGGGAGATATTGAACCAAAGTTTGTTAATATAAATTGTTGGAGGATCGAGACAACATTTCAACAATCCCGTTCGTTAAAGCGTTCGTCGACATCAATGAAATTGTAAACCGAATTTTAAGTGCCAAAAACCGAGCTAGGATTAATGAAAAGCAAAAGTTTGATATTCGACGGATAATCTCGTAAATATGTTTGTTATACTGGGTCATTTGGTGGGACAACTGATTTGCTTTGTTTACAAAGATATATTGTAAATTCTCTAGTAATTGAAGGGTGGCCAATAATTGAAGCCCGATTAGAAAACGTTTTCTATTTGCAGGCGAACAGAATTCATTTTCAGTACAAGGTGGCCAGTTATTGAAAAGTGGCCATTTACTGACGATTTACCCTAGGTAAAAAATTAGACTAAATCATCATGTCTGTGTAATTGTATGGAGAATTAATGTGGAACTTACGTCAACAATTTGAACATGACACTTCGACATGCATGTACACACAACTAACACACTAACGTTGCTCCCCTTAAACTACCTACTTATTTACGTATTTTCGTTAAAGTCGATGTGGGTAGGACCGTCTATCTGGAAAGACCGTTTACCAACCAATTTCCTATATTATCTCATAGGTATTTAGTGTCATATGACGGACTTCCCTATAATATTGTATGCCGGTCTTATCCACATTGACCTTACCCCTCTCCTATGTTCGGTATTAATTATCATCTAAGGTGTTAATAAACAAAGAAAACACAATTATACTCAATGTAGTCACTTTATTTCAATGCTCAATTGAATATTTTTATTTCTATATAAACAATTTAAAAATATTAGGTTCTTAACAACTAAACTTATTCAATTTAATATGACAATCAATCAGTCGGCCTCCCCTAACTCACTACAATAGACTTTCTTTAAATTACCTACAATCATTTTTAGGCGTTCTTTTCACTCACTACGCTTTGCCATTGGACAAAAATAAACACACAATTCTGGTCACCTACAGAAATTACAATATAATCAATTTAGAAAACTACAAACAAGTTTATACTTCACTATTACAACAAGTAAAAATAACTTGCGGATGTGAGAATGACCAGAAAAAGTCCCGCTCATTCTGATAGCAATAATTATGTACAAATTATTGCACTATAACACGTAGTTTATAATTATTGATAGAAAACAGAGCATCACATCAAAATCGCCATAGTTTACTATATATACTATATATAAATTCTTACACATACACACGGACTTCACTCACTTACAGTAGTTATAATTACCAATTAGGGTCTCCCTACATCTATCAACATGGTTTCGGCTAAAGCCTATACACTTGTAGAACAATTTTTTTTCTGAATTTACCGGTTTTATCGTAATCCACGTCAACTGCAGTGGAGACCCTTGGTCAGTATTTAATCCCATATACTTGAAAAAAAAAAGTTAAGAGGTAACTTTTGACAATAAAAATAGCATGGGATTAAAAATGACGTTTATTTTTAATAAAAATGGCAGTGTGTCTTGTTTGAGGGTGATCATTTTATTATTACAAAATAAGACTTTAAAATGATCACCGACAAACCTTTAATATAAGTACGAATAATTGATCCAATAAAACTATTAGTAAATACGCCAACGACACACGATGTTTGCCATCGTGATGGAATGTGGGAAATAGAAATCTATTTCTCTTAAATCTACGAGATATCTGTAATGAAACATATAAAGTAAAACTAACGCGCATTGACACAACAAATTTGTACATTGTGAGCTGAAATGTAATCATTATTTTATATTCACGTTTTAATTTGTATGCTGAACTAAATTAAAATCTTTATCGTTAATTATTTTTGCATTAGCAATTATATATTTAAATAAGGCTGCGTTTTGAAGCGGTTTATATAAACAGATATTTTTACTAAAAAATACAAGTTTAATTGTAATATTTCATAAAGCAAGGGATAAATCATAATTTTGTTTTGTTAAGTCGAAAGCAGCTGTTACTAAACTCTTGACTAATAAGGTCACAAAATGGCCTAGCATTTTCGTATTTTCTGAGCAGCTGTCTACGTTAGGCAGCTTCAGTTTATTACCTTCATAATTTATTTTTAATGTTATTTAAGGCTAATAAAAGGGGCAATTAGAATTGTGTACGTTTACCTTAACATAATTTGTGTTGAGGAGAATACTCAGTTAGCTGAAATATATTTATGCTTTATATAGCACTCATTATAGATAAATTATCTGTAATGGTATTGTGTGTTCATAGGCATTCTATATTTGAAATTTCCTTTTTCCCGTACAACCACTACTAATGCAATTCCACGCTTTCGCTAATTTATCTATAACAGTAAATAAATTACTGATTTAAAACAAAATATATTAAATTAGGTTTAACGTGTATTTTTTCAGAGATCGGTGTTTTCATACAAAATGTTAGATAACTATTTGGAAAATCACGATTGTCATGTTTTTTTTTTTTACATAGACATAATGCATTATTTTCATTCTACTAAAAGTTTAAATGATAAGTTTCAAATATAAAAATGAATGCCTGTAATTATTAATTCTTAACTCGACTAGAGCTGCCCTTACACCAGTCAACGCGTCTTTATTATTTGATATTGTAGAAAATAAACTAAATATTAAAGCCGCATATCATATACAAAAAAAAATCTTGATAAAGAACTAAAAATAAAGAAGTTACCGAGCAATACCCTTACACTCGCCTATATTCGTTGATATGCATAAGTTTAAGACACCTTGTATATTTGCCTATATTTAGCCATATAAAAGTTAAGGATTACGGAACATTCAATATTAAGGGCATATTTAATGTACATTATTTACACTTATACATATAATATTTATCACTAGGTCATTTCAAGGTCGAAAATTAAGGTCTATAAATTAGTGCCAGCTATGATGCCAGCAGAATTGGTCGTAATACAACCTCCTTACATGAAAGAAAGGACAAAAAACTGAATTGAACAGGAATACAGACATCTGGAATATGAATATGTCTCAGACTCACACAAGTGTGTTAACGGGTACAGTATATCGACAGTGGAAATTTCAAATGTCGTAAGTCGCATATAAAAGTATGTCCCTTACGACATTTGAAATTTCCACCGTCGATATGGTTAATTTGTCTCTGTATAGACATGTTGAAAGAAGTTCAAAACGTTTGTCATCAAAGTTGGCGGGTACTATATAGATAAGGTTTTAAAAATACCGTCAATTCTGGCTATTTTACTGTCTGCAGGTAACTTTACCAAATAGATTAATTTAGCCAGTAAATAACTGTATCAAATCAAAACTTATTTTTAAATAATATAGGACTATGAAAGTTGTTTACGGAAGGCAATATTTGTTATAATTGATTTTACTTTATATCTGTTACTAGGAATGACCATCGCGATTTAGTTTAACGTAAAAAAAGTATTAAAAGATATAGCAAGCATAGTCAGGATTTTATAAAATTTATATTTTCAAAACAAGGGCTTCATAGGTAATTTAACGAGAAACCCATATAAATTCTTAATTCTTTATTTAAATGCACCACATAGAAAACTGGACGTTTATGTTACAAACAAATTGTATAAATAATTGACAAAAACAATTTTGCAAAAAAATTGGCATAAAATAAAATTACGTCATAGGTAAAAAAACTTAAATCTAGAAACGGTAAAGGTTTAGCTTGTGCCCCAGAATATCATATTTCTGTGGTGCCATTATAAAGGATATTATATAACATATACTTACTGCAAAATCAAAAAACTGTTTGCATAAAGATTTAAGGGACATAGGTAAAAAGTAAGTTACCAAAGAGTAAAATTATGTAGATAAAACCTTTTGTTATATTATAAGGACCAAATATTTTGGTGGTTGGTATTATCAGAACATAAAACTGTATGTTCAATAGACTTAAATTACAAAGATATATAGTTTATACAAACTTACGACGCCATTTAAGACGAATCTTAATGACACCACGAATATTAAAAAATATTCATGAAGAACAGGCTACCTTAAATGGTTTACAAAACGACCTCTTATTACATTTCACAATTACTCTGTTGAACAATTACTGTATATTATTTCTCCGTCAAACGCTTGGAAACATGAATAAGCGGTAAGAGAAAGACACCTACAGTCGCATTTCACTTAAAAATAACTTTATTCTTCAGGCCTTCCTTCTTTAGGCCGCAACAACATATTTATAAAAAAATGTCACATTAAATAAGAAATGTCAAAAAGTAGTGACTTAAAAAATCGTAATGGTCAAAAATCATGTCTAAATACAATAGCTGAAAAAATGGCACTTAAGTTTAAATTCATACAATTAGCTGCAATGGCCTGAAAACTGCAAGTCGCGAGATAGTCTCTGCAATACAATAATTTACAGTCATACAAAAGTAATGAACAATTGAACATACAGCAGTACTTAATACTAAAATTACTTATTCTTAACCAAGGGTGACATGACAATGCCCATACAAAAATTGTTCCTGCATTGCTGGTTTAGATACCAGTGCCATCTATGTAGAGCTCAGTTGTATAGAACCTGTTCGCTGGCAAGCGCCCGCAAATATAGATGGCGCTTTTTGCACTTTGTAGAAAATATATACGTTTAGCCAGCTCTTCGGAGGGACGCGTTGTATAGGCATTGTCAATTCCTCTTTATATCATCCTTGTTCCTAACCAAGCTGTACGTACTTAAATTTAATTTATATAAAAATTACCATACCTACATGAAATAATTTAGGCGTATCTATAACGATGCCTAAAGAACTTTACAAATCAGTCATTTTCTTAAAAACATATGTAACATGTCTAATGTTTTGAATATTCTTAAGTGATGTTACGCATAGGTATTTCAAAATGGGATAAGTTTGTAGGTTCAATTCTATTCTATTTATTTCTGAGCTGTTTCACTTGACTGCTGTTTTTATGTTCTGAAAATTGTGGGTAACCTATCCCATATTGCGTCATGTGTCACTTTTACCCTTTACGGTAAATGCAAGTTGTTGGAACGTGATAGATGATAATAAATACGGATCTTGGGTTAGGTATTAACCTTTTCAACGCCATGACAAACGTAATAGCTCACGCCACGTCGCCGAAAAGTCAAAACTGAAGTTGACTTTATATATGTGCATGTAGGTCTATTTTGCACTGCGGTCCATGACATTATAAGTACTTGGCGTTGGACTTGCGATGTCGATATTTGGCGTAGAAAAGGTTAATAATGATAAAGGCAGCTCAAAAATCAATAGAAATACAAAACCTGTACACAAAGTAAAAAAATATAAATAAAAAATGGCGTAATATTAGCTAACCTTAAAGTCATAATCATAATGGAACTCATCAGTTCCTGTGCTTGTAAAACAAATCGCATTAATTATCACAGGCTCCTTAGTTACCTATAGATTGATCAATTTCTGCTCTCAACAGGGAACTTATTCCGACGGTGGGTCCAGGGTACATAACACTTAAATTTCACTTGGAACACAGGCTACGGTGTTAAATCAAACGCCGTGAAGCAATAAGGCATCTCGAAGCTTGGTCTATTCACTCACAGGGCTTTGGGCCGTGTGTAAGAGTCATATAAGGGTGGTTTTTGATGGCTACACGAGCCAGGCGTGGTGCTAGCACCAGGACTCCTCGTGGGGCGCGCGCTCGTCATCGGGCTCGCCGTACATGTCGGCCAGCTTTCGGAAACGGGGACCGAATGTGGATAGATAGTTGAACTTCAAGTCGCCGTCGTCCGTACCTGTTTGGAAGTCAATATTTTATTTCTCGGATTCGCACGAGTAGATATAGGTTTATAGATTTTTTTTTTTTATAATATCGCTTATGCCTATTAGGGATAATCTAGGATTCGAATGGTGAAAGATATTTGAAAATCCGTCTCTTGTTTCAGAGCTTAGTCAATGCAAAAGAACAAAAACAATCAAAATAAATATATTCTGTTTATAACGTTGTATGGCGTAGATGGTGTGAACACTACTCAAACAAGATATAATTTGGGTCTTTTCAAGGCAAGAGTGAATAGGCTGTTACTGAACCAGCGTGCTACACCCTCGACCTCGTCGTCACTTTCCATCAGGTGCGACTGAGGTCAAACGCTGGTCAGTCTTTTATAAAAAAAAAAAAAAAAATACAACGTTACTCCACTCTGGATATTGATCGTTAAAATATTATTAGTTAAATTACTTTAAAGTATTTAAACAAATAGGAGCAAACTTTATCACTATAACGATAAGATTATAATGAAACTACTGACATAAGGTAGAGTTGTATTATATTTATAGTTACTAAAATAAGTACTGGCCAGGATGAAATGAGCCTGTAGTCTCGTATCTCATACCTTAACATATATGTATGCCGACATACCTCATTTTAATATGAAAGCCCAAAGCAAGAACATGTTGAATATATACTTACAGCTAGCAAGCGACGAGAGCGAGCCGCTAGTATTGCCGTCTCCCTCGTACGCGTAGTGTCGCACGTCGTCGTACGGGTTGATGTCGGGGTCGCGGTCCAGAACAGACTTCTTATCGTCAAGGAAGCCGGAGATATCCGGCGCTGCGCCAACTAACCCTATGAAAATATAGACATAATTTTATGGTTAAAAGAAAGACACAAATCATTACATATTAATTAAACTACATCGCTAGACATAGGACTACTGTTACCCCACATGATAAGCCCATATCGTAATAGTTAAAGAGTCATAGCCATGATAGGTACTGGGATCTCTGACGCTATGAACTTTAGTACAGCAGATGTCGTTTCAATTTTCTTAAGAAAAATATTACAATTGTATAAACAACAATTTTAACTATTTATTATGTTGCCATGACAACAGTCCAAAGGGTCATCTCTTAATGCATCTACAGACCATTGCATAATGGGTCACCTACCATACTTGTTAATAGACCGCGGTGCCACATTCCTTCTAACAAACTATGCCACTATTTTACCCTGGCTGATGGGACATAATAACAACATATTTTAGGTGAATCACCCAGAAATATAAGTAGCCATAAAAATGTCATAAAATACGACTTTCACTTCTAACCTAAATTAATTTATCTCATAAAACTTCTAAGTGAAACAACTTTAAAATCCAATTTTAAAGATGGCGAATCTGATTAATGTTTTTGTTTGTTAAAGTTGCTCCTTCCGTTCGTTAAGGTGAGCGAATACTTGTCGCCGAAACAAAATAACATCCAATTTTGGACACAAACAGCCTATAAACGAGAGTCCTTCAAAAGCGTCGCATTTCAATCCTGAAACAATATTTACAAGGAAAACAAGGGTAATAGAAAAAGGCAAAAACTGCTAAATGGTATGAGACTAGTACTGCTATGTTTGGGATTATTTAATACGCAATATTAAGGACTGCAATGCATTTCCAATTCATAATTGGATTGGTAATTATTATTTTTTACTAGCTCCATCACGTATCATTTTTTTTATGTCACTTGAAAGTAGTTTTAACTTATGCATACCTAGTTTTCGTCAGCCAGCCGTGTCTGTCTTTAAATATAGTTGCGAGATAAAAATTATCCTATGTCCTTTCTCGTAGCTCAAACTTTCTCTATACCAAATTTCATCTCAATTGGTTCAGCGGTTTAAGCGTGAAGAAGTAACAGACAGACAGAGAGGAGAGGGTTACTTTTGCATCTATAATATTACCAGCTGTGCCCCGCTGTGTCACCCGCGGTTTATAAGGGAAAAAACGTAGCCTATGTGTTAATCCAGGGTGTCAGCTAAATCTATACCAAAATTTCTCTATCCGTTTTTGGCAATACTTTTTTCCAAATAATATTGTCTTCGGTTGCCGCGATAATTACTCATGAAATAAAACAACTAAAACGTATTAATCCGTTTTAGTTTTTTTATTTTTTCCAAATGTTTAAGTTCAGAAATAAAAAAGATCTCCGCATTATTTTACCGTGTAAATGGCGTTCCTACAATTAATTGGCATCTTGGCCTGACCACTGAATTGACGCGCCCTTAAGAGCGCCACTTAGAATCGCGGCAAGCCCAATGAAATTAAAATAATCACACCTCAGAGTACACTTAAATTACAGCTAATACCTCTTAAGCTCCCAGCATATTCTGTTAAAAGCGAGAACCTTTGTAATTTCTAGAAACACTCGTTAAATCACTACTTCGCTCTCAAATGTTAACTTGGTATATTGTAATAGTTGTTTTAACTCTGGAAGGTAAAGTTAATCTTTCCCGGCCGGATAAAAAGTTTTAATTAAGAAATAACACGGCCGGCTCGGGGTATATTTTTTCATTCTTAAATCCACTGCAGGTAATCCGCGTAAAGCTGATTGATGGCTCTTAACCCACTTAAAGTTCGAGCTATGGGGAAGTTGCGGCTTAAGCCGAGTCGCAAATAGAGCGCAAAAACTGGTTTGAGTGACGTGACGTGCTTAGAAATGCACTTAGGGTCGCACCAGACCAGTCGATGCTGAAGCTGAAGTTTACGATTGTTTTCACGTCACTAGCTCGGAAAGAACTGTTTTATTATTTAAAAAAATCCCTTCTTAGTGCTTACGGTATATAAACTACCTATTGTGAAAAAATCAGCTACATAGGTTAAGCGGTTTGGGCTGTGCGTTGATCAGTCAGTCAGTCAGAACTTTCACGTTTATATATAGATAGATTTTCGTTTGTTACTCTAACTAATTATTGAAACCAATTATGGCGCGACTTGTTTCGGAGAGCATAGGTTTTCAATTTGCCGTGTGATGCCGGCTGACTAGAGTAGCACCACCTCATCTCCACCCGCGGGTGTCGTGAGAGGCGACAAAGGGAAAAATCCTACGGACGGGCAGCAGCGTCCGTTGAAAGCAAATCAACAGCTACTGCGGCCGCCAAACCGCCTGCCAAGCGTGGCGACTGGCAACTACCCCCAAGATGATACAAGTCATATTTGTGGGAGGCCTATGTCTAGCAGTGGACTGCATACGGCTGAAATGTATGTATGTAATAATAAGTTACCTGGAGCATGCATGAACGTGCCATCCTGATCCGGCGGGGGCCCATCATACATCTGCCGCAGCACATGGAGGTCGTATCCAGCGTCACCCTCGCCGCCGCCTTCGTCCTCATACGCGATGATGTTCTCCCTGATGTCGTCCAGTTCCTTCTCGGCCCAGGCGTCAGCTCGACGACGGTGGACGACTACTGCTAGAAGTAGAACTGAGGAAGAAAGGTAAATGTTAAAGTTGATGAAACCTTTTAACAGAAAACTCCCGTGAGACTCAGACATACTAAGATATAGATAAAAACGGGTCACTCACGTATTTTAAAGTCCAATAACGCTCGACATATGTTTCGGTCCAATTCGGTTCTCGAAGGGCCGCCGCCAGCGACGGTGCGGCACGGAGCTCATGAGTATGGTTCACGAATTGGACGGAAACATATGTTGAGCGTTATTCGGCTTTAAGATACGTGAGTGACCCGTTTTTATCTATATTTTAGTTTGATGAAACCTGTTGTGGATCTGTGGATTCGATGTACAGTTGCCATCAGATATTTCGGAGCTGTGGAGGTGGTCATAAATATCGGAATATGCACTTTACCACCTTAACAATAGAAGCGTTGCTCATATATTTGTGACCACAGCTCCGATATATCTGATGGCGACCGACTGTAACATGTTGCCCGTTGTGGATAATGCTTTTATAATTTATACCTTGTCTTAAGTCAAAGTATAAACTAAAAGTACATAAAATGTGGCCGAATAGGTATCAAATATATTGTAACCATACAATATATAGATTGTACCTATTTCCTGTGTACTGTACGGTTGAAGGTTTTTTTGGATCTGGTATGTTTATAGAGAGTTCTTAATCCAACTAAAGGGCTATTTGAATGGATGAAAAAAAGCCTACACATAGTGTGTTATTCACATAAGTACTATATTTTTTTATTTAAACTTTCGTGAGAAATAATTTATTAATTAAACAATTAACACTGTTCTACTCACGTTTATTTAGTCACTCGCGCGACATGTTTCGGAGAACATGCGCGACGGGCCGGCGACGCGATCGGCGAACCGAACGGACACTCAGCACTCTTAGTACTTGAAAATGGAAGCCTATGTTCTCCGAAATATGTCGCGCGAATGACTAAATAAACGTGAGTAGAACCGTGTTAATTGTTCAATTAATAAGTACTATAATTTAATATCCAGATTGTACGCGCTGTATATAATAAAACAGTTTTGTAAGTACAAACGATTATGATTAAATATCTATTGGCTTGCGTTCACGAGTTGTTTAAAGAAATATAACAATTTAAAACTTTTGTTTCCCTTGTTCCACAAATAAAATATGATTTCCACCACACTTCGTAACAGAGAAATAGTTACGGAATAAATTCCTCGTTTAAAACGAATTTGCTAGTTTTAAAATAAGAAAGCAAGCAGTTGATTTATTTTCACTTGGGTTCGTTAAAATAAATCACTTTGCTTGGTATTTAACCGTGTGTATTTCACACGATATTTTATGACTGGGGCTGTAAAAATAACCTATTAGTTATTGCCTATTACTAGTATTACAAAAAACCTATTTCCTGTACAGAATACAGCATTTATTGGTAAAAGCAAGGTGTACATTTTACAAGTCAAGTTTTTTATATTATACAAATTTACAATTATTGCACATAAAATTGGTAAATTAATAAAAATAAAATAAATTATTAATTACTTAACATATCTACAAATAATTTACGAAGGTGCTTCGAGCCAGAACCTGTTTTTTGTAAGAGATTGAGTCAATGAATCACTGTAGGTTTAGTGAATTCATCGATGATATAATAAGCTCGGTCAAGAAGTAACAATTTGAGCTTTCTTTCAAATATTATGTGTACCTAATTAATGGCTAATGTAAGTAGTGGTATGTAAGAAGAGTCGCTTATACTGATATTAAATATAAGGTTTCTTCCGCTAGCTAGAAGGACCATGTATTAGGCTATTAAAATCTTTAACTTTCACAATCTTTACAGAAAACACGTGAACCTCAATCTCTGTATGACTTGACTTTATTGCTTGAAATGATTGCATGTTGTGAGGCTTTTATATTAAATCAAAGTCAGAAAATGACACGAGGGAGACAGATATACGATAGAGAAGTTGATATTACAGGACTTAAAGTGCGATGTATGTGTTCTTCCCGTATATTTAATAAATAAATAAAAATAATAATAAACTTGCAACACTTTACGAGTATGCGTGTTTATTACATGTATATCAGCCTACGTTCACTGCTAGTCTAGTCAAGTAGTAGAATGCAGCAGCGGCGCTAGCGCACAAATCGATGTTCGTAAATTTCGAACGATTGTCTCTGTCACTCCCATGACGCCTTAAAAGAAAGATGCTGGAAAACGGACTTCGATGTTGGCGGTACCAGGACAGCATCCCTTAATAGCGATAAAGTGATGCTGCTGCAATAAATCCTTAATCAAATCAGGTCGTTGCCTACTGCACCATCGACAAATAAAATCATATTCTTAAGACATCATATAAATATTATTAAATAAACAAACGAATACTCACTGACTAAGATGGCGATGCACACCAAGATGGCGACCAGAAAATTGGTGTCGATGCCAAAAGTGACCGCCGTAGACACGCTGAGCTGACAGCCCGGATCGGCCTTGCGGTGGACGGAGGGTTCGCCGAGATTGTAGTACTGGGAATTAAATCACTTGATATACTTAGAAAGCGCAGTTTTGGCAACTGAAGTCATGCCATCTCTTTCAATCTTACTGGGTTATAGGAAGCGTAAACGAGAGATCATTGTGACTGCAATAGCTAGTTGGTATTGCTGAGAGTATAGTGAATCTGTGAAGTTTTAGGAAAAATAAGTACCGCTCCGTTTTTAATCGGTAATAATCCTCACAGAAAGTATACCATGGCTGACATTTTATTGTCTATCGCGCTATCCGTGACTTTCGCACTCACATACTTATTAGAGCGTGACAAGTGATAAAAATCCGACCATGTTAGGCTAGCAGGTGAGAGGTGCAGGTTAGAACCGGTGGTAGTTTTGTTCAACGTACATTTTTTTTATTAGCCTATAAGAGTGTCCCACTACTGGACAAAGGCCTCCCCTCTTTCTCGCCATTTGGTCCAATCCAATATACTCTCTCGCCACTCTTTAAAAACCTATCAAGGTCGTCCCGCCATCTTCGTTTTGGTCTTCCTCTACCCCGAGATTCGTCCTGTGGGACCCATTCCGTTGCTAGTTTCATACATAAATAAATTATGTTTATACAAAATATCCAAAATTAAGAAATTCCACAAGATAGATTAACAAAATTGAAATAAATTCAGCATTTACTTTAATCTTTTGATGACATGACTATTCACATGTAGTTTTGTAACAAGTCATTAGCTTTACGAGATTCATGAATTTTATTTACCAAACTAAGTAGATTAAAGCAAACAAATTTCACAAAACATACAACATTTCCACTCTGATTAATGATGTGAAAATGCTAATACACTAGGATTTAATGGCGATGTGTTGTTTCATAACTTGACATTAGGCGATTTGCATAGTAATAATAGGTTCTGTTTTATTTTCAACTTTAGGGTTCTCTCATGCTCCATCATAACATAGAAACACCCATGACTCAGGAACAAATATCTGTGCTTATTACACAAATAAATGCTCTTGCTGCGATTCGAACCCATATACAAACAGCGCTAGTGGCCTAGCGATAAGAGAGCGCCAGTAGCCTAGTGGGAAGAGCGTGCGGCTTGCAATCCCAGTAAGGCCTTGTTTAGCCTCTGGGTTGTTAGGTCAGATGGCAGTTGCTTTCGTAAAATTTGTGCCTACAGTAATCAAATCGGAGTCGGACAGTTGGGTACCTTTCCTTGTAAGTACATATACAGAGTTACGATATTTAACCCTTAATTTGGCAGAAAATGGCCAAGGTCGTGGGTACTATGACTGCCATGATCCTCGATAGCCTACATGATTCTGTCCAAGAAAAAAATACAAAAAGGTGGTTTTAGGTTATGTTAGTCAGGGCGAACATTATACAATTAAGGGCTAATGCTCTGAATCACTGAACGTATGGTGGATTTTAATTTATGATTCTAGTGAAAATGTACAAGCTACATAAAAAATGTGTTTAACTTATACTGCTTTCCACTTGCGCCACAGAAATAAATGAGTCGTTATTTCTTCTAGGTTAACGGCAGGTTAACAATCTTAAAATTACACCGATAACTATAATAAATCTAATGTTACTTCAAATCACACCATAAATGGGTTATGTATGTTTCTTTAGTACAGTCAGCAGCAGAAGGGGCTAAGCGGTTGAGGTGTTCAAAATGAGGTCAACACATCTCTATTGTCAAAAGAATAAGAGCGCGTGTAGGTCATTTTGAACACATCACACCCGCTCAGCCACTTTTATTGCTGACTATAGTACGACTACATAGTGCGAAGTAAATGTAATGATTTATATAGACGACAGGTATGGCCTAGTGGGTAAGTGGCCTACACGCAATCTTATTGTCTTGACAATATATCGAGGGTTGCGTGGTCAAACCCGATAAATCGATATAACATTTCATTGAAGTAACAATCTTACGTAATTCACGTATAGTCCTAAGTTCAAAATCCCATTTACTCGACTTATCGGGTTTGACCACCAACCCTCGATATAGTGATACAGACAGAGTGAGATAAATGAAAAAACCCCGACATTAGAAAATAGATACCTACACCGCCACTGCTATCTAATAGTTACTTCAAACGTATCCAGGAGCATTATTTAGTGTGTATCCGCTACTTTTTACACACATTTGAATTGAAGTGAATTATACGAAAATACGAAGTATTTTACTTGTCATTGTGAATAAACAAAAGTCGAGTCTTAGAATAATTAAGACTGCTTACGGTTAAGGGTATAAATAACATCATTTTCCTGAATCCCAATAATTTAAACTTCGAACGTAAAGTGAAAACAGCCATTTTTAATATTGTGTATAAAATTGACAGCACACCTTTAATGTCTTACTCAAACATGAATACTGAATGAGGCGGCAGTTACCGTTATTTACGGGTTCTCTCGCTATAAACAAGCCTTATTATTACGACAATAATAAGAAAACCGCTGCTGAATAAATCATGTGAATTAATATACCTTAATTAAATTATGTAAGCACTCCGCTGTATACGCGTTAATGTAAGATTCTCAGCGCGCTTAGGTTTTACGTTGAAATGTATGGGGCACTTGAGAAATGGCGGAGAGAAATAAGTTTTGTAAGAACATTATTTATATACGTAACAGTGTGAATTAATGAAATTGTAACCTAGTGTTCATATTTCATAAACGTACTGTACTATACTGGTATCTCGATAGATACCACCAACGGCTTAGGATTTTTTTTTTAGTTTTTTATGAACAGAAGAACGGCTCTATTGTCAAGCCGATAGAGTGCATGTTCAGATATTTGTGACTAACTCAACAGCTATACAAATAAGGATCTGTACCTATAGTTGGCTATTTCGATGCTAGTATTTAACGCTGAATCTACCCAGTATTCTTCGCTATTACTCTTTTTTTAGGTACCAAAAGTCTGGTATCTCTCAAACTAGTCTACAATTTTAAACATATTACATGTTCGCTGCGAATTTATAAAAAATTGCGCCTTAAACATGTATTGAGCACTACGCTTGCTTACTGCTCTGCGGTGGAACAAACGCCTTGAAGATTGACTTGGCAAAGTAACAAGTTTTGTACGGCACTACACTCAGGTAATAGCTTTTGGAAGTAATTAATTTTGTTCAAAACCGCCACAATAGCAACTCACTTCGGAATATTTTCCTGAGTCCTATGAGCGCTGTTTTAAATGTATCAAATGCTAAGATTATAATGTTATGATATTAAAGTATGCACTACAAGAGAAGGCTTTATGTATGGAATGCCTTTGTTGTAGACGTCTGAAGTTAAGAGTTAACAGATGCAGCTAGGTTGAGGAAATTTCAAGGAACATCTTCCAAACACCCCCAGAATCCACCTCAAAAAATAATTACTTGTTTTAAGAATCATTTTTTTTTTTATCAATTTTACGTAAAGAAAAGGTAAGCTTATTTGTTTATGATTATGTTGTAAAACATTATGAAAGCGGTTGTAGCTAAAGATATCAATCGTTTATCATAAATGTATCAGAATGGTCAGGTTCGAAAACTCACGTGATTTTTTTCCGAGCATTAATCGTTTCGATTGCGTTTTCTATAATGCGTTCACATTAATGGAGTCATGTGCCGCGTTCTCTTAAAAATTAAGAACTTACATAGTCGTTGTATGTGAAATTGCTGATGCAGCCAATGAAGTGTTGATTGGTGGGGATGTGCTGCCAGCCGAATTGGTGAGCCAGATGTCTGAAGTCCACGGTTGCTCCGCCCAACTGTAGGGGTCCGTTCACTGTGGAATACAAGTAAATTAGTACAATGGTGTTCTGGACATAGATCCGAAGTTAACGCACACGCCCTTTCGACAATTTCATAAAATGTAAGGAGTACAACAAGCGGATGTTGCCCCTGTCCGTGTCATGGGACGCACACAGAGACAGCACCCGCCATTGTGCAGGGGCTATATATTTAAAGGAAACTAAAATGTAATAAGGCTGTTGGGTGAAAAGGACGGACTAGCTACTGGAGTATTGGAAAAAACCCAGACGCCTGTCTAATAAAATGGTATTTAGTATATTGTTGTGTTATGATATCTTTATTGTAATAAAATTCTTTATTCGTGAGATCTTTATTGTTAAAGTTGGTAGTACTTATAAATATATTGAACCTGTCCACACCGCAAGTATGTAATTTGCAGCAAATGAAGTATATCAAACTTCAAGTGTGTCTTTAAAAGACTAAAGTATGAATAGTTTTTTACAAGTATAAGTTATTTTAAAAAGCTGTATAATATTTCGACACCACTGAAATATTAAAATGTAGTCGGAATCGTATAATGTATGCACGCTCAACTTTGCGCAAAAAGCAACAGCAGAAAGTTAGTTAACACAAGCTAGCCCCCAGTTCAAGTAGGCAAAATAAACTGTCGAGAGACGAAGTTTATTTCACAGACAGCACCATTGTTTTTGGCCCTGTTGTGAACAAAAGTTTTATGATAAGAATACTGCACCAAGACGGAAAATTCTATAAGCGTTGAGCGAAAACAAAAATCTTGTATTTTAGTACTATGTATCCATACTAATATTATAAATGAGATAGTGTGTCTGTTTGTTTGTCCGTCTTTCACGGCAAAACGGAGCGACGAATCGACGTGATTTAAGTGGAGGTAGTTGAAGGGATGGAGAGTGACATAGGCTACTTTTTCCAGCGGAAAAACATCTCATTCCCACGGGAAGACTCAGAATGTTACATTTTCCTCTAACCATGCGGGTGAAGCCGCGGGCATCATCAAGTAGTATTGTAATAAAAATATAAAATGTAATAAAAATATAATAAACTAATACTTCAAACGACATGTACATCGTTAGCGAGGATGGCGCTTGTAACAGTGCCGAAATATCGGAAACTCATTATAATTACATTGTATCTAACTCTCTTATCTCTATCGCTCTTTATAACTATCCCGTTTTAAGTAATAGTTTTAATTATATAATTAAAACTGTTGTTAGTAATGTTACTAACACTTATTTAGTTAGAAACAGATGAACTAACGTGAACTTGTACGTAGGTATGTGAGTATTTTACAAGGCGACATGTTGAGATGAATGGGTGCCAGAGCATACCCGAAACATGTCGCCTAGTGCGATATAAATACACGTGAGTTCATCGGTTTGTAACTAAGTAGTAATAGTTGTAATGTAGTAAATAGATCTATTGTTATCGAGGTATTGTTTGCGTTACATTATAACTTTACTGTTATCAACTTATCAGATACTACATGACGATGGTGTATGCAGCTGTGTTAAAATAGGTATAGAGATCAAAAACACGAAGAAACATGGAAACCGCAGCGGCTCGTCTATATAGGTATGCCTATTCCCGCCGGCTTACCTAATAAGGAAATTTCCGCAATTAAAAAAAAGTTGTAATTGGTTCATCAAGGTTTGGATTGGCTTTAGTTAGTTTGGAGTCTTATTTTAATAAACAATCATACGTCAAAACTCATGCGCGGTTGACGAACTATCTTGTAGTCTCCGCTTGTGTGGACTAGGTTGGGAGGTCGTTACGCAGACTACATTTGTCATCTATGTTATTATCAATTGCTGACTAGAACCAGTTCGTGGTCAGAGAATATTTGTAAGAAAAATATTACTAAGCTTCATATTTACGATCATGTTTGGGTAAAGTTGCAAAACCGATAAGTTCGCAGAAAAACGTAATTTTAATAAAAAAAACCGTTACCAAAAATTCTCACTGCCATGTGTAACGATCATAAAAACTCTGTCAATAGTATTAAATTTCAAGAGGAGCACCGGGCCATAAACCCTGGGCCTTTTTGCCCGTTTAACCGGCCTCGTTAATTCTGCATAAAAAGGAGGTTTTATCAGATTTCTGGCGACCCTGTATAATCCAGCAATAATGGAACAGGCAAAAAACACCGCCCCAGATACGTATAAACTACTCATTAGTGAAGTAAAAAGATCGTAGTTACGAGTAAGTCGTTAGGAAAATGATGGAAAAATGTTAATACAATGTGGAAACCACATTTCTAAGTAGCAGTACAAGAAAAAAACTATATACTCATCCGTTATTTTGAGGTCTATATGTGGGGTCAATCTTGGTTATACTAAGGTAATTGGCTAATCTCTCATCTCTCACACTAAATTGAATTTCTAACAATAAATTGCTGCCATGCCATAAAAAACTGATATCTGCCGTGGAGTTTATAGCTTGCTTGTGAGAGTGTAAGATAATAATGCAGTATCACCAAATTACCAAGTACCACTGATAAGAATTAATAATTATCACTCGAAATGTTTTTTTTTTTAATTACCTCAAAAATATTTGACATTACGGTGTATGGCAGAGTATATCATGAAATTACTAGACATATCGTAAAACCTGGAAAATATTTTTGCATTTCCAGAGTCATCGGAGTCCCGCCATAGCTCCTATATCTGGTCTGTTTGCCCTTTGGGCATCTGAAGCGACCTAACGAACCTAACTTACCTATTAGTTTAGTGACTAGCATCAATATCTTACACAGAAATCCGGATCTAACAATCAGACATCGACATATACATTTTCCATGAAATTGACGTACAGATGTAGTGCAAAACTATTTTCCATCGGGAAAACTCGTATCTCGATCGACATGCGACGGCAACCAAACTGCCCAATGACTTTATCAAATGAATGACATGTCTACAATCCGGTGTGCATTGTCTATGGTGTGTCGTGGGTCAAAAAGGAGATGGCGGGATGACTTAGACGCGTTTTCGTGACGCGGGATCACACAAGTGATAGGGTTGAGTGGAGAAAAAGAGGGGAGGCCTTTGCCCAGCAGTGGGACACAAACACAGGCTAATAAAAAAAATGTAATGTCACTCATTTAAACCGTTCCTTCATTGACAGTTCGAGTGTCATCGTATTCCGATAAAGATCGAGTTTCGATGCTGAGTTTTCCCGAAGGAAAATAATTTCTCACTATATCTGTATAATTATTAACACGTTTCGGCAGCTAGTACTTCTAAATTATTTAACTAACACTTACCATTGTGAGTGAGTGGAGAGCCAGTTACCCGGATACCCGCAAACACACAACACCCCAGCCACACTCAACACACATACCAACCAAAACCCAACAACACACCACAAAAACGTCGAAGGTTTTAGTCCGTAGGCGACTGGGCACCATTCCCAATCGAGTCGGGCAATCGGTGTCAGGTACGGGTCTGGCCGTATACCATGAGGAAATCCTCCCTCATCGCTAAAAAAAAACACTTACCATTGAGTATCTCCCGTGGAGCAATAGGCGCCGCTAGGCTCATGCAAGTCGACAGCTTGCATCTGTCCACAAACATCTCGATGGAACTCTTCATCAGCACTATCTCTATCAGATGGGGCTTCCCGTCGGACACGTGTACCACGCTGTTGTTCAGTCTGGTGGTTCCCGAGCCGTAGTTCACCAGGAGGATCGGGTAGCCATCAACCAGCTCCAAGGACAAGAAATCTGGAAGAGGAATTTTTAGTTAGAAGACTGTAAATAAAAAGACTGTAAATAAATTTAAATAGCCACGCAACCCGGGACTCGGACCCGAGTATGTCCTTAAACTACGTCCAACAATGACAGGTAGGGCACAGCTAATTATGCAACTGGGGAAGATCACAGCCATAACAGCACTGCCACCTTTCAGGTATGTAGTGTTGTGTTCCTGATTGTGAGTAAGGTTTCCAGAGCTCCTACAACTTTTAGGGTAGGCCACGCGCATGTGAATCCTCTGTATTCCGGCTACGATAACTGCGATCCGTAGGTACGGTAACTGCTTCCCATCAGGTCGGCCGTATACTTGTTTACCACCGTCGTTGAATTAAAAAAATGTAAGACTTATTATCATTTTCTTCAATAGCCTACTGCTGAACCTCCCTTTAAGTATGCCACCTATCCCGGTCCTAAGCCAACCTCAGAAGTGGCCACCCATTGAGCTAAAAGGACGCCACGGGCTTCTCTCATCCGTAAGCGGTCTCTAAATCCGGTAACATTAATCCCATACCTCACGTGTAAGGGATTATTACAATTTTACGGTTGAACTGTAAATTGGAGACACATTGCGGAAAGTGAATAAATATAAATATAAAATCGAGGATTTCTTTAGTTACGTTAGGTCTGATTGCGATTGTTCTGAGATAATCTCCTCAGTGGAACAGAGCATTTCGGGTTCTTGGCATGAAAGGCGCCTTCGCTACGGCAATTAGTTAACATCGCAGTTAAGCATACTCATACCCCGTGCCGCAGTGAACGTGATAATTTGTGCAGTGAAGTATAAAAATAAGGATGCAGGGAGAATATGGAGTTTTATGGGTATTATGAAGTCTTATGAAAATAAGGCATACGATATATAATCGGATAAAATCAATACATATTCTTTACACTCGACCGTATGTTGCAGTTTTTTAAATAGGATGCTTGTCATCATCTTCCTCGCATTGTCCCGGCATTTTGGCACAGCTCGTTTGGAGCCTTGGGTAGCATGGCAAATAATCCCAGGATTAGGCGTAGGCACTAAGTTTTACAAATGCGACTGCCACCTGACTTTCCAACCCATAGGGTAAACTAGGCCTATGAATGCAGTTTTTCTTGTTATTAAAATCGATGAAATGATTCCTAAGAAGAGATCTTCGTATATCTTATAGTTTCAGACTTTCCCCATACTGACCGATTTAAATGGCCCACCCTGTATATAGAACTACAAACCCTAATGCGGACTGCTAAGGAATGGAATTCGCATACTTCGTCTGTATTCCCGGAAATATATAATTTGCGTCTTTACAATGCAAGAGTGAATAGACTGTTACTGAATCAGCATGCTACATCCTCGACCTCGTCGACACTTATCATGAGGTGTGACTGAGGTAAAAAAAAAACATACTAATCAAGTTCTAACTAGTTCAGAAACATAATCAGAAAGTATAAAAGCCAAGCTATGCACTTTAACGCGCATCCAATATGCATTCTGCTTGAAACATTTCCGCGGCATTGTGCATGTGCAAGACGTTTCGCTGCTGACTGGCACAATACTGAGAATGCAACCAATGCATCCTTAATAGGATTGCAAGTATTGTCCTCTAGTGTAAACTTGGGATCAATGTAATCAGTACGGCGTAAGCTAAATATGGCCGCCAGAAGAAGCCATTTCTAGAACTGTTAGACTAATATTGTTAGTGCAGTTGAGTCAGACGTATACAATTATACGCTTTATCTCAATGAAAGAAGGCGAAAATATGTAGATTCTTGAATTTGTACAAGATATTTATACATATTTCTCGTGCTTTGAAACCCTCCCAATGCTCAAGATTACACTCTTTGAACCACTCGCAATACTCACTATTTTGGAATCTTTCGCTAGCTCGGGTTTCAATATTAAGACGAGAAGGTAAACACTAACTTTGCTCCCTTACTATAACAAATAACTATTATTTGGTTTAGAATATGTAACTTTAACTTTTCAGGTCCACTGCTGGACAAAGGCCTCCCCCAAAGCCTACAATGACCGGTTTTACGCCACCCACATCGAGTGGAATCACGCGATCTTTACCATGTCGTCGGTCCACCTTATGGGGGTTCTGCCCACGCTGCGCCTTCCGGTACGTGCTCGCCTCTCAAGAACCTTTACGCCCCAAAGGCCATGCGCTCTACGTACAATGTGCTCCGCCCACTGCCACTTAAGTTTAGGGATCCGGAGGGCTATATCGGTTACTTGGGTTCTGCTGCGAATGACATAATTTGTGATCGTAAAATTTAAATACAAGTGAAAAGCAAAAGCAACGTACTGATAATAGTGATGGAATATTTAAATGCGAAAAATATATTTAAAAAACGAAAACACAGACGGTTATACAAAAATGTGAATGAATTTACGATATAATTTCTTATCCTATCGACTGCGCCAAAAGCAAACTTTTCCAATTAATTTATCCGTATTTTTATGCGATAGTTAAATGAATAGCTGAATTTTAATTCCCACTAACGTTGTATTTATTTTTTTGTTTCGTATAAATATAGTAAAAAAAACAACACTACTCTGCCATTTTGTGGCCTCAAATGCTGCAAATCGCGACAACTCCACTAGAAAATTAAGTTTGCCGCTCAAGTTTGTAAAAATAAAATACGATAACTTGTTGCAAGACTACTTCCTTTAGACTCCGAAGTGCATATCAGAAGTGTACCTTTCGATCGCTATAGGATTTTTAAACTGCCAAACGCAACAATAGTACATTGTGCAACGAGGATGGTAAGTAAGGTATAGTAAACGCGAGTCTATTAGAAGCCCGACGACGAAGTCGGAGGGCTTTTAATGACTCAAGTTTGTTATACACTTACCACCCGTGGTACATACAATGTTTTCATCACATTTGCGAGGAAAATACATTCATTGGTAAAATATTAGTTACTAGTGTAGTGTAGTTTTACCTATCAGACCGCATCCACTATAAAAGATTGTCAACAATGTCAACTTTGTTCAATGTCTTCCACAGATAATGTTAACAACTGCGTTTTGTTTTCGAAGTTGACAGATCATCCTGCCAAATAGTATCAATTATCAAAATCAAATAGAAAACAACTATTTTTAATAAATACTAAACATTAAATTGCAGTCAAATTTAATATAAAGATATGTTTTATACATATTAAAAGTTGGTTGTAGCAAACTTTTGAAGACATGAAATACACCTTGGCTGTTTAGAAACCTCCTCAGTCCAAGTGAAGTTTAGGTTCTGTATATTTTTAAAACTAAACTTAACCCGTGTGAGCTAAATCGGCTATAACTGCTCTGTACTCTCGCAAGTAACAATGCCATTGACGAGCAAGTGTGATGAAAACAATGTTAATATAAATGAATTAATAAACTAATACATGTAAATACTTATATAAGTACATAAATAACGTCCATGATTAAACAAATATTCCTAATAAGCATATAATACTGCCCTGAGGATTAGACCCGGTTTTACTCACATTACTTTAACAAAAAACAATAACGGGAGACTACGTGTAGAAATCACCACTTTCACCACATAATTTTCTTATCTTCCAATTTTGAGATGTTTTTTTACCACATTAAAGTATGGTTTTATATCAGGACTACATTAAAGTTAAATACTGTCGCTTTATTAACAGTATAAAAATTAGGCAGCGCTGGTGTGTTTGTAATTTTTACAGCCTTAAATGCACAATCTAGATAGGTACTTCATCTGTGTCCGGGCTAGCCGCAACTTCTTAAGCCTTGTTTACACTAAGGAGTGGTCTAGTCGCTACTCAGCCCGTACCCAATTCCCTAGATACTAAATTGAGTTATCTAAGTGTGAAATTAACACTTCTGCTACATGATATTTCTAGAAACTTGTTGAACCGACCACTTGCTACTAATAATAATAGAAAGGCAATCCTTGCATACTTGCATACCTAAAAATAAATAAGAACAGAACGAACGAGAATAAAGAAAAGATTGTTTTGTCTTTTTTATACTATCACTTTTGGCGCAGTCATTGTCGCCCTCAGGGCAGGGCGCTGGTGGTGAACCCAGTCTTTTTTTCTTAAGTAACTACATAAATATGTCAGCAATTACAGCTAACAAAAAAACAATTGATTATAAAAAAAAAAACGTTTCTAATCAAAAAAAAAAAAATATGACGTATACTAAAGAAAAAGCGATCGTCCCGCAGCTCCATCTTTTGCGGCTGATGCGAATTAATTTGTAATTCATAAAACATAGTAGTGTTACTACTTCAAAATCAAAGCAAATCAATCAAAACAAAAAAAAAAATTGCTTTCTTCTTAGCCGTTTCTAATTGTTTAGTTAATGTTTTGTGTTTAATATTGAGTCAGACTCGCTGTCATTACAGTATCAGGTGAAAAATACCTATTAGCAATCCGTGGAAAAATAAATGAATACCTACTGAAGATGTCTACTGAAATTCTAATTTTCAATACTATTTGTAGCTTGGCCTATAATCAAATCTATTTTCATATTCCGTGACAGCCATTTACAGAATTTCGAGACTCAAAGGGTGTTTAATTATAATGCCAGGCACAAAGATACTATCCGATTTCATAAAGCCAACCGAAATTGATAATATCTATGACTAGGCACGTAAAAATTACACCTAAACCAACCTAGCTGAATAATAAACAGGTACATAATAATAAAATAACAATCAGTTATTATGTACTAAACCATTATGATACTGAAGCCCGCTCTATTTTATAACATTATTATTAATTACGAACAAACAATGCCGAAAGCAGCCCAAACAAGAATGTACTAAGTAATTGTACGGAATGTTCCAGAAACCATATAGAGCAATAACATTTGAACACGCGATCGCAGTTCATAAATCATAACACCCCGTATACGGCTGTCAGTCATTATGGAATCATTAAAAAAACATTATTGCCGTAACGGTACGGCGTAAAGTTGTATAAGCACGTTGCCAACTTTATTTTACTTACGGGAAACAAATTGCCAATCGAATTTGGAACTAATTTACACTCATTTACATAGAGGAGTAGAATACCGATGCAATGCCAGCGGCAGTGTTGATTAGCCGCTCGTATCTTCAGAAATGTAAATGAAGCCTCGCGATTGGTCGATCGGATTGCAATCCTTCGCTCAACGGTACCCCGCTACAGAGCGCGGTACAACTATAAAAGTAAAATGTACAGAAAAGCTGAGGGACCATTGTGGAGTCCGGAAATCATTATTCAAGTTGTTACGCCAATCAAACGTGACGTATTCATTGTTGGCAGCAACATTGTGCTTACACAGTCGAATCCTGGTTAACGACATTGTAACTTAATGAACTTAGTTGCCGAAGTCTTATCGAAGGAGTTGCTAGTTTTCAACTTATCACAAACGACGATCGGTTGTAAATTATGAGAAATTGTTTTAGAATTACCTTAGTTTTTTCTTTGGCATTTGTACAAATGTGAAATAGTGTATTGTATATTAAGGGCGGTAAACAGAAATTTACTGTCGAGTGTAAATTGAAACCCGAATAAGATTAAATAGAAATAGACACATCATTGCACGGAGATATGTAGACTGGCGAAAAACGATAACTTTTGAAGGCGAACTGTAAAAATATCTGAATTAGTAAAAGGAAAAGGCAGATACTTTAGATGCCTTGTTTCATACGCTGATTGTACATCTTACCCTACACATAAAAATACAAATTGCTTCTTTCATATATGAAGTCAAACACCACTAACATATCTCAAGTAGGCAATAGGACGAAGTATATTTGTAGGAAATTGAATTACATTTCCAAGATGGTAGAAAAAGGGAACTAATATCAACCGGATCAATATCGGAAAGATATAACCATAACTTCGTATCGATGTAAAAATGGATGGTTGAGAAAATTAGTGGGACACAAATTTGGATTCCTCGGAACAGAAACTACACTCAACAGTAATGAAAACGAGTCATAATACAGTGTTTTTTTTTTTTATGACATAGGCGGCAAACGAGCAGATGGATTGCCTGGTGGTAAGCAATTACCATCGCCCATGGGCATCTGCAACACCAGGGGAGTCACAAGCGCGTTGCCGGCCTTTAAGGGTTGTTGGAGCTCTGGGAACCTTACTCACCATCAGGAACACAACACTACATACCTGAAAGGTAGCAGTGCTATTATGGCTGTGGTCTTCTGTAAGGAGGAGGTACTTCCCCAGTTGGGCTGCCCCAGATTCAAGCGTGATGGTCATCGCTGTGCCCTACCTTTCATTGTTGGACGTCGTTTAAGGACATACCCGGATCCGGAGTGTTTCTCTTACATTAATTATTTACCCTGCATTAGGCTTCAATATATTCCGATTCAGAATGTTAGAGCACGCGGAAGGTAGCCTGAAGAAAATCCTGGACTTTTACGCAGTAGTTGATTTTACTACTGGAATCATGTATGTGCTACGTGTCATGTTTAAGTTGATAGTTTGTCATTAAGAATTTACAACCACAAAAATAAACTAAGTGAATAAACTGCCGTATCATGCGGGCTTGCCCTGTGATGCCGGCTAACTAAAATAGCACCACCCCATCTCCTCCCGCGGGTGTCGTAAGAGGCGACAAAGGGAAAAATCCTACGGACGGGCAGCAGCGTCCGTTGAAACGCAATCTACAGCTACTGCGGTCGCCAACCCGCCTGCCAAGTGTGGCGGATATGGCAACTACGCCCAAGATGATACAAGTCACATTTGTGGCCTATGTCCAACAGTGGACTGCATACGGCTGAAATGTATATAGGTATGTATGTATGAATAAACCGAAAAAAGATTTAAGGGGATCTGAGGAGATAACAATGATTAGGTCATTTTCCTAATGATTCAATCCCAAAAGAAAAACGAACCTTTGAAATGTAGCCATTGGACTAGCAGGGTTCTATGTAGTCAGTATACACGAAAAAACAGTCAAGCACGTAGTTCAACATTTATTTTTGCGAATAACATTTTGTATCGAAAGTAATACGTAACAAGCTTCTTAGAAGTTGCAATCGAACTGCACCGATTTTCACAAGAACAGAACATTTTGTAATGCCGTGTCTATGTAGTCTGGAGCGCTACCGCGAAACACGATTTTCGTAAATTTCGGACGATTGTCTCTGTCACTCTCGTAACGCCTTGATTGGAGTAAAAGAGACAGATGCCCGAAATATACGAACTTCGATGTTCGCGGTACCGCTCCTGTTCCCGGCTTGGTTCGTTCGCGTATTTGTCTCTTTATCACTCGCATTAACAAGAGCGAGGGAGATAACCATTATTCGGATTTCAATTTTCACGATAGGCCTTCAGATCTATTGGCCTCGTTACTGCGTGTACTTTTCACTTAAGCGGATTGGCAATTTGGCATTGGATTCTTTGCGTTGCAAGAAACGTAGCCAAACTGTTGAAAAAGCCGTTAATGTGAAATTAACTGGAGAACGTTACTGGCTAACGATATTTATTGTGGAAGAAAAAACTCTAAGCGTGTATATGTGAGGAATATATGTAGACCAAGGAATCCACATTTGTATGTTAATAACTTAATCTGTATAACATCAATAGTCTTCATTTTATATACCTAACCTTGGTAAACTCACATTTTTCTCACAAAATTACTAATTAAACTCGGACAGCAAAAATAAATTGTTGCTCGCCACCTCAGTCAGTAATGGAAGTCATAGTTGTGCTGACTTTACTTTCGTAATGTAAGCAAAAATTAAAGTAACAATACTTTAAGTTACGCGACTAAGTCCGGTTTAACTTGTAATCATAATTATACTTAAGTTTGATTTCTATTAATTGAAAGATTTGAAAGGCAAACGCGTTGCTTAAAGACACAAGAGATAGCAAACTACGAGCTTAAACCGTTATTCTGATTTAGACATTCACGATTTTCACAAATACTTAATTATAATATCAACATACCGGGATTTAATCATGTTAGAACTTAAAGTAATTACCAACATTTTTGCCGGCTTCTGTTTGCCCTTACATTATTTTACTACAGCTTAAATATTGTCGACCAAGTCCCGTTGAATTATAATAATATTAAGCCTTAAACTTAGTGGAATCTGGAGAGTTGTGATAGACATTTTTGAAATGTCATGAATTTGACGAAGGATAGGTCAAAAACAATCCAACCTCAGGCGTTCACCAAGTAAAACAAATTTTACATGATACCCTTATTTCCAAACATACTTTAGGTAAATTGATAGGAGCTCCATTTGGATATTATTTACGTACAAAGTAATTATAGTGACGCTGACGACTGACATGTCATTAATCAAATTCTGTCATCTAATCATTTTAAAGGTATCGAAGGATGATTTACTTGACACGAATATAGTAATTCGAGTGGAAATGTATCATTAGGGACATCAGATATGTAATCAAAGA
The DNA here is from genome assembly GCA_022674325.2 of Grapholita molesta. Lineage (NCBI taxonomy): Eukaryota > Metazoa > Arthropoda > Insecta > Lepidoptera > Tortricidae > Grapholita > Grapholita molesta. The sequence continues at coordinate 3,910,330 of CP053121.2, read as the reverse complement.
TATTCATGTGAAATGTATATAGGAGTAGTTTTCTGGAACAATTGACAGTCGAAATGTGTTGGTATGAGAATAATTAGTGGTTGGTATGTAGTAGGCAGTGTGATGGAGCTCCCCGTGGCAGTCTATTAGGGAGGCATATGTCCAGTGAATGTCTTTGTTAAGTAGATTTCTTTCCGCTTTCTACCACCGCACCGTTCGCCGTTGGCAGTGCATTCATCCTCACACCCTGGAGCCTAAAGGGTTGCGCACTAAGGAATTTCCGCGAACGCTCAGTGGCAACCCGGCTGTGGAATAAACTCCCTGCCCAGGTTTTCCCTAGGGACTACAGTATGAGGTTCTTCCAAAAATAAGTATATAGTTTAAAGGAGTTGCAGGCGTCCATAGCCTACGGTAACTGCTTACCATCAGGCGAGCCCTATGCTTGTTTGCCACCGTAATTGTATAAAATAAAAAAGATAGTACCATACTAATACAACTTAACCGAAAAAATATATAAAAATTGAAATTCTGTAGAGAACGAATAATATAATTGGACCTACGTCGGACTGGACCGGTCATCGTTAAAAGATCGCTCATTATAAAACTAGTCTACAAGCATAAAACTAGTTTTGGATGATCGTTAGAAATATATACCGGTATTAATCCGGTAACATGCTTTGTTAGTGTTCAGAAGTCCTATACGGATTATGCTCAAATATTCTTTGTAGTCGTTTCTTTTTAAAGTTCAGAACGTCGGCGCTGCCGCGAAAAACGATATTTGTAAATTTCGGTCGACTGTCTCTGCCACTCTTGGCATAAAAGAGAAAAATGCACGAAATATATGAACTTACAACTTACAAGTATGTAAAAGCAATGCCAGTTAGAAAAATAAAGACTCGTAAAATGACAACACAGGGTACGCTACAATATTGGCCTTACTCTTAATCAAGACAACTGACAACGGTATAAAATAACGATACCGATTTGTTAAAAAAGTAAAAAAGCGCTGTGGAAAGCGCTGGTGGTGGTTTAGCGGTACCAGCGTGCGACTTGCAATTTGGAGGTCGCAGTTTCGAACTCCGGTTTGTACCAATGAGTTTTTCGGAAATTAGTGTACGCTTTCGTAAAACTAGTGTCTACGCTAAATCATCGGATTTGTTTCCAAGCAGACCCCAGGCTCCCAGGAGACGTGGCAAAAATGCAGGACAACGCGAAGAAGAAAAAAAAAATGTTTTATGTCTAGTCATCGGTTTTGAATCCAACTTAGCTCATTTTTTTGTTTTTATTTTAACCAAAAACGTCTGCTAGCATATCATCGATATTTAAATAGAAAGAAAAAATAGAAAAAATTTTTCGCAACGAGACTCGAACCCACAACCACTGGATCACTAGCCCAGTGCACTACCAATTGTGTTATACTAGTAGCTACCGCTTGGACTTGTCAATTTTTTCTACTTTATCCTTCCTGGTATACGTCATCAACTTTGCTTACCTTGAACATCAAGCAGCGGGTTGTACTTCAACGGCCCCAGATAGAACACCAGGCTGTTGCTGGTGTGTGACGTCACCGTGAGGGTCATGTGGCCCTCGTGGCAGGCGGGGGGCGGGGGGTACATGGCCCAGCCGTCGCCGTGGAAGCCGATGGACGTCTGCTCGCAGCGGGGCCCGGTCAGACCTTCGGGACACTCGCATTTGTCCGCGAACGGAGTACCTGTGGGTTAGATAAGTGTTACAAATGTACTTTCAGTTCACTCCAGTTGCATTTTCCAATGAAACATGAAGTATAATATTGTCTTCGGTTGCCGCGATAATTACTCATGAAATACGACACTACCGGCTAATACCGGCACTAAACTAAAGAACTAAAGAACCTAAAGAACCGGCACTGAACTAAAGAACGACCAAATACCGTCATTTTTCGATGGAGAAAATACCGGTTCCGAGCTGATACTCGTACACATTATGTGAATCTCTCTTTGTACTCTATCTCAAATAATTATATTATCATTAATGAGTAACTTAGTGTCAACCTGATCCGATGCTCAATATTTATGTATTAATCTTCAAAGTATTTGATTAAGATGTCTCAATATCACAAATCATTACTAATTTTCTTTAAGACTCCTTATAACTTACTGTGTTTATTCACACTTAACGAATATCTGTTATAACGTATGGCCTTCGTTTTTCAACTTATGGATTATATACCCAGAAATCCACGAGACTTATTAGCGAAATAATATCTATTTTCACAGTAATATAATAGAAATAGACATGAAAAGATGAGCACACGTTATGTATTACCGAATGTTATCGACCGAGCTAATTAATATTCTATGCACTTAATACGAGTGGTATCACTCATCAATTAGGCGCGAGTGAGCGTCGAAATAACCTCTAGCCGCCCGGAGTCCTATAAAAAGGTCTTCCATGGAATGCCATTTTGAATCTAAATTATGACAAACCATAGTTGCATTTGGCTTGGCTAGTTTTGTTCTCTGCGGCTAGAGGTTAGGATAGCAAAATAACGGTCGACTTTGTCTACGTTTCACCAATTATATCTCGTAAATAGCATTTAAGGTTCCATTGTTAATGTTATAGTTAAGAAAATACGAGGCAAATTTCACAGCTTTTTTTTTACCTAATCCTAATTTTCATGATTTTTCTAATACTGAATATACCGAGCTATAATCGCAGTTGTTGTATCTACAAAAGCCTTTTCAGCTTTTGTATGAATGAAAGAGATACTTTTGTGTAATAGGTTATGACAAAGACATTAATAGACAACATAGATTTTATCTTTAAGGTTTGATGATTTTGGTAAGTATTATTTTGTCTTATTTATCAACATAAATGTTATTCATACGAGTGACATCCCTAATTCAAATATATAAAAATATGTATATTCTAGTTTAAATTGTAACATTGTGTAAAAATCTGTATTTTCATATTAAAACACTGTAATGACCTATTTTTGACTGAGCCACACAGTAAGCTCAAGAAGTCTTGTGTTATGGGCCAATACACAAATACTTATACAATATAGTTAAATATACATTAAACCCATGACTGAAATATATGCCCTTACTGGGATTTGCACTCAGTACGGTCGGCTTCAAAGACAGTCCCAATCACTAGGCCAGACCTGCCGTCACACACCCTTACTGTTATACAAACGAAGACTATACCGTTATACCTGGCATTAGTCTGGTGATTAAATACTGTACACTGTACAATTCGTTCACAGATCAATACAAATTACCTATGCTACATTTGAGCCAGCAATGCAGACAAAAATCAACAATCATTAGCCTGTAACCATTGACATCGTATCGTGTCATACGAGCTTTGTGTCCCAGAGTGCACTCGATACCGCGGATTCGCTGGTGTCAATAGTGAAGCGTTGCATGACAGCGAGGATTGTCGAGATTAAGTTGTGATGTAAAATAGGCACGAAAGAGACTGTTATACCTTTTTGAGAGACAACTAGCGACACAGTTAACTACTCATATTTATTACTACTTAGTTATTCAGGGCAATGGTGCGTCATACATAAGGTGTATATCGTCTTAATTCGCAATCTTACGAGATTATTAAGCAGAGTTCACTCAAAGCTGTTATGGGCTTTGGAACTAAATCTTGTCTCCTATTTTATGCTACACGCAACGTCTGACGTCAGCGTCAACGTTCCTGAACAAAAAAGACGCCAACGTCGACGTGTGAGAGACCACAACAGTACATCTCTATAGGCAGCATTGTGACGCTGACGCTGTAAGCGGCCGGTGACGGTTATAGGACTAACAAAACTATTATTATTATTATTGCTGTTTTGGGCTATTATTTGCGCCGCATCGACCAGTTATGATCTATTGTGGCAGCCCTTTTTATAATTCATTACCGATTCCCGTTGAGTCCAGCAAGCTCCAGATTCTGTGGACTGTAATGTTGTGTACCTCATAAGGTTTCAGTACCTGCCTAGGTGGATACTCCTTTTATACATTAGTGGCCCGTAGGAGCAGAGGATGTGCATTGCAGTTTCCTCTGATTCCTGGCAGAACCTGCATGTTGCGTCTTGTTTCTTACCCATTAGAAACATATGTTTGTGCCCGGTTAGAATTAATAAAACTAACCTCCGTTCAAGCAGACGATCCTGCTCTCCACTTCACAAGTACACTCGGGCTCCACGCGCGCGGACACACCGACAAAGCTGCTGGTATTCGTGTACACGGACAGGGGCACGTTGTTCTTCATCAGCACGTTGCGGCAGGAGTCTTCGCATTCCACCTTCTCCACCATGCACTCGTCGATGTTGATCATGTAGATTCTGGCGTTCAGCTCTTTCTCGAGCTGCGGAAAATTTTGAGGTTAGTTTTCTAGAAATACGAAAGGACTGTTATTTACTCGTAAAACCCATATTGTTAATGCTAGGGTAGGGTGGTCGCTTTTGTAAAACTAGCTCTGTAAAATAGGCTCTCAGAAGCTTTGGTGAAACGACGGTGATGGAAGATGGTAAAATGATAAACAGGACTATCAAGAATTCATTGCTATTATCAATTTGCAAAGTTTAAGTACGAGGAAAAATATAGCTTTTTGGCAGAAATAACTACTAACATCATAAATCAGAATTAGAAAAAAAATCGGTTTGATTATTATTTCATTATTCCACAATCTCCCAAATACGAAAGTATACAAATTTAAATGTTTATCTGTATAAGACAAAAGTAGCGAAACGTAAATAAAACTGATCAATAACCTAAAAGGTTGGCTTGCGTTGACGTTGAAACAAAGTAGCCTAGATGTTTCAGCAATAATCCATTCTGTCATCTTGTTTTGTTCACGACACAAACATACATCCATCTAAATTACAAAAATAAGCTCTTGCCCTTCCCATTCTGTCTAGGTAGGTTCACGTACAAAAAAATTTGATACAAGTGTCACAAAGATGTAGGTATCCAAGACTTTTTAAGTGCGTCGCAGTTTACGTCGGTCAGCCGAACGGCTCATGATTATGCGTTACAAAACAAAGCATATCAAGCAATATTCGACTTAAAAAACGCGAATCACCCGTTTCTGTATAGAAGTTAATTAATATAGTTAAATCTCAGGATAGTTTTGTGTCACATTCATCACATCAATTTTATTTCAATTCTGTTTACTGACCACTTTTCATCCCTATTGCAAAGGCATAAGGTATACCGATAGTCAATTCATTTTGTGTTTGTTTTTCGAAAGGAAAAACGAAGTTAAGCGCAAATTAGGGCATTTTTTGTCACGGCAGATGTTATTTTGTGATTAAACTTTGATGCTTACTTAGGGGACTCGGTCACAGCTGGTTTGTGTAGAATAATGCAATAATTTTAGTAATTAATTAATGTTATTTTCATGATGAATCACCAGGGCAAAATAAATATAATAATAGGACGTGACGTTAGCTAATTTAGCATATTTCGAGGTTAATTGGCTACCTTCTTGTAACTTTTCTTTTAAGTAACAGAGTTTTGCATAAAAGATATATTCAGCCGTGCGCTGACAACCTCATGTCCAGAAACGTCTCCATCATTGTCAACTGGATATTCTCTGTAGGGCAACCAGTAACCACACGCCACTAACCTTTTCTTGTATTGTGGTAACCATGATGTCCAACTTCTCAAGCGCTTAGGACGACCGTGCGCCGTGAATCGAACGCCCACTACTTGGTTACACGGGGTAACGGTAACCGGACGCCACTCAACTCCTGAGCGTTGTGACCATGCAATCTTATCTACCTTCCGGGAGGGTATTACGGCCGTGTGTCGAGCACCTAATGCCCATTACCGCCTCCATCAGTGTCAACTGGCTACTAGTACAGTCACCGGCAATAGTATCTGGGCCATTTTATTTAAAGTTGTATACTCAGCTTTTTTTTGTATATTTTCGTGTGGTTTCATGAGAATCATGAGTTCTTTCGAGCCTGATATAATAAAATGTGTCTCAAGATTTTCATACATTTTTTATTACTTCCGTTCCGTTACAGTCATATGAAATATATGAAAAAACATGGTAACATTCACTCTCAAAAAGTTTATTATACAACTTTAAATAAAATGGCCCATATTACGATGTCAAAGCCGCAAAAATATCTGATCGCATTTTATGTCAAGGCCATTAGGTGCTGTCAGAATTTTTTGCAGCCATGACATCATAAGAAAATATTGCCAGTGACGGTAACTACTCGTATATCTACAGGGTAACCACTCTCCACTCACCTCGTCCTGAATCGTGGTGACCATGCTGTCTAGTTTCTCGGGCGGGTAGTACGGCGAGCCGTGGGCCGAGAACCTCACGTCCAGGAACGCGTCTTTGACTGTCGGCTTGTTGAACACCGTGAAGACGTCCACGTTGTCCAGGGACGTGTTGTAGAGCTTGGCTAGGCGGTGATGCAGCTTGTCCTTCTTGCTGGATCCCTGTGAATTCAATTATGTATTAATACATATGTGGCTAATGAAAACAAAAATAGATGACACATACCTACGTACGTAGTAAAGTCAAGGTTAAAAATATCGATACGACTAAAATCCCAAAATGTGTACACATGCCCATTTTTGTCAAGGTTCGTGTGTACGTATTTTGGCGCTTTGTCCGTATCGATATATTTGATCTTGACTGTACAATCATCATTGACAGTAGCGTGTGTACAGTCGCCATCAGATATACCGGAGCTGTGGTTGTCACAAATATCGGAATATGCACTTTATCGCCTTTACAATAAGGGCGTTGTTCCGATATTTGTGACCACCTCCACAGGTCCGATATATCTGATGGCGACTGTACTAACAATGCATTAAATGCATCTGCCATCTCATATGTTGTTTACAAACGAAATATCTCTCAATAGTTAGTTTTCTAAAGATTTTCTCGCATTATAATTATTTAACATGTATACAGCGACCGACGACCTAGTTAGAGTCGCGGGATGCCGCTGGATGTGGAAGGCGCAGGATCGATCACGATGATGATGAACATACAGCGTGCCATCGATCACGGGGCTTTAAATGCAGGGTTCGATCCCAATCACTTTACTCATCGATTTTTAAAAACGCTACTAGACAACATATTCAAAGTTTAGTCCTGAAGTCAGTTTATAAATAAAAAAAAATGTGATAGTATCCTTATCTCGTGACATTTCCTTGGTTACAGGTGAAGACAAAAAGTAACATTTAGCATGTATGATAATAAAATAATAAAATTTAGACTGGATATGTTTAAAAAAAAAGGATTCTAAATTTGAGGTTAAAATTTATGCTCGCATATAAAGCAGCGATCGAATACCGGTATTATTTTCATACAAATTAACCGGTATTCAATTTTGGTACCTCAGTTGCTATGAGAAAATTTTGCATTTTATTCGACTAATCAAATACCGTATTCTCCTTACCTAAATATCATTTAAATAGATCAAAGTAAAATTACAAATTTACGGCAATATTTAGATTTTTCGTAATACCGGTAACGATCACTGATTTAAAACACTATATGCAATGACATCATGGCGTTAATGGCTTCAAACGTGTCCTTCAAGACCTAAAAATTCCAGCCTCAACTCACTCATCACTTCAACATCTTAAAGTACCTACATTTTCCAGACAAAAGACTGCTGGGCTACCTTGATTAATTAAATTTTAGCCAAGGCGCTTTCTTTGTGAAATTCAAATTAGCTCCTATTAAAAGTATGAAAAAATCGCATGAAATCTAGACAAGGCGGTAATTTATAAAATTAATTTATTGAATTCAGTTTAAGTGCTGGCATTGTTTGACGAACATTAGGTTCTTTCTGTAATTGACGTTTTGACGAACTGACAGCTTACTAGGCTGTAACCTGGCCTTGACGCCGGACGCCGCGCACAGCGTCATGCGCAAGCGTTTGCGTCACTGCTTAGGCTTTGGTCTCCTATTTTGTACTACACGCGACGTCTGACGTCAACGTCAACGTTCCTGAACAAAAAAGACGCCAACGTCGACGTGTGAGCGAGACAACAACAGTACATCTCTATAGGCAGTATTGTGACGCAAAAAAAAAATACATTTTTGACGCATAGAACGCAATTTACAAGGAATCTATATGAATCGTATGGGTGGATCCCAAACTAGGCTGAGCCTGTATCTTGGGACCCTGGAGTGCAATAAGTTTATAGGTCATACATCTCTACAGGCAGTATTGTGACGCAGAAAAAGAAAATACATTTTTGACGCATAGTACGCAATTTACATGGAATCGAGATGAATCGTATGGGTGGATCCCAAACTAGGCTGAACCTGTATCTTGGGACCCTGAAGTGCAATAAGTTTATAGGTCAAACAAATCAACAGGCTCACGTCTTTCCCGTGGACCATGTGAAAGTTAAGGGTTCTAAAGCATTTTTTTTTATTCTATGATATATATATTTTTTTCTTTTTTTTTATGAGATAAGGGGGCAAACGAGCAGACGGATTGCCTGATGGTAAGCAATTACCGTCGCCCATGGGCACCCGCAACACCAGGGGAGTCACAAGCGCGTTGCCGACCTTTAAGGGGGGTTGGAGCTCTGGGAACCTTACTCACCATCAGGAACACAACACTACATACCTGAACGGTGGCAGTGCTATTATGGCTGTGGTCTTCTGTAAGGAGGGGGTACTTCCCCAGTTGGGCTGCCCCAGATTCAAGCGTGATGGTCAACGCTGTGCCCTACCTCTCATTGTTGGACGTAGTTTAAGGACATACCCGGGTCGGGGGTTTGAATCAATCTGTATTACCCTTATACATATTTAGTATTTCTATTAATTATATTTCTGTATTCTGTCACATCAGTTACCGTCTTATACAATCTAAATAAGCACTTTATAATGTGTGAACATTGTATGTAAAAGGGTCTAAAAATATACAACTACCTGCGTATTTCATATGGATTTTGTGGAGAAATTCTTATGTGATTTCCGCTAGCTAACATTTACTTAGTAATGTAAATACGACGAATAGGCAGTGATATTGTTTTTCACATAAAAATAGACGTAATAGTTGTTTATCAAATTGGATAAACATAATTATTTATATAAATTGAATTAGTTACAGTACTACGGTATACGAAATCAAACCATTATTGGCAAAACTATGCCTAAGTAAAGATATGCTGATGATGAAAAAACTAGGTGCCTTCCTAATGCGGACTGCTAAGGAATGGAATTGGCTTCCTTCGTCTGTACCCGAAAAGACAAAATTTGGTTCTTTTCAAGCCAAGAGTGAATAGGATGTTACTGAACCAGCATGCTACACCCTCGACCTCGTCGACACTTACCATCAGGTGTGACTAAGTTCAAATGTTAGTCAGACTTGTATAAGATAAAAATGAGGAACAAAGGTACTAGTAGACTAACCTAACCTTGAAGCGTAATATGCTTTCAGTCGAAAAAAGAATTTTCCATATGGCTTCATAAATAACAGAACACACAAAAAAACACACGCGAATGAATAACCTCCTTTTGAAGTCGGTTAAAAAAGCCGATCGGCATTTTTGCCCAACATCGTAAGATGCCATATAGTAAATTGAATTCTTCGACGGTGAGATATTACTCATGATAAAAATAGAGGAATCCCCTTTCTACAAGCGTTGGATATCCAACATTTGACACTTCAGCATCGAGTGGGATCGAATGAGACGCCTGAGTGGCTGCGAATTGAGTGAACGCTACCACTGTCCACTAGACAGAGCATGTAGGACGTTAAAATAAAGTATTTAATGCACTCATATCTGTCAACAGCATCGCGAATTTTGCTCGCAATGGTTTTTTTTTTTCAACTATTACGATTATGTTTTTACCGTTTGTGTCCTATCGTAATTTTGCCAGAAGGCACCGTTAGTATTGATGGTGACCATTATTTGTAAGTAGGTTATTACTTAATAAGTTTTTAGATTAGTATTAATTATTATTTTAATTAATATTATATTTGTTCTTAGAATAATATGGTTTATCATGAACTTTTTGTTGTTCTATTAATAGGTCATTTTACACAAAGACGCCAATAATGTTGTTGTTCAATAAGTATTTGCCATTGAAAATCCCTGAATAGTTCAATATATTGACCCCCTTAAGTAAGGGGGCATATTGTATAAATATACTATATAGCAAACGTCAGGACATGTTGTGCTTATCTAACAAATGAAAATTAGAAAAAAAAAGAAAGACGAACCTATTATCTACAGCATAGATTGTCAAAGCGTTAAACGCCAAAAGTCAGTGACACCACAGTTTACACTACAAAAGTATCTACCGTTTTTTAATTACAAAAAAAAATCTAGTTCTTTATCAAAACTTTGAAACGCGAGCTGTAGAATATATGTGTCATTATCTAGGAAAAGGGACCTTATTGTCGATGGCGCTTATGTCGTTGTTCAAGACGAAACAATACAAACTCAACGCGATTCGACGTAAGCGCCATCGACAATAAGGTCCCTTTTCCTAGATAATGACACATATCACGTTTGTAAAAAAAATACACAGAATGTGTGTATTTTGCTATAACTGAACGACGCAATGCCAAGATTTACAAGTCACAATTGTGGCATCTAGTGTGAAGTGAGCAGAGAGCACACGTTTCTATCTACATAAATTTGCCTCCAAACGCGCAACCAGAAAGCAGTTCGACATACAATTCTATAAGTGTTTATTCTATATATCCCCCAAAACGTCCCGCCTTGCCGTTGCCGAATTTGAATATTCAGATTTCTTGGAGAGAAAATCTTTTTGACGGGCTTTTTGCTTCATTATATTTCATAACGGCAAAGCGAAATTCAAGGAAATTATTATCTCGTAATACTTCTGATCACAGTTCAGCACGTGTATTCGTTAAAATGTTATCTAAAAATTAATTATGAATGGCTACGTCAAAAGCAATCATACCAACTTCGCAATAAGTAGGTAAATTTTACGTTTAAGATTCCCTCGAAATATATTCTAATAATTAATTATGATCTATGAATGGCGAAAAGTCGTAAATCTAGTAAGAATTTTGTGGCGTTATGCCAGAATAAAGTTGCATGCGGCAATTCCACAGTCATTTGTTTTCAATTGGAATGTGTCCCAGTTGGTTGAGCATTAGAGCATTTGGTTCAAGTTATAAGTTGAATTTAAGACGATTAACGAGTGCAGGCCTGGGTGCACCCTGGGCCAGTAAATTACTTGATTTTAGTGAACTTATATTATATAACTAGCTTTTGCCCGCGGCGTCGTATTTAAGTTATTTTTAGCACACTATCGTTCAAAACGTAGTTTTGTATGCATGCATGATTTTTTTCGGAAAAGTAGCTTATGCATGCAAAGTCTAAGCCCGATCGGTGACAAATTCAAATTTCATACAAACATTCTTCCCATATTTTATCCCCTTGGGGGTAGAATTGATCAAAATCCTTTCTTAGCGGATGCCTACGTCGTAACATCTACCTGCATGCCAAATTTCAGCCCGATCCGTTCAGTGGTTTGGGCTGTGCGTTGATAGATCCCTATGTCAGTCAGTCAGTCACCTTTGAGTTATACCTATATATTTAGATCACATCTTTTGAATTCAGTGATACCTATTTAAAAACATCACTATCCCTTTTCTACTTTTGTGTTTCTGCCATTTAACTCAGTTGATTCAATTCCCGATGACCGATTAATCTTGAATTTCGCATACCCTGATATAAATCTGATTAATGAACTTGAAATCTATATATATATATAAAAGAAAGTAGTGTTTGTTCAACCGCTTATAACTCGAGAACAGATTTTGGATTGGTTGGAATCGTCACAGCCCTGATTGAGACATTAAGTATTAAAAAAAATCACAAAAATACCGTGATTTTTGAAAGCTATCACTACTTTTGTCGCTTTTTAGGCGGTACGAAGTTCGCCGGGTCAGCTAGTTTTATATCAAAATGCCAGTGTATAATAGTAAACATGGTAGAGAGAGCGTATATCCCTTCTCACTAATCATAAAACAGCCCGTATTTCGTCGCATGCATGCAATGCCAAGAATACCCAAACTTTAATACCATAACTTGCTAATATGTCATAAGGAAAGCAAAGACTTTCTAGCATCATTTATGTATGTTTTACCCTCGGCTACGCCATTTTAGTTAGCACTTGGGAATAAAAGTATGTCACACCGTTCTATAACTATTTGTATGCTAATTTTTATGACTACCCAGTGCGTAGTTAGGGCGCGATGGCGTAACCACTAACCATGGAGGTTTTACTGTTCAAGCTAATAGTGGGTTCATATATTTCAATTCTTTTTGTCACCATTTGAGCCGTAACTCGTCCACTGCTGGATAACAGGCCTCCCTAACTATAACGTGTACCAGACTGATATATATGTCATAGACAACAGAGCAAAACAGACCATTATGCACATGCATAAAGTTCAAATTGTGATATTTCGGAGACGTGGCATCTTAGAGGTAACTTTTGCATTTGACGTGGCGTTGAAAATGTTGAACATCTCGACATATTCTTATAACATCAAGCAGTTTATTTTAGTATGAACCACGCAAAAGTAACTACCATTTACAACCTTACTGCTTTATGTAATCTGGTTGCCTGGGTACTTATTAAGAATGGGTATTAGGTAGTTTCTCTTCCATGGGACATACCCTAGGGTGTAGCTCAGTAAACTAAAAACGTACCCAAATACTTATTTTTTATAACAGATAGACATAACTGTACGTTAAACAATTGAAATGCGTCATAAAACTTTTGAACGCAAACTGTATAGTCTCTGTTTGTATAAATATACACTATACAGGATGGCAGGATAAATTTGGGGTGTACATTACTTTTGAAGTTGACAGTAATGACGACCAGTTGAACACGTCATCAGTCCAAAATGTTCTACTATCGTTTCGTAACTTTACAAACTTGACTATGAATCCGGTGGTACAACCTTGGCAGTTATGGTAACAGGTTACAGGTATGTAGTGTTATGTTCCTGATGGTGAGTAAGGTACCCAGAGCTCCAACCCCGTTAAAGGTCGGCAACGCGCTTGTGACTCCCTTGGTGTTGCTGGGCTCATGGTAATTGCTTACCATCAGGCAATCCGTATTCTCGTTTGCCACCTTTGTCATAAAAACTTTGAGCATTACTTACGTCACCCTCGTCGACGATAAACTCCTCAGCGGTGACGTTTATGAACCGGATGGAACCGGACTTGTCCACAGCTTCCTCCGGTATCTCCTTGATGGTCACGTTGACTGTGGCCTCCACCCAGTGGAACGGGACGATTGGCTCATTCTGCTCTGTCACCTGGTACAAAAAAACGAACATTTAGCACAACTTCATAAAGTTTCAATAAACGAAATACAGTATGTATTTTTCATACGGGCGTATAGTGTCGTGGCAATTAGTATTGGACCTCGGGAACCTATTTCCATTCATTTTGTTAAAATATTAAGTTAGATGTGAGGTTTAACAGACACATATACATTGGAAAGTCGCCATTATTATGTTGACAACAAGATTCAATAATGTACATGTCACATCACCACGTCAGTTACAGAGGGTTGAGCACGCAATGTATTGCATCTATAATAAATAGCGTTCCGATGCGTCATGTCAAAATAAGTTGGACTGCGTACAATGCTGAAAAAACCGTAACAACTATTTTATAACACTATGTAACAAAATTACTAACATAATACGAATCGTATTACTAAATACTATATGTGGATAACGTATACGCCGTATGAAAACTACACACTGTATATAGGTGTAGATCTTTATTTATATAGCAGTAAGGAGTTGTTACAATATTTACCTTTGAGTGCTAACTATATGGTGCTAACTGTACTACTTCTTCTTAGTACCAATTACCATACAGCCTATAAGGCTCTCATACATATTAATTTAGGTATACATTTTTGTTTCTTTTTTAATAATAATCTAACAATCCAGCATGATCAAAGGAATATTTTAGGTTGTAATAAAACAGATGTAAATAAAAATTGGACGTGTCATTCTCGATTTATTTGTCTTTCGAGACGTAAATAAATATATGTGTGAAAACTAAAAAAATAAAGAAAACATAAATTATGCCATTTTACTTGTAACAGCGAAATTAGACATTTTCTGAGTTTAATTTGCTATCTTGATTTCTTATGTAAACATTATTTAGTCATGAAACTATGTTTATAAATCTAGATTTCATAATTATTACGCCGAATATAAAGGTCCATAGACGTCTTTGTACTAAGTCTCCCGGTTGCAACAGAACTAATCAAAATGATTTGCTCAAAGGAACGTCACTATCTCCGGAGAACTGGAAGGCAAAGCGTATTAAAGCGCTAGTCCAGTTTCAGGTTTAAATCAATTCACAAACATGACAAGCCGAGAGTGAGCACGATTGGAAATCCACCCTGTATAACTACGTTCAACTTGTAGTGTATTAAATGGAATATTGATTTTTGGTTCAATGGCGAAATGTATACCTGAGAAATTCCACAAGGCAAGAATTTCTTACGTTTTCTAGGCAACAACGGTAACACAAAAGGGGGTGAGTACGAATTGCGAGGGCAGTTGGGTTATGAATGGGGCGAGAAGAGATGACAGGGGGGGTGAGATGGTTTTTAAAGGCTACCTAAACCTACTACTACCTAAATAATATATTCTTATTTCAAAAATTACTATAGTAATATTAAGAAAACAAACGATCCAATTATGTTACAAAATCAATCTGACCTTCCAACACAGACGGTAAACTAGACCTTATTGGGATTAGTCCTGTTTCCTCACGATGTTTTCCTTCACCGAAAAGTGCCAAATACAGTACATATAGTACATAAGTTCCGACAAACTCATAGGTACCGGGTTCAAACCTGCGACATCTGATTGCAAATCTCACGCTCTTACCGCTAGGCTAGGATTTGGACCTGAGTATGTCCTTAAACTACGTCCAACAATGAGAGGTAGGGCACAGCGATGACCATCACGCTTGAATCTGGAGCAGCCCAACTGGGGAAGTACCTCCTCCTTACGGAAGACCACAGCCATAATAGCACTGCTACCTTTCAGGTATGTAGTGCTGTGTTCCTGATGGTGAGTAAGGTTCCCAGAGCTCCAACCTCCCTTAAAGGCCGGCAACGCGTTTGTGACTCATCTGGTGTTGCGGGTGCCCATGGGCGACGGTAATTGCTTACCACCAGGCAATCCGTCTGCTCGTTTGCCGCCTATGTCATAAAAAAAGGCACCAGCGCTTTTTATATATACGAGTACGAGTATAAGGTTCACCTAGTATAGTTAACGAAAATGAATAGCTAGCTAGTGCATACAGTTCCACAGGTAAATATACAAACTACGTCTAGTTAATTGGTAGTACGCAGAAGACTGACGGTCGGACAACATGCAGAAATGTACAAATCTACGGCATGAAATTGCATTTGATCTGCATTGCGTCAGGATTAAACTACCGAGCTCTCTGCATGAAATTTAAGCCTTAGCATTTATAAGCTAGTTCATTTTTTTAATACCACAAAGTTGGCAAACAAGCATGCGGCCCGCTTGATGGTAGGCGGTCACCGGACGTTTACAATACCGAGGCATCATTCACGCGTTGCCGACCCCGTAAAAACCTCTTTACACCCTTTTTTTGGGATGACCTCCGCAGGAAGCTCATTCCACAACCTTAGAGTACGCGGGAGGAAAGTCCTCTCAAACCGTTGTCAGTCATAAATACTAAGATAGAGAGAGCAAAAAGACACTAAAGAGTCTAAAGATACCTGACAACCGGTCTGGCCTAATGGTTAGTGATCCTGCCTATGAAGCAGATGGACCTGGTTTCGAATCCCAGTCAGGGCAATTATTTGTGTGACGAGCACAGATAATTGTTCCCGAGTTATGGGGGTTTTCTATGTATTTAGGTATGTATATGTATGTATCTATTATAGGTAGGTCAGGCATATAAGGCCCAGCTGGTTACAAGGCCCAGAAGCCAAAAATCACATTTCCAATAGTATAATTCGTTCGACACTTCACGTACACAAAGAAAAAGTCGATAAAACGAGCTGGCAGCAGCGGTTGGATTCGTACGCGCCTTCATCCTGTCAATACCTTCCAAACAGTCTTTGGGTGAGGCTGCGGCTGCGCTTGATGTAAATTTTACTAAAAGAAAATTGCGTTTTCTCGAGGTTTTTCATTATGCACTGTGTTATTTTTTAATTTGGATCTAAACAGAGGTTAACCTGGCTGTATGTAGAAAGGTAAGTTTTTAGTTTCTTGTCTATTTTTATGTTTAATAATCGTCATTATTCTAGAACCTTTACTTTAGCTAATAAGGCCCACTATTAGAGTAGGTAATATGGCCCGGGCCCCGGGCCTTATTAAACGTATGAGACGTAATGGTATAAATAAATAAAAACAGCACTAAATAGCTAATTTTGACAATTTAACTAAATAAATTTTAATGTATTTAGACTTTTTCTTTCCAGACAAAAATGTCGTCACCGACAGCACCTGTCAGCACCAATCTTCGTCAAAAACACAAGAACAAGATTATTAGCTTCTATATAAAGCCTTTAGTTCAAAAAGGCCCACAAAATTATGGTTGATTGATAAATTATGATTCTTTTTTATTTTTGTTAAATATTAATGTTACCAGTGCTGTAACAAATGGAGTTTTAAACTTATGTTAATTCTTACTATTTTAAAGGAAAATCGTTGATTTCTTATATGTTTAGTATAATAAGGCCCAAAGGCAAATAAAAAGGCAAATTATAAATATCTTCATGTTATGAAGGTACCCAATATTGTTTCATGTGTAAGTGTGACGTTAAAAAGTTTAAAAACATGTTATTTACGTTAATATGATCAATTCTTTGGCGGGCTTTATTACCTACATAGTGTTTAATAAGGCCCAAAACAGTAGTTTAAAAAAACTTTCAGTAACCTCAAATACACTAATATTTTCACTGTTATTTTGATTTATGAAGAAATTTAAATAAACGTGTCGTCTATATCGAATGAGTTTTACTTGTTATCCTGATTATATCGACAGATATTTCGTTTTAAATAATGGTGGGCCTTATATACCTAATCTACGTCCTCCAGTACCCACAAGCCTTTCTGCGCTTACCGTAAGGACTAGGTCGATTTGTGAAAGATTGTCCCGATATATTTTTTTATTTTGCAACAACCCGCCTGCCAAGTGTGGCGACTATGGCAA
Organism: Grapholita molesta; assembly: GCA_022674325.2. Lineage (NCBI taxonomy): Eukaryota > Metazoa > Arthropoda > Insecta > Lepidoptera > Tortricidae > Grapholita > Grapholita molesta. Next base: position 3,893,147 of record CP053121.2, on the reverse strand, counting down.
CTAAAAGATGTTTAAACTAATTATTCTTAAATATGGCAGCGCAGCAAAGTTTGATTTCTGAGCCTAAAGGATTATATGAGAAAAACTAAGCTAAAGTAATAGTAGTGTACTTTGTAGTAGTAGTGTGTGTCTACACGCATGTCGGCGTTCTATATTCAAATTTTAACCTAATCACCATATTCATTTTCTGCATAACTACAACCTTAGTTCTTCAGTTAAGTTTTTCACCTATAGCATCATCATCATAAGTAGATACTAACAAAGCTATGAATTTCTCTTTTTATTCATTTTTATACATTAGCATCGACGACATACACTGTCACATTGAATGAACACTAGAAAAAACAACGTGTCTCTAAAACGATTATCCACAATTTTATACGCACCAATCGGACACCGCAACCTAAAACTTAAAAAATAAATAAACGCTATAGTACTCACATTAAACTTCAACATGTATGTGCCGTTTGGTGTCCCAGTCTTCATGGTGATCATGCCCGTATTGCTATGGACGTCGAAGTAAGGACTCCTCTGCTCGTAGGACGGCAGCCACATGAACCTCTTGTCGGGAAGGTCCCAGTCATCAGGGTCTAAGACGTATACGCGACCGATCTCCGTGTCTGGTGCTTCGCCCTGAGGAAAAAAAATTGTTAGAACAGTTGAAACGAAAAATAAATTGATCTTTTCCGTAGATTATGATTCGTTTCGATTAAGAATGATATAAGAAGGGATCGACAATATACAAAACCTTATTGCTCCGAATTGCTGGCTAAACGTTTACCTTTGATACTCACTGCACAAAGCGCTATCTATCGAAAATCGCGTGTACTTTGCGAGCGTTTGCCAGCGAAAAAAAAAAATGCAACTGAGAATAAATACTGAGATCTATTGCGGCTGTGAAATTGTAGTACACTAGTATTTTAGCTAGCTATGCGGAAACGGTATATTGTATTTTATAGGCATTGTATCATCATTAGCACTAGTACTTTAGCCAGCTATGCGGGAACGGTATATTGTATAGGCATTGCATCATGATCATCTTACATCATCCTTAGTTTCCTTGGTTTGATTGGCACCTTGTCTAAAGATAACTTTAACATAAAAAAAGCAAAGTGCACCAACTAATTTAAATAGTTGAAAATCATTTTTGTGCCTTGAACGCAAAAGATAAGCAAACCCCCGCTAGACTGTTAATTTGAAATAAATAGGTCGTCAAAATCAAACGCGTGATACTAGTAGACAAGAAGTATCGTCGACTAAATTATGTCCCTCAAAACGTTCAAACATTTCTGTTTCTTATTTACGAAAAGAGCCGAGTTTTGAACATTTAAATTTATATCCCAAGTAGGTCATATTCGTCGTATCTAAATGGAACGCATCAACTTAAACAGTCATTCAGAGTTATTCGCAAACAAATCAGAGGCGTATTGCGATAGCTGACATAACACAAGCAAGTTAAACACTTAAGCGGACCAGTATAAGAGCGACTTTTCATTGCGTTAGGCGCATTTCTAACTGATAGTTACACTGGCGTACGAAGCCGTGATATGGTGAATTGTGGAGCTAGTCCATAAGCTTAAGCTCTGGACAACACTATGCTGAGATTCTCTCTGAATTCGGAACGAAGTGATCCGTCAGAGAACCCATGACATAGCTTTAAAAGTCAGCAAGTTAAAGTACCGATGGGTTGGCTAGGTATATCAGTGTCACAGACTATTACCACCACTCAGATTCGGTTGAGGCCACCTCAACGAATCTAACTGGAAACGTAAACTCAGTAGGAGTATTCTAGTAAGACAAATCAAGTCTACTGCGGAAGGGTCCCGGGTTTTCCCCAGGCTACCTTCCCCCACAGTCCGATTGCTCTAATAAGCTGTTAACAGCTGCAGTGGAGACCGGGTGGGACGCCCTCTAGCCAGATGGTGATACGAGTTCTATAAGAGGACTGGCAGCGACTAGAAGCTTACCAGGCTCTAAGGCGATCCTTGGGAAAGGCCTATGTCCAGTAGTGGACTTCAACTGGCTGACGATGAACTTTGGCTGGATTCATCTCTCACTTTAGAGGCGCAATGGGAATACAAGTGTAGCCTTTTGAATTAACTTCGCACATAGCATCCAATTAATTCGTGCCCTTTAGCCCAATCTCCGGATCCGGATAGAAAAGTTTCCCGGAACTTTTGGACACATTATAATGTCGGGTTTAGTTCCGCGCCGTAAGCCTGTCGTTAAAACGAATACGGACTAAAGGAGTGGAGGCCCGTTTGGATAAAACCAGCACTTGCGATAGTTACTAAACAGAATTGTTGCTTAAAATGAACTTACTTGGTTTAGGCCTCTAATTACGTTTAGAAAAGATAAAATTCAAAGGGTACACAATGACCTCCCAAGCGAACAAATACCAGTAAAATTTGGAAAATCCAAAAATTTTCTGTCATCTAGTGCTGTTTGTAATAAAAACTGCTATTTAATGCATGATTACATATATATTTTTACTACCGTATACATACGTGCATATCTTCATCGTCAATATCCGAATAGTGCTTGTACGTGTTTTTTAGTCCTATTTTTTTATATGAACGGTATAACAACGACCAACAATAGAATTATTTATAAGTTGCAGTATTAAAATAAAGATTGTTTTTTTACTTACCTATGCCGTTCTATATAATATTAGCTTATTAAATTATGTATTAAAATATGAACTTGTTATTTTTATACCATTAACTATAAATACAGCCTAAAATATAATGACTCGGCTTTAAATGTAACAGCTCGTGTATTTCAGCCTTCAAAATGTGTTTTAATCTATTTCATTAACCAACGCGACAGCTACTGGCCAGGGCAGTTACTCGACCAATTCCCGGCAAACGCAGCACGCGTACCTATTTGCGGCCGACTCGCTTCATTAAGAGGCAGAAATTCAAGCAACCCCGGCTACGAATTAGTACATGCGGTATTGAGGAGCTGACGCTTGCTTCAATTGAGTTACAGCTTGGTAAGGCTTTAAAACTAGTTTATCAACCCTTCATAAGGGAAATCTAATTATTATTTTCTTGAGTTTACGACTGTAACCTTGTTTAACATCTATGGAAAGGGATACTTTGAACTCTCGATTGTATAAGAGCAATAGAAGTTGCACAGTTTTTAATACATTTTCTATCCACTAATACCTTACTGCGTGCCTCCAAATGTGTAACTTTTTGAACATGGCTAAGGCCAACCAACGACCTACAGCTTGCCTCTATTTAAGTTATCGATGCTGGTGGGCCCAACCGTGACCACCACAATCTTCATCATCATCAATCAATCAATCATTCATCATCATCATCATCATCATCACCATCATCATCATCATCATCATCATCATCATCATCATGTATGCCGAAAGACGTCCACTGTTAGACATAGGCCTCCACAATCGTAGGATATATTTTTTTCAAGTCCATATTCCGTTCCTTAGACCGATTGTAATTAAATACGGATGAAATAATTTCACGTTTCCAGACGAAAGAAATGAGGAGAACCGTAGGCGAACTAAAGTCACCGACATAGCCCGTCGGGTTAGCAAGCTGAAGTGGCAATGGGCAGGCTACATTGCGCGCAGAGGATGGCCGATAGGGTCGAAAGGTGCTCGAGTGGAGACCACGGACTAGCAAGTGCAGCGTAGGATATACAACCACAAAATGGACAGACGACTTCATTAAGGTCGCCGGATGTAGGTCGCTTGCAACCGGTACATGTGGAGATCCAAGGGGGAGGACTATGTTCAGCAATGGACGACTTGTGGCTGAGATGATGATGATGATGATTTCCAAACGCAACTAAAGATGTGATAACGTTGTTGTTGTTAAGAATAATGAGTAGAGAGCTAGAGTTATTTGTGCAACAAGAGAGAAAAGTTGATTTTACTTGCGAGTGTTTATTTTGGGCTTCGAATATGCGAAAGATTTTATAATTGAATCACGAGCGTTAAGTCGGACTTTCTTCACTCCCTGGAGTGAGGAAACTCTCTGGTTCGTTCACAGGGAGCCGCTGAACTGAAAAATACTATAACAATGGAATACCACATCCAGAAACCTCGTCACGTGTCGGTCGAGTCAGAATCAGGGCGAGGCAGTAAAAAGTGACTTCCCCATAATCCTTGTTTACGCACGCACCGTACTAAACCCACTTTCATTAAGGCGGAATTAACATTTTAATGCTCATATATTATTATAAAACACTATTAAGGAATATTGACTTTACAGCCCCGGGCTGGTGAGCGATATAAGTGCCTATCACTAATTTAATTATATATATAATACATTTGTAGAACCGGCCTATCTGTTCACATTGTATGTACAAATTTATCCTTTTTATTTTCAACCGACTTCAAAAAAAAGGAGGTTATCAATTCGGTTGTATATATGTTGTTTTGTTTTTTTTTATTTGACTTTCCGTTTCAAAGCGCTTTAAGCCTAGTGGTAAGAGAGTGCGACTTGCAATCCGGAGGTCGCAGGCTCAAACCCTGGTTTGTACCAATGTACTTATGTACGTAATATAATTTTATATTTACCAGTCGCTTTTCGGTGAAGGAAAACATAGTGAGGAAACCGGGCTATTAACAATAAGGCCTAGCTTACCCTCTGGGTTGAAAGTTCATGGCTTCGCTTTCGTAAAACTAGTGCCTATTCCAAATGCTGGGATTAGTTGCCAAGCTGACCCCATACTCACATGAGCCGTGGCAAAATGCCGGAAGGAAGATGTTTATCATACTGTTTCACTCTTTGGAACATAATTGATTTGTATTTTTGGTAATTTGTTTATGTTTATTAGAGATTCGAGTTTGTAGAAAACATCGCAGTTCTCCGTATTAGGATAAGTTTTTGGTATTTGGTATTTTCACATTTAATATTTTTTTTATTAATTCATTTCAACTTTATTCCACAACACATAAAGTACAAGTAAAGTACAAGTGCGAACTTAATGCTTGAAGGCATTGTCTACCAGTCAAATATCACTTAAGTTTGCAGGGGACGTTTAATAATTAATCATTACAAGAGATTCTTACACAAATTGACTGAGCCCCGAGGTAAGCTCAAGAAGGCTTATGTTGTGATTACTCAGCCAACGATATATATAATGTACAAATACTTAAATACATATATAAAACACCCATGACTCAGGAACAAATATCTGTGCTCATTACACAAATAAATACCTTTAATGGGATTTGAACCCACACATAAGCTAAACTATGAAGGCTTCCTAGTTTTTTTTTTATGACAAAGGTGGCAAACGAGCAGACGGATTGCCTGATGGTAAGCAATTACCGTCGCCACCAAGGGAGTCACAAGCGCGTTGCCGACCTATAAGTGTGTTAGAGCTCTGGGAACCTTATTCACCATCAGGAACACAACACTACATACCTGAAAGGTAGCAGTGCTATTATGGCTGTGGTCTTTTGTAAGGAGGAGGTACTTCCCCAGTTGGGCTGCTCTAGATTCAAGCGTGATGGTACTTCGCTGTGCCTTACCTCTCATTGTTGGACGTAGTTTAAGGACATACCCGGGTCCAGTTTAGCTAACTTGATATTTACAAAAATGTAGTTTAGTTTATGTTTTGTTTTTATTCGTAGACACAAACACAGACATATTACATAAGAATAAAACAGAATACAAAAAAAAGTCCCAAGAAATGGTATAATAGCACACTTAAATCTTAAACCAAAGTAGATATTTATGATAATAAACCGAACTGTACTCTATAAAGCCACTATAAGTATCCCAGTCATTTTAGCGAGTTTCAAGCGTTTTATAAAGTCATTATTTCACCACGTATGAAATACGATAACGGCGCGGCTCACGAACGCGGCGAGGGTTTTACGATTTTTCATTGTTGTGCTGTTTTCGCGAATTAGCCGGTTTACGGCAACCGTAACTTGGTTGCCGCTTTACGATGGCTTTATGAGCTTATTACAGAGTTAGTTTAACACACGGGTTGCCCGTTAAAAACCGAAATTGGCGAATGTTTAGTCATTAGATTTATTAAACTGTGCATAGAGGTTTTTATTAGCTGTTAAGAGGTTATTATCGTTTGTTTTATTGTAATTTATGTCTAACTATTGTATTGTTTGAAATATATATAGGTATATCACAGCAATTTGATAACTATTCGAAATCGTTTTTTATAGTGTAGGAAATAAAGTGTAAGTAATCTCTTTTGTGTCAAAATCGAAGGAAACAAAATTCAACTCTGTTCCAATTTTATAGAGTTCAAATTTCTTTAACACATTCGCTGCCACCCCCTCCAAAAATGTATGGATATGAACGCACATGTGCGTCAGTGGCAGTGAATGCGTTAAAGTATTACAAGTAAGCAAGCTCGTAAACAAGTAGGCTCGTGGGCATAAGCAGGACACAGTAACAATTCAAATTGGCATCTAAACCAATTCAATTTGGTTATCATCTCTTCATGCTTGCACATTGTTGCACGTAAGTAACAATATTTAGCAGAGGACTATTTATAGTGGGTACAAATGAAAATGAATTTGTTTCAAAGTACGAACTCAGCAACTTGGTTGTCAATATCAGAAAATTGCCAATCCAATATTTTAACTTAGCAGTTTTTATATTTTTAAGAAACTTAAAATTTGCAGTTAAATAATCAGATTTTTGCTACTATTAAAAACGCACCGTCAAACAACATATTAAGTAAAATTAAATCTAAACTAGGCTAAAAGTTGCGTCATAGACATTTGAGCTTATCCTGTAGACAATGCAAAAGATTGACGACCGGTCTGGCCTAGTGGGTAGTGACCCTGCCTATGAAGCTGAAGGTCCTGGGTTCGATTCCCAGTCAGGGCATTTATTTGTGTGATGAGCACAGATATTTGTTCCTGAGTCATGGGTGTTTTCTATATATTTAAGTATTTATATGTATCTATTTATTATATATATCGTCGTCTAGTACCTGCAACACAAGCCTTATTGAGCTTACCGTGGGACTAGGTCGATTTGTGTAAGAATGTCCGAAATATTTATTTATTTATTTATAAAAATAAAAAATAAAAATACTAAAAACTGTAGAATTTCTATCGCGAATTAAAATTTTATTAACTTGGGTTCCGATGTTTCGACGCCGGTCGCACCGGTCATTCTCGCGGATAACTGACGTGTCAAATCATAGGTGCAGGTCATAATTTATGTAAAACGTCCGTACTCAAGGCTATAGTAAAAATGTGTACAAAACGCGAAAGTGTAATAATGTAAGACATCAGTGTATTTTCGGGTGGACTCATGAGAATAAGGGGTCATGTATCACTCTTTGAGATGATCATTGCGTAACATAAGATGTTAAATATGGTTAGGTAAGTGTAAAGCCTAAGTGGACGTTCAAAGTAAAGTGCTTGGCGGGTAGCGCAGCGTATAGCGTCAAGCTCAAACCGACATCGATACGTTTGCATGTGTTTAATATTTACGCTGCCCGCTCCGCCATGCTCAACTCGAGTGTATCACGGTTTCGGAAACTATCTGTATGTGTCAACTAGGTGCGCATAAATGTTTCAAATAAAACCGAAACGCTAGTAAAATTAAATATATTCGATTACCAATAAAAAGCAATTACATAAGCCCAAACGAATCCGATTAACATTTCGTCCAATAAAATTCAATATAGATTAAAAATACATTCAAATTAAGAGCCATAGTTAAAGTATAGCAAATTAAAATAAACTTACTCGGGCGTTAAGTAATTGAAATTGAATTTTGATTCAATTGAGAAACAACGTAAGTATAAAAGGCTTTGAATAACTTATGTCATTATTCCATTGAAGGTTGTTGAATTGGCCTGATGATCGGTAGTGATGGGATATTATCAATAATTACACCGACTGTAGTTTTACTAATTTAAATGAATTGGCTAATACATATAGATTCGCCAATAGGCATTTAATTATTCTAATGTGAAATCAAAAAGCTTAATAAAAATAACAGCTTTAATTAGTAAGTCAAACCTTAGTTTATCAGTGATATGGCATTGTCATCTTACTCAGAACGGATAGCGTGGTAGCCATTTTATCGCCTATCGCGCTATCTGTCACTCACTTTTTGGAGCGTGACAGATTTTGTGACAAATGACAAAAATCCCATATGAGGGTAGAACATCTCGCTATAATGAAATGTGTGCTTTGATGCTTGCATTTGAGTTGGTTGCAATATTGCTTGCAATTCTCTATGGTGAACTAAGCGTAGGAATAAGGCAATGTCACCAAGTATCATCCATAAACTAAGGTTCATCCTATAGTAGAAAAATATAAATGAATATTATAAGTATATATCTAGGTATAGGTCAGTGATAATTACTTAATCAAGCCAATCTCCAAAACAACGACAAAAATTAAGTTCAATTTTGCAAACAATAGAAACGTTAAAATCGTTTAGCCCCAAAACATTTCTCGCAAATTACCATAAAGAAAGGAAACTTCATCATCTAATTACGAGAGAGTTTCGTGACGAAATGTTAAAGCTAAACGAATTAGAAACTTTATACCATCCAGTACAAATTCGACAAAAATATAATTGAAGGAAAACAGGCAATTTTAGCAGTTCTAGTTGCGGTAAAACCCCTGGTTCCGCTTACGTTGTACAATAAAAAAAAAACAATTTGTAGAGCCAAGGGCATATGTTTACACTTTTTCATTATTTGTCATTTTTGGTACTTGAATTTATTGACGACTGTACTTTTTTGTAACTTCTCATCGACAGGATTCTAATGAGCCAAAACACCAGGGGTTTATCTTGTGTATTTTAAAAGTTGCTATGGCTACTTCCTAGCTCCAGCATCAGATAAATTCCATCCAGTCGTATCATAATATTGCAATGTCAGAGAACTTACATAAGTAAGCTTCAGCACAATCGGTTAAAGATGCTGCTTAAAAATTGAGTTGCAAGGTTGCACTCTACATACTCACATATTTACATACCTACTTACTCACATTAGCAAGTTAAATAAAAGCTTGCAAAAAGTGAGAATCATGTCGAGTGGCATAATTTTGATTGGCACTCATTATTTTGCATAATTCATTATTGGCCAAAAAGATACATATGATACATAAATTATCAAAACATTTTAATGTTGATATAATCGATAACATGATACTGTATATAATAATCCTAAAATAATTATATATTCAGACATAATCGCTTCATGCCAAAAAAAATATGACAATCGAAATTATGCGACATGAAGTGAATGCGAAAAAGTATATAAATACATATTTATTACACAACTTGCAGTCAAGATTATGAAAAAAACGATAAGATAATAAGTGTCAAAGTATAGTAAGTTTTCATCAGATACTTTTTGGAAATTAAACGGTAGTTTCTATTTAATTTTTACATATCGATGTTACTTCAATACCAGATGTTTGTGAACTTAGAACATCACTTTTTTGGAGTCCCACTAGCCCCGTAGTCATATTTTAATGTAATACTAAGTGCTTTGACAGTATATTTATTACTAAGTTCATGATAAACTTCTTCAAACGAAAATGATCAGCTCTTCTCATTAAATTATTATTTGGTACAAGAAATTATTTCTTGCCTTTTACACGAGACATTTTTTAAAGAAAATTTCGAGTTTCCTTATAACGAAATCGTAAAGATCTTGAAACCATAATTATCAAGTTTTCTGTGTAAGTCAAAAAACGTTTGAACTAAAAGGAATATCTAGTAAAACGATCCAGGGTTTAAATACCGGGTGTTATAAAAATCGTGATACAAGATTATTAAGCCCGCATCTGTTCATGATTTGGAACAATTTTGACTATGGGGTCAACTTGGTAATTAAAAAAAAAAAACAACTCTCTCATACATTTTCGTCAACTTATACTTGACGTTTTGCATGGAACAACTCAATTTTTATTTCATTTTACAAACTTGACCCCATAGTAAGATGTTCAAAATCGTGGTCAGAGCCCTGAGTGTAAGTTTTTAACGCAACTTTACTTCACGAACGCGTTTGCGTTTCCCATATAAATGACATTATCACTTACGCATTCGTAAACGTTTTTATACTTCAAAAGTAACTTACACTAGAGCCTCAGATGCCGGTTTGATAATTTTGTATCAAGTTTTTTATAACACCCAGTATAACAGAAATGCAAATATGGAAAATATTACTTAAGAATACTTACATAATACCGCCAGCTGTATATTTCGCTGAAGTAAATTTCCGTCTGCCAGCATCCAAGGAAATAGTTCGGAATTAAAATCAAAATTCATTTTTCCAATACGCTGAATCACTCGTGGATTCGGATTGTTAACATTATTCACAATGGGTGATATCGTAAAGGAAAAAATATATAAAAACTTAAGGGTAGTAAAGATGAGTTGAAAAAAATCGATAGGTACTGGATGGTAAAACAAAAAAAAGTTAAGTTTTAACTGATGGTTGAAAAAAAACAACGTTTTAAACACAACTACCGTGAAATTCAAACATAGTTATTTGTAGGTATAGAAGCGGGTAACTCACGTTTTATAAGTCGAACATTACTCGACATGTATCACTCCATGACGAGGAGCATAATCATGAGCCGCTCACCTTGTCATGTCGAGCAATATTCGACTTATAAAACGTGAGTTACCCGCTTCTATACAAATAACTTACAACTTATTGAAACTGTCGGTGTGGGTATAACACCTTTATTTTACGAAAAGTCATTTTTGCTTCCTAATTAACTGAAAACGTGAATAAAACTAGCTATATTCGATGTTAGCTAACATAATCATACTTCGCGATATAACATTATTAATGACATTATCTATGATAAGGGACCTTATTGTCGATGGCGCTTACGCCGTTGTTCAAGACGCCGCAATACAAACGCAACGTGGTTCGACGTAAGCGCCATCGACAATAAGGTCCCTTTTGCTAGATAATGTCACATAATTTTAGTTAACTTGATAGTGGCGTAACTATTTCGTAATTCACGTCAAAATTTGCATGACAAGTAATCTACAAAGCGAGTGTCTTCATATTGAAGTACCTAGATCCTTTGTGTAAGAAAATATGACGTCCCAAGAGCTTTGCCAATCTTCCAGCATTCACGAGGTCGTTTGGTTGTTTAAAATCTCAACTTCCTTCGTCATTGTTCACTTACTCGGCTCTTCATACAACTGACAAGTGTATGAAGATTTCTAGCTGATTCTTATGTTTCACTCTTAGTTTATTATTAACACGTTCAGCCCCGACGACACGTCTGTGATCTTATTAAACCTTCTCCAGTGCCAGTGACACAACGTCTGTGATCACAAATTATCGAACTCCTATGCCAGTGACACGTATTTGTGTCTAAAAAGTTCTCCTATGCCGGTGTCACGTAAGTGTATACAAATAAATTTACCGCCAATGCCGGCGACACAACAGTTGTGTTAGAAACGTTCGTATTTCAATACCACTGGCATAGGAGCAAAAACTTGACTTATGACAGCGGCGTAGGAATAAAAAATGGTATAATCCCAGTGGCATGCTCCGAGTGATCGAGATATTTTCTAGCGGCATATTGTAAGCGTTTGGTAAAACAGTACCTACCGGGGGCGAACGTGTTAACTTACAACAAACAAAACCGTACTTTTTGTTCCTGACAGGATAAAAAAAGTTTCGACCTGTGGTGTCATCATTTCAGCCGTAAGTCGTCCACTGCTGGACATATGCCTCCCCCAAATGACTCGTATCATCTTAGGTGGTTATACGTCACTGTGCAGGCAGGTTGGTTATCGTAGTAGCTGTAGGGTTTTGAGGGACGCTGCTGCCCATCCGTCGGATTTTCCCCTTTGTCGCCTCATACGACAGCCGCGGGAAGAAATGGGGTGGCGGTATTCTATCCAGCCGTCACCACGCGGCACAGATAAACCTATTGAAGTCGACCAGTTGTGTGTTCCCCACGAATACTGAGTCCGAATACTGAGTCGAACGTCCGTTTCTTTTGAATCTTATTACAATTACAATAAAGTCGTAATTCGATAACCTCTTATTGGACGATTTTTTTTTATGCAGTCAACATCTCGTACTGTTTTACTTACTGAACAATAAAAAAAGACTTAAGCATAAGGGTCAGCTAGAAATCTAACAATTTTATCTTAAGGGTTCGCCTTCAGCGGAGCAGTGTTGCGTCAAGCTTCCAAGCAATGCGGTCACTCCTATAGATTTGCATTTATTTAATATGTACACCGCACCCCCCGTTCCACGGTCAATTTTAGCGTCTACTCAGGCTTTACTGACCCGAACACACTAGCGGCGGCGAGCACGAGAACACTCGGAGCGAAAACGCTAATGTGCCCACGCTCTAACTTTTAAGTTTTATCATAATTCATGAATTCATGAACATATCAAGTCAAGTTGAGGTTTTAAATTTCCAAAAGGACTCTTCCGGGGCTGTTCATTTTCCTAGTAGGCTTTGTCTGTCGGAGCGCGATATATGGAAATAACTATGTTAGCGGGATCTACTTACGTCTCACACTCTCGCTTTTCAAGGTTCCCTTAAAATATGAAGACTTGCTGGATTTTTGAAGATGAATTTAAAATGATAACCGAAATATGATACACTAAACCGACAGCGATATGAATAAATATTTCGTTTAACAGAAAATGTTTCGATGACTAAATGAAAAGTTTAGCTATAAAAATGAAAACTGTTTTTTTTTAATATGAAACTTCATATACACGAATCATATTATCTTATCTGTAGTCTAAACATTGTTCAGCCTGTCGACGAAAAACTAACTTAAATATTGTGACAATGCTCATAAGACACTTTAAAACGACGTTGCGTCTGATAACTTTTCGACTTGATTTGCTGGCATTGTCGGTCAAAGGTTATATGAATGTCTTTACTCCATTGAACTAGCTTTAATAATCTCTAGATACTCACCCTATAGTTGTAGACGAATATGTTGCTGTGCCCCGAAGCCATGGGGTTATCGTTCTTGTCCCCGATGACCACGTGCAGTATGGACACCCCCGTCATTCTTGGGGTCCCAGAGTCGGTGATGGCGACGGGTATTCTGTACTCCTTGCGTTCTTCGCGATCGAACGAGACTAGAGTCCATAGCTTGTTGCCTGCAATAGAAAAGAGGTTTAAAATTTGAGCATTTTTAACGATAAGAACACCCACTACGCTAATGACACCTAAAAGTGTTATAGCGGACGTTGTTAAAGCAATTTTCCTATTAAAAGATAAAGTTTATATTCGTATTTAATTGGTCGACATATTATGACGCAAAACATAATACCTACAGTGTATTTTTATTATGTAAGCATAGTTCGATACTGTATGGTCTGATTGTTACTATAGTTAGCTAGGTATGATACACACAGCCCTAGTCGAAGTACTGAGCACACACTCTTTTTGATCTAACTCTGAAAATCATCTCTTTCTAAATGTAGTTGAACATTTTTCTGACATTTCAAACCTTAATATCCTCTTGAAGACTTGTGTCCTACACATAGTACATAAACTCCAATTAAATGATGACTCTTTGTCAGTCTAACAGTGTAAATTACGCTGGCAAACTTTGAAACTTAGTCGTCAGGAGGTTAAAAGAACACAACAAGATAACATCAATTAATAATACTTAAAAGTACGTATTAATTAAGAAAAAAAAAAGCACCAAGGATCCGAATCTATAGTGAAGTGACTTAATTGCTATGCAGTCACTAGTCACTGCAACGACCAATACATATGAGTTCAAATTAATCGATAATATTCGTATGTCATCAGATAAGGTGTAAACACTACCTACACTAAAATATCGAGTTATTATATAAAAAACATGGGTGCTCAATGTTTCTGGACAAGGCTGTACCTATACCTATACACGGCAAGCTATACAAAAATACCCCAGATATCGTTATCTTTATTCAACCTTTTGAAAACCACTTAAATATACATGCTACCGTCTCGCTCTAACAAAATAAACTTTCCAATCAAAATCCATAACGGCTCATCAAACCCGAAAACGGTAACCGTTTAGAAAAAACTCCCATTTTAAATATGGAACAATATTTTTACATCGTTCGCCACGGGCAATTTCCGGCAAGAGTGACAGTTTTCTTGATTAACACGCAACTTCTGAATAGGGTGTCTAGGGTTGAACACGTACGGATTTGCTATTTAGAGTAACTGAGATGATAATCGATTGTAGAAATGCAATCGAATCGAAAAACAATGGAATAATATCGAATGACAAGTCACGTGATAATCGTAATACTATATAAATTAGCGAGAGCGTGGATTTGTATCTTGTAGTGGTATTGTCTGTTTATAGGCATTCTATATTTGAAATTTCCTTTTCCCCGTACAACCACTACAAATGAAATTCCACACTGCGCAATCTATACCTTATGAAACATTTGACAATCGATTACATCTTGGTTACGGCCCTTGATAAAGTTAGGGAATATTTAATGATGCGTAATTTTGTTGTAATTAAAGCGCGTCAAACCTTCGAGTGCTGATTTTTGACTATCTGGTAATAGATTTTGATGTAATTATAAGATAAATATGAACGAAATACGATGATGAAAATGTATGACGAATAAAACCTAACACATACGACTAACATGTCGTTGAAGACTGCCAATAATTATTTATTTAATCTTATATCTTAATTGAATTGTATCAAAATATGTAAAATAGTCACTTTATAAATTACACGTACATATACAATTATAAAAATTCTAATAATGTAGATCTACCGTGCTCGACACGCGAATGCCCAATAGATGACACTCTTCTGTCACCTCTATTAACAATGACATAACATTATGTGTCATCCATTGGGACGCTGTCGGGCGGACGTTAGATTTTTCAGGATTAAATCGTTCAGTCTAGTAGGTAACCCTGGGAGCGATTAAAATTGGATCGGCAGTTGGCAAATAAAGTTAGAGCTAGGCCGAGCGGCATTTATTGCATTTTAACTAGAGTAATTCATTGGAACTCGATTTCGGGAGTTCCTTTTAACAAGGTTTAATGAGGCAACGAAAAGAAAGTCTGCGCGTACTTTTCCGGGGTTTTAACTCGTCCAGTAATCTCATTCCTCTTGGAGATTGTCGAGTTTACACTGGCTTCCGAAAAGTTTGAATCCTAGCTCTTAGATAGACATAAAACTATCATCATCATCATCATCATCATCATCATCATCATCATCATCATCATCAGCCTGTCTTAACAAGAACACGGTCTGAGGGCACCCTCATCCAGAGGCGCTCCCGCGAAAAACGATATTCGGAAATTTCGGGCATGTTTCTCTTGTACCCCGATTAAGACATCATGAGAGTGACAGAGACAATCGTCCGAAATTTACGAATATCGCTTTTGCGGTAGCCCTGTCCCCAGCTCTTGCTAACCACCGTGCAACCGTCGCTTCTAGTCTGGCCTCCCACAATTATGACTTGTATCATCTTGGGGGTAGTCGCCATAGTCGCCACGCTTGGCAGGCGGGTTGGCGACCGCAGTAGCTCTAGATTGGGTTTCGACGGACGCTGCTGCCCGACATGACCGGCTCACTGCCACTTCAGCTTGCAAATCCGGTGAGCTATGTCGGGTAGCTCAATTCCCTGACGGATCACCTCGTCGTATCCGATCTTTCAGAAAGACTCTAAGCAAAGCTCTTTCCATAGCTCGCTGAGCGAGATAAAATAATATCGCTATAGTAATAACCTATAAAATAATGTTTTCATGCAAACAGCCTTTAACTTTCAAATTCAAACTGTATTAATTCAATCTTCCCGAGTTGTTTTAATGTAAAATACATATGAAATTGCGAGTAAAATCCGAGGAAGCTTGTTACTTTATTAAAATTCATACGTTGTAGCTCCCGCGAGTTGATATGTTGAATGCACATTGCTAGTTTCTACACTTTAAAATAAGAAATAACATTGCGGAAATCAGGATTTAAAATCAAATTAGGATTTTAAAAGCATAAATAAATGAATATTACAGGACATTCTTACACAAATTGCCTGAGCCCCACGGTAAGCTCAAGAAGTCTTGTCTCGTGGGTACTCAGCCAACGTATATAATATACAAATACTTAAATAAATAGACACCGATGACTCAGGAACAAATATCTGTGCTCATCACACAAATACTGGGATTCGAAACCGTCGGCTTCATAGGCAGGGTCCCTACGCACTAGACCAGACCTGTCGTCATAAGGTAATCATAATTTTCCTTAACCGTATCAAGTGTAAAAATTACCTCCAAAATTTCTAAAACGACATTGCCATAGTGGTCTCGGATGTAGACTGGCTAAAATTCATAATTATCTATCTACATCTTATAGCCGCAATATTTTGACCAGTATATTTTCTTGTATAGGTGTATATTTATCCGTGAATTTCTGACAACTGGCTGAACCAGTTGCTGTGATTTTCAGGGTTTGGTACATAAAATTACAACAATCGTGTGATATTATTATGAAACTTGCCTTCGGCTCGTTTCATAAACCCACACTCTTGTTGTAATGCCCTTCATTATGCACAGATACATAAACTACTATAAATTACATGTATGTATTAGTTAAACTACACTGATTTCGTTGATGCGGTTTATATGTCTGTTTATGTCAAAAGTATTTGCAGAGAGTTAATATAAGAACTTTAACCCTGAGACAAACATTTTTGGGATCATAATGTCTTTTAACTTCCTATTAAAAAGACAAGATTGTGTCTATGAGAATGAGAAAGTAAATCGCATTAAAAAAGTAAAGCAATAAAAATTCGCTATTCCTTTCAGAAGTGATTGTTGTTCCGTTTTATTTTAAATCTTTCACTAGTCTTGTGCGCCTCTGGGGACGCTTGCTCTAGTCACGATCAGAAACATATATACGATTTGCAACCTTATCCCGTTAGTTATAAGGTGGAGTGCTGTGTAGATATTATTGGCGGCTGTGTATCGTCTGACCGTTGCACTCCGTGCCCCGTTGCCCTCCAATCGTGTTCGGTTACACGAATGAGGAGATATGTTTATTTACAGTGATTCGAGCACCAGAGAATATTGCAGAGCCATACATTTTATCAGGTTTATTTAACTTTTAAGAGACTGCTCCTTTTACAAACGGATAAACTGATGTGTATTTTTATCGCACTAGGCGACATGTTTCGGGTAAAATTGAGTGATACACTGTCAACCCAAGCGGTGTGTCCTGACTCGGCTTGAAAATAGGTACCAGAGCTTACCCATAGCCAAAAACTACAAGCAGTGGCACGTTCAATCAAGTCCTTTCATGCCACCATTACTTTCTACAGTTCAACAGTTTTCCTTGGCAAGACGAAGGCAATTTCTCTTACATTGCCTCCGTCCTGCCTAATAAAAATATTGCACCACTGTCACTGAACGCAACAGATTATCATAATCATCATCTCAGCTGCAAGTCGTCAACTGCTGTATAAATAGGACCTACCCCAAATGTCTTGTATCATTTTTAGCTGTAAATTGAGTTTCGACGGACGCTGCTGCCCATCCATCGGTTTTTTCAATCTGGCTACATATTATATTTTAAACTAATTCAAAGATTTGCTCGACTGTGAAAGGTAAATAGGACGAAGTTTACGCAAATAGATCCATCCACAAAATTCGTTTATCCGAATGAAAATTATTTGAGGATGGTTTCTAAACTACCTACAGTAGGAGTACCTACATATACATATTCTCTCATTCTTTCACTCACCTTGAATCTGGAATTTGGACCTTATGTCCAATGAAGAAGCGGAGTCATTGAGCGCGAATGTAAACGGGGGTCCATTCTCTTTGGAGTCGTAGTCCTTCGCAGTCAGGGTCACCACCTCACCTGGGGGCTCGTTCTCGTACCAGATCACCGGCTCCGTCTGAAAGACGACATAATTAATACAAAGTCGAATTTTAAAAGTACAAAACCTACACTGGCGCCATTTGTAGGTAGTCTACATAGGCGATAAGACTTCCGACTTCGACTGGTTCAAATCTTGGCTCTTACCAATGAGTTTTTCGAGACTTTCCTACATGGTTGGAAGGAAAAGATCGCGAGTGAACCTGCAATTCTATTCACTATGAAATTCAAGTCGTATATAAATCCTCAACCCTCTTTGAGGCAGCCTGGGGACTAAAGGAGAATTTCTGTCAAGAGTTAAGAGGAAGCCTGTCCCCAGTTGTACGTAGAGTAGGTTAACATATTATCAGCCAAGAGTTGGTAGCTTGCAGTGGCGGCGCGTTAATTTTTATCTTAGGCAAGACGGAGCCGATATGGCTTAGCCTTTTCTTCATTAGCCCAAGGCAAACGGTTGAACTGCAGTAATTTAGGGAAGCCGTCGGGAATCGGCTCGTATAAACGCACCGCCAAAGGGAGCTTGTCTCCTAACCTACTTGGATTTCGTACCTAATTATGTAAAACCTGGCAATAGTATCACAACAGACCTGAAAACCTATGGCTGAAAAACACACAAGGTTTAAGTAGCCATTGCGAATCGTCAATTGAAATCGATTTCTACCGGCTTATTTCATTTCATCAGCTCGAGTATCAGTAACTTTACCATGGTTGTCGAAGAAAAGCTTCGCTATGATATGAATATTTATGCCACTCTACAACTACATAGAGCGTAGCTCAATAATTACAACAATTTAGAAAACATCAGCCAGAACTTAAATGAATCCGAAATAAAATCAAAGATATACCCTACAAAACAAATTATTTTAATGGAAATCGTTTGCTGTTTCAGACCGGTCGCTCGTTAAATTTTCCGTGCCTACTCGACACTCGACCCATTCATCAATTGGCCGAATCGATCAAATCACCGATCTCTTTTATCCCAACTTCGAAAGCCGAAAAAATTAAACGCAACAAATCTGATACGTCGACGGTCGGGTTAAAAAACTGATATTTATGTACAGACAGATCTCACAAATCATTTTATGCTCGCTTGTGCTCGTTTATTCTAGAAAAGTTTGATTCTAGTGGACGGTTCGAACAATTTCTTGTTTTAAGGATCACTTTGTTGTCCGTCCGTCCGACTTTCAAGACCCTTTTTTTTTCAGGAGCGCGTCGAGGTATCGAGCTGAAATTTGTATTAAATTTTCAGGTCTACTGTCCTTCCTTCGTGTAGTAGCGTTTCAACCATCGCATGGACATCCCGTTGGCCCACCGCTGGGCCATCATGTAGAAGAATCATAAAATCGCGACTATGTTAGGTACGAATACGTTGTGCTTCACACCGCGGTAAAACTTGCAAAATGTTTTGCTCCCCCAATTTTGTCGCTAAAAAAAAATGGTTATAAATACGTAATCAGCTAGAAACGGCAAAGTAAACAACATTTTCGTTGCCATCATCGCTGTATTCGGTTCATCAAGCATTTATTTAATAACATGCGTGTTTTCTTTTGACAGAAGATATTTCCATGTTCTATTTAAATGTGCTCCGTTAAGGGTGCAGAGATGGAAATTAAGCTACCCTTCTCATATCAGGGTCCGGTCAGAAGACTTCAAATGAGAAATCAAAAACCCTTAAATCAGTTTCACAACTATAATAGATGCGTTATATACTCTCTTGTTTTATTTTTCTTCTTACCGTACATTTATTTATGTTTATATTATTTTTACTGGATTATGGATGTTATTTATAAGTATACATTTCTGAACTGGTAGACTGTTTTAAACAGGAAGTTGAAGTGACCCTGCCTATGAAGCCGACGGTTTTGGGTTTATATTCCAGTAACGAGCATTTATTGTCATGGGTATTTTCAAAATCATTTTGTAAATACCCATGACGACACAATAC
Organism: Grapholita molesta; assembly: GCA_022674325.2. NCBI lineage: Eukaryota > Metazoa > Arthropoda > Insecta > Lepidoptera > Tortricidae > Grapholita > Grapholita molesta. The sequence continues at coordinate 3,873,356 of CP053121.2, read as the reverse complement.
GACACAAACCATTTTGAGTTTACCGTGGGGCTCAGTCGATTTTTGGAAGGATGTCTATAATATTTATTTATTACATTTATCGTCGTTTAGTACCTACAACACAAGCTTTATTAAGATGTACGACTAGGTTAATTTGTTGTGTAACATTTTCCCAAAAAATTACCGTTATAACCTAAAACCCAAAACATACCAGCGATGTTGTAGCTGCAATACATATTGCAATTTCCTTAACCTGCTATTAAGTAAGCATAATATTGCCCTCGAGTACAAACGTATTAGACTAACTAAGCAATATTACACCCTAGTGGATTTTCGGTATTAGTTTGAACATTATGAATAAGTAACTCATTTCGCCAAAGACATGTAAACAGTATTACTTGCATTATAGCAAATATTTAATGTTTAGGAGTTTTATTACAACTAAAGAAGATGTATTGGTTATATTTAAAACTCTACGATCAATAAAATTCTTATGAATTTTACGAAATTTAAAAAAAAATCTTGTAACATAAGGCACTGGTCCCACCGCGAGCTAATAAGCTATAAGCTACCAGCTATTTCAAGGGATAAAAGATAATCGCTCCCGTGTAAACAAAAGAGAGATGTTTATAGCTCATCGCCCGACGATGAACTACGATCACCCGGCTATGACATATATGTCTTTTATTTACACGGGATCGATTATCTTTTGTCGTGGGTAGCTCATAGCTACTAGCTCGCGGTGGGACCAGTGCCTAAAGTGTAAGCCAAAACTAGATAAGTTATCGCAAGAGCTCAATCCAACACTATTAGTTAACCCCAACGACATTATCACACAGACTAGTTGACTACACATTTCGGTTGAAATGTATAGTATGAGCACTTTGTATGGAAATTAGGATATCATTGCGCCGCTACTAACGAAGTATGACGCGTTGTCTAAATTGCGGTCGAGCTCAAAGTTATCAAAACGTCCTAAGCGCCAAAATGTGTATACATCAACTCATAAAACGAGACTTAACCGCTTTTCTCAAAATTACCACCGACGTTTCGATAACTCTTTATTCTGGATTATGGTTTGTAATGTGTATAATATCCATCCATCCATACTAAATATAAATGCGAAAGTAACTCTGTCTGTCTGTTACCTCTTCTCGCTTAAACAGCTGAAACAATTTATATTTCGGGACAATCTTACACAAATCGTCCTAGTCCTACGGTAAGCTCAGAAAGGCTTGTGTTGTAGGTACTAGACGACGATATATATAATAGATGGATACATATAAATACTTAAATACATAGAGCACCCATGACTCAGGAACAAATATCTGTTCTCATCACACAAATAAATGCCCTGACTGGGGATCGAACCCAGGACCATCGGCTTCATAGGCAGGGTCACTACCCACTAGGCCAAACCGGTTGGAATGAAATTAGGTATGGAGAGAGTTTGAGCTACGAAGGACATATGATAATTTTTATCCGGCAACCAAACTTTAAGGACGGGCAGACGAAGTCGCGAGGGAAACTATATAATAAAATGTAAAAGCCGTAAATGTTTAAATCTATGTAGAAGCCTAGGTAATAATTAACACTTTTATGATAATGTTCCTTAATACTGAACGCAGCCATGAGTGTGACCGGGAGAGTGAGTGCGGGTGAATGGTTAATGTGTGAGAGGGAGGGAGAATATGGGAAGATGGCGAACGCTTGGTGTGTTTCAGAAAAGCTCTGTAATTTAAAGAAATAAAAGTGAAGTGATTTGTACTCGGTGGTTTAATTCTGGACTATTTCGTACATCTATATACTCGGGGTAACCCGGGGTAACTCAGGCCGGCGCGTCCATGTAGTTCTATTACCGACGGCTTGACTAATTTTGATACAGTTAAGCAGGATTCCTTCAGATTATCAAGATTATATTGTTTCTGGCAACACCAATCATTTTTGCCAATTTCATGAAGGATTGGCTAACTTATACGACCTAATCAAATTATTATTTTGTGTGTCACTAAAACAAGACACCAGATCCCTTAAACCCCACTATTTTTGTTACAACTTGTAGAACAAAATCTTGTCCCGTAATTTTAAACAAAAAAAAAACATATTTTCACTTCTCATGCTCTAAAAGTGTGTCATATGACTAGAGTAATACATTTAGCCTCTTGGGAAAATATGTATACATATTTATGATATACAAAACGTTTTAAATTGACCAACCAGAACACTTCATCGTATTAAATCCACCAATCACGACAGATATCGAAGTTAATCACAACTCTAGATTCTTTTTTGGTGCGAATACTGTTTAAAAATGTGAAATCATTAAAAAAACTTTGTATAAAGTGTCAACCAATCAGACAATACCACAATATTAAAATGGACCAATGAGGAAACGCAATCAAATTGTCAAAGCATTAGGTGCTTTTTAGTTCCTACTTCACAAGAATTAAAAAAAAGTTTAAATCGTTGGCAAACTCTTTGAAGCCCCAATTATACGTTGTCTATGGCATTTATTCACGGCGTATATATATCCTATCTGTATCAAAGCAGTGAAAAAAATACAAAGACTGCCAAATTAAACATTTTTGACTCGGAATTCATTGCAGGTGAATGAAATTGTATTTGTTATTTGTTGAAATGTTATTTTATCTTATTTTCTCGCTATCGAAGTGAAAACTAGTATGCATCACTCGGGTCTAAACGCCATATTACCCCTCGAACAATTTTCCCTCACTTCGTTCGGGAAAATAACCATCTCGTGGTACTATGGCCTACTTTAGCCCCTTGTCAAACAATCTACTATTAATACATCTATTATTTAGGTGTAAGCTAGAACTAAGGCAGCTATATGTATAGAGGTATGAAATTCGTTATCTAACCCCAATTTCCTGTTCAAAATAGACACTTTAACTTCACGAATGCAAATCACGTCACTATCGCCAATGATTTGTTACTGCGATATCGCAATATCACAGTAAAGAGACAATAAGAGTAATACGTCTACGACATTTGAAGATTTACCATTCAATTAGTAATATTTTCTACATTTTCTTTTGTTTTTCGCTCATAAGCCAGAACGATACGTCTTCCAAGCGTAGACTGTATATAGTGGCACCTGCTCGCAACTTAGTTTTAAGATAGACTACTGTACGAGTTAAATCCTACTCTGATAACATAACCTACACAGCGCGAACTCAATTGATATTGAAGGTGATTTTCGTCAATTTTCGTGATTCATGACTTATAAAACGTCGTTTCATGTATTTGCGTCGTGTTCTTGCAAATAAGGCTTTATTATCAATGCTAGTCTATATTGTTCTGGAAACCAGCGTCAAAAATATTATCTATAGCGCAAACAGGGTAAATCAGTGGAGGTAAATATATTACTTTGCACTATTGTGAAAAAAATGCAACTTTGCTTTCTGTTTTTAAAGAATAAAACACACGTACCCCGTAATACACGTCACCCGTAATGACGTATACCAGGAAGGATAAAAAAGACAAATTTGACAAGTCCAAGCGGTACTCGTATAGCACAATTGGTAGTGCACTGGGCTAGTGATCCAGTGGTTGTGGGTTCGAGTCCCGCTGCGAGTCAAATTTTTCTATTTTTTCTTTCGATTTAAATATCTAAGAATAAAACAGATTTTTCCGAGCTAGTCAGGTGAAAAATAATGTTAACCTCTATAAAGATGAGTGACTACGCCAAGATGCTAGCTTAAGAGTCTTTACTCCCCTTTTGCTCGTAAGTTAGGTAGAAGCAGTTTATAATAGAATGAGCACTAAGTGCTGCATATGCTTTTAGCAAGCACATTTAAGCCATTGGACTTGCCTCATATTGATTTTACTTCAAGTAGTTCAAAGTTAGTATTAACAGTCTGATCATTGAACTTAGTACCGTCAAACGGGGTGAGAAGAGAGAAGAAGAAGAGAAAAGACAAAACTGAGATTCAGGCTACAATAAATATATAAATATTTCGGGGCCTTTCTTACACAAATAAACCTAGTCCAACGGTAAACTCAGTAAAGCTTGTGTTGCAGGTACTAGACGACGATATATATAATAGATAGATACATATAAATAATTAAATACATAGAAAACACCCATGTCTCAGGAACAAATATCTGTGCTCATCACACAAATAAATGCCCTGACTGCGATTTCAACCCAGGACCATCAGCTTCATACGCAGGGTCACTACACACTAGGCCAGACCGGTCGTCTATTTTCGGTCGTTTATTTTGAATATTATGCAAACTTAGGGTAGGCAACGAGCGTGTAACTGCTTACCATCAGGCGGGCCGTATGCTTGTTTGCCACCGTCGTTGCATAAAAAAATATTATTAATAAGATAATAAGTGTTCTGGTAGTTTTTTTTTTTTTTTTTTTATAAACAGAACAGCAAGACATCATTTCTTAGCAGGATTTCATACGAAGGTGATTTGGAAAAATTGTTGGTATGGCTCTTTTAGAATTTCCAGTCTCAGCTCCATTTGTAAAAAGAATATGTTAGTTAGGTAGCAGTAGCCTATAAAAACTTTCACGCTGCTCTGTCATCCCTACTCTAACCCAACTGTCTTCGCAATCCCTAGTCACTCCATTTTAAGGAATAACTTTAACGTGCATTAACTATGAAGACTAGTGCTAACTCTTAACTGCCACTTAGTAAAAGTTTTGATATAAGCTTAATACACAGAGTATAACTTCACCGCTTAGAACGGCAGTGTAACAACGCCTTTTATCGTTGTACAAAAAAAAAATTAAAAATTTCATGAGCGTGCCTGTGTTTTTTATCAATTGTCGATAGGTCTGGTCTAGTGGGTATCCTGCCTATGAAGTCGACGGTCCTAAGTTCAAATCCCGCTCCCATACTGGTGTTTTCTATTTGTATTTATGTCGTTGTATAATATATTATATCATTGGCTGTACCCACGACACAAGCCGTCTGAGCTCAGTCAATTGGTGTAAGAACGCCCTGTAATATTTCTCTATTTATTTCTTTATACAAAAATTTTACATAAAACTTTTGTGATTCTGCTTGCTTATATATAGATTGCTAAAATTATATATTTGTGTATCAATGCACAATATGGATGTATGTTTATTTATCAATTATTAAATTGACTGTCTTTTACAGTTTGGTCTGCCTAACATCTTCGACTTTCTCTCTTAAAGTAATCAAAGGTTAACTGGAAAAGTTCCCTTATAAACTCGCCTTTGTACGATATTTCTGAAAGTATTTTATTACTACTATTATTAGAGGTATAGTCAATCATTTTGATTTCTAGGCCACATCGAACCTTTTCACTGTGACGTTGTTATGCGTCTTCATATAGATTTTCACTGTAACAAGGAACGAAGTGGCCCATAAATCAAATTGGTTGACTGTACATGTATGAGAACAATAATATTCAAAAGTAAAAAAACGTTTGAATAAGTACATAAAGTGTATAATAGTATCGAAATAATATTAAACGGACACGTCAATAACATAATATTTTAACGCCGACTGCAATATATAGTGTGTCAACACCAAATTTTCCATTTTCAACCCTCGTCACAGGGATTTACCGATGCCGACGGACAGACACACAGACATGGCGTTAAATATGAATCTATAAATTCCTCCCACATGACGGGGACTTGCGTTGTCAGGCGGGGTCGTAGCCAACATGCCAATACGAGTAGATTCTAGAAACTCTATCAAAACGCTGTAATATACAACGGCGGTGGCAAATACGGCCCGCTTGATGGTAAGCAGTTACCGTCGCCTATGTACGCCTGCTCCAGAGGATTCACATGCGCGTTGCCTACCCTAAAAGTTGTTGGAGCTCTGGGAACCTCACCATCAGGAACACAACACTACATACCTGAAACGTAGCAGTGCTATTATGGCTGTGGTGTTATGTAAGGTACTTCTCCAGTTGAGCTTCTCTAGACTCAAGCGTGATGGTACTTCGCTGTGCTTTACCTCTGATTGTTGGACGTAGTTTAAGGATATAACCAAAAACCGCGTGATGTTTTGCTTAAACTTTTAACCTAACTTTCCTTAAAATATTTAACCTTATACTAGCGTAGTGGCCTCAATCGAGTAGCGTTCCTATATCAAGGATAGAAAGGAAATTCCATCTATCGAAACCAATTTTTTTATTGTTTTATTTCTATCAAAATAAAGTATAAGTATATAAAATCATCGCTTCAATATATAACTTTGGCACAAATAAATGCAAGTTTTACTTAATCTTTAATTCGATTTTATATAAAAAAAATAACCCATTATGTAATGTAATAAACTTATCAATTTGCAAATATGTATCAATACATATAGACAATTGATGTCAACTTTCTTGCACAAAATACAATATAAATCAAATACGAAACAGACTTACTGCCTAATTTAACTCTCGAGAAAACAAAAACACTTCGTTTGGAACCTGTTTCAAAACCAAAAACCTGGAATGACAATTTCGACTAATTAGTTTACTCAGCACTCTAATATTTTATAACATTGAAAGAATTACATGTGAACTAGAATGTGGGTTACATTATTCGATGTTTCAACTTAACTCGCGATAAGATGTCTAGACATTTCTAGTAGACGTGTCGTGACTAGGTTAAAACTATTATTTTACACCAAATAAGTGACCTTCTACAACAACTAAGTAGTTGAACTTGTTTGTAGTTAAAGTTACAATTACTGTGATATTGTTTAAAATAAATAAGTTTACTTGACGTTTTGTGTCTTATTACAGAGGCTCAAAATATTGGATTATGATATTATAAATTTATACATCACTAGCTTTTCGTAGGCTAGCCATGTCCGTCTTTAAAGTATGGTTGCGAGATAAAAACTATCCTATGTCCTTTCTCGTAGGTCAAACTCGCTTCATACCAAATTTCATCCTAATTGGTTCAGCGATTTAGTGAAGAGGTTATAGACAGAATTACTTTCGCATTTATAACAATAGTATAAATAAATAAATATTTCGGGACAATCTGACACAATTCGACCTAGTATGGATTTGAGACTTCTTAGCACAAATGAATCGGGACTTAACCGCGTTAAAACTATAGGTAAAATATTAGTTTTAACCTAGTCACGACACGTCTACTAGAAATGTCTAGATTTTTGACGATTTTTTCCAAAGTACCTACTGTAACTCTTTAGATAGCGATTGGACTGAGGCGGCCAACAACGTCTTCTTGCTGTGCGAGTTTTTCCAACTTCAAAAATCATTTATGACGAGCAAATAAATAATATAATACGATGCAAATGCAGTTATTCACAAGCTGAATCTTCCGCCAACAAGTCTACAGACATCTATTGCAAATTTTCACCTATAAATCATTCCTGAGCATAACAGGTTCATTAAAATTTAGCCCCAAATTCTGATATTGAACAGCGAAACTATACTGATTCGGCTTCGTTAGCCCGTGAAGGCAGATAACGTCGCTCTTAAACGGCTAACCAGTTTAGCACTCAACTAATAAACAACTTACAGGCTTTCTATAACATATACACATAAGGCCTTTTAAAATATTAACTTAGAAACAGTGAGTGAATGCGCGTTTTAGTAACAGAATTAGATCTCGTAATCACTTATTGATTTTTTGACGACTGGTCTTGCTTAGTAGGTATTGGTAATGAACCTGTCTATGAAGCAGATGCCTTGGGTTCGTTTCCCAGTAAAGGCATTAATTTGTGTGTTGGGCACAGACAGATATTTGTTCTTGCGAAATGGGTGTGTTTTATATATGTATTTAAGTATTTGTATTTATTATAAATATCGTCATATCACTCGCCTTATTGAATTTTTCGTGAAGCTAGTAAGGATAACCCTTAATATCTATATATCTTTTATTTATTTGTTTAATTGGCGAAGTAAGGTATTCGAAGCTTGTTGGAAACCTTGGCCAAAATTCATAACACTATAGGGAATAAGGAAAACGGACAGTCTTCCCGTTATTTTCCTTTCTTATCCCCGAATGAATTTAATCGACCAAAATACCCTTAAGTCGACCTCAGAAGCGTGAAACCGAATCCTTATCGAAGGGTAAATTTGCATAAAAAATTGACAGGTCCCAACAACGTTGAGACAAACGCTCTTCGAAACCCGAGAATTTGAAAGCGCAGTACGATGACTTGGGGTCGAGTTTTTGTACCTTTTGTCTTATAGTAAAGGTAAGCCGAGTGACTGTTCAAACAGACGTGACCTAAATACCAGGTAAAACCTTCAAACGAATTGCAATCTTAACATCTCCACTTTAAGATCTTCAATCGAAACGCTTCAAACGGGAATTCTTTGAGGGACTGCAAGGACTAGTACCAATTCAACGCTAAGGAATAGCTCATTACCTATTATTTTTTACTGAGCTCTCGTAAACCTGGCTAAATGTACACGCACTAAAATCCTTCCGCAAGAGGGTTCAGTCCTGATGGCTCCATTGAAATTTATTGATACCAATTCTTTTAAAATGGTCTATAAAGCGGGTCGAACGAGTGAATTTTCATGTTCTTTACCGAGTAAGAGGTAAAGGGCGGATATTGATGTATCAATTAGTTTGATTCGTCTGATACCGGATATTTCTTTACCCTGATGTTAAATTAATTGAGAGAATATAGACGATTAATTTGTACTTACATTAGTCAGGAACGGTGCGTTATCATTGATGTCCGTTAACTGCAGAATGACTTCTGTGGTTGATCTCAAGCTATCTGAGCCGAGTTTGCCACCCTGATCAGCGGCGACGATAAGGACCTGCCACGTTGAATATCCGGTAGGAGGATCGCGGTCCAAAGGCTTGGTCAGTCGAAGACAACCATCATTGTCGATTTGAAGAAACTCCTTCTGTTCATGTTTCACTAGTGAATAATGTATGTTTTGCGGCGCGTTACGATCTTTAATATCCGGATCGTATGCTTCAACCTGTAGAAGAAATAATCATTAATGATATATTTAGAATGTAGAATAAAAATTAATAATATGTTTTCAATTATTTTTTTACTAACCTTAACCATACATCCTTCATACAGCTTCTCTTCTTCGATGGTCTTCGAGTAATTAGCAACGAAGATAGGAGGGTTGTCGTTCAAGTTTTCGATGTTAATAATAACTTTCGCGTAATCTTCGTACAGGCCGTCAAATGCGCGAACGTCTAGACTGTAACTAGTGATGTTCTCGTAGTCAAGTTTGTTGTTAACTCTTATTTCACCAGTGATGGGACTGATAACAAAGGCATCATAAGTGTTGCCAGCGACAATACTGAACGAGACATTGGATGCTGAAAAAAATACATACATGTTTAATTCTTAGTCCAAATCGTATTATGCGTGACTGATCAACATTATTTTAATGCGTTTAATATATAATGAAAGCTGTTTGGAAATGCCAACTCACCAGAATCTTTATCTACCGTCAAAACCTGCGTCACCAATACGTTTATATTAGCGTTTTCCGCAATCGACTCCGCAATATAAGTATCCTGTGTAAAATGAGGAGGATTGTCGTTTTTATCTGCTATCTCTATCCTGAACACTTGTTGTCCTGAATTGTGTTTCCCAGGAATCAGAGCAGATTCAGAGTTGTCAGTGGCAATAATCTTAATATTGTAGTATGTTTGTTCTTCTCTATCGAACTCTTTGAGTGTGGTGATGTTGCCAGTGATACTGTCGATGGAGAATGGATCTGAAGGATCAGCAAGTTCGTACGTGACTTGATTGTTAGCTGAAGTACCGTCAGCGTCAAAAGCTCTGACTTGCATCACAGGTGTTCCTGGAGGTTCATTTTCTAGTACGCTTCCTGATCTTACTTCGCTGAATATAGGAATGTTGTCGTTTACATCTTCTACTTCTATTTGAATAATAGTTTCTGCCGCTAAATTATAATTATTCTGAAATGGAGAAAATACTTGTATTAGTCTTCTGATATTAATTTTGTCTAACAATTTACATCTAATGTACTTGCAACGGTATTAGTATTTTTTTTTCAGTGATGACGAGCATTACTCTATTCATTTGTATTTACCTGTACTCTCACAGTTAAAGTATAATCTGTGATTTTTTCGAAATCTAAATGGTTCCCCAGCTTAATATAAGCTGTGTCGGCTTCTGACTCTAATACGAACGTGTGCCATTTGTTCGTCTGTTCAGTCTGACCCATTACGAGTTCAAACAGAAGTTTCTTCTCTTCGGGAATATTTGAACTGTAAACAGAAAATATATCAATAATAGTACAAAACAATGTACGGACAAATAATAGCAAGTGTTACGTCAAAAATAATTTATTACACGAAAGCATCTGCTCCTTAATCAGTTAAGTCTCACATCGTCAACAAATTCCTAACCAGAAACACGTGCGTACTAATACCCTTATTTATTATAATTAACAAAGGGCGACACTAATATAATTGGGCGGGCGAAATATGGTGGTTACATATTCAAAACCGTGCCCGTTCAGGGTAGCCACAATACAATTAAGCTGTTTGTATTCAAGAGGTGGAGCACGACATCTGTTTTACGTCAGTACATTATAGGTAGTAGATGCTCCGTCTATAAACGGTAAAGTTGGTGAGTTGATAGGGAATGTAAAATCGTGTGAAGTTTCCGAATAAAAGTTGTTATTTTGCGGAACTAACAAGGTCGTATTAAGATAAATATAAATATATCTGGGTTAATTCTTGTCAAAGTATCTATTATTAATACTGTCCTCTGAAATTTCTCTTTGAAAGACAGTTCTTAGTAACTTTCATAATAAAGTTATAATGCACATTTTTTCTTATGAAAGTAACAAAGAATAAAGATTCATTTAATTGTTTACCTGTCGCAGGGAAATGATCAAAACAGAGATTTGAACAAATCTCTAAGTGATATGATCAAATCACGCAAGATGTTAAAATGGCGAATCCGTTTCATCATTTCTCTAGAAAATTTCAGTCTTTTGACCAAATTCCTGACTCAGTTTAGTGAAATCACAAAATCGGCCAAAAGACATGCGCTTTGCCATTTCACTAAATTTGCTTGGGGATGTGACAAAATCCCTTAACCGCGTTAGTAAGTTGGCGAAACGAACTCCTTAAGTCAACTATTTATAACACTTCGCTAAACAAGTTTATGGAAATTATAAAGTCTCAACTGGATATGTTTTACCTCTGGTGATTTGACCTTGAAATTTGTTAAAATCTCTGTTTTGATTCAATTTAATTTCTTAACACCTATATAAATATATCAATACTTACACTGCTCTAACTGTAGCTATATGCGCATTGAAATCCGCGTAATTCTCCTTTAGTCTTATTGGCCCGTCCGGAACCTCTATGAAGGAGGGACTTTTCTTGTTAGATTCCACAACTTGGATGTCCAAAGTAATGGAACTCTGCTGGGGCGGATTACCCATATCCTTCACTATTGCGCTCAATTTAAATTTATAGCCAGGCACTTTCTGCAAGGACAAGTTATGAATTATTGCCGCTGTCTCAACTTGGCATTGAATATTTATTTTAGTCCGACACCGATGTAGACTTATTTCATAAGTGGATTCGAGCATATGAGATAGGTTTAAGTTTTTCCAATAATAAATATATAGCCATCAAGACAGCCGTTGCTTTTAAAGCGCGCTTCAAATTATATTAAGATATTGGAATAAGTATTATATAAGGTAAAATAATGATTTTAAAAAAACGCTCTTTTTATATTTTTGCATAAAGATATTCGTGACAAAGGCTTCATTAAGTGTAAAATTCTTTATTAAAAATATGTACACTTTTAAGGGTCACTAAGCACGAAAATTAAATCTCGTTTCAATTAAGATTTTTGAAAATGCTCATAAATTCATAATATAAAGTACGAGTAGCTACTATAATAAGGCCACTTATACGATTTTATTTGCAGAATAAGACCAAGATACGATTTTAGTAATATTTCATTAGTGAAGGGTATTTTACTATTTAACCTCTTCCTAAGATTTTCGTTTCTTGTCGGGATACTTACATCAATAGTTTTGTTTAAGAATATAACTCCATTGTCTGGGTCTATATAGAAATAAGCTTGGTCCGGCGAGTTGGTGTCAAGGCTGTAGTGGACGATGGAGTTGTTCCCGTCGTCAATGTCCGTCGCTGATATCCTCATCACCTCGCGGCCGCTGGGCAGGTCTTGAGGTACGGATTCCGAATATGACTGTACATAGAAAAACATGTTACCATTTGATCTAAAACAGTTCTTGATGCAAAAAAAACTCTCAATGTTTTATGAAACATATCAAAATGTCCCAATAAAACTTAACTATCTTCAAACTGTGCAATATCCACACAGTGTAAGATTTTCACTTAGACATGTTCTACGCGAAGCATGCCCGAAGCTTAGAGAAAGTTTCCTTTATCCAAAATAATAATAATCGTGCAGTGTGATAAAATGCGACTAGGGGGAAAGAGCAGCCTAGCTAAAGAAAACACACCAACTACAAATGTGCAAAGAAAGTGTATTTAATCACGCTATACACAAAATGATTACCAAAATCGCCTTGAGCGGCTTATGGTCCTAAATCAACATGCAGCCACATGCAAGTAGAAAAGATAATTTTCAAATCCATTTCACAGGTCAAATGTTACCAAAACAACATAGGAAAGTCACAGAAAATTTCAACAGTCTATTAGTTAGTTTGTTAAGTCTAAATATGAGCAATGGTAACAAGTGACGAATACAAGATATCAAGTGTCAAAGAATAACAGTTTGTGCTCGGAACTCTCGCTCTCAGTAATTTCTGTTCATTTGGACAAACCTTCCAGACATCTCCTCGGAAGACCTTTGGAAAACAGGCAAGTGTTAGTACAGTCTGGCAAACTGACTGCCAACTATGTCAGATTAGTCACAAAATGTATCACTGTTAGACTTGGAAAAATATTTAGGAATCCATTCCAGGAGTGAAAGACCTATAAACTTTTGAAATTGCATGTATTAGTTTGCTATCATGTTCATTTAAACGAGAACTTTCCTTGCCTGCACAATGCTGCATTAAACAAATAGACAGTCAAGAAGGTTAGCATAGATCTTAGCGATTTAACAAGAGTTTATAGCAATACTTCTAAGAGCAATACTTACAACTTTGTCGAACACAGGCTGGTTATCATTGATATCTTCGATGACTATTTTGATGGTGCAAGCGTCGTCTAACTGTGGTTGCCCATTGTCACTCGCTCGTACCGTGATATACGCCTCTTTTTCTCTGGACGGTTCGTCTCGATCGAAAACCTGCGCCATTTAGAAAATGATAAAACTCTTCAATGTTAGATGACAAAATTTAATAAGTGCTCCACCTACCTTTGCCCTTCAAGACAGTTAACAGAAGAGTTTATATTAAATTATTTAGAAAATAATTTCAATACAATAGATGGATAACATAAAAGTTTTAGAGGTGAATGTATATTAATTTTATCTAAATACTTTTATGGTAGCTGAAGATCTAAATAATTCAGTAAGTACGTATAGTAATAGTAAAAGTCTTGGCGAGCGGTTTTTTAAAGATTTAATTTAGTATAAATATACCTTAGATTCCTGGGAGAAATCTACGCACACAAAGTTGCGAGCAAAAGGTAGCAATATTATGCAAGTAAATTAAATAAAATTTCTGTAACCTACTTACTAAAAATAACAAAAAAACAACAATTCTGTCGCTAAAAGCTAATAGCCTATAACTTTTTTAGTTGGCAGAGTCATATACTTCTAACCATTGTAGACTCCCGTCTAGAATTTCTAGACAGACATTATAGAATACTAAGTTACACATAACATAAATAAAGATATTAAAACGTATATACTGACATCAGCTGTGGTGATCCTGCCGGTTTCTGGGTCGACGTGGAACCTCTCCTTCTCGCCAGGAGTGGACACGAACTTGTAAGTGACAGTCCCCCCCATTTCTGGAGGATCCCGGTCTTCGGCGTGCACCTGTAGATACATCCAACATTAATCATATTTTTATGAACCTTATATGAACCTAAAGGTGTATCACACGACACCTTCAGGTCTTCTAGCCTACCATTCTACTGATCACACCCAAATTTTCTTACTGACAAACAAGGCTTACATATAATGTTCCTCATTGGTCGAGCTGCTGGGTGAAAAATGCTTGCTCAGGGGGGAAAATTCTAAAGAATAAATTCGAGGGAACTGGGAAATGGCGTGAGAAACTGTTTTAAATTTATACAATACGAAATAATTTTATTTTCGAATGGAAATGTCAGTTTATCTAATTCTGTATATAACTTAGGAGTGGGTGAAGAAGCTTGATAAATATTTGTTGAATTTGTTCTAACTAAATGATAACCGACATTTCATAAACGTAACCTTTAGATTTCGTGATCTATTATGCTTCTTCTTTCCGATATAACAGCCGTTTGGAAACTGACACAAATTTGAGCTTTGTGTCACGGGAATTCGGTTCATATTTATATATTTTTGCCAGGGTCAATATTAAGATCCTCCCACTGTTTGTACTATTGTTGTAATCGGAGTAAAGGCCAAGAAGTTAAATAGGTGTAATTTAATTATTTCTGCTCGAATACGGTCAATTTCATTTCCACACCTTTCAATTTGTTTATATTTGTACCGAAAGAAAAGTAAACTGACACTTAAACTTAGGGAGATAATAAACTTGACAATAGAGGGCTACATTTGAAGTAATTAAAGGTAAAAATACTAAAAGGAAGACGATAGTAGGAAATTGATGCACTTTGAAAAAAACCTCCTAACTCTTTCTGGCAATCAAAACTTCACTATGTATGGGATGAGTACAGAGTTACTGGGTTTCAACTTGGAGTATCTGTGTCAGATACGAGATTTTTTAAAATTAGTTATTTCCTCGATTATAAAAACACCTTTTGATTATAGTTATTGGTGATTGTCACGACTGTATTTAGCATCTAGAACCGAAAACACTTATTTTACAAATACAAATATAGAAAATACTGATCAAGATTGGACTTTCATCCATCATTCAAAGCTTTTATTCATATTCAACTATAAACCAAGTTTCAAGTGTTTACATTTAACATAAATTATAAGTTAGATATAAATTTTATTCATCCACAACTTATAGAAAATAATTGAATCACAAAAAAGAAAATTACTACATTAAAGTTAGGATAGCAGGAGTAGCAGTTTTAGTAAGCTACAATGTTGTGGTGTAGAATTGGCGCTGACTCAGCATGTTTGCTACGAACTTGGAAGTCGGCAGCGCTGATCTTCCGTCAGAACCTTTTTTTGTTATTACAACTAAACTCAAAATTGAACAAGGATACCAGCATACATAAGCAGCTAGCGTCGGACTGCCCATATAACTAAGGCATCGTTACTTGGGCCCCAACGGCCTGCAGCAAACCAGTTGCCTGATAATAGAGTCTCAGGACTGTTAGGAAGTCCTGACCCTTCTAGGTCAATCCCTCCCTGAACCAAATAAAGTAGAAATATACAGGGTGCAATGCTTACCGTAAATATATAAGTGCCTGTTGGCTGCTCTTCCTGAACAGTAGGCCGGTAGGTGAGGCACTCGGTGAACAGCGGTTTGTGGTTATCCTTCACTGCCAGCTTTGGGGACGTTCCAGCAAACTGAAAGTGGTCAGAGCTCGACACGTCATTTTGGGAAAATTTGATGAGACTTGAGAATTAAAAATTTGTTAAATTAACTTTCCCAACGCCTTAAATCGATATGTAAATAATAGATGTTTGGTTTATACTGGTCATATTCTATACAGAGTGCCCGTAAAGAAAGGGTAATTAGATTAAGTAAGCATTTCTGATTGAAAATAAAAAAAGCTCTTTAAAGACTATAGTAACCGCTTGAGGCCGTAACACGTTACTTATAAATTACTATGATAATTGTTTGTCAACAAAATGATTAAAAATATATAAATACTAGACTTATGAGAGTGGGAAAAGTTAATTTCAATAGCGTCTATCGTAAGTAAACATAATTTAATAATTACCGGAGTACATCACACAATATGAACATCAGAAACAAAATTAAGGATAATTATTTTAGTTGTAAAGTAATCTAATAGACATCGGTTGCGTGAGCGAGGAAGTCAATCATATTAATAATATCATTAAAATGTAATTTAATTTATGAATATTTCCATTAGCAATATAAGGGCGCTTTCAGAAAAATAACGTTTTAAAAATTAACCCGCTTATTTGTGAACGGCAGTCAACCGTTTGTTATTTAAATAAATAATGTTATGTACTTATCTGACACAATAACAATGGACTTTGTAAAATACAGATAAGACATAGGTAATTTAAATAAAGTTACACTTCAGAGAACTTATAGTATCCGATATTATCCATACAAAATTTATATTTGCATATTTATTTCAACACATTTTCAATGCCTATCATTAACATGTTATAAAAGATATGTCGAAATTATTCTGATAAAAAGATACATAAAAATAGAATAGTAAATGGATTTATTCTAAAAACGCCACGAATATTTTGCACCCGTCATTATATCCAAACAACACCAAACAAGGTTACAAATATAATAGCTGGTTAATATAATTCATTATTGCAATAATTAAACTATCAGCTCAATTTAACTGTTATGCCGAAATAATGGAATTACTGGTACCAAAGGAACGAGTTACTTTTGTCTCTAGGGCTGAAATTAATGACTTTTTCAATACTCTCATTATGGGTGCTAATCGAAACATCCTTTTATCGCCGTGAAACAGGCCGGTTTCTTTTGAAACTTAAATTGAATCGAAAAAAGGCATTTTATGTAACGGTTCGACAAAAATAAATCGAGCTTAGGGTGAATTGCAAAATTGTGTACGTACTTGTAAGATTCATTTTTAAACTATGTGTTTCGAAACACAATAGAATCTTTTAAAATTGAACTGTGTTAACACTCGATTAATTGAAATAGATTTTCAATTCGCTTTTAGTAATTCTAAGTTATATTCCATTTTTGTCAGTAAAATGAGTATTATTTTTAATTTATTTTTACCAGCCAGTTTGGAGATAATGGCTGGTTAAAAGATATAATAAATTTCACCATCATTTTGTAATAAATCAATCTTCTTATTCAGAATGTTTTTTTTTTAAAGCAAATATATACCTACGTTTTTCACCGAATAATCCCAAAGGACAGAAAAAATGAGCTTCAGTTAGTAAGTAGGTATATTAATATTTCTAATGGTTATTTATTAAATACATACATACGTGTATTTGCACATATAGGGTAGCATTATAAAAGTGTTATAATTATAAATTATAATACAGTTAAGCGTGTCACTATTAAATACAAATACGTGATTAATTTTATTAGATCCTCAAAGTCAGATCGCTAATAACAAAGTTAAACAATCATTATATACGATTACATAAAATACAATTACACAACGTTACTCACATAAAATCCTCGCTGGCATATAAAAATTCAACAGACATGAAAATACATCTTTCAAAAACATATAGAGTATAAAATGACCATGACATGCAAAATACATCTATTATCGTTATAAACAATAAATAAGCGTAAATAAATATAAATCTCTATTTAATCAAGCTTGTTGGGTTATAAGGGTAACATAATGATAGATTTTGCGCACTGCTGGTAATTTTACTCACGGATGCTGTGTATAAGTTGGGACTGTTCCCTTGCAGGTGTCTGGAGTGCCTTAATCTTGTGACATGGTGTGATGTGTGCTCTCGGGCTGGAAAGAAAAAAAAAGTATTATTTAATTACATGCTTATGCTTTTCTTTTATATAACTAAATATGAACTGAATTTTGCCATGGTATACATTTTTCAACAACTAAAACGGACAGACGGAAATATAAAGGAAAGTTGATAATGTAAAAAATTACTACTAAAATTTTATGAATAAAACGTACATTCAAGTTTAGTTAGTCATTCACGCGTCATGAGAGCTAAGTCTCCAGTTGTAAGCTCTAAGAGTGCTGAGCGTTCATCCGACTTACCATGCCTAATAAAGGACCCCAACACCCCGCTTACCCTACATTATCCAGGTTCTTTGATTAAATTGTTGACGTATAGTCATCAGAAGAAGTTACTAAACAGTTGTTCAGAATGATCTTAACACACTCTTATTTTCTTAGAGCGTTATCACACTTGAGCGAATTGCAATCGATTTCCACACAAAACTTGTCGCACCTTTAGATCAAAAGTGACACATATACAATATTAAATTATTTGTATAGTGTCACTTTTGTTTTAAAGAAGCGTTGTATGCAGCGAACTCTCGGCGTATACAGAACTCGCTCGCAAAATCGCAAGTGTGATATCAGCCTTAACAATAAAATCGTGTCTCATTTTGAACAAATTGCTTGATTGGATTGGATTGGAACTAAAGGTGACAGCATGTCTATCAGTTATTATACATATCGATATGTAACAAACATGTCTATATCGATTCCTTACGGTTTAAAGCCAACATGAATAGGATCGGCAACAAAGGCATTAGACGTTAAACTTAGGCACATACAGACAGCAACTTGAAGCCTAACCCAATACCGCACCACCGCACTGTAAGCCAGTTCCACAAAGACAAGACAAACCAATGAAGAGTTGAACATGTTCCAAACAATGGCAGTTCCGGAACAATGCAAGCTAAAACGTATCCGGTTCTGCCGGTTATATCCTTCTTAGGCCCACTGGCCTACCCGTAGTACTAGTCGTAATTAGTTCAATGGATAAAAAATGGCTACTAAGGTACGAGATTGAAAAACTTCATTATGTTACGATTGTATAATAGTACATTTCGATACTAGTGAAAAAAAAATTTTTTTTCGACGAGTGTCAACGTTGGAGCCCGAGTGAAACGAGGGTGACAATCACCCGAGTCTTAAAGAAGTTTTTACACGAGTATCGAACCTAATTTTTCATAGCAAGTGCCTTAAAAAGTGAAATTTACGCACGCGCACGCGAAAAGTGCACTTTTTACGCACTAGTTAGGAAAAATACTTTTTATACGAGTCATCAACTCATCATTGATCAACATCAACTGTAGGAACAATTTCATCATTATAGGTACGCTTCCTTAACAATCAATTGTCAGCAATAAACAGCTATACACATAATTATACAGTAATTTTGAATGCAATTTTCGAAGATATGTATTATGATCTAGCAATTATTCTAATGCACGTAAAATATGACTTTTATCTATATATGAACTAAAACAAATAAAACAACTTGTATATAACGATAAAATATATATGTGGCCATAGTAAAAAAGGGTATAAGTCAAATTGGCTCAGTAAAAAAGGCCACAAGTCCTATAAAATGTATTGTCAGCGTCATATAGTTGGTAGCATTCAAAGTACTCAAAAAGTTCGGTACACCATACTAATTCTATGGTGTACCGAACATTTTGAGTACTTTTAATGCTACCAACTATATGACGCTGACTGTACTGTACTTGTACCCTTTTACGCTGTGCTAATTTGACTTATACCCTTTTTCACTAGGTCCACAGATATATTCTCCAGTCAGAGAATCATTGCAAAACTGTTTCTGATTGACCGTTAATGTGACAGATAAAAAATATGTGTTTCAAATGCAGGAAAATTGTATGAAGTTCTATTTTTGAAATTATTACAGTTCTCTACAGCGAATCCTAATTAAATATTATAGTTGAGTTGGAGGTGTCATACACAGTCTGATATTGAAAAGTATGTACTTGGAGTTTTGTCTATGTTATCGTAATTGGCAGATTAAAGTATGCGAGTATAAAAATAATCTTATTCTTAAACCTTCTACAATAGACTTAGCCAGCTAGAGCATACTGCTATCACAAATGCTATTGTGATATAGAAGGTGTCTCCCATTGTGCTGGATTTAGACGCTTTGTACGGAGGCACCGAAGTGCTGAGAGTATCAAGTGAACGTCCGTCTTGCAAATTTGATAATAGCTGAAGTGCACACTTAGCAGTGGCGGTTCATACATAACCCCATTCCCAACTAAAGCTTGACTAATTTTCTTATAGGTGCTTGAGCGGTTTTCCACCGTTTTCTACACAACTCCGTTTGGACCAATCCTTAAACTACGTCAAACAATGAGAGGTAGGGCACAGCGAAGTACCATCACGCTTGAGTCTGTAAAAGCCCAACTGGGGAAGTACCTCCTCCTACAGAAGACCACAGCCATAATAGCACTGAGTGAAGTATTCAAAATGACCTACACGCGCTCTTATTCTCTTGACAATAGAGATCTGTTGACCTCATTTTGAATACCGCTTAGTCACTTCTGCTGCTGATTGTACATGATTTGAGTTGAATATTAGATCAGGGCGAAATTTACGCTATATTAAGAATTTAAGATGCATGCTCTAGTTTTTAATGTTTTTGCATTCCTCAGAAGTTCACAAAATGGGGTAAAAGGGGTAGACGCCCCACTGAGTACATTCCAGAAAAATGGTGAGGAAGCGGTTTACCCAAAGATATAGGGGTGATCACTGATCATGATTACCTAACGAAAACTGCGAACGCGGCGCCGCTAGTATTATATAGGGCTAGTATTATTTTTTGTTTTGTTATTCTGTGGTCGTTGTAATAAACTTTCTTTTTATTACGTTTATGGAGCTTGACCGGACAGTGGGAGATGGAGCTTCAGGTTTTTCCTAACAGTGGGATATTTCGTAGACTTTCATAATAAAGTTATTAATGTTATTTTACTACAGCAGACACGCACAAGTCTGTATCAGCGCGCTGTGACATAATCTTAAACTACGGTTATCTGCCGTTATCGGAGTCAAGCGCGAGGTGTAGGGTTGCCACCTTAAAATATATAATAATTGTTTTTTTTTTTTTGTTTAATCGACAGTTACTCATAAGGAATATATATTATACTAGGTTTGGTGGTTTATTAGGGAAAACAAAGCCTATGTGTTAAGCCAGGGTGTCAGCTAACTCCATACCAAATTGTACTAAAATAGCTCCAGCCGTTTAGACGCGAAGAAGTAACAAACATACACACTCACAAAACAGAACCTAATAACAATGTCAAAACCAGTGGGTGATAGGGTTGTCACATCTCTACGATTCTTAACCTATTACGATTACCATATTTTGTTATTTTAATTTTAGGGGGAATCACAAAATCAAAAAAAAATCAAAGTAATTTTTAACAAAAAAAAGCAGAACAATGGATACCTGAACAATGGATAGCTTTAAAATTCTCTAAACTCACACCGTCCCTACAGTTAATGGGTTTAATTGTTATGTAAACAGCCCAGAATAATCTACATCGGCTGAATAATATCAAAACATTAGCATATCTCCGCCGTGATTCTACACGCACGCTTAGGACACGATTATCTTTACACTGCGGGTTATGTCTTCGCGTCAAGTTGCTTATTCAAGTCCATAGTGCATGCAATTTAACGTCTTATTTCAAATGGAATAAGGTGCAAATTTATATGTTTAAACTTAAAGCCGAAAGCTGCGTTGAAAATATGTTACACTCTCTATATATCATAAAACAGGGTAATGGGTACATATTATACGGTAAAATTGGTGAATGTTTCACCCGCGGGTACGCTTAGTAATCTGATCTATGAATGCACTATTTCTTTCTCATGTTTCATTGCCAGAAAGCTTTATTGGTAAGAGACAGTTGCGAGTTAGGTTGACTCTTTTGACAGTGGTGTGTTATTCTAAACTGTTAGACTAGTCTAATATGGTCAGGCTTTTATCGTCACAATATCTGTCACGCTCTAACAAGTATGGACGTGCGAAAGTGACGGATAGCGCGATAGAGTTCTGCTTGAGTCAGTCTAGTTAAAGACTTACAATTAACAACACACTTTATCGACTCCAACATTCTTTATCGACAAGTTCCATTCACTATTCACTACAATGACTGGCAAAACATCATTTTAGCAACGAAATAATTAGGTAAGCACCTTAACACCTCTTTGTCGTATAATAAACGTTTAAGTCACAAAGAGGTTTTTGTGGAACCGTCAAACTGTTTGATGGATATAAAACTATCGTATGGGACCTTAAAAGCTAATGATTGAACGGATACTTAAGCTGCTCGACTATTTACCAATTTTTATACACCGATCATAAGCGACTAGTATTTTTAAACCTAGGTTACCTTATCAACCGTTTGTATTCAAAGGTCGGACTTATTATGGTCGTATGAAGGTGTTTTAAATAACGTTTATGAATTCTTTGGCCTGAAGGCTAATTGATAGCAGCATTATATTATAGGACTAAATTGGAGAACGGAATTTGTAAAATGGACTAATGGTGCTGAGGGCTTAGGTCATATAAAGGTACGTAGATTTCTATAATATACCCGTGCAAACGGATATTCCGCTATGTAAAATAATGTTGTTAAAACCAATGTCTAAAGGTTTTATTAACTATGTATTTCCCATTACTCCAGTTACACATTTATCTACATAATTTACATTGTCTTTCTGTACTTAAACAGATGTCAAAACAACAACAGTAAAGCTATTTTTATCCCAGAATTAATAACAACACCAATATTCTGTATTAAAAATCCGTCTTATTGTATATCATAATTATTTCATCAAAGCACACAAAGCGGTTTATACGCAATTTTCCGCGACACAATTTTAAATCAAAATTGCGTAAGAACAATTCATTTTCTCAGAAAAACGAGCATAAAGGAATTCTGGCAAATGTTTCCTGTGCTTTGATGTTCTAGGCATATTGGAAAACAGCAGTCACAAGGCGATAGGGTTTCACAACTGATTCCGTTCTGGAACTGATTCCGTTCCCGGGTATACTCTGGAATTATAGTATTGCATGCCCAGGAATCAGCGCGTACACAGGAATGCTTAAGGACTTGATACACTTTAAACAAAAGTATGTTTATTGCAGTATCGTAAAGTTCTTATTTGTTCGATGTTAGAACATAAACTAACACTGAGAAAAGGACTGTTTTATGAATGGCATTTATTTTTAGCGTTTTAATTAACACACACTAATAGTTACATCAAAGATGAAAATTAAGCATATTATTTAAATTGACACTTGGTGACTTTTTGGTTGTATAAAAGTCCCGGGATATTTTCTTGTGAACGTTTATTCCGGAGATTCTAGCCCCGCGTAAAATTCTAGTACGAGCGCATATTATTTTATTCAAGTACATATAAGTAGTTTCATGTCGAAAATCTGTTTAGTCTAGGAAAATTAGTCACACGCTTAAGGCCTGGAGTAATCAGAACATTGCGTTTATTATGTATGTGCCTTGATTACAGGTGTATTCTGTACTGTAATTATACTGTTAGACGCTGATTCGAGTTCTAATTCGTCCTATCAGTGGTGAGCTTCTAGCATCGCTAATTCATAATTATGCAATAACTATGAGGCTTATTCGTAGGTATATTATTGGTGAATTAATTTTAAAATGAAAGTGTTGCGCGAGACATGAAGTTTGACTAATTATGTTCCTTGCTATCAAGCGGGTGTACATTTCATATCAAAAAGGGATTACTTGTTATAATTGTTAGATGTCATTTTAATGACTCCAAGATGAAAGCCCTGGGGAGCAATGTTTGAGTCGTGCACTCGAATTCAAATAATTTTGTGGACGAATATTGCACACAAAAGTTATTCAAAATTATTTTTGCACAAAATGTATTATTAATTTCTATCATTCATGTGTCTTTAATACCATTTCTTAGTTTCTGACACAGATAAAAATGTAACGATTAGAGTTCTCGACGCTCAAAAATCTTCAAAAAACCCGCGAATAATTTATCATTTTACTCGTAAAACTGCCACAAATATTAAACTAACCAACATTCTAGAACGACCGTTGTAAAAATATATGTAACCACCCAATTAACTTAACATCTCAAAGGATTATTAACTTCATAGAAATGTTAAGGACCGATATCTCCTTATTTTCCTTTGCAAACTCCTTTTCCTTGTACATGTAAAAATTTCCATTTATCTTCAACCTTCCTATTAGGTATAAATAAATAATCGTGATACGGGAAAAATGAAATTAATCCCTCCTTTGTGCACCATCGTCATATTATCATCTTTTATCGTAAAAATGAGACCCCAAAACACAATTATCTTACAAATTGGAAAATTGCACGCAAGCTTTGACGGGCTTTGATGTGTGGTATGAAACATCAAATAGAAAATTATCGGTAATATTCCTAAGATGTGCGCATTGATTTTGTGCGTCGGGGAGGAATGAGTAATATTTAAAGCGGCAAAGTAGTCACTTTGAACACCATGGGTTTCATTTTGGTTACGCGTGACTTAGGCCATATATCTTACATACATCGTATGAGAGTGAAAACTCTTAAGTTACACCTGGATGCGGCCGGAAGGTTAAAAATACTTTTATTTTTAAAGCTACGACTTAAAGTACCCTTTTTATACAAGACTGGCAACGTTTGATCTCGGTCACACCTGATAGTAAGTGTTGACAAGGTCGAGGGTGTAGCACGCTGGTTCAGTTACAGCCTATTCACTCTTGCCTTGAAAATACCCAAATTATATCTTTCCGGGAATACGGACGAAGGGATCGAATTCCATTCCTTAGCAGTCCGCATTAAGGAAGGTAGAAGCGAATCGCTTCGTGCGAATGAATAGAATATTCACAACGTAAGGATGAAACCGCTCCTTGCGCCTGGACATTCAGTGGAGTAACGGACATGGCGGAATTAAATTGTGCAATTCCTGTGCACACTCTCCAAAACCCTTTCCCAACTGAAGCATTCATTACACCTATATATATAGATTTATTTCTCTTTGAATGAATGTGTCATGGAACTACTGTGGTCTGTGTATGATATATACGGGGTAATATGAATGGTTGTGTTTACAAACAGGTCCACAAAGGCCTTCCAAAACTGTCACGCACAAATTAACGCGCTATAGGGAAAACCTCCCATTTCCCGTATTAGGCCTTGCCAGGTAAATGCTATCCAAAGTTCATCACTTGAGGGCACCACATGAGAGAAATATACAGTAGAATTTTAAAACCCTTTTTTAACCCTTTGATCGCCGAAGAATGTCGTTCTCGAAACATTAGAGGTATTTTTTTTAAATGTTCGTATTGATTGTGATAATTAGACCCCGGTATCGGAGGTGCAAAATGGTAGCTGTCAAGTCTTTAGGGATGGGTAATCAACTAATCATATTTGTGAAGTCGATATCGATACTCGATTTTTCAATACCTTCGCTCTAAACAGACCCCGCTACCCGTGGTTTCTCGTCGCCAATACCCGGGTCCGTATTTCTGTACCCCGCGTAACCTAAATTTAGCCGACACGGTGGTACTGACGGTTCTATGACCGCTACGTCGTAGGACGCGGTCCCTCCGGGGGACAATTTACACGGCCATTGTGTCCCATAATTAATGTAACCGTATCACGAATGTTATACTCATGGATAACGCCACAATTCATTAGTATAATTGAGAAGCCTTGTGACTGATTTCGGGCATAGGGAAACATAACTGAAGGATTTGTCTATGTATTTGTGCAGATAATTAATATGGGGCTTACGTCAAAATTTGAATATAGAACGCCGATATGCGTGTACACACGTTACTATTACAAACTCATTTCATGGGCGGTGACAAGACACGACTGGGGCTGATTTTTAACCGACTTCAAAAAAAGGAGGAGGTTATCAATTCGAACAAATTTTTTTTTTGTATGTATGTTACTCGATATCTCCCGAGATCCGTGAACCGATTTTAAATATTTTTGAGCACTCGACACTCGAATAGTGACATTTTAAACTCTCTCAAACTAAGAAATGTTATTTAAAAAGCATGAATGATATAAATAATTAAGTGGGTATTGAAACTATACATTTTTGTGTAATTATTTTCCTTCTCAAAGTTTTTGGAATTCGAATGCACGACTCCCAAAAATCAGCTCACTGTAATCAAAGCTCAAAGGATAATTTTGAATAAAATTAATTCCTAAAATACAAGTTTAGTTAAAATAGGCATAACAACTAGACTCACTAATGTATAACCTTCGTGACCTTCATAGGACGTAATACTAAAACTAAGTTTTAGTTGGACTGAACTTAGCTCTTGTGAAGCTAAGTAATCTCTGGAACTCTCAAACTAGTTCGTCACCGGCTAATATTTGGTACACCTACTTAAACAAGTTTATTTAGATATTGATGTCAGATTCAATCAATTATTTTGTTTGAGACGTTACTTAGAACTTCATATCTGAGATTCTTCATCTTAGAATCTCATAGAAATAGGATTCGTTTATAACTTTATATACAATGTATATACATTATCTAATACTATTTCCCTTGGTCACGTGAAACCGATTCCCCTTATTCTTTTTTTTTTGTTCTTCTGTGCGCACAAAATCAGTATAATAATTATTTCAACAAAATGTTTAATACAATACACATATTTTAATATTTATCCTTCCCCAAAAAACTCAATTCCGAAAAACTTGTATGCCTAATACTATAGCTTAAATAAGTATTGTTATCACAAAATCACTAATTTTATTAACAAAAGAAAACTTAGTTAAGTATGTATTGTAAGTAATATATACTCACACAAATGCACTTTAATACTTTTTAAAGAACCCTTAAGATTACAGGCAGGTTCATTAACTATTTTTGTCGTTAAGCTATTCGGAACCTATTCATGTCTCGCTTGCTCCTGACACCGGAACTCGGCTTTTTTTCTCCTGGGCCCTTTGTTGGACTTCCTTTGGCTGTACGGCGAGTCTCAAGAGAGAACGGTGTTAAAACTAGTATAGGGTATTAAGAAATACCTGTTCCAGTATTTAAAGTATTTTCTCGGCGTGAGAACGACGCTTTGAATTTCGAATTAAGTGGGACGAAATACAATTTTGAAATTGATTTTATATAAATGTTTACTGCTAGACAAGACAGCAATATATTTTGATTTCAATTAGAAATAGCTAAAAGTTCTAAATCGAATATTTAACTATAAAAGGTAGAATATGTAAAAAATATAGGGTTAAGTAGTGTTTTAAATATCGAAGATATTCGCTAGAAACGTTTCTGCATAATAAAAAAAATTTTTAGTGTTTTTAACTTATTGTGTTTTTTATCTTAGTTTACCTACAGAGTTTGAGGATGTACCTACATATTTTATTTTAAATATGGCATCAATAAAAGAAAGTTTTGAATCAAACAATTATACGCCTTAAAATGAACAATTATACATGTAAAAACACAAATATACTCTAAAATAGCATATGTACAATACATCATAATATTTACAAAAGTATCCCTAAAAAACCTAGTATTTTTCCCTGTGACACACTTCACCCCTGTCGGCCTATTGTGCCGGCCAATTTGAATATTCAGTGCCACGTGCCGTAAACGACGGCGGAACCTGCTCCGAGTATTTTTTACTTGCGCCATCGTTAGTGGTCACCGCCCGTGATTATGAAATTAGTTTTTAATTCAACGGTTTTTAAATAAAGAATGAAATTTTCAGAGGTGCCGCCTTTTTATACGGTGCTTTAGAAAACAATGTTAGCAAACATTTTTGTTTGAATATGTCGAGCGAGTTTGCGAAGTGTGCTCGTACTTTATTTTATGTGTATAAAGCGGATTTTTATAAGTAGCAAATATGTTTTTTGGCAGTGGCATTTATAGGCTAGTAAATATTATAAATGTTTGAAAGTTTGAGAACATGTTTGATGGCGCAGTCACGCAATATCGGATTTACATGAAATTTGGCGTAGACGTAGAAAAAGATCTGTACCCTTACCATAAGTTGTGACTTTGAAGTTTTCGATAACGAGTATCGAGTTTACTAGCTGTGCATGTAGCTTGTACTATTATAGTTCGAACGAGATGCACAGTTAGTAAACGCGATACTCGTTATCGAAAACGTTAATGTCACAACTCAAGGGTACTGAATTGATATCATCTAGGACCAGCGGTTTGGGCTGGGCTGTGCGTTGATATGTCAGTCAGTCAGTTTCTTTCTTCTATATATTTATCAGATACCCAGGCACATATGTTAGGCTGATAACATTTCCCATGTTACTGATAATTTTGGCATATACAGCTCCATATTTAGCGATTAGGTAACGTACTGATGTTACTGCTGAAGTATTTCTTTAAAATCGCCTCGTTGCTGTCCGCGACGAATATTAATCATTCCATCAAAGTTGATTATGATTATGTATTCTCTCTCAATAAGCGTATTTTTTCGTGCTAATTGGCCACTTTAATTAAAGCTCTTACAGTGACAGGCACTTATCGCTTATTCGTAAAATAGTTATAAATAAAAAATGTAAGACTTACAGTTACTAAGAACAAATCAAATTATTTTTATGTATTGATTTTTAAGTACACTAACGCTACTATATCTATATATATAAAATAAAGTGGGGTTTGTTCAACCGCTTATAACTCGAGAACGGCTGAACCGATTAAAATGATTTTAGATTGGTTAGAATCGTCACAGCCCTGATTGAGACATTAAGTACAAAAAAAAAAAATTGAAACCTATCACTACTTTTGTCGCTTTTTAGGCGGTACGAAGTTCGCCGGGTCAGCTAGTAAATTATAAATTGAAAATAGATGACATATACCTACTTACAAATAAGTGAGTCCGAAGGCAGTATTTGAACCTGCCTCTCCAGATGTCGCGGCTGACGCCTTAACTAATTGGGCCACCAGAACACAGCGGAACCCGTCGAAATTTATGAAGTATATGTAATCTTAATAATTTCTAACGGTTTTCTGGGTCACGTTTACCAACGTATCTATTTTCAAGCTTTATAGTTTTTACGGTAGCATTGCTTAAAGTCGATATGTAGCAGGACATACTACTCATATTACTACTACATACGTTCGTTAAGAAGGATTATATATTTTTGTTTAATTAACTTTTTTTTGATGCCGTCTTTAACCCATCTCTGTAACACTATCATAAAAATTCGTACGATTACCACACGAAGCGAGTAAATCTAAGAAAATATTTGTATACGCTATTACAAATTTGGACCTTAAGTATAAATACTGATTAGCACGTAAGGTGCAACCGTTACTGTAATTTTTTTATGCAGTAAACAAATAAACATTTTTTTTTTTAATTACGTAGGTAGTCTTCATTTTGTAAAATATCAAAATTTATTTAAGGTACAGTCTTGAGACAGCCTGTATAGGTATCGTCATGTATACCCACAAATTTCATTCTTACTGTTGGAGTAAGTAAATCATGCAAGTTGGATAATTATGCAGTCTTTTTCCTACGCGAGTTCTGTTACCGCTAAAAGAGGGATAGATACAATTTGTTTCTTCTACTGTTAAAATTGTAGCTTACCAGATACTTATACCACAGAGAAAATATTATTAAAAAAATAGATTTAAAGGTCCTATAACGGCTCTTTTGATTTTATTATCAGAGGTGGGAAAGGGCGCGCTATCAACGCCCTGATAAGCGATACCGCAGTGTTTATGGTTAGATTTAAAGCTAGCAGATTAGATAAAGTTTCCTTTTTAATGTTTCCACAAATTGCTTTCTTCGCTACCGTTTTCCTGATTCATAAAAATATCGTAAATTATAAAGGGGTGGAAAGAAATGTAAGAAATTATTATTTTTATTTTGTTTTTTGTTTCATTTCGACATTTTCGATCTTGTGTCATATTAAGTTAAGGTACGCGACCAGGTAACTAGTAGTAGTAAGAAGTATAGGATGAATTATACATATCATAGGTAGGTAGTCAGCGTCATAAATTTAGTAGCAACCATGTTACTCAAATACATCAAAACAGATCTTTATTTGTATAGCAGTAAGGATGTTACGATATATTTGGCTACATCGACTGCTACTATATGACGCTGACTGTACAAAAAAAATGTTGAAGTAAAATGGTAAATGCTACTAGAATCATTTATACCTAAACACTCCGGTCCTAGCTGCTGGTTTGGTGACCGGTTTTGAGTCACCCGCACCCAGTGGAACCCCGCTATCTTTACCCTTGTGGCGGTCTTCCTACGCTGCACCTTCCCGTAAGTGGTCGTCACTTGAGAAACTTTATGCCATAACCGCCATCGGTTCTACAATGTGCCCCGCCACTACGACTTCAATTTAGCGATCCCATATTTAGCTGCTGTTTGTATCCGTCTTATCTAATGCTGATTATAGGCCTCATTGCATATTTATAAACATAAATAAACTGCAATAATTGTGTTAATCCCGCAAATTATTTTTTTGCAGACAGATTCCCATTTTCCTACTATTTGTTTACCTATTAGGGACACAATCGCATAATTCGCGTGTCCGCAATCTTATCTAAAATGGAACCTTCTGCGGAATTGGCAAGCTATTCCGGGCGCTTGTACTTTCCCCACAGCATAATGCGTTCGTAGATGTTTATGGAAAGCGTATGCATGGTAGCCGAGGTTTCTTGCGCGACTTAATTTTCATGGGAATTAAATGTTTTTATGCCACCGTGACGAGGAAGAAACTTATCCTTTGGAAAAACCGTTTTTTTATAATTGTGCATGTCTCGTCCGTACACGGAACAATGGTGTTCCGGACATTTGGGAGGCGTACGCGGAGCCCCTTTCGACAATTTAATGAAATGTAAGGGGTACACTAGGCGGATGTTGCCCCTGTCCGAATCATGGGACGCTCATAATTGTGCTTTATTATTGTTGATATTATTTTGACGACAGGTCTGGCCAGTAAGTAGTGATCCTGCCGATGAAGCCGGCGGTCCTGGGTTCAAATCCCAGTAAGAGCATTTATTTGCGTGATGAGCACAGGCATTTCTTTCTCAGGCATGGGTGTTTTATATGTATTTAAGTATTTGTATATTATATTTATATATATCGTTTGCTGAGTATCCACAACACAAGCTTTCTTGACTTACCTCGGGGTTCAGTCAATTTGTGTAAGGATGACCTGCAATATTTATTTATTAAAGTACAATTAAAATATTATCCATAGAAAATAATTCGGCCCGCAATATAATGCAACACACTTGAGATAAACACTCGTTGACAGTTACTTTCAAAAGCTTGTATCGCCTAATGTTCGCAGTACATTACTGCTCAGAAATCTTACAAAAAAAATTACATTGAATAATAACTATGATTTTAAAAAAGCTTGTTAGTTATCTTAATATATACAACTCAAAGGTGACTGACTGCCTGACATGAACGGATTGGGCTGAAATTTGGCATGCAGGTAGATGTTATCACGTAGGCATCCGCAATCCAGAAAGGATTTTAATCAATTCGGGTAGAATTGATCAGGGAGATAAAATAGGGGATGAAAGTTTGTATGAAACTTTGTCAATTTTAAACCGATCGGGCTGAGACTTTGCATGCATAAAGCTACTATGACTACATTTGTGGATAAAACGGCATTTTCCGAACAAAAAGCATGCATGCATACAAAACTACGTTTTGAACGATAGTGTGCTAAAAATAACTTAAATACTTCTTAACGCAAGCGAAGCCGTGGGCAAAAGCTAGTTATACTAATAAATCCTATGTCTCGTTTCTCGCAAGACCTTGTTCAAAAGAAACTGCATGAAAAAGGTACAGCAACTCAAAAGCAACCTATCCACTAAATAGTCTTTTGCATAATAAACCGATCAACCTAAAATTTAAAAGCTATCGTGATCGATCACGGTCTAAACTAAGGTCCCAACCTTTTTAGCTTATTTTTGTTCACAATTTATACACTTAGCGTATAAAACACAGTGAATTTCTGTATCCCTCGCCAGGTAACCGTAAAAAGCAATAAAAATACACTAAAACCTACTTAGCCGAGTTTCTCACATAATTATATTAGGTTCATAGGCAAATATTAAGGCGGTGGCGAAGGGCAAAGCTCCCACGGTCGTCGCGGTCCGATGGCCGGCTCCGGCCACAAACCTGACAAGGATTCATGCAGCTCCGAAACTAATAATCACACGAATATAGCCCGTATTCTCAAGAGATAAGAGTGGGGATAGTACAACAGAGGCTGCTAAATGTGTTTTTGCTGTTGGTAAAAGAAATATAACGCGATAATAACACTTGCACGCTTGTGTTAAGGTGTATCAATAAAAATAGCGTGGTGATGTCATTTTGTAAAGGATTCCGAGGTCCTCAAGGAAACAATTTACTAGGCTTAGTTGCTTATTTCTTCCTAATGGGCAGTACGGATTAATTGTGGACTTTCCACGTCTGATTTTCGTGAGGGGAAACATGTGTAGATTTGGTGAGGCTTTGGTAGGTTTACTGGCGCCGGACTTAGTATTCCCAAATTAGGACGTTAGTAGCAAAAACATTTTATTAGGCAAATAGACTCTTTGCTTTTACCAAAACGTTTTCTTTAAGAAACGTTCTCATATCACAAAGACTCTATCTTTTTGTGGGACCGTGCAATTTTTATGAATAAAGGCTAGTAGTTGCTTTTTTATAATACTTATCTAGATGGAAATCAGTCTACTGCCATGAAGTGGATTGGACCTATATTACCTAAATAAACATAGTTTTATCAAACGGAAGATTGATCTGAAAAGGTCATGGTTAATTTACAATACCCGTTTTTCTTCTTTTTTTTTTTCTTTTTTTTATTAATATTGTTTACTTTGAAAATTACGTACTAACCGTATGATCACACTGTATGTGCTGCTCGATATTTTTTTTAATTTATTTATAGGGTTGAACATGCGTGACCGTGTGTCTATATAAAATCCCATTTCCTAATATAAAAAATCTGAATCTGTCTTTACAATAAACACATTATAAACTTACACATATTTTTACTATGTACATTATCGAATTCCTCGAACATGTAATGTTTTATACATCTTATTTGACATTGAATAAATAAATGATTATTACAGGACCTTTTTACACAAATTTACCTAGCCCCGACGGTAAGCTCAAGAAGGCTCATGGTCCTGGGTGCGAATCCCAGTAAGGGCATAATTACTGGGATTCGCACCCAGGACCATCGGCTTCAAAGTCCAGACCACAAGGCTAGAATTGTCGTCATTCTTACCCACCGCCCTGTTCGCACTGGACTCGCATGTTAATTACAGGTTTAGTAAAATCGAGCCGAATCATTAACACGGCGATTAAGCCACGGAATGGTCTTTTTAACCCCCGATTGATAGCCTCCAAGGTATTGTATCGTAATTCGCTAACGATTATTTGGCTATTCACTTCAATATAATGAAAATACTATCAATTGCGTAAGTGAATGTTAAAGACTTGTTTTACAGCGTGAATGAAACATATTTATTCGGTTTAAAATGTTATAATGTTTTTGAAAGATACTATGGAAAACAATAGAATTTGTGAACAAAAAACAAGTGCTTTTTAGTCAATACCCATAATGAGCCATTAACAAATGAATGAGCAGCGATTTGGGAGATTTTTTTTATTTGTAATTTTTTTTTTTGTTTTTTATAATAATTGTATGGAAATGTTGACTTCTTCGCACAAAGTATCAGCATTGCGATACAAGAGAAATGCCACCAGCATCCTTGGTACAATGCTTTAAGGGGTTTTTTTAGATTTAATGCAATAACTAGGTACTCGTAATTTTCATAATATTGTATTTTTATTCTGTTAAGAATATATAATATATTATAATTCCTAAGGAAAGTATTTAAGAAATAAGGAATATAAATTAACATGACACTTTGAAATGTATAGCGTGTAGTTGTTATAGTGATGGAGTAGACGCATGTATCAATTTGCTAGACTATATAGTTTATCCAATATAACTTTGACCTCAAATTTAGCCGATATAAAACATACTAGAAAGACCTATTGTTTAATTCACAGCGTAATATTTTATTGGCAATTGGAGACAATTTATCTATCCTTTTTGTAGTTAGCCTTAGAGCTGCTCAACTTACGCTATGCCTAATTTGGAACTGAACAATTTTTAGGGAGTCTTCATAAATAAGGGACATGAATTCCAAATTTTTATTTCAACGCAATCTCGTCACCAAATATGGTAAAAAGTCGCTAAATCTAGAAAGTTCTAATTATACTGTTCTCAATTAGTATTGAGAATAACTTAGTAGCTAATAACTAGTTAGTGATGGGTTCTTGCCATCGTCTAATGGCGTCGTTAATAAGGTTCTGACAATGATTTGTGGCGTCAAATACTTTAGGATCGTCCGTGCGGTGATTAACAAATGGTAATTAACCTGGAGTTAAATAGCTCGAGACTGATTTTTCAAACGTACATCCTCTTCTCTGTTAGGTGAAAGAAAAGGATGAAGTATAAATAACATTACAGTGAGAAATAGAATAAGCAGGCCTGTGATAAATAAGTCACTTTAAAATAAAAGTTAGTGTGATTTTAAGATTGAGTACTGTAAAGTCAATAAAAGTACTCGGCTGTACCTATAGCGAAACGAGCAAGGTATTTCATTGATTTGAAATCTGCTATCTTTAGTTAACTACAGATAACTAGATTAAGTAGTTATTATACGACTTATTTTTAAGTATATGCAATAGTTTTGTTAGTTTTTTGTTTATTAAATAAGTTTATCTAAATAAAAATGAAAAGCACCAAGCAGTTATATTTAAAAAAATATAAGTAGGTACATTGTTTTAGAACTTAAAGATGCTTCGCTCTCGTTAGACATACATTATTCTAGGAAGTAGTTTGAGATTAGATATGCTTAGGCTTATCGAATCTTTAGAGGGAGCACATTCTAAAGACTGATTTGAAAAGAGAGTACACGTATTAGAAAGCCAGTACTGCGTGGAAGATCAGTAAATTATAGAAGGGGAACTCGGTAATAACGTTGAAGTTACATATGAAGTAGTCTGTATGATGGAATAGGATAGAAAAGAGCATTCTGAACGATCGGTGCTGATGTATCGGAAGTAATTTGAGCTCACGATGGTAAATAGATATATGATTTTTACAATGCAAAGAAGTATGCCATTGTCACATACATTTTTTTAATTATTTTTTTAATTTTTTTTTATGGTCTTTTGTAAGGAGGAGGTACTTCCCCAGTTGGGCTGCCCCAGATTCAAGCGTGATGGTCATCGCTGTGCCCCACCCCTCATTGTTGGACGTAGTTTAAGGACATACCCGGGTCCAAATACATACATAATTATTACATACATTTCAGCCGTATGCAGTCCACTGCTGGACATAGGCCTCTCACAAATATGACTTGTATCATCTTGGGTATAGTTGCCATAGTCGCCACGGGTGGCGTGCGGGTTGGCGACCGCAGTAGCTGTAGATTGGGTTTCGACGGACGCTGCTGCCCGTCCGTAGGATTTTTCCCTTTGTCGCCTCTGACGACACCCGCGGGAGATGGGGTAGTGCTATTCTAGTCAGTCGGCATCACACGGCACTTAACACAATTTAACACAACTGCTAAAAAAAATGTGTGACATACGTCTGTCAGTGCGAGTGTAGATTAAGACGAAATTGACATGTAACACGATAAACGATAAAACGGCAGCATTCCCGCTCGTACAGGATTTAAGCTTAACAAATTAGTAAACGGAGCAAGGGAAGCAATCTTCAAATGCAACCCTTAACGAAGATAAATCGAGGGGTGTTTAATGATAATGAAAACAAAGTGGGTGTAAGCCGAAACGTGGGAATTTCAATTCAGCTTTAATTAGAATTGCGTTACTACAAGTCTAATGAACGGCCTACCAACAACTCTTGGACGTTTCGTTATTATTTTAAATAACTTCAATGAAAGTGGTGAAAAGACAGGCAGGGGTTTGGACTGGTCATATTTCTTGCATGCATCCGTAAAGGTGGGTAGGTTTAGCTACCAAGTGGATGCCACAAGAGAGGCGTTGGACGGGGCAGGTTGAAACAGAGACGGCGGAACGATTTTTTTTAATGATAAAGGCGGCAAATGAGCAGACTGTTGCCTGATGGTAAGCAATTACCGCGTAGCGTATTGCCGGCCTTCATCATAAAAAAAAAATAGGTACCACAGGACGGGACTTGTGGAAATCAACGCAACAACAAACACAATAAGTCAACGGCAACTATACTATCCGCAAAACTATCTGGCCGGTCAGGTAATAAATCATCGGACTCGTGCTATCTCTTTCACACCTGCACGGCTTATGGAGCGGGCCGAGCAGCATTAGGGCAGGTAGCGATACGCATAAAAGGGAATGTCGATAAAGTAATGAAACAAAGAATGACATAATGGAAGAAAGAATTATGTGGTGTTTTATATAACAGTATTGTATAGTTACAATTGAAATATATGACGGCGCGCTGTCGAATATTGCACCTACTTTTGTTCCCATCATTAAATTACTTGCCAATGCTTGTAATTTAGCTGTTTGGTCGATTTTAATTTAACGTAATCATGATGTAAATTATCAAAGTAGGTATGTTACGATTTGTTAATCATCAATGTTGCTAAATTGTAGGATATCTTGTTTGCTTGTTGAGAGTTGAGAACAAATTGTTTGTGTGATTGCTTAAACGTCAAAATATTGTGGTTGTTGATTCTTTTAAAATCCAGGGTATCTTTGAAATTATCTTGACATTGACAGTCATGAAAATGTTGTAGGTAGTATTAAAATAGGAGCGGGTTGTCCCCGAATAGGGTAGCAAGATGGCGTCGACCGGTCGGCAGCTGTCATTCTGTTAACAGCTGCAGGCGGTGGTGCACGTTTTCTAACCTATTGGCTCCTAATCCGTTTTTATTGTGTCAATCCTATGTTCTTTTGATTTAAAGTGAATTGGAATAAAATCTGTGATTTGTAACCGTGTAGTACGTGCTTTTATTTCCGCGATTACACATTCTTATATCACTATGGGTGATAAGAATGAAAGTGACGATGCCAATACTCGTGACATGTTAATGAATGATGACAAACGTTCCGCTGAGGCTCCTGACGCTTCTTTATCAGAAGTGGGATTACCTGGTGCATCTCAACAGCAGTCTACAGGTCAGAACGAAGCATTTTCTCTAAATAATGAGTGCGATCGATGGAAATTTCTTTTTGAAATGCAACAACGGAATTTAGCAGAGCTAATACGTGCTATACAAGAACCACGTGTCACTGAATCAAAAGTTTCGTTGCCTGAATTTAATCCTGATATTCAGGATAGCGACGCACGTGCATGGTGTGAAACAGTGGACTTGTGCTTGCAAGAAAAACCCCTGTCAGGTGGTAACCTTATAATGACTATAAGCAGAGCACTCAAAGGAAGTGCAGCAGCATGGTTAGCACAAGCTAGTTTTCCTGGAATAACGTGGCCCCAGTTGAAGGATCTATTTCTTGCCCGATTTGATTTTGTGGAAACTCCTGCCGCAAATTTATGGCGACTATTCAACGGAAACCCTAAAGAAGGTGAATGCTTGTCCGCTTACACCAATCGATTTATGAGCGCCTTGTTGGCAAGGTGGAAGTCTTTGACAACTGAACAAATCGCGATCGCTGTAACACTAGCTCATGCTGCGAAAATAGAACCGCGACTTCAAAGAGTGGCATTTACTACTGAAATTGAAAACCGCAACAAACTTCAGCAAGAGCTCATGGCTTTTACTTTTAGAAAAAGAGGCCCTCCTAACCAAGACAAGCCAACTTCGATTTTAGATGCAAAAAGGCCACGTACTGATAGCTCTCGACGATGTTACAACTGTGGAAAGTTGGGGCATATATCTAGTGAATGTCGAGGGAACAGTAGTCGTGACACCAACTCCAGCATACGCTCCGAGAGTTCAACTACATCTACAACCCAGCTTTCGAAAGGAGACAACGATAACAAGAAGAAGATCACTCCAACCTGCTTCAAATGTGGTGAACAAGGTCACATCGCTTCACACTGCCCTAGTAAGGACGCTA
This sequence comes from Grapholita molesta, assembly GCA_022674325.2. NCBI lineage: Eukaryota > Metazoa > Arthropoda > Insecta > Lepidoptera > Tortricidae > Grapholita > Grapholita molesta. The sequence continues at coordinate 3,835,562 of CP053121.2, read as the reverse complement.
AGGCCAGCGATGCACGGGTCGAGCGGCGGGTGGATATCTGCACCATCAAAGCAGCCACTGATCAACTCATGGATGGAACCGGTGAGAAGTTTTCATTTTGTTTCGATTCTGGTGCCGAATGCTCTTTAATAAGGGAAAGCGTAGCCAGTAGACTCTCTGGCAAACGAATGAATTATGCTGTGAGGTTGATAGGTTTAAACGGAAATATGAATTGCAATTTCCAAATTTTGTCCACAGTAACTATTCAAGGTCATTCAGTGGAATTGTTGTTTCATGTGGTACCAGATGTGCATATTACTGATGACACTATGATAGGTAGGGATCTGCTTTTGTTGGGCTTTTCGGTTGAGATTTTTGCGCACAAACTTGTGGTTAATAAAACAAAAGTGGTATCGGTCTGTAATGTAGGACACAAAGTAAATAACTTTGAGGATATAAACAGCGATGTAATGGGGCATGAAAGAGAACAATTGATTTCGCTGCTCGAAAGTAATTCCAGTTATTTTGTTGAAGGCACGCCAACTGGTAGGGTCACTACGGGTAAATTGGAAATTAAATTGATAGATCCCAATCGTACGGTCCAACGTAGGCCTTATCAGTTAAGCCCGAATGAGAGAACTGTAGTACGTAATCAAATTAAAGAGCTTTTAGAAGCCGGTGTAATACGGGAAAGTAGTTCTCCTTTGCCAGCCCTATGTTACTCGTGAAAAGAAAGACGGCAGTGATAGGCTTTGTGTCGACTACAGGAACTCAACAACAACACGGTCCCTGATAGATATCCTCTGCCATTAATATCAGATCAAATTCAGCGCTTAGTTGGAGCGAATTACTTTACCTCCTTGGATATGGCTAGTGGATATCATCAGATACCGGTACAAGAAGACTCGATTGAGCGTACAGCTTTTGTTACACCTGAAGGTCAATTTGAGTATTTATCTATGCCGTTCGGGTTACGCAACGCGCCTTCTATTTATCAACGAGCTATTAATAAGGCCCTGGGCCCTCTAACCGAGTCCTTTGCTGTTGTTTACCTAGATGACGTAATCATTCCATCGCGAACTATTGAGGAAGGCCTTGAGCGGTTACAAGTGGTAATTAAGGCTTTGACTGCTGCAGGATTCTCCCTAAATATCAAAAAATGTGCTTTCCTAAAACAGAGAGTCGAATTTTTAGGCTTTGAGGTGTCTGCAGGAGAGATAAGACCAAACCCGCGTAAAATAAGAGCTTTGACTGAACTGGAGCCACCTCAAACAGTTACTCAACTACGTCAATTTATCGGTTTAGCTTCTTACTTCCGGCAATTCGTCCCCGGGTTCTCGCAAAAGGCAGCCCCACTTTATGGTCTTACGTCAGGCAAAGGAAAGATTTATTGGACTCCTGAGCTTGAGAAAATTCGTAAAGAAATAATAGATATTCTTACCAGCAAACCTGTACTTACTATATTCGACCCGGATCTCCCTACAGAATTACACACGGACGCGAGCGCGGAAGGCTATGGTGCCATACTCATGCAAAAAGTTGATGGTAGATTACATGTCGTAGAATATTACAGTCGCCGGACCTCTATGGCTGAGTCCAATTACCATTCCTACGAACTAGAGACACTCGCGATCGTCAACGCTATCAAACATTTTCGTCATTATCTACAGGGGAAAAAGTGTTGGTAGTTACAGACTGCAACGCGGTCAAAGCATCTAAATCAAAAGTCGATCTCACTCCTCGTGTACATAGGTGGTGGTGTTTTCTACAATCATTCGATTTCGATATCGAATATCGACAAGGCAAACATATGAGCCACGCAGATTTCTTTTCACGTAATCCTTTGCCAACCCGTGAACAGATAGCTAAAGTTGAACAAAACGAATCAATTTAACAGAAATTTCTGATACATGGTTACAAGCCGAACAGCAGAAAGACGAAGAAATCAAATCTATCATTACTAAACTCCAAACGAATGAACTCGACAGTGACATAGCTAAAACGTATGAAATTAGGCGTGGGTTGCTATATCGAAAAATTGACAGGAACAATAAGAGTCTTTGGTTGCCCATAGTTCCTCAGGCTTTTCAGTGGGCTATAATAAATCACGTACATGAAAATATCATGCATTTGGGGTGGGAAAAGACCTTAGAAAAAATCTACTGTCACTTTTGGTTTCAAAATATGAACAAATATGTTAGGAAATTTGTGGAAAATTGCATCACTTGTAGGGTTGCAAAGGGTAACTCTGGCAAGGTTCAAGCTGAATTGCACCCCATCCCCAAAGTTACTATCCCATGGCATACCATTCATATGGATGCAACGGGAAAGTTAAGCGGAAAGAAAGATACGAAGGAATACGTTTTCGTGTCAATAGATGCATTCACTAAATTCGTGATTTTATACCACACTCGAAATATTGACGCAACTAGTGCGATTAAAGCATTAAAACACAACGTATCATTGTTTGGCGCACCTAAGCGTGTTATTTCTGATCAGGGTAGATGTTTCTCAGGAAAGGACTTTAGAGACTATTGTAATGCCCATAATGTTGATTTACATCTCATTGCAACTGGTAGTAGCCGTGCAAATGGACAGGTAGAGCGAGTTATGTCTACACTCAAAAATATGTTAACAGCCGTAGAGACGAGTAAGAATAGGTCGTGGCAAGATGCGTTGTCTGATATTCAACTGGCTATTAATTGTACTATAAGTAGGGTAACAAAAGCAAGTCCCTTAGAGCTTTTAATAGGAAAGGTTGCTAGACCTCTAGACCTCATGACATTAGAAACAGATGAGACTGAAATCGACTTAAATTCTATAAGAGAGCAATCAGCACGAGAAATAGAGGCAAGCGGTTCTTACGAAAAGAACAGATTTGATAAAACTAAAGCCAAGGTTAAAAGTTTAAAGTTGGTGACTACGTTCTGTTGGAAAACCATGAGCGTAATCAAACGAAGTTAGACTCAAAATTTAAAGGTCCATATTTGATAGTAGAGCTGTTGGATGGGGACAGGTATCTACTGAAGGCTCTTAACTCTAATAGGACATACAGATATGCACATGATCGTGTGCGGGCTATGCCTGAGTGCTATGTTCCTTTAGAGTTAAACGCTGGGTTGGAAATCCCTATTGACCAAGCTGAGACAGAATATGCCGGTGACGGCGATGGTGAGTAACACATTACGTTACTATATTTTTGCTTACAATCGCTACTAATGGTTTTCGTGATGCCTGTGTGGCATTGACTCGCCTGTGTGGCATTGACTCGCCTGTGTGGCTGTAACTCGCCTGTGTGGCATTGACTGGCCTGTGTGGCATCGACTCGCCTGTGTGGCATTGATAAGCCTGTGTGGCAGTGACACGCCTTTGTGGCATTGACTGACTTGCCTGTGTGGCACTGACTAATTAGCCTGTGTGGCATAGTGTATTCTTATTACTTTGTGTGACATCCCGATATTATATTGCAATCATGACTTAGTGTAGTTTTGACGTGCCTGTATGGCACGAGTGTAACTCAATTTCATTTCTGGCGTATTATGTTGGTCAGGGTGACCGAGTGGTGCATAGTGTGAACCACTATCTATTCGTTGCAGATGCTGAAGATGAGACAGCCCCAGCACACGAGGACGTGTGAATATGCAGGACGGCCGTGACGGCGCGCTGTCGAATATTGCACCTACTTTTGTTCCCATCATTAAATTACTTGCCAATGCTTGTAATTTAGCTGTTTGGTCGATTTTAATTTAACGTAATCATGATGTAAATTATCAAAGTAGGTATGTTACGATTTGTTAATCATCAATGTTGCTAAATTGTAGGATATCTTGTTTGCTTGTTGAGAGTTGAGAACAAATTGTTTGTGTGATTGCTTAAACGTCAAAATATTGTGGTTGTTGATTCTTTTAAAATCCAGGGTATCTTTGAAATTATCTTGACATTGACAGTCATGAAAATGTTGTAGGTAGTATTAAAATAGGAGCGGGTTGTCCCCGAATAGGGTAGCAAGATGGCGTCGACCGGTCGGCAGCTGTCATTCTGTTAACAGCTGCAGGCGGTGGTGCACGTTTTCTAACCTATTGGCTCCTAATCCGTTTTTATTGTGTCAATCCTATGTTCTTTTGATTTAAAGTGAATTGGAATAAAATCTGTGATTTGTAACCGTGTAGTACGTGCTTTTATTTCCGCGATTACACATTCTTATATTTATATAAAGAAGCGTCAGGAGCCTCAGCGGAACGTTTGTCATCATTCATTAACATGTCACGAGTATTGGCATCGTCACTTTCATTCTTATCACCCATAGTGATATAAGAATGTGTAATCGCGGAAATAAAAGCACGTACTACACGGTTACAAATCACAGATTTTATTCCAATTCACTTTAAATCAAAAGAACATAGGATTGACACAATAAAAACGGATTAGGAGCCAATAGGTTAGAAAACGTGCACCACCGCCTGCAGCTGTTAACAGAATGACAGCTGCCGACCGGTCGACGCCATCTTGCTACCCTATTCGGGGACAACCCGCTCCTATTTTAATACTACCTACAACATTTTCATGACTGTCAATGTCAAGATAATTTCAAAGATACCCTGGATTTTAAAAGAATCAACAACCACAATATTTTGACGTTTAAGCAATCACACAAACAATTTGTTCTCAACTCTCAACAAGCAAACAAGATATCCTACAATTTAGCAACATTGATGATTAACAAATCGTAACATACCTACTTTGATAATTTACATCATGATTACGTTAAATTAAAATCGACCAAACAGCTAAATTACAAGCATTGGCAAGTAATTTAATGATGGGAACAAAAGTAGGTGCAATATTCGACAGCGCGCCGTCACGGCCGTCCTGCATATTCACATGTCCTCGTGTGCTGGGGCTGTCTCATCTTCAGCATCTGCAACGAATAGATAGTGGTTCACACTATGCACCACTCGGTCACCCTGACCAACATAATACGCCAGAAATGAAATTGAGTTACACTCGTGCCATACAGGCACGTCAAAACTACACTAAGTCATGATTGCAATATAATATCGGGATGTCACACAAAGTAATAAGAATACACTATGCCACACAGGCTAATTAGTCAGTGCCACACAGGCAAGTCAGTCAATGCCACAAAGGCGTGTCACTGCCACACAGGCTTATCAATGCCACACAGGCGAGTCGATGCCACACAGGCCAGTCAATGCCACACAGGCGAGTTACAGCCACACAGGCGAGTCAATGCCACACAGGCGAGTCAATGCCACACAGGCATCACGAAAACCATTAGTAGCGATTGTAAGCAAAAATATAGTAACGTAATGTGTTACTCACCATCGCCGTCACCGGCATATTCTGTCTCAGCTTGGTCAATAGGGATTTCCAACCCAGCGTTTAACTCTAAAGGAACATAGCACTCAGGCATAGCCCGCACACGATCATGTGCATATCTGTATGTCCTATTAGAGTTAAGAGCCTTCAGTAGATACCTGTCCCCATCCAACAGCTCTACTATCAAATATGGACCTTTAAATTTTGAGTCTAACTTCGTTTGATTACGCTCATGGTTTTCCAACAGAACGTAGTCACCAACTTTAAACTTTTTAACCTTGGCTTTAGTTTTATCAAATCTGTTCTTTTCGTAAGAACCGCTTGCCTCTATTTCTCGTGCCGATTGCTCTCTTATAGAATTTAAGTCGATTTCAGTCTCATCTGTTTCTAATGTCATGAGGTCTAGAGGTCTAGCAACCTTTCCTATTAAAAGCTCTAAGGGACTTGCTTTTGTTACCCTACTTATAGTACAATTAATAGCCAGTTGAATATCAGACAACGCATCTTGCCACGACCTATTCTTACTCGTCTCTACGGCTGTTAACATATTTTTGAGTGTAGACATAACTCGCTCTACCTGTCCATTTGCACGGCTACTACCAGTTGCAATGAGATGTAAATCAACATTATGGGCATTACAATAGTCTCTAAAGTCCTTTCCTGAGAAACATCTACCCTGATCAGAAATAACACGCTTAGGTGCGCCAAACAATGATACGTTGTGTTTTAATGCTTTAATCGCACTAGTTGCGTCAATATTTCGAGTGTGGTATAAAATCACGAATTTAGTGAATGCATCTATTGACACGAAAACGTATTCCTTCGTATCTTTCTTTCCGCTTAACTTTCCCGTTGCATCCATATGAATGGTATGCCATGGGATAGTAACTTTGGGGATGGGGTGCAATTCAGCTTGAACCTTGCCAGAGTTACCCTTTGCAACCCTACAAGTGATGCAATTTTCCACAAATTTCCTAACATATTTGTTCATATTTTGAAACCAAAAGTGACAGTAGATTTTTTCTAAGGTCTTTTCCCACCCCAAATGCATGATATTTTCATGTACGTGATTTATTATAGCCCACTGAAAAGCCCGAGGAACTATGGGCAACCAAAGACTCTTATTGTTCCTGTCAATTTTTCGATATAGCAACCCACGCCTAATTTCATACGTTTTAGCTATGTCACTGTCGAGTTCATTCGTTTGGAGTTTAGTAATGATAGATTTGATTTCTTCGTCTTTCTGCTGTTCGGCTTGTAACCATGTATCAGAAATTTCTGTTAAATTGATTCGTTTTTGTTCAACTTTAGCTATCTGTTCACGGGTTGGCAAAGGATTACGTGAAAAGAAATCTGCGTGGCTCATATGTTTGCCTTGTCGATATTCGATATCGAAATCGAATGATTGTAGAAAACACCACCACCTATGTACACGAGGAGTGAGATCGACTTTTGATTTAGATGCTTTGACCGCATTGCAGTCTGTAACTACCAAAAACTTTTTCCCCTGTAGATAATGACGAAAATGTTTGATAGCGTTGACGATCGCGAGTGTCTCTAGTTCGTAGGAATGGTAATTGGACTCAGCCATAGAGGTCCGGCGACTGTAATATTCTACGACATGTAATCTACCATCAACTTTTTGCATGAGTATGGCACCATAGCCTTCCGCGCTCGCGTCCGTGTGTAATTCTGTAGGGAGATCCGGGTCGAATATAGTAAGTACAGGTTTGCTGGTAAGAATATCTATTATTTCTTTACGAATTTTCTCAAGCTCAGGAGTCCAATAAATCTTTCCTTTGCCTGACGTAAGACCATAAAGTGGGGCTGCCTTTTGCGAGAACCCGGGGACGAATTGCCGGAAGTAAGAAGCTAAACCGATAAATTGACGTAGTTGAGTAACTGTTTGAGGTGGCTCCAGTTCAGTCAAAGCTCTTATTTTACGCGGGTTTGGTCTTATCTCTCCTGCAGACACCTCAAAGCCTAAAAATTCGACTCTCTGTTTTAGGAAAGCACATTTTTTGATATTTAGGGAGAATCCTGCAGCAGTCAAAGCCTTAATTACCACTTGTAACCGCTCAAGGCCTTCCTCAATAGTTCGCGATGGAATGATTACGTCATCTAGGTAAACAACAGCAAAGGACTCGGTTAGAGGGCCCAGGGCCTTATTAATAGCTCGTTGATAAATAGAAGGCGCGTTGCGTAACCCGAACGGCATAGATAAATACTCAAATTGACCTTCAGGTGTAACAAAAGCTGTACGCTCAATCGAGTCTTCTTGTACCGGTATCTGATGATATCCACTAGCCATATCCAAGGAGGTAAAGTAATTCGCTCCAACTAAGCGCTGAATTTGATCTGATATTAATGGCAGAGGATATCTATCAGGGACCGTGTTGTTGTTGAGTTCCCTGTAGTCGACACAAAGCCTATCACTGCCGTCTTTCTTTTTCACGAGTAACATAGGGCTGGCAAAAGGAGAACTACTTTCCCGTATTACACCGGCTTCTAAAAGCTCTTTAATTTGATTACGTACTACAGTTCTCTCATTCGGGCTTAACCGATAAGGCCTACGTTGGACCGTACGATTGGGATCTATCAATTTAATTTCCAATTTACCCGTAGTGACCCTACCAGTTGGCGTGCCTTCAACAAAATAACTGGAATTACTTTCGAGCAGCGAAATCAATTGTTCTCTTTCATGCCCCATTACATCGCTGTTTATATCCTCAAAGTTATTTACTTTGTGTCCTACATTACAGACCGATACCACTTTTGTTTTATTAACCACAAGTTTGTGCGCAAAAATCTCAACCGAAAAGCCCAACAAAAGCAGATCCCTACCTATCATAGTGTCATCAGTAATATGCACATCTGGTACCACATGAAACAACAATTCCACTGAATGACCTTGAATAGTTACTGTGGACAAAATTTGGAAATTGCAATTCATATTTCCGTTTAAACCTATCAACCTCACAGCATAATTCATTCGTTTGCCAGAGAGTCTACTGGCTACGCTTTCCCTTATTAAAGAGCATTCGGCACCAGAATCGAAACAAAATGAAAACTTCTCACCGGTTCCATCCATGAGTTGATCAGTGGCTGCTTTGATGGTGCAGATATCCACCCGCCGCTCGACCCGTGCATCGCTGGCCTTAGCGTCCTTACTAGGGCAGTGTGAAGCGATGTGACCTTGTTCACCACATTTGAAGCAGGTTGGAGTGATCTTCTTCTTGTTATCGTTGTCTCCTTTCGAAAGCTGGGTTGTAGATGTAGTTGAACTCTCGGAGCGTATGCTGGAGTTGGTGTCACGACTACTGTTCCCTCGACATTCACTAGATATATGCCCCAACTTTCCACAGTTGTAACATCGTCGAGAGCTATCAGTACGTGGCCTTTTTGCATCTAAAATCGAAGTTGGCTTGTCTTGGTTAGGAGGGCCTCTTTTTCTAAAAGTAAAAGCCATGAGCTCTTGCTGAAGTTTGTTGCGGTTTTCAATTTCAGTAGTAAATGCCACTCTTTGAAGTCGCGGTTCTATTTTCGCAGCATGAGCTAGTGTTACAGCGATCGCGATTTGTTCAGTTGTCAAAGACTTCCACCTTGCCAACAAGGCGCTCATAAATCGATTGGTGTAAGCGGACAAGCATTCACCTTCTTTAGGGTTTCCGTTGAATAGTCGCCATAAATTTGCGGCAGGAGTTTCCACAAAATCAAATCGGGCAAGAAATAGATCCTTCAACTGGGGCCACGTTATTCCAGGAAAACTAGCTTGTGCTAACCATGCTGCTGCACTTCCTTTGAGTGCTCTGCTTATAGTCATTATAAGGTTACCACCTGACAGGGGTTTTTCTTGCAAGCACAAGTCCACTGTTTCACACCATGCACGTGCGTCGCTATCCTGAATATCAGGATTAAATTCAGGCAACGAAACTTTTGATTCAGTGACACGTGGTTCTTGTATAGCACGTATTAGCTCTGCTAAATTCCGTTGTTGCATTTCAAAAAGAAATTTCCATCGATCGCACTCATTATTTAGAGAAAATGCTTCGTTCTGACCTGTAGACTGCTGTTGAGATGCACCAGGTAATCCCACTTCTGATAAAGAAGCGTCAGGAGCCTCAGCGGAACGTTTGTCATCATTCATTAACATGTCACGAGTATTGGCATCGTCACTTTCATTCTTATCACCCATAGTGATATAAGAATGTGTAATCGCGGAAATAAAAGCACGTACTACACGGTTACAAATCACAGATTTTATTCCAATTCACTTTAAATCAAAATAACATAGGATTGACACAATAAAAACGGATTAGGAGCCAATAGGTTAGAAAACGTGCACCACCGCCTGCAGCTGTCAACAGAATGACAGCTGCCGACCGGTCGACGCCATCTTGCTACCCTATTCGGGGACAACCTGCTCCTATTTTAATACTACCTACAACATTTTCATGACTGTCAATGTCAAGATAATTTCAAAGATACCCTGGATTTTAAAAGAATCAACAACCACAATATTTTGACGTTTAAGCAATCACACAAACAATTTGTTCTCAACTCTCAACAAGCAAACAAGATATCCTACAATTTAGCAACATTGATGATTAACAAATCGTAACATACCTACTTTGATAATTTACATCATGATTACGTTAAATTAAAATCGACCAAACAGCTAAATTACAAGCATTGGCAAGTAATTTAATGATGGGAACAAAAGTAGGTGCAATATTCGACAGCGCGCCGTCAAATAGGTATATTGAACTATTGATTTAAATTATTACAATAAAATAATACCTAATCATGTATTTAGATAATTATTTTAGAAATATCTTAAACATTTAATTTTCTTGAATATTTAGTATTATTCATTAGATAACTTTAAAAACAATATCAATATCAATAATGATAAAAGATTTCATTTGAAAATATAATGATTATATCGACGTTTACATTATAAGTTATCGACATGTTACACCCCTAACGGTATCTGACGTTTATTACCCAACCGGCCAGATAGTTTTGCGGATAGTATAAGATAACCTTCAGATACTACATTAATAAACAAATGAATATTTAAATACATATTTTGAGACAATCTTACAGAAATTGACCAATGCCTTCAGTACGTTTAGTAAGGCTAAGATGAAGGCATTAAATGATGGTATTATATAATAAACAGATGTATATAAATACCAGTGGCAAGATACATTTTTTGTCTTAGGCAATACTTTCTTCGTGAGCCCAAGAAAATTGTTATTAAAGCGGCGGGAATGGCCGAAGCTGATAAATAGTTAAAAGCAAATATAACGTACAAAATACAGAAATAAATAAATGGTCAGACCAGGATTCTAGTACGGGCAAAGTCAGTACAGACTAGGCTAGGCCGTGAATATAAAACTTTCTGTTCCTCAATATATGTGCTACACCTTCGACCTCGTCGTCACTTACCATCAGGTGCGACTGAAGTCAAACGTTGGTCAGTCTTGCATAAAAAAAAAAAAAAAATATTAGACACCACAGACTATTGCAACCACAGTTTAAAAAATAAAATAACATTTAAAATTATCACATAATTGATATTACTATTTGAACATAAACTTTAATATTTATTAGCACACTATAAAGCCTTAATAAAACTAGGTCGGGTTAATCTAAGCCTTTAATGGCGTCTTGGATTTTCTATCATAAAACGCGAATGTTGATGAAACTTGGCAATTACTTACGTTATTAATATAATATGTTGTCCCTTGAGGTGGATTAAGAAGGGGTTTTAATCCTTACGATGTATTATGGAACCTTACACAGGATGTATTTTTTTACATGATACGAAATATGTTTTTCTAATTCTATAAAAAACTTGCAATTGAATGCTTCTACTCTCGCTGAAATCAGACAAAATACTTTTTTTTTTTTGTAATTTATTTTAGTTTTAACAGCAGTATCTGGATATTATAACGGTTTATTAGGCTACTTAAATTAGTAATTTGAATGGAATGTTTGAATCATAACTTTGAATAACATTTTTTTTATGTGATTTATGCAAATTTGAAAAGTAATTTAGTTAAATTTACATTTAAAAGCTGTATTAATATTATAATATCCTTTACAAGTAGAAAAATACAAAAATAAAAGTATAAATTTAACCGGAAACCGGACTAATACCAATAAAGCCTAGTTTACCCTCTGGGTTGAAAGGTTAGATGGTAGTCGCTTTCGTAAAACTAGTGCCAACGCCAAATTCTGGGATTAGTTGCCAAGCGGACTCCAGCCATGAGCATGCAAAATGTCGGGACAACGCGAGATAGATGATAAAAACAGATATGACCTCCGAATGAGACCGTAAAATTACAAATATATTTTATATCCATTACATATCGGTTAAATATAATTCGAACAAAACGTGACCTGTCAGGGTTGTCACTGCGCCGAAACCAGACACGTAAATAACGGAGTCAGCATATGACCTAAATAATGAAGCATAAAATAAACATTGACTGTGTGCTTGAATATGTCGGGCCTTCCATGTGTTGGTTCAGAATAAGCTACGAATAAGAAAATTATCGGTAACCGGTAGGATTGAAAAATTATGTATTTTTATCAAACATGTATACATACACACATTCATCGGCGTGAAAAGAGGTTGCCGGCTTCGTAACTATACAGCCTAAATTTTATTCGGCCGGCAACCCCTTACTTCCCGGCCTTTGTAGTAATGTACTATATTTATAGTCTGCGTGGTTTCTGTGTAGTATACCTTGATCTTTGATAGCAAATAGTTGTAGTAGTGTCTCTTTTTAGAACGATATTTAATAAGAGGTACATATATTCGGTTCTACCTGCAATCGCAGTTTTTACTGCGATTATGATAAACAAATAAATAAATAAGATGTCCCACGGAATATTTATTTATTTATTATTTGCGCTTATCTCATTTCCTAAAGTTAAGTTTTACAAAATCGATTCAGTAGTTAAATCGGGAAATTATTTATTTGTGGATACGTCAAAACCATATAATATAGATTTGGTGCAGGGTTGTCAAAAATATGAAACTACGGTTTTTCAAACACATTTGTAGTGTGACTCTGACTATGAACGAACACAACAGCATAATATCATGAATCTTTCACGTTAGGGCCCCGTTTTTACGCTCGGATATAAAATCGGACGTAAAATTCTGGCCACGTTCCCGTCTCCCCGTAGAGTCAATCATTGTTTTATTAGTTACGTACTAGTAACTGCTGTGACACAACCCTAACGCGTTTCACTTGATACTGTCAAATTAAACATTTTGTATTTTTATGGCACTGTTAAAAAAAGTTCCGAGTCGATACAAATTATGAGGTTAGTTAACTAGTTTTTTTAAACATGGATTCCATTAATGATACGCCTATGTTGAAGATTGTAGCAAATCAAAATAAACACTATAAGAAGTAAGTTTGCTCTTAGAGCCATGTTGTTAATTCGGTAAACTTGCGTTTTGTAAAGTGGCAGCTAGACTTTATAGAAGAAGCGATCGCGACCTCAGGTCTGGCATAATATCGGAGAGTATGATCATCGAGTGGCAATGCGGACGACGCCGCTGGTTTTTTTTTTTTTATGACAGGCGGCAAACGAGCAGACGGATTGCCTGGTGTTAAGCAATTACCGTCGCCCATGGGCACCCGCAACACCAGGGGAGTCACAAGCGCGTTGCCGGCCTTTAAGGGGGGTTGGAGCTCTGGGAACCTTACTCACCATCAGGAACACAACACTACATATCTGAAAGGTAGCAGTGCTATTATGGCTGTGGTCTTCTGTAAGGAGAAGGTGGTGATGGTCAACGCTGTGCCCTACCTCTCATTGTTGGACGTAGTTTAAGGACATACCCGGGTCCATATCCGGGTTTTTAGTGGGTATTCTCCTACCCTCCTCTTGGCTAGTAAGAGGAGCAGCGAGGCGAGAGTCCCACACGACCCCTCACTACCATCATGGGCCTACCCCAGGCGGCCCGGGAGGGATGCGTAAACGTATTTTTCCAGCGACGAAAAAAAAAATTTGTTATTATACACGGGGTACACGCGTTTGAGATCAATACTTTCCTAGTATTAATAGAAATTTTATTTAAATTATATTTAAATTTCCTACTATTAATTAACAAAAATCAAGACTTTGTCATTTTGAGGCGATATTGATTGATTTGCGATTGAAGAAAATAAATTTAATAAAAATATTTTTTTGTATTTAAACTTTTGTGACATTGTAATTTCGTTTAGTTAAATTTGTTGTGTTTTTATTTTATAAGTTTAGTTTATAAGGTTTATTATATTGTAATTTATATTTGTTAAATAAAGCTTGTAATAAATAAATAAAAACTGGCAAAATAACTGGCAAAATAAAAAAAACTTAAAAGACCATTCTGTAACATTTGACCTCTTTGATAAGAAAATCATTTCTGTCACTTGAGTTTTCATAAGAGATTCCCGTGCCGTATTACTAAAATGGTTGTAAATGTCCCTCTGACAGTTTGATTTTTGCTATGACAAATTCCGGTCCTTATAAAATAAATAAATTAGTGAATTCTGGTGAATTGGTATATTTAACCCCGTTGGTCTCAAATGAGAAGCGACAAGGCTCTCAAGATAGCCAGCTCGATAGCAGCTGCAACTACTAAGCACTAAACAGCGATGCTATTTTTGAACCGACTGTACATTGACAGCTTAAGGTTGGTTTACATTAATAAACCAGCTGTGTATACTGGTAATTTGGAGTTAATTTGTGAACTACAAAGAGCGGGTTGCAGACGTATTGAGGGTTCTCTTGTTAGCAATTCTGAACACCGAACTATCGTGAGATACAACCATTATTCATTGTTACACCTAGATATTTTTCTAGCACGAACGATTTATTGTAAGTGATAGGCAAAATAAAAACATCGACAGTTCTGTTGTCGACAAGACCAAGTCAACCACTTCAACGTCAGACAAAGACAATACAGGGTAATAGAGTGCGTTAAAAATAGATAACAATAACAAAACTATGGATTTATTTATATTTTACATACAATATGGGAATTATACATTGCAAATTATAAAAGTGAATTGGATCAAAAGTGACGTTGATTTTTTTCAAGATCGGTGGCACGAGTTTTCATAAGAGAATGTGCACTAAGGAAATGTCGTTCCTGCTCGAAAAACATCTAGGTCGATTCATTTTATGGAAGCAACATTCGACTTGTAAAATGTGAGGTACTCGATTCTATACAATAGAACACGATAGTTTTTGTTTAAAATAACATAAATGCGTAACTCACGTTTTATAAGTCGAATATTGCTCGACATTATTTGCTCTGTAACGAGGAGCGTAATCATGAGCCGTTTCCGTTGGCTAACCGATGGAGACGTATGACCGGACCTGATGGGCGGGCGAGACTGGAACTCACCACTTTGGGATACATACAGCAAAGCTGTGAATTTCGAATTTAGTGAACCAACACTCCAATATTAAAGTTTGAGATTGCGGGTTCACCTTAAGATGCGGAACCCTAAATCCCTAAAGTTGGGAGACGATAGTTAAAGGCTCGTTAATGATGGAGGGCCGTTGAGAGTTCAAGTGTGCTTGTTTGTAAACATGCTAATGTGTTACTGACATATTGTTAATTATGTACTAAAGATACTTACATAATTGGGGAGTAAGAAACCAATAGCTGGTTTTAATTATTCTTTGTAGGTAGGGACTTTAAGTACGTAGGTAGGTACCTGCCTATCTATATACCTATACAGTAGGTAGGTAGATAGTAGTAGTAGATGCTTTTCAGAAATAGACCCTAGAGGCCCAGACTTGTCTGATTAGGCGTCACATCACATCACATCGGGGAGTGTCACCGGCGAGTGCGATGGTGATCCAGTGGCACTCCCCCAAACGGCAATGCGGACGTCGCCGCTGGGTTTTAGTGGGTATTCTCCTCTCCTCCTCTTGGCTAGCAAGAAGAGCAGCGAGGAGAGAGTCCCACATACCCCCTCACTACCATCATGGCCCTACCCCAGGCCCGGGGGGGATGCGCAAATGCATTTTCCCAGCGAAAAAAAAAAACGTCACATGTACCTACTGCGTAGAGCATATTTCTGGAGCATAATCTTTATAATGTCGGTTTAAAATGTCGAAAACAATAAATATTACAGGACACTTGACACAAATCGACTGAACTTCTTCCAATTTCGAATTCCAAGCTAAAGTCAAGGAAAACGCATCAGCAGATTGTAGTAACGACTTCCATTCGTAAACCTGACCCCACATCAGAATTCACGAAGGCATCGCGCAAATCGATATCCGTGACGGATAGCAGAAAACTGCGTGTCAGATGTGACGCGTGACCCAACAGGGCTCGGAGGGCACCTTACATTCACCAAGTTATCGATCATAGAGCCCAGTGTAACATGGTCCTTAGATCCAAGAGTTAGCTATGGTAGCTTTAGATCGCAGTCCTGTTTTGAGTTGAAATAAAACAAACGAATATTGAGTCATGGATTCTATCCATCATGAAGAGTACAGTGAAACAGGCGTATAGCAAAATGTCATTGCACAAATCTTGAGACTCGAGGATTACAAGCATCTTGAAGAAGCCATTAGGAAACTGTTCTTTGCTCCATAGATATGATATATGATATGGTGTAGTCTACCTTTCCAGAGCTACCTAGTATGTACCTATTAAACTTTATTTGTCTTTTAACTCTTCAGAATCAATAATTGTACAGTTAAGTCGTATTTGGAATGATTAACCTAAAAATTCTTGTACTCTGCTATGGGATTTTATGTACACATATTTTAATCCCAAAAATCGCATTGATCTCGACTGGAAAGTCTATAACACCCTCATACTCAAAACAGCAGCAATAGCATTTGTTTTAGTATTTCTAACAGGTCCAGTCATGTCCTTATTAGCTTTATATTAATGTTTACCTGTTTTGGCACATTGCCAATTGATATATTTGACTATGACCATTCGTTGATGACATCGTAACTCAGGAAACTATGCAGCATTCGAGATAAGTTAAACTGGTTACGTTCGTAATGTGTCTGGCAATCATTTGCAAGTTGCGAGACAGATCTTATCATCCGGGGAACCGAAATGGGCGCAAATATGACCCATCTGTTTCAAAAACCTCGTGTCTCAGTCTTCAAATGCAAAGAAAATTCTACCTTGGTTAAATTGTTATAAAGTACATATTCCAGCAAAACATGAATAATTTTGCGAGTTTTGGAGGATGATCAGATATGGTCCCTAGGGCGAATGACAAATAAG
This sequence comes from Grapholita molesta, assembly GCA_022674325.2. Classification (NCBI taxonomy): domain Eukaryota; kingdom Metazoa; phylum Arthropoda; class Insecta; order Lepidoptera; family Tortricidae; genus Grapholita; species Grapholita molesta. Next base: position 3,818,959 of record CP053121.2, on the reverse strand, counting down.
TTCGGCTAGATGGAATGTACAAGCAACTATTAGTAAATCAGGTTAATATATTCTATTTGCGCGCAGACCTGTGTATTTTGAGGTTAAATAGCGACCCCCATCCTCTAACCTCTGAGTAAAGGTTATCAGTAAGATCGGGTAAAAAAATATGTTAGCAATTTCGATCCTTGTGCCTCAGACATTCGTTCTCAAATGTATACATATTACAAGTGACTAATCAGCATAGCATATCTCAGAATGTAGAACATCAGACTGTCATAGGCAGACGTAGCCAGGGCATATACCCTTCTGACTGTAAAAAATCCAATAGCACGTTATAATGGAGTCCACTTTCGGATCTACTATACTATCCACTATTTTCACAATAACTGAATTAACCGACTATACCTTTTTTTTTTATGACATAGGCGGCAAACGAGCAGACAGATTGCCTGGTGCTTTAAGCAATTACCGTCGCCCATGGGCACCCATAACACCAGGGGAGTCACAAGCGCGTTGCCGGCCTTTAAGGGGGGTTGGAGCTCTGGGAACCTTACTCACCATCAGGAACACAACACTACATACCTGAAAGGTAGCAGTGCTATTATGGCTGTGGTCTTCTCTAAGGAGGAGCTACTTCCCCAGTTGGGCTGCCCCAGATTCAAGCGTGATGGTCATCGCTGTGCCCTACCTCTCATTGTTGGACGTAGTTTAAGGACATACCCGGGTCCAAAACCTTAGTACATTTTACCATATCATACATACTCGGTAAGAAAAGAAAAAATGACTTCAATAGTTTAAGAAAATGCTTACTTTAAAACATTAAAATTGACTCTAATTCATTAATATCAATGAGTTACTTTATGATTTCATCCTCGAAGTTCCAATATTTTTTTTATCAACCGTATGTCGTGAACAGGTGAGCCCTATAAGTCCTTGAATTAAGCTGAGAAGAACATCTGGCATTGTTTTTTTTAACAAATGCCGAGAGTGAGGGCATCTGGCCGAAATCTTTTTATGATAGAACTACGAAGGATTTCAAATATGAAATTTTACTGAACCACCGTGTATAATATTTTTCTTCCGTACACGGAACAATGGTGTTCCGGACATTTGGGAGGCGTACGCGGAGCCAGATCGAGCCAACGCGCAGAGGCCCTTTCGACAATTTAATGAAATGTAAGGGGTACGCTAAGCGGATGTTGCCCCTGTCCGTATCATGGGACGCCCACAGAGACAGCACCCGCCATGGTGTAAGGACTATTGAGTTATAATGGAATCTAGAATGTACTAGGCTATTGGGTGGAAAGGATAGACTAGCTACTGGGCTAGTGGATAAAAAACAAAAAAAAAATATATTATTAAAAAAATTGCCGATTGATGAACACAGGTTTGACCTAGTGGGACGTGACCCTGCCTATGAAGCCGATGGTCCTGGGTTCAAATCCTAGGGCATTTATTTGTGTGATGAGCACAAGTATTTGTTTCCAAGTCATGAGTGTTTAGTATGTATTTAATTGTTTGTATATTATATACATCGTTGATGGGTAGTACAACACAAGCCTTGTTGAGCTTAACGTGAGTCTATTTGTGTAAGTATATCCTGCAATATTTATTTATTTATAATACTGCAGCTCTTTGATTGTGACAGTTTTTACTCAGATTAAGTGCAGTACACAAGAAGGTTTCATGAAGACTATCGTAATATATTTAGCTACAGTACCGTCTTAAGTACGCGCAATAAACAATGAAAAAACAATAAACTTAGTTTTCGCGGTCGTTAAACGAGAACGACTTCTATGCTCTATTTTGTGTTTTATAATTGTAGATACTAGCAATATGTTTTTGTATATTCAAACAATATAACTCGGCATCCATTAATACACTTATAACACTAAAACGTCCCGTCCAGACAGCTTTTAACAGAGTATTCGAAGTGCTCTGGTTATTAGTACAAATCGGAGTGACAGACTCATTTCCATTATAATAATCGTCGTCCCTTTATTTTTAAACTAAAAGGGTTCGGAGACCGCCATTAGCCGTTGACAGTTCGAAAGTACGAGTTCTAAAAATCAACAATAATCTTGAAAGGTACGACGTTAAAGACGTTTATGTAACGTTGACGCAGCGAAAACGCTGTAAATTCATTTTTCCATACTAGGTATAAATGCGATAGTAACTCTGTTACCTCTTCACGCTGAAACCGCTGAATCAATTGGGATGTAATTTGGTATGGAGAGAGTTGGAGCTACGAGAAAGGACATAGGATAATTTTTATCCCGCAATCATACTCTAAAGACGGGTATGGCTGGCCAACGAAGTCGCGAGGAAAAGCTAGCAGTTTATAAATGCGAGAGTAACTATGTCTGTATATGATTGCCCTTTCACGCTTACCTCGATGAACGAATTTCGATGACGTTTAATATAACAGTTCGAGTCCCAGGAAAGGACAAATAATACATTTCGATACTAGTGAAAAAAAATTTTTTTTCGACGAGGGTGAAAGTTGGAGCCCGAGTGAAACGAGGGTGACAATCACCCGAGTCTTAAAGAAGTTTTTACACGATTATCGAACCAAGTTTTTCATAGCAAGTGCCTTAAAAAGTGAAATTTATTGCACTTTTTACGCACTAGTTAGGAAAAGATAGTTTTTATCTCTGACACATTAAGGAGTCGAAAACGAGGGTAGAAATATGTACGGAATCTATGTAGTCTCGGATAAAGGCTAGTACTATAAAGGGTGTCTTTACCTATGGAGCTTTAAATGGAGCGTTTGATTTTACTTACCTGAGCATATTTTATTTTACATATTTAAAAAAACACATTCATTCTTTATGTTATTATTATACAAGTTTAATGTTATTTTCAATGTACATAGTACAACACGAAATTCACAGTATTTTACTGTTATCTTTTCACTTTTAAGAAACGTCAAATGTGAAACAAGGTATAGCTCACATACCACGAAACAATTGCGATAATATTTTGATACACTGACTTCATGATTCAACTATGAAGTTTAATAAGTTATCTAAAATAAAATTAGATTAGTCTAGTGTGTAGAATCGAGCCTTCACAGAAATCTCCTTAGTCTTAGGCACGCTGTATGCGTGATATAGCTGTATCAAACACTGCAATTACTGTTTTTTAATGAAATGGTACTAACGAATTAGGTAGAATATGTATTTTTAAAAATCCATACAAGTATTATAAATGCGGAAGTGTGTCTGTTTGTTTGTCTGTCTTTGACGGCAAAACATCTCATTCCCACGGGAAGACTCAATATGTTACATTTTCCTCTAACCACGCGGGCGAAGCTGCGTGCAGCATCTAGTGCTTTTAACATAAAGTTAGAAACGTATCCTTCGCAAATAAATTATGTAAGTAATAATTTAAACCCATAAAAATATTCCAAGGCCACTTAATAGGTCTCAGGTACAGATTACTCAACCTAGGTCTAATAAAACTATAATTTATACGAGAATAAACTCCGGCGCACGTCGGCCAGTCTGCATTCCGATTGGCTGTGTCATTGGTGACGCGTACCTGCAACAAAGGATTTCTTGTTAGTTTTATATACCTACATAAAAATGTAAAAGTACAGGAAAAAAGGTATGAGAGATATATAAATAATATTAAAAGAAAAAAACACATTACGTTTACAAAACACAATCTGACTGCAACAATCACAAATCCCTCTATGTGTTAATTTTACCCGACGAAGATCTGAAAACCATAACAAGGAAATACTCCGAGGCTGGACTTCGTTTGCATAATTTCAATTATAACAACTCACAAAGAACTTTTGCGATTTGACTGAATATTCTAGGAGAAACGTTTTTTTGCTAGTCACTCCTTCGTCGATATTCATGTTGCATAAAGATTCAATTCGAGTTTGTTGAGTTGAGTGAGTTTGGACTCAAACTGCAATTGATGGATCGAAGAGACTTTATCCGTCTCTTTTTGACGTATAAATAAATAATAATAAATAATAAATATTTCGGGACAATCTTACACAAATCGACCTAGTCCTACGATAAGCTCAGTAAGGCTTGTGTTGTAGGTACTAGACGACGATATATATAATAGATAGATTCATATAAATACTTAAATACATAGAAAACACCCATGACTCAGGAACAAATATCTGTGCTCATCACACAAATAAATGCCCTGACTGGGAATCGAACCCAGGACCTTCGGCTTAATAAGCAGAGTCCCTACCCACTAGGCCAGACCGTTCGTATAGGTAAATCTAAATTCACTTAAAAACGAGGCGGACATATTTACTATGTTAAAATGATCATCGTTCATGATGACGTGTACCACGAAGGATAAGATAGAAAAATTTGACAAGTCTAAGCGGTACTCGGATAGCACAATTGGTAGTGCACTGGGCTAGTGATCCAGTGGTCGTGGGTTCGAGTCCCGCTTCGACTCAATTTTTTTCTATTTTTCTTTCGATTTAAATATCGAAGATATTCGCTAGCAGACGTTTCTGCATAATAAAAAATTAATCTTTACCTATTCTTAAAACTGATTTTAATGTTGCCCTCCTTTACTTATATGATTGCGTTGGCTGCGTTGCCATCAGATATATCGGAGTTGTGGAGGTGGTCACAAATATCTTAACAACGCCTCTATTTTCAAGGCGATAAAGTGCTTGATCAGATATTTATGACCACATCCACAGCTCCGATGTATCTGATTGCGACTGTAAAAGAGCATTAAGCTATTTTGGTGATACGAAAACAATATGATTTAAGAGCTTCTAAGTTTGTTGTATTAATTTTGGAATAAATACATCGTCTAAAGGTTTTTAAGATTTAGAAAGATATTTTAAATATATTTAACTCTTTTATACTAAAAAGTTTTTTTATATATCAGGAAAAGTTTAAATTCCCGTGTTTCTGTAAATTATAAACAGTAAATATTTTATTGAAGTTTTAAACTAATACTACCAGAATAGGATGACCTGACTTTATTCGGAATCAATGTTGTTCTTACAAATCTGTCCGTGATAGATCTCAAAAGACAGAGGGTGACGGAAATTTTAATTGAAATAAGCTCCTTTTGTTCCGATGTTAAAATATATTAACTACTTAAAGTTTTCGTATAATTGAATATTTTGCCTGTAATCTGCTTTGGAAAAGTTTTTGGCCTGTTTTATGATGGTGATATAATAATTAATCCAACAACAGCAATGATTTCGTTAATCGAACTTAGAGTCGGATTAGAAATGCAAACGAAACTGAAAATATTGTATTGGAATGTCAAATTCAAAGACAAGTGATTTTTCCCACGCATATTTTTTGAACACTAGTTGAGTGGGCCCCACGGTAAGCTTGAGAAGGCGTACCCACAGTACTCAGCCAATGAAATAAATAATATACAAATACTTAGAAAACACCCATGACTCAGGAACAAATCACACAATAAATGCCCTTACTAGGATTTCAACCCAGAACCGTTGGCTTCATAGGCAGGGTACCCACTAGACCAGACCTGTCATCGTGTTTATTTTGTGTGTCTAAAATCTGGGATGTGTGTAACCTAATTCTCCCTAACAAGCTATACGCGTCTGGGTACATCTATATAGAAATCAAACTTATGAACCTAGTTAATTCTATACAATCGAATAGATTCTCATGATATGGAAGGAAAGGTTTAACCAAAATACTTAAGTATATTTTTAGTAAGTAAAATGTGCTTTAGGCATCGAAAAAAAGTTAGGACTGAAAATTGATATGTCAAAACCTTGCCTTGTAGATCCAACATCTCACATCGCAGGTTATATAGACTTGTTTTTAGGCGACGAAATTTGAATATACATTTCATTAAATTGTCGAAAGGACCTCTGCGCGTTGGCTCGATCTAGCTCCGCGTACGCCGTACGCCTCCCAAATGTCCGGAACACCATTGTTCCGTGTACCGAAGAAATATACAAAATTTACAATACTACTATATTAAATCTAATAAAATTGTACCAAGGAAAAAACATAGTGAATAAAGTGGCATATTGTACAATATTTTATATTAAAATCGCGTAACTAACCACATTCTCGACTCTCGAACAAATTGCAAAACTCGCATTGTTTAGACATGACCTTAAAGTAAGAAATATTCTACGAAAAATGACTCAATGGCACTTAGATTTAAGGAAGAAAATAGAAATTTATATCAATGCACTTAGGGCTGTTTTTCAGTGTGTAACCGACTGAGGTGTGTTCGCAAAATGTTTCTTGAGCTATGCCACAATTACGCCGTACAGGGGTGGTATTTTGGCACCTTACCGACCAGACGGGTTAAACTCAAACCAGTATAACTGTGTTTACATTTCATAGCAGAAAAAGAAAAATACTATAAAAAAGTAGAGGTAAGCTTGAGGCACCATAGGTCATTCTTACAGCTATTTTTGGATTTAGTTGTAACCGTGCTGTTTTTGTTCGCCTTGTGTTTGTCTCGCTAATCAGCGAATATATTGTCATTATAACACTACTACCTTTCAGGTATGTAGTGTTGTGTTCCTGATGGTGAGTAAGGTTCCCAGAGCTCCAACCCCCCTTAAAGGCCAGCAACGCTTTTGTGACCCCTTGATGTGCCCATGGACGACGGTAATTGCTTACCATCAGGCAATCCCTCTGCTCGTTTGCCACCTTTGTCATAAAAAAAGAATATTGTTCACTGACTTGACTGATTTCACGCGTTAGAAAACTACATCAGAGTTTAAAGTCTTTCAAACATCTAATAACTAGAGGTAACTGCTGTCCTATTTTAAAAACGATTATGAAAACGTTATTCGCAACGAAAAAAAACGTTTGCATTATCGAGTAACGGACGCGGCCACAGTTACATTGGTTCGAAGAAGGTTTGTTTCGCACGAGCATTGTATCCAATGCGAACGTGTGACGCCGCGCCATACCGTGGTATTCGCTGTGAATTCCGTTATACAATTTGCATGCCACGATAACGAATCTTAAAACGGTTTGTATTTGAAAACGGTATACCGTTTTTTTAGGAAAAAGTCAAACAGAACCATATGTGATCGCTGAAACCGTAGAGGTTTTATCAATATACATAGTTATTTTATGACAAAAGTGGCAAACGAACAGACGGATTACCTGGCGGTAAGCGATAACCGTCGCCCATGGTGTCACAAACGCGTTGCCGTTTTTGATATCTATGACGGCACCAAAAGTCTTAATTAGATACAGTTATATATTAGTATTTGTTTTTATTTTTTATTTTTTGATAAATGATTCAATATTTATAAAACATTGAACTACCTTAAATCGCTCAAGATTTTAATATAATAAATATATTGCAATACGAGAAATGTCACAGAGTTTAATTTTAACGGAGAGGCTTTTAATATGATGAATTTTATTAATTCCGATATCATTCATGGAAATCGAGTCCGGGGCTCTTAAAAAAATTAAAAACTTAATGGAAGTAACATTTTAGATATTATACAGTGTGTATTTTTCATACGGGCGTATATTAGTGGCGTATAATGGTGGGCGTCCATTCATTTTGTTAAAAAAAATAGGTTATTATATTTTTCATACATGCTAATTAATCACGCAATGTATTGTATCTAAAATATATTATTAACATTGATACAAGGACAACACGCGACTTGAATTAATTTCATTGAATTACTTTCAACAATGCCCAAAGCCTATGGTAATGAATTCGAATCCCTGTAAGAGCATATTTGTGTGATGAGCGCATATTCCTCAGTTGTTTGAAATTTCACCTTCTAGGGTGATTCAAACTTTGTTGAAACTTATAAGGGACTACACGCGGACGAAAACGCGGGCCAAGGTTAGCGTAACCCAAGCTTTTTATTTAATACACTAAAGCTGCAGACCCAAAGCAAATCAACGCAAAAAAGCTCTTCAAACACCTGACCGTCACGGAGCTTTCATTTAGATCGCTCCTTGCTAACTACCCTGCAACCAGTAAATGCTGAGCTTCATATTAACACAACAACTATCACTAAAGAGATCATGATTAAACCATAAAACCACGGGAACCCTCGCATATGCCACGGGAATACCGAGCCAGGTGTATGCCGAAATAACCTAAATTAGAACGACGTAAGAACCCAGGGATTCTATTTAACATGTGTCGTTTAACTTCTAAAGCACTTGTACACGGGTATCGGCCGAACAGATGGCCTGAGATTTCTTTAACAACCGGATGTGGAATGCAGTACTGGCTGAATTTAGGTTTGAATTATAAATGCAGATCCAGCAGCTGGCATGTTAAGAAAATACTCATTTTTTTATGGAAGTGTCACATATTGGCACTTATACCTTGACCACTTTATACATGCATATTCCCTAGGGTACCTATTATATTTTTCCCAATGAGAACAAGATTTAAAACATTAAAATAAATAAATAAATATTACAGGACATAATTACACAAATTGACCAAGCCCCACGGTAAGCTCAAGAAGGCTTGTGTTGTGGGTACTCAGCCAATGATATAATTAATAGCCTTAAGTTTTGCTGCTCTTATACCCTGATCATCAGCCGAAAGACATTGGGGGAGGTCGGTCCTGTGCCCGCGTCCAACGATTCCCTGCGACGCTGACCGACGTCGATCCACCTAGTTGGGGGCCTTTCAGCACTACTTCTTCCGGTACTTGGTAGCCACTCAAGGACCTTTCTGACTCACCATAGGTTTTTGCAGCAATGTGGCCCTGCCTATCGCCGTAACCTAAAAACGGAATTCCGGAATAGAGCGTAAATAAATAAATAAAAAGCCTCTATTTCCATATCAACTAGTTTACGATTAAATTTCTTGTACTTATGTATTTCTTGTGCATTAGGTTGATATGAACCCCTCTTGAAATAGTGCATAACATAAATAAAATCTGTACCTATGACCTAATCTAGCATTATTGAATAGGTACAGTCACCGACTTTAATTGTTGAGCCACTTACGGTTCAAGCTATTTTCTTTTGTTTAGTAGTTACTCTATGAAATGCCCAATGTAAAGTGAACCCTAAATGGCTCAACAATTAAAGTCCCTGGCCGTACGAGAGAGCCAGATCTTACGACCGCTATCTAATATAAAATTAAAGCCTACTGGGAAACTATCCTGGGATTGAAGGAAACCTATATAATCATAATAATGTCTCGCTTGGAAATCTTCTGAGACACAGAACGACGACAGGTTTGGCCTAGTGGGTACCTTTATAGGCAGAAGCCAATGGTCCTGGGTTGAAATCCCAGTAAAGAACACCCCGGAAAGTGGCGATCGAATGTATGAAACAAACGCGTTGCTACGCACACAGTCTAAGCTCGTGTAGGTGAGCGCGTACCATGCCTGTGTGAGTGAGATAAGACACGCTAGGGTTGCCGCTATTTTGCGTAATGCGTTTGCGAATCGGGAACGCAACTCTTTATTATACTGTGGTAAAGGCATTTATTTGTGCGATGAGCAAAGGTATATGTTCCTGGTACATAGGTGTTTTCTATATATTTAAGTATTTATACTCGGTGAAATTTAATCGGTAATCAGGTACCATTTTTTCTAGTTCAGTAATAAATGGCGATCATATATATGTAGCACTTACACGGAAATAAGTTTTTTTTATCATACCTAATGAGGTGAAATTATTTAATTGAAAATTATTGTCACCCTACTAGCGGTGTAGTATAAAACCTCTTTCGCAAACAAGTCATAGCTATAAAAAACTAAAAAAACAAAATAGAAATAAGCTGTCAATTTGTCAACGCGATGGCACTTGACGTACACTAATTCCCTTTAATAAAATTAAGTAGGGTGTCCATGTATCCAGTGGTCATTCGTTTTAACGATTTCATTAACAGTTAGTTAGTAACATTAATTAGGTAGTGAAGTAAATTCCATGAGATCTCCCGCATTGAATTCTATTTAGGTTATTAATTAATATTTTTTCAACTCCTCATTACCGATAAAATTTCACTGATAAGGATTGACTGAGTAGAACAAGACAAGCCTTCTTGAGCTTTTATTTAAAAAAAAAAATATTCCGAGACAATTTTACACAAATCGACCTAGTCCTAACGGTAAGCTCAGTAAGACTTTTGTTGTAGGTACTAGACGACGACATATATAATAGATAGATACATATAAATACTTAAATACATAGAAAACACCCATGACACAGGAACAAATATCTGTGCTCATCACACAAATAAATGCCTCGACTCGGAATCGAACCCAGGACCATCGGCTTCAAAGGCAGGGTCACTACCCACTAGGCCAGACCGGTCGTCGAAACCTTACCGCGAGACTCGGTCAATTTGTGCTAGAATGTCCTGTAATACCTCCTCCTTACAGAAGACCACAGCCATAATAGCACTGCTACCTTTCAGGTATGTAGTGTTGTGTTCCTGATGGTGAATAAGGTTCCCAGAGCTCCAACCCACTTATAGGTCGGCAACGCGCTTGTGACTCCCTTGGTGTTGCGAGTGCCCATTAGCGACGGTAATTGCTTACCATCAGGCAATCCGTCTGCTCGTTTGCCACCTTTGTCATAAAAAAAAAAACATTCACCCTTCGCCAAACTCCCATAGCAATATTCATTAATATCCTCACTGCCATTACATTAAACGCACAAACTAGATATAGAGCGTCGTTTAGGCCGGTAACATGACAGGACAATAAAACCTTTTTGTGCCTTCGTCTGATGCATGGCCGTAAAAAGTGGCCCACATGTTTACAGTGCTGACTCATTGGACAGTCTTGACTTATGACCTCGTATTACGACGCTTGCAAAGGAATTTCGAACCTGTCTCAATAGGAATAAGGCAGGGAGTTGATGTGTCCGATGGGACGCGATAATACGCGAAGTTATGCCTGGATTCCGGGGTTATGGATGAACTGGGGGGCTGTTCTAATAGATTACAAGCAAGTCAAGGTTATAATAGGACCAGTATAAGATTCCTCTTCAGTGTTGTCGTGCCTATGTCCGGATTTTATACGTATCGATTAACGACGATTTTTCTTTTTCACTGATGCCTGTATATTTTTCCACTTTGAGGTGTGCAATAAAAATCAGTTGTATATTAAAACCTCTTGTTAATGTTATACAATCTTTTTTATGACATAGGCGGCAAACGAGCAGACGGATTGCCTGCTGGTAAGCAATTACCGTCGCCCATGGGCACCCGCAACACCAGGGGAGTCACAAGCGCGATGCCGGCCTTTAAGGGGGGTTGGAGCTCTGGCAACCCTACTCACCATCAGGAACAAAACACTACATACCTGAAAGGTAGCAGTGGTATTATGGCTGTGGTCTTCTGTAAGGAGGAGGTACTTCCCCAGTTGGGCTGCCCCAAATTCAAGCGTGATTGTCATCGCTGTGCCCTAACTCTGTCTTGGCCAAAAGTATTGAGCACCCATGATTTTTATATGAAAACTCGCTATTTTAGTGTCGTATTTACATCTCTTCTGATGACATTATATACAAATGATGAGGTAGTGGTCGTTGCGGTGACTGGTGATTGTAGGTATAGAAAATTTGCATAAATCACTTCGTTGTAGATCCGAATTTTTTGGTGCCTTTTGTTTTCTTATTTAATACTTTCTTTTAAGTATAATTAACTGATGTTCTCTTGTAGTGTATATTTGTTTAACTGCATTTCGTAAGAGATGGTTTTTAAAATTTTATACCTCCTAGATTTTAACTTTTCGTAAGCATGTTGTCTTCAAAATTCGCAAACTATTTTTATCACTATTTGGACTTTAACTTATTAGTAAAAGTCAGACGTAAAAGCATCATCACATTTATCTGATCTGTACCACCCAAAAACGTTACAAACAACCATTAAGAATACATGACTCATACAAAATATTATGGAGATATACGAGTATGTAGGTTTTGCGATATCTCTCAGTATATCGACTAACGTCTACCTTTATAATAATCTGCGTTAAAAATGGGTAACATCAGAAGCAGAAATAGCTAAACGGGCGAAATTATCAAAATACGTCAGTAAGCGATCAATTTAGTTATTTATACTGTTTACGCTATTCGCACCACGTCGTTCGTTTGTTTATTTGTCTCTTTATCGCTCCTATTTGCAAGAGCGATAGAGATTTCCAATTTTTGATTTCCCGGTTATCCTAGTCTATTCAACATTCCTCCTTATACTGGTTAGTTGTGGCGGTGAGGAAAGTTTTGTCGAACATTCTGGAGGCAATTAGGTGCGGTTGATTCAACCTCTGAATTCCAACGGAAGGATCTTTTTATCGTGTTTCTTTCTTGAGTGAGCCTATGAAATACGTGTACCAACGCTTTGAGTTAAATAATAACCATTGCTGGTTGATTTAATGTAAGTATTCGGTTTGCACTGGTTGAAACTATGTGCTTTAGAGCACTTTAATAGGTATTTCACGTAATTTCTATTATTCTAAATTCTAAAATTGTGGTAGGATATGTATACTGTAGGCAGGTTCGAAAACTGTTGAACTGGGGGAAAGTAAGTAAGTAAAGCCGGCGGTAATCGTCTTGTATGGAAGTACCTCTCAGTGGTGGCTATGTCATAATAGTACATTACTGCAGCCGCCGGGAAAAAGGGGGTTGAAGGCTGAGTTGTATATACGGATAGTATACGAAGCCTTCAAGACCCTTTCACGGCTAGGCATGTATAGTGCTTTTCTCAAACTAATGCAATGAAATAAATAAAAAAATACCACTGAACAAAACAGCTTCACGACATAAGTTTTTTAATTTTCCCTCCAATCCCGCTTTGTAGTATTTTTGCCTTCGATGTAATAATTAATGACTATCATAAATAGTCTGTCTATAATTACTATAATTATACAACATTTAGAAAAACCACCAAAAAAGAATGCACTTACCTTTTAAATGATGGCGCTACGGCATCTGCCTTTGGCGGTACACAATAACAAAATATAGATAAATAAAACCGGGCCCGGTTAGATAATTCAATTTTTATACACCCGTAACACTATATCTAAGTCACAAAAGCATTGAATTACACCATTTACCACTATTTAGTCTTAATAAACAGAGTTTTACACGCCGAGAAACTTTTCCATTCCGCCATTATTAAAACAAGTAAAAGTGTCCTGTGATTGGTTGACTCAAAAATGCGTTCAAAAACGCGCATGCGTGGAGTAGTGTTTGGTGTTGCCAATACAATTTTAAAATTGAGAGCATGAATAATAAATATAATAATGTAATAACCTGATGATATGAATATTCATTTACATGATAAATAAAATAAATCTCTTCATACCATTTCGTCTGAAATAAGTGAGATTATTTTTTAGCCCGCTAATCATTTAGTCACTAAAAATGATAAAAAAATATAATTCAGCTGTTTGAACAGGCTTCATGAACACAGACGCCAGGTATACATAAAAATTAAAAAAAAATTACTTCCCGGCCTAGGCCTTCAATTTTATATGAAATTCGTTACCTGTCCTTTGGAGTCGATCCGCCCTAAACGTGATACTTCGAAGCCTATTATGACGCACGTAACGAAGACATTTCATTGCATGTTTGAGAAAACATATTTATGTGGTAGTCCACATGGAAAGGTACCTTATGGCGCTTGGCGCTTACGCTATTGTTAATGACGCTTCAATACTAATGTGAAAGTTTGCAACGTAAGCGCCAAGCGCCATAAGGTATTATTCCACGTGGACTACCACTTATAATAGTTTATACAAGTATTGATTGCTATATCATTACTATAGCTACACTGCCTACACTGGTAGCAGTCAAAGTGGTATAATATATCGTACACATCCGTACTACTATACAAAGAAGACCAGAACATAGCATTATTTTCTATAGCTCATACCATACATAGCAATGCCTCAAGACGAAAGTCTTCAATCAATGTGTGTTACCAGTGATGAGTTACGGCTCCGAAACGTGGTCTTTCAGTATCCATCTCAAAACTGAAAGTCGCTCAACTAGCTATGGAGAGGTCTATGCTCGGAGTTTCAAGCAGGAGTCAGGATATCCCCTAGCCTAGAGGCCTATGTTCAGCAGTGGATGTCTTATGGTTGAGACGGGGATGATGCTATGTCCCATTGAGGAGCAAAGGACTCCCCTTGCTTCACACGTCCTGGTTTAACGCATGCTCCCAACAATCCCTACAAAATCCTACCAGGTCGTCCCGCCATATTTTAAGTCTGCCTCTGTCCCGGCCAACACGTCCGTTCCATCCAGTGCTTAAATGCATTTAAAAAAATCTAACGAATCAAGTTTATTTTTTCGGATTCGCCAGCGCCACCGTCTGGCTGATGAGAACGGTGTGAATCAGCCTTTAGACAACAAAAATCCACCGATATCAATTAAATTCCCCCGGTGTAAATGTGGAATGTAAATCTATCACCTGCTTTAACACCGTATTTTACAGAACTATCTTATTTAAAAACACGCTGTTAGGAACTTAGAAAAAGGCCACTGGTTTGGGTGAAAACAAAATGTAATAATAAAAACGTCAATCAAAAGTAAAAAAGACAAATATCTTATAAAAACATAGACAATAAAACGTAAAAAGGTAAATTGCTCAAAAAAGATGTGCAATCTTGCACATTCTCCCCTTTTTTATTGAGAGACGAGGACTTTCGCGAGCTTTTTAAGAGGTCTACGTAGAACTCCGGCGACTGTGGCGACATCTGCCACTCGGACCACTCCATCTCTGCCTGGATACACAGCGGTGACGCGCCCTTTAGGCCAGGAACCTCTCGGCAGGTTGGAGTCGCATACAATCACTACATCGCCGACTGCGTTGGTGGGTGGGGAGCCTCCTCCTGTTCTCAGTGATAAGTAGGGCAGGTATTCTTTAACCCAGCGTTGCCAGAAGTGGTCGGCAAGCCTTACTGCTCTGCGCCACTTGTTTCTGCTCAGAAGATCGGATTCAGTCAGGGTAGCGGGAATAGGGCGCCCGGGCGGCGATGAAAGTAGAAAATGGGCTGGTGTCAGCGCCTCGTCGGCATCAGAATCAAGAGAGACGTGCGTTAGCGGTCTCATATTAACCAGAGCTTCCGCCTCCGCTAAAAGCGTACTTAAAACCTCATCTGAGGGAGCCTGTTCTCTAAGGGTCACTTTTAGGGCTTCTCTGACACTTCGAACTAACCGCTCCCACGCTTCGCCCATAAAAGGTGCTGCTGGAGGAATAAAACGCCAATTTACCGATTCATTGGCAGCATAATCTTCAACGGAATCGCCGTAAAGAGCTCGCAGCTCTCTGTTCGCCCCAACAAAGGTTGTTCCATTGTCTGACCAGATCTCCAGAGGTGTTCCTCGACGAGCAATAAAGCGACGTAGACACATTATAGCCGCGTCTGTCGTCAGGCTATGCACCACCTCAAGGTGTACTGCGCGAATGACAAGGCACGTAAATAGGGCAACGTAGCGTTTCTCCCTTCTTCGACCAATTGAAACAATCATGGGGCCGAAGTAGTCAAGGCCGACGTAGGAGAATGGCCGTTGATGATGATTTAAACGAGACTCCGGTAAATTTCCCGTCGGTGGTTGGAAGGTTCTGGCGCGGCGAAGTTTGCAGTACTGGCAGTCATGGGCCGCTGACCGAACAGCATTTCTGAGGCCTACAATCCAAAATGTTTGATGTATCTCGTTAAGGACTTGTTGTTTGTTTGCATGTCCAGCCTTTTGGTGATATCTAGCTATCAGTAACCGTACCGCCGGATGTTTCCCGTCCAAGATCAGAGGTCGCTTAACTTCATCAGGTACGCCAGTTGCTGCGACTATTCGACTAGACATACGGAGTTCGTTATTGTCATCTATAAAAGGAGATAGTTTGAAAAGACGGCTACTTCGTGGTAATGGCTCCCGGGCTTTTATCCGTAGGATGTCTTCTTTGAACGAATCAAGTTGGCTTTGACGTAAAACATGGCTTTCGGCTAACCGTATATCAGTCGCAGTTATTCTTGACGGATTATTTGGGGGATTAGGGATACCAGGAGAGGATGTGCAAGTTGGATAGAAGGTACATAAGTAACCTTCGAGACGGGGAAGGTTAAAATTCGCGTCTCGTCTAATCTTACTACGCAATCGCAAAAGTGATATGAATTTATGCGCCTTTGCCGTTGCTCGCACCATTCTCAACCATGAGCTAAAGCGATTTGGATTCGCAGAGACTGGTGCGGGCAAATCAGTTTCAGTGATTTGATGAACCATATGTTTAAACTCTTCGCGGCCTAATCCGCTGACGTCAACTTGGGGTTCAGCGGGCCAGTCCGAGGAAAGAAGAAAAGCTGGTCCAGAGATCCAGCGAGATTCTGGAGAGAGCACAGAGCGTTTGACACGCGTGGCATCATCTGCTACGTTTAGGTCGCTCGGTACCCAACGCCACTCATTAATATTTGTAAGTTCCAGTATCTCGCCAACTCGATGGGACACAAAGGGTTTAAGAGTTCGAGCATCACTACGAAGCCAACCTAGAGCAGTCATTGAATCGCACCAGAAAACACGCCTCAGAGGCTTCAGTCGGTGGGCTTCGCATATTGACGCCGCGAGACGTGCAGCCATAAGAGTACCTTGAAGCTCTAGACGTGGAATAGACACGGGCCTGAGAGGTGACACGCGGACTTTGCTGCAGATGAGAGAAAGACGTACATCACCACTCGTATACAGAAAGCGCCAATAGGCCACTGCAGCAAAGGCCGATTCACTTGCATCCGAAAACAGATGCAATTCGCAACCTACTACCTCGAGATCACTTAAGTTATAGCGGCGTGGTATTCGTAGATTAGAAACGGAGATAAGGTCTTGAAACCATAACTTCCACGGGGCGCTGTCACATTGAGAGAGCTCTTGATCCCAGTCCAAACCCTTGCGCCATGCGTCTTGAAACATAATGCGGCCACGTACGACAATTGGTGCAAGGATTCCAAGAGGATCATAAATTCGCATAACGTGGGCCAGCACCTCCCGCTTTGTAAGCTTTTCTGGCAACTTAGCATCTTTTTTCACACCTGTATTAAAACCAATTAGATCATTAGCAGGTTGCCAGATAAGACCTAGAGTGCGAACGGGTGTGGCCAGGCGACCTAACTCAATGTCAGCTTGAGGCACCTCGAGTAAAGATTCTTTAGGCAACAGTGAGAGCGCGCTAGGATCATTTGACGTCCAAGTGCGCATCTCAAACCCAGCTTGAGCATGCACGGTATAAATGTCGGCAGCTAGCTTGGCAGCTTTGCTGACGTCATCTAAGCTAGTTATGCAATCGTCCATGTAATGGTCGTCGATGATTACTCGAGCCGCATCAGGGTAAGTGTTCTGCCATTCTAACGCATTTTTATTTTTTATTTGAATTGCAGAAAACGGACTGGACGAGGCGCCAAAAATCATAGACGACATGCGGTATGTTCTTATCGGTTCACCGGGGGTATCTCGCCATAGAAATCGTTGCGCATCTCTATCTTTATCTATAATTTTTATTTGCGGAAACATTTCCCGAATGTCGGCATTTAAAGCGACTACACCCTCACGGAATCGCATAAGAATACCTAGTAAAGGCTGCAAAAGATCAGGACCTGTCAGTAACAAGGAGTTTAATGACACTCCGTGTGACTTGGCAGCCGCGTCATGTACAGTTCGCAATTTATCAGGTTTATTCGGATTTATTACTCCAAAGTGAGGAAGATACCAAACGGGACGTCCAGCCGCAGGACGTGATGAGCAGGGTTCAGCGTAACCTTTGGACAACATGTCATGTATATTTCTACGATAGCGCTCGGCATAACAAGGATCTTTCGCCATTTTTCTTTCTAAGCTGAGAAATCTAGACATTGCTAACTTAAAACTGTCAGGAATATCTAAATTGTCAGCTTTCCATAACAAACCTACCTCAAAACGACCTCCCGGCAGACGGTTAGCCGTGCACTCCAATACTTGTACGGCGCGTTCATCGTCGGCGTTGCGGGCCTCTTTTTTTAAAATACCAATGGAATCGATCTTATATTGCTCCCTGATTAGTCTTTCTAGCACGGAACGATCGCTTTCAAAGTCGGGTTCGATTATTGAGGTATGATTGACAACGTCAACCCGTCGAGTCTTACTGCAACCGAAACCAAACAAAACCCAGCCAAGGGCTGTCAAAATAGCTGCAGGCTGTGTCTTGGTTCCTTTGCGGGAGTCTGACGCAAACGATAAATGCCAGTTATCAAGTCCTATAATCACCATGGGCTTAACATCTCCGTAACAGAATTTACTAGCTATATCTGCCAGCATATTTACGCACGCTGTCATGATGCGCACACTGTCGTGCAGCGCCTAAACCGCTGATGGATCTAGCATTTTTTATAGAGTGTACTTGGTTGGAATGACGACCCTGAATATTAAAATCGACGTACTGAACGTTAACATCCTTGCCCAGGCCGACTACGCAGTCCAGACGAATTTTCTTCTCGGGAGCTTTAGCCCCAATACGAGCCGAAATCTCAGAATCCAGAAACGTTCCCGTAGACCCGTCATCCAATAACGCGTAAGTTTCAACAGCACCAGAGGGCCCTGACACGGTTACGGCAACTATTTTTAACAACGGTCGAACGGAAGACTCTTTGGACGAGGATGAGGTCGCATGCGTCAATATTTCATGTTCCGAGTCGTCGGACGGCGGCTCCGCAGCGGGCGCCACGGGTGCGGCGCGGGCGGCGGGCGCGGCGGCGTAGGACGTCGAGGGCAGCTGCTCGTCGTCGTCGTCGTCGTCCACGTCGACGTGCGCGGCCACGGCGCGCTCCAACTTGGACCCGTGTAGCAAGGCGTGATGACGCATATCACAACCCTCTACGCTGCATACTTTTTTCATGCATGAAATTTTATTTTTATGAAAACCTTTTGTTAGACATCTGTGACACATCTTATTTTTCTTGACAAATTGCCACCTATCATTTATTGACAACTTGATGAAGTTGTCACAATCAAATAAATTATGATTTTGATTGCATAATAAACAATTACTGTCAGAATTATTCGACGAGTTCATGGGTGTAGGAATGACATCGTTTTTTTCTGCAAGAATATTAACTTTGTCCCTATTATGAACTGGCCGAGTAACCATGGCCGGCGCGTGGTCAAACCCGCCACCAAATCTGCATTGCAGGTCCACTTCGCGTGAGAGGAAATCCGCGAACATTTCAATTTTTGAGATGTCGCTATTGCATGAATGAGCATAATCCAGCCACCTTGGCCGTAGCAACGATGGCAGTTTGCCCCACAGCGCTTGAAATAGCTCGGGCGAACGCAAATGGTCGGGCTTATTTAACATGCGGATTACCTCTACGCAGTTTCTAACGCGACTTGCGAAAACAATTAGATCTCTACCGTCATAGCTCACCTTAGGTAGAGCGCGCACCGCCGCCACTTCATGCATGACGACGAGCTCGGGCCGGCCGAAGCGCGCGTCGAGCGCCGCCAGCACCGCGCCGGGGTCGCGCGCCGCGGCCAGCAGCCCCGCCACGGCCTCGCGCGCCGCCCCGCGGAGGGCGCGGGACAACCTAGCTAAGTTTTCGGTAGGAGAGAAACTATCTGCTTTGTGTTCGTATACTCTTTTTAATCCCAACCAATCTAAATATGACTTGCCGTCGAAGGTCGGTAAATCCATTTTGGTTTGGTTAACTTTATTTATTAATTTGTCTAGCGAATATATTAAACGGCTTACTCCTCCGTCTTCAGGGCGATTAAGCTCGGGAGAGATTTCTATTGGCGCGGCACCCGCGCCTTGCGGCTCTCTCGGTCCCACTAGCTCACGCTGGACCGCAAAATCGTCATACCTGAAAGGTGTGTTAGCGTTTATTATACGTTGCCCATTTGGATTAGGAATTGTGGTATTTACCCAGTCCTGAATACTCGCGCAACTGCGCGTGCCGTGACTTCTACGCTGACTAGTACCTGCCTCAATTGCAGCAAGATTTGCTTGCAATTCGAGCTCGGCGACATGGCGCTCGCGCTCCGCTTGACGCTCCGCCGCGCGTTCGGCGGCTTGTCGCTCCAGTGCCGCACGCTCAGACGCTTGGCGATCGCGTTCCGCTTCAATGTCAGCTAGCCGGCGCGCATGTTGCGCCTTCGCTTCCAGTTGGCGCGCCACGATGGTGGCGGACGAGCGCGACGAGGCGCCGCTGGCCGCGCGGGAAGGCGCCGGCGTCGCGCCGCGCAGGCCTGGGCCCGCGGCTTGCTGCGCGGGCGGAGCACTATCGCGAACGACTGCCTCACCGTCTCCCTTATGAGCCTCATCCATTTTCACACTTTTGGAGCGAGTTATCATTTCAGAGCAACTTATTTCTCGGTAGAAGAACCAATTTTGTTAGGAACTTAGAAAAAGGCCACTGGTTTGGGTGAAAACAAAATGTAATAATAAAAACGTCAATCAAAAGTAAAAAAGACAAATATCTTATAAAAACATAGACAATAAAACGTAAAAAGGTAAATTGCTCAAAAAAGATGTGCAATCTTGCACACACGCCTTAGCTTTTAAAGCGTAAGGCCCATATTTGAATCATCACGATCGGAAATTAAGATGTTGTAGAAGTGGATAATGGAAATAAAACTACGAATGTTTGCGTGTTTAAGTGGGCGCGTTAATTAACAAGCTGTATTAAACCTTAATGACTGAGCTTTATAATTAAAAATTCTTCGTATTTTTTTATTTTTTTGTATTATGATTTTTCTTATGAAAACAATATAGAGAATTGAATATTTTGTAAGTTCCTATCCAAGTTATATATGTGTCAATGTTTGTGAAGGTGTTTGGATGTTTGTTACTTAATAACGCAAATACGGCTGAATGGATTAACATGAAACTTGGCGTACAGAGGCTCAAGTGTAAGTTTCTTTTGACATAAAAAAAAAACGTCACGAACGCGTAAGCGGTACTAATGTTATTTATATATGTGTAACTCTAACGCGATGGTAAAGTAATATTACGTCGAAACGATAGATAAGAGACTTGGTCTGTATTCACTCAATTTGCTGTTTAACTTGCTATCAATATAAAACAAAACTTTAATTTCAAAATCTATCTATCATTAATCATGACATGATATGTTGGTTGTTGTGTGCGTGACTTCAACTCTCGTGAAACTACATATAACAGAGGCTATACAAGTAAAATAAAGATATTATGTAAATTAGCAACATTAAAAACAGGCTACTCAAACTAAATTGCTCAGCCGAAGATTGGGAGAAGAAAAGAAGAGAGCGGGCAGTTGCTAGCATATATGTTACACAATATATTCGGAAATATAGCTAATGGCACTGCCGACCCGACTCCTCAATATAAAATTATCTACAACTGACACTCCCCAATAGCGGTCGGTTCACGGACCCCTGTGATAAGGATTCAATAACCCCGATATGCACTATCGGTTTATGCAAATACTTTTCAATGATTCGAAAAGGGCTTATGTTGTTACTTGGGCCGTTTTATTAACTTTTTGTCGTGTGATTTTTACACATAATCACCGGATTCTTCGATACTGATGTGAAAAAAAATGCCTCAAGTTTTAAGGTATATTTATATGACGATAATGGCACGGAAGTAATAAGAACCGTAAATTAAAAATAAATTCAAATAAAACAAAAAAGGCGAGTACCCAACTTAATAATATAAGTCTTCTAAGTAGGCATTTCTTTGGGTAATTTAAAGTGTTTTTTAGGTTTCTGTAACTTCATATTCGTCTTTTTTTTATTTATTTTTTTATGACATAGGCGGCAAACGAGCAGACGGATTGCCTTTGTCAAGAATTCTGTCTATAATAGGATAGTGGCAGCATGTACTAACCTGCTAAATACAATATTTAGACCGACTTCGAATATTTATAATTTTAGTAATATTTAAATTGGTAGGTAGACATAAACGGGATTTAACCGCGTATATATAATTTTTAAAATTACCTCGGACGTGATGTGAACTTTAGCCAGTTTTAATCCGAGACCACGAGGACAACGTCGTCCCCGAAACGTCGGAGGTATTTTTTAAAGTGGTGTTGAGATCAGTTGTACATAATAGACCCCCTTGGACCTCCACATGTACCGGTTGGAAGCAACCGCATCCAGCGTCTTCCGGCGACCTTAATCAGGTCGTCTGTTCATCTTGTGGATGGAAGTCCTACGCTGCGCTTGCTAGTCCTATGTTTAGTAGTGGACGTCTTATGGCTGAGATGATGAGATCAGTTTGATCTGACGATTTGTATATTCTAGTGGACATGTGGGATAATTAGGTATGACGATATAAAGAGCCTTCTGACTCCGGCGCCAGACGAGATCGCAACTAGATCGCCAATTATAAGACAACGTCGTAAACTAATGCAACAAGTGCATATTAAAACTGAGCTGTTACTGCATTTTTCTCCTGATGCGGCTGCAACAGCTGCACTGTATCGAGTTAAGTGGATCAATTACTTATTGAACAGATTTGAATTATTTCCTTTTGAAGTCACAAATAGGTCGATTCGTACTTCCTAGACGTACCTGAGAAAGTCATACTTGATAATTTAAACTATTGTTTAACTCAGAGCTTCCCAATTTTTTTTTTGATACGACGCCCTTGGGCATCCGTCATTTATTTGCGACGCCCTACTCTAGCCTAAAACTAACTACCACACTCTGGGTACTCCCCACCCAGAGGAGGGTTCTGGTAGTTTGCTTTCCTCTCGAAACCATGAAAGTTACGGGGATTATACGTGCTGCATTTTGCAAGATTTTCCCTAGATCATGGTATCATTAACATGAAGCAGTAATAAATATTTCACTAAATATTTGTCTTTAAATATACGACGAAATTCTTTGAAGAACTTGTCAAAAAGCTGTTGTGCTAATGCTGAGCTCTAGCGGCAGAACAATGGAGTAATACTCTCCAATCACTAAGGCAAATAGATTCTTATTCCGATACCCCCAAGGTTTAAGTTTGAATAATCCATTCGCAATCAGAAATTGCAAGAGCTATAGGTATTCCTAAAGGCGTACGCGCCTGCCGTTTTTGATGGACACGAAAGCGCTCTTAAGTCCCGGAGATACGGGTGAAAATATATTGGCAAATCGTTTGACATACTTATTATTGTTTATTGAAAATTCATAGGATACGGTGCGGCAAGTAATCAAACTCAGTTAATCGATAACCACAGACTAAATTAGATTCGGGCATAGATTATTGCGTTGAGGTACCCATGAAATTATACCTAATAAGAGCCTGGGCAGAGAGTACCATTTCGTACCGTTAGCGTAGAAACGGTAGGGCCATGGGGTCTCAGCGCGCACAAAGTTTTTGCAGAAATCGCGAAGCATCTGGTTGACGTAAATGGTGACCGAAGAGCTGGCGGCTTTCTCGCACCACGTTTATTATCGTAATTATCATAATTAGGTTAGTCCTTAAACAGTCCTACAGTAATTTTAATAACGTATGTGGTGTATGTAATAAATGACATGTTATACTCCTCGTTACGGAGTGAAACATGTCGAGCAATATTCAGCTTATAAAGTGAGAGTTACGCGCTTATATACAATTAATATAATTAAAGTTATGTGTATAATTTTAGTTGTAACTTATAAACAATTTAGCATAAAATGCATGTAATTAAACTTGAAATTATTTTTTTTGGGGCTTAATTAGACCAGCCTATACCAATTTAATAGATTTGAATTATTCCAATATTATAGGCGCTTTAAATAAAAAAAAAGCTTATCTAAAAATAAATATGAATACAATAGGGACCAGACAAAAGAGAATGAGGTATTTTTACGTAAAAATAATATAATTTATTATTCTGCTTCTACAAAATACACGTACTTCCTTATTCATGAACGTATATACCAAACCTTCATTAGTTAATTTAGGTTTTGTCTTTATCATATAAAACCAATCGTCAAACTGACAGATAAGGACAAATCATAAAGTCGTACATAACTAATCGTCAAGTTGACAGATAAGAACATAACAAAAGTAGTGCATTTACTTACGTTTATGAATATGGGGGCATTCACTTAGGTATCTCAATATTGAAAAATCATAATATAGTAAACATTAGTGATGCAACGGATATCCGGCCGAATACCGGATTATGGCCTAGTATACAGACGGATACCGGATACCGTTAATACATACATAACGGTCAATGACGGGCACTAAGTTAACAAACTAAATGCAATCAACTATTAAGATCAGTTAAATGTTTCAGGCTAGCTTTGTCTATGTACACATTATTCCATATTTAGCGAACTTTCTATCCAAAATCGCCTACAGCGAGAAACAAGTTGCAAATTGTACAGCAACGCACGCGTTTCAATTGACTCTATTTTTGACAAAAATTCTGGCCGGATATCCGGTTATCCGGCCGTGAACTCCCCCGAATATCCGGTATCCGGCCAAACCACTATTCGTATCTCTAATTTAAATATACTGTATTTACCCATTTTCTAATAAACTTTTTTAATATACTTGTTCAAATAATAGGCCTAGGCTACGCGTTATTATATTTATTTAACAACCGCAAGGAGAAAATTTTCTACACCGTAAAATTATCTGAAAGTACGATATAAAAATATCCATAAAAATGTACCGGCTCTACTAAGAGTTTCTTAAATATGCATAATTTGCTTTGCCGTCGCGAAGGTTCATAAAGTGAATTTTAAATTATTCAAGATCTCAGATTGAGGTGAGATAGGTTCAGGGTAAGGTAACCTACAATTTGAAAGAACTAGGCGAAATTCTGAGATTGATAGGATACATTTAAATCGAAAGAAAAAATTGAAATATTTGACTGGCAGCAGGACTCGAACCCACAACCACTGGATCACTAGCCCAATACACTACCAATTGTGCCATACGAGTACCGCTTGGACTTGTCAAATTTTTCTACTATATCCGTCCTTGATAGGATATGTCGGGAAGAAGGGTAGGCAACGCGATTTTGAGTTATA
Organism: Grapholita molesta; assembly: GCA_022674325.2. NCBI lineage: Eukaryota > Metazoa > Arthropoda > Insecta > Lepidoptera > Tortricidae > Grapholita > Grapholita molesta. Next base: position 3,794,054 of record CP053121.2, on the reverse strand, counting down.
AGCGTATGTAGGCTACGTTGATTGCTTACCATCAGGTACCGGTGGACTACCGGAGTAATATAAAAAAATGTATAAAGGTTGAAAAAGATACCGTTATAAGTTATATTGATATAGACTTTTTCAGTTGCCAAATTATGTTATTGATACATCTATTTGTTTCAATATCTAAACCATTTTTATAATGATACTAATTAGGACAGGTTTGTGCTTTTTTTATATTATCTTTATACATACCTATATATTAACCGGTATACCTTTATAACGAAGCGGTATTATAATATTACGGTACGTGTACTGATATTACCGAAGTCTAATTATTCCGTCATAGTTTTCCAAACATATATGTATATATATATATATATACACATATATATATATATATATATATATATATATATGTATATATATATATATATATAAATAATTCTCTTTATTACGTTCGTACTAAGTGAGATTGTTACAAGTCATACTACTATTGAAATAATCGGAATAACCCACTCCGTAAATCAAGTTTGTCACTAATTCTAGTCAAAGTTAAGTAAATTCCAAAGATATCCGTACTGTACATGAATAGCTCAGATTAGAGTATATCAATATCAAAACTGCTTTTAATTCGGAAAAACAGAAATCAATTCCAAAGCCTTTGTGCCATATGGTACCGGCTACGAATACGAATAACACCACCCAATCTCCCGCGGGTGTCGTAAGGGCGACAAAAGGAAAAAATCTGACGTGGGCAGCAGCGTCCGTCGAAACCAAGTTGCGGTCGCCAATCCGCCTGCCAAGCGTGGCGACTATTACAACTCCCAAAATGATACAAGTCATATTTGGGGAAAGCCTATGTTCATTTGTCTCAAGGCTAAAATGTTCATGATGATGATGTCCTTTGACTTTCGATTTACCGCTATTAGTGCTTGCTTAGAAGCAGAGGTAATTACAACAAAGATAGCGTTAGACGAAAGTGCATGTGTAACAATTCATCAAAGCACAGATAAGAGGGGGAGAGTGGGGTAATTGCGTACACTAGAACTGTATAATATCAAAAATACGTAATTACAAGTGTCACTCCTGAATGATTACAGTTTACTTTAACCAGTTATATTTTAATAATCGGAGCCAGTGAATATTAAAAATTTAAGTAATTAATTGTTTGCAAAGGCAGAAAATTGGATTTGTTCTCGTTAAGCCGTCATGACCTCTTGTCTGATTTATGTACAACACCACATTAATTCGTTAAGATTTCAGACCAATCCAATGTTATTCAAAAACTCATACGGTGGATCTCCTGAAATATGACCATATAATAAATACAATATCTAATAGTTTGATTTAATTTTCCAACTAACAACTACATACAAGCTGTTTGCTTCGAGATAAAGGTTTCATATAATTTCACCTAAGGCTTGGGCACATAAGCGAGTTTTTTGCGTGGCGGTAGCGCAGCGTGACACCGGTGTGGCTAATGTAACGAAATAAGGCACATAATCGGACGGCAGCGTCGCGCCCCATTCACGCCACGCTCACTAAACGCGCCTATGTGCCCAACTCTTTAATTCACAGCCAGTCCTAGAGCTACGTCTTGCCAATCACGCGTTCGCATTAACCCGCCTTCCGTAATTACCCGACTCTCCTCTCTAAACAGACCTGGCGCTCTTACAAACTCCCCATTATATATTCAATTCGCGAAACGGCCAACGCATAAATCTCACCAAGCCATTCGTAAATCAAACTTTTTGTCTCCAAATCTATAATTCACGAGTTTCGGTGACACTCTTCGGAGTGCTTTCCTGACCTTAAGAAATACTGTGTTGATTTTAGAACGTGACGGACGGATCGTGCGAATACTGCTTATTACGCATTTCCAAAGGAGACATTAAAGGCACATTTACCTACGAGTATGAACGAATGGAATATTGAGCGATTTGAGGTAAAGGCTCTTTCAAGGCCGAGGGTTCCAGACAGAATAAAATCCATTTGATTGTGAATTATTGGGTATATTTTGTATTTCCAAATCCACAGTAGGTTTTCTTCGACAATAAGATTCGTTGCATTGTTAGTCTCAATTCGACAGAATACCCGCCTTTTTAGTACTATTTTCATCATACCCTTCATTGGGAAGGATAATGTGACATTATCTATGAAATGGGACCTTATTGTCGATGGCGCTTATGTCGTTGTACAAGATGGCGCGATACTAACGTAACACGGTTCGACGTAAGTGCCATCGAACATAAGGTGCCTTTTCATAGATACTATAGATGCCGCATATAATAGTACTACTTAGTTACAAACGGATAGATTCACGTGTACTTATATCGCACTAGGCGACATGTTTCGGGTAAGCTCTGACGTCACGTGAGTTTATCCGTTTGTAACTAAGTTATAGTAACATGACTCACAACAGTTTTAATTATATGATAATATAAGCTTTTGATCGTAAAAAGTACGAGAAAATATACGAAGTCTTTGCTTTTCTAACAAACATGAGAAAATTTAAGAGAGGTAATACCAACTGTAACCATATTTCGTTAGTATTTTAGGTAATTAACATGTGAATCCTCTGGAGTTGCAAGCGTTCATATGCTACGGTAACCTTCCTTCCTTAAAAAATAAAGGTTGCCAAACGCAGTGTCACTGCACGGTGGTGCATTTAGGCCGTGCCGCGCGACGCAAATAACTCGCAAACTGGCAACCCTAGGGAGTGGAAAGTAGTGACAGGGCCTCAACTCTATTTTCACCTACTTACCTTATTTTTAGACTGTACCGGACTTCCCCACAGCGGATGGAATATTCTGCTCGTCCAAATTTTTGACGCGTCGCCGTTTGTAACAACAAAACGGCCTAACGTGAAATTCGTAGTTCGAATACTACGGGCATCTTTCTCTTTTAATCCAATTAAGTGTAATTAGAGTGACGGGGGCATTCGTTAGGGATTTGCGAATTACGATTTTTTTAGCCCCGCGCCTGAATTGTTGGAAGTGAATCGGATAAAAACTATTTAAGTTCCTTCCTTGGGACTCATTACCCTTACCATGAGTTGTGGTGAGGTGAGACATTGAGGTTTTCGATAGCGACTATCGAGTTTACTATCTGTGCATCTTGTTTGTATAATGTTAGTGCGAACGAGATGTAAACTCGATACTTGTTATCGAAAACCTCAAAGTCACAACCTCATGGTTAGGGTACTGAGTTGATATGGCGTACCGCGCTGGTACCTGCCTACGTTACTGTAAGTAGTTATTATTTATTGGTAATTGCATTGCAAGATCCAGTTATATGTGGATAAGTGGTTATATGACGCTATCAAAGATTATGTAAATTAGCCATTCGCCAACAAACTGTTATATTATACAGTTTGGCGAAACATATGGATTTTACTTCTAAGTACTTTCATGTTGAGTTAAATTAATTAATAAAAATGTATACATGTACCTTAGTAGTAAGGCAGTAAAATTATCACTCATGGTGAGGTACAGTCGTCGGTGCGTCTTCGATGGTTCCCGCACCTAGTGGTGAGTTTCGTTACATATTTTGGCACTTAGTTCGAGTAGATATTTTTGACCATGACTATAGTATATTTCGTTATAAATATTTGACGCAGACACTAGCGAGTAGCTGATGGTAAGTTACACCTTTTCCTGTATCAGATTGCAGCCTATTCAGCAACTGAGGATGTTGTTTACAGAGGATGGGATAACGGCTATTACGGCTATTACCTGATTGTGCCGACATACGATAGCTTTAACGGTTGTTGAACTTGATACTACGAGAATATAGCCGGCAAATTATTGGTGTACACATAAACACCGATGTGGGTAAGACCGTCACATGGACTAGTTCAGACAAAGGTAAGCATATCCATAGTTTTCTAAACGCGTGGTCTACGCTACACTTTTTTTCTGTTACCCTTTCTGGAATACAAAGTACTTACAACTTCAAATCCTATACATACTGAAAAGAAACATGCAAAGTGTAGACAGTAAGTAAAAGAATCACAATAATATGCTATTTCATATTTTGTTCAATAATATAAGCAACGACGTAAGCTTCTCGCATTCGGACAAAATGAATGGTTTTAAAGACGTTACATAAGTAATATAACTTAATTGTTTGGGTAAGCACAGTGAGATTCTAAATTGCATTGACCCACTCTGAATTAATTCAGAATTTGTCCATGCAATTTGAAATCCGTGTGTACATAGGTACCCTTACAGACGGACAGTTTTAAATTCGAAAGGTGCTACCAGGATTCGAACCCACATAATGCTGCAGATCTTAGTATTTAACATTGCGAAGCCACCAAATCATATTTACTTATTCTATATTTCCAAATTCCAAATCTATACTTTCCGAAAACATATAATAATATAAATTAAACAAAATAATTTCTCTCTGAACCTTTTTCGGGGTATATGCGACTAATTTTCTGCTCAGCCGGATTTCTCCCGATTATCCTAATACGATTGGGAATGCAAATTGTGTGCTTTGCAAAAATCACCAAGCCGTGTAGGCGATATGTCCTAATTCACTACGTGTTACTCATTAGAAGCTTTTTATCGGACTGCGGCGAAGTCAAAAAGGGATATTATGTAAACCTTGTATATACTTTTTTTATCTGTAAGAGTGTCATTGCTGGGCAAAAGCCTCCCCTCTTTCTCGCCATTTGGTCCTATCCATTGCACTCTCGCCTTTCTTGAAAAATCTATCAAGGTCGTCCCGCCATCTTCGTTTTGGTCATCCTCTACCCCGATTCCGACCCCATTCCGTAGCTAGTTTCGTCCAGCGCTCTGGGTGGTAAGTAGACGTGCTCTAGGGCAGATGCCTAATCCCACTTTAGCTTGGCGGCGATCATACCTACATCTACAATGCCGGTTTTGGATCGCAGTTTTGTGTTTATTACACGATAGCCGATCGTATCTACGGACACCCCTTATGCTAAGTTCCATTGCTATTTGGCAATTGTATATATAATTGAGACACAAATTACATAGAGACTTTGGAGTTTTATCGTAAAGAACTAAAAACAGACCAGAGCGGAGGCGTGACTCACAAATTATAATCTTAGTATGGATTGCGTGTCAATTCTTTTGAAGAATTTTTGTCTACGACGTAGTACCAATCATCGAAGAACAATTTAAAACAGGATAAATAAAAATAGGAAATTGGCAAAGACCCTTAAAACTTGGGTATAATATCAGTTTCATTCTAGTATAAAAGGGGACCTGTCGGTGTGAGGGCCTCGCAAGATTGAATGATTTATACCCGACGTACGGCGATATTCGGGGCGTATTTTTATTTGTCGTAAAGGAATTTATGAGTGCGTCTTTCCTGAGCTCACAAGTACTCCTACTTGGGGAAAAGGGCGTAAGTGCTTTAGTTTTTCTTGTACAATAGGTCGTTTTATTATTAAATGTACTGCCCATCGCTCGATCTCGCAGCTCTATAAACCCAATCTTTATATTGTGCCAACGCTTTCGTTTCAAAGCGACTGTGTAAGGTGTTTTCAATTTCATCGCGGAATATAAGGTAGGAAAGGGGATTATGAGTTTGCTTGGAGTTTATTGTCTTAGTGCTTAGTGCCTTTGAGGCTGATATGTACAAAAAACGAGATATTATTATTCATTTCTGTCAACATTTTTATCAAATGAGATAATGAACGCACTAGTCCGTAGTTCTTGAGATTCTGGGTTCGATTCGAATCTTAGCAAGGCATTTATTACTTTGCGGGGTTGTGGTTAGACCAAGGGCTCAGGAGGATTAGGCGGTTAATCTATCTGCGGAGGCTTTCCTATTAAAACCAATAAAAAAAATCGTTCAATTTTCTGTTTCATTTGGCATGGTTACTTATTTTTTTTTCTAAAAATTAAGTTTGATTACTACTCTTTTTTTAAATTATTGTTTTGCATATTTGAGAAACGTACTATACATACCTCCGCGTGAAAAGGGGTTGTTGTCCTCATAACAGTTTACATATACTCGGCCGGCAACCCCTTACTCCCGCCCTCTGTCTGTACGATTACCGCAAAGGTGACTTGAAAAATATAATAATGCTATCTTTTAATTAAACCACCATATTAAAGCGTTCTTAGGATACCAAAAAACTATAATTCACTTAGCTCAGTATTTCTAACCGGCACCAAGATTGTTCTAGTTTCTTTTGTGCTTGGCATCAGCTTGATAAATTACTTGCTCGAGGAAAATTAAAACTCGCGACTTAACGTCCGACTTTTACTTGTTTTCAAGTAAAACAACTCCTCAAGGTTGGGAGTTGTATCAGCTTAGTGTACTTTTTTTTTATGACATAGGCGGCAAACGAGCAGACGGATTGCCTGGTGGTAAGCAATTACCGTCGCCCATGGGCACTCGTAACATCAGGGGAGCACAAGCGCGTTGCCGGCCTTTAAGGGGGGATGGAGCTCTGGGAACCTTACTCAGCATCAAGAACACAACACTACATACTTGAAAGGTAGCAGTGCTATTATGGCTGTGGTCTTCTGTAAGGAGGAGGTACTTCCCCAGTTGAGTTGCCCCAGATTCAAGCGTGATGGTCATCGCTGTGCCCTACCTCTCATAAAAATATGGCCCGGGGAAATGGCCTTACGCGCTTAAAAGTGACAATGTTTCGTTTTTTTTTTTTACTTCATAAGTACCTAACACAAGATTCATTGTGTACACTACTATTATAAAGTGAAAATATCCTTCGAGACTACTGAACCGATAAGAAAAAATATTTCACCAAACATTGGAGTGTTTATTAAGAACTGGCAACTATATATCTGAAAGCGGGAAGCAGTGGACTCGAAACACGACCAACCACAGCTTTCCACCAAAACTCATTAAATGAATTCCCTACAAGTGACAGCGATACAGTAAATCCAACGAAGTACAGTCGGCGGCCAAAGTTCAAAAGAACACTAACGTTGTACGGTGCCGATTACGATACCCTTGTCGCAGAGTGTACAAGCTATTAGCTGCGACCTTATTTCAAGGAGATAAGGTCTATAATCGTCCGGTTAAGAGATACAGTACCACGAGATTTAAGTGTTATTAGGAAAGTTGTGTCGTAATAGAATTATTTTATTGGATTAATATAATGTGAAACAATTACAGTGAAGTCTGTTGAGATTGAGTTTTGATTGGTATAATAAATTCGTTGTTGGTAATAAGTAATATTACTTCATTATCATTGCCTTACGAGTATGATACATGTTTCAGATTTTGAATATATATTTTGTATGTGGTATGGTAGTGAACTTATGTACTAAATATTTCACTAGTCGCTTTTCAGTGAAGGAAAGTGAGGAAACCGGACTAATCCCAATAAGGCCTAGATTACACTCTGGATTGGAAGGTCAGATGGCAGTCGCTTTCATAAAATTAGTGCCTATTCCAAATCGTGGGATTATTTGCCAAACGGACCCGGAATATCTAGAATAATTTCGGAAAGCGCCAAAATTTTTAAACGTAACAAATATAAGAGCCTGGGCAGAGAGTACCATTTTGTACCGTTTGGCCTACGCCAAGATGCTAGAGGTCCATAGGGTCCCAGCGCGCACAAACTTTTGGCAGAAATCGCGAAGCGTCTGGTTTATGTAACCGGTGACCGAAGAGCTGGCGGCTTCCTCGCACAACGTATCAGCATTGAGATCAACATCCTTGGTACAATGCCTTAAGGGCCTTTTTTAGATTGAATAACTAGTTAAGTACTCGTATATTAATATATCTAGAACATTTTGGCAAAAATACTTATTTTAAGTCAATACAACAGGCTAACCTCCGCTAAACCACAATAAGTTACCCCATAACGGCCATGATAATTATGGACGAGGGTGTATTTTTACACGCCCTCGTAATTGATGGTATCCTCTCCGTGACTGTGCACTATTGCACACGCAACATAATCAATATGGTGCTCTACAAGGTGCTTCCGGATCACCCTGTATAAGTTCAATCGGACAGTTGATCACATTATGATTAGCTATAGCTTAACTTGAAGCTCGGTTAAATCCAGTTTGCTTTGCGCTGAGACTCCAGCAAGAAACGATAAATTGTCAAGATTTTGTCAAACGACTTTGACAAACGTATGAAAGGACTTTGACAAGTGATCATGATGGTGCTCATAAACTTTGAACGGCATTAATGAAATCTGGGATTACTGTGATATTTACTAGAGCGAGTTGTATACAGGATAAAATCGGAGACATAACTAAGAACAAATTAGAATAAAAACTAGATTAAATACGTTACAATTTAAAATGTTATAGTGATATTTCCAAAATAAACCTTTGTAATATAATAAATTGCTTACAACTATAAAATATGACCTTCGCATTTCTGAAATGCCATTACTGAAATGTAGGTCACGTTTCATTTCAACGTAAGATATTAGTTGGGAACCGCAAATATAATTTGCCCGGCAACATAATGAAGCAGAACTTAACACCCTCTTCCTCTATTTGTTTAGACAACTGTAATTAATTTTACTGAAGCACTCACGTAAATAGTTTTGCTTGTTCACGGACACTTTCACAAATGATTGATGACATATTCCATCACGGATGTAACTCGTCATTCAGAATTAAACCTTATGTGGTTAGTGCTACGGAAGATTGATATGCAGTATGCAAATTTGCCGGCATGAGGTGACACATGTGACGTCAGTCGTGCAGTGTGGTAAATGATGCACTTAACAATATTGCAGTTGAGTCAAATTTGTTGTTTTTCCCACTCGGTAATGGCTTTACGGTAACATAATTGATTCTGCCAGTAATGGATTGCTGGTTAATGTGAAAAAGCGCAATTAGTGCGCTAGGGCGGAAATTAAAAATACTCCAATTTTGGAATGCATAAAAAGTTGCTTTTCCTAACTTTTTCATCCATCAACCTAATTTTAACATGACATGGGAAATGAAATTTGGCCTACATATAGCAGTAGGCGTCTCAAAAACAACGGCTAATGTTATTCAGTGTACTTAACATTGTATTAATTCGAATATTTTTTTTAGGAGAAATCAGCGACTCTCCCACGCCATATGGGTCGTACATTAATGTGATCGTTATACTGAAAAAATATTTTTTGAAAGAAAAATTACGAATCTATCCTATCTCTCTCTTCTCTTAATCCACCCTGGATGAGTATCATTTTGCAATTTTCTATTAATATAAGTGAAGGATAAGTTAAGAAGTAGTTGATTTGTATGGACGCCAACTCACTTCTATATACGCCCACGGTTTTAACTGGGTGTCAAAAATTACGCAAATCTGAACCCTATGACTTAGAAATAAAGTACAAATTATCATGGGAAATTTATTTCCTGCGCCTTATAAAGGCTTAATTATATACCACGTGCGGTATATAGTTATTCAGTTCAACATACGGAAGATAAAATATGTCATGATATTTTCACCTCAATGATGAGAACAGTAAAAATAAATAATAAACTTTTTCTAGACTTTTCTGTATTTTCCAATGTGTAACTATAAACTCATGCTTAACTCAAATTAAAAATTATGAATATCATATTATCAGTGCGCGACGGGCCGGCGACGCGATCGCCGAATCGAACGGACACTCAGCACTCTTAGTGCTTGATAATGGAGGCCTATGTTCTCCGAAACTTGTCGCGCGAGTGACTAAATAAACGTGAGCAGAGTCGTAAATTAATTTGTTTTAATTAACTAATTTAATTTTTAATTTATCTGATATGTCTCACGAAAGTTTAAATACAATCATGCTTAACTTATTTGTGACGACAGGTCTGGCCTAGTACGCAGTGACCCTGCCTATGAAACCGACGGTCCTGAGTACAAATCCCAGTAAGGTTCTTTTGTGTAATGAGCACAGGTATTTGTTACATTTTTGACAAGTGGGGAAAACGTTTCGTCGATACATTATTATTATATTCAAGGCGTTGGTGTATCTGAATGTAGCGATAATCCTTGTCTCTATCATTTCATATTTAGTTTTTCTATATTTATTGGTGAACAAAAAAAAAACATCATCATCATCAATTCTGGCATTATCCGTTCACTGCTGAACAAAGGCCTCCCTTGTCTCATCTTGCCATAGTCGCCACAGGCCGCAGGCGGTTGGCGACCGCAGCAGTCGTAGATTGAATTCCGAAGGACGCTGCTGTCCATTCGTCAGTTTTTTCCCTTGAGGATATGGTGTGCTGCTATCAAAGTCAGCCGACACCGCACGGAATATTGTATTTATTGCATCTGTTTATAAACTTTATATTAGTTTTTTTCTCTGCCACGTGTCACGTTAAATTAATTCCGGTCATTAAGCAGATTATCGCTTAATGATAATACATTTTTAAAATTCGTTTATTCCTCATGCTACCCTCATGATGTAACCAAGATACATTACTCCGATATTTCGTTAATTACATTAATATTTCCGAATGCATTTTATCATTCGAGAAACTCTGACAGCAGCCGAATTTATATTCATATTCCGTAGGGTTACCACCCTTGTATTTTTTATTATCGTAAAATTTATATCAGACCGACAGTAACGACCTGACGACCCTTTGTCGAGAACCTTATAGCATTATTTTTATCGCCCATAAAGGCGATGGGAAAACAATACGTAGCTACTTTAAAAAAGTATGGTTCGTATTCTTTTCCTATTTGTGTAGTACAGAATGTGTGCTTAAACGCATAAAAAACTCCATACCTCTGCTATTAAAATTCATAACTGTATAAACAAAGTCGTATTGTGGAATTCTAAACAATTTTCCATTTTTTACTTCGAATCTAATATATCAGTCAAGAACGACTGGACACATGGTTAACTTGCTCCTTTTTAGCCTCGCTCCCGAAAATATGAGGATAATGTTTTAGTATTAATACTGTTAAGTTAGCTACTGTTAATACTGTTAGGCAGTACGAAGTTCGCGGGGTCGGCTTGTTTGGATTGAAACAGAACGCGCTTGTGACTCCCCTGGTGTTGCGGGTGCCCATAGTTACTTACCATCAAGCAAGCCGTTTGCATGTTTACCACCTTTGTCACATAAAAAAAAAAAAAATACATTTTAATATCACTTAACATATAACCAGCGTGCGATGTACAAACAATATAACAATAAAAGTCGACCTAAGAATAAGTATGTATGCTCGTAGCTAAACACCAATACTGACAGCCCTATGCATTTATACATAAAATAATCGTTTAAAATATAACACACATTTAACAAATACACGTAAAAAACGTAAATCAGTTTAAAAAAACACCTTAGCTCTTAACGATTTCAGTACAATGCTATGGCAAAGGCGTTTTCGTAACTTTAAACCCCGCGTACATAATGCCGCGTACACACTGTCATCAATCACTAAGCCCGCTACACACGTACGGAAGGCCACAATGGGACAGGTTTTAAGAGCCTTTACCCAGGATTGACGCCAGGCAGTGATAAGTGAAAAGGGTATGGAGTTTTTATTGTCTGAATGGGTTTGGCTTTGAAAATAAGATGGTCATCTTGCGGAGGGAATGTATTTCAAGAAATGGACAGAAGTTGCCATTCGGAGGTTAACGTCTGTTGAGTCATCACTTTTCATCATATTAACCCTTTAGTTAAGTTACTTTGTATAGCCCCCCTTGATTATCATCATCATCTTGGCCCCATCAGCTATCCATTCGAACAATGTGAATTATTTCGGTAACTTTGGTTGAACGTATCTCTTAATTTCTGAATCGATCATAAAAGGAAACTCCAAGCATTGCTTACGTCGACGAAATAAAAACTCGACTGCACAATAAAAATTTTGTACATTCGCCAGAGATCGGAGCTGTGGAGGTGGTCACAAATATCTGACCTGAACTTTATGGCCTTGACAATAGAGGCGTTGTTCGGATATTTGTGACCACCACAGCTCCAATATATCGGCTGGCGACTGTACTAAGCTACTTAATACATGTACCAGTTTTAAATTGGATTTAGTTAAATTGAGTAAGGATTTTTGTAATTGGATTATATTTTTATCTAGTAATGAGGTTATACTTTGTAACGAGTAAGCGACACACCTTGTCTGTTATTTCACCTAATGCGTACATTGCGTGATTTCGTTATGATAAAACAAAATTTTTCGACAGTATAATGTATCCATCATACTAATATTATAAATGCGAAAGTAACTCTTTGTCTGTCTGTTACCTCTTCACGCTAAAACCGCAGAACCAATTGGGATGAAATTTGGTATGGAGAGAGCTTGAGTTACGAGAAAGGACATAGGATATTTTTTATCTCGTAACCATACTTTAAAGACGGGCATGGCTGGCCGATGAAGTATACAACTTGGTTGACCTAACTGGTGACAGAATAGCTGGCGGCTTGCTTGCACAACGAGGCAATGCCACCAGCATTCTTGCCACAACGGCTCAAGGGCCTTTTTTAGATTGAAAGTAGTAAAGTATTTCTTGTAAAATTGAAATTATTTGAAAATAAAGTGTTTTTTCAGCAACTGTCTTTAGTTCAGCGATACGCGATATACGATTTCCTCGGGGAGTCATGCCTTTGGGGCAGAAAAGCTAGCGACGAGCCCCTAGTCGTCACTATCCCACTTATCCCTTTAAGAACCTCCAGTTTCGGACCCAAACGAATAAACGGATGACTTTCCGTGGCTCGCTGGAAATCGTTGTCTAGTTGTGGAAGTCCGTTGCGAGATAGATGCAGAGAAGCAGGCATTTTTATTGATCTAGGGGAATTTTGTTATAAATCATTGGTCCAAATACATGGAATGAGTATTCAGTTTTTGTTAGCCTGTGCGTTGGCCACTCCAGAACGTACCTTCTCTGTTACTGGAAGCGATTACTATTCCAATTCCTCTTTAGAAATTTTGACTTACGTATTTCCCTACCTCCAAAATCACCCGATACCCGACATTTGGTATCTGTTTTTGGTTGTCCTATTGTAAGTATCTAAAGTAAAAGTTCTTGATAACATTTCTCCGTGATTAATGTCTTATTTCTAAAGCAGCAGAAATCATCAATGACATCTGTCCCCGGATCGCCCCAGTTGTTTATACAGTGGTAAATAATTCTTTGTTATCTTCGGGGCTGTCAACCTCAATCAATGTTTTAAAATTTGAATTTGCAACATTTTGGAAGAAATTTTAAATGGACTAAATTACAGTATCTGAGAGGATTTAGGAGTTGGTTAATTATATAAATAAATAATAAATAAATATTTAGGGACTTTCTTACACAAATTGACCTAGTCCTACGGGGTAAGCTCAGTAAGGCTTGTGTTGTAGGTACTAGACGACGATATTATATAATAAATAGATCCGTATAAATACTTAAATACATAGAAAACACCCATGACTCAGGAACAAATACCTGTGCTCATCACACAAATAATTGCCCTGACTGGGAATCGAACCCAGGACCATCGGCTTCATAGGCATGGTCACTACCCACTAGGCCAGATCGGTCGTGTCTGTGCACTTTTGAGTGTCGCTGATGGTCTTCACGCAAAAAAAAATCATACAAAAGATGCCAGAATCTAACATTGAAGCTTAAAAAATAAATGGTAATTTTTCTATGGACAGACTGTATACCTACTATTGCACATGTAATATCTGCAGTTATGTAAGAAGCAGCTATGTTTCACTGACTCCTTACTCGTAGATAGATAATAAATTGTCTGCTTTAAATGTTACGAGTTTATGAAATTTTGAGTTTATTAAAACTGATAATTAAACCAAACTCAAAACTAACCAAACTAAATTGTGGCGTTCAACTAGACGCTTTTTCTCACATTCCACTTTCCTTTTGTTTCCTCTGAGCCATTCAAAAATTTATTTTGTACTTTGATTCATATAGTTTCGTATAGTTCGGCTACTTGTGTACTATATGCAAATGTCAGAGTGGTCATTAAATTCAAGTTCTACGCTCGCATTGTACATTCCAGAATATACGATTCGTTGTTCAATAATAGTGCATTCAGTGCATTTTATTGCGAGTTCTCAGTATTCAGGAGAGCCGGATAAGTGTGTAAACAAATTATCTTCCAGTTCACTAAACGTAAGCTTACAATAGTAACTTACGACATCGAATTGAATCTACTTATATATATACATATATAAATGTGAAAGTCCTGACTGACTGACTGATCAACGCCCAGCCCAAACCACTTAATCTAGATAGCTGACTTTTTCACAACAGGTTGTTTATATACCGTAAGGACCCACTAAGAAGGGATTTTTGGAAATTGTACCATTAAGGGGGTAAAAAGGGGGTGGAAAGTTTGTATGGGAACTGTGTAAAATTTTAAGCGAGAGAATTGAAATTTTGTGTAAACACTGCTTATCCGAATGCAAGAAAAGTAATTTTAGCGTTTTATGCAATTCATCCCCTAAGGGGTCAAAAAGGGGGGTTCTTCTTCGTGTGCGAAGCCGCGGGCGAAAGCTAGTGGTTGTATAGTTTCTTTTTTGATTTGGTAGTCAAGAACTATTCTTGTTTGATTGCGTGACAATTATTTTTGTAGTAAACTTGCTTAAGGTTTGTTATCCTGGTTAAAGTATTTACGAGTATTGAATATTAAAAATGTTTTGACATATAATAATTATGAATCTTCACCCGCGAGTGTCGTAAATGCCGACAAAAAAAAATTCGACAGCCAAATGTGGCGACTGTAGCAACTACCCCCCAAAGATGATACAAGTCATATTTGGGGGAGGCATATGTACCGCAGACGAGTTAGGCTGAAATAATGATGATGTTGATGATGAATTATGTAACATAAATCGGTTATAAACGGATAAAATCCCGTGTAATTATATCGCACTAGGCACGCAGCGCAGTGATTGACACACCCTCACCCCGAGGAGGTGCGTCCTGACTCGGCTTGAAAATGGGCACCAGAACTTACCCGAAACATATCGCCTAGTGCGATTTAAGTACACGTGAGATTATCCGTTTGTAACTAAGTTATAAATCAGTTATTGGTAAAGTTGAAAAGGCAATTTTACTGCCAAGTATGAATATGCCATTATATCAAGTAAAACTAATACATAAGCGTTAGAAGCTTAGAATTCAATTAAATTTAAAGGTCGTTATCGCCAAATACTCCGCTCGACTCCGAAAATATGTAAACAATAATGCGCCTTATTCACCCGACATAAGTTCCAAGACGTGTAGATATTATTGTGGCACGTGTCTTGCTGTCGACACGTTATTGCTTGCCACGTTCCTCTATAAATAAGGGAGGTACCTAACTATATAATGCTGGTACGCACAACGAGGCGAGTTGGCGAGCAAATACTCAATCATGTATCCGTTGTGTTAAAATTGCACCTACATCAACATCACATTTCACATGAGCATTTGAGATTACGTTAATAATAATAATCCATACTAACTGCCGGAAATAAAATTGAATACCATTTTATTAGGCAGACGTCCGGATTTTTATCCAATAGCCCAGTAGCTAGTCTATCCTTTCCAACCAATAGCCTAGTACATTCTAGATTCCATTATAACTCAATAGTCTTTACACCATGGCGGGTGCTGTCTCTGTGCGCATCCCATGATACGGACAGGGGCAACATCCGCTTAGTGTACCCCTTACATTTCATTAAATTGTCGAAAGGGCCTCTGCGCGTTGGCTCGATCTGGCTCCGCGTACGCCTCCCAAATGTCCGGAACACCATTGTTCCGGACATTTGGGAGACATCCATACTAATATTATAAAAACGTAAAATAACGCTATCTGTTTGTCTGTTACCTCTTCACGCTTAAACCGCTGAACCAATTGGTATGAAATTTAGTATGAAGAGAGTTTGAGCTACGGGTAAGGACCGGATAATTTTTATGCCGCAACCATACTTTAAATACGGGCATGGCTGACCGACGAAGTCGCAGGGAAAAGCTAGTCTACACTAATATAAAGGCGAAAGTTTGTGAGTGTGTTAGTGTGTATGTTTGTTACTTCTTCACGTCTAAACGGCTGGAGCGATATTGATAAAATTTGCTATGGAGTTAGCTGAGAACCTGGATTAATACATAGGCTACGTTTTTTCCCTAATACCCCAGAGGTAACCCGCGGGGCACAGCTAGTCATCTATAAATAAATAAATAAATAGTTTGGCACAATCTTACACAAATCGACGTAGTCCCACGGTAAGCTCAGTAAGGCTCGTGTTGTAGGTACTAGACGACGATATATATAATAGATAGATATATATAAATACTTCAATACATAGAAAACACCCATGACTCAGGAACAAATATATGTGCTCATCACACAAATAAATGCCCTGACTGGGATTTGAACCCAAGACCATCGGCTTCATAGGCAGGGTCACTACCCACTAGGCCAGACCGGTCGTCAAATTGCAATTCGTGTGAACACAATAAAAATCGACTCATGATGGACTCAAATTTGTCTCGGATAAACTTGCGTGTTTACTCCACGTCACGTCACGTGGAAAGACTTATATACTACTAGACGATATGTTTCAGGTAAGCTGCCGGTGGGTGACGCATTTTCACTGACACGACCTGGGTAGGAGCTTAATACCGTCGTCACACGTCGTCGAAATTCCACATCCACATATAATTGGACGACCTGTCTGGCCTAGTGGGTAGTGACCCTGCCTATGAAGCCGATGGTCCTGGGTTCGATTCCCAGTCGGGGCATTTTTTTGTGTGAAGAGCACAGATTCATGTTCCTGAGTCATGGGTGTTTTATATGTATTTAAGTATTTATATATATCTATCTATTATATATATCGACGTTTAGTACCTACAACACAAGCCTTACGAGCTTACCGTAGGACTAGGTCGATTTGTGTAAGATTGTCCTAAAATATTTATTTATTTATTATTATTTGTCTCTTTCTAACAAACACAATTGCCAAATGTCAGCTAAAGACGAATGATTATCAAGAATTTATGTTTTGTGAGATATTTGACTCAATAGTGACGTTCATTAATAATGCAGAGCGGACAAGCAGGACGTTTATTACCCTCACTTCACTTTGGTTCTTATTTACTAATCTCCAACCGATCGTGAAACCCACAAGGCTCCTAACATTATCAGTCCGTGTGTCACTCAAGTAACCAATGGGCTTCGCCTAAGTGCTTGTACGAATCGCACGTTATTGGTCTAAGATTTGTTCAGGCTTAGCACGGTCCATTTGACGGTCGAATAATCGCATCTGTTATGGATGTAATGCTATATCGTAACTGATTGATAGCCATTTTGATTGATAAGGAAAATGTGTCCAATACAGACGAAATGAGATTGAATCGGACTATTGAATTTGTATTCAGAAGATACGGGGTTAAAGTTAAAAAAAATTGTTGGATTTGTTTCGTAGTTTGTATATGGTGAAACCAAAGCAATCAAAACAATGGTTAGTTTGTGTTTCATGCTTCAACGATACGACAAATTGCCTTTATATTTTGCGTTGTGAAAATAAAAATTATTCATTTGGTTTACAGTAGGGAAATACTTCATAGAGATCAGGTTCAATTTCTAATACCTAAAATAGATATAACCTTTCAGTCTTTTATGAATTCTGCCAACCACATAAAGCGACTACAAAAAGCCTGTATGAAAGAGAAGCCACAATACACCGTCTTCACAAAATCAATAGGAATCCATAAAAACGAGGCATTATACGAAGACACGTATAATTTTGCTCGAATTACAAGGAGGCAATCGTGCTATCTCCCCTTTAGTCTGCCATTACGAGCACGTTATGCTGATTGATTCAAGTCGAAAAACCACTTACAATGATTCTGATAAAGTGAAGGTCACTGCTAAAGCAAAGGGTTTTAAATCGTGGAGCTATATTGTAGCCTTGAGTGACTCTCATTTGACATCAGAAGCCTTATCGAAAATTTCGCATGATGGCTTTTAAATGTGTCGCGCATCGTAATTAAATCCTTGTGCAACTCCAATCTCTCATACTGCAGCATTGAGCTTAAACTAATTATTTCTTTACCCTTTTTGGCCTTCATGCAAGCGCGGACTTAATACTATAAAGTAGTATCAACCGGCATACATTTAGACAATGCAAATTGATTTTGCAAGGCAAAGAAAAAAATCATCAGAGAAACTAAGATTCTTAAATCTACTCGTATTTTTTGTACACGTTTTCTTAAACCCAAATATTAAGCATTTCCGGAGGGTAGAGGATTACCTCTTAAAAGGATTATTATAGTCAAAGGAGTTACAGTTTTTTACCAAAGCAGCGAAATTTAAATATAGAAATGTTTTCATGACTTATGTCAGAATCATGCGGCATATTTTAATACCGTTAATAGAAAATATTATTTTTCCTCATTATTCGTGGTATTCAAGTTTCAACCGCTGTCATTCATATTTAAATACGGAATTTATAGTTACTACCGCGAGTAAATTTATCGCGGTCGTGTAAAATGTGATGCGGAATGCTAAATGTGTTTTACGGATGAAACAAATGCCGTGGTATGTAGTAGCAAAATATACGAGGCAATTTGTGGCTAAAATATAATAATTATTTTTATACAAACAAGTAAAAAGTGACCAAAAGCACAGAAATGCATTTATGTTTTGGTAATGTGGTGCTGGAATAAGATTCTTTGACATATTGGACAAAGCGCCGCATTAAAACATCTTTAGAATTCAATTTAGGCTTATTACAACTAACTTTTTAACGGCAAGAAAAAAATAAAAATACTCAATCGGGTAACTACAACTCTGACCTGAAAAACTCGGGACTTATTTTACAAAACAATGATACATAAAATCTCGATGTACATAGTTATGCGTATTCCTACCAGAAATCAACATAATGAAAGTTTGACGTTCGTAAATTTCGAACGATTCTCTCTCCCAACATCATCCTGAAGATGATAGCTGAGAGGGTGGATTGTGTTTATCTGTCACACTGTGGAAGGTTACATTCTCCCACTAGTGTTATTAAATGGTAACGCCACTCTATTAGATTAAGACTCACTTAGTTTTTAAGTTAAATAGTTTTTAGTTAGCTTAAGACAATATGTGTCGCTTGCTACATGAAATAATAGTACATTACTGCAGCCGCCGGGAAAAAGGGGGTTGAAGGCTGAGTTGTATATACGGCCGACTGTAAGGAGGCCGGATAGTATACGAAGCCTTCAAGACCCTTTCACGGCTAGGCATGTATAGTGCTTTTCTCAAACTAATGCAAGGAAATAAATAAAAAAATACCACTGAACAAAACAGCTTCACGACATAAGTTTTTTAATTTTCCCTCCAATCCCGCTATGTAGTATTTTTGCCTTCGATGTAATAATTAATGACTATCATAAATAGGCTGGCTATAATTACTATATACAACATTTAGAAAAACCACCAAAAAAGAATGCACTTACCTTTTAAATGATGGCGCTACGGCATCTGCCTTTGGCGGTACACAATAACAAAATATAGATAAATAAAACCGGGCCCGGTTAGATTATTCAATTTTTATACACCCGTAACACTATATCTAAGTCACAAAAGCATTGAATCACACCATTTACCACTATTTAGTCTTAATAAACAGAGTTTTACACGCCGAGAAACTTTTCCATTCCGCCATTATTAAAACAAGTAAAAGTGTCCTGTGATTGGTTGAGTCGAAAATGCGTTCAAAAACGCGCATGCGTGCAGTAGTGTTTGGTGTTGCCAATACAATTTTAAAATTGAGAGCATGAATAATAAATATAATAATGTAATAACCTGATGATATGAATATTCAATTACATGATAAATAGAATAAATCTCTTCATACCATTTCGTCTGAAATAAGCGAGATTATTTTTTAGCCCGCTAATCATTTAGTCACTAAAAATGATAAAAAAATATAACTCAGCTGTTTGAACAGGCTTCATGAACACAGACGCCAGGTATACATAAAAATTAAAAAAAAATTACTTCCCGGCCTAGGCCTTCAATTTTATATGAAATTCGTTACCTGTCCTCTGGAGTCGATCCGCCCTAAACGTGATACTTCGAAGCCTATTATGACGCACGTAACGAAGACATTTCATTGCATGTTTGAGAAAAAGATTTTTATTTTTATTTTAGTTTTTATTTATCCGTCACTCTCATGACGCTGTAATTGGAGTAAAAAAGGTGTTAGCATAGTAAAGGTGTGTATTGAAGACAAAAACGACACCAAATTTAACAACAGTAATTTCAAATAAACAGCGGGCGGGATTCAACATTGTTTTGAAACAACTGTCCATCGCTTTAACAACCGAACTACATAAAAAGGTAAAAGTTAATTATATTAAAACAAAAGCAAAAGAAGTCTTATGACGATTTGTTGATTTATACATTTTTGATAAGCAAAACTACGTAAGTCTGAGCCCTTTTTTTTTGCTATATTTAAGAAGCTTAGTTAATTGTTAATGTCTCTTAAAACTCAACAAATGTTTCTTTTGAACTCATTCAGTACAATTAATAAGTTTTTTATTACTCCACGCTTTTATAAAAGAAGATATAACTTTATATTCCAATAAACTTATTCAAAATCGTGCGTTATTAGAATAGTTTAACACACGGTCTGGAATATATGAAGACATTTTGGAATGAACTGCGATGGGATGAGTAATTCGTTAACCATTTTCTGGACTTAAATGAGAATTTAGGAAACATTGAGAGATGTAAAATGACCATAAACACGTAGAAAAACATGTTGTTGAATGGATACACTTTAGATCATTATTTCAAGTTGTATACAGCAATGATCAGACCTCGAAGTCGCCGTGGCACGAATACAATTTTGCTAGGGAGAGACACACGATATTATTTTATCGATAAGTTGTACTTTCTTATGACAGTACTTATGTTATGATTATGAGATACTTAATGATAACTTGCAATATCTATTAAACTGTATTATTTATACAGTATGAAGATTGAAGTCCGTAAAGGTCGATTAACGAAGATAACGGTATTCATACTTTATGGATGTAGGTATAAAACATGACGTTGACATAATATGACAATCTTGTCCGCTCAGAGAATCGATGGAATTAATATTACGCGTAAAATGCCACCTAGAAATTGATGAAAAAAATATTTAGTAGTAAAGGTTGATTTTTATTTGAATTTTAAAATTCCTAAGAAGTATCCTAAAAACTCCTATATAGGTAACATTGACGGGAAGTAATCATCACAGTTTAGTTAATTTTCAATTATTCTGTAAATTTTACAGCTAATAATATATGAAATGTCAATTCCGAATAAGCATTCAGTTATCGATAAATTTTATATCGGAAGGAAATCCCTAGTTAATTGATGTTATTGCCACCGCGACTTCGAGGTCTGCCAATGATACACACTACCTATCTAAATATATTATTTTTGAGTTTCAAGTAAAACCTACTTCATCCACGACCCGTACTGACCACCGTCTTACCTGAAAAATAAAATAGTTATTAATATTCACTCCAAGACATCAAATACCTTAAAACAAACGATTCGTGAAAATCGAATTCTAAGATTCAATTCGACTTCTCTATTCGATTTGAGCAAAATTTTATCAGTTATATTTTTCGTTTAAAGATGAATTTTACGCTGTCGAATAGGGCTAAGGAAATTAAAATTAGACATCGTGTCATAACGACTGTCAAATGGAAGTAGATGGATGGAAAATATTTAACCTCCCGAGTCTTTCTATTTTTGGTTTGTTTTGAATTTGCAACGTTGTCTGTAATAAGAGAAATACTTTTATTTTTGCAAACATCGCGGAGCGACTGGTTGACGTAAATTTATGTTGTCCCTAACCTAAGCGACCAAGATGCCACTGGGGTACGGGTAGCGTCATTTTAGAGCGGTGGAATACTGCAATCGCCAACCTGCAATCCTTGTCGATTATGGCATTGAGCATTTGTGAACGCTGCTTATTTGTTTTTAAACTTTCGTGAGTCATTGTATCTAATATTTTATGATTCAAAATGACGGATTAACTCACGTTTTTTAAATCTGATGTGTTCGTTTTGACATCAAGAGCGGCGCGGCAGTGCGTGACGAGCCGGCGGCGAAAGCGGCGAGGCGAACGGACACTCAGCACTCTTAGTGCTTGAAAATGGACACCTATGCTCTCTGACATATGTCACATGACCAATAAACCTGAGTATAGCCATCCTTTTTTAATCATAAAATGTAGACGTCCGCGGTTAAGATCAATGTGGGTAAGACCGGATATTTTATTTTTAAGGAAAGTCCGTCATATGACACTAAATACCTATCAGATAATGTAGAAAATTTGTTGGTCTTACCCACATTGACATAATAGGGTTGTCAGAGCATGTGGTAAAATATGAAAAGTTACCTAGCACGTATTCCGATGCATGATTGGTGCCGCTTCTCAAACGGATGTTTAAGTTCCACAGGGTAACTTAGATATTTAACCGGATCAGATCGTATTCGTGTTCGAACTGCATAATTGACTGCGATGGGAACTTATCCCACCCCTTTGGTTCTAAGATTGAAGTTATCCTAGGGATTCTCTTTGGTGCTGGGATCTCAGTGAGACGTTTCACGCCTTGGGGATGCGAGGAAAGTTGTTTATGTAGGATGTTTTAGGGTTAGTAATTAATGTAATTTGTTGGTGTAATGAGGCGGTGTAATGCTTGTAAATGCGTGTTTCCTACAAAAATAACAACACGTTAGTAAAATCCATACTATTGTAAATGCGAAAGTAGCTCTCTGTCTGTCTGTTACCTCTTCACGCTTAAACCGCTGAATCAATTGGTATGAAATTTGGTATGGAGTGAGTTTGAGCTACGAGCATACATTATTTTTTGAAACATAAATACATAAAGAAAAGCGTCGGGTTAAAGGCTAACTATTTCGTCCTAAAAAGTCTCAAAGCATATGTGTAGCTGGTTTTGCTTTTGACCCGGCGCTATTCGTAAAGAAAATAAGGAAGAGTGCTGGTCGATTTCTTCTGTCAGAAGTCTTGAGGAGGGAAGATCTTGATTCTTCTTGGGTCACTGAGCTAATGTAATGAGTAAGATGATTGCTGAGTAGTAATTAAGCCATGTTTCTCTTGATTGAGAAAATACGCTAGTAATTTATTTAATATAATGATGGCAAATATTCAAAAAAATTGCTGTCTTTGTAAAGCAAGTTATTGAAATGATAAGATAGATAACCTTAATTTATGCGCTGATAAAAACACTATTTAATCTATCCAATTTTGAACACTAACCCGTTGACATACGACTCAAAATGTTGTTAACCAGTTATCACGGAGTGTATTATGTACATTACCTATACTAACAATATGTATTCGTAATTCTCCTGTTTCCCCTTTACCGAACTAATACTTACCAATCTTTTACGCTATTTGCAGTAGGATTAGTATCGGAAATATGAATTTATTTGGCCATTCAGTAGCGTGTTTGTCCAGAGGGTCGTTTTAGGCAATAATATTATTCATACTTTGTAAGTTGCGGATTATTGTTGCAACAGTTGAACTAACAAGGGTCTTGTGTTTAGTTCGACTTTGCTTATGAAAAACTTTGCAATGATTACAGAAAATAGGGGTCGTGTCTCGTTCTCCCATCATTCTAAACGAATAATACACGTGAGACATAATTAAAATGTGATAAAACAGGTGTTAAAGCTTTAAAAAACGACCCCTGCTGTTTTAATTACGTTCGCACCCTGCAGCGACTTCACTACCACAATCTGACACTTCATAGATTACGATATTATGAACTCTATTCACACGGCACAAGGTAGTTTTTACTATATAATAGGTAAATTAATACGAGGTTTTGAGAGTAAGTTATAGTTTAATTGTAACTCGTAGTACCCGGGTATATCTCGCGTTCATTCCGCGTACATTCAACGAAAATTTGTTAATAATATAAACTTGAACACCTATTAATTTTCTCGCGTATAGGTTCAGATATATCAGAGCTGTAGA
Source organism: Grapholita molesta (assembly GCA_022674325.2). Taxonomy (NCBI): domain Eukaryota; kingdom Metazoa; phylum Arthropoda; class Insecta; order Lepidoptera; family Tortricidae; genus Grapholita; species Grapholita molesta. Next base: position 3,770,147 of record CP053121.2, on the reverse strand, counting down.
GGTGGTCACAAATATCTGAACAACGCCTTGTGCCTTGATGGCGACTGTACAATTATCTGCAATTATTTTTACTAAGCGTCACGACTGTTGGGACTTTTAATAAAAGCAGACACTAAGTACATACCAATTAGCCATGGACGTCAACCGATCTTTTAAAACTATATATATAATATTTATAATTCCGGAAATAAAATTGTATATACCATATTATTAGGCAGGCGTCCGTTTTGTTATCCAATAGCCCATAGCTAGTTCATCCTTTCCCTCCCATAGCCTAGTACATTTTAGATTCCATCAAAACTCATTAGTCCTTACACTGAGCTGCTGTATATGTGCGCGTCCCATGACCCGGACAGGGGCAACATCCGCTTAGTGTACCCTAATATTTCCACTCCGGATACACCTCCCGAATGTCTAGAACCATCCTTCAGTGTGCGGGAAGTTACGTCGTTATATAATAAATGTACATAATAACATACTTTTATTTTATACGAAATCGACAGAATCTCATTTGAAAATGCGTTTGTCCCCTCAATAGGGTCGGCCCCTGATAAGTCCTAATCAAATAGCTGCTATTATTTAGTTATATGTTAAAGTATAGCACTTTGCACCCCTGGAGGGTCACTCCCTACCTTAGATAGGGCTAATAAGAAATTTATAACATACAGAGTTACGAAGATTTAGAAGTATTTTAGAATTAAAAAAAATATTTTTAATTGACAACATTTCATATTTTTAACTCCTAATTTTAATGAGTTTATTGGAAAGAAGATGAAATTTTAATGTACCTGTATTTTTATTTTTTTCTGAAAAAGTGATTTTATAATGCAAAAAATCCATTTGAAAAACAGTTCATTCTAAAAGAGCGTATGTCACAAGGTTTGGAAAGTGACGTCACCAAGATTCCAGGGCAACTGAAAAAAAAGTTCGCAGACTTGACTTGACTTGACACTGACGGCCTGACAGTCAGTCATACGGTCAATCAAATTTTCTTAATTCAGTTTCCTTACCAAATTGTATTAATTGAATGTATATTATGCTCCAATAAGTCATGTAACAAGGCAAAAACTACAAGCAATATGCGTATGCATTTAGTAAATATTGTTTTATTGCCGAATGCAAAAATACTTTACTTTTACAACAGGCATCCATAGCTCATTAGAAATACAACGTAGTCATAAAGTGAAATGTAAATAATAAAGATATTATGAAAAAAAAGCTTTATTTAAATTAAAATTGCTCATATTTCCTACATAGAAGTTGTCGAAGGCTCCTCTGTCTTCTTTACTAGCCACATCAAAAATCATAATTGGTGTTTGCAACCCCCTTCAGAAGCCTTGCAGTCATGACAGGAAACATCCAGACAGTCTCACTGGTTTCACCTATCTATGCAGTCACTTTGTTTAGCTTCGAGCGGATCTTCTGCTCTGGACTGACTCTGCATTGCACTATACATTTTCCTGAATCTCTTTTCACTTCGACATAAACGACAACGTCCGACGAAGACATGTCCTCTAGCCCCTCTTATCTGTGCTAAGTTATCCATATCACTTGCCGTTGTGTCCTCTGTAGAGCTTTATTTTATTGTTTCAAAGGTAGATAGGTATATTGGTGTTCGGTTAAAGAATGCCAAGTCTGTAATTTTTACAAAGGTATCCAAGTCCAGTGAGTGAATGCCAAGTAGTTTATGATTTATTATCTCAAACAACGTATGAATGTATGTATTTCATTTATGAGGCAAGTGAGCTTGAAGAAGAAATAGTTATGGCTATGACAGTTGTTGACCAACAAATTATCAAACGTCAACCGTAAGAAAATGAGTACTGGTACAGATAACTTATTTGGGTAAAGTGACGTCATACTTCCGGTTTACACAAAATTACGATTTTTTCCAAAAGTTCAAGCGAATAAAATCCAAAAAAAATTGTTTTTGTATAGTTAACACATGTTTAATAAAACACCATTAGAATTGAGACTTATTGAAAATATGAAATGTTGTCAATAGGGCTAAAGCTAATCCTTTCCACAACGCCCGGCTAACGATTTGCAGCGACCCTGACCAGATCGTCGATACGCCTAGTTGGGGGCCTTCCAATGCTACATCTTCCGGTATGTGTTCGCCACTCGTGAACCTATCTGCCCCGATCATCGGTTCTTTGACAAACTCACACCTTTTACACGACTACACGTATCACCTTTTACATACAGTTAACATGAAAAACAATTTAAAAAAAAAACATTTTTAAAAATGAGGGTAGTTTGAAACATTAAAAAACATTAACACCGCCGTAGTTGCTAATCCGGCCGCATGGCGATCACGTCCCGCGGCGCGAGCAAACTCCGTAAAACCACCGGCCAGGGTTGCCACTCGCCCAAATTGTCGATTGTTCCGAGTTCGGCCCGCAAACGGGAAAGTTTGCGACGGAAGTCATTGTTCACAGTGAAGTTTGCTATCTCATTTGGTTTAAAGGATATTGGTGGTTCAATGTGTCGATGTTGGCTTTTATTTTACAATGCCATTGTCTTTTGATTGGAAAATAAATCTGTTTAACTTGAAAGAGATTCAAAAAGAATTAATCAAGGAAATTTTTACTCATCCACATCCATGATGGGATAGAAGCATTTTGCTAACTTAACCACGTTTGGGCGAGCATTTGCTGACTTAGTTAAGTTAGCAAAATGCCTCTTTGTAAGTATTTCTCGTGCGAAGGTGCTGTTCGCTGACACGTTGTCCGACCTCGGACGGGAATATACGGACCACACCGGTACGTCGAACAGGCAATAGCTAATTAAAAAGCTATCAATGCTAAACATTAACCTACACCGAAAAAGCAAAATATATTCGCGCTAAAATCGAAAACTCTAACACTGACGGAATCAGTGAAATGGTTCAACACGAAAAGCTATTTTTCACTCAGCCGGAATTTATTTGCAACAGGCAACCCTAACGGAGCAGAGATTGCAACGAATGCGTTCAGAAATTCCGAACGACGCCACTTCATACCCACTCGCGGTAAGTGCATTCTGTGAACGCGACCATTTTTAAATGAGGATCTGCCGTTCCAAATTCGAATTTTGGAGACGAGTTATAGATTTTAGCCCGTTTTTCGGTTAGCTGGCTGTAAGGAAATTTAGGTTTAGCCGTTTTACCAATATGAAAATATGTTTATTTTATTGTTATTGTACCAACTTATATACATGATTGCACAAATTGACTAAATGCCGTAAGGGTTTCTGTACAGTCGCCATCAGATATATCGGAGCTGTGGAGGTGGTCACAAATATCGAAACACCGCCCCTATTGTCAAGGCGATAAAGTGCATATTTGTGACCACGTCCACAGCTCCGATATATCTGATGGCTACTGTACCACAAAAATAACGATCCAAACGGGAAAACTAAACATTATTTAAAAAAAAATCTAGTCTGCGAAAATTAAATATGCCATTGGAAACATTACCTAAATTAAATATAAAATGATTATACGAATCGATTGGTATCATAAATAAAGTCTATACCACTTCTCCATTAGCGCCTCTTATTAAATTCACCCCCAATTCTAACACTTCAAACGTCTACAGCAGTAAACACGAAAAAGGTTGATCGTAATAAAATGGATAAGCAATAAATACAAAAGCGAATTTCGGGGTCCCGCGGCGCGGCGCGGTTCCGCAGCGCATTAATCAGGGGCCCGCAGGCAGTGACGGATTGCGTAATTTTTATCATTGCCCGCCCTAATGACGTACCTGGTTATCTTGGCTAGTATAAATGAGAAGAAAGTGGGGTTGGACAAATGGGATCACGGGAACGGTTTCAGTTGAGTTACACGCGAGTTCAAGCTAATTATACCATAATTTCAGCTGTGTGACGTCCGATGCTGCATATATGACTTGTCATCTTCGAGGGGAGTTGCCATAGTCGCCACGATAGGCCTAATAAATAAATATTTCCGGACAATCTTACACAAATCGACCTAGTCCTACGTTAAACTCATTAGGTACTAGACGACGATATATGTAATCGATAAATACATATATACTTAAATACATAGAAAACATCAATGACTCAGGAACAAATGTGCTCATCACATCAATGCCCTGACTGTGATTTGAACCCGGAACCATCGGCTTTATAGGCAGGGTCACTCACTAGGCCAAACCTTTCAAAGAAAAATAGAATCTCCTCGAAATTATAGAAAATAGAGGAAAGATATGTATTGGGACACCTTTTACGACATGATGATAAAAAATCAAGATTATTTTAGCCTCGTATGGCCCACGGGCCTACCTGTAGTACTAATTATTATAATCAACTTTGAATTTTATACAATTGTAATAGAGTTGAATTTCATTTGTTTGCTTCGATTTTGAGACAAAAGAGATTCTACTTTCTACGAGTAGGATATTATTTGTATGGTGGGCTTTAGGAGATTAAAAGGAAAAGTGGCAAGAAAGAAAAAGACAGGGAGACCCAGAAGAATATATATTGATCAAGCAAAAGAAAAAGTAAACGTCATGTTGCCATAGGATGTCAAAGAGAAGGCCCTGAGGCTCTAGTGTAAGTTACTTTTGACATAAGAAAACGTTTACGGACGCGTGAGTGATAATGTTATTTATATGGGAAACGCAAACGCGTTCGTAACGTAAAGTTACGTTAAAAACTTACACTCAGGGCTTAGTACCCTTACCATGAGTTGTGACTTTGAGGTTTTCGATAACGAGTATAGAGTTTACTATCTGTGCATCACGTTCGCACTAAAATAGTACAAGCGAGATGCACAGATATTAACTCGATACTCGTTATCGAAAACTTTAATGTCACAACTCATTGTAAGGGTACAGGATAGAAATGCATAGAAATTGCTACACCGACAAGAGCTGACGGAGATTTCAAAATCTGTACTTTTTGTGTTCTTAAAGAATAATTGCAGCCCCACGTATAACATCGTGGAACAACTTTATACCTCAGTTTACTCTAGATAAGTAGATTTAGGATTAGAATGAACTAGCAGTGAAACATATTAAATGGTAATGAGAATTCTTGAAAGCGGTTTTAGTGATATTGGAGAAAATATAGTTTTTCAGTCTAGACAGGGTTTTATGGTAATATCAATATTCTCGAGCATTGTTCGGGCATAAAAGACGCCTAGAAAGGGTCCCTCCAAATTGATTGTTGGCAATTTCTTTATGTGTTCAGCAAAAAAAAAACATTTTAAGTACTTGGGAAGTTTTCTGAAAAAAGTCTACAGTCGGCGGCAATAGTATCTTACGATATCAAGGCCGCAAAAATATCTGATCGCATCTTACGTCAAGGCCATAAGGTGCTGTAAATTTTTTTTGCGGCCGGGGACTGTACCTTATAGCGTGACTTATGGAAAAGTATAGTGTTTTAACTATAAGTAAGCATTCAATTTGTAGGTAAGGAAATTAAATTATTGCATTCTTTTGCATAGTAATATTGTTTATACTTTATAGAATTATCACAAAATCTAACTATTAAATTACTACAATTTAATTCTTACAAAACTGTCATAATTTAACTTTTCTATGGGTACACTTTTTTTCTGAATCCAATAAGCTATTATCGCACTTTTCTTCGACAGGCAGCGAATTTGATCTATGTGGGGGTAAGACCGTCTATCAGGATCAGGAAAGACCGTCTACCAAACAATTTCCTACATTATCTCATTGGTATTTAGTGTCATATGACGGACTTCCCGTAAAAATAAAGTCGGTCTTACCCACATTGACCTTACTCATAGAGAAAATTTTAAAATGTCAAACACGATTAGTTCGGAGTTCCTATACCTTTTAACTCCAGCATCAGATGCTCCATGTCAAGATAATATTGCATTATCACGCGATCAACACATATGTATTTTGTTCGGGAAGAGTCGTGTGAAATTGTATCGAATGAGTTACTTCAGATAAAAATTTTAACTTTATATCGATAAAATGAGTGCATATTTTGTATACTGAGGCTCTAGTGTAAGTTTCTTTTGACGTAAAAAAAGTGATAATGTTATTTATATGGGAAACAAACGCGATGGTAAAGTAATTTTACGTTAAAAACTTACACTCAGGGCTCTGACTAAAATGTCCCCAGCTTAATAGCTTCGGGCCATAATGATAGGGTTTGTATTGGTACTAAATGTATTCCGTCCATTAATAACAATGAATCGGCTAAACTGCAAAAAAAGCCTTTAATTTGCTTTATAAACAACTATGAACAACATAAACGACAATAATTAAAATGACTTTAGTTAGTACTTAATGCTCACGATATACGACCTTTTTCTTATTATATTATGACCCTCATACATAGATTACCAGTCATGAGACTCCGCTTTATAGTAAAGGCGTAGGCGTTATTTTACTTGAAAAACACCGAATCGCTCAATTGCATGTATTTATACTACGACACATCTGTAAGGTACAAGGTAAAGTAACCGGCATTAATAGTATATTACATACCAACAACAACAAAAATGGCTCAGATCGCGGGCCTTCTTCTGAGGCCTTCTTTATTACCGCCCCTGGTGCGTACATAGTTTTACGTCTTCGGGTCTTCGGTTTCGCCCTCGGGCGGTAATTCTCTCTTACCGCCCAGAGTGACGTAAACATATTTGTAAACGAATCGAGACCAAATAACTTAGCTGGCATAAGGACTAATTGTCATCGCTAGGCGCCTATGACATGCGCGTATACTTTAACACCTCGCTCCTCTCTACTAAATGTACATACAAAGCTTACTCTTATTAAACTATTTAAAACAAAATGATACTAATTTATTCTAGATGTTTCTAATCATTGACAAGAGCGACGTAAACATGTAGCAACGAGCAAACAAAAGGAGCGGGCGTACTATCAAATGTGATCTGTTTAGTTACTAGTTACCGCGGCACGTTCAATGCTCCATCTATTAGCATTTATCTCTGCACTCTGCACCTTTGCCTACCTCAACGTCGAAAAAGGTACGATGTCACTGTTTGAATGATGGCAGCCATTTTGTCGTTAATATGTCACGCCATGAGTGCGTAGGGGTGCACCCAGCTGGTTTATGCTCAGTTGTATATCATTTGTATAAATTAAGCAAGCATTCTATCATTTTATATATGGTTTTTAAACCAAACAACGTATAAAATCGTGCATATAAGAGAATGCGTCTATTCTTTTTTTTTCTATATTGCATAGGTGCAGTCTTTGTTTTCCTGGACTTAGTTAACAAATGTTATATTTCTGTATGTATTAATTGTATAAAAGCGGGTAACTCACGTTTTATAAGTCGAATATTGATCGACATGTTTCTTTATGTATTGGTAATTGGATGAACTTAAAGAAATTCAAGGGCATTTTTAGAAAACATTGGGTACAAATGTTAATGACCTTTTTTTTTAAATGGTAAAGAAGAAATATATAATATTTTGTCAGTAGTGTCAACCTGACTTATAAAACTTATATTATAAGTAGCTAATAAATAACAATTTGAACTTTTGCGTTTTCGCGATAGACTTAAGTAGATCCTAAGACCTAATAGTAAATAAGAATATAACAGGGTTGCCACTATCACTCTTTGGCTAAAAAAAAAGTTCATCTCATCAGAAACGCTCAAACACGCGAACTAATAAAATCGGCCATCGAACATAACGCGTAACTGAAAGTGCACCTAATGTTTTCGTATTTACACACAAAAGCTAATTTGTGCCCCTTGCTCCTTACCGCCCCTCACCGAGGGTGCGAACAACATATGTATTAGCCCCTAGGCTCAGATGTGCCTTCCGGCGTTTTGGGGTATTAGAAAAATGCATTGAATTTATATTTGCTAAGGTTATTTATTGAAGTCTGAAAGAAGCTAAATTCAGTCCGCCTTTGATAAACAAGCGAACTCTGTCTCGGACATTGGAGGTCCTCGTACTTTTTCTTAAGTATACGTCATCTATTTATTTCAAATTTTAACATAAAACGAATTAAGTGTACGTAACCATAGACAACATAGCAATCAGAATAATGTTTTTTTTACATATTTTTCATTTCGTAAGTTTTAAAGTAGTATCTACTGTAAATACCTAAATAATAAATTGAAATAAATGTTATATAAGGTACCTGCCCCAAAGATGAGGTTCCTAAGATAGCGAATAAATATACTTTTGAATGAATTTAAATTTCACACCCATATTTGGTACATGGACCTGCCGAACATGGATGTGAAATTTAAATTCATATCACATCTTTGGCGCAGGTACCATTACTTAAGAAAAAGATAAACGCTTAGTGCTTGGCCTCAAAGTATGACAATGGTGCCTAAACTTTAATAATTCCACTAAGTCCTGATAGGTCAGCGCGTCAGCCGAGAATACTGAAGACGCTAGTTCAAACCCTGCCTTGGACACCACATGGGCTTGGTCACTTTCCGAGAATACAATTTTTATACACAACTAGCCGTGACCCGCGGGGTTACCCGCGGTTTTTTAGGGAAAAAACGTAGCCTATGTGCTAATCCAGGGTGTAAGCTAACTCCATACCAAATTTTATTAAAATCGCTCTAGCCGTTCAGACGTGAAGAAGTATCAAACATACACACTCACAAACTTTCGCCTTTATAATATTAGTGTAGATAGTGTAGAAGTGTAGATACGCGAACCTTGGTATTCAATTTAGTATCTAGACTAACACAATAAGTCAGAGTAACACAGTAAACAACAAAATAAGTCAAAGTCTCATAGGCAGACGGCCATAAAGCTTTTTAAGGAGCCCGAGTTTGGACAATGTAACAAAACGAAACTTGCTGTAACGACATTTGTTATCACTTGTATAACATGTTGAGACAATTGTATGATACGTCTGACGGAAAAGTTCGTTTACAATTTCGGATTCGAAGATGGAGGATGGTACACCCGTTTTTTTTTAAATTTACAGTATTGTGGAACAAATTATAACGTAGGAGGGTAGTATGTATACTTATGGAATATCTAGCAATAAAAGTAACGGATAAACTCACGAGTAATTATGTCGCACTAGGAGACATGTTCGCCGTAACATGGCTCACAAGTTTTATTTATATCAATACAGTTATTTCGGGTTAGATAAACCACTTATCTATACCACGAGAACAGCTGGACAGATTTGATAAACTTGGTATTACGATAATATAATAAAATAAATAATTGATGAAACGTAGGGAAAATCGACCAATATTCTTCTAATCTTAAAAAAAAAACGAAGGATAGAATGTAGAACGATTTTATCTACTCCGACCAGTAACGAGTTTAATAACCTCTAGAGGCCTGAGTCTCAATTTTTTTACCAACTCAGTCATACGATATGTTTGACGGAGTTAAATAAAAGGGCTAGCATGTTATTAGGATACGTGCTAGACGCGGGTTCTAGAATGCTAAGCAATACACAAGTCAATTTAATAATGAACTCTGACCCCCTATAATCAATTCATTCCTAACAGTTAACAAAGCAGTCTATATAATTAGCCAGTTCACTGAAGAATCGTAAAACAGCCCCTCAGGTTGGTTAGGGCACCCGGCCGGGCGGTCTCCCCGGGGAGCCAACAATGAGCCAATATCAAATTGGCAACTGTCCGTAATTGCATTTACTATAACTGGAACCAATACCAAAAACGATCCAAGTCACTTGGTACGTCCAGATTATTTCACCGAGCCGTTGTTTGGCAGTGCGAGCGAACACAATCGCGGTAGGTACAAATATTTGATATGCTTTGTGCATATGGAGACTTCTCCATATGCACACGGCTTATGCATAGGCTTTACGTGGATAAATTAGGTAAATATCGTTCTCAATATGACTAGTGCTAGGTAAGTACCTAGCACTAGTCATATTGAGAACGATATTTACCTAATTTATCCACGTAAAGCCTAGGTAAACGTAAGCTCCCACGAGATGAACATTCTTGAACAAAATTAAACCTTTTTCTGGTACTTAGTTAAAAATGGATAAACTCACCTAGTGATGATGATTAGTCCGACCGATTTCGGTCACGGCGACCACTTTATTGGCTCTGTTGTCGCTGGTGAGCCCGCATGTGGCTGATGTAGCCAATTTTCTTAGAAATTATCCTGGAGCATTGCGGGCACGCGAGCTCACCATTGACAAAATTATATAAAAAGGCCGCAGGTGTTCGGGATTTTAATTCATCGCGCTTGGCGTCGAGCTCAGAGCGCCTCTGAATTTCAAAGTCGCGAACTTTGGTTTGCACCATCGTCCGCCGCTCGGGTCGTTTAGCAGCTTGCTGCTCCCCGCAAGACGGCTCTCATGCCACCTTAATTGGAGTAAAAGAGAAAGATGGCCGAAATATACGAACTTCGATAACTAACCCGTGGTGTGGACGCAACTATTACCATAGACGGTTAAGCTGTTTTGTAAATCAGACAAGCCAATATGTCCCGGGGCCGACCCATTGTGTGAAACTATTCATTGCTGATTTAAATTGTAAAACGTGTTTGATAGACAGACTCAATAAAGGTCCGATTGAGCCCTGCGGCGTTAGTGAATTGGGGACCTGATTTATTTATTATTGCGTGTTTTGTCAGTTAAATTATCAAAATTTTAATAAATGTCATTGGCGGACAAGCGAAGTTTGAGATGTCAATAAAATTAAATATTACAGGACAGCCTGTGACTAAGCGCCACAGTGAGGTCAAGAAAGCTTGTCTTGTAAGTACTCAGCCAAAGATGTATAGCATAATATACAAACACTTGAACATAACTAGAAGACACCCTAAGACTCAGGAACAAATATCTGTAAATAAACAGCTGATCACACAAGTAAATGCACTTACTGAGATTCGAACCCAGGACCATCACTACCCAGTATCACTACCAACTAGGTCAGACCGGTCGACACAATTTTTTTTTATAAAGAATATTCGCTCCTCGAACGCTTGTAGAATGCGCTCCCTGTCGATATTTAATCTTGCAATATTGAATTGTGAAGTCAGAAATATAACTACATACATATTCATAATAATCGTACGAACTGCCAAAGGGAAACCTCTTCCTAGACGGTACGGCTTTCTAGGAAACTACATGAAGAAGGACGAAGCACATATTTATCACTAACTATATCCCAAACCTACTTTGAACATTGTGTTTATGTAAAAAAACGCGATTTAAAACATTCCACTTTGCAAATTATCTCACTTCACACCTATGTATAAATACCTGATTAGGCGGATACACACAGGCCGGGCAAACTCGCGAGCGAAATGCCGCGCGAAGCAGCTCGCACAGTGTGACCGTGCCTCAAACGTCCGAGCAGATTCTAACGGCCCAGCCACGACAATGCGGGACTTGCGGCGCTGCAAGCGTTTTATCTGTTCGTTGCGCGGTCAAGACGCGCAATGCCCTGCGGTTAGTTGGGGTCACACGCAATGAATTGATAAAACGCTTGCCGCGCCGCAATTCGCGCAAAGTCGTGGCCGGGCCGTAAGATCTCTAGTATTTTATTTACCATAGTAGAACACACCCCTTTTGCATTTTTTTTTAATAAGGTGCAAATCTGCACAAGGCTCTTTGTTCGGCTTTTCATCCAGATTCCATGTATAACATATAATAAAGATAAAGTGACAAGAAAATCTAAATTCTCAGATAATTTAATTCCCATTCCTTACTATGGAGAGCGGACGTTTCAATAATTGGTACCTAAAATATTTAATGCGCTCTTCCTGAAAAAGTGTTTAATGAAGAGATAAGCCTACGTAATTTAAAAAAAAATAGATCCATAGGTGCAGTAGAGAGGAGTCAACTAATTATGGAAACCTATAAAAATTTGGCCCGTCGCAGCTGAAGGCTATTTAGAATAATTATAATTATTTCTGCATATTAGTTATTAAGCTAAAATAATAAAGCATGGTTATATTTAACTGACACAATTGTAACAAGATCTGAACTAACTGCCATCAAACTGTTTCACAGTACTATTTTAATGTAACATCTACCAATGTACAACCATATCTGATGTGAAATAAAAAAATTAAAAAGTTATTCTCCGTAATGTTGGCGTCTTTTCGCCGAGGCGTGTCTAACAACGTCTACACTGTACACTTACCATGAGTTGTGACATTGAGATTTTCGATAACGAGTATCGAGTTTACTATCTGTGCATCTCGTTCGCACTAAAATAGTACAAGCGAGATGCACATATAGTAAACTCGATACTCGTTATGGAAAACCTCAAAGTCACAAGTCATGGTCTAAGGGTACTGATCGAGTTATAACGCGCGGCGTGGCGCGGCGGTGTGACATCGCGAGGCAGCTCGCGCTGTGTTACCTCCCTTATCGCCAATGAGCTCACTGCCTTACCTGTAAATTAAGAAACACGCTGTCAATATTTATATTACACCTTAATTCTTTATATTACTGCTACGTACATGTTAAAAGCTGGTGTGAATGACTGGAAATTAAAAGCAAGCATAAATGTAACATTATCGTACAGCAATAAGGCAAAAATACAGCTCTTAAAAATCATCAACAGATTTACGAAATATTAAAACCCGATTTTCGTTTCTATTTTTAGCCCGAAATACACCGTATTGTTTTTGTTGAACTTAAATATATAAAGCTTGTGTACGAAATATAATTTGCAGCGCAGAGCTCTTGAAGTTTATCAATGTATATCATTTTCTATTTCAATCACATTAAGGTATAACTTTGATCCTCTGAGTCAGACCTCGGCGCATCACGGGAGATTTCCACTCCGCAGCATCGAGGGCCATGTAAAAGGGTACCGCGGCGGTAGGCGCCGGTATGCCGCCGCATCCCCCGCGATGCGTCGGTGTTGCGGTGTCGCCCATGAGCGACGGTAATGGCAACATCAAGCAATCCATCTGCTCGTTTCCCACCTTTGTCATAAAAACAGACCTCATCCACATGTCACTTTTTAGGCGGTATTTGCCATAGTTTTTAATTTGCATTGTTTAAGTAGCGCCTTATATCATAATCACGAACTCTTTCGAAATAATAGGACGAATAAAAGTGTCCCAAAATTTTCATACATTTTTTATTATACTTTCGTTCCGCTAGCGCCATATGAAATATATAACAAATGGTAATGGAATGGAATTAAAAACCTTGGGACAATATTTAGTGCTATCAGGATCGAAAGACCTCGTGATTGTGAGTAGAAAGCACAAGAAAAAATATTTTTCCTTCCTACGACTACCCGGACAAAGTCGCCGACGGAGACTAGTATTAAAAAAATAAACATAACTCATAAGTTCAATGTACCCCCAAACGAAAAACAGACTCACATTAAACATACATCGCACATCAAAAGTGTACTATTTTCATCTATTACTGTAAAGTGTTAATTTGGGGGTAAAGGCATCGTAAATTACTCGTTGGATTCCAAATGATACACCACGAACGGGGTGAGGAAAGTTTATAGCATTAACAGCTGAAAACATTTTGTTTAAAACATACTTATATATACTATACCCGTTTATTCATAAACGCCTATCTTTAGTCAAATTATGCTTTGTTTGTAATTGTAACTTACAAACACAAATTGTCATGGACAAAACAACGTTTAGTTGAAATTATTTTTGGCTTACGGTTGAACCTCAAAATGGCGAAGTCGTCTTGAGAATACATTTTTTATGTAACATTGATGGCTTATTATTCAGTGATCCTTATGAGCATTTTACCACTATTTTGGTCAAAACCCAGCAGTCTTTAGCTTTCTGTAAAGTCCAGCTGCACTTTTACTCACCATTATGAACACAACACGACATACCTGAAAGGTGTTATTATGGCTGTGGTCTTCTATAAGGAGGAGGTACTTCCCCAGTTGGGCTTCCCCAGACTCAAGCGTGATGGTATTTCGTTGGGCCCTACCTCTTATTGTTGGACGTAGTTTAAGGACATACCCGGGTCCAAGTTTAAGTACAATCCAGGTTTATAGTTTATTATAATTCTCAAAAGATGACTCTCGGAAAATGCATTATGCTAAAGAAGGAGTTATGACAATCAAGGTGATGCGACCCGAAAAGGACAAGGTAAGGAAGCCCTTTCTAGAAAAAAATAAGATAAAAATATGGGTTTTGACAGAAGCCGTCATTATTTATAGTTAAACATGAATAGCGATTTAATTCAGTAAATGTTTGGAACAGTGCCAGTCTGTCGGGAAGTCGGCAGGAACGGTTACTCCTGCTAAACCTAACTTCGCTATTAGGGCTGTCAATACGGCTTGGCTATTCGGTGACATCATAAGAATAAGATTTTTACGATAACCGTATTTACAGATCCTTTTGACAACGGTTGTTTGTAGGTAATATGGATTATGGGACATTGGTCATGTCGTATTCATAATACTTCTTATACATATACGTATTACAATTATTATAGACGATTCGAGAAGTTCATCATACAATGAAATCATTTTGTAGACATATATGTGTAAAATAGACATATATATTCTTATATTATTCTGGAATAATTCATGGTTATATAGAGATAGTTTGTCAAATAAGTAACATAATTCATTGACGTGCTGCTTTTGAAAGTGCCGCTAAATATCGCAAATAATGAGCGAACCGAATGAGCTAAAATATATCGTTTATTGTAATACTAATATGATTTCAAACTGCCTATCACCGAATAACTTCATTAGTTGATGTCACCGATTAGTAAAGGTTTGCATTAATTGTAACTCCCGAGCGAATGTAAACGTTTGAATTAGTTATCTTCTCAGTATCATAATTTCTACAGCCATGTTGTTTCAAATTAAAACAAAAGACCGATCGTATCATATCGATAACATAACAAGTATTTATTTACAGAGAACCAATCGTCAAATTTGAATCAACGCCTTTCCTCAACACTACTACCATAAGAAAACTCAGGTTCGGTTCATATGAACAAGAATTGAAATAAATAAATGAGAAATAAAATTACGGTTATATTAAAAGACAGTTCTACAATTTTTCAAGTTAACGACATTGCACATAACATTCGCACAAAAAGGCTTACTTATTTCGTACAAGATTGCCCATTTGGCCAGAGTAACAACCCTAACAATATGAACAGTCTGCCAAAAAAGTTGGCCGTGTCGGTCGGGCAATACATCAGGCAGTCTTTATGCCCGGCTAATTTAGGAAGTTGCTTTGGTAATTAATTTTCACTACAACTTAGGTAAGCGAAGTGGCCATTTCTTCGAGATGGTTGTTTATTATCATGTGGCTTACTCGCTCAATCACGTTACTTAGTTCCCATTATGGGTTAGTTAAAACGAGGAAAATAGGAAACTGTAATATGTGTACTTTGCGCTTCGGAGATATGAAACCAATTTGTAAAACTAAAGTTCTAGAATGTAAGAACACGGCCATAGCGGCGGCCGCAGCGATCGGCTACTATAGATTGAAACGAAAAGCTAGCGCGGTATTCCGCTTTCGCCTATCGCCGCATGCCTGTGCACGGAGCCGCCGCTACACGCTGACGTATTAGCCAGGTCTTTTAAAACACATATTATAGAAGCATTACGATCAATAACTAGAAACTGATAATCTTCAAATTGGTGAAAAAAGCGATTTATAAGTGATAGGTTAGCATTTGGCCCCAATCTCACCTGATGGTAAGCGACGATGAGGCCGATGATGGAGCATGCTTACCTAGCAAGTGCTTGTTAACTCTCGACTTGAAGACATCCAGGTTGTATTGCTCTGGAAAAAGATCAGCTGGAAGAGAATTCCACTGCCTGGCTTTGCGATATTTTAATCAGAGAATTTCAATAAGCAACCGCAATCTCTCTTTAAATTCTGATCTGTATCTTATCGGTTAAAATTCCTCATTTCAAATGAAACTGTGCGCAGTCCTACACTCAACGAGATAATTGAAGTTTCCACCAAAGTGTACTGTTCCGCGAAACGAAATCAGAAAGTTACTCAGTACCAAAGAGTTCTGGTTTCTAAGATGGGTAAAGACTATGAAACAGATCTTGAATCTTACAACGAGACAAGATGGCGCTCTACTGCTTCATACATTACGCGTATGTCTGGTTCTTATACAGCGGTTGAGATGTCAGTTACCACACAAAACATTGTCGTATTCTCTTACCATCCAGTAATTTGCAAGACAAGTGGAAGACGAATTCCTAAAAACCTTGATAGACCACAACGATTTCATATTACAGGGAAATGTCTCGATTTAATAAATAAAAAAAAACTTAACGCTCCCAAAAATGGGCCGTACTTCACATGATGCTACCAAAAATAAATGAAGGTGTTGCAAGCTTATCTACCGAATGGTGCCGGCTTACTAGAATACCACCACCACATCTCCTCGAGTCGATAAAGGAAAAAACCGACAGATGGGCAGCAGTGTCGGTAAGGTCGAAGCCCTACTGTGGTCACCAAACCTATCAAGCGCGGCGACTTTGCAACTAATCCCAAGATGATACAAGTCATATTTGGGGAAGGCCTATGTCCAACAGTCCAGCTACATCATATAACCTGTCAAACTCTGAGCACATTTATTCCTAACACTACGCTTCTGTCACTCCATTCTCTTTGCTCATTACAAACAGCGTCAGAATGTTGGCGGGAATTGTTAACACTTCTGATAGCATCTTGAAATGTGAAATTGTTGCCTCGAATACGTATGTAAAGATATGTGGGGGAAATGGTTCGCGAAATGTGTTTTACATTTTTAATGTTCTGAAAACAAGTGAGGTGTGAAGGCGATTCGGGAATTATTTGTCTATTTTTGTTAATTTACGCTTTTAGGTGCAGTTTAGGTCAAATGTATCGATACAGGAAAAGTGCCAAAATTATGTATACATGTACAGTTAGCAATAGAAGTTGCTAAGTGAGCCAGATGTTTAAAATGAGCTTGATGCGACTTTATTGTTAAGGGAACAAAAGCGTGTCAACTTATGTTGCTGACTGTACCTTACAATCAAGACTTAAGGTGCATGTTGGCTCTTTGACCGGTTTAAAAATTTTGACCTGGATTGTACAATCGACATCATTATTAATACATGTTTACATTTATCACCTTTCTCTATTGTAATATGCAGACCTCGAAGTCGCCGTGGCACGAATACAATTTTGCTAGGGAGAGACACACGATATTATTTTATCGATAAGTTGTACTTTCTTATGACAGTACTTATGTTATGATTATGAGATACTTAATGATAACTTGCAATATCTATTAAACTGTATTATTTATACAGTATGAAGATTGAAGTCCGTAAAGGTCGATTAACGAAGATAACGGTATTCATACTTTATGGATGTAGGTATAAAACATGACGTTGACATAATATGACAATCTTGTCCGCTCAGAGAATCGATGGAATTAATATTACGCGTAAAATGCCACCTAGAAATTGATGAAAAAAATATTTAGTAGTAAAGGTTGATTTTTATTTGAATTTTAAAATTCCTAAGAAGTATCCTAAAAACTCCTATATAGGTAACATTGACGGGAAGTAATCATCACAGTTTAGTTAATTTTCAATTATTCTGTAAATTTTACAGCTAATAATATATGAAATGTCAATTCCGAATAAGCATTCAGTTATCGATAAATTTTATATCGGAAGGAAATCCCTAGTTAATTGATGTTATTGCCACCGCGACTTCGAGGTCTGGTAATATGGTTCAAAAGTTTAATATATTGCATACCTACTCGTATGTAAACTAAGGGAGTTCTCACTAGGAGCATAAGAAGAGAGAATAATGTTTTTTTTTTAATACTATTTCCATAACAAGTATAATAATTTTGTTTTCCTTTTAAATGTATAATGCTATTAACAATTTTGGTTTGCCACAGCGTCGACGGCAAATATTTTGCTAACAATTTATATGCCAAATATTTTTCACTAATAATTCGATTTGAGCAAAACTTGTGTATCGATATGTTTTTATCACGCATTCTGTTTTTTAAAATATTTGTTCATTAAAATTACATTATTTAGTTTCAATTTATATTCGAGCTAATAGTTTTGTATATAAGTAAAAATTAAATTAACAACTTAAACTAGGGTAAATATAATACTACTGTTTATTTGCATATTTTTGTCGATAATAATAATAGTTTTTTAAATTGTTTGTTTTACAAATGGACAAAATGATCTGCAAATTGCTAAGCTTTATAAATAAGGAGAATAGATTATTGATAAGTAGAAACCTCACAGTACCAAAATCCTTTAGGAATGAACCTTTAGGAAATTCAGATAAATTCTAAACATAACTATACAATATTACATTTATGGTATAATTATCAGTAAGTAACTGATGTAACTGGTGACCGAAGAGCTGGCGGCTTCCTCGCACAACGTATCAGCATTGCGATACAACGAGGAAATGCCGCCGACATCCTTGGTACAATGCCTCAAGGGCCTTTTTTAGATTTTACACTGTAACTAATTAAGTACTTGTAGTTATCATAATACGATTGTAATTTCTGTAAATAAAAGTCATAAGCCCGTTTCACATCAAGCGCGGGCGCGTGTCAACGCGGGCCCGCGGCGGAACCGCGCCGCGATTGTTCAGCTAGTTTTAAATGAACGCCTTCACACAGCGGCGGGCGCGGGCGTGCGCGGGTCCGCGCCACACGCACCCGCCCGCGCCCGCCGCTGTGTGAAGGCGTTCATTTAAAACTAGCTGAACAATCGCGGCGCGGGCCCGCGTTGACACGCGCCCGCGCTTGATGTGAAACGGGCTTTAGTCTTACTGTACAACATTACATTTATTTAATTATCAGTGAGTAACTATATATTAGAGTTTATACTTTATAATGTATGGTGCTCCTTCACTAGTGTTATTATGTTATATATGACAGAGAGAAAAGATTTGTTAGAGAGAGAAAACTCATGTTCTAACACCATTACAGCTTCAAACGTTTAGCCAAACATCTAAAAATAAACGAGAATCGAGGACTAAAGTTAATAACTTATCCACTGTTTACATTTATGTCAAACACGAGGGATATACGACAAAATACACGATTAAATCAGTCGCTAGTGACGTATTGACAAAACAACTAAAATACTGCAACTGCTTTTTACCCTTAAAAATTAAAGGACGTATGTACATGATATTGTCAAAGCACTTACGCCTAAAATGTTTGGAACAGTGAAGTGTTGTATGAATAATGTACTCCAAGAAATTGTTTCAAAATATTGAATATAAACAGTACAATTAACATAAACAATACAATTAACATATTACAAGTGTTACAACGGATGAACTGACGTGTACTTATATCGCACTAAGCGACATGTTTCGGATATATCGTTGGCTTGAGTACCTACAGCACAAGCTTTCTTGAGCTTACCGTCAGGCTCAGTCTATTTGTAAAAGGATGTCCTGTAATGTGTGTGTTTTTTTATTTTTTTATTTTATAATAACTACGAATATAGGCAGTTGTCCCACCAAGAGCGAGTAAGCGATTAGCTATCGGCGATTTTCTCGAACAAAATATATATACCGAGCGGCGGAAAAAGAGACGGATTTATAGTTCATCGCTGACTGTTCACACTGCCGGCGAGTACTTTTTCTTAGGGAAATCACTATCCCACGAAGAAAATACTTGCCGATCGCTACTCGCTGATCGCTGATCGCCGCTAGTGGGACTAGTGCCTTAGTAATTTCAGTATTTCACCTATAAAATTATAGTCCCTTTTCAATTTCGCTTGTAACTTCCGATTCATAAAGTCCTATGTACTTATAAGATCTGTATCCACATGTTACTTTTTACTTGCTACGGTAATACTAGTAAACAAGTCAGTGTTTATCTCAACGTTTATTCGTCCGTTTGTGGCAAACAGGGCTATAAATCCCGCAAAAGATCGCGGACGTAAAATGAAGACGAAACACAGATGTGGCGTGTTGGATATCTTGTGATATGTACACCTAAACATTTTTGAAGCAGGAACCACATTTGTTCAGGGCTTGCCATAATAAAAATATAATAATACTAATACTGTTATCGATAAGTACGGACTACTTCAACGACAAGACGTTCATACAACCATATTACGACAGTGGAAATTTCAAATGTATGAGGTAGGGCACAGCGATGACCATCACGCTTGAATCTGGGGCAGCCCCAACTGGGGAAGTACCTCCTCCTTACAGAAGACCACAGCCATAATAGCACTGCTACCTTTCAGGTACGTAGTGTTGTGTTCCTGATGGTGAGTAAGGTTCCCAGAGCTCCAACCCCCTTAAAGGCCGGCAACGCGCTTGTGACTCCCCTGGTGTTGCGGGTGCCATGGGCGACGGTTATTGCTTACCATCAGGCAATCCGTCTGCTCGTTTGCCGCCTATGACATAAAAAGAAAAAAAAAAAAAAAATGTCGTAAGTCGCATATAAAAGTATGTCCCTTACGACATTTGAAATTTCCACCGTCGATAAAGTTGTATCGGCCAAATAACTAGACGCCGCGTGTCATCAATCTTGTACAAATTGAACGTAATCCGTATACTTTTGATCCAATTTATTTATACAATTGTTTTCTGAAGAATGTAAAATATAAATGAATTGATAGTTTTGTTATTATGATCTATTTTTTAACGCTCCCTATTACCCTACATTGTCTTTGTACCTCTATTACCTACCTGAAGTACTTATCGATAACAGGACCGTCGATATTTTTATTTTATCAATTACTTACAACAAATCGTTCGTGCTAGTAAAATATCTAGGTGTAATGATAAGTGTCGAAATAGCTTTAGAAAATTCTCCGCTAGAATCTTATATTGGCAAAACAGTTCTCATGTAAATATTTATTTAATCTCGATGGTTGGATCAAGGGTCAGATTCAACAGACGGCAATTCAGGCCTGGTAACGCAAACATCGAAATTAAATTCGTGTATTTCGAGCATTTTCTCGTTTACTTCAATTAAGGCGTCATGAGAGTGACAGAGAGAAGCGTCCAAACGGACGTAAACACGAGTATTGTTTATCGTGGCGCGCTGGACATGGCGCGTATTGCACAGCGGATCCTGTCTCTTCGGTACAAAAAAATGGATCCTACTTGTCTGATAAATAAATAAATGATACTAACAACAAAGATAAGCTGCGCGTTTTTTTTAACTACACACTTATCCAATCAAATTTCTTGACTGCTATGAAATATATACTAATTCTGCAACAACAAATCACGTGATATTTTCAATACATTTTTTTTTCGTATCCATTGCGTTCTACGAACGATTGTAATCTGGGCTTCGACCATAATGGTTTTTTTCTCCTAGCTGGACAAAGTCCTTCTTTGTTTACGTCACACATCACGTGCTAATGCCAATCGCCACAAAAATTATCCAGATTGTCCCGCCATCTCCTTTTAGGTCTATCTTTGCCCGGTTATAATTATTTAAACTTTTTAAGCGGTACTGTACCCTCACCATGAGTTGTGACTTTGCGGTTTTCGATAACGAGTATCAATTTTACTATCTGTGCATCTCGTTCGCACTAAAATAGTACAAGCGAGATGCACAGATAATAAACTCGATACTCGTTATCGAAAACGTCAATGTCACAACTCATGGTAAGGGTACTGGTATTCAAGTAGTAAAACGATACCGTTTACAACTACACAACAAACAGACCAATAAATCCTTTAACCTCCTGAAGACTGGTGTCCTATATATAGTACATACGCCCCAATGAAATGATGACTCTTTGTCAATCCGATAGAGTGAAAATTACGCTGGCAAACTTTGATACTTAGTTCTCAGGAGGATAAAACGTATCGCGTTGCTCAGCGGGTGCCTGTCCCCGATTGTACTGTTAGGGCAATCAGTGCAGAACAAAAACAAATCTCGTTCCACCGGCTAGTGACAGACTGAGATGGAGAATCGTTTCCGTCGAGTAATACCCCCTATTTGAACGGGAAGTCTGCAAACACCGTTCGAAAAACGACATTTGCTCGTCGCAGTGGACATATATTTTGCACCCTGTTATAACTGATTAACATTCTGATGTTTTTTGAGTTTGACATACGAAATAATCGCGAAGCGGTCTTGTATTTTTTAAATACAAGACTGTCCAGCGTTTGACCTCAGTCGCACCTGATAGTAAACGACGACGAGGTCGATGGTGTAGCACGCTGGTGCAGTAACAGCATATTCCCTCTTGCTTTGAAAAGACCCAAATTATATCTTTCCGTGAATACAGACGAAGGAAGCGAATTCCATTCCTTAGCAGTCAGGATTAGGAAGTTAGTAGCGAATCGCTGATGTAACTGGTGACCAAAGAGCTGGCGGCTTCCTTGCACAACGTTTCAGCATTGCGATACAACGAGGAATCCCACCAGCATCAGGTACAATGCCTCAAGGGCCTTTTTTAGATTTGAAGCGATAACTAGTACTACATTTGACTAATTACAGAATTTTGGCAGGCTAAGGATGTTGGCAGTATTTCGTCGTTGTATTGGATACGTTGTGCGAGGAAACCGACGCCTTTTTAGGTAACCAGTTACCTTAACCAAACGCTTTGCGATTTCAGCGAATAGTTAGTGGATACCCCATGGAATTATCGTTTCTACGCCAAACAGTACAAAATGGTAGGTAATGTTATATTATTAGTAGTTAGATACTAAATTTTGACAGTTATGTATTGTATATATAATACAATTTATAATACAATTATTGTACTGTACATAAACACATCGAATTAAAAAATATATATAATTGAATATGGAATCCGCAAAGTACAGAGTTGAAGGAGCTATAAGGCTATAACCCACTTTCTAATCTCGTCGCCTCTTGGGACAGGCGGGTTGTTCCATTTTCAAAATTGCACCCGGAAAGAGTGCGAAGGGATGTGATGATTAAAATAAAATCCATTTGGTTTCACGGGGTTTGCAGCTTTGTTTGTTTCTATTTAATCCCCTATTCTACAAAACGAAATATGTATATAAAATAATTCTAAAACAAGTAGAGAATAAGTATGCGAATCAAATCCTTTAAAAAAGATAAAAAGATAAAAGATCTTTATTTTTCAATTTAGGCACATTACATGCACTTATGAGCGTCAAAAAAAAATCTACACCGGTTCAAACCCTACACCTCTGACCCGTGAAAATACCGGCAAGAAACTACGGCGGGACTTATTTTTTCAATACAGTGATACATCAAATCTTAAAGTACTTACATAATTATGCGTAGTCCGATAAGAAAACATATCAAACAGTTTATTACAAGATATGAAAATACTAAAATATAAAAGTAAAAATAATAATGTATAAACAAATTCGACTTCACAACATAGACATACTTTAATATGCTTGCTTACTTAAACTGTGTCATTTACATGATCTGGCAGTACATACAATTGTTGAATTAATTGCTAGCTTTCATTAGGATGATAGCACAGCCGATATTCGTCAACTTTAAGTACTGAACTGTTCGTACGTATGTTGTCACAATTGTCAATTAAACTCAAACTCACAACGCATATTCAGTAAGTAGGCCACAAGGACACTTTTACATGTTGAGTGTATAAAACGTAAAAAAGAAAAATAAAAAATACACCGGTTATAACTTTACACCTCTGACCCGAGAAGCATTTTGACTTTAATGGTTATTAAAGTCAAAAGGCAAAAGACAAGAAACAGGACGGGACTTATTGTTTTACATGCATAAAAATGCGTTGTTTTTTTATGCATGTAAAACAATAAGTCCCGTCCTGTTTCTTGTCTTTTGCCTTTTGACTTTAATAACCATTAAAGTCAAAATGCTTCTCGGGTCGGGTCGCGCGAGTGACTAAATAAACGTGAGTAGTACCGTGTTAATCGTTAATTATTAAACATGCGTTGTTTTATAAGACAACATATCAAACAATTACAAGAATTAAATATTATAGAACATTCCAAATCTGACTATTAAAACGAAGTTCACAAAACATATATGCTTTCTTACCTGAACCACCCTGAACTGTGTCCTTGACTATAATTTGCAAATTACAATAATTCATCATCAACAATTATCGGTTAATAACATATCGGTTAAATCAAGTTAAGCTAACTATACTCACGTAAATTAAATACATTTTGCTCTAAGGTTGATAAGCATTCAGATTACTATACATTTTTTTTTAGATAATCAACCTTAAAGCAGAATGGATTTACCCGAGTTTGAAGTTAAGCGACACATATACAATTCATACTAATCCATCCATACTTCCATATTATTATGGAAGTATTATTATACATACGAAAGTAAACTCTGTCTGCCTGTCTGCTTGTTACCTCTACACGCTTAAACCGCTGACCAATTGGGATGAAGTTTGGTATGGAGAGAGTTTGAGCTACGAGAAAAAATATAGGATAATTTTGATCCCACATATCTATACTAGACGGGCATGACTGGCGAACGAAGTCGCAACGAAAAGCTAGTAATAAATGTTATAAACGTGAATGTTTCTTACTGAACCATGTAATTACACATGAAACATTATTTCCATGAAACTTAACGTATAGTTAACCAATTTGATATCTAGGCCACTTCGAACCTTGTCACAGAGACGTTAATCAGAGATCTTTTGCGCCTTTCATATAGATTTTCACTGTGACAAGGAACGAAGTGGCCTATAAATCAAATTAGTTGACTGTACAGATAGACTATCAGAATTAAGATATAGGATACCTGATATTTATACCGATAAAGATAATTCCTGGAAAACGCAGAAGAAGACGCGCGCAGTTTGTATGTTATTAACAATCAAAAGAAGGAATTTAAGAGTCGGCAGCTGATAACCTTGGACGTAACTAGGCCATGCAAAATCGGCATAAAAAATGCTTCATATTTCTCGAGTGCGGGTCAGACCCGAAAGTCCCCCATTAATAATTTATAGTCTTCTGTCGATATACTTCGATACATTCTACGGAAAATTAGAAAGATAACAAAAAGTAACTCGGGGATTCTCGATATCGACCACTTTTAGCCAATATACTACCATGAGGTATGGTCAGCATTAATAGTCGTATGAAACAGCGCACCAGTATCTACCGTTTTTTAATTGCTTCATAGAAAGAGGCAGATTTCTGCGAATTTGTCAATGGAAATATTTGAAATGCGATAGAAACTCGAACTGTAGAAAATATCACATTTGTTGAGGAATACACGGGATGGTAGATAATTTTAGTACGTTGTTTAACATGTACCTATAGGTATATAGATACGTATAAATATTTTACGTATAAACGTTTTTGCTAATTGGTAGCGATATATGGCGATGTACGTAAATGTCACTCAAATGTATAAAACCGTCGATTTAACTTATAATCATTTATTTGATTGCATTCCATAATCGTTAATCCCTATTTGATCCTTAACCCAAATTTTTGCAATATGTTTTATTTTATGAATGTAAAAGAAGTTTATTAATTTTTTGTGAGCGCATTAGCGCTAACTTAAAAAAAAACACGACAAAGACAATCGATTGATTTCAACCGTTATCGAATCAGAAACACGTTAGTTCGACATTACACACAAAACCATACTGAAATATAAAAGGGCTTAACTTCATAGAACACACATGGTACATGAAGCTTTTCATTAACGTTGAGGTATCACGCTTTGATTAAGCATTGTCGCCTTTCGCGATTTCGTACCTCAAATCTAAACTTTATTGCGAGCACGGAAGGTCTAATATGGAATATAAATGTGCGTGAACGATTAAGATTTGACTGTTTTTGCAACAGATAAATGTCACAAATATATAAGTCATATCTTCATTAACAAATGTTACAAAAGCGACCTTATTAGGTTCCGATAAGGTTTGAAATTACTTGGGTAAGATTAGAGGTTGAGATAAAAAAGGAATGTTGGTAGAAGCGTTATGTTAACTGTGGGCAACGGCACTCGTAACTCAAGTAAGTAACCTACAATGCTGTGAAGTGGTATAGTATAACCTAGAAATATAGTATAGATGTTAAAAGTTGTGCAGAACGGATAGCAAGGTAGCCATTTTATCGTCTATCGCACTATCCGTCACTTTTGCACTCTCTAGTTGGAGCATGACGGATATTATTACTTCTAAAAACCCGGCAATATTAGGCTACCTGTTCTCAAATGTTCACAGTTTGTATGTAACGCCGCTGCTAACATCACTTGCACTTATGATAAGTCACTAGATAAGGCACGACACTCTTCAAAACTATATAGGAAGGAAATTTCGAGGCTAGAAGAGGAAGAAGAAAACCAAGAGCAAGCTACGTGTTAGAGCTCGTTCACACAGAGACATCCGATTTTATCCGGGAACTGTTTTTTGAAGGATCCGATTTACTCGCAATAGTAGTTCAATGCATGCGTTCACACCAGCGTACGGTTGCAGAATCCGGCAAGAAAACGGAGCCTGCAAAATGTGTCGTCCGATTTTGTGATTACAAATCGGTCCGGTGGTCCGTTAAAATGCCGTGTCCGGTTTAGTAGCAACAGTATTCCAATACTTGCATTCACACGAGCTCGGATCAAAAATCCTGCAAAAACCCAGATCAGGACCGGATCATCTTATAAAACTAGGCGGCCATGTCAACACACTATCCTGATTTACAAGATCCGATAAGTGGTACTAAGTCGACACAACAAAGTCTGTTTTAATTTACGCCCTCGATTTTTTATAAAAGGCTAGAAATGTTAGACACTACCGAGACAAAAGCACTGTAATATAAAACTCATTTATAACACCCTCAGAAAATAAAAGATCCCGTTGCATTTATTGCGAACGCAATGCAAATTGCAGCGGGCAAGACCTCAAGAACCGAAGAAAATTGTAAATGAGACTGAAGCTTTATTACGTCGAGATGGCTATTAACCGACTAGAATAGTAAGCAATACCCTTTAAAATAACTTTTTTCCAGGGTTGCCAAGATTTATGGTTCATTTTTAAATAGGATGTTCTTGTATAAAGTCGTTTGTTGAGAGGAAATGGGAGTTCTTATTGCATTAAAACAGGTTTACAAAGATTTAAATGCTTTCCTCTTTAAATATTATGTAGTTTGTAACCTGTAAATCGAGTCTCATCGGTTTGCATGTTTTCAGACAGATAAAAAAGTGGTGCTCTGCGAGCCTATAAAATATAGATAGGTACCTTATTTTTACTAGTCATGCATTTATAGATACTCGTATTTAAAGAATTTCCTAATAAATTACAAGTACCTCTACTACCTTAAACTTACGAACAAACTTTAGGGTAAATAAATTAGCCGCATAACAAAGGCAACTTAGTTTTATTATGCGTCAACCGAAGAATAAGTCATAAATTGTCTCCAGCCCCGGACGCGGTATCGGGGAATTTATTTTGAAAAATTGCCAACCCTATCTGGTCCGTTGTTTGCCGGATTGTAGGAAACTTCACAAAGTCGGTGCGAGTCGGACATCTGTACAAGTTGCGACTTTTATTCCTGGTCACAGGTTATTTCGCATAGACTCCGCTTTCTGTCACATTTAAAAACCAGAAGCTAATTAAATTATATTTAAGCAAGAACGTTTGCTAACGAAACAATATTTCTTAGAAATACCTAAAGGAAAAATTGAAAATCAACTACATCGGACGCGACTCGAACTCACGACTCTGGGATACATCCCCTCCTAGGCGCATTGAAGTATAAGGTGGAGTAATTCGCAGCCAAGGTAAGCCTCTGTAGCTCTGTTAGTGGCAGCTGGTTTTTCAATTTTTTTTTTTCCTTTTCCTAACGACAGAATGCGGTATCTACAGAGGGACATGGTGTTTGCACTACGGAAACACATTAGTTGCAGATATAAAAAGACCAAAATATTTCGATGGATTCATATACGATGTAGCACCTAGTGGATAAGTGATCTGTCCTTTTATAAAACAAAACACTGCATTGTCACGTTTAGCTTTTCGCGGCCTTTTGACGTCCACAGAGCAAACTATCTCTTTATTTCTTCCAAACTTTTTCAGACTGTTTATTCAGCTACAGTAACACTTGGTTCAAACTTCGAGACTACAACTTTACAAGGTGTTTAAATAGACATTAGCTCTTTAATTACTTGAAGATGAGCCGCTTGGGTGCACTTTGAAACTCTCCCAATAAATAACCTCGTAGCGTTTTGTTTTGGCAGTTCTTAATAAGAAAACTTCACCGTTTTATAAAGACACTAGTATTTGCTCGCGATTTTGTCTGCATAAAAGCAGTAATGGTTTCCGCGAAAACTATCCTATGTCCTTCCTCGAGATTAAAATTATTTCTAGCTACAGATTTTTTTGCTAAATTGGTTCAACGGTTTAAGAGTGAAGAAGTAATATAATTATATAACACACGTATTTTTTATACAAGACTGACCAGCGTTTTACCTCTGTCACACCTGATGGTAAGTGTCGACGAGGTCGAGGGTGTAGCACGCTGGTTCAGTAACAGCCTTGGCCCAAATTATATATTTCCTGGAATACAGACGAAGGGAGTGAATTCCATTCCTTAGCAGTCCGCATTAAGACAGAAGCGAATCGCTTCGTGTGAATGGAATATTCACAACTTAAGGATGAAACTGCTCCCTTCGCCTGGACGTACGGTGGTGGAACTCGTAGTACGGATTTTACAACGTGACAAAACGCTAGCACTAATAAATATTCTGCCCGGAAGTTTATACAGCCTAAATCGTTTCCAAATACCTATAGCCCATAAAAAGGCGTAGCTTGAAAATATGATGCGAATCGACCTCATAAAATCTCCATGCCGAGCACCAGAGGCGTTCGCAATCTTAATCCTTTTAAGCCTTTTCCCTTAACGAATAGGGTGCATATTTGATTGAATTTTTGAGCACCATTGGACCCCATTCGAGCAGCGAGGGTCAAGCGCCGTCATTATCTAAGGCCTTCAAGTAAAAACTCTCAAGTATGTTTTCTTTACTATTTTTACTAGATTCCGGCGCGAATCCTTTCCCGGTGAACCCGAGAAATCCACGGGCTTTGTCAGAACGTAAACATGTTTGAAGTGTAAAAAAGAGATTGGGCTTCGCAATATTTAAATAAAGAAGGTAAAACAAACGGAGAGTTCTTAAACCATTTTCAAGTCTACTATTTAGAAAAACAAATTTCAAGTCATCACCGTCACAGTTGCCGAGAAGGGTTAGTTAGTTATTAACTACCCAACTGACCTTCTAACCCGGAGGGAAAACTAGTTCTTACAGGGATTAGATTCATGTTTCCCATGAAGTTTTCCTTCGCCGAAAATCTACAAGTAAATAAAAATGATACCTCGCACATAAATTTTGTAAATCTCAGTGGTACAAATCGAGGTTCAAATACACGACCTCTGTTACATGATTGGCTGTTTCATTTCAAAACAAAGCTTAGATTTGGAAATTCCAAATTTGAGAGATTTCACGATTTCCATGTCAATTTTACGAGTACTTTATGGAATTCAGATAACATATCGTTTATATTAGAAACCATACTTATATTAGAAACCAGCTTTTCCTCGCGACTTCGTCAGCCAGTTATGCCCGTCTTTAAAGTATGTCTTTTCTCGTAGCTCAAATACTTTCCATACCAAATTTCATCCCAATGGTTCAGCGGTTTCAGCGTGAAGAGACAGACAGAGTTACTTTCGCATTTATAATATTAGTATGAATATCACATAACATCATCATTACGACAACAACTAATGATAAATAGTCCTAATAAAAACGTAAAAGACTCATCAATAATGACGACGGTTCTCATCAAGCAAATTGAAGGAACAAACATGGCGTCCGAGGCCATTAAGAAATTAATATCGGGAGTGTCACGTGGGGACGCGTCACCCAGGATAGCTAAGATAAAATATATTAAAGATCTTGCACAATGTACACGATACGTTTTTTTTGTATGAGAACTGTTAGAAACTCGTTTGACTATTTGATGTCGTCCTTTCTTTATCTTCTGAACTAAATGTCTGCGATAGTTGTATATGACAATCCCGCGGATAAAAACGCGATAGTAACCAAGCGGTAAGACTGGCAACTTTCAATACAATAAGGATTATAATTCGAATCCTAGCTCGATTGTCGTTTCTATCTCGTCAAAAATATCATTTGACATTTGCCAGTCGCTTTTCAGTGAAGGAAAACCAGAAACTTCGTGGTGCAACTAGACGTAATTCAAACAAGGCTGAGCTGTCCATCTGGGTTCGGGACTTCGTATGTGAGATTATGGGCCTTTACATTGTCCTATGTGACTCATTTCTCACACCTGCTTAATGACATATGATTATTTGACGAATCGCCTACGATAATGATATAATTATTTACCAAATACCGTAAGATAATCTCGTGTCGTGTCGTATATAGGGGCCTTAAGTATATGGCTCTGATGACAACATTACATGTCCTCATAAAACAAGTAAGCACTTTAAGCGTCTGGTTGGAGAAGATTAAAGGTTCCAGATAAATCAATTCGAGAATACTCTCTTGTGAATATGGTAACTTATTACTTGTACCGATAATTTATGTAGGGTTGCATAATTGATTTCCTATTGTATCCTCTATCGCTGTCAAAACAGGTTAACATGTGTTAATTCTGATATGATATATTCATTTACAATTTACTGCTTAACAATAGGGGTGTGTCCGTTGAACCCATTCCCACCGACCAGAATAACTGTTGTTTTTTAATAGTTTTATTTTGGCCCGCGAAGAAAAGAAGCAATACCTATTGGCTCCAGCGTACTTAAGATAAATATTAACTCGCCGTCATTAAAGTAGACTATAAGTCGTATCCAAAGAGAATCTTATTAAACGATAGCGTTTGACGTCTTATCGACTATCGTTTTCAATGTTTACACTTTTTAAATGCCTGGATAGCGTGACATAACTGTAGACAACTTGTCATTGTATCACGACCAGGACCCGGGTATGTCCTTAAACTACGTCCAACAATGAGAGGTAGGGCACAGCGAAGTACGGTAACGCTTGAGTTTGAAGAAGCCCAACTGGGGACGTACCTCCTTACTGAAGACCACAGCTATAATAGCACTGCTACCTTTTCGGTAAGTAGTGTTGTGTTCCTGATGGTAAGGTTCTGTAACTCCCCTGGTTTTGCGGGTGCCCATGGGCGATGGTAATTGCTTACCATCAAGCAATCCTTCTGCTCGTTTTATCATTAAAAAAAACCATTGCCGGGCAGTGGGAGCGACAATTTTACTCCTTCATTGTCATTTGCGCGGTGTCAGTAATCACTGCCCTGTTGCTAGCTGGACAAACAAATAGCATTCGGGGCTGAGTTAATTCCATGGCTAAATACAAAGCAGAAACATGGCATGTAATAGGGACGTTATTAGGTGACTGTAGATGAATGAAGGTTCGTGATAAAGATACAAGTTACTTTTGTTTAGCAGCGGCAGCATCAACATTATTTTTGTTTTTTATTGACTCCGAAATTAGAAAGAACTGCACTCAAGTGGCAGTCAATTTGTATACGTATTAGTAATATGCCTTCATTCATTAAATCTTTTAAATTAGATTTTTACGGATATAATACTTTTATAAAATTTAAAATAAAGATGTACATTTAAAACAAATCTAAACCATAAAACCATTAAAACATTATAAAAAACTTTCTTTCCCGTACACGGAACAATGGTGTTCCGGACATTTGGGAGGCGTTAGCGGAGCCGGATCGAGCCAACGCGCAGAGGCCCTTTCGACAATTTAATGAAATGTAAAGGGTACACTTAGCGGATGTTGCCCCTGTCCGTATTATGGGACGCGCACAAAGACAGCACCCGCCATGGTGTAAGGACTATTGAGTTTTAATGAAATATAAAATGTACTAGGCTATTGGGTGGAAAGGATGGACTAGTTACTGGGCTATTGGACAAAAGCCGGACGAGACGGCTACCCAATAAAATGGTATACTTACAATTTTATTTACGGCAGACGGTGATCAATTAGTATTTTCATAAAATTTAACGAATTAACACCTAAGTATTACCGATAAGCACCGGTTCGCCCTACTGTATATAAATCTTTGGCAAATATTTGGCTTTGTAAATCAATATTGTTGCCAGTGTAATACTATCCCTATCCGTGTCCCAGTTTTAGTTCAAATCTGTTATTTGAAACAATAGATTCTTGTTTGGAATTAGTTTTGCGAGAGCCGGAGTGAATGATGCTTGTAATTTTCTTAAAGAATAGCTGGGAAATGTCCAAACTTATACAACTCTTGTGTAACTCAAAATACGAAATGATATCATATTCTGTCAGAATGTATCAGTTTCCTATATTTTTGTAACTTCGGATTTAATATTTGTTATCTATCTATATATATAAAAGAAAGTGGGGTTTGTTCAACCGCTTATAACTCGAGAACGGCTGAACCGATTAAAATGATTTTGGATTGGTTGGAATCGTCACAGCCCTGATTGAGACATTAAGTATTAAAAAGGATTTCGAAAAATAAATATGACCTCAATTGAATGGTCGCCATTGTGGCCATTATGTTTATCGAATTAAAATCATACTTATATGTTTTAGCTAATTAAAAGCTATCACTACTTTTGTCGCTTTTTAGGCGGTACGAAGTTCGCCGGGTCAGCTAGTATTTTATAAAATCTGTCTTAACGGCTAGGAATCAGGAGATTAGAACGAAAGTGTGAATTTGTTATGCAAAGTTTAACAATGCTACATAAATTAATAAAAACATACATCATCAACGGCCTCCCCAATTTCACGCCATCGTGTTCGATCTTCGGCTGTTGGCATCCAGCTCTTACAGTACATAAAACATACAGTCAGCTGTAAAAGGGCTGAGCTGGTAAAGTGTTCAAAATGACCTACAGACGCTCTTATTCTCTTGACAATAGAGATGTGTTGACCTCATTTTAAACACCTCAACCGCTTAGCCACTTCTGCTGCTGACTGTATAATTCATAATTTTATATACAAGCAATGTAGATTATATCAAAGCAGCGACGTGACCTAAGCAATGCGCATACATCAGATAACAATAATTAATGGACCAGACTTTCTCCCGCTAATCGGTCATTGTTTGAATGTCCCAGTTTCCGATTCAATATTGATAATAAAAATCCACAGATGACCTTAATTTTAACTACGAAACGGAACATGGGTAAGAAAGATACTGCATTCCTTACACATTTGATAAAAACATAATGAAACGCACTCGCGCCATCTACCGGGCTACTAATGCTTTAGTCTTCGTTTTGCATTTTCACGCTAATATATCTAAACTTACTATAAGCCCAACAGATGGAGCTGTGTCACTTACACATTTACTTTTTTAGACAGTGATTTCAAGTATTTTAGGGTACCTACTGGAATATAATACAGTACGTACGGATTTAGTAAAGGTGTGCCACGACCGTATAGTTGCGTGCCGCAGGCATGCCATAAAGATATTTAATGTAGACTGAAGCAAACCTAAAATGATCAACAACCATTTAGTTCCTTTGTAGCAGCTGTATGAAATACAAATATCATGTGTTTGTAGTAAGAGCAAAATAGAAACATTGATAAGTTTTTATGATACCGCAAAATTTTAACCTCTAGCCGCCCAGATATCAAAACTTTTTTTTTTTTTTTTATGACATAGGCGGCAAACGAGCAGACGGATTGCCTGGTGTTAAGCAGTTACCGTCGCCCATGGGCACTCGCAATACCAGGGGAGTCACAAGCGCGTTGCCGGCCTTTAAGGGGGGGTTGGAGCTCTGGGAACCTTACTCACCATCAGGAACACAACACTACATACCTGAAAGGTGGCAGTGTTATTATGACTGTGGTCTTCTGTAAGGAGGAGGTACTTCCCCAGTTGGGCTGCCCCAGATTCAAGCGTGATGGTCAACGCTGTGCCCTACCTCTCATTGTTGGACGTAGTTTAAGGACATACCCGGGTCCAAACTTGCCACGCCAAATGCAACTATGGTTTATCATAATTAAAGTTCAAAATGACATTCAATGGGAGACCTTTTTATAGGTCTCTGGGCGGCTAAGGGTATTCGTTATAAAATGTTTCGAATAAGCGTATTAAGCATTTATAGTATGAGATGAGAGATGTATAGGCTTGTTGCACAAACAATTACTTCAATTAACGAACCAATATAAAATCTCCAAAATCACATTTAAAACGCCAACTTGCTAACGAAACGTGACATTTCAAATTGATCAATTAAATTACCGAAGTGCACCGAACCCATATAAATCAAAAACCAATTGCGTTTATAAAATTCAATTCGGACCCCACGGATGTAAAATGCTCATCAAGCTAAATCGTAGTATAAAGAAGGATAGTAATAGGTAAAACGGTTAAGTAGATAAGGGATGGATGGAGGGCTCGTTGAATGACCTCTTTGTCGCGGTCGGACTTCTTCGGGAATCTTCGGAAACGCTCGAGCGGACTTTGGCAATTCACAAACAGTTCCAGCGTCTGTTGAGGTACCGGTTTAAAGCTTTGTTATCTGCGCTTAGTTGCTGCGCGTGTAGAGGTCTTGTTATATTATAGTTGCATCGCAGGAGTTGGCAATTGCTTCGTGAATGCATAGGCTTATCGTTCGATCAAGCGCGGACGCAACGCAACCCTAGTTGCAGAGGAATGTTGTTGAACGCATTTAAAAAGCGAAGCCAAATTTTAAGCGTTGTACCTTTTTAGCTTTTTTATGTAATGGTTATCTTAGTTTATCTATCTATAACTAGCTTTGCCTTGCGACTTCGTCGGTCAGCCATGCCCGTCTTTAAAATATGGTTGCGGGATAATAAATCCTATGTCCTTTCTCGTAACTCAAACTCTCTCCATACCAAATTTCATCCCAATTGGTTCAAAAGTTTAAGCGTGAAGAACAAACAGACAGACAGAGTTACTTTCGCATTTATTATATTAGTATGGTTTTATAGAGGGATGCTGTTCATAGGGACAATTTTGTCTTTTATTTTTCCAAATTGGTGCTAATCATACTTATGAATAGTTGTCGGATAAGGTCGAAATAGATCTCTGTTCTTGTAGTTCCACTAGATAGGTATGAAACCTATACATTTGTAATATTATGTATGTATTTTATATAAATTGATTTGTTTATTCATTTGTTTTTACCTGTGTAAAACTGTTGCACCGTCTACATTTAGTGATTTCGTGAAAAAAATAATATATGAATAGAGTTAAGATGCTCTGTTTCATTCATTTGCCGCCATTTTAATATTATTTTTAGCTTTGAAGACAACGAGAAGTATTTTCCTATAAATGATTGTCAACAGTTATTTTTAGTACACAAAACTCATAACCCAAAACTCGCCCTTAATCAGTAAATAGTACTCATTGAGGCCGAGATAATTTCTGAAATAACAGCACTCGGCCTAACGACCGACATGGCATTTTAATGGCCACCTCTTTTAACGGCCGGCTGCATTCATCATCCTAATGAGGTCATTGACACCGGCTCGTTAACTTATGGGACACTTTGACGGATTAAGTCACGGTAGTGTAGGAGCGGTATAGCTAGCTGGAAGAGTGAAAAGGGCTACCTATTCAAGCAGAAAATATCGTTAAAAAGTCTACAATACAGTACCCTTACCATGAGTTGTGACTTTGAGGTTTTCGATAACGAGTATCGAGTTTACTATCTGTGCATCTCGTTCGCACTAAAATAGTACAAGCGATATGCACAAATAGTAAACTCGATACTCGTTATTGACACACACCTCATGGTAAGGGTACGGGACAGGTATAGGCGGTTGACAATCTATGGTCTAGTTATGCGTGTCTTTTTTTTTTTTTTATGACATAGGCGGCAAACGAGCAGACGGATTGCCTGGTGTTAAGCAATTACCGTCGCCCATGGGCACTCGCAACACCAGGGGAGTCACGAGCGCGTTGCCGGCCTTTAAGGGGGGTTGGAGCTCTGGGAACCTTACTCACCATCAGGAACACAACACTACATACCTGAGAGGTGGCAGTGCTATTATAGCTGTGGTCGTCTGTAAGGAGGAGGTACTTCCCCAGTTGGGCTGCCCCAGATTCAAGCGTGATGATCAACGCTGTGCCCTACCTCTCATTGTTGGACGTAGTTTAAGGACATACCCGGGTCCGACTCCGCTCTTTCCCACTTACGAGTATATACTAGTTAGTGTCGACGAGGTTTTATACTGTTTTAATGTTTTGTCTATGTCTTTATTTTTGAATCCTGTTTTTGTACATATTCTATTAGTTGTCATTATATTTTTCGCCTTACGGTCGCCTTTTAGTTTTCAGCCCATTGTTTAATACTCTTAAGCTATCGAATTCTCTACAGTTAGAACATGACAGCTATGGCGATAGATGAACCATCTTAGGCTACCAAATGGAATCAAAAACTAAAATGGTGGTAGTTCCTGCTAGAAAAATATCTAGGTATAATAATCACAATCCAGTCCTGTCTCCCGTGACCGTAACGGACACGTAACGGACACGTAACGACTACGTCCCGTCAATTTCTGCGTCACGGGCCGAACTAATTGGTAATTACACCGTGATCGACACTCGCTAACGAAATAATTTTATTTCGCCAGAGGATATTTGGCGTTACTAGCTAAAAACCGTTTAAAAATGGAATAAATACACATTTTTTTTAATACTACGTCCGTAGCAAACAAGTTTACGGCTCGCCTGATGATAAGCAGATACCGCAGACTATGAACGCCTGCAACTCCAGAGGTTATATGCGCGTTGCCGACCCTTTATAAAGCAAATTTGATTCATCATTTTTTCTATCCACTGCTGGGCAAAGGCCTCTCCGGTGGATCCCTACAATTATCGGTCTTGTGCTGTTTCCGACCAATATATTTATGTTTTTTTTTTATACTCGTATAAAATATATCACAGCACTCACGCTAGCTTCCAAAAGTATTATATAATATATTATTATATGTCTCGGTATTGTCGTGTAAAGTTCATAGAGGAGGGCGGAAATTGGCTGTTTCCCTTTGTCAGCGGAGGCCTAATTTCCTTTATTTTAATTTGGGTGCTCTACAAATGTGTAAAGCCTTTTAAAAGGCACAATGAATTATAATGAGCTATTTTGCCATTTCTGTAATGTTAAATTATATTACAGACGTAGAAAAGTAGTTGGAGCGTATAAAGATCAAAGTTGTTTTTTACAGATTATTATTTACCAATTAAAAGAATGTATGAAATATTAACATTTTAGGGCAAACTTATTAGAATAACAAAAAAAAACAATTATGACTGGCGGTGTTACGCATTATACAATTCTTAATCGTTTTTTTTTTTCATTGTGTTACTACGAAATATACCCTTATGGCATTTATTTGTGCGATGAGCACAGTATATTTGTTCCTGAGTCATGGGAAATTTCCTATATTTAAGTATTTGTATATATTACTCGTATATGTACCTATCATTGGCTGAGTATATCACAATAAACTCAATTAAGAAAAAGATTAGATTAACGATTTAAATTTAACCTTGTTTGTTTTTCTAGTCAAAATGCTCATATTGTCATGTGTTTTGTCATTTCAGCAATAAGACGTCCAATGCTGGACATCGGCCTCCCCCAAATATGACATATGATATTGGCGGGTAAATGCCATAGTCCCCACGCTTGGCTTGGTTGGTTACTGGGGCGCTACCGCGAAACACGATATTCGTGAATTTCGGACGATTGTCTCTGCCACTCTCATGACGCCTTTGGAGTAAAAGAGACAGATACTTCGATGTTCGCGGTACCGGTCCTTCAGTAGCTGTAGATTGGGTTTCGACGGACGGACGACGAACTGCTGAATAGGCAACTGTCAGTGGATATTAACTGAAACGGTAACAAATAGTTCATTGTTGTCTGTCTGTTCCAATCGACATACAAATTTTCTAAACCACTTATCTCTCTCCAGTGATTTCTCCAGCCTAAATGTAATTCCATATCTGATAAATTAAACATTAACACGGCTCTACTCACGTTTATTTAGTCACTCGCGCGACATGTTTCGGAGAACATAGGCCTCCATTATCAAGCACTAATAATAATAATAAATAATAAGGCGTAGGGATGTGACGACCCCATCGCCCACTGGTTTTCTCCAGTGCAATCAGTCAACGCAGGGCAGCTTGTGGCGAGCTGTTGGAGAGTAGCGACTCCACGTACCTGAGTGCCCCTGGGGTGCCCTGTCGGACAGGTGGGACAGGTCCCCTGCCTCTGGCTTGCCTTCACCGGCCGTCCAGAGTGGGGTCGCGAGAGCTGCGTTCTCGAGGGTAGATGTGGAAACCTAAGTGGCGAGTTGGCTATATGTTTAAAGTCCAGTGACACCTCTCTACCCTTAGCCCTATGCATCGGTGTTGCCCTTGAGCCATCTTTGATGTCGCTTTTTGTGGGGGCCCATCTCGCATAGGGCGAGTCACCGTCTGCCGGAAATAAAATTGAATACCATTTTATTAGGCAGACGTCCGGTTTTTTATCCAATAGCCCAGTAGCTAGTCCATCCTTTCCACCCAATAGCCTAGTACATTCTAGATTCCATTATAACTCAATAGTCTTTACACCATGGCGGGTGCTGTCTCTGTGCGCGTCCCATGATACGGACAGGGGCAACATCCGCTTAGTGTACCCCTTACATTTCATTAAATTGTCGAAAGGGCCTCTGCGCGTTGGCTCGATCTGGCTCCGCGTACGCCTTCCAAATGTCCGGAACACCATTGTTCCGTGTACGGAAGAGACATACAAATAAATAATAATAATAAAAAAAAAAAAAAAAAAAAAAAAAAAATTTGACGCCGTCAACGTTTGACGTGTTTTTGCACATTTTCAGTTTATTTTTGATAAAATATGTATTTACTGGCATTTTTGATTCATTTGGTACTTTCATAATTATAAAAAAGACCGCAAACATGTACCAGAATGCCGATATAGGTACTCGATATCAAAAACGAAAATGTTGACAAGGAGCAAGACACGCAAGGAAGCGTCTACGACTCACGCACGCCCACCATCCTCGCCTGCCTCGTCCGTCTCCTCGCCATCGTCGTCGGCCGACGAGTTCGCAACTGCGGCCGACACCAGCGAGTCGAGCGACGAGTGCGGGCAGCCGCCGCCGCCACGACCACCTGCGCGGCGAGGACGGCCGCCGCTGCCGGCACGCTTGGGGCCCGCGGGACACACTGCCCCGCCCACGGCTCCCGCTGCCGGTGGTGTAGTGCGTCGCATGCGGTGGACTCAAACAATGAATGAGAACTGCATGCGCGCCTATTACGGGGCTACAGAGGGGGGAACTAATCTGTGCGCGTACCGTGTCCGGATGCTGCCTCTGTTTCAGGCCCTTGAACCAACTATCGACGTGACTACGCAGCGACTATCGGATCAGGTGCGAGTCATCCAACGGCTCAAGCGATTGGATGACTTGACGCTTGATCGGCTTCGCCTGGAGGCTCTCTCTGCTCGTGCCGCCTTCACCTCGGCGCAGGACCCGCCCGCCACGGCGCCGGTCTCGATGCCAGCATCCGACCTGGCACCACGGGTGCCGCGGGTGGATCCTTGTGCCGACGAGGAGGAGTTCGCGAGTCAGAGTGTGAGTACCACAGCTAATGAGCAAATGAGGAGGACTCTGGAAGAGACGATTACGCAGTATCGCTCCACAAACAACCCTAGGCCTCGAATACCACGCTTGCCAATGAATAGACGCAATCATGCGATAATGGGAGCCTTGAATGCTTTACTAGAGCCATATCTTCGGACTAGTAAAGATTTAGATGATACACACTCGATCATGTACTGCGGGGCCATCGCGGCGTGCCGTGTTGCACGAGTCAAGTTTCCGGACGCTGAACGTGCACCTAGGACCGCCGGGGGTGTCCCTGCATGGCAAGTACGGATCGAGCGTCGTATCACTTCATTCAGGACTCTCATTGCAAAGCTGATGTGCTTCAGGGGGGGCAATAATCGCCCCCGAGTGATGCGTTTTGTGAACCAGGCGTTCGCGGGGACGAATATCAGGCCCCGCGACTACATGGCCAATATCACGGAACGCATCGACTTCCTGAAGCAGAAAGTCTATGCATGGGCAAGCCGTATTCGTCGCTATAGAGAGCGTGTGGATCGATTCCAGCAGAATCGCCTCTTTCAGAGTGACCAAAGGAAGGTGTACCGAAGATGGGAGGAAGGTGATCCCCGTGTGTCTAACACGCAGCTGCCGGATGCTACTGTCATGACTGATTTCTGGCGTAGCATCTGGTCAGTGCCTGTTGAACACACGGAGGGTGAATGGATGAGCGTTGTTGAACGTGAGTGCGAGTCTATCGAACCTATGGGGGCTATCACCATCAGCCCCGACGACGTAAGTTGTGCAATTCGCACGGCCCAGAACTGGAAAAGTCCTGGACCGGATGGATTGCACAATTTCTGGTTGAAATGGTTTCGATGCTCGCACTCGCGATTAGCAGCGCAATTCCAACAAGCCCTTGAGCTCAGCTCCCTGCCACCTTCCTTAACAACTGGTACGACCTTCCTGCTCTATAAGTCCGGTAGTACCACGGAAGCTAAAAACTATCGACCCATCACGTGCTTGCCTACACTCTACAAGCTCCTTACATCCATTTTGAGAGCAAAAATTAACACGCACATTGTCGCGAACAACATTTTGGCCACCTCTCAAAATGGATGTAGGGTTGGGTCCCGTGGTACTAAAGAGCTCCTCCTCATAGACATGACCATTTGCCAACAGGTCCGGCGGAACAGGGGGGCCCTCTCGGCCGCCTGGATTGATTACAAGAAGGCCTATGATTCGGTGCCTCACTCATGGCTGCAGAGGATCTTAGAGTTGTATAAAGTCAATGCAACTTTAAGATCCTTCCTAGGTGCGTGTATGAGGCAATGGACCACAGTCCTTCGTCAACCAGGAGGTGGCGATGACCCCCCTGGCCCGCAGGACTTCATAAGGATCGAGCGAGGAATATTCCAGGGTGACAGTTTGAGTCCCCTATGGTTCTGCCTAGCTCTGAATCCGCTCAGTACTTTACTGAAGGATTTGGGACTAGGTTACCGGCTTCGGAGAGAGGGTGAAGTCATTTCTCACCTTCTGTATATGGACGACCTCAAATTATTTGCGCCAAACAACCGAGTCTTGCTGGAGCTACTGAAAACCACTGAAGTGTTCAGTAGCGCCATCAAGATGGAGTTTGGTGTCGATAAGTGTGCGGTTATGCATGTACAGCGGGGGAAAGTAGTAAATTCAACAAATTTACAGCTTTCTGAGACGATGTCGTTCAGGTCTATCTCCGAATCAGAAACCTATAAATATCTTGGTATGTCAGAGTCTCTGGGTATTGAGGATGTGGCTATTAGACAGGCGGTGAAGGAGCGCTTCTTCGGTCGGCTGACAAAAGTACTTAATAGCCTTTTGTCAGGTGGCAATAAGGTTCGGGCCTTCAACGCTTGGGTAATGCCCTTACTTATATACTCCTTTGGCATACTAAGATGGACTCAGACCGAGCTGGATGCCCTGGATCGGAGGGTCCGACTACTACTCACCACACATCGCATGCTACACCCACGCTCGTCGGTTATGAGATTGTACATCCCACGGAAGTGTGGAGGCCGCGGCTTGTTAAATGCCAAAAGTCTCCATAACCGTGAGGTGTGCAATCTCAGGAATTATTTCCTGAACCACGAGTGTGGGATGCATCGTGATGTGGTGGCAGTAGACAGGAACCTCACACCGCTCTCCTTGGCAAACGAGAACTGGCGCAAACCAGTGGTACTAAGCACCGAGGACCGCAAGGCCGTATGGAAGAGTAAGGAGCTACACGGGCGGTTCTACAGGGCCCTAACGGGACCAGACGTAGACCTGCCCGCGTCGGTGAACTGGCTACGATTCGGGGACCTCTTCGGAGAAACCGAGGGTTTTGCCTGTGCAATTGCGGACGAAGTTATCATGACGAATAACTACCGGAAATATATCCTGAAGGACGGTACGGTCGACATTTGTCGGGCATGCCGCCGTCCCGGAGAGTCACTCAGGCATATAATTTCCGGTTGTTCTCATCTTGCTAACGGCGAGTACTTGCACAGACATAACCTTGTAGCCAGGATTATACACCAGCAGCTTGCTCTTATGTATGGTCTTGCGGACCGCGAAGTGCCGTACTACAAGTACACACCTGCGCCAGTTCTCGAAAATGGTCGTGCCACGCTCTATTGGGATCGATCTGTTATCACGGACAGGACTATTGTAACCAATAAGCCTGATATCGTGGTGATAGATCGATCGCAGCGCCGGGCAATGCTCATCGATATCACCGTCCCATGTGACGAGAACCTCGTGAAGGCCGAGAAGGACAAGTCCAGCAAGTACTTAGACTTGGCTCACGAGGTAACCGCCATGTGGGAAGTTGATTCGGCGATCATTGTACCGATAGTTGTTTCCGCAAACGGTCTCATAGCGAAGAGTCTCGACCAACATCTTGAGAGACTCTCGCTACGTGGTTGTGGTTGGATCAAGGGTCAGATTCAGAAGGCGGTAATCCTGGACACGGCGCGCATAGTCCGACGGTTTCTCTCTCTGCAGCCCTAACCACCGGCAGCCTGGGCCCTGCCCCGTTGCCGGCGGCACTCTAGGTTAGGTTTTTTATAATGTTTTTATTGTTTTGATATGTTTTAGATGTATTTTTATATTTTACTTTTATAAAAATATTGTATAAAACCTAATCTAAGAAAGAAGATAAATAAAGAGAATAAATAATAATAAATAAACGTGAGTAGAGCCGTGTTAATGTTTAATTTATCAGATATGTCTCACGAAAGTTTAAATACAAGTAATTTTA
This sequence comes from Grapholita molesta, assembly GCA_022674325.2. Classification (NCBI taxonomy): domain Eukaryota; kingdom Metazoa; phylum Arthropoda; class Insecta; order Lepidoptera; family Tortricidae; genus Grapholita; species Grapholita molesta. Next base: position 3,727,412 of record CP053121.2, on the reverse strand, counting down.
TATCGTAAGCTAGTGCTAAATGATAACTGTGTTTCGTATGGGCCTTACTGAAGTTTTGTAAGCGAAACAGCCGTAGCCCACTCACACTCTCATTAGTCGCGAAACGAAAATAAAACTCGAATATGCTTTCCAACGTCATAATAACCACTCCCGTTAAGTGCACAAGGCTGTTTCACGTTAATTCAATCTTTACCGAAGTGCATTTCGTTCCACGCACCCAGCTCGTTGAACACTTTCACAGACGCAGCATGAAACGGAACGTAAATCTGTTGGCATAGTCGTAACGAACGAAAAATGCATAAGCAGCGTTTTTGTCATGTCCGTTTTAGAGCATCTTAACGAAGCGAAAAAAAAACGAAGTACTGCTGCAGCTCCGGGCGGGAAAAAAGTGCTCGTTGCGCTCAACGATTTGAATTTGGAATAAGAGAGCATTTATTTTATTTATAGGCTCAACCTTGCTCCGCTTGGCAAGTACTGGCTGGCGCCGAATAACTCCTTTTTGTCTATGGCTTAAAAATTGGGTGACTTAAAAAACAGGTTTTATAGGTTATGATCTTAAACGGGGCTATGTTTGCTGGACGACACAATTTAATTTTCCGTCTTTTATATGATGACTTTTATTATATAACTGTGTCAAAATATTAACAGTGAGTAGAACGTGTTAATATTTGAATGACATAACTGTACATTCAATCTAAAAAAAAAAACAGTTGGAAATTTGTTGAGAAAAAGGCGTAAAAATAAAATCACACATATGTGTCACTGGCATAGGAATAAGAATTTTTTGATCACAGACGCTGTGTCACGATTCAACCACTTATTATTATAGCAATTAATCAGTATAGAACTTCCCCTGTGTTTTGTTATTAATAAATCTTTTATACAGCATCTTCCAGTCTATGGTACGTATATATTTTGAGCTTTATTACAACGGAGTAAGTTGCATTTTTAAGCACTCCAGTCTATGTTTGACAACGGCTACACCGATGCAGATTGGAAACATAAACATTTGTCGGGTGTCGAACATTGCCGAACTGTACTGTCCAAACATTCCGTTTAACTTCGCTTGAATCCGATAATTGTTATCCTGATGTACAGTTTTGGACCCGAGTATATCCTTAAACTACGTCCAACAATGAGAGGTAGGGCGCAGCAAAGTACCATCATGCTCGAGTCTGGAGAAGCCCAACCGGGGAAGTACCTCCTCCTTCCTGAAGACCACAGCCATAATAGCACGGCTACCTTTCAGGTATGTAGTGTTGTGTTCCTGATGGTGAGTAAGGTTCCCAGAGCTCCAACCCCCTTTAAAGGTCGGCAACGCGCTTGTGACTCCCCTGGTGTTGCGGGTGCCCTTGGGCGACGGTAATTGCTTACCATCAGGCAATCCCTCTGCTCGTTTGCCACCTTATGTCATATAAAAAAAAAGTTCAAAAAGTATATGTATACATTTGTTATTAAACACATTACCTTCGTCATTCGAGTAATGCCCAGCCCAAACCGTTTAACCTAGATAACCGATTTATTCACAAGAGGTAGTTTATGTACCGTAAGAACCCACTAAGAACTTTTTGGAAATTATTTAGGAGGTGAAAGGGGGTTGAAATTTTGTATCGGGATTGTGTAAAATTTTACGCGAGAGACTTGAAATTTTGCGTAAACACTCCTTATTCGAATACCTACAATAAGAAAAATTCAGCGTTTATTGAAATTCATCCCCTAAGAGATAAAAAGGGGGTTAAAAGTTTGTATGGAGATGGAGTCAAATGTCAACTGAAAGACTTTAGTGTTCAAACTCCTTATTTAATGAAAAGAAAACAACAATAATAATTTCTACCGGTTACAGGTATTATTCTGCACGTGCGAAGACGCGGGCAAAAGCTAGTTATAAATAAAATGAAATACAAAAATAAAATGAAATGCAAAAGATAGTTCTGCACTTGTTGCTTACGTACACTAGGTGATTTAAAATATAAACATTTGGCCCGATGTTGGCATTCTCGTTTATTGTTTAAACACTCGAACTCCGCTTGAATCCGATAATTCAGTGTACAGTAAACACCAGAACTATCTAAACGAGTAAAGTGTTCATAATGAGCTGGACACGGCTTTATTGTTAAGAGAATAAGAGTGAGTCATTTTAAGAGCATTTGACGACCGGTAAGGCCGGTGGGTAGTGACCCTGCCTATGAAGCCGATGGTCCTTGGTTTGAATCCCAGTCAGGGTTTTTATTTGTGTAATGAGCACAGATATTTGTTCCTGAGTCATGGGTGTTTTCTATGTATTTATATGTATATATCTATTATATATATCGTCGTCTAGTACCTACAACACAAGCCTTACTGAGCTTACCGTAGAACTGGGTTGGTTTGTGTAAGATTGTCCCGAAAAAAAAAACATGGCCCGCATAACAATTTCTGCTGTTTACTGTACAAAGGTTCTTGAAAGTTCCTCCATACATATTAAAATAGATAATGTATTATTGACTAATTAGAATCACGAACAGGTTCGACATAATATGTGTACGGTCAGGCACTTAAATTCTTGCGTCATTTATGGTTCACTCTACATTTCATACAATAAGTATTAAACAAAAAAAATAAAAAACGGATTAAACCGTAACTGGATCAACAATTACTCTACTACTAGTTAGTATACTAGCTGTGCCCCGCGGTGTTACCCGCGGTTTATTAGGGAAAAAACGTAGCCTATGTGTTAACCCAGGGTGTCAGCTAACTTTTATTTACCAAATTTTATTATAATAGCTCCAGCCGTTTAGACGTGAAGAAGTAACAAACACACACGCTCACACAAACAAACTTTCGCCTTTATAATATGATGATTGTACATCTAAATACAGTATTTAATATATAATATAAAAGTAGTTTAATTCATCCCTTTATAGTAATAATAACTGTTTTTAATCCTTTAACCAATGGTGCCAAAAGTTATGCAAAACTGAACCCTAATACTTTGAAATAAAGTTTAATCATTATGGGAAATATATTTCTTGCGTCATAGCTTAAAATATACGCGATACTGAATAGTTTCCGTCTTTGGTTTCAGACATGTATAATATTTAATGAGAGAGCTATAAAAATACCTCGGTAAATATATTTACAGAGGTATTTAAGTAACAACTAACAAGGCTTAGCAGTATAATTAATGTACAATATATAAGATGAAATGCAGTATTAATTAATATGTTTCAAACGGTATCTATGTTGCCTTAGACAGGGCAAGTCAAGCATGAATAACTCATTAAATGTTAGGCTGAACTTACGATGCAGATCGGAGCGTGCACAGTGGAGGCGGCAATTATACTCCTACTAATGCTTCCTTTTGCCAGAAATGTATTGGGCTAAACATTTTTTATTGTTATTGTGAGCCAGCCAGTGTACTTTTTTTAATACAACGACGGTGGCAAACAAGCGTACGGCCCGCCTGATGGTAAGCAGTTACCGTAGCCTAAGGACACCTGCAACTCCAGAGAATTCACATGTACGTTGCCCACCCTAAAAGTTGTTGGAGCTCTAGGACCCTTACTAACCATCAGGAACACAATACTACATACCTGAAAGATAGCATATCACATCCTTCCACATAACCTTCAAAGGATTTTCATACTGTCGACCAATTCTGCAAATTCAACACAAAAGTATGTAGGTACACACATAGAGGAAAGCCACATACGTAGCTGTGCCATTTTGTGGCGGTGGGTCAGAAATGGTCGAAATTTATGTACACTAATATTATAAAGGCGAAAGTTTGTGAGTGGGTATATTTGTTACGTCTTCACGTCTAAACGACTGGAGCGATTTAAATAAAATTTGGTATAGAGTTATACGGTTATAGGCTACGTTTTTCCCTAATAGGTACACCGCGGGGCTCAGCTAGTAACCCATATTTGTTAAAAATAGTTTTTGAGGTAAACAAGTAATGTAAAAGATTTATTATTTTGCGGAACAATTTATCGGTATACACTCGGTAACTAAGTAGACGCTATTGGTAGCTCGGAGCATCAAATTGCTGCAGCAGACTAAGTTTAAATGTTCCCAGACTCCGGAACCGATCCTAAACATAGCTTAATTAAAGGATGGAACTTGATAATGGCACAATCTGACACTCTGACAACAAAAATCCGGCCAAGCGTGAGTCGGACTCGCGCGCGAAGGAATCCGGATCATCTTTGCAACAAAAGAAAAAGAAAACGGCAAAAAAAACACGTTTATAGTATGGGAGGCCATCTTAATTTATTTTTATATAATTAGATTATTTATTTTTGAAATTACTATACTTGAGTACGCAACACCTAAACATAACACGAATATATAATATATATGTATATAAATAATAACATATTATACATAAATATTACAGGGCATTCTTATACAAATACTTAAATGATATATATATATAATCGACCGATATTGACGACCGGTTTGGCCTAGTGTGTAGTGACCCTGCCTATGAAGCCGATGGTCCTGGCTTCGAATCCCAGTCGGGGCATTGTTCCTGAGTCATGGGTGTTACCTATACATTTAAGTAGTTATATGTATCTATCTATTATATATCGTCGTCTAGTACCTACTTACAACAAAAGCTTTAACTGAGCTTACCGTAGGACTAGGTCGATTTTTTAAGATTGTTTAAAAAAAAAGCAAGGTCACTCCCACTAGGCCAATACGATATAAAAATATTATTTATTTAAGAATTATTTTGATGATTTATTGCCAAAGTAACTAATCGTCAATTTACAGAGAAATTTCCAAGCTACACGTTATTTATTTGGTGCTTTGGTCCAAAACCCTCGAAATAGTGTAGAATGATTTAATTTCAGAGGCCTGGATCCCGGGAGTGACCTGAGTTACGAAAGCAGAGACCCTCGGGAGCGGCAAATTCCAAGAAAAGGGAATCTTTGGACTACCTAAATACAGTTTATGTACTTTAAACTGGGTTGTAACTGGAAATATTGTTAGTAAAATCGCAATTCACGTTTAAATTTTCTTTAGTGGGTTTAGTTTTAGTATTTGTTTTCAAAATAAAGAAAAAACCTTGCACCTACTCGTATTAAATCTTTTCGTTGAGCCCGTTGGTAGACTGGTAAAGAATGCCTTATGGAATTAAGTCCGCCATTTGTGTCTTGTTTTGTGCAATAAAGAATGCGACATATAAGTATACTATAGTTCATTATACAACTATAATTGATGATAATGACAGTAAATATAGAAGCCCCACATCGACAGCAACATAATTATAGACATAAAAGGTAAAATCATTTCGAAATTAATTAAAAAATAATCGTTTCAATCCGCCCATGTGTCGCCAGCCTAACCTCCAAACACCGCGACATCCCCGCATTAAATCACTAACAAAGCGCCAAGATTATTTTACGCGTAATTAATTCTTAAGCCGGTAACACACGAGCGCCGGTCACGACATTCCGTCGCACGACTTTCCAGTGCACGACTAACGCAAGTTTTTTTAATGTCTGGCAGATAAATGTCGTGTCGGTTAAATCGGGAGCAGTCAAATTGAGGTAATAAGTACGTAATTTTTTTATTTTATGACATAGGCGGCAAACGAGCAGACGGATTGCCTGGTGGTAAGCAATTACCGTCGCCCATGGGCACCCGTAACACCAGGGGAGTCACAAGCTTTAAGGGGGGTTGGAGCTCTGGGAACCTTACTCACCATCAGGAACACAACACTGCATACCTGAAAGGTAGCAGTGCTATTACGGCAGTGGTCTTCTGTAAGGAGGAGGTACTTCCCCAGTTGGGCTTCTCCAGACTCGAGCCGCCCATGAACACTCGCAACACCAGAGGAGTCACAAGTACGTTGCTGGTCTTAAGATGGATATACGCTCTTTTCTTGAAGGTTTGGAGGTCATATCGGTCGGTTTACGTTCTAATAGTGTCTAGATATGGTCCTTAAGCCCGTTTCACATCAAGCGCGGGCGCGTGTCAACGCGGGCCCGCGCTTGATGTGAAACGGGCTTTATTGCAGTACCCTTACCATGAGTGACTGAGATTTCGATAACGAGTATCGAGTTTACTATCTGTGCATCTCGTCCGCACTAAAATAGTACAAGCGAGATTGCATAGATAGCAAACTCGATACTCGTTATCGGAAACATCAATGTCACAACTCATGGTAGGGTACTGTGGTTGTTAATTGCTTCGAGGTATTTGTGTTTTAAACTGACCGAGAGTATTTTACAAATTTTACAAAGTTTATTATAATTACCCTTACAGCTGTTTCTAGTAAGGAAGGATGTGTGGCCCAAGTGAAGAATAGTGGAATGTACATGTCAATTGTTTTTCGCCTCATAACTAGTAATCATCTTTCAACTTTCAGCCCCCGAACTGTCACAGTTTCCAAACTCGTGTATGTCCTAATACTCCTAATCCATAGCGGCTAAAACATTGAAACAAAAACACAACTACGTAGGTTGAGTGGGAGTGTACTGTATAACTTTATCTTACACGTGACAATATAATACACGTGATATAAAAGAAAATTGTTAATTCTTTCCTACAATTTTTGAGAGTACAATTATGAAATAAGTCATAAATTGTTAATCATGTTAGCTACTAGTAATGCAACATACTAAAGACTCATTTATTTACAATTTAAAAACTAGCTCATTTATTTTAATTATTTTTATAATTAATACGGTTCTAATTTGAGTTCAAATTAGAACCGTATGAAGCAATGCATTTTGCCCCTAAACTATTAGGGGCAAGAATGAGGTATTCACAATACCTATACAAAACATCGCTCCGAACAGCTGGCTAAACGTACAAACATTTTTGGTACTAAATGCACAAAGCTCCATCTGTCGAGTATCGTGTGTACTTTGCGGGTGTTTGCCAGCGAACAAATCTATGCAACTGGGGGCTGTGAAACACAAGATGGCACTAGCACCTTAGCCAGGAATGCGGGAATGATATATTGCAAGTCTTATATCATTCCTGCTATGGAAAACCATTGACAATAATGTCACCATTCTCAGCGAACGACTGATCATAATGAGAGATGACTATAGCTCGGCCGGGAATCAGAACAACCAAAAAGAGACGCTTATAGTACTTTCCTTCTACTCTACTGACAAGTTTCATTTGCCTGCTTATGTTTTCTAGAGTGACAGAGATGGAGAGACTTATCTTATCTTATTAAACATCACTGTTGCAAATGCTCAGGTTTGCAACCCAACAAATCACAGCATAACACAACAAAGTAACCCCCTGTAATTTTGTCGACTCTGCGGCAGTCACCTTTTATAGGACGTTTCACCGAAGTGTCTGGGGCAAACGGTCTGAATTTGATATCGAATTTAAAGCGACCCATTTCTAATGATTTGGGGTCGAACAGGTAAATTTGGGAATATCGAATGGCGAAGATAAGGAATTAAATATACCTACAGATTTGAGGTGCGCAGCGGAGTTTGGAGTTCCAATCTTTATTGTTGATCTTGATAGCTATAGCTGTAAAACATTAAAGGCTTTTGTATGCTAGTATTTAGCAGTAATTGTTTATACACCTGAATATACGGTGAGCAGGTCTATTAAGGGTCATTGGTACCATAGTTATATCGTAAACTAGCGACCCGCCCCGGCTTCGCACGGGTGCAATGCTGATTAGTATTTCTCCACTATTTAATGGATGTTATTATACATATAATCCTTCCTCTTCAATCACTCTGTCTATTAAAAAAACCGCATCAAAACCCGTTGCGTAGTTTAAAGATTTAAGCATACATAGGGAGGGATATAGGAACAGAGGAAGCGACTTTGTTTTATACAATGTAGTGATAGATCCTCCAGTATTATTAAATCCATCTCTTGAAGACCAGGGGGGCAATATCTGAACATCGAGCACTCAAGTCTGACATATTAAATTCTATCAGACACGAATAAATGGTATTTTAGACATATTGGAGACGATAAAAAATATTTATGTTTGATTTTCGCCGTCAAAATGTTTGTTTCTAACGCTCAAAGTTCAAAAATTAATAAGACATGAAATTCTTTCGATTCCTCATTAACCTTGGGCACATAGGCGCGTTTTGTGAGCGTGGCGGTAGCGCAGCGTAACACCCGTGTGGCTAATGTAACGAAATAAGGCACACATTCGGACGGCAGCATCGCGCCAGGCTCACAAAACGCGCCTATGTGCCCAAGTCTTAAGCGCATGCCATGGCGTCGTTTAATAGTATGAAATACTAAACTTATGCCAGCATCTAATGTAGGTATATAACATGTATAGGTAATGTTACCGTATCCACGTCCCACCGCTGAGCTAAGGACTCTTAATTTTATGAAGAGGGACCAAGCAGCCCCACACTTGCCTAAAGCGTTTAGACTTCACAACAACACAATTTCTTGATAACGTTTTCCTTCAACGAAAATTGAGTTACACCGCGCTAGATAGACAGAGTGTTGAACTGTTATTGCGTCAATTAAACCAGCTCGGCACTCAATAAACCTGCGTCCACATAGCCCAGTTAATCGGAAAAGTCCACCCGACCGCGCACAACCGGGAATTCACCTACATTCATGTGTACGTGAGTGGCCTGCATTCCTAGAAGCGCTGTTATCTAGCAAAACCGTCTAAAATATTGCGTACAAAATAAATCCACCAGCCAGCATGGCTCAAAGCATCGGACACAATCATACTATACTTTTAATACACTTTTTTGACGACCGGTCAGAGCCTTGAGTGTAAGTTTTTAACGTAAGTTTACGTCACGAACGCGTTTGCGTTTCGTAATAACATCACTTACGCGTTCGTAAACGTGTTTTTACGTCAAAAGAAACTTACACTAGAGCCTCTGGACTAGGGTAGTGACCCTGCCTATGAAGCCGATGGTCAAATCCCAGTCAGGGCATTTGTTTGTGTGATGAGCACAGATATTTGTTCCTGAGTCATGGGTGTTTTCCATGTATTTAAGTATTTATATGTATCTATCTATTATATATATCGTCGTCTAGTACATACAACACAAGCCTTACTAAGCTTACCGTAGGACTAAGTCGATTTGTGTAAGAAAGTTCCCGAAATATTTATTTATTTACACGAGTAAGTACTACGATTATCACTTCAAAGAGGGATGTGTACCGTCTACAGCCCGTACCGCGAACATGGAAGTACGTAAATTTCGAGCTTCTTTCTCTTTTACCCCAATTAAGGCGCCATGAGAATGACAGAGACAATTCGTTCGAAATTTACGAATATCGATTTTCGCGGTAGCGCCGGTGCTACTGGCGATTTTGGAGGCTATAGTAAACACAAGATTGGCGACTACCTTACTTATAAAGGTGTATCAAACATTACCGCAACGGGATGCGGGTGAGTGAGACAGAGCTAAACATGAATACTGCTGTCTCACTCGCACACCGCCGCGGAAACTGCAGTACAGAGCAGTCCAAGTTATAAATTATGTGGTTTCAAGTATTCTATTTATTTAACTGCACCAGCCAAGTAATTATTTAGTTTTATTAGTCGCTAACGATGCGGTCGCACTCCATCTTGGCTTGATTTAGTGCGCAGCAGTGCGGTGAAAATTAAAATAGTTTTATTAGATAGAGGGGTGAACTCCGTTGGCGTCACGAATTTAAACATTCATTTATTTTCTTGCAAAACTATGTTGAGGATAATATTATCATATCTGCACAGCACTGACAATAAAAGTACGCCCATTATAACCGATTACACACGAATTTGGGAATATGTCTGAATTGTCTAATAGAAATAGCATTTATTTAAGTACTATTCAAAATCATTTTACGATTCTTGAATCTGAATCAAAATTTACAAAAATAGTTATTTTTTTTTGCCACTAATTTATTTAACTAAATACTAGTGTTCCATTATCGAGAATAACTTTAAATAATCCTTAATAAAACACTGAACTGATTTAATTAAATTATTTACCAAAAAAATGTATAGCTTATATTTTATAGCCCTAGGAGGCTCGCTAAAAAGTAGTCGTAAACCCTCGGTTCAATTTACAAATTGACTATCAATCAAACTAGGACTTTGATTAAAAAGGGGCTTTGTTTAGAGGCTTACGAATACCGCGAAAAACGATAGTCGTAAGTTTCGATTGTCAATGTCACGTTTTGCTCTGCGCATTTTGACGACCGGTCTGGCCTAGTGGGTAGCCGAAGGTCCTGTGTTCGATTCCCAGTCAGGGCATTGATTTGTTTGATGAATATGTGTTCCTGAGTCATGGGTGTTTTCTATGTATTTAAGTATTTATATGTATCTATATATTATATATATCGTCGTCTAGTACCTACAACACAAGCCTTACTGAGCTTACCGTAGGACTAGGTCGATTTGTGTAAGATTGTCCCGAAATGTTTATTTATTTATTTACATCAGATGCGGTGAGGTTTGGTGTACCTGCACCTTTATAAATAAGGTAGCAATGTTGTGTGTTTACTATATCCTCTATCCTCCAAAATTGTCATTAAAAGCGTCGCTACTGCGAAAATCGATATTCGTGAACTTCTAACGATTGTTTCTGTCACTCTCATGACACAGTAATCGGAGTAAAAGAGAAAGACGCTCGAAATATAGGAACTTCGATGTTTGCGGTACCAAGTCAGCAGTCGAAGCGCGTCGACAACAGGGAACGTGAGATAAATTTCGTCCCTTTCTTGCCTGGTTCACATCTGTCTGATACTGTCTATTGTGACGCAGTCAGTTTAGTTTCATACATTAGCACAGACGCAGACTTCTCTAGTTAAATTCGCTATGTAAATAGGAATACTAACAACATACAACGAATTGATAACCTCCTCCTTTTTTTGGAGTCTGTTAAAAACACAAAAATGATCAACGATTATCAGGCAGTTTTCAGAAAAAAATGTCCCCAATTAGCATGACTTGTATAAAAGTTAACTATGTCAGTTCTGTAAGGATAATTAAGCGTAAAATTTCTATAAATACATAGATTTGGTACTCGTTTCATAAACTTTATAAACTTCCATAAACAAGTATGTAAGTGCACAGTGATAGCCGATAAAATAAAATGGCGATTTGTTACCTTTGTGAACCAATACATTGTGATTCATGACTATTTATCGCGAAAATTAACAATCGAAACTTCGCTACCTTCATCTCTATCGCACGAAAATGCCAGAGAAAGAGAGACAAAAATATCGATGTTAACAGTATCGACAACACGCAGAACTTGTTTATTTTCATTCGAAATATAGACAGTAAATATTTTACTTTAGAATTAGGTACCACCCGATATTTGCTTTATAGATTTCAATTTTGTTCTATTTGAAATTCGTTATGAAACCGCCTGTGGAACTATTGGAATAGTCAAACTGTTTTCGCGAATTCAACGCGATTGGTTTTTTTGTTTTGTAAACAAAATCTTTCCTAGTTTATACTTTAAAGTACCTAAATATATATTTTTTTATTGAATACATTTATTTACAGAAATTACAATCGTATTATGATAACTACAAGTACTTAACTAGTTACAGTATAAAATCCAAAAAAGGCCCTTGAGGCATTGTACCAAGGATGCTGGCGGCATTTCTTCGTTGTATCGCAATGCTGATACGTTGTGCGAGGAAGCCGCCAGCTCTTCGGTCACCAGTTAAATGCAATTTACGTGAGTAACATTTACCCTGTATGTTTTAATCGGGGCTCGCTTATAAAGAGATCATAAACTCTCGGTTCAATTTTTAAATTGGCTTAATAATTATGTTACATATTTTATGTAGCAATCTAAAATATGATACCTATTTAATACACGCGTATTAAATACACATATATATAGCTTATCGGTTTAAAATTTCTATTAGAATATTTCTGATAAATTATTGAATTTCGCATCTATTTCATATTGAACGAGCAAACTTTTTTTACGATAAATAAATGTTTCATAATAGCAACTTACGACCACAAACGATTTCAACTACTGACCATTCGTGTAAAATACAGCACTTTCCTTCCACCGCTTTCCCGTATTTACCTGAAAAAGAAAACAAAACACATTAGTGCCTGAAACATTACACGTAAAATATGAATTTGGTAGGAATAGCGAACGTTTTTCACGGCGAGAAATTTGAGGCGACCCAAATTGTAGACACGACGAAATTGCTTGCGTTGTATCGGTTAGGGATTTTTTTTCCTTTTTATCGTAACGTGGTCGGGTTTAATGACCCTTATTAAAACACTAAGATGATGTTAACATAACTTTTTATAAATTTTTTATTATGCAGCAACGTGTGCTAGCAAATCGGCTGTCCTAAGCAGAAATCAAGTATCTGTGTTTTGACAAATTTTACAGTAGAGCGAAAAAAACATTTTATTAGACTTTTACCTATTACAGGCTTACTAATTAAATGATAGCATTCAAAATAGTCGTGTTTTATTATGCGGGATATTGTCTACAGTGTTCTGTAATTATTTTTTCAAAATTATGTTCACAATCATTTTAAAATGCAAAAACAAGTTTCTGCCTAAAATGAAATACGATAATTTTAAAGGTTTTCTACATAAAAACAAGTATCTTTAGATGTTTGCATTTAGTTTTAGGCTTGTTCTTGATGACTTTACTACATTGTATTTGACTGATATTCAGATGCCTAATAATGTAGTGTATGTTATACTTGTGTAAATTATTTTTCAATATAAATGCTATATTGAAGTATGGAGAGGGAGAGAAGCACCTGTTCTGTTTGAATGCAAGTTGATTTAAAATTAATATCTTTAAGAGTTTTTTCCTGTGAAAAGAGATCAAAAAGTCTTATCAAACTTACATCAATAACTTAAATTTTAGGAAACTACTTAAATAATAAAAAATAACTCTGAAAGTGATATGCCGTGGAATGCACAATATTAATAAATACCTAAATACTCGAAGACACAGAATTAAAAAATGAAATTTATATTTATATTTTATTCAATTTAATCAACTAATCAACATACAATATATTATGAACACAGTACAGAACACCTAGAAATTTATTTCCTATTCAAAGAATTTTGATTGAAAATATGAAAAGACTTTTGACATTAATAAAAGAATTATACATATAAACCTTATTCAAATATCTGTATTGTATAATACATTACTCTTTAAAATACTTTACTTAAGTTATGGTGAAAGTTTTAACCAACTGTTAGACAGTACATATGGGAGTCTTATCTAAATTTCAAGTGAAATTTCTAATAAAAAGTTACAAAAACACGTAACATATAACTACTATTTATAAATAGCTATACAAATTAAGTGGACCAAAAAAGTTCAGAAAATATTAATATTTACGTTATATAACTAAGAAAAGTTCTAAGTTCAAGCGAATTTTAAAAGAAATAACCATATTAAGCTCATTTCGATATAAAATTAGGTACCGTTAATTGCAGCACTGAACATAGCAGCTATGCCAAATAAAATTAAAAGATAGGTACCTACCTATAGTTAGGAGCTACTTACCCTTTGTTATTATTTTCTAAACACATAGAAACGATCTGTTTTGCCCTATGGCGAGCATTTGAATTATTGCAATGTTCTTTAATTATCTTTATGATAAATGAATTAAATAACCAAATTGGGTAAAAATAATATTCATTCAGGGAAACACTTCAGTTATGAGATAGTTAGCACTTAACTTTTTTATTCGCGTTTGTATACGATCTATGACTGATGAACATATGAGAAAACAGACAAACAGCTTTTCATTACTTGAATTAAACTGGCACCTAGTTAATAAATGTCACAGACATTTTCTACCCGAAACCCAAAGAAATATAACTACAAGGTTTTGACATCGTAATAAAATGTTAATTTTACGCTGAAGTCAAGTAACTTCGCAATCTATATCAATATTTCTACGGTGAAGTCAAGTAATTTTGCAATTTATATGAATTGCAAGTATCTATAGCAAGATACTCGATTTCAAGATAGAAATATGGTACATACTTGACTTTAGCGTAGAATATCCCGTTAAAAAAAGATACTTGAATTTTTTAAAGTTCTGTATTTTGAAAATTATACATTTTAAAGAAGAAAAAAATTGATTATAAGATGACTTTTGAAAAAGTGAATCGAATCATATAAAAAAACATTTTTTGGGAAATTTTGAGATACTTGATTTCTGCGTAGGGCAGCCGAAATATCTTCGATATTTTTCTTTCGATTTAAATATCGAACTTTTTTTGTTGTTTAAGCTAATTCAATTATTGAAAGAGGTTTGTGGGAGTACAGTCAGCAGCCGGAGTTACTAAGCGGGACAAGTGCTCAGAATGATCTTGACACGTTCTTATTTTCTAACACTTAGAAACTTCTGCTATACATTACCAACAAAAAACCGAGAACAATCCAAAAAAAGCTAAACCGATTTTAAAAGATTTTCCCCAGATCAGGAGAACATTTTGACAGCATCGAAGACAACAAGAACCCATTTGCATGCAATTTACGTGAGTAACATTTACCCTGTATGTTTTAATCGGGGCTCGCTTAAGAAAGGGATCATAAACTCTCGGTTCAATGTATAAATTGACTTTTAATCAAGGCATATTCTAAATTATAATATGTAAAGCGGTCAATTAAACGCAGGGAATGTAAATTTGATTTTAATTGAACAAGCGATGGCGTAAAACGATTCAATGAAGACAGACGGGCCGGCAATGAAATTAGTCGTCAATCTCGGTGTAGCCAGCTAATTGAATTCGTTTTTGAGAGTTGAGGACCTTTAAGCAACGAAAAATGGGCGTTAGCTGTATGACATGTAGGTGAAAAGTGTGAAAAAGAACTTGTTAAGCAGGCGACCCGTATGTCCTTAAACTACGTCCAACAATGAGAGGTAGGGCACAGCGATGACCATCACGCTTGAATCTGGGGCAGCCCAACTGGGGAAGTACCTCCTCCTTACAGAAGACCACAGCCATAATACCACTGCTACCTTTCAGGTATGTAGTGTTGTGTTCCTGATGGTGAGTAGGGTTCCCAGAGCTCCAACCCCCCTTAAAGGCCGGCAACGCGCTTGTGACTCCCCTGGTGTTGCCCATGGGCAACGGTAATTGCTTACCAGCAGGCAATCCGTCTGCTCGTTTGCCGCCTATGTCATAAAAAAAAAGGCGAGGTAGGCATGTGCTGCTGACTGTACCATATTCGAGTCAGTTGTTAAGAAAAATTTAATTGGTGTCAGTTTTCCGAAGACAATTAAGTCAGCGTGAAATTATTATGAAAATCAAGTTTTTGCCGCGTTTTACACTGATACCGCTTTTAGTTTATGCAATTACGACGCAATGAACTTTTAAAATATTTATTGCTCGATTGACATCACAAAAATGACTGCGTGTATTAATATTACAAATGCGAAAGTAACTCTGTCTGTCTGTCTGTCTGTCTGTCTGATTGTTACCTCTTCACAATTAAACCGTTAAACCAATTGGGACCAAATTTGGAATGGAGAGTTTGAGCTACGAGAAAGGACATAGGATATTTTTTATCCTGCAACCATACTTTCAAAACGGGCATGGCTAGCCGACTAAAAAGCTAGTTAACAAATCACGCTAAATGCTAAATCGGTACTTCTGAAAACTCCTTAGTAATCATCATAGCCATCATTTCATTTATCTAGTAAACGCGTAAATAAGATTACAGAAAAAGAGATAAAAGATTACATAGATAATTTCAATCTTCCTGCCTTTATTTAGAGCCGGAGGGCCGCTTGGTAAAATTTTTCACCAAAACACCAACCAGAACCTTCCAAACACTTCTAGAAAGTTCCAAGCAACGAGTGGAGCCGGCAAAATGGAATTACAATGATTTGCATCAAGCGGTCCGGAATGTAAATTCCACGGACGCAAAACGCTCGCGCTATGAAGCCGCGTTTTTGACTTGAGCAATTTACGTCCCTTCCGAGGATTGGGAGTGTTATACCAGAATTAAGGTCGCCTGGCGGACACTGGAAATATGGGGCTATCATTTGTATGATAGGCAGGGGCTTTATAGCAAAATCCAGCAGAATAACACTTTAAACTTTCGCGTTTTCTACATAGAAAAAAACCGGCCAAGAGCGTGTCGGGCCACGCTCAGTGTAGGGTTCCGTAGTTTTTCGTCCGTCACAGTAAGTGTTCCCACTTAAGAGTTAAAAATGGGCTATTTGATACATTGTTGTTGACATATTAATATTAAGTACAGAACCCTAAAACGGGCCCACAAAGGACGCTGACAACTAAAGAAAGAGTTATAGATCCCAACTATACATGGAAAAGGGGTTGTAACATGGAGTGATAACCAGGCAGCGTCTTTTGAAGTCAGTCAGTCAGTTTCAACCTAATGTATGGGCATGTATGCTCCGACCCTATTATTCAGAAAGAATCTTAAAACCGCCATGTAGCGTATGAGCGTTCCACCTACAGCGACATCTATAGGCAAATTAAGTAAACTATGTGCGAGCTTAAAGTACAGAGGCTCTAGTGTAAGATTCTTTTGACGTAAAAAATGTCTCGAATGCGTAAGTGATACTGATATAATATGGGTAAGTAACGCGATGGTGACGCTTCGTTACGTTAAAAACATACACTCGGGGCTCAGATGTAGTGAATAATCCTTTCCTATCGTATTTTCTCGGAAATGTTCGTATTTGTCTTACTACTTCACTCACACTCAGTACCCATCTGAAGTATTAAGACAACGGAGGGGACGGTCGCGTTGGGCGATGAATATTAGTGCAGATTCTTATTTACGGTTAAAACTAAACGCGAAATTATACATAAAACGGCGGCGCCACCGCGAACAATGATATTCGTTAATTTCGGACGATTGTCTCTGTCACTCTTAACGTCTTAATTGGAGTAAAAGAGCTCGACAAATACGAACTTCGATCTTCGCGGTACCGGGCCTGAAGTGAGGAAGTTTGACTTGTCATTCAATAGAGATTTTGACAGCCATATGTTAGGGAATAAGGGCAAATTTATTAACAATTTGTAAGAAACTATCGCCTTAACGACTTTAGTGCTGGAATAATATAAAGTACCTATTTTGCTCGCAGAAAAGCCTAAGATATATGCAATCCTGCGGCGCTTCCGTCTTTCTCGAGTGAAAGCAGAGATCATTTTACCAAAAACGTGTAAGATGTATGAAATCCTGCGGCCCTTACAGTTTTTTCGAGTTGATAAGTTTGTATGGGGGAACAATATTTTCGTTTTTTAGTATATTACTCGATCTTTTTTCATACTTTCTCACCGTTTAAACCTTCCCTGAGCTACTACAAATATTTCAAGACCAAAATTAGCCAAATCAGTAAAGCCGTTCGCAAGTTATAGCGTGACCAAGAGAAATAGGGGTTCATTTTTATATGTACAGATTTTTTTCAAAAACCATTGATCCTATCAGGTTCAAAATAATTTTCCTAGAAAGTTTATGTAAAGTTCTAGTTTTGAGATTTTTTTCATATTTTTGAAACTTGTGGTTCAAAAGTTACAGTGGGGGGGACGCACTTTTTTTTACTTCTGGAGCGATTATTTCCGAAAATATTGACATAGTCAAAAAAGGATGTTAGTTAACCCCTATTCATTTTTAAATACTTATCTAACAATATATCACACGTTAGGATTAGAATGAAGAAAAAAATCACTCCCCACTTTACGTATAGGGGGGGCACCCTAAGAAAACATTTTTTTCCGCTTTATATTTTTGCACTTTGTCGGCGTGATTGATATACATATTACTACCAAATTTCAGCTTTGTAGTGCTAACGGTCACTGAGATTATCCGCGGACGGACGGACGGACAGACATGGCGAAACTATAAGGGTTCCTAGTTGACTACGGAACCCTAAAAAGGGGCTATAGCGAATTAATATTTCGATGCGAGTTGCACTGATCATTCTCGCGGATAATTGACGTCCAAGCAAGTGTCCAATTATAGGTCATCATCATCATCATCTCTGCCATAAGATATCCACTGATGAACCTAGGAAACACACGACATTTGACGACAGATTTGGTCTAGTGGGTATAGTGACATGGCATTAAGAAGCCAATGGCAGAACGTTAAAATCCCAGTTAGGGCATTTATTTATGTGATGAGCACAGATATTTATTCCTGAGTCATGGTGTTTATAGTATTTAAGTATTTGTATATTATACATATCGTTGGCTGAGTAGGTAGGTACCCACAACACAAGCCTTCTTGATCTTCCCGTGGAGCTCTGTCAATCTGTGTAAGAATGTCCTGTAATAATTTATATGTAGGTATTATTTGTTTATGTCATCTTCCTCGCTTTGTCCCACGCTTTTGCCACGGCTCATAGGAGCCTGGGGTCTGCTTGGAAACTAATCCCTAGATTTGGCACTAGTTTTACGAAAGCGACTGCCATCTGACCTTCCAACCCAGAGGGCGCACTAGGCCTTATTGAGATTAGCCCCGTTTCCTCACGATATTTTCCTTCACCGAAAAGCGACTGGTAAATATCAAATGATATTTCGTACATCAATTTCGAATAACTCATTGGTACGAGCCGGGGTTCGAACCTGCGACCTCTGGATTGCAAGTCGCACGCCCTTACCGCTAGGCTACCTACATGCATAAAACACACGTCAGAATCTGAACCAAGTTGGTGAACTAACAGGAAATTTTTGCTCACGTTTCGCAGAATGGTAAGAACCATAATAATGCAGAACATTTCATGAAACGGCCTACAGCACAATGTATGAACGTTTCTGTTTACAGCTATTTGCATATAGATTGTTCCGACTGCTATGAATTCTAATACGGATAAATTACTGCTAGTATCAAATTTCAACTTTTGACGGCGAGCCGTTTGCAAACATGAGCTGGTGTTGCCAGTTCGTGGTTAACAGTACTGTAACCAGGCGTAGAAGTTTGAATAACTTGTCAGAAACTTTAGTTTATATTTACAGTTTGTGATAAATATAATACAAATACGTATGGCATACCTCAATAAGTTAATTAAGCAACATACAAGCCGGCAAGTCTTGTGGTTAGAAAATTATCACAAACGACAACAAAAAAATCCAAACATTTATGAAGTTTCCTATTTTGTTACCGCTAATTACCGATGTTACTTTGATTTAACAATCGATTTGATTTTAAAATGTTGATCGTTTTCAGCCGTACCAAAAAATAGCTGAAACACCGGTAATTCTATCCGGACAGTTTTAATTCGGATATGGTAACCCTAGAGAAGCGAAACCCTTGTTCAATGGAGGACCCTCTCAAACTAACCGCAAATTTGGTATTCAGCCATTTACCGGTATTATGCAGCCTCCGACCTCTATAGATATAAAGGTCTCCAACTTTCATTTACTTAGGTTAGGCGTAAACACAGATTTGAATAATACCACTCAGTCTAAACTCCCGTAAAATTAATGTAAAACATTTGCAAATTACTTCATGTAAACTATACGGAGTGCTAAATATTCTGCCGCGGCTCGGAAAATTAACTAAAATCTTCGCGAACATCCCGCAGTCAGGGAAGTTGTTGAAAAATGGCGCAGCCATAGTAAATAACGTCGTCGATCTGTTTTGTAACGGACTAACTGAAAAGTTTGTAAAGTGCTGCCTCGTTACAAGCCTGCGGAACGAAACGGTATTTTAAAATATAACGTTATTTTTAAAAATAACGTTTCTGTGTCATACGTGAGAGTAAAATTAAACTGTTTCGAGTTAGTAGGTAGATAACAATGTAGATAAAAATACTTGACGAAGACAACGAATATGTACCGAAAAATGGATTAATGCTGCCAGCGTTTACGGCACCATGCCGCGGAGGGATCCCTTATTTTAGATAGGTATTTTAAGTTTAGTTTTTAGTACTTCATTTCATTTTACTATTAAAATACTAAAACTATAAATTAACTTAAACTTATTTAAGTTTAACTCATTTATTTTAGGTTCTCTCGACGTTTCAGACTGCGGATCAAGATATTACAGCTTCTTAAACAGTTTAGCAAAACGGTTTTTAAAATAACGTTATGGAACGTTTCAGTGTTCTCCATCTACTTCATTCCTAGATATATTCGAACCAGTCGCAGAGTTTTATCGATCTCCAAGCGGCTGAAGTCGAAAGTAGCAAGTTAAAAAAACGGTTTATCGGGGAAGAAATAGTTTCTTCATAACTTACAAAAAAACCGTTTTTTCTAATAACAAATCTCAGCTCAACTGGCGAGTTTGCGATCCTTTGTCGCATGTTTAACTACTTTAAAAACACAGCCCGAAGCTTCGCAGTACTCTCAGTAACGAAAATTCTGATCTTCACGTAATTTGTTAAGGGCTTAAAATGTTTAGGTGTCTAGAATGTTCGAGAGGCGTTTAATGAGCTTGAACTTTGTGAAATATCGCAATCACGGGGATTACTTCCCTGACGCTAGGTACTTAAATACGCAACGTGTCATTGGGACAGTTTGTGTAACAAAACATTTTCGAATCGATTTTTTTTTTCTACACTACACTTTACGTTACATTCGAACCGTGCATACCTACTATTAAAAATATTGAAGTCGTTTCATTGAATTTCTTAAGTACCTTCAGAGAATATGCTACTTGAACAATATGCATTTAAATATGCAACGCCATCACTCACGATATTTAGTCAAGCGCCCGCCATGATTCGGAGAACTTAAGTCTCCATTTTCAAGCACTATAAGAGTTGAGGAGTCCCAGTTCACGTCGACGACGAGTAAATAAACGTGAATCTATGTTTAATAATTATTTTCTTATTTGCATGTATTCTCGGCAGAGAGTTCATTCCACACAAGCTTTTCACGACTCTACGCAACGGATCGAGGGTTATTGCCACGGCCTGTGTAACTGCATAGCAATGTATGTCACAGAAAGAGAAAATATCATTGATATGCAGCAAAAACAGCGTTGGGGATAGCAGGGAGCCTTGCGGGACACCAATGTTTACGTCCATGCTTTCAGAGCAACTTCCGTCAACTACGGCTCGTATGCTTCTGCCGGACAATAAGCTGGTAACCCATCTGCACAATCACTCAGGCAGTCCGTAAGCTGGCAACTTCGACAGAAGACCTGTAAGTTTGCATGGGTTATGTATTCATACTCAATATTTTAATTATCTTAATTTACTTCTAAGGTTCGAAGTGTTTAATAATACCCGAACAGTTTTATACGATACGTTACGAAATTAATGAATCGATCTCCGTGATACAAACCAGACTAATACGCAATCCACATTTAGATTCAATGAGAAGTAGTACAGTCAGCAGCAAAAGTTACTAAGCAGGCGAAGTGTTCAAAATAAGCTTGAGGCGACTTTATTGTTAAGAGAATAAGAGCGAGTCAAAATCATCTGAACGCCTGGGCAGCTTAGTCATTTCTGATACTAACTAAAATATATTGCAACTAGCTTTTGCCCACGGCTTCACTCGCGTTAAAAAGTATTTAAGTTATTTTTAGCACACTATCGTTCAAAACGTAGTTTTGTATGCATGCTTTTTATTCGGAAAATGACGTTTTATCCACAAGCCACAGTACCTTCATGCATGCAAAGTCTCAGCCCGATCAGTTTAAAATTGACCAAGTTTCATACAAACTTTCATCCCCTATTTAATCCCCTTGGGGGTAGAATTGATTATCCTTTTTTAGCGGATGCCTACGTCATAACATCTACCGAGCTGTGCGTTGATAGATCACTGTGTCAGTCAGTCAGTCACCTTTGAGATATATATTTAGATATTGCAAGGCAAGAGTGAACAGGCTGTTACTGAACCAGCGTACTACACCCTCGAGCTCGTCGATACTTACCATCAAGTGTGACTGAGATCAAACGCTGGTCAGTCTTGTATAAAAAACACACACCTCCCGTGCCGCTCCCATATTTCAGAATCAGTTTCAATTATGCGTTAAGGTCAATTCACACACAGCGCGGTTGCGGGTCGGGCGCGTGTCAACGCGGACCCGCGGCGGGCCCGCGGCGCGATTGTTCAGCTAGTTTTAAATGAATACCTTCACACAGCGCCCGCGCCACACGCACCCGCTCGCGCACGCCCGCGCCCGCCGGTTGTGTGAAGGTGTTCATTTAAAACTAGCTGAACAATCGCGCCGCGTTGACACGCGCCCGACCCGCGCCCGCCTGGGTGTGAAACGAGCATTACGCCTGTGTCTGTGTCTGTCATACAGTATACAGGCGCTGCCGGTATTAAATTACTCCCGTTTCAAGTACACTTCACCGTCAGCTTCTTCGAAACAGTACAAAGAGTTATGTAAGATCCGGAGTTAATGTGAGCTAATAATAAATTCTACTTAGATTTCAACCATCGTTCACTCAGCTAATGACAGGTACATTCTAGAGCATTAAAAACTGGTCACCTTGTTACAAGAGCAACCGTATAATCGGAAAGCGCGTTTAATTGCTTGTAAGTGTTATAAATAAATAATAAAATAATCTTTGCTGGTGGAACTGAAAAACCGTATTTCTGTTTTGTAGAGTTTCATCTGATTTCATGCACATATTTCCGTATTGACTCAGGAACAAATATCTGCGCTCATCACACAGATAAATGCCCTGGCTGGGATTCGAACCCAAGACCAGCGGCTTGGATCACTACCCACTAGCCCAGACCGGTCGTCAAAAGCTTTAAACTGTGGCTGAAAAACTGTCTCCCTACATTGTCTTTATAATAAAATCCCGAGCCAACATCCCGACATGTTTATTAGCCGTTCGTACACCGATTCCGTGCACACGACACGTAAAGTTATATCGCCGTCTTACATTATTTACATAGGAGTGAGAGGAACAGCTATCGTGGCTATTGGCACGGAGGATTCACAAATGTACAAAGATTTTAAGTGTGGCATATATTTGATTTGAAGTAGTTGATTCCAACCGTCACGATATCGTATACGTACAGACGGTTATTGAGCTGTTTAAACACAAAACTATCGTGAGATTGAAACATATTAATTGTATAAAAGCGGGTAATATTGGACTCGGACTCGATTCATACGTTTCGATAAGGTAACCATACTTTCGAAGGAAAAAATTGTAGTTCAGCGCAAAGTACGGGAGGCTATTGAAATTAGTCGTTATCCGAACTTTAACCGTGACTGTGCCCACTAGTTGGAGAACTGTTTGTGTGGTGCGTCGGCGTTTTGTGTGGACGGACCTTTGCCAACGGACGAAGTAAGTGTAGTGTGCAACCCTACTATTGACAATATTGCTGAAAATGAGGGTAGTTTCTCGCCTCCCCGCCCTCAGCTGTTGCCGGCGTCGAGTGCACGGTCGCGGAGAGCTGCGGCCCGCAGTCTGCGTCGGTTAGCCAATGCGAATGGCCCATGATTATGCTCCTCGTTACGGAGTGAAACATGTCGAGCAATATTCGACTTATAAAACGTGAGTTACTCACTTTTAATACAATTAATATGCCTATTGAGCTTCTTAACCCTCTGCAGTGGTCACGTGACGTGTAAATTATTTAATCTTGTTGTCAACATTATGACGACAATGCATAGGTGTCTGTTCGACGTCACATCAGTGACAGAGGGTTAACGGTAGCGGTATCCTTTTTGGTCAAACCTTATCCGATTTGGTTACGAGATTATCATCACAATACAACAATCTGACCTCGAGAAAGGTATGAGAAAGCTACTTTTATCTAATGATTCTTAAGTTTATTGCCATTATTATATATCGCAAGACATAATTTAGTTTAGCCTATGATTACTGCGGAACGATGATATTGAATAAAATATATATATAATTTTCAATTGAACACCTTCTTGTAACGATATGTAACGTTCCGCGGGCCAAGGTACCTTATGGCCCTTGGCGCTTACGTTGCGAAGCATCACATTAGTATTGAAGTGGCTTTAAAAATAGAGTAAGCGCCAATCGCCATAAGGTACCTTTATCCGCGGAACGTCACATATCGTTACAAGAAGGTGCTCATTTGAAAATTTTATATATATTTTATTCAATATTATCGTTTCGCAGTTATCAAAGGCTACACTAAATTATATCTTGCGATATGTAATAATGGCAATAAACTTAAGAATCATTAGATTAAAGTCAGCTTTCTCATGCCCTTCCCCTTTTACTTACAATTATGTTTTTCTTATAAACATTAAATAGTTTATTACATACGAGTACATACTAGTCCGTTTCGGAGCCGATATCGTATCGGACAGCGTGAAAGGACACAAGGGTATTAAAATTTTGTACAACGATTTAACAGTGCGATTTAGGCAGTTTGCGAAGAAACACACAATGGAACATAAAAAATAAAGTGCGCGCTTATGATGTCATGTTCAAGAAATTCAAGAAGAATGCAGAATCTGCGTGGGTTTCGCCACATAAGGCTGTTCAAGACATTTAGAGTCACGGGTGTTAAGTGTTGTTCGTGCTTCGGGTCAAATGGGGCGTAATAACGTATTTGTGAATATAATCTAGCAAATGTGCCGTCTGGGGTTTAACAGTCTTTGTACGTGGGTATCGCTTAACAGTACTTTATGTCACTGGTCGCTAATTTTACAGAATTTTATTACATAAGTGTAATTTAAAAAAAAAAGTCCCTTCGTCTGTAGCGCGGAGCGAAATTTACCTCACGCCACATACAGTGGTAAAGACAGGATCCTATACCAATACAGACGAAGGTTTAATGGTTATTCTACGAGTAGTTAGTCTTATATCTGGTTTCACTCTTCGCCTGCCTGTGCAGGCCTATTATACACTGTAGAAAAATCTTTATAGTGCACTACCTTAATCTTATAATAAGGGTAAATTCACAAGATGGCTACCGCTTGGGACTCAGAGTGAAGGCACAAAATCACATAGCAGCAAGGTTACTCTCGGCTAGACATGAGTACGTGACGCGATTCATTTGTTTTTCCTCGCCGTCTGTGCCCGCTATTAATAACATCAAAGCATCAGACTGAAGGATCGCATTTTTGATAGAAGTCAAAGTACCTCGTAACTCCTTTGGTGCTAAAAATAGCATTAATGAGTTAGTAAATTCAACATTTAAGATTTCTGTCTTTTTGAACGGTAGTAATAATAAGTAATTAATATTTTAAGAGGTTATCAAATCAAAAAAAAATTCGCACTGTTGAGTGTCCCCTTCGCACTGTTACTAGTGTGTAAAACTAAACGTCGGAAAATATTTTGAGCTATTGAGCTATTTTTTATACCTATATAGAACACAGTAACACTTACGGAAAATCTGGA
Source organism: Grapholita molesta (assembly GCA_022674325.2). NCBI lineage: Eukaryota > Metazoa > Arthropoda > Insecta > Lepidoptera > Tortricidae > Grapholita > Grapholita molesta. The sequence goes on along the minus strand of CP053121.2, from coordinate 3,702,221 downwards.
ACATTAATGTTGCATTTTATAAAATTATCTATCGTTTATATTTTGTACTATTTTATTTGTTACATTTGGGGTACGGGTCTGGCCGATTTGAATCCGAGTATTTTCTATGTATTTAATTATTCGTATATTATCGTTGGCTGAATACCCAAAACACAAACCTTCTTATGGTTACAGTAAGGCCTCAGTCTATTTGTGTAAAGTTGTCCTGTAATTTATTTATTTATAGATGTTACCTACAGATTAAATATTATTACGCACATCCATTAACAGTGAAAATGAAAACGCTTGAGACAAGGTACACATTACAAAATATCGACAGTGGAAATTTCAAATGTCGTAAGTCGCATATAAAAGTTTGTCCCTTACGACATTTGAAATTTCCACAGTCGATATATACACAAGAATTAACACGAATATAATGTGTTTATAGCCCTAACAAAAGAATACGGCAAGTCATAAAAGACAGCTTCATTCCTTACTATTTCTAGTTTTATATCACATCCTCCATAAAACATGTAATAAATCTAATGTAATTGTTTATAGAACTATACATAAAACAATTAATGTTAATTGTCCCTTTCAAACTATTTGCAATCCGTAGACGTTGAAAAGTGACAGTCATATGTTTACCGCTTCCTCATTCAACATTAAAGATGCAAAGCGGCGCTACCGCGAACAACGATATTCGTTAATTTCGAACGATTGTCTCTGTTACTCTCATGACACCTTAATTGGAGTAAAAGAGAATGATGCCCGAAATATACGAACTTCGATGTTCGCGGTGCCGCTCCAGGAATCTCTTGTTTGCGATGGATCGAGTCGCATAAGTCTACATACTTTACATGGAGACATTTAGTTGACCAATAATACACCTTATTGCTACGCAACAGAGTCGACATACGGTCAGATTGCAGGTAAAGTTCCCAAGTGAAGAGGAACTTAATTATACACTTGCTCAAGCAGAGCACGAAATAATATTATACGCCATATACGCTATTTAGGAAACTATCTATAGGATTCAGCTCGGAAGACGTCATTCAGTCTATTTTAGTTAATGTTGATATGTTTCGCAAATACGAGTAAGCTGTAACGAAAATAATTATCCAATAATATAGATTGATTCTTTATATGGCATCATCAATTATATGTCATAATATGCTAAAGGAATGGAATTCGCTCCCTTCGTCTGTATTCCAGGAAAGATATAATATGGGTCAAGGCAAGAGTGAATAGGCTGTTACTGAACCAGCGTGCTACACCCTCGACTTCGTCGACCCTTACCATCAGATGCGACTGAGGTCAAACGCTGGTCAGTCTTGTATAAAAAAAAAACATCACATCAGCCGTAAGTCATTCTAAGAAGACTTTCAAGCTTTTCAAAGATTTGTACGATTTTATAAGTATCGCAGGTTTCTGCATAGACGTTGTAAATTATCAACAACCGATAACGGCTCCAATTTCGTCAGTACCTTAATTAAAGAGTTTAAAAAAGTCATAATATGAAATAAAGGACCGTCTTTCCCAAAACAAACGGCCTCCGACTAATCCAGCTGTAATGGAAAAGCAGTCATGCAAAAAAATAATTGGTGCCGCCACAAAGGGCCTTCGATGAACGAAAATTTTAATTTTGATTTAAAAAAAAAAACGTTCGTATTGCCCGTTCACTGGAGGCTATCTGTTTTAAAATAGAAGTTGTACTATAGGTGACTCGCTTTTTTTATTCGTGTCATCAATTATATCAGTAATTTCGTAAATAAGATTTAAGTGACGTGAGTGAGTGACGATTTTGTTAACATAACTGTGAGGAAAATAAGAGAGAATTGTGACAGTTTTTATTCCTCAAAACGCACGATTTAAAAAAAAACTAAAGTTTATGACGACCGGTCTAGCCTAGTGGGTAGTGACCCTGCCTATGAAGCCGTTGGTCCTGGGTTCGAATCCCAGTCAGGGCATTTATTTGTGTGATGAGCACAGATATTTGTTCCAGAGTCATGGGTGTTTTCTATTATTATATATACGTCGTCTTGGGTTCCTACAACACAAGCCTGACTGAGCTTACCGTAGGACTAGGTTGATTTCTCTAAGATTGTCCCGAGATATTTATTTATGTAGAAAACACCCATGACACAGGATCAAATATCGTGCTCAAGTGCTCATTATACATAAATTCCAGAATTGTCGGCTTCATAGGCACTCCCTAAGCCAGACATAAAAAAATAAAAATAAAATCAGCATATTTTAGATGTGGCAGCTGCTAAGTAATGATGTATCTATCGTAAGCACTTGTAATTCTATGAATTAAACCATGCATATAATACTCTCCGAGTCATACAATTGACCTACTACAACTCGTTCCGCTTGCATATTTAAAAACATCACAAAAAAAACATTATACCACTAGTGCAAATAACAGTTTCGTAATTGATAAAGGGATTAACCGGTCCGGGTTAGCGCGGGAGATAATCCCTTTTAAAATTAACAAAATAAAGGGCGTCACAAATCAGATTTAGGGTGAGCACAATCGGTTCATTAAACGGCTAACGAAATTCGTAAAGGACGATTAAATGACATATGTAGCCCAACCCTAAATTTTCGTGTATGGGTTTTTGTTAGATCAGATATCCGATTAGCTGTTTACGTGCAACGTATTTTTTACCTCACTAGCTCGGAAAGAACTGTTTTATTTTTTTTAAACGGGCAAAGTTGCATTTAATTCACAAGAGTGCAAACTAATTTCATACAAATTGTTTACACTTAATCAAGTGTTTTTTGACGTTAGCTCGTTGGATGTTCTTTTATTTAATATTTTTGAATGATAAATAATGGATATAAATAATTTGGATTACGTTTGTAAAGTTTGAGTCAAAGTTTTCCTCGCGGTAGTGAGGTGAAAAGTTGTGTGTTGCACTCGGTAGCAAAGTGAGCTCCCCTTTTGTTCAAGTTTCAAGTTTGTTTATTTTATAATATCAGTAGGATCTATCGGTAGCAACGAACTTTGTATTTCTGTCGTAGAGTAGGCCACGCGCATGTGAATCCTCTGGAGTTGCACGCGTTCATAGGCTACGGTAGCTGCTCACCATCAGGCAGGACGTATGCTTGTTTGCCACCATCGTTTTAAAAAATACAGTAATAGTATTTTTTTTAATTGAGAAGCAACCACTCGAGCGCAATTCAAAATTTTGCATAAATGCTACAAATAACTCGGTCCGTCGACCCGGGACCCCACCAAACGTAACCTTTGGCTTTGTGCCGCCTAATTCCCGATGTTAATATTCCGATCACCCTAATAAATAATGAATAAAAATGCAAAACGGCTCACGGAAGAGTACTCCCGAATAGCCGGTAAACCATAACAGGTGCAAAGTAACCAGTTACGGAGACCAGTTTCCGAGCGCCCCGAATAACATTGAGCTTTGATATGAATAAATTAGGTTTCAGCATTCATATGAAGTTTTGAGATATCAGTCGGAATTTCACTCTCGTGCGTAAATATTATTACTATTTTATTGAAGTTTTAGGTGAACACTTGAACTAATGGAAGCGAGCGCGGAATTGCACGTATAAAACCGGCAAAAATTGAATTGGAATGTTTAAATTCGCGCGGCAGTCTAGCTTAGAATTCTGCAAAGGTGCGTTGCTCTTGTGAAGTTAGTGCGACATTAGAGGAACTAAATAAATTAGTGTGCAAGTGTAAATGAAATTAGTGTACATTAAAATGCACTTAGGGTAGATGATACAAATAGAGTGCACCTAGTCGTAAGATGCTTAAAAAGCGTTGTTTAAAAAACTAACGCTCAGTTTGGCGGCAAGTCATCGGGCAGTTTCGATAATCTGAATCGATAGAAAATGAAGTTAGTAAATTATGTCAAAGAAAATATTAGAGGACATTAAAAAAGTATTAACAATTTAAAAGTTACTAATTTCCTACAAAATAGAAGTAAAAACTGCTCTAACCAACAATTAAAATTATAAAAATAATCGGGACTTAATCGAATAATATTATCTAGTAATGTTGCCAGTGTAACTTTTACAAAATTTATATTATCACTAATTAAATACGTAGTATGTTACGTACTTACGTGCTTCATATTTCATATACAATAGCATTATTATCATACGATTATTCATATAGTAACGAATACGTATTGTTTTTAAATGAACATCTGTTACACGGCCATAAGTCACGAGTGGTGATAAGTATGCATTGTCTTCAAAAATGGTGGTTGTTTATATACGTCCTATCCTACTCGTATACCAGATACCAACTTAAGGCTGACTCACGATACACCGGCCCGCGTCCGAGCCGAGGTCACCGTCGCAACATTTTGTATGGAATTAATCACGTGAGTACCGAGCCGCCTGATTCACTCGGTTCGGGCACGGCCGTTAATCCCGCTCTACACTCGCGGCGCGAAAGGCGCGAATCGCGAGTGTAGATGTTGTTCACGCCTTCGCGTTTGCGTTTCGCGTCATTCCCCGATCGGTTTTTGGCCCGCGACAAAAGGTATGCAAGGGTAGCTTTGCGAATGTGGAAGCACACAGGTGTGAGCGAACCGCTGCGTAAATTCACGCCGTAAAGTCACGGAGCGAATTCGCGCCGCGAGTGTAGAGCTGGCTTTACAGCTATGTAAAAAGGCTCTTCTCTACCCGGTGTAGGAAGGTGACGTGATGCCCACGCGATGTCGACAGGCGTACGATGATCGTCTACTCGAAACAAATGGCTGGATAGAACGACGCTCGTGTTAATGTTTAGAGTGTCGGACTGCTTGGGCCCGGGCCGCCCCGTATGGTCGACGGTGGGCTCGGGCTCGTGAGGTCGACGTGTAGGAAAGGCTACGGTGTAAGGTAAGTCATCCTTTATGTGTATCTGTTACGCTTCCAAACAAAATGTACTGTTAATACAATGATAGTTATGACTACTTGAGTTACAAACAGCAAAAAGCACTATTCGCTGTAACAGTTCATATTGATATAAAGATGTATTAAAGCACACTAACAGACAAAAGCTCACACATACATATACACACGCGGTTATTAAAATTATTTTAATGGATACAAGATCAAAAGAGCAACTTTTATCGCCCGGTCACATAAGGTTTATTGACAGTGGTGTCACTACAGAAGAATACCTTAAATACCCGCATACCTTCAAGACAAGAGCGTACTCTTATCCTTAAGGCCGGCAACGCGCTTATGACTCCCCTGGTGTTGCGGCTGCCCATGGGCGACGGTAGTTTCTTACCATCAGGCAATCCGTCTGCTCGTTTCCCACCTTTGTCATAAAAAAAGGTGCGCAGCATTTTTTTTTTTCGTATCAAGCCGTTACTATATGAACTTGCTTTTCTCTAATCCGTGATTGAAACCGATCTGTTTCGAAGATAAGTAAAGCCGGTGTGAATCGGTTGCTATGCGCTATCTAAGGTGCCGACTGTAGAGACATCAATTGTTTGACAGTAGGCGTTAAAGACTCAAGACTAAATCAATTGTAGGTACATAAAAACGCACACACGATAAATTAAAAATACCTAGGCGCATAATAGTAATCTAATCGAAACAGTAAAATAATATTTTATTATTTAATAATATTTTTGACCGGCCGGTCTGGCCTAGTGGGTAGTGACCCTGCCTATGAAGCGGAAGGGCATTTATTTGTGTGATAAGCACAGATATCTGTTCCTGAGTCATGGGTGTTTTCTATGTATTTAAGTATTTATATGTATCTATCTATTATATATATCGTCGTCTAGTACCTACAACACAAGCCTTACTGAGCTTACCGTAGGACTAGATCGCTTTGTGTAAGATTGTCCCGAAATATTTATTTATTACACCCATTGTACTTATTTTATTATGAAATATCACGATATAATTAATAAACAAGGAGTATGCTCGCATTCCGTATATATCAAAAGTACCAGAGGTCAATTGATAACAAAGCGAATGTGTAAATATTAATTGTATACATTTAACAATTAAACAGGAGATATATACACGTGGAAGATATTAGGAACGTTACAATTGTCAACATCCGTTTCCCTAATTTTCACTGTGAGATGTTATTTCGAAACGTATACAAAATGCCGTTGGCCTTGCAATTTTTGCCTCATCTTTAGATAATTACTGATCCATACTTGTTATTTTTCGAGATCATACAAGTAACCGAACTACAGTGTGTATTTTTCATACGGGCGTATAAGTTGCCCACATACAGTATCCAGTAATACGACTCGTATTATGTTAATAATTTTGTTAAATAGTGTTGTAACACTGTTGTAACGATTTTTTAAGTCTGACCGGGCAGCAATTAACGCTGTCCAGCTTATTTTGACATGACAAGTAATACTGACATGACATGAAGCATCGGTACGTTAATTACTATGGATACATTGCGTGCTTAATTTTTATGTATGAAATAAAAATAACCTATTTTTTTTAACAAAATGAATGTAAATAGGTTCTTGAGGTCCAATACTAATCGTCACTTCAATATACGCCCGTATGAAAAATACACACTGTATATTGCTAGCATAGTGTACTAAAAGTCTAAAATTTTGATATGAATCACAGCCGCCTACGTCAGCTTAATCCATATTATTCTTTACCAAAGTAAAGATAGTTGTTATACATTTGTCATCCATACTAATATTATTAAGCGGGCGCAGCGGCGGAAAATGCAGAAATTCTTAAACGTAACAAATATAAAAGCCTGGGCAGAGAGTACCATTTTGTATCGTTTGGCGTAGAGACGCTAGGTCCATGGGGTCCCAGCGCGCACAAACTTTTTGCAGAAATCGCGAAGCGTCTGGTTGATGTAACTGGTGACCGAAGAGCTGGCGGCTTCCTCGCACAACGTATCAGCATTGCGATACAACGAGGGCCTTTTTTAGATTTTATACTGTAACTAGTTAAGTACTTGTAGTTATCATAATACGATTGTAATTTCTGTAAATAAATGTACTTTTCTTTTCATATTATAAATGTGAAAGTAACTCTGTTTCTGTGTTACATCTTCACGCCTAAACCGCTGAACTAATTGAGAAGAAATTTGGTATGGAGAGAGTTTGAGCTACGAGAAAGGACATAGGATATTTTTTATCGCGCAACCATACTTTAAAGACAGGCATGGCTGCCGGCGAAATCGCGAGGAAAAGCTAGTTTAAAATACATTAAAGTTGACACTACAAGAATAACTTAACACGTTCCAAATACTGCGTGAAGCAATCTGTCATAGACCAAAGGAAACAAACGAGTACACCACGTCTGTCGACGTACTGTCAGTGAACATGTTAACTTAAACTTAATAGGAAACGAAGTAACATCCAATTCAACAGTATGAACTCTGTTTCTGCACTGACTGCAATAGCTGGATTACTGGGTCCAGTTAAATAACCGTTTTTCTATGATCTCCGAAACCCGATAAGCTGTTAAGGATGTATAGGTCAGAGTATGCTGGTAGTTTACAGGGGGGTTAATAACAGGTAAGAATAATATATTCATTGGAAACATGCACTAGATCTGGACGTGAGAAGCAAACTCCGGATGTTCTGAGTCATTCCAAGCGCTGTGCAGTCCATACCCTTATGCGTCCACTGTAAACGCTCACTCGATTGACGCTTGACGCTAGTCTAGTATATTTTATTTATTTATTTAAACTTTATTGCATAACACAAACAAAAATATACAAAACGAAGTTGACGAAGCCTGTGGCGGGTTATCACTGATGTGGACGAAGTTTATGACGGATGCCGTTCATTGAGTTTTAAATAAAAAATATTGTTTACTTTAAAATATACAAATGTCGGACTTAATGCCAAATGGCATTCTCTACCAGTCAACAATTCAAAAGTTGGAGCAGGAAGAGAATTAAATGAAGAATAGATAGTGTTACTAAATTACCGTATACGTACCTGTACCTCTAATAGTAATTTATTATTAAGTTTACAAAATGTATACAAAATATGCTTATGATTTTAAACTTAACAGACGTTCACTTGAACAATACTTTCTAGTATTTCATTCAAAATAGACACGATATAAATTAAGTTACATATTGTTTAACTTTTTCTTCAGGAATAATTATTGCAGCAACCATAGACAATATTACCTATAAGTTTAGGTTTATAAAGAAATAAAACCGGTTACTACATAAAGAGTTCGCTTCTTAGAGACGCTTTGCGCTGCGCCCGGCGTGACCAAGAGACCACAGCCTTACAAGTCTGTAACAGCCGAATTTCTAGCCGGTAACATGTGACATTATCTACGAAAAACCTTATTGTCGATGGCGCTTATGTCGTTGTTCAAGACGATAAAATACAAAAGCAATGCGATTCGACATAAGTACCATCGACAATTAGGTCCCTTTTCCTAGATAATGACACATATAATCTTTCAGTAAAGGTGGAGTTAGATTTGTTGATTTTTTTTCCGTATGACGACGCTTCACATAAGTGTTGTAATGTGCCGAAATTGTAAAAGGATTTAACTTTTTAGGTTAAAGTGGTCAGTCGGGTTGTTCGACTCGCGTCAGCGGTAAAAATATGGCCTGACTTTGCTGGCATGACTGGTCGTTATCTTTTTTCTTGAAACTTAGCATAATATTATACAGGTTAATTCATCATGATCTGTCGGTTAGATATAAAATATAATCATTATTTTATGGTATCTCTAAACGCGATGTCCGTATTAAGCTAGTTTTTTTTTTGTAAAACCATGTCAAGGGGTTGCCGTGTGATGCCGGCTGACTAGAATAGCACCATCTCCTCCGCCGGGTATCGTAAGAGGCGAGAAAGGAAAAAATCCTACGGGCAGCAGCGTCCGTCGAAACCCAATCTATAGCGACTGCGGTCGCCAACACGCCCGCCAAGCGTGGCGACTAACTACCCCCAAGATGATACAAGTCATATTTGTGGGAGGCCTATGTTCAGCAGTGGACTGCATACGGCTGAAATGTAAATTAAAGAAAAGATTCTTAAGGTCAACTAGAGCTAATTTGAGCTATGCGGGAAATATTTTTCTTAATTGCTCATTATTTTTTCTGTTCTTATACGTACACTCAAACCCGCCATTCATTAGCAAGTTACTTGAGCATCACTTCCTAAGTATTTGAGTTTGAAATTTGGCATTTTTTTAGTACTTCGGGGGACAATTTCTCCCAATGGGTTGAGTTAGGGCAGCTAAAACAAAATACGTGTGCGTAATTTTACACCACTTTAAAGCTTATTAAAAAAAATCAAGCCGGAAACTTTTCCTTGTTAGCAAGCTGACATTTCTCTCTTAAAACCAATCAACATTGTAAGATCAGCGTAAGTAGGTATTCTATAACTGTTATATCAGAGCCCTGAGCCCCGAGTGTAAGTTTTTAACGTAACTTTACGTCACGAACGCGTTTCAAATATAAATAACATTATCACTTACGCGTTCGTAAACGTTTTTTTACGTCAAAAGTAACTTACACTAGAGCGTCTGAGTGTAAGTTTTTAACGTAACTTTACTTCCCGAACGCGTTTGCGTTTCCCATATAAATAACATTATCACTTACGCATTCCTAAACGTTTTTATACTTCAAAAGTAAATTACACTAGAGCCTGGAATCACCGAATTACCTCAATCATTCCATGCTGTCTCCATTCAGGACACCGGAGCAACAATGTTACAGAATCAAACAACCCAGCCTGCTTTAAATGATTTACCCTTAACACGAAGTGTCGAATATCAGCAGCTACGTCCATTAGACCTCATTAGAGCCTCGCAATTAATTGTCACCCTTACTGCTATGTCTGTAAGGTTGTAATTTGCATGTGGGGTGCACAGGGTGTGTTTGTTAGCGCTAATTAGACAGTATAAACGGGTTTAAACGCACGTTACGCCCGTTCTGGTAGATAGCCATAGGTTTGTGTACACTAGGTACGTGTTTAGCCGTATACTGGCAGGAGCGTTGGATGGATACCTTTTGGGATTATCTAGCTACCTATTTGTTCACGAGTCATGAGCAGAGCCCGGAGCGTAAGTTTTTAACGTGACTTTACGTTACGAACGCGTTTGCGTTTCCCATATAAATAACATTATCACTTACGCGTTGGTAAAAGTTTTTTTATGTAAAAAGTAACTTACACTAGAGCCTCAAGAGCCCTGAGTGTAAGTTTTTAACGTAACTTTACGTCACGTACACGTTTGAATTTCCCATATAAATGACATTATCACTTTCGCGTTCGTAAACGTTTTTTATGTCAAAATAAACTTACACTAGAGCCTCAGCCCGGAATTTTCGTAGCAATTTTGAGCTGTCATAGGGACTTCTCGTGTATCGACTTCCGATATACATATTTTATCGATACATTGTGTTTAGTCAAACATAAGTGGTAATGGCTAACCTCTAGTTGGAGGTATTGCTACTAATATTTGATAAGGCTCATTTGAAACCGACTGCCATAGACCGCCTGCATATCCTTCCAAGCTTCAAGATGTTCTCCTATTGATACATAATTTCGAAAAACTTGTCCGTACTGGGGTTCAAACCCACGACCCTCAGATTAAAACATCATGTCTTACCGCTAAGCTAGCACTTCTGAAACTTATTTCATTCGCATTCAAACAATATAATATCTCTCATATTTAAACTCGAACATATAAATATTTCATAAATCGCCATTGGACCGTGAAACCGGCTAACGCGCCACGTATTCGATTCAAAGGCTATTCGATGTCTCTTAAATCTTTCAAAAGTTGAATATTTGTATTGTATTGTGACCGCGGGCGCAAACAATCGCTTCAAAGCATAAGGTCGTAACTACCTAAATGGACGTTACAAGTTATGCCTTTCTGAATGTGTCCCGGGGTATTACGTATGCAGCAGCCGTTCGCGATGTCGACGCTGCATTCCGTACGTGTAGAATTACGCTTGACAGATATACAGTGTGCCATGTTTCAACTAGACTAGTGTCGTTTTAACTAGTCGCTTAAGTTTTTGGGAAGTAAAAATACAATTTAGATACTCTGAGAACTAAGGTGACGGTTACTACTTACCTGGCATACCATTATATTTAAGTCGAATGTGAAGTTAAAACTTGATTTTTTTTTGTGCAAATTTATTACTCTTACTGCATAAGTGTATACCTAACCTAACTACAAAATTATAAAGACAGTTTTTAAAACTGAAAACATTTCTTAAATGTTTCCATACCTCACCTCGCTGTACTAACCACAAATACATCGTAATAGGTACATTATATTACGACAAATAAAGTCAAGTTAATCTGTTTGTTAGTGATATATATATCGAAGGGTAGCCTCATAGGCTCATATATTGAATGTACGATACGTCAGTCGACAATATACGTAGTTCAAGTCTCAGGCGTTGTTTAATTTCTAATACAGATTAGTCAGAACTAAGAACCACTTGGCCTTAACATCTAAATGTTAAATATATTGACAAATAATCAATCCGTTAACACATAACGTGTTTCACGAGCCAGTCAACTCAACACATTCACAAAAAGTCTCATGAAGTTACAATAAAAATTCCGCTTGACATTCAGCCGAGAAATTTTCCGATATGGAATTACTCTCATCCAAGTTTATTTACAGAATTGTGCACCTTATGCCTTTGGAATAAAGCGTGTGTCGACAATGGTACTGGAACTGTAGAAAAGTAACATAAGACCGTTATATCCGCAAGTCGAATGCAAACGTCATATATCGAGTTACTCGTTCGAAATGCGATATTCGCCGATCAGAACCAATCGAGCAATCGAGTCCAACTCGGTCGAAAATGTCATTCGCAAAACACTGTCGTCTGTTACGTCGCCTTTTTTTTTACTATATTGTTTTAGGGCAATTCTATGCTACCAATACGTGTAACTATTTATTAGAATATTTATTATAACAGTAATTTTACAAATACTAAACTAGTTTAAATGTAAAACAAGACCCTGAGACATTGTACCAAGGATGCTGTCGTCCGAGGAAGACGCCAGTTACTTTGGTCAACAGTGACATCAGGGAGACATGAGAGCTTGTCCGCGCTGAGACCCCATGGACATAAGAGTTTATCGCACAGTGGGCAGTGCAACGGTTAAAGCAAGCATATCCTTATTTAAGCCATATCCATACACGTAAATCAAAAAGTATAATCACAAAGAAATTCATAATAAGCATTTTTTGTACGGTTTGACTGTCAATAAGCAAACATACGAGATTTAAGTGTGTAAATGACGCTGCGGACATACAAATTGTGTTTTCATTCTAACACTATGAATTTTTGTATGTATAAGAGCTTTTAGGCTCCTATCTACACTCCAAAACCGTTACGAACACGCCAGCTATCGATTCAAGTGGCTACAGGAACTCTTCTTAATTCCTCGTTCCATATTTGAATTTTCGCCCGCCATGTTGAATTCTGAATGTTTTCATTCTTAATTCTTTCGCCGGGAAGTCGTGTTGATTTTTGGAGGAAATTCCGCCTGGAAAGTCGACAGCGGCCGCTAGTTAAATATTCTTTTAAGATCCTATTAAGTTTTTGACACTTTGTAACCAGTTTTACTTGGGACGTTGGAAGTTCAGCGAGGATTTAGTTAAAGCGAATGATTAAGAAATTAAGAAGCTTTGTGTTTTTAAGGTTTACTGGATCTAAAAAAGTGGAACTGAAATATTCAATAAGATTTTCTTTACATCATATGAATTACTGGTTTAATTTTAACTGCAAGGATTTGAACCTTGGTGAATGATATATGAAATAATGATCAACCGTTTAAAGAATAATGTAACACAAATCAAATTAACAGAGCCAAAGCTAAATCACTTAGGTAATCTTAAGTCCCTTTGTATATTGTTCGCCCTGACGATAACCTAAGACCATATTTTTGTATTTTTTTTCTTGGACAGAATCATGTAGGCTATCGAGGATCATGGAGGCTAAAACCCAAAACCTTAGCCATTTTCTGCCAAATTAAGTTTATCAGTAAAATTCTTAATACTGAAGTCAAAAACCAACCACATACTAAATTTAATAAACTGAGACGAAATTAATAGTAACCGCATCCTCCGCGTTAATTAAAGATGTTTGTTTGCCACACCACACTTGTTTGCTACCTGAAAACAGCGATAATTAAGAAACGAGAACTTAATTACAAGCAATAATAATTAACGAGTATGAAAACGGAGATTTAATTACATAAAGCGCCTTTGAAATGAAATATTTGGCTTTTGACGTGGTTGTTAGTACATGTTTGACTTCATTTAAGAGAACATTGACATCTTGATTTCAGTTTTTTAAATTAATTTTTAATGAAATAAATATATTTATTCAGAATAACCAACAATTTACAGATAAATACAACGTAAACAAAAAAAGAAAAATAATAAAAGTAATTTAAAAAACGTCGTTAAAATTGGGCCCCCTTGGCATGGTGCCGAGGATGCTGGCAGCATTCCCCCGCTGTATCGCGATACTGATGCGTTGGGCGAGAAAGCTGCCAGCTCTGCGGTCACCAGTGGAGTCGACGAGCCTTTTAGAAAGGTCTTTGAACATGATATGGGCGCTGGGACCCCGAATGGCATTAAAGTGTATTCGGAGCCGAGACCCCGGTATTTGTAGTTTTTAAGCTTTTCGGCCGCTTTAGCCGCCGCACCAGCTTCTCCAATGATTCCAGTGAGGTGAGAAGGGACCAATTAATTTATATACAGTATGAAGTTATTAGTACTAATATTAACATAAAGACATTGCTTCTCTTTTGCTCCCATTCAAAAAGACTGGGACAGAACTTGGTTGTCATCAACATCTTTATTCATCTATTTGCATAAAACACTAGCATGCCGTTATTAGGGTATAAGCTCATAACCGGATTACTTCAATTATTCCTTATCAAAATAACAGAAAGCGGAAACAACTTTATATCGTACGTGATAACGTCTAAATTTGATCTGAATACAAGCTCAGGTAAGCTCTGCAAATTTTAACTGCTATCTTAGAAATTGCTAACATTCTCCTAGTACGTGCCTTGCGTGAGGATGGGTGCATTTTAATACTAAGTAATTTCTCCTATCCAAGTACATTAGTTTTACACTTAATTGTTTATTGATTTCGTCACGCCAAGGAGTTCCTCACTTTAGCTTTAGAGTATAGACCTATAGACTGTGATGATCTAAATCATACTACCTTTTTCTAACTTAACTTAGAACTCTAGTTAATTTAAGGTTAGAACTAGTACTATCACATCTAAAAAGGGATACAAATATGTTCAAAATTAGTGTGGAATTGTTAACACGTGTGAACAAATCCCGTCAAGTGTAAATTAAAAAAAGCGCATTTGACCTTTGCACAAGAACACTTGTGATTACAAACACTTACGAAAAGGTTCATACAAAAAAATAAACTACCCGTTAAGAAAATGGGGCACGGCATAAATTACAAACTTGATGGGTGGGGAACAAAAAAAGATAACTTTTGTTGGGTCCCCCAATCGACATAGGTTTAGGCAGTTCCACATATTATACATATTGTGCAGCCATAACAACTTTTTCTATAGGTTTTTAACAGCCCGTCAAAACCGATGTAGCTGCGGTCGCCAACCCGCCTGCCAAGCGTGATTGCTATGGCAAATCGTCCCCAGTCATATCTGAGGGAGGCCTGTGTCCAGTACTGGACGTCTTACAGCTGTTTGTAAAGACAAATTGAACTAAGCCCCACAGTAAGCTCAAGCATGCTTTTGTTGAGGGTACTCAGCCAACGACATAAATAATATATGTACACCCAAGACCCGGGAACAAATACCTGTGCTCATCACAAAAATAAATGGAGACTGATCCCAGGACCCTTACTGGAGATTGAACCCAGGACCGTCGGCTTCATATAAGCAAGGCACTACCCACTAGCCCAGACCTGTCGCTTAACGACTTGACTAGTAGGGTCTCGTTAAATGCTCCATAAGTTCCACAATGCATTAAAAAAAAAACAGCAAACATTTTTTTATTCACAACAGCGTTGTGATAAGGTTTCTATTCTGTATTCAAAACGGAACAAAACATTGTTAAAAATGCCAGTGAAGAGAAAGCAAATAAAATTGTATGAAATGTTTGAAGATAAGACTCCCGACATCGAGCAAAAACGCTACTTGACTAAAACTCTAATGATTCATAAACGCTTGTCAAACTGCTGTTGACATTCGTTTGTCCTTTTTCGTCTTTTTGAAGATTCTGTTGTTAGAAAGAGAACATAGAATTTGTGTCGTTTGTCATTTTCATGGAAGACGTTTTCTAATTATTGCGCTAATGTAAATTTTATTCTTTAATTCTTGTTATTTACAATGCATTTAGCATGTAGGTACACATGTAAGTTGTAATCATATCAGTAAGATTAACTGTCGCGTGACAAATCTACGTAACTTGTGCTAGGTTGACATTAACTTAAGATAAATAAAATAGAATTACTCCCATGACGAAATGAAATACAAAACATATAAAACCGTAAAAGACACATGAACTTCTTTCAAATATTAAAACACCAAAACTTCGCCTTTGTTATACAACTATTACTTAAAATGGCATAGTTACCATTATCCGATTTTAAGTAATAGTGACGTATTTTTGGTATGATGCCCACGGTTACTTTTTATCATCGCACCGCTCGCCACCGTCAGGGAGTTCACCCAGATAATTTAAAACCAAAATGGTCGCGTACCCAACGGTTTCAGAGGAATTTCCTCCCGCGTACGCTAAGGTTGTAGAATGAGCTTCCTGCGGAGGTCATCCCAAAGGACTACAGTATGGGGACCTTCAAAAAGGGTGTAAAGAGGTTTTTACGGGGTCGGCAACGCGTGAATGATGCCTCGGTATTGTAAACGTCCATAGGCTGCGGTGACCGCCTACCATCAAGCGGGCCGCATGCTTGTTTGCCACCTTTGTGGTATAAAAATATATATATATAAAAAAAAAATCTGCAATCGGCGAAAAGTGGTAACCACTGCTCCAATTTTACTGGGACGTGATAATATAATTATTTACATACCAAACAAAAACAAAAGATAATCAAGAAGAACATAATTAATTAATGAACCATGCCAATGTATTTTTATACAATCTTAATTAAAAACTTTTTGTTTATCTTGACGCCTCGACTTTTGAGGTCTGTCGATACGATTGGGCTGATATTAGATAAAAAAAAAATTGTCAGACAATTACAGTGCATAGCTTGTTAGTTACAATACTAACTTAAATACTATATTAGTCACCTATCCTAAATTATATTGCCATAGAGATACGCGTGAAAGAAAGAGAGGGCAGCCTTTGCTAGTAGCGTCATTAGAACATTACATGCTTTTAAAAAGATCTGTTCAGAAAAAAAAAGTGACCGTAGTCTTCCATTTCACGTTTTTGACGCGGGATATTTCCGTATGGTCAGAAACAAAAAATATACATACCTACCAATTTGCCCCAAGATCTTCGGTCCGGTCAAAGTCCGGTTTTGTCAGATCACAAGGCAGTACAATCATCTTGTTAACTTAGTTTGGAAAGTACGGATAATCTGCCGGGTATAGTCCTAAAGGGAATTTGGGGCAAAGGTACAAGGGTGACTTAAAAGGGTCAAACATACTTTTAAGCCGATTAAAATAGATGGGAAAGTTACCTCTCTTTTTGTATTGTCAACGAGCTTACGACACTTAATGATTGAAGAACATCAGCTTTTGAACGTATAGGAATTTACGTCTTAGGCACACATGTACCAATAGATTTATTTATTTACACAAGACTGACCAGCGTTGGAGCTCAGTCACACCTGATGGTAAGTGTTGACAAGGTCGAGGGTGGAGCACGCTGGTTCAGTAACAGCCTATTCACTCATTTCTAGGTCACTTGTCATAATGACATTAATTTCTAGCGATTTGCATATATTTTCAATGTGACAGAGGTAGGTAGCAGCCTTCCGATTTCAGCCATAAGACGTCCACTGCTGGACATAGGGCTCCCCAAATATGAGTTGAATCATCTTGGGGGGATTTTGCTATAGTCGACACGCTTGTCCTAGGTCTAGAAGCAGGGTACCTAGATGGCTGACTACATTCCCACGCTGGATAGTAACGCTGATCTTCTGGGCGAAATAGTAGCCAGCCTTCTGATCGCCAGAAGCCTCATTGAGACGCGACGCAATCTCTTTGTAGAGACGTTAGATACAAAGTAGCACATAATCCGTCGGCTTTACACAGCCTTCGTAGTGCTGTGTAGTCAATACATTTAATGATGCCTAAAGAGGAAACCTTTGTACCACAAGTTGGCGAAGACTTACTCGCTAGCGTTTGCGTAAAATATTTGGGAAAAATTGTACAGGGCTTAATAAATCGCAGAAAAAATATGACGTATATCAACTGTGGGAATTCGTGGTAGAGTGTGGTACTATTAGTGCTAAGATTGCGTCACGGAAGTTTTCATATGATCACATAAATTTACGTGATCATTTTTGTGTCATACACAAGCTCATCCACAAATAACTAGATTAAAATTGCTTACATAGATACATTTATAAGTTAGTTGTGTGAACTTATAATTTCCAGAGTGTTATCGCAGGGCACAGCTGGTTTATTGTAATTACAGGAACACTCCCCGTTCCTCCAACCACACACGTGTGGGTTGTGGGTGAGGAATAATGATCTGCGAAACGTCAAGGCAAATTATAAAGCAAGAACTATAACCGCGGAACGGCGGAATTATTTCTATACAAATCGGGCTGACAAGGAGATAAATATAATGGAACTGACAGAAATTTCCACTGCAATCACAACACACCGACTTTTCAGTCAGGCATTTCCACTGGTGATGACCAATAGATTACCACAGGCCCGGTACCGTGGACATCGAAGTTCGTATATTTTGAGCATTTTTTACTTTAACTCCAATTCATGAGAGTGAAAGAGGCAATCGTCCGAAATTTATGATTATCGTTTTTCGTGGTAGCGCCGCAGTGGGCATGGAGGGTTCAATGCTAGAACTTCCGAGCTTGGCAAGCGGGTAGTCGATGGCAGTACATTCCACCACCCTACCCGTACCCCAGTTGATTCTGGTACCAGAAATACCTGGGTCCTCGTCAATACTAACATCAAAGCAATTAATTCGTCAGAATCGTGGATGTACAAATCAGTAGTTCAATACCTATTTACCAAAATATTAACGAATACTCGAATTTCTGTTATATGTACTTATATTATATCGATACGTATTTTCACACTTAATGAACGATAGAAGATTAAGAACCTATATAAATTTTAGAATGAATAAGATGTTAAACTTTCTTAATTATATTTTTTCAACTGTTTAATTTTGTTTTTTAAGCTAGTTACTGGCAGTTGTTTCCGTCCTGTGTTTTATGTAGTACATTTTTTTTATTAATACGCTAAACGTTTTTTCTCATTAACTTTTGCTTTCTATAATGTGACATTGTTTCTAGAATGTCACAGAGCTAGAGTAAGTTCTCTTAGTAAATGTATTTCTGTACCATTTTTGGATAATTATTTCGGTTGACAGTGTTATCTAATCTGAACTAAGCGTAAGCAACTGTCCTTCGGTTCCATATTTAAAATTAGAACGGCAATTATTTGTCGTTAGTTAAGTTGTCAACCGCCATGTTTAAAACAAATTTATTACCCGAAAGTATCGAAACAATTGGTGGAATGCTACTGAACTTACCCCTCTTAACCGCCGTTGCACACACATTCAATAATATTACGTATTTCCTTGAAATAAAGTTCAAATTTGAATTGGTTTATCAACGGCTGTTACGGCAGTTGCGCGTTGCGGGCAGTAGTTTCTATAAATTCAGTGGCTGTCAAGACAACGGCAAGGAAATCGTTTTATTCCATTTTCACTTACTTTTGAAGTTGAAACTGCTAAGGGTGCAGTTTCAGTAGTTGTCCCGTTTACTATTTCGATAAATTGATGACTTTGTAGATAATTTATGACGGCTTATGTTGAATATAAAATACCTAAATATTTGCGAACATAATTTAAAAAAATATTTTTGTTTCTACTTATGCCTTGAATTCGCACACTCGATTTAAGTCAGACGCCAATATTACCTGAAACAAATGAAATATACATTTAAAATACATAGTTTGATCGAAGAGAACAAATAAGTTGTATGACATGGTATATAACAATCGGTGAAATAAATTACACCGTGAAAGACAATAGATTAACCCGATTTATTAAACACGACAATTTGTTTTTTTTTTTAATACAACAACGGTGGCAAACAAGCATACGGCCCGCCTAATGGTAAGAAGTTACGCCTGCACCTCCAGAGGATTCACATGCGCGTTACCTACCCTTTAAGAACCTTTTTTTTTATGATATAGGAGGCAAACGAGCAGACGGATTGCCTGATGGTAAGCAACTACCGCCGCCCATGGACACTCGCAACACCAGAGGAGTCACAAGTACGTTGCCAGCCTTTAAGATCCCTATACGCTCTTTTCTTGAAGGTTTGGATGTCATATCGGTCCGGAAATACTGCACACGACAATTTATTCCAGAGTTTTGCTGTGCGAGGCAGGAAGTTTCTAGAAAAACGCACAGTTGAGGACTGCCAACCATCTATGTGGTGATGATGGAAATGTTGTCGCTGGCGGAAGGGACCTACACACTCTTTTTTTGAAGAACCTCATACTGTAGTGTTTAAAGAAAATTCTCCTCAAAAGTTAAAAAGAAGAAGGGCATGTTTATTAATGTGTGTGCAAAACGCGAAAATTTACATTAAATTTTTTCACCAGAGTTTCAATTTACTCTCACGATATGAAACTGTCCACAAATATGGAGTCGGTTTGTCAGTAAGACAGCCACATCCAGCGCGGTCGCAATCTCCGCGCGCGGACCAGTGGCATTTGTCAGCACTACACTGAATAATAGTGCGCAACACACTGGGGGATGGATTTCATTATGCAATACGTTGTCGAATAAAGTACCCAAGTATTTGCAAAAATACTTTTAAAAATATTTTTTTCACTTATGCCTTGAATTCGCACGTTCGATTTAAGTCTGACACCTAACGGAGCCTCCTCAAAAGTTAAAAAAATAGACGGGCCAGTTTATTAATACGTGTGCAAAACACGAAAGTTTATATTATATTTTTCATCAGACTTTCAATTTACACAACAACATTTAATCACGATATAAAATTGTCCACAAATATGGAGTCGGTTTGTCAATAAGACAGCCACATCCAGTGCGGTCGCAATCTCCGCGCGCGGACCAGTGGCATTTGTCAGCACTACACTGAATAATAGTGCGCAACACACTGGGGGATGGATTTCATTATGCAATACGTTGCCAGCCATCTTTCCTTTATTGTTTATGAATGGTTTTATGCGGTTGGCCATTTTTTTCGTTTACTCTGACAGCTGGGGTTTCGTCCTTGAATCCCCTTCCTTATAAATTAAATAAACAAACGAAAAATTATATTTAAATTCAAGACATGTTACCGATTAAGTTTTTGTATTGCAGTAGCAGGAAATTTTTACTGTAAATTAGTACTGAGAGAATCTAGTAGGTAGTTTTATTATTTTAGATGAGAATACATGTGTCTTGACAGCTGCAATATAACATTCTAAGTAGGCTTACATTTACATGATATATTTAAAAAATAAGATAAGTATTAGAAATCGTTACGCGCCATACATGTGTTACTGACGAGTGACGACCAATGTTCTGAAATGCAACGACGGTGGCAAACAAGCATACGGCCCGCCTGATAGTAAGCAATTACTGTATCCTATGGACGCCTGCGACTCCAGACTATTTACATGCGCGTTGCCTACCCTTTAACAACGTATACACTCATTTAAAAGTTAAACAGACGGCAGTATTTTCGAATTTTAAAACACAAGGTTAGGTTTTTCTCCATATGAGCGTGATCCCTTGTCTTGGTTACACGAAAAGCAAAACAAGCCAATGTAGAAAACAATAAGTGATGGCTGTTGAGGCTATCAGCCATAAATTACCTGTAAACGGTCCGGCGGGATGAAACGGCAAAACTGACATACGACAGAACTGATCCACAGTTAGCGCACTTGCATGGTAAAACGCCCGTTACTACAAAGTATGACTGTATGACACTTATATGAGATACATAACAATAAATATACGAGATACATAATAATACTGGTGTAGCCCTTACATTTCATTAAATTATCGAAATGGCCTCTGCGCGTTGGCTCGACCGGGCTCCGCGTACGCCTCCCAAATGTCCGGTACACCATTGTTCCGTGTACAGAAGAGGCATAAATAATCTAAAACACTATAACCAGTGTAAAAATATTCACGAAATAAACTCGGGGAATGAAGTGTAAGAACGTTATAATAAACATTTTGTAAGCTTCGTTTTCAATGATCGTTCGTGGCAAATAAATACAGATTTGGAAGAAGGCCATCGCCGTTGAGCAAATTAGTGTCCCGACGTATATTAGGGTACATAAAATTATAAATTGTGTTGAGGAATCATTCGCCGAAATTGAAGCAATCAAAATCAGGCAACCTAAACGAAAAACATCGGCCATTCATTACACTACCAAATTACTAGCATTGTACATTGGCAAGTGGCTCAGCATAATCAATTTTCTTTCTTTTTATTTCTATTTATTAATGAAATCAAGTCTATCTGTCTATCTCGCCGTGAGCCCAGCGGGTGTATATACATAGTTGTCTGACAGTTTTTAATGGAGGTTTTATATTCGTATGCCGTTATTCTTCCAGTGGCCAGTCTGTTGCTGTCTACGGTTGCAAGTCACGACCACGGGAACATTACTCATTGGTACGTGCCCTGGTGTCATGTTTCGTGAGGTCCACTTGCGTTATAAAGGTTATTAGTTAAACAAACCTAAAGGGTTTAATGGTTCGAGTGGAGAGGC
This sequence comes from Grapholita molesta, assembly GCA_022674325.2. NCBI lineage: Eukaryota > Metazoa > Arthropoda > Insecta > Lepidoptera > Tortricidae > Grapholita > Grapholita molesta. The sequence continues at coordinate 3,680,337 of CP053121.2, read as the reverse complement.
AGCAAGATGAAATTAAAAAGTTTATGTAAAGGCTTGGGCACATAGGCGCGTTTTGTGAGCGTGGCGCAGTGGAGCGCGACGCTGCCGTGCGAATGTGTGCCTTATTTCGTTACATTAGCCACACCGGTGCCCAACCTATGTGCCCAAGCCTTCATAAGGACAAATTTGTATGGATTTTATCACCCCCGTTACCAACCTCAGCATGAGAGGCAAAATCTTACTCTTTACCTATACGAGTAGGTACCTGCCATATATTTTCCTGAACAAAAATGATATCTGTGTCTTGAGGGCGTCATTTTATACCTTCCATATATTTTCCTGAACAAAAATGGATATGGCTCTAAATACTATGTTCCTAAGGACCCCTCTAAGTCCGGGCCTGGGTAGCCAAATGCAAAAAAAAAAAAACAACATGAAACAACTGCTAGCGCGAAAAAACTAGGTTTCAAACAATCTCGCGAAATAAATACAAAGTTTCTAAAATAGACCGTGTAGTATAAATATTTCTGGACATCTTACACAAATCGACTTAACCCTATGGTAAGCTTAGTAAGGCTTGTGTTGTAGGTACTAGACGACGATATATATAATAGATAGATACATAAATCATTAAATACATATAAACACCCATGACTCAGAAACAAATATCTGTGCTAATCACACAAATAAATGCTCTTACTGGGATTTGAACCCACGACCATCGTCTTCTAGGACTTAACCTAAATATACTATCTATAATAGTATTACAGCACTATGTAACTACGTATGTATGTATACGTATGTAATTTTAATTATATGTTCCTGATATTGACGGATAAATACATCATAATTAATTAACATTGATACAAGACGGGGGTTTCATGTTGAATACAGAACACATGAACTTAACACCAAAACGTTTTATAATTGCGATCTGCTCATCAAAAAGGGACCCTAGTGGATAAGGCGCTTACGTCGAGAAGTCTCCCGTGTGTATTGCGGAATAGTTCGAAATAGCGTAAGCGCCATGTTAATCAAGGTGCCTTTTTCTAAGCACGATAAAAAAGTTCTATGACAGTACGTCGTGATATACTGTGTGTAAGTCTAATACGGGCGAAGAATTAAACCAGACATAGGATTTACCAGTATAATCATTAACCAAAAAGTTTTTCTTTAATTATACCTATTATACATATGTAATTAATTTTTGTAAAATTTCTGAGCAGTAATGTACTGCGAACATTACGCGATATGAGCTTTTGAAACGAACTGTCAACGTGTGTTTAACTCGAGTGTGTTGCAGTACATTGCGGACCGATTTTTTTTATATGGATAAAATTTTAATTGTACTTTGAAGCAAAAGTTATCTAAATATATTTCTTATGTCTCATTCTACCCTCCGTTAAGAGATTTGCCCGTATAAGATTTACACACTGTATTTTAGAACTAAAAATAATTTCTAAGGCAGGATAGGTTAGGTACGGTAGAACAGAACTTAAATTTGTCGCCTAGAATCACATACGTGGTTAACTCGTACCACTAATATAATATACTATTAACAAAAGCATAGTTTACAACTGGCTGAATATTTTACATTTCAGTAGCTCAGCTTACAAAGTCAAACTAAGATTTTGTTTACTTTCAATCAAAAATCCGCATTTAAATGCCACTAGGTAAGACCCAGTACCGAAGCTCCGTAAGCTATACTATCAAAGGGCACAGCCCTAAATTTAGGGTTGTCACTGTTACGAAAATAACGTGAGTTATCGCGGTTTTTGAAGATATCGTCTTTTCCCTGTTAATATGTGGTGTGTGTGGCTCCTTTATTCATAATACTTACTTTTTTTTTTTTTTTTTATGCAAGACTGACCAACGTTTGACTTCAGTCGCACCTGATGGTAAGTGACGACGAGGTCGAAGGTGTAGCACGCTGGTTCAGTAACAGCCTATTCACTCTTGACTTGAAGAGACCCAAATTATATCTTGCCGGGAATACAGACGAAGGGAGCGAATTCCATTCCTTAGCAGTCCGCATTAGGAAGGTAGAAGCGAATCGCTTCGTGCGAATGAATGGAATATTCACAACGTAAGGATGAAACTGCTCCCCTCGCCTGGACGTCCGGTGATGGAACGGAGATGGCGGAATTAAATCGTGCATTTCCTGAGCACACTCTCCAAAATGTATCCTGTAAAACACAGACAAACTAGCAACCTTGCGGCGATGCTCAAGGCTCTGCAACCTTACACTCACTAATTTAGGATCGCCAATGAGTCTGCGAGCTCGGCGTTCTATTGAATCCAAAGCGGCCAACTGATACTTGGCAGACCCGTCCCAAAGGTGGCAACAGTACTCCATACACGACCGAACCTGCGCTTCACCCTACTTATATTACATATACAATAATTAATGTAACGAAATAGGCGTTAGTGCGAAATTCTATATTTACCGTAATAATATTGGATTGCTATTCCTTTGTTTAATTACAATATACAAAATAATACACACAGACTGTATTATCCATTACGCTACAATGAATTTTAACAGATTTATCGCGATTCCTATACATTTATAGTATAGTTTTAACGGATTATGTAATACATCCATCAGGCTATAGATAATGTGATAGTTTTATACATTTATGCAATCACTAATGCTGTTCAACCCTAATATATGCCACTGATTATCCTCTGTTCCTATCTGTTGTTTTGTTATTTATGATTATCAGTAAGGGACAACTAGTTTTATGAAAGCGAGTAAAAATCGAGAAGAAACGGTATTTTTCTCAGTAATTAGAAAACGATCCGCCCTAATTCGCGGTCTCTATTCAAAAACTCAACACAATGGGTGCTTTATTAATTGGAATTAACAACACGGCACACTCGATGCAATCCGACACGGTTGGAAAAACAACACAGTTCGTTGTTTATAAGTGAAACAAGTGTTAATATACAACGCAATAAATCAAAACATTAACTAGAAAACAACAGAACTAACTAGTTGTACTATAAAACGTTTGAATATGGAATAGACTGTCATTTCAATTGTTTTTACCTTTGAACGTTAGGGTTCAAGAAAATAAAATTACCGCTCCATTTTTTAATTGGAATCATCATAGTCGTCGAACGCTCGACTTTTGTTTTACTGAACGGATATAATTGCGCCTCTTTCAATCGCCCGTTGTAAAAAAGGGACGGTTGTTGTATTGTCCCGTTAAAGCAAAGTTTGGAAATAGAACAAGCAATGTATTTCATTCATTCCCTTTCTTTTTAATTCCGATACAGAGTTTCTATAAAAAAACTCACGGAGAAATCAACAATAAATTTTTAAGGGTTACATATTTTCCTTCGCACTATATTGCTTTCTCTTTTTAGTTTTGAAATAGCTGTTTTTTTAAAGTACCTATTAGCATGAACCTATGCAAGGGTGAGCAAGAAACGTTTTTAAACGATTTGAATGGTCAAAGGTTTCCGTGTTTGATCGCATATTCTCGCTTGTCATAAGGTATAATTCTTCATATGCATAATTAAATATGTTCACTACCTGTATATATTTTTAGGATTATAATACACATAAGCTAATATAACGTATTAAACGGGACGATGCCTTAAAGTCCTGATAATTCCACACTTCCAGAAGAAAATACATTACGAAAAAGTATGCAACCCTACAAATTCCTGTAGCCAAGAGTGTGCGCAGTCGCCAGCGACCACTGATCTCATAGAACCTTTACGCTTAGGTAACATCGCGTATGACCCCCATACGGTACAAATTGAGCAAACGTTTAGAATCTTTCCATTGTCCCTGCAAGTCTGGTATAATGCCGCTCTCCTACAAAATCCGGCGGTCGGTACGAGCTTTGGGACACATAGGGTTGTCAGTTTCACAGATATGGATTACGCTTCATGAAACTAGAAATAATCAAATTTTTACAATTGAATTTTGAAGAAAATATCAAGATAATTTTATTATAGGATATAACACTTCAAAATTCCTCCTCAAATCCCCAGGGCGTCCGATGTTGGATATCTGTTTTATTTATAGAAAAGATTCATTCATCTTCATTTTATAAGTATTTGTATAAGTAGGTAGATTGTTATTTTCATATTTTACTTGTTAGTGAGCTGTTTATGCGTTTTATGTTTGATTTTATTTCAAAATATTTATCTATTTATTTATATGTAATAGGTACCTTTTACATTATATGTTGCGTTCCATGGATCACGTCACGTATGGGTGCTGTCTGAAAATCAGCGCTGCAGGTGTCGGACACCTCAGCACAATGCTGAGACAGTAACCTTTTTACTGCCGCGAAGACACACACATTATATGTTGTATGTTATACTGTCCAATATTATGTATTTGTGTGTCTTTTGTGCGGTAAATAAATGTTTTTCTTCTTCTTCTTCTTCTTCTTCTTCTTATAATGTTTAATTTATGTAAAAGAATATATTAATAATTTCCAAATACCAATGTTATCCTTAACGTAAAAATAATTAAATTAGCCCTATTTGTAATAAGGATAATACCGGTAATATTTTCCAATAAAATTAACTTTAATTTAAAATAAAACAAAGCAAGAAAGATTTCATTAGTGATAATTGAGAACAGTTTTCACATCATAAATAAATGTTCTTAATATAAAAAAACGCTCGCATTAAATATAAAAAGTTTATACTCATTTATAAACTGGTACGAGGATAACTTAGGTAAATTTAGAAACCAAAAGGAATTTATTTAATCCAGTGAAATACATTAATTCTTTATTTCTTTAAAGCTGAACTTTTTTAAAACGTTGCGAAATAATTTAATCAAATTAATGGACATCACCGAGGCATTTGGGATAGATTTTAAAAATTGATTTTACAGTATGTATTTTATATCTTGTATCAGATTTTATAGTAATATAAGTAATTAATCAGATCAGGCCATAGACAAGACGTTTACATAAAACGTAATTGACACGTCACGTAAGTTTTCGTTCGTTCTGTTATTCTGACATATTCATTTCGTATCGATTACATTTCCTAAAAACTGAAAAAGAAACAAAAAAAAAACAAAAAAAAACATTGACACATAAATGACAATTTAAGATGTGCCCTAGACGTATCACTGAGAAAATGGTTAGTATTAAAACATTAAGTAAGCATGGAAACAAAATGGATTAAATCTAATTTTAACCAACTATAACTTCAACTATATTTATCCTGTCATAACTTAGTTAGAAACTGCCTTCAATTTCTTAGTTAACGTTAAACAATGCTACTTGGATGACAATGCTATATTGTAATATTAATAAAAAATAAAAGCGATACAAAAAAAATACTGAGTTTTCATTGTTTAAATAATTCTTGTCATCTTGGCCTTTATGTCATATTGTACATTTCGAGCATCTTTCTCTTTTACTCCGATTAAGGCGTCATGAGAGTGACAATCGTCCGTACGAATATCGTCTATCGCGGTATTGCCGCAGGTGTCAACCTAGGGTCGCTAATCGTAACCGTTTGTCGAAAGAGCTGACCCTCCCGGGGCTTACGTTTGTTTATCCACTAAGTCTCAGTACTTACGACACTTTGGAAACTTGCTATTTATTGTGCGAAGTTGCCTCCTAAAATCTGGAAAAAGTGGGACTATCCAGTAAGGAAGTTTGCGAATCGGGGTTAACACTAAATTATAGCCGGACTTTCGCGATTTTGTAATTTTTCATATGGCAGTGGCGTTTTCTCATTCCTTAACAAGTTCTTTATGATTTGTGCCAATTACCTAATTCCATAGTAGGTATGGCTAGAGGTTCCTTTGCAAGATCACATATCTTGTGTATCTTTCAATATTTCACAAACGACATAATTTTAAGTCTTATCAGTCCATAACTGAAAAATTGGCTCTTACCGTGCGACTTGCAATCCGGAGGTCGCAGATTAACTAGTGCTTACGCTAATTCCCGGGATTAGTTGCCAATACGACCCCAGGCCAGCCGTGGCAAAATGACGGCATAACTATATTCATGTGTCTTTCCGTGAAGATTAGTAAGATTTATTTTTTTTACAATTTATTTTATATCTACGCTAGAAGCAGTAATTTGACCGGACATTTCTCTTGATTTATTCCTGGTTCGTAAATGTTAGTATTATAAACATATCGGACACCACAGGAAGCCCATTCATCACCCAATAAAGACAGATTTGACAAGCTAACGTTTTTAGGAAGTCGTGAATCCATTTTTTTTTGTCCGTTTTAGGACGAGTAAAGTAATTTACCTACCTAGTTATCCGTCACGAACCTTCATTGCTGGGCAGGGGCCTCTCCCTTTTTGTAAAGTCTAGCTACCATTTTACAAAACGCAAGTCCTACTACCAAACGTCTTGCTACTACTGGTACTACTTAAACAACCAAAATCCAGAGAGTAATTTATTTAGCTACCTTTAAAATGTTGCTACAATAACACTAAACATCATCGCCTACAGTCCGGCTAAAGAGGCATGGAACGGGCTGATGATGATGATCACCAACGAATTACCAATCACTGATTCGAGGCTAGCCCCATGTGGTCGCTAGTTAAGTATTTTGGCCCTGTGTACCAGCTTGTTCTTCTAGAAATGTCAACTGAGACTTAAGTAAGTCTAGCAATAGAACTTAACATGTTATTAACTAAATAAATAGCATTACCTTAGTTGAAGTCAACCTTTCTTGACATTGCATTGTTTTATTACTCAAGGAATTCACTTTGATCGTTATCAGTTTAGAAGCTTTCTAAATGCTTTTTAAAAGCACTTTTTTAATGATCCAATTGTCTAACTAACTAGATAATGCTTTATTGAATATATTAAGTTTAAGTAACTGAACTAAAATAAAAGTCTTCCCCTTTAACCTTCTAGCTAAAGGGGTTGAAAGTGGGCTGTAACCATCACCTTGTTTACCGCCTAAATTACCCGGCAACCGTTTTAACATATTTTTTTTTTATGTAAGCATAATGTTGTTAACACAATTTGGCAGTCCAAAAAAAAATTTCCTTTTTACTATTACTTCAGCTGTACTGACAGCGGCTAAAATTCCAAAAATAATTAACTAATTCCAGATTAAGTAGACATTTCAACAGTTCATCTTAAAACAGTTTCGTAAGGACGTAAACTGAGACGTTATTCTTTATATTTAAGACCTTACGGTATTACACAGCCTTGAGATGAATACTATAAAGGCTGTCGGTTAATTGCTTAACCTTATTTCACTTTGCCGGATTGAGTGGAGTTGTTGATTTGGGGAATTAGACGAAGATAAATGAAATACGAGCAAAATGTCTACACTTTTTATTCTGACTTGTTTTTAAAAAGATTTACGAATTAGCAAATAAAACATTCAACTGAATAATAGATTACCTACATTTAGACCATGCAAGCACTTGTATATGATTTCCATTACATTGCGGGGTTATATAAAGCGACTAAATTCGCTGTACGCCCATAGCCCGAGGTCACAAGTACCTACAAGTTCTTGCCTGGTCTATATGGGGCTTTATGCGAAAGCTGTACCTAGAGTTCAAGCCTGTACACGGCGCGGGCCCGGTCACTTTTTCGTATATTATACGAAAAAAAAACATGCAACTGAAGTTATGAATTTGAATTAATCATTTAGGCATGCTGTCCGTTCACGTTAGAAATTTGAACACCATTTAGCAATTTATTATAGCAAATGCTAAACTTTTAAATCTATAGAGTATAGGTTCTTACTCGTAAAGGGTAGGCAACAGTATGTGAATCCTCTGGAGCTGCAGGCTACGGTAACTGCTTACCGTCAGGCCGTATGCTTGTGCCGCCGTCGTTGTATTAAAAAAGAACATATTAAATACACGCCACTGAATGTATACATTGTGTACGTGAGTGTAGTCAGTGTTCCGCGTTCCATACTTCTATGTCTCACCCCTAGACGAATAGTCGCATAACTTACAGAAGCGCAAACTTTACTTAGAAACCCCGCTATATACTAATTTCAACCATATTCATATATAAAGAGGGTTCAAAATTGAACAAAACCGTATATACTTGAATTTGTTGTGGTATCTTTTATAAATCATTTTCGTTTGTTGCCACTGGGCTCTCTATAAGGTCTATTTACATCATAAAACACATTCCGCTTTTATCTGTGCTCGCCAGCGAAAAAAGTCGACTTGTAAGAAAAATATGCGGACTATCAAAAAAAGGTCAGAATGGGAGACAGTACTTAAACTAAGTTATAGAGATAGTTGGGAAATAGTTGGCAATTTACATATATTTACTAGTCTACGCGAACTGCAAGGTCATGGGCAATTGAATGACCTGAGGGTGAATAAAAGTGGTTAAATCATTTGGTTTTTATTTATGGGTTTCCCTTTTCAACCTTCTTTTTTGCAATAATATTACGAATATCAATGATATTACCGTTGTTTCGCAGACAGTTTTACTTTCATCTTCGTTGACACTAACTATCATACCATACAATAATCCACAACTACAGACTCTGCAAAGTAAATACCATCTTCATCATTTAAGAGTGTTTTTGCGGTAATCGGACTTACAGACAAAGAAGTCTTTAGTTGGTCTCGGCCCCTTATATGTTTATCTGTGGTTCACTTAATCCAGCCTTTCTGTACCGAATTCTCCTATTCATGGCTTGCCTCTAACGACTATTACAAGTGCCTCTATATCCAATGCCTCTTCAACCGTGCAATCCTACAAGCTACGTCTGTTATTTCAAGTATTGTTCTCCAACAACGACAAAAAATCTTAAAGATGTCAACGGCCCCAAAACTACGATGTCGCCGTCACAGCACGGTAAGTACAAAACGGATGACATTAAATGTTCTAAACGGAATAACAGTCGCCACGCAAATTGCCGACAAGCCTTAATGCCTAAGCCTTTTGCGACGGGAAACATGGAATTGCTCAGTTTCCTTTAAAAATACGTTAGTTTGCGTTTTATGAGCGATTGGTTGCACGATTTGAAATGTGTACACTTCCTACCTTCACAAAAAAGTGGGTAAATCGGGTCGTTTTATCCCGTCATCCAGGGAAGAACAGTAGTTTATGGGAAGAATTGTTGTATCGCGTACGTTTGGTGGAACTACTCTGATAAGGGCTTCTAACCACTTGAGTGCCCGCGATTCAAAAAAGGTACTGTGAAGTGCCAAAAATCCGCAACCGTAGTTGCGCAGGACACGTGAGTGGATAAAAACCACAAAATTTAATGTTTTGTTAATTTAAACGAAGACAACCTACCTCTGGTAAACTTCTTTCAGCGTTGAAATCGAGGGCTGTTTGAGACAAATGGAGGAAAATCATGATAGCTGACAGGAAGCCAACTTGATGCGATCTTGAATAAGAGACCTACAAAGACACTAATATATTTAAAACTGTTTTGAGCCATGTTAACAAACGGATGAACTCACGTGTACTTATTTTCACACTAGGCGACATATTTCGGGTAAGCTGTGGTACCCATTTTCAAACCAAGTCAGGACACACAGCTCTTGGTGATGCTCACTCACTGTAGTACCCTTACCATGACTTGTGACATTGAACTACAAAAGCACTAAAATAGTACAAGCGAGATCCACAGATAGTAAACTCGATACTCGTTATCGAAAACGTCAATGTCACAACACATGGTTAGGGTACTTGCACGGCGTTACGCTCGCCGCGCGGTGTCCTGACTGGACTTCAAAATGGATACCAGAGCTTACCTAAAACATGTCGCCTAGTGCGATAGAAGTATCCGTTTGTAACAAAATAAGTAAGTAAACAAAGATAGAATAGTACATTTCGATGCTAGTGCGGAAAGTATGTCATTAATTCACGAGGGCCGAGATATTTTGCCACGAGCCGAAGGCGAGTGGCGATACTCGAACCGAGTGAAGAATGACATTTCCGCGCGTGTATCGAACGACGTTTTTTAATACAGTTGCGAAAAAACAAATAAGAAATAAAATAAGAAAAACAACTAGTCGTTCAACAACAACTTCGATTATCGCAGTAACAATTTTTGACATTATCAAGAGGTGTCTTTTTTTTAGCTTAAATTCGACAAGAGTGGATTTTTTTAAGTAAATATTACTATTAATCCATTTCAATTAAAGTTTTTTACATGTATGTTTACTGTACATACATGTACATACCTGTGAATATAAAATATTTTACTTAAACACTACGTTTTTCACTATTATTTGTGTATATTTATAAAAACAATATCGATGCTACCTTTGGAAACATAACCAGTAACCAGTAGGAAAAACGCCTCTTATTTGACAGCCATTTCGGCAGCTGTTCCGTTTCATTCTAACAACTTTTTAAGAACGGTTTTTCAATATTTTAAATAAACTTGTTATAATGATGAAGAGGGAAGTAATAAAATAAAATATGTTTGTGTTTCTTATTCTTAAACAGTAGGTTTTTTTGTTTATTAAGATGTTTAAAGGAGACCAATATTAACACTCATTAGTATACCTAACTATTCATGAATTGGAACAAGTGTAAATAAAAAAAAGTTGGAAAAGTAAAAAGCACTAGTGCGCGAATACCAACTTTCCGCACGTTAAACAGTACAGCACGTAAAGTACCTATTTTTGAGCACCTGTATTAAAAAATAATTCTCAAAGACTTTTATTTTTGTTTTTGTTAAAGCATTTGTATTTCTAACGCAAATTTGCGTTGAATAACTTTGAACACAGTCCTTTCCATTGGTAATGCGTCATTTAGCCGCTTGAATGGCAGACAATAAGGATGTCGGCTTTGAAATAGGAATATAGAAATATTGAAGTAAGGAGTGAGGACACATTGGCTTAAGAAAGAAAGGGTCTATATCTACCGTACGTAAGGACACAATTCATTTCGATAAAAAATAGTTATACTTTTGATATTCTGCTAGTCTAATATGGTCGGGTTTTTATCACTTGTTATAATATCTGTCACGCTCTAACAACTATGTGAGTGCAAAAGTGACGGATAGCGCGATAGACGTTATAATGTCAACCATGGTAGACGTTCTGCTGTACGTTGTATTGTGTGATAAGTGAATAATTTATATCGCACAACACTTTTACACATAACTAGGTGGTGTTCATCCGACGCCAAATTAGGGTAAGACTGTAACTTGGCAGTCAAATGTGTCATTATCTAGGAAAAGGGACCTTATTGTCGATGGCACTTACGTCGAATCGCTTTGCGTTTGTATTGTATCGTCTTGAACAACGACATAAGCGCCATCGACAACAAGGTCCCTTTTCATAGATAATGTCACAAATCAAAGCAATTAAGTAATCAAGAATCTACCGAAATACTTCTTGGCACCTTACATTGATGAAGTGATCTTACTGAGCGTTTTCACATTAATTGTAATTCGAGTTAGAGTGTTCCTCGGGTTTTGTGGATTTATTGGGAATTTGTACACAAAATCGTGATTACTTATACTACTAGGTTTACTGGGGCAAATAGTTTCGAATATTTTTGTATCGGCGAATAACACATTTATAACATAATATTTATTTCAGCCAAAAAATTTTTTTACTAATAATTAATTTAAAAAAAAATTACATTTACAGATGACAGTTTTTTACTTCGTTTCTGTCGGTATCACTCTTGAGCGTGGTGGCAGTCGTGGTCATAACTTCAGCATGTCTACCATGGTTGACATTTTATCGTCTATCGGGCTATCCGTCACTTTCGCACTCACAAACTTGTTGAGCGTAACAGATATTGTAACAAATGATAAAACCTCGACCATATTAGGCAGGTGTTGGTTGGACACGCCGCCATTTCTCTCTGATGGCCCCCATCCTCGGGGATCTTTTTACTATACATAATTTTAATTTATTATGCATTACAGAATTTCCAATATCTAAGTTATAAGCGGATTTACTTTTTAATTTACATATACCGTTTGGATGGTTATGGGTTTTCAAAAAGTAATGTACCGACTTTTAACTCCTTCGACACATTACACAAAGATGTGTTTTGTTTGCTAAATTTACAGACCCCTAAACTTTAAAAAAAAGTTGTTTTTTTGATCCGATGCTAAGAAAACATCAAATTCTAAAGCCGGCGTTGGATACTATGTACCATGTGTCAGTCTATTAAAGTAAGTACGGTGTGTACAGACCCGATAACGCGAATCGAGGTGCGCGAGCGCCGGTCAGCCGGGGTCACTGACCTCCGCAACCTTTGTAGCCACGAGTTGTTGGACCGCAGTGCCCATTGTCGAACGAAACTTCTCAACTTAGGCGGTTAACACACAACACTAAGTTCATGTGTGTGTGTGTGTGTGTGTCAACCGCGCTTCGCCATTAAATTATTGTACTGGCCTCATTGTTAGTTATGCTTAATGTAATATATTTTATTTTAGTCATATATTTTATTAATAGTCATACTCATAGTAACAACTTATTTTAACTGTATGCAATAATAGTAGTTTGTGTGACTGTTCCATAACCCATGTATGCTACAAAAATGTAAGACAGGGACAAACTAGAGTTCGAACCATTCTCATATCGTTACTATAGTAAATAAGGTAAAAAATAGTTTTGTTTTTCAGAGACATTCAAAATTTTAAAAAATATTTTTCCCAGCGATGTTCGGAATTAGAATGTCATTTCATTATTATATCTAGTCACTATTATGCAAGAAGGTTATTTGCTATTTTTTAACGCATCATAAAGGGTTTTTGTTTGGTATGTCTACAGAGTATTAATTTAAGAAACTAACCTAAATCTTACCATTACAACCATATACTAAAACAAGTACATTTATCTGATATAAATATTAGATCTTGATCATGGTCTATTTAACTACGAATTTGACTACAGTAATTAATTTCAACTCACATAATTGCTATTGCTATCAATTTACATTCACAAAACCACGAGGTCCTATAACGGTTTTATTAATGCTTTACTCTATTATAGGGTCATTTAGTCGTGTACGAGCTACAATGGAAACAGCCCGCATGTGTCATAGTCATGACTACGATAAGCTCGCATTTCGAAGACAGGAATAATGTTTTATTAAATGCAATATTGTGATAATAGAGTAACACTCGAAATTACTAGTCAATAAAAGGTCAGTATCAATAGTAATGTATGAAACAACGCACCAATAATATCTGCGACAAATTGAGATATTCGTGTTTCAAAGTTTCTATCGCATTTCAATTGATAAACCTGTACGAGGGGCGTGTAATATATTCTCGGTATCGATATCTTATGACCTTTTTGTTTCATTTATGTAACTGGCCGCTAAAAGTCAATCATAAACTTAAAAAAAGTAATATTCAAACCGCGATGTTCTTTTGTTTTTCTGCAATTGCCGAACAAACATGGACATGAGCGATTTAACATTGTTAGTTAAATCAGAGCATCGCGCCGTAATATGATTCTTGACCAAACAGGGTAAAAATCGAAAAACTATAAAATAAGAAATGGATGTTTTTACCGTGTCTGCTCCTTCTTTATCTACCATTCAAAACTGGTCCAGGGTATTAAGTAACAGCCAGACTTCAAGACACAACCTATAATGGCTTATCATTGTGATACCTAGCCCCGTCTTATTATAATAACTAATATAAGTTGTAAACCATCTTTCTGCCTCCAATGTCTTTATTTAACAATATTACCACTCAGTTAATTTCACGTCAGAGTTAACCGTCCGCTCGCCGTAAACAATGTCTTCACGCTCTGCGGCCGCTTCCTGTCGCGGGGCGTCGCGTTACTAATTCCTTAGCAGGCGGAGGGTTAACAAAGCCTGAAGCTACAACCAGGTGATCTTGATACTTGATGCCGCTTCATTGTTCCGTGGGTTAAGATCGTGTTATAAAAGTAGTGGATTAGTTGGAGATCTGGAACGGACGGGTCATGAACGAGTGATTAAAGATGTTATTGGCTTGTATCAACGCGTACGTAGCTAAAGTGTACGGTTTCTAAAATAGTGTTATTATAACAATATGTAGTCAAAAAGCTGATCAATGATGATGAGATGATATATATACATTTAAGTAAGAAAAAAAGCGCAGAAGAGTGAGGAGGCACGACCCCATGCAAAGGGATCAGTACCCTTACCATGAGTTCTGACTTTGAGGTTTTCGATAACGAGTATCGAGTTTACCATCTGTGCATCTTGTTCGGACTAAAATAGTACAAGCGAGATCCACAGATAGTAAATTTGATACTCGTTATCGAAAACCTCAACGTCACAACTCATGGTAAGGGTGCTGGGAAGGAAGAAATAGAAAATATATATTTAAGAAAAGGTGACGAGGACCTCCGGCATCAGAGACAGGATTCGAACCTGCATTTCCAGCTAGCAGCTCGTAGTTTAGATTATATTTAGTTAGTAAATGCCATAGAAAATTCGGGTAAAACAAAATTAATCACAAAAAAACTGGAATTTATTTATAGCCGCCATACTGTCTAGCATTTGTCCTAATTAGTAATTCGAGCTAAATATCATGTTGGATGCTTTTAATTTTAACCCTTCCTCCGCTCCCTTGTGTAACAAATAGCTATTGTATATTTATCATTAGCTATCCCTATTCTTTATGTTTTTTTTTTAATTATGTCGCGTTTTAATTCTGACATCACAGCTATCCTTAAACATTAAAGCACTTAAAACTTTGTTAATATAGGAGAAATAATTATACGCAATCAAACAACCTGTATTAATTACACAATTAATTTCATTAAAACTTTGCTTCTAAAACAATTCTTAATTAAGTACATAAAATTAATGAAAACTTAAAGCGAACTTACGCTCGTGCGTTCTTAGAACCCTCAAGAATATGTGACATTATCTATGAAAAGGGACCTTATTGTCGATGGCGCTTATGTCTTTGTTCAAGACGATACAATACAAACGCGACGCGATTCGACGTAAGTGCTATCGACAATAAGGTCCCTTTTCCTAGATAATGACACATATAAAGATCAAAATCGCTTACCGTTACAACTAATAAGAGGATTAAGTGTAAATATGTCTTGAATAATAAGTTACGAAAGTCAAAGTTTGAAATTTTGGGCGTCTTTCTCTTTTACTCTAATCAAGGCGTAATTATAATGATAGAGACAATCATATCTCTTCTTAAATATATAAACGTGAAAGTCCCCACTGACTGAATGATCAACGCCCAGCCCAAACCGCTTAACCTAGACAGGTGATTTTTTCACAATAGATAGTGTATGTTTATTTAATTAAACATTATTATTATATTTTTATCAAGGATTTTTTGGAAATTCACCATTAAGGGGGTAAAAAGAGAATTGAAGGTTTGTATGGGGATTGTGTAAAATTTAAAGCGAAATTCAAATTCTTATTGTCCTTATTCAAATACAAGAAAAGTAATTTCAGTGTTTTTTGAAATTCATCCCCTAATGGAGTCAAAATGGGGGTTAAAAGTTTGTATTGGAGATAAGTCAAATGTCAACTGAGAGACTTTAAGCGTTCTGTTTAACGTTGTAATGAAAAGAAAAAGCAATAATAACTGCTACAGTTTACAGGTAATATTTTCCGCGTGCGAAGCCACGGGCAAAAGCTAGTAAAATAATAAATGCAAGTCCACTGTCCCTCATCCGATGTTGAAAACAACATGGCGGCCAGAACCGGTCGCGGTCGTGGTCCGTTTTGCACGACCACTATTGTCTGGTGAAATCTTGTAACTAATACTTCCCAAAACTAGATCGTTTCACATTTAAATGCGAGATTGCTTAAGGAAACAATTGTTTAGAATTTGCAATAATGTATATTGCTAACAAATTGATAGAGTCTGGCTAACCAATTATTACTCGATTGTTACTCTTAAAGTTGAAAAAATAAACTATACTCATCCCTTTTTTTGGGGTCGTAGTGCAAGCGAAAGAAAGAGACGGTATGATTCAATCGTCTATTCTTTAAGTGAGTAAACCAATTTTTTTCACTGGCCAAACTCTAAACGACGTAGTCAACGTCAAATAGTAGAAAGTAAAAGTAAAGCAAAATAGCTGTAACTATATCATTATTTGTACTCGTATAGACTATAGCAGTACGGATTTGGCCACTTAATTTGATACTAAGTAAATAAATATATGATTCTGATCTCTTCCCGCGACTAAGGGAAAAAACCGTCGGATGGGCAACAGCGTCCGTCGACACCCAAACTGCAGCTACTGTGATCGCCAACCCTCTTGCTAAGCGTTGCGAGTATAGAAAGCAGCCCCCAAGATATTACAAGTCATATTTGGGGGAAGCCTATTGTCCAGCAGTGGCCGATTTACGGATGAAATGATGACGCCATAACCAATTGGGCCACGGGAACATTGCGCGAACATTGGGGCGTTGGGGTTTGAATCCTGCCTCGGGCGTCAGAGGTCTTCGTCACCTTTTTAAGTATCACCATCATGTATTTAAGAGCTTGGCTCTTGTCGGTGGAGTAATTTCATTCTGGTCTCTCTGCCCGTTCCTTCAACTCTCCGTAAGTTACAACTTCAACTTTTTCTTTTAACTGTTCCATGTAAGTTCTTCATGGTCTTCCTCTTTTCTTCTCCCTTCTATTTTGCCCTCTATTATTATTTTAAATTTTTTAAGTATATGTCATCTAAACATTTTCAACTCATACTTTTTTAATTTAGCTTGTGGTTATGAGCACATAATATATGATGTTTAAGGCAAATTTTTGTATTTAATGGAGCAACTTAAAAATGACAAAATCTTTTCATCAACTCACTGCATTAATAATTCACAGAACTGTCCACGTATGAATAGAACCTGTGATATGTAACAGAGCGACCTTGACACGTTCGTCAATGGTCTCGTTAGTATTGTTAATAGACAATGCCACAAACACGCCTCGGGTACCATTGTTCGACACGTTAATACCTACAGAGCAGAAAACACGATATTCAGTTGGGCATGTTTCTATTATTTCATGCCATGGTTGGGAAACATATGGACTTTACCAAGGCACTAGCGGCTATCGGCAAGTATATTCTTCGCGATTTCTTTAAAGTACTCGCCGGCAGTGTGAATAGTCAGCTACGAACTATAAATACATCTCTTTTCCGCCACGCAGTATATATATTTTGTTCGTTTCTTGGGCGAGAAAAATCGTCGATAGCTAATCGCTTACTCGCTGTTAGTGGCCCAACTGCCCAAGTGTATTTTTTCACTTGTAGGCTTGGTTGTGCTGAGAACTGCTTTTTATCATCGCACCGCTCACCGTCAGCAGGTTATTTACTCAGCCCTCAGACCTTGGAGGGTAGAGCACTGCGGATTAGGAGGAATTTCTCTTGAGAACGCTCCGGCTGTGGAAGAAACTTCCTGACGAGATTTTTCCAAGGAACTACTACGATTATATAAGGTTCTTCAAACGAGAGGATAGGTTCTTATAGACAACGTGCGAGTGAATCCTCTGGAGTTACTAGAGTATTGATTTCAATAGTCGCTTCCAATAGAGTGAACAATGATCACTCCTATATATGGCTTCGTATGCAGTAAATGGTGAGGCGAATAACAAGAAAAAATCAAAGTATGAGTACGTTTACTTCAAGATAGGGGATTATTCAGTTAATATTAAAAATATTATCAGGCATGAACAAGTTTGTACGAAAACTGAAATATCTTATTTCTTCAGAATAATCTTCTTCTAATCTTCGACCAGGTTAAAACATTTTGCCGACGGTAATGTAAACAGGCAGCTTTTGTTTTTATACTCTGCGTGGGTGTTTTCTGATCTTTTGTAAAGACAGATCGTATCGTGAGTCTTCATTACAATTTTACTTAAGTGATTAAGTACTTTATGAATTTTTATCATCATTAAATTAATTCACTCATTCTCACTCAGAGTTAAGTGTTTTAAGTGTTTCGTTTTAGATTTGTCTACACTTAAAGACTTAAGTTACAATTACTAAAAATCGTTAGATCGCTGAGTACTAACTGCGGTAATTTGTAGTAAATTTCTGTTTCTTACTGTTACGAGGATCATTATGCTCCTACCAGAACATTTCTTCCCAGGGAAACGGGCTTGCTGCGAGTCTTACACCATTTATGGTTGAGTTCCAAGAAATGTGCTTACGCGCCGACGGTGTAGTAAAGGCAAAATATGATCGCGATTGTTACGTGTTCTACTTAACCTGGAGATGGATGAGAATGGCCGTAGACCGTGCTGTTTCATTTGAGGCCTATGTGGATGATGGTGGGCCGTATGTGCCGGCTGGCTGGAATAGCCCAACTACATCTCGTATAGTAGAGGTTGAGGAGGTAATACCGACGGATGGGCAGCAGCGTCCGTCTAAATCCAATTTACAGCTACTGCGGTCGCCAACCCGCCTTCCAAGCGACTATTGCAACTACTCTCCGAGACGATACAAGTCCTATTCGGAGAAGGCTTTTGTCCAGTAGTGGGCGACTTATGGCTGAAAGGATGATGATGATGATTATGCCATACAAGCCGCCGGCGTTACTGACTTTCTCACAGTTCAATAGTTTTCTTAATGCTCATTAAGAAAACGCTTCTTGGATCCCGCTCTTGGATATTTTTAACGTTTTCCTGGATATCTGAAAGTAATTGTCACGACGCATGAACGGGGTGTCTACGCAGCGTGCAATTGTATATGGGAACGCCGAGAAAACGCTGTACTGGCACGCTAATGTCCCCACGCTCTTAATCTATTTACCTTGATGTATACATTATATTACTTATACCCAATCGTGGACACCCAGGTGTCACCTTTATTGCTAGAAAAATAAGGTAGAAAATCACATACTGGTTAGTGCCTAGCGCCCAGGCTAATAATATTTTGGGTTGAAGTGGAATGAGACTGAAGTAATAGTTTAAGGATTCAGAAACGTCTAATAAGTGATTCCGAAGGCGTACCTACGTCAATTGCGACTAGAAATAGACATGGCCCAGCGTAGGAGCATAATTGTAGACTGATAGGAATAGACGCGTCGCGTCACATATTACGCGTATTTACGCCTGTTTTTAGCAAGCCTATGTCGCGCTGGATAGTGAATCAAATAATGTCAGACTGTCGGTTTCACACATGACTACGACAACGGTCGGGCCTAGCTGAGTTTCTTGTTCAGTTTTCTCAGTGGGCTAGAGTTAGCGAACCAGCGACAAAACTCCCATTAGCTCGATACCTACACACCACTCAGATTCGGATGAGACCGTCTCAACCAATCTCGCTGGAAGCGTAAACTCAGTAGGAGTATTCCAGTAGTATAACTCAAGTCTGGTGCTGAAGAGCCCTGGATTCTCCCCAGGCTACCTTCACCCCACACAGTCCGATCGCTCTAATGTGCCGCAATGGTCAGAGTTAGTCAAGTCAACCCAAGACAGGTTAAAAAAAAAAGTTTCTCACGCAACTAGAACGATTTTAAAGGTGATTTCGTATTGTAATAACTGGCGTTTAGTTAACCTAATTAACATTTAGGCTAAATTATTCATTCAAATGAGTAGTTTGGCCGCCCATTTAAACCAATAGCCTAGTACAGGGCTTCCTAAACATTTTTTGATAGGACGCGCTTGGGGATCCTCCATTTTTTTGCGATGCCCCCCTCTAGCCCTCGAGCGTAGTCACTAGTCACACACACGTGCGTACGCCATTGTTCTTTATACGGTACCTAAAGACATAATGCATTTTATCAGTATTAATAATTAATGAGCAATTAATTATGGCAAACGTATTTCATACTTGGTCTGCTAAGAAACAAACAATGTTTTAATATTGTCTTCGTTTCGCGACATTAATGAATTAAACAACTAAAAAACGTACACATTCACGATTTCACGCTGGCCAGGCTAATGAATGCAAAGCCCAGAGGGCTAATTAGTTGAAGTAACATGCTAGTTGGACGAATTGTCGCCGCGGCGCCACATGACAGGCGCGATTAGTCGCCAGAATGTTTAATAGAATCCTTTATTAATGTGTTTGCGGCGACATTGTTAAGGCTGCGCCGAAGATATGACGGCAGAATTTCGTTTGTTAGAAACCTTTTTTGTATAGTCAATTCTTAATCTTAGTCTATGTGCGTTAAAAATTACATATTTAAGGAGTAACTAAATAAATCATACGATCCAGAAACAAGATTACTTGAATTTTACTTTACAGAAATTACGTACAAAGTTACCTCTAAAAAAGATAGGATTCCCTTAAAACGTTGCAAATAGTCAACAGAAGGTCATACAATTTTTAATAAAAACTAAATTAAGTACTTATTTTCTATAACGTATACGTCTTACATTTGTAAAAAATATCTTTGTTTTAATAATACGAATGAAAATTCCTAAAATCGCGAACGCCCATCCTTACCTGAGCCGCCATGATTAGATTTAATCGAGTAGCGCGAAAAGCTCGACGCCTTCTTAAAGGATATAATTATATTGGCGACAAACATAATAATAGTCTTAAACTTGTATTACGTAAGTCTATGAGCATCCTATACTTTTCGTACGCTTAGTCATCCGGGTGGCGTATTTAAGATAGCGTAGGTCTCTTCAAACTCTAGATTAGTACAGATCCCCACCGATTAAACAAACAGAAACTTTTTCTATGATAGGAAGAAGCATCTCACTTAATACTAGTAAATAATAATAACCGCTTCGTGTAGCCCTTTACATTTCATTAAATTGTCGAAAGGGTTGCGCGTTGACTCGATCCGGCTCCGCATACGCCTCCCAAATGCCCGGAACATTATTGTTCCGTGTACGGAAAAGACAAAAATAAAAATAAAATACTTAAAAAACTTCACTTACAATAGACAAAAAGTTCTCAGTAAGGATCAGCTTTAAAATTCGAATCTATATCATCTTGTATTTATGAATGTATGGAACCCTTTTACTTCACAGAAATTGCTTGGAACCACTACGAAACAGCACAGTCTGCGCGCTCCATTGAAGTCTCAAATTTAATACCTGAAACAATAAAAGTAATGGTCAGCAGGATATTTTTTCTGGTTACCAATCGCATCGCACGGGAATGTACTGGAAATATTATTCCAAGTATTCAGTCAAAATTGCAGTAAACAACGTTGCTTGCTACGAGTTTTTACTATAATATTTTTTCCACTATTTCATTATAATATTTTATTTTCTGATATCATCGATAACTGAAGCTACATTACATATAAGTGAAAAACTTAGCTAAAGGTCTATGTCTATGTAGTAGTAACGTGTGTGTACACGCATGTTCGCGTTCGATATTCAAATGTTGCCATAAGTTCCATATTCTTTCTCCGCACAACTATGTACATAGACATGGTGATTTAGTTAAGTTTTTCATCTATGTTTGTTGTAGTTCTTTGTCACTTTCCTTCTTATTACTGTTCGAACGGGGCGGGGAGATAAGTTTTTGTCAATTGTTTTTACGATCGGCACAGATTAACATTATTTTAAGTTTTGTAATTCATCGCAAGTCATGTAAAATACTGAATTTTTTTTACTATAATGAAGTACATAGATCAAATCAAGATTTGAAAGAAAATAGAAGCGAGAATTCTAGATATTTTACCTCGCGTAAAAATAAAATGTATCTAGAAAATAAGCCAATACTAGACTTTGACGGTTTTACGCCCTCACGGGACGAGGTAGGGCGTCTCCAATAATTGCGTTATACCCCGGGGTAAATTGTAATAAACTTGCATTCATAAATAAACTCATATATGAGCTTGATACCTTTCATAAGAATTTCTACCTTCAAATATTTTTATTTCTTTACGTAATGTCACAGTTTCAAAAGGTTTTGGGGCAGTCTTCACATAGGCGCGTTTTGTGAGCGTGGCGCAGCGGGGCGCGACGCTGCCGTCCGAATGTATGCCTTATTTCGTTACATTAGCCACATCGGTGTCACGCTGGCGCTGCGCTACCGCCACGCTCACAAAACGCGCCTATGTGCCCAATCCTTTAATAAGGCGACGGATAGAAAAATGTATCTCGTACTGATCTTTAAAAATCAGTGGCTACTCAAGCAAACTATCCCCTCTCTCAACCCTTTCTTCCACTTTATCCCTATGAGAGTCTACGGGGGTCTTCTTTGTTTTCTTATTGGTGATTTACAGTCCATTAATATGCATGTTACATTGTATTTTTCGACTTTAAAACAAAACTGTTAAATATATTCATTTCTAAATGTATATCAAAGAAATCAGTTTTGTTTAAGCGTTAATTTTCAGATTTTATTGCGCTTTTAACTATACTTGTTAATGGGTCGATCGGCCCGATGCCGCAGCGAACGTATTAAAAAGTCATAATTAAATGTGTGCATGTTATATCGTAATTGATCTGAACACTACAATATACAATAGTGATTATATCCATCAGTGGCGGCAAGTCATTTTTTTTCTTAGGTACGACGGAGGTATTATGAATTTGACTTTTCTTAATGAGCCCAAGAAAACCGTAGAACTGTGTAAAGTTAGTTAAGCCGGCGGAATTCGGCCGCACACGCCGCCGCTGTATACATGACCAATACGCACATTTCAAAAGTTCAGTTTACGAGACTATTGGAGAATGTCTAGTTAGTCGTTCAGCCTCTAGAAAAAGACACGTATATACATTTTTAACGAGCGTAAAAAAGACGTAATACATGTTAAATAAAGATAGCATATTCATAGCTAACGTAATAAATTAAAGGGGGTATCTTTTGTACTCAAAATGTCATTGACGGGACATTATCTAAGTTCTGAGAATAATGACGTTAATTTCAAGACCTAAGAATTCCAGCCTCAACTCACTCATCACTTCAACATCTTAAAGTACATTTTCCAGACAAAAGACTGCTGGGCTACCTTGATTAATTAAATTTTAGCCAAGGCACTTTCTTTGTGAAATTCAAATTAGCTCCTATTCAAGTTAAAAGTATGAAAAAATCGCATGAAATCTAGACAAGGCGGTAATTTATAAAATTAATTTATTGAATTCAGTTTAAGTGCTGGCTTTGTTTGATGGTTTTATATGACATTGACATTTTGACAAAATTACAGCGTACTAGGCTGTAACCTGTTCTTGACGCCGGACGCCGCGCACAGCGTCACGCGCAAGCGTCTGCGTCATTGCTTAAAGCTTGCTAAAGATTTGCAGTTTGTCTCTCTCATTACGAATTAATTGGGGTAAAAGAGGAAGATGCTCGAAATTTACGAAGTTCGATGTTCGGGGTACTAGGCTTGGTCTCCAATTTTATGCTATACGCGACGTCTGATGTCAGCGTTACCTTTCCTTAAAAAACTAGCCAACGTCGACGTCTGAAAGAGATCACAACAGTAGACTTCTATAGTAAGCATCGCGACGCAAACGCTACAGGCGGCCAGTGCCAACATGCTTATTAGCTATTATGCTAGCCTCCTAAGGCCCACCGTATAAGTCAAATCCTACTAGAATTTTTTCTTAATAGAGTAGGAAATAAAGTAGAATCGTTTTGGATCAAAATCGAAGGAAACAAATGAAATACAACTCTGTTCCAAATGTATAAAATTCAAATTTAATTATGTCAATTAGTACTATAGGCTCGTGGGCCTTACGAGGATCGGAGCCCTGTGTAAGTTTTTAAAGTAATAGGTATTACCTACTTTACCATCGTGTTTGTGTTTCCCATATAAATAACTTTTAGTTACGTCCTTACACTATCTCGGAGACCATAGCTTATCTTTCCATGCAATATCTATCTATGCATGACGACCGGTCTGGCCTTGTGGGTAGTGACCCTGCCTATGAAGCCGATGGGTTCAATCCCCAGTCGGGGCATTTATTTGTGTGATGAGCACAGATTCATGTTCCTGAGTCATGGGTGTTTTCTATGTATTTAAGTATTTATATCTATCTATCTATTATATATATCGTCGTCTAGTACCTATAGCACAAGCCTTACTAAGCTTACCGTAGGGCTAGGTCGATTTGTGTAAGATTGTCCCAAAATATTTTTTTTAATATGACGCAGAGCCCGGTATGTCCCGGTATGGACCCGGGTATGTCCTTAAACTACGTCCAACAATGAGAGGTAGGGCACAGCGATGACCATCACGCTTGAATCTGGGGCAGCCCAACTGGGGAAGTACCTTACAGAAGACCACAGCCATAATAGCACTGCTACCTTTCAGGTATGCAGTGTTGTGTTCCTGATGGTGAGTAAGGTTCACAGAGCTCCAACCCCCCTTAAAGGCCGGCAACGCGCTTGTGACTCCTCTGGTGTTACGGGTGCCCATGGGCGACGGTAATTGCTTACCACCAGGCAATCCGTCTGCTCGTTTGCCGCCTATGTCATATAAAAAAAAAGAGCGCTGCGCACGTCAACTTCAGACCACAGCCTTAATTGCACTAACATCCGCTTCCAAACTTGCATTATCATCGGGCTACCGATAAATTCTAAGATCAAAGATTGGCTATCTCGACTTCCATCGCTTACACAACATTAGAGAAACAGGGATGGAGGTACACTTCGATTTTCAAAGTTGATGAAACTCCCATTTCCGTAGTAATTTAAAATCACAAATCATTAAGCAATAACTGTTGAGGAAGCCTCTCAAATCCGTTTACGTGGATCTGGGGCATCGGTATAGATTACTACACACTAGACTGTGCGTTTAAAACGACTTCAACGGTAAAACATGGGTTCTTCGATGGGAGCTATCAAAGCAAGTATAAATTACCATATCTATATGACCGTTCAATGCAGTCTTGTCAGTATTTATCTTCTGCTAGCAATTTACTGTGTTAGGAAAAAAATATGATTTTGTGTAGTACCAATAATACCTGAAATTGTATAGATGTGTACGGGGCGTCCGAAACTATAAAATTATAAAAGATAGATAAGCGTCACACAAAAAAAAACAAATTTTGTAAATCTAAGTTTTCCCTACATAAACAGGTAATCTCTCCTGGAGTAAACGTTTATAATATAACTTTATACTGAAATAAATTGTAAGAATGTCCTGTAATATTTTTTATATATTCCTCATAAATGGAATCATTGTATTTAAAGCAGAATCTACAGGAGGTCGTCTACGGCAGAAGTAATTCAATTACCACATACAGCTCGATTTCTGTTTACCTGTCTATGACTAATCAGATTCACTTGTTCAACTTCCGCTTCCCTAAATATATAATTATAATTCGATACATAGAAATGTACAGTATAATAAGCGAACCACTTCGTGGTATCAAAGGAAAAATAACTATTGAAGTCAATTCGAAACAACTTTTTTTCTCCTGCTCCTGGCGCATTCAGCCAAATGAGTAAACTGGGGAAATGAAATTAATATGTCAGTGGGCGGAAGTCGTAGTATATGACACAATAAATTGATTACCTACATTTGAACATAAAAATAAAACAAAATATTTGTGGCATGTGTGGCGAGCGGCTAGAGTAAAGCCCTATATAGACTATGCAAGAACTTTGTATACGATTTTCATTACATTGCGGGGTTATATAAAGCGACCGTATTTGCCGTATTCCGATAGCCCGCAATATAATGAAAATCGTATGCAAGTTCTTGCCTGGTCTAAATGGGGCTTAATTGCCTGTGTTACTTGCCAATGTGTCAAAAAGGTCAATTGCTACAGAAACAAAAAGCTAAAAGAACAGTGATGAATGAGGACAAATTTAAATTATTTATAACAATGTTATCAATGAAATAAATTATGACTAGGTACCGTCATACTTATTATTGCAGTTTAAACTTTAGGCGACCATGTAGCAAATCGATAAATTATTAATAAAAGGAACCCGCATCTACCAGGGCTCCGCCCTAATTTAATTTATACTCTTATCCTTATTAAGATCAGACGGAGAAAATAAAAGCATGCGTTCTTACGAGTCATGACTTGGCAGAGAGCTCGCGAGAGGTTGTAGTGACGTCAGTACCCTTACCATGAGTTGTGACATTGAGGTTTTCGATAATGAGCAACTCATGGTAAGGGTACAAAAATTCTGCAGCGCTAACGCTAAAAACGATATTCGGAAATTTGGGACGGTGGTCTCTGTCATTCTCATGACGCTTTCATAAAAGTAAGAGAAAAAGATATACGAATTCGATGTTGGCGGTATACCGGAACTGTTCCAGGGTTTATCCAGTAGTGTAAAGATGCGAGATAAGGATTTTCAATTCAGTATCTCGTCTTTGGAATCCATTTCGCAGCTCTTAGTTTTTCCGAGTTCTACTTATTTTTTCATATGCCAGAAATAATAGAACGTTTAACAGTGTAATGTACCTACATGCCTACTTCTTACAAATTTAATTTTAATACTTAAAGGCCGAATCATACCAGACTTGCGCGTTTTACGTGCGTTGTATTACATTACAAGATTTAGCATAACAAATGTCACACTGCATGCGTTGCGTACGCGTGCGCGTGCCTATACGTCCTATACGTACAGTCGCCATCAGATATATCGGCGCTGTGAAGATCATCACAAATATCTGAACATGCACTTTATCGCCTCGGCAATAGAGGCGTTGTTCAGATGTTTGTGACCAACTCCACAGCTCCGATACATCTGATGGCGAGGTCCGTTATATATTTACATGACATCTATACATAGTATAAGATGAAGTCACTCCTCGCTGACTATACCTCTATATCTGTTTTTAAACTAAGCCACGGGTTTATATGTTTTTATGAATGCGATCCAGAGGAAGGCCTATATGTAGAACGCCTACAATAATTCATTATCTACGTAGCACAAGCGCGAAGTCAAAGTCCCCGATAGACAACATTTTACTGTCATCTTTAAATTGGCTCGGCATTCTGAATTAATAATTACAGTTTTGACTCCATAAGTCAACACTCGACTCTAAAATAACCTCTCTCATTCCCTCTCTGCATCAAACAGTACAATCTGTCATGTGACTCAGTGACCGCACATTACTCACTCTGGACACTGACTAACAGTCCGATCTCTCCCTTACTCAAACAGCCACATCGATACGGCTGAGCGAGATGGAAGATAAAACATTAATAGGGTACTTGAGTTGTTTTTGAGATTGTACATTATGGTTTCTAAATTAGACGACGTTTGTTCGTTCGTCCATTTTAATGCATGTTCTGATTCAGGTTACTTATTAGACTGAATTGGTATTGAAGTAAATGTATTTTTCTGGGTTAAGGCGATGTTTTTTTTTATGACATAGGCGGCAAACGAGCAGACGGATTGCCTGGTGTTAAGCAATTACCGTCGCCCATGGGCACCCGCAACACCAGGGGAGTCACAAGCGCGTTGCCGGCCTTTGGGTTGGAGCTCTGGGAACCTTACTCACCATCAGGAACACAACACTACATACCTGAAAGGTGGCAGTGCTATTATGGCTGTGGTCTTCTGTAAGGAGGAGGTACTTCCCCAGTTGGGCTGCCCCAGATTCAAGCGTGATGGTACTTCGCTGTGCCCTACCTCTCATTGTTGGACGTAGTTTAAGGACATACCCGGGTCCAAAAATATGTACCTATTCGTTAAGAAAGTTACTCAACAAAACATTTAAGGGTTTTTATGTAAAACACTGTTTTAAATGTTGTTTAAATACGTCTTTCCCGTACACGGAACAATGGTGTTCCGATCATTTGGGAGGCGTAAGCAAACCGGATTGAGCCAACGCGCTGAGACGCTTTCCACAATTTGAAAAGTAAGGGGTACATTAACGCTTTAAAAGGCATAATGCTTTCAGAAACTAAGCAAAATGTAACCTTGTCATGTGCCTTATAAAGGGCGAAGCGGAAGTTGCCCCTGTCACTATATCGGAATGCGCACAGAGACAGTACTCGCCATGGTGTAAGGACTATTGCATATAAATGTTGTTTACACATTATATCCAACTAAGAGTAACATTATCTTCGTGGTCATAGTAGTAGTTAAAACAACGAAAGTAATTAAAAAAATATAGACGATGTTCAGACTAATGGATTAATATCAGATAAGTCTATGCCAACGTATTATTTTCGATTCAAATAGTTGTTTTAATTTCCCTTTAAAAACATTTTTCTTATACTTCAGTCAATTTTCGGCCTAAAGACTAAATAAAGTCGTAAATTAAACATGAACAAATGAGATGCGAATTTTGTTTAGTAGTCGTCGTTTTTTTATAATACTCGTAAATTAATAATTATTATAGGAAATCCTTACAAAAAATAATTGTGTTACGTTAATCTCTAGAAGATTTGTGTTATGAATAGTCAGCCATTATATAATAAACAAATACAGAGTACACCCATGACTCAGGAACGAACATCTGTGCTCATCACACAAATTTGGGATTCGAACCCAGGACCTTTGGCTTCATATGCAGGGCCGCTACCCACTAAGCCAGATCGGCAGTCGAATGGCATTGATGGAGAATTACGAGCGAGCTAAACAGATTATGATCGGTATGTGCCCTGATACCGTTACTCGGTCGTAGACATGCGCTTAAAAGCAATAAGAACAGGACAAATTCTATAGAAACTTCTATGGAAACCGATTCTTTTTTATTGATCTTGAGTGTAGTTACAACGTAGTTCTTTTACCTTACATACGTTTGTATCAGAGGCTCTAGTGTAAGTTTCTTTTGACGTAAAAAAACGCTTATCACTTACGGGTTCGTAAATGTTTTTTTACGTCAAAAGTAACTTACACTAGAGCTTCAGGGCTCAGAAGTGTTATGCGCTTAATAGCAAGAGTCACAGAAAAGCACTATATATATTTATTTTTTTACAACGACGGTGACAAACAAGCATACGGCCCGTCTGATGGTAAGCAGTTACCATAGACTATGGACGCCTGGAAATCCAGAGGATTCACATGCGCGTCGCCTTCCCTTTACGAACCTATAATGTCCTTTTTTGAAGAACCTCATACTGTAGTCCCTAGGAAATACCTCGACAGGGAGTTCATTCCACAGCCGGAGAGTTAGCGGGAGGAAATTCTTCTTAAATCGCTTAATGCGCGACACTAGAGGGTGTGAGGATGAATGCACTGCCGACGGCGAGCGGGCGGTGGTAGAGAGCGGCCGTTGGCATCTTGTCAAACAGTTCTTCAGAGCACAACCCATTGTACAAGCGATAGAACACAGGGAGGAAAAGCCTCTCCTTAGACTCAGAGTCTCAATATCGCTCGTAAATTTGGGAATAAATATAATTATTAAAAGTCGGGTGTCCTGTAATGGGCATTAGCATATAGGGGACAACGACGGGTGACTAAGTTTGTTTGTTTGTTAGAAACTTAAAAAAAAAACTAAACAAACCAATTCAAGTATATAGCAACAATTATTTTCTTAAAGCGCGTAAATCAAAACATACATACATGCTTGTAAGAATATTGTTGACATACGAATAACGAATTCACTAGGGAATTCAATAATAGTACATAACCAAATAAACAATATTATTATCGTTATCCTGGATAAATTGCAATCAGATATTTCCTTATTTCCCTTTGCAAAGCCCGGGCCTGGAGCAAAACAACTGTCAGAATGTTAAACAGTATACGAACTTCATAAAAACGCCTCATAATAAATTATTATATTACTAGCACAGGAGTCTTGGAAATGTTACCTATGTTAAAATTGTATTTCTATAAAAAAAAACTATAAATTTATGAAACTGAATATCAAATACTAAATGAAACATGTACTATTTTAAAACAACATGTCACTGTGTCAAGTTTTATGTATGAATTCGTTTGAGCGCTTGTTTGTTAGTACGAAGCATGAACAAGTAGTACAGGTTAGAGGTAGTAAAAGAGGTAGGTCAAAATAATGTGTTTTGGATTATTATTATGTCTTAAACTAGGGCGACATGTAGTACTCGCATATTACTTAGTAACTATTTGTGATCCCAGTGTATACTGAAAAGTGAAAATGTAACGTAGTATGAAAATGCAAGATGCCTCATGCACGCTACCTTCGTTCTGTCATAACAATATGGCTGCCGCTCGTCCTAATGCCACCGTGTGATGTCATTAACTGTGTCATTAGGTAGACCGTAGTGGCGTTTTTACAAAGACATTCTACTGATTCTTTTGATTGTGATATATTCGCTAGATGCAAACATCCATTTACAACATAAATGACTCGGCAAAAGAAACTAGAAGCCTTTGAGGTCTCGTTAGCGATTTTTACTTCCGTGCATTAATGTTACAACATTAATGCATCGTTTTATTTTGATTTTATTTTGGATTCTTGATTTTAGTAAAAATTTGGTAGAATACTGCAATAAACATTTGCAACTTCCGTGAGCAGCGGCTGTGACAAAACATAATTTTAAAATCGCTGCGATTTTTTGCTCGTATATGCGCACACGCCTAAAAATCGTAGTGCGCGCTTGACGTCGCTCAAGTCAAGCGCGAGCGGTAAAATACAATGCTAATTGAAAATCAAATTACGTATACGAAACCCTAAATAAGCTCTTAACTTCTAACAACAACAGTTGCTGAGAAAACTCGCGAATAAACAATGAGAGTTGTTTCGGGAACCAAACTTGTGCGATATTAGGTGCCTTCTTGAATTAATTGCATAATGACTCTTAGTTGAAAACTCCTTTTTGTAAGAATAATGTTTTGTGCTTTTGTTTGTGAGATGCCTGCGTCATGAAAGTCGGCGGTTGAGAGTCACAGACGGGACTAGCCTAAAATGAATCTTCGGACGTTACAGTAAGGTTCACTTTGGCGTGTTACAAGAAAAACGTATAGCTGTCATAAGGTTTAAGCTGCCGCCAAGCGTTATTTTAGAGCGTTGACACACGACCATAAACTCCAAACATTCGCACGTCGACACACAAAAGAAAAACATTATTTTTAATAAAGAATAAAATATATATTTTTTAAACATATATTAGATACTGAGATAATCAACGTAACGGCTAAATGATTTTTTGCAAGTTTTTATTTTAACTTGCTATGTTAGTAGTTAGTACGTAGATATGGTAGGTGGTAGGGCGATATCTTGCAATTGAATTGTGAAGCAGATATCTTTAACCGGTTGAGCTAATATTTAACACACTTATGTAACCATGATTTGATCTGGTGCTGGAGTTAGAAGGTAGCCATAGCAACGTGGGGTTTATAGACTCGTTAGAATATTTTTTTTTTTTATGCAAGACTGACCAACGTTTGACCTCAGTCGCACCTGATGGTAAGTGACGACGAGGTCGAAGGTGTAGCACGCTGGTTCAGTAACAGCCTATTCACTCTTGACTTGAAGAGACCCAAATTATATCTTGCCGGGAATACAGACGAAGGGAGCGAATTCCATTCCTTAGCAGTCCGCATTAGGAAGGTAGAAGCGAATCGCTTCGTGCGAATGAATGGAATATTCACAACGTAAGGATGAAACTGCTCCCCTCGCCTGGACGTCCGGTGATGGAACGGAGATGGCGGAATATTCTAGATAACTGGTTGATTGTGCAAAAAAACAGTCAGCAATAAAGCTTGCCCCAATTATTTTTTTCTGACACTCCTTAATTTCAAGATCATTCATATTAGATACCAGAAATCAATTCTAAAGTATGAATAATTTTCCATCATTAATCTCTTTATTCATTTTACATCTTAGGTTAGGTTTTATAACATTTTTATAAAAGTAAAGTATAAAAATACATCTAAAACGTATCAAAACAATAAAAACAAGACAAAACAAAAAAAAAGTGCCGCCGGCAACGGGGCAGGGCCCAGGCTGCCGGTGGTTAGGGCTGCAGAGAGAGGAACCGTCGGACTATGAGCGCCGTGTCCAGGATTACCGCCTTCTGAATCTGACTCTTGATCCAACCACAACCACGTAGCGAGAGTCTCTGAAGATGTTGGTCGAGACTCTTCGCTATGAGACCGTTCGCGGAAACAACTATCGGTACAATGATCGCCATCATTAATTATTATTAGGTATTTAAAAATATAACATTTTTATTACAAATGTATGTTGAAGGCAACACATATAATAACTTACTACTGATGACTACAAATATTGTCAGTTATAACATCATGATAACACGTTACATCTAGTTATTTCTATCGAATCCACTGTAAGTAACAGCGATTTTTTTAACAAAAACTTTGTAACATGTAACAAAGCAAAAAACAAAAAAGTATTCGAATTGCAACGGAAACTTCGGCGAAATTAAGACTTGTAAATACACCAATTCACCCAGAAACTAAACCTTTGTTTCATGCCAGGATTTAAGTGCGCACAATAAGGGCAATAATAAAAAAGTGAGGGCTTTCAACCCCTCGTAAAAATAATCACTGGGGCAGCGAAGGAGCAAGTTTTAGGCTTGGTTTTTATAAGGCTACACCTTCACGTGTTGTACTAAGGACTGACGGTTTATGAGGTTATGGGTACGCCCACGTTATAAAGGTAGAGTGTATCAAGGCCTTTACGGGTCGATTCATAAGAGTTGGCGAGAGTTGTATTCAACAGTCAAGACTTATATTGACATACGGTTTCTTGTGAATCGACCTCTACCTAGCCTACAGACGTAATTAAAAATCTTTATTTCGGACTTGATCTTAGTTTGTTAGTAACATAATCGACACTATACAAGACCTCCCTTGTGGAAGGTCTTCCTCCACCGCGTTTTCCAGTATGTATTATGGTTGCCAATCGACTAGTTTTTAGTCCCTTCGGCCAATAGACAATGGGGTTACAATATAAATTATCATAATCATACCAGCCAAAGCGACTCTAGATGGCCGGCTTTGCGACGGGTTCCCGCGGTTTTCACCTGGTCGTTGGTCCACATTGTGGGGGGCCTGCCCACGCTACGCGGTTGCTACTCGAGAACCTTGACGGCTTTCATATAATTATCTGATACTACAAACGATCTGATTTAAATGCCAGATATGCGTGTTCAATTTCCGGTTGTTGGAATAAAACAACATATTTAAAATTGTCTCGACTGCGGCTTCCGAGAATGGAAGAAAAAAGTTGGTCAGAGCTACATCGTTTTTTTTTTTCAAAGACAGGCTTCGGAATTTATTCGCTTGAAGAACAGTTATTAGAGACAGACTGACTTTATTTTATTGTATATTGGATATTGTTTATTCTATGCATATAATGCAGATTGCTAAATGGTATTCGCTCCCTTCGTCTGTATTCCCGGAAATATATAATTTGGGTCTTTTCAAGAATAGGCTGTTACTGAACAGCGGGCTACATCTTTGACCTCGTCGACACTTATCATCAGGTGTAACTGAGTATTGTATTGTATAACAAAAAAACTCTTCTTCCACGCGTAGTCCCAACATTTTGCCACGGCTCATACAAGCCTGGAGTCGACTTCGCAACTAATCCCAGGAATTGGCGCAAGCAATTTTACAATAACTACTACATTTTAAAAAAAGGCCTTGGCGGCAATTCCTCGTTGTATCGCAATGCTGATACGTTGTGCGAGAAGCTGCCAGCACTTTGGTCACCACTGACATCTGCCAGACGCTTCGCGATTTCTGCAAAAAGTTTGTGCGCGCTGGGACCCCATAGACCTTACTTACTTGTTACTTATAGTAATCTATTATTTGTGCCATTATCTTTGAAAAGAGACCTTATTGTTGATGGCGCTTACGTCGAACCGAACTGGATTTGTACTGCGCTATTATTAACAAAAGCATAAGCGCCATCGACAATAAGGTCCCTTTTCATTGATAAGGACACATTTGATTATTTATAACAACAAAGACAGTTAAAACATTTCGTAACAGGTCTAATTGTAAATCTTCTAATAGCCTACAATTATTTTTTATTATGCAGAAACGTCTGCTAGCGAATATAATCGATATTTAAATCGAAAGAAAAATAGAAAAATTTGACACGTAGCGGGACTCGAACCCACAACCACTGGATCACTAGCCCAGTGCATTATTGTGCTATCCGAGTACCGCTTAGACCTGTCGAATTTCTCTATCTTATCCTTCGTGGTATACGTCATCATGGGTGACGTGTAGTCACATCTACCGCCAGCGTATTGAACACTTAACGGCATCGAAGTCTCAATTTACATTGAGAATTCATCGATAACAATGTGCTACCCCATTCTACAATTACTTTTGTGGCCATAATTATTTATGTAAACAATAATTTTGTTTACCCAAAATAATTGTTTATATCGACAATCCTGATACAAAATTACATATGTAAGGAAAGGGTCCGTATTTTTCTGTAGCAGCGGTTTGGTTGTAAATATAGAATTTTGCAAATCTTCATTTATAACTAGCTTTTCCTCTCGACTTCGTCGGCCACCCATGCCCGTCTTTAAACTATGGTTGCGGGATAAAAATTATCTTATGTACAGACACGTTACTACTTACATACATAAGCCGGGTGCTTTAGCTTAGTTTTTCAACTGTTCGGGTACGAAGCATGCTGCTTAGTACGATATTAGTACAAGTGAGTTTATCCGTTTGTAACTAAGTGTTAGTATAAAAAAAACATGACTCACAACACCTCTTGTAACCCACAAAAATGATTCCGCTCCAATCTGGGTCAAAATCTGACGAATACGTATTGGAATCTGCGCAACTTCAAATTGACACACAAATCGTTTTCGGTATTTACCGTAGTGACTCATACGTTTCACCAAATTATTCAGTGAAAATCTTAATACTAGTTTAAAATTATATCAGGCATGAATTAAGTATCTACGTTTAATCTTAAACAAAGAAATGGACCTTAAGGCTTTGGCCCTACTGGCTTGCGAATCAAAAGGTTTAGACCGATGTACTAGTATTCGATAAATGATAATAATTATGAAAATGCGTGTTTGAGTACCTCGCGTTAAGTTTAAAAGCCGCAATGTGAAATGTTTAAAATATTTTTAAAAGCAAAGCAGTTTTGCTCAGCCAACTGCAAATAATGAGGGGGAAATGGGATTAAATATGATTTTTTAAAATGCTGGGAAAATTAGTAAAGAGGAAACGATACGCTGTAAGTTTTCATTTTTCCTCGACTATTACATTAATTCGTAGTATAGAATCTGTTACAGAGGCGCTAGTGTAAGTTACTTTTAAAGTAAAAACCGTTTACGAACGCGTAAGTGATAATGTTATTTATATGGGAAACGCAAACGCGTTCGTGACGTAAAGTTACGTTAAAAACTTACACTCAGGGCTCTGAACTTAAGTATCCTATAATAGACAAAAATATTTACGATTCTTTATTAACGTTTTTACATGTATGTGACGACAGGTTTAGTCTAGTGGGTTTTAGTAGTCACCTACGAAGAGTTTTGCGTAATATTCTCTATTGGAGTAGAGGCTCTAGTGTAAGTTTCGTTTTGACGTAAAAAGACGTCTCGAACGCGTAAGTGATAATGTTATTTTTGTGGGAAACCCTAATAACGCGATGGTAAAGAGGTAAAGTAATATTATTCGTTAAAAACTTACACTCAGATCTCTGTGTTGCATCTCTTTTGTTTCCTTCGATTTTCAAATAAAAGATGTGTTTTTTTTTTATGACAAAGGTGGCAAACGAGCAGACGGATTGCCTGATGGTATGCAATTACCGTCGCCCATGGGCACTCGCAACACCAAGGGAGTCACAAGCGCGTTGCCGACCTATAAGTGGGTTGGAGCTCTGGGAACCTTACTCACCACCAGGAACACAACACTACATACCTGAAAGGTAGCAGTGCTATTATGGCTGTGGTCTTCTGTAAGTATTTGGGAGTTAATAAAAATGCCCCCAATTAGCGTGACTTAGAAAAGTTAATCAGTTTTGTGACGACGATTAAGTATTCAATTTCTATGAATAGGTACTTAGATTTGATGCTCGTATGAAACTTTAAGCAATATAACAATGCGATTAAAGGGAAAAAAAATGAATTTCGATACACAGTTCATGCCTAATTATCGTCACAAAACTGACACAATTTAACGATTTTCACGTCACGGGCTTTCGGGATACTTTTTTCTGAAAACTCCCATTTCCTTTACTATTGGGAAACAATTAAACTAGCATTTTCCTTGTATGGTGGTCTCTAGTAGAAAATAAAATAACGTACTATATGAAAATCTATAAAGCTGGCAGCTATAGAGTTCCATGAACGCTCGCTCTTGTAGGAGATTTACCTTCATAGAAATTCGATAGTCTTTATTATAGTCTAATACTGAGAATCCGTCAAGAGTTTGACGGCTCAAGTATTTCACCATATTGAGATGTGATGACGTCATCGAATACCTAGAACTGCCGAATTGATGTGATTCACCTAACGAGGACTACTAGCCACAGTAAATTTTGCCATTCGCACGGTTTGGTAGCTATTATGATCATTTTAAGTAGTTACGGGGAGAAACAATTTTTATTCTGCAGACAATTCTACGAAACATACTTTTTTCGTGAAACACGAGTTATTTATCTGTAATTCACACGAAGCGTTCAACTGACAAAAAGTGTGGAATACGAGTATAAGTTAAAACACATTAATATAATATGCTATGAATTCTTTGCTAATACTCATATGAGACGTTCCGAGGATAAAGGTACCTCATGGAGATTGGCGTTAATGCTATTGTTAACTCAAACGTTTATTCAGTAAGTAGGCCACAAGGGCACTTTTACAACGTTTTAATATTAATATGATGCTTCGCAACGTACCAAGCGCCATAATGGCTTGGGCACATAGGCGCGTTTTGTGAGCGTGGCGGTAGCGCACCGTGACACCGGTGTGGCTAATGTAACGAAATAAGGCAAACATTCGGACGGTAGCGTGGCGCCCCGCTGCGCTACGCTCACAAAACGCGTCTATGTGCCACATCCTTTAGGCACCTTTACCCGCGGACCGTCACATATATATACATATTGGCTGTACCGAGATAAACCTCTCTGGCCCTCCTTCACGGATCCGGGCAATATCAGGCATCAATCCACTCGTATCTTAAAACCTTTTCTCCAGAACTCTGTTATTTCGTGTTTCGCATTAGCCAGCATTCGGCACTTAACACAACGAAATGTTTATTGCCAGTATTTTATTTTTCCTCCAACAGTACCAATGCTGCAATGTTCGCTCAATTCCCTTTACAAGATAAATCAGATGGCCACCAAACCACTTCGTTCGTTAGTTCACATATTTGCCTCTTTATCGCTCGTATTCGCATGAGTGATAGAGAGGGAGCTAGTCAATTTTCTAATTTCGATTTTCTCGGTATCAGCAAGGCTTGAGAATATGGAGATGATATTAATATACTCATAAGATTCAAGACGTGTTTTAAAGTTATTTTCTTGTATCATACATTCAAGTAAGACTTTTCTCCTTATTACGTACAATTGAATGCAAACTGTGTCGTAAAAATTAAACATACCCTCCCTCCCTCATTTTAAACATCACTCACTACAAATAAAATATAAATGGTATTTCTAGCTACCCCCATGGACACGGACAGTTAAAATAACAGGTTGTACGTCAAGAACAGACGATTTTTTTCAAGTCAATATACTGCACGTGTTTGACTTATACTTCCTCTAAGGTTATAAAGACGAATAGCCCGATTTATTTCTCGGCACATTAAAAGTTCCTGGGGCTCAACTTGTACATTTACGAGACTTTTATTTCGACAATCCTTGCGGTTTGAGGGTTTTTGTGGTGAAAAGGTGCTTGAAACCTATATATAACCGTATGGGGTCTACAAGGCGGATAAGAAATATAAAGCTGAGCTTAAATAATTTTCACATAAAAAACTCGACGAAGGAATTATGGACGTAGCCCAGAGGATTAGCAAGCTGCGGGCTTGTCAAATCCTTCGCAGAATTGACAACCGTTGGAGTACGGATTCTTGAGTGGAGGCCAGGAGTCGGTAAACGTAGTGTAGGACGCCCAGACTAGGTGGAGTGACGAGATCCGCCGGGTGGTCAGGAAAAGTTGGGCCAGTTGTACGAGGATCGGGTGCGATGGAGTACAATGAGGAGGCCTAAGTTCAGCAGTGTACGCAAATATGCTGATGATGAAGATGAAACTAGAATACAATATCCATGTCATGTCATGAATCAGCAAAAAATAATTCAGCAAAATTATTTCGACCCTATTTGAAACATGTCCCAAGTATAAAACATGCACATATACGACATACACATGTATCCAAGACTTTACGCCATAATGAAAGAGTTGTTTCGTTAAATGTATATATTTCATACGAAGCGATTCGCTTCTACCGACCTAATGATGAGGACTGCTAAGGAATGGAATTCGCACCATTCGTCTGTATTCCCGGAAAGATATAATTTGGGTATTTTCAAGGCAAGAGCAAGGCTGCAGGCAAGGCTGTTACTGAACCAGCGTGCTACACCCTCGACCTCGTCGACACTTACCATCAGGTGTGATAGACTAAAAGCTGGCCAGTCGTGTATAAAACACGTGAACGTGACGGTACATAAACAACAAATGCAAACTAGATTTGCAAAAATCCAGGCTAACTCTTGTACGTTTGTAGTTTTAATTAATTCCTTCTTCATAATTGCGAAATTATACAAACAAAATCCTATTTGAATAAAATGTTACCCATACAAATGTGTGTTTTCTTAAAACAGCGCACGCAATGTGCATTTTGTTCTAGTTTTAATTGTTACTTTAGGTTACTTGATATTGAAAAAAAAGGAGAAATGTGTAATGGCTATAATAAAGTAGTCCCCTTCATCGCATTATGCAACTGAAATGTTTAATAGCATGGAAAATTGCCATTAAATACTGGCTACGCGGTAGCTTACAAGAAAAACGAGGTGCCATGCAATTTTTTAAATATCATTTTTATACAATTCTGATAAGCTCTAATTTCATAATTCATAACGTGTGTAAAATTAAAAACGCTGAACGTACTGTATGAACGCAAGCAAAATGTTTCAGCTATGTGAACCGAAATTAGAAATGAAACTCCGATGAGCAAACGTTAGCGCGATCAAATCGACACACGGCGACATCTATCGGAAAATACAGTAATTAACATCTGTAGCGTAGTAGGTCAGCTTAGTGTTGCTTGTTTCTCAGTGTAAGGCCTGAAGTTGCGATGCGGCAGCGTTGCGTTTTATTACAGCGGCGCCCAATGCGGCAGCTTCCATTATATTCCGTTTCTTTAATATGAACGTCGCACTCCCGCCTCGCTGCATTTCGAATATCTTTCGTATCTTTAACTATAATTATTTACGAATATCGTTTTTTGCGGTAACGCCGCACTTACAATACAAATTTTGAAGTTCATTTCAGACGTCGAATTTGTTGAAAACGGCCAATCTCTGTTCATTTACCAATGCGAATGAACTTTTACTCATTTGCAAAGTTACCAAAGAAATATTGAAACAAGCCTCGAGTTTTGTGAGGTCATCTAAATTTAATCTCGTAATTGATCCAGATTCGGAAGTGAGATTTAATTTTGTTGACTTTACTATCCATGGCTCTTTATAAATAAACGTACTTTACATGTAAAAAGGGATATATATTTTATGCTCGGACTTTCAATAAATACAAACCTGTTACAAATATTTTGTTCCTGACTGAGTAACGTTTGTGAGTATTCATGTATTGCCGAATTTTATAATGAGTTATGGAAGAATGGGGCATCCTTACACGGGTTTCACTTACCTAAAAGGAAGACCCACGGTCACACCCACATGCCAAATTTGAAGGAAAAAAACAACTTTCATTTCATTTTCACCTTTACATACCTATATATGATTTTGACAACAGTTACTGTTGATGAAATGTTACTTGTATATAAAGCACGCCGTTTAAATGTGTCTTCATATGTGGCCCATCGCCAATACAGACCTAGAACGCGGTTAATATTTACAATCGATTTGTAATCAAAACTACACGTGTAATTAGACCAAGAAACATTGCGTGACAAATAAAAGTAGGTGAAAAGTATATTTCCATAACTCAGCCCTAATTCACCCTGGCATGTTATTAGGTACGAACACTTAATAGGGGGTGTAAAAATACTTCATTTTATTACGAAAACGGTTTTAAGACCTAAAATGGAAACATGAAATTTTGAGTGTCCACATCACATGGTTGATAAATAGTTGATGTTATAAAACTTATAATAGGTGACATGTTTTAAATTTGTAATAAGGTTTAAGTTAAAAAAATAATACTTGGTCTTATGAACCCGGGCACACTAGGACGCGGCCACGACGTTTACCGGGCGATTCCGTAGTAATCGCTCCGCTCTGCAGTGTGCACTTTTGTATAAGAACGCCGACAAAACGCGCGACAGTAACGCAGAAATATACGCAAATCTTTATTTTTCAATTTAGGCACATTACATGCACTTATGAACGTCAAAGAAAATTCTATACCGGTTCTAACCCTACACCTCTGACCCGGGGAGAGACCGGCAATAAAGTACGGCGGGATTTACTTTCTAAGCAGTACGAGATAATTATTCTAGTAATTAGTAGTACCAAACGCTTACACATATTCTCGAATAATGTAGCAATAGAGGCTCTAAAGCTCGAATTCCATACGCCATCTGTCCCTGTCATACCTGTAACAAATGAGCAAGAGGTCAGCTTCACTGGACATTTGATAGGGGTAAACAAATAACAACATAGTTTATGGCCGTTAAAATTACGGGAGTTTCGCATGGGAGCATGCCTGGTCCACTACTCTTTAATGTTAAAACAAAGTAATGCTTACTGTATTTAGAATAAGGAGGGAATTATCCACACCAGTGGTGCTAAGGCATTTTAAATCTTAAAGCA
Source organism: Grapholita molesta (assembly GCA_022674325.2). NCBI lineage: Eukaryota > Metazoa > Arthropoda > Insecta > Lepidoptera > Tortricidae > Grapholita > Grapholita molesta. Next base: position 3,639,747 of record CP053121.2, on the reverse strand, counting down.
ATGGAAATAAGGTGTCAATTATTGCCAAAGTTGAAAGGCACGTAGTAAAATTAAGATGTGTTTTGTGTAAAGATGTCCTTGGGGACGTTAACTATGGTCCAGAAAGTCCAGAAGTTGCGTAAAGCAGTAATTAAGTTAACAGTCAGTTAAATCTGGCGTGTTTAGGGCCGTTTTGCGAACGAGCCACTGCGGAGGTAGGGTTGTCTATGCTAGGTTGCTTGTATTAAAATATCTTTATTTTTCTATTTGTGCACATTACATGCCCTTATAAACGTCAGAAAAAAATCTACATCAGTTCTAACCCTACACCTCTGACCCGAGAAGAGACCGGCAAAAAACTACGGCGGGACTTATTTTCTCAATACAGTGATACATCAAATCTTAAAGTACATAGTTATGCGTAGTCCCAAGATATACCTAAAAATACTAAAATGTAAAAGTAAAAATGATAATGTATTAACAAATTTAACTTCACAAAAATAGACATACTTGCATATCCTATCATGTCAATTATAAGTTTCGTTTTAAATATTTTCTTCCTCGCATTTATCTCTCAGACAAAGACAAGTGAACGTCAGGCCATATCATAGGAATCCAATTTAGATTAAAGATAAAGTCACTTACGTACATATGGCTAACGAGCGTCATTAACATTCTCAGTTGTGATATTTAAAAAAAAAACTAATTTGTATACAAATTTTACAAACAGCCCGAGTTTTTAACATCACAATATTCTTTGACATGAAGCTCTGGCGAATCGACTAGAAAAGTTCCAATGATTCATAAAAGTAATTCTGAATTAAATGTTAAAAAATTGCAAATTAACATCATTTTCATATAATTTTCCCAGTCGCGCAACCAAAATCAATGTACGCTGAAGTCCTGCTACGACAGACAATCATTTCTGTGACTTCATATGCTAAAATACCTGTTCGTAAAAAAAGAGAACCATGAAGAGGTCCAATCAGAAATAATGGCAACAGGCGAAGATACAACAGCCATTCAACAAAAATCCCTTTTGCACAACCCTAACAAGCAGTAAAAGTGGCATGTAATTTGCCAACGCCCAAAATATTACATCAATTCCGATCGGTAGGGCTGTCAACAACGCTAATGGTATTGGGAACACTAATTAAGTAGTCGCCACGAATTTATGGGTAGTTATGCAGCCATAATCAAAACAAATCGTTTTGCACCTTGCACGCGAGGGATAGCGGGGAAATTGGATTGCTCAGTTTGCTCAAGGCCTACAGCGAGATTCTAAAATTGTCCATCTCTATTGCTCTTGCAAATACGAGAGATAAGGAGGCAAAGATACGTACTAAAGACGTAGTACGCGGTAGGTTTAGATTGCTTGTTTACCGTTGCTTCTTAGAAATACAAGCGTTTCTGTCGATGTCGACGTGTTAAGAATAAGGCGGGGAGAGATATGGAAAAGGTAATTCTAACATTACTATACTCTAAGAAATGTTTGAATTTCTTTATACGATGTAATACTTCGAGTGTATCTTAATCTTATTACAGTGTGGCGAATTTTATTTGCTCGTTCGACATTTAAAATGTAGAGGCTGACAATAATCGCACATAAATATTTTGCCACCATCGCTTCAAACTATATTTTGTATCGAAAGCTTCCATAAGTGAAAATTTTCTAACATATAGGACTGATTTCTCCAAATAGATTCCTTTAAAGACTGCAGTGATTGCAATCCATATAAGTAGCCATGGCTTCCATGAATATATTTACCACCAAAACGGTACCATTTTACAACGCCCCATAAGAAATGGACCGGCCTAATGGTAACATTGAACCGGTAATGGTAACATTAAACCCCGAGCGGTGAAGATCAAGCAATTTAGAAACAAAACGCCGATATTATTGTTTCCAAACATATTTCAAGTATTAATAGGCCGTAGAAAATTCCGTGGGAGTGCGTATTTACATTTAACGATGGTTGTATGGCTATAGGTAATATTTATACCGTTATTGATTCACTTCTCGATGGGAATTTGATCATACTTTGGGTGGTGGTATTCTAGTCAGCCGTCACCAGGCATATTATAAGATTCAAATATTACAAGAATTAACGAAATTCTTCAATCAATGTGTGTTACCAGTGATGAGTTACGGCTCCGAAACGTGGTCTTTCAGTATTAGCCTCATCGCAAAGCTCAAAGTCGAGCTATGGAGAGGGCTATGCTCGGAGTTTCTCTATGCGATCGAATCAGAAATGAACCGACATAGCATAGCCCACCGGGTTAGCAAGCTGAAGTGGCAATGGGCAGGTCACATTGCAAGCAGACAAGATGGCCGATGGGGTTGAAAAGTGCTCGAATTGAGACCACGGACTAGCAAGCGCAGCGTAGGATATCCTCCGACAAGATGGACAGACGACCTCATTAATGTGGATTCTGGAAGACACTGGATGCAGGTCGCTTCCAACTGGTACATGTCGAGGTCCATGAGAGAGGCATATGTTCCGCAGTGGACGTATTATGGGGTGATGATGATGAATTAATTATCGAGATTACCCGCCAATTTTACAATAACGAAATTCCCACCCAGCTTTGTTGTTGAAAATTATAGCATTTATGGAACAAAGTTCTAAACTTTGGTTTATATTTGTTTACACGTGCAGACATTGATACTCAGCGATCTGAAACAGTAGTATATTTCTACTTGGATAATAAAATAATAATGTTGACGGAATATTTAAAACGTTTACCGTCAAGGCTGTACATACATTATAAATGATACTTTGAAATTCTTATACATATTTATGTGTCACATGTCTCCTTAATGTATTTATTGAATTGTTATAAAGAAACAATAGTTAAAAAGATAGATTCCTGTGCGTAGCGAGGAGCTAGGAGCAAATAATTTTGCAGCCATGTGGAACACACAACATTTTACCTTCAGCGAGGAAAATGCAAGAGGCAAGAAAAACAATTAAAAAAAACATATTCATGTCATGTCAAAACATGTCATGCGTTGAAGGAGTATTATATTTTTAAAAAGTTACATGCACCACAGAGAATTACAATCATCGCCTTAAAATTCGTATAACTTTTGCACGCCAGCGGATGAAATAGGCTTTTCCGCGCAGATTTCGCGGTATAAACTAAGGTTTTCCGGGCGAGTGTGGTGAAAAACCGATTTTGCCGTCATGCTGTCAGCATCAGTGTGACAGCGCACTAAAAGTATCTAGCTCTAACACACTACAAGGCTAGCGATATACTGTGGTTTATTTACGGTAAATTTCGCGATAGACCGTTCTATATTTCTAGTTAATATCGCTAATTAACCAAGCACCACCTATGCTTCTATGTTAGAATAAACACGTATATCAATATAGCTTATAGCATTATACAGCGTGTGTAACACGATGAACATGTTCGACATACAGCGTGTAACCTAACACGGTGTCCGACAGGATTATCCCAGCCCGGAGCTATTCTACGTGAAGCTGTTCAGTAAATGCGGAATTTTCTAAAGGGCGTATGTTACTAGTTTGGTTTCCTGTGCAAGCAGTGAGACCTTTTAATAACAGATAGAAAATCTGCATTATATTCACAAGAGGGCAAAGTAATTTTATACAAATTTTGAATTTTTTAGGGTAGGATGTAATTTTAAATGATGATTTCGAATTTCGATTCGAATGATAATAGTAGTTTATGTATCTGTGCATAATGAATTCGTTTCGAATTTTAACTTTACATCTCCATTAATTTCTGATGGTTGGTAATGCTGGTGCTACGGTTTCTGGACGCATTTTAGAGCACTAATGATATGTTTCTTTTATATAAATAACTGACCAGCGTTTGACCTCAGTCGCACCTGATGGAAAGTGACGACGAGGTCGAGGGTGTAGCACGCTGGTTCAGTAACAGCCTATTCACTCTTGCCTTGAAAAGACCCAAATTATATCTTACAAGGAATACAGACGAAGGGAGCGAATTCCATTCCTTAGCAGTCCGCATTAGGAAGGTAGAAGCGAATCGCTTCGTGCGAATGAATGGAATATTTACAACGTAAGGATGAAACCGCTCCCCTCGTCTGGACGTCCGGTGGAGGAACGGAGATGGAGGAATTAAATCGTGCAGTTCCTGTGCACACTCTCCAAAATGTATCCTGTAAAACACAGTTCGTTTGCCACCTTTTGTCATAAAAAAAAAACACACACACACAAACTAGCAACCCTGCGACGTAGATAAATGAATACTACTAATAATTTATAGTAAATTTTAATGTTTTAGAGGTAGTTTTGATTGGATAAAAAAATGGCGTACGTGAAACCTTTTACCCTTTTTTGGACCCGGGTATGTCCTTAAACTACGTCCAACAATGAGAGGTAGGGCACAGCGAAGTACCATCACGCTATTCACGCTTGAATCTGGAGAAGCCCAACTGGGGAAGTACCTCCTCCTTACAGAAGACCACAGCCATAATAGCACTGCTACCTTTCAGGTATGTAGTGTTGTGATCCTGATGGTGAATAAGGTTCCCAGAGCTCCAACCAACTTATAGGTCGGCAACGCGCTTGTGACTCCCTTGGTGTTGCGAGTGCCCATGGGCGACGGTAATTGATTACCATCAGGCAATCCGTCTGCTCGTTTGCCACCTTTGTCATAAAAAAAAAACCTCATGTGCGGTTGAAGAACTCCTAGACTCCGCCTTTGTGGGCTAGTTATTATGGGATCATTTTTATTTGCTTCATTCGTCATCTATCATATTTGCGGGATCATCTAGTTACGAAAGTAGACCTACTAATAGTTATAAATTTCATGTAAATTTTACCGGTTTCTTGCACCAACCTCTATTTTCATAGCAGCTCATGTTCTGCACTCTTAGACTAAATATATACAGATACAAAGTCAGGCGAAAAAAACGGCTACATTCAAACTTTAGTAATTTCGAAAAAGGATGGAGTTGGTGACTTAGTCTTTCACCGACCGGCGTCAAATAACAATGTCGTCGTGCTCGGTTAAGACATATAAAAATAGCACAAAAAACACAAGAAGGACAGTGGGATAAGTTTTTTTACGTAAGTAATTCAAATGTATTGACAAATTATGTATTAACTCGATGCAATTTCGTGTTTTAGAATGAATTTAATTAATTGCAAAAATAAAGGATTTTCATGGAACAAAAAGGTACGGAGTCGCTAATATTTTATTTACATCTACTTACATGCGTTTTCTTATACATGTACCTATTGATGAAAAAGGAGATAGGGAGTGTACAGTAGCCATCAGATATATCGCAACAAACGAGATGTTCAAAAATATCTGAACATACACTCTAACGCCTTGACAATTGAGAACGTTTTCTGATATCTTTGAGTAACTCGTACGTTGCGATATATCTGACTGTACATTTTTAAATTACATCTAGCAAATTTGAAATGGCAGATTTAATCACTTCGTCTCGTATGTACTTTAATAACGTTATATTTTAATTCAAGATTCCCACGGGATCCCAAGCGACGATCGGAATGGGCCGCTATCATAGCACGAGATAGGGGTGATGATTTTTTCAGACCTAACGACTGGCGCCCCGTGGGTTCGGCCCATATCCCAGCGTCAGACATATATTTGACCAAAAAAGGCTTTTGGGTACGAAACCCTAAAAAAGACTATATTTACAACGAAAATCTAGGTATACTGCCAATTTGGCAAACAAGTGAATTTGTTTATTATAGATGTCTTAAGTCAAATATTGTAATATAAAATGTAAAAAGTGTAAATATTAGAGATTTTTTATATTTTGTTATTACAGATTTTTTATTACTCTACGTGCCTAATATTATTTATGCGACTCCATGCATCCGATATTCTGATGACTTGGAGTTTGGCATTTATTATTTTTCTAATGACGACGTTTCAGTAGTTGCCAGTATCGCGGTGATCGGACGAAAACGGTTTATATGTTACTTATTTGAAAACTAGAATGTCATTTGAGGCCATTTTTTCCGACTCCTTTGTTCGGGACTGTGCGTCTATAGGTATATGTTTAGTCTAAGTCTGCACTGCATTAAGGCGAAGTGACTGCAGAGTGTAGTTTAGTGTCTGTAATATCCACTTCATTTCTCGAAAATGTGAGAACTAAGCTTGTTCTTGTTTTTTCAAGATATTGAAACATTTTATTACTATGAGAAGTTATTTGATGTGAATGATTCGTCTCCTCTGAATGCTGACCTGTTATTGACTTAAAAACCAATGGCTTTATTAAAAAACTAGACGAGAACCTGTCTTCTCTCGGCCATAATAAACCTACACGGCCAAAATTCAGGACAAACTATCCGAACGCAGCCCGCACACGTACCAGTACGTCGAGTTAGTACGTACTAGTAACAAGATTAGTACAGTCTGCAGCAAAAATTGCTAAGCGAACCAGGTGTCCAGAATCAACTTGACACGCTCTAAGGCTTGGGCACATAGACGCGTTTTGAGAGCGTGGCGGTAGCGCAGTGTGACACCGGTGTGGCTAATGTAACGAAATAAGGCACATATTCGGACGGCAACGTCGCGCCCCGCTCACGCCACGCCCACAAAACGCGCCTATGTGCCCAAGCCTTTATTCTCTTAACTATAAAGTCGTGTTAACGTATTTTAGAAAATCCCGTTTTTCTGCTGCCAACTGCAAATTTCTTAGTCAACTGTCAGAGCCTTAAGCATGTTTATCCCTGGTAATATCCATTATAGCCTAGCACTAGGCGGGTTCTAGGAGCACTCGACACTAGAGCTGCGAAGTAATTAATATTGTTCTCGGTATAGGCATACAAGTTCAACTGGGTAACAATGTATAATGAACTTTAGGGGCTGCTAAATAAAGCTCGTTTCTGTGCAGAATTAGAACGTTAATGCTGGTACTTAATAGCGTAAATTATCAAATGATTGTCATAATGAATTATCATTTATAATTTCATTAAACATGTTTTAAGGGGCAAAACTTTATGATGGTTTTAAGGTAGGTCATGGATCGTTCTGTTTTTTTTTTATAAGGGGAATCATGAAACTATGAAATAGAAACTAAATAATAAAGTATAACATAATATTAAATTATAAATATATTTAATACTAGAATATTTCCTAAAGTAGGTCAGATCCTCATAGTAATATAATAACTAAATGATAATTGATAATTTACATTAAAATTTCCGTAGATCTAAAGAGGTTGAAACGTCGGGTTTGAAATTATGTCTGGTAGTCAAGGTAAAAAAATATCGATACGGAAAAAGTTCCAAAATATTAATACATGTCCTTTAATATTGCGACAAGTCGGTGCATGTATACAAATTTTGTAACTTGGTTCGTAGCGATATCTCTAAAAATATTGATGTGTATCAATCAACATCAACATTCTTTTCGACTTAAGGCTTGGGCATGGGCACATAGGTGCATTTTGTGAGCGTGGCGCGACGTTGCCGTCCAAATGTGTGCCTTATTTCATTACATTAGCTACGCCGGTGTCACGCTGCGTTACCGCCACGCTCACAAAACGCGCCTATGTACCCAAGCCTTTAATTCTCGAACGCTGGCGCTTGGGAGCAAATTTTTAGCTTTCGAAAAAATCGACTCATATTTATACGTACCTATTATATTAGCTTCTACAACACGACACAGTTTTAGGTTTTAATATGAGCCAAATGTCCCATACGCTAACGCGCCATAAGGCTAACGCAACATTCATCCCCCAATATTTGTACCGTAATCATGCCATTGCGAATCTAATACTAACCACAACACATTACGTTCCCATTAAACCCGATACCTCAATAAAGTCCCCACCCCGCATCGCCGACGCGCCCATTTTTGACAACCGTTAAAAGCGCATTTCACTTAAAGCGACGGTAAACTAATTTTTGGGTAAATTAAAGGTTTTAATTACCGGAATTTAATGGCGTTGCGGTTTCATTCCGTTTTTTGTCCACGCGGATTTCAAATGGTTGAGTATTCGTTACTCCGCCAAGAGGACGAGTTAATTATGTCGTGAGTTGAGACGGAGTAATGAAAAGAAAATGAATAGTTGCGTTTAAAAATCAGGTTTAGTAATTCGTTCAGTAGTTGTATTCACGCGCGAATACCTACTTATAAAAAGCAAATAAAACTTGCAGTGCAAGTAAGCTACAGAATTTAAGAAATTAAGCATCAGCCGTAAATCGCCCACTGCTGGACATAGGCCTCCCCAAGTATAACTAGTATCAAGCTTGGCAGGCGGGTTGACGACCGCACTAAGCATGCATATATCACCTGTTAATTTATGACTAAGCCTACATATTCACCAGCAAAGTAGTAGACAACACCATAACGAATGGACCGGATAAATGTCATAACGAGTATATAAAGACCCTCGAAAACACCGTTTTTCCGCACGATAATGGCCGTCCTCGCATATCCAGCACGTAAAGTCGCAAATTGACGCTTAAAAGTGATATTAATTTTCGCAGACCATACACGTTCCGTCGACTACACGAATCCGGGTTCACAGACTAGTAAACGTAGACCTATAGAACTGCGGCCTACCGCCAAAAACGATATTTGTAAATTTCCGACTTTTGTCACTTTCACTCTCATGAGGCCTTAATTGGAGTAAGAGATAAACGCTCGAAATATACGAACGTCGATGTTCGCGGTACCGGGCCTGTAGTTAGGTCACGCTGGCGGAGAATCCGTGCAACCAGTTTCTGACAGCTTGTCTAGTTCAAACCTGAGAGAATATTGAAGTAAGAGCAAGACAAACCAGCTCTGGCTTTTTACACGCTGCCGTGGATGTTTAACTACACACATTAGCGTTTCTCTCCTGCGTTTTTACGGCGTTTCCTATAAATTTGCACGCTACGTAGGCATCGACACATCACGCGGCAGATTTCTGCGGCGCTACCGCGGTATGCGATAATCGTATATTTCATGGATCTGTCTCTTTTACTCCAATTACGGCGTCATGAGAGTGACAGAGATAATCGTCCGAAATTTACGAATATCATTTTTACCTGGTCTCTGTGTCGGGAAATTGAGAAGTGTTCGTATAGTGCTTAGTGCCTTAATCATTTAAAATGATTAACGTAATCGACCTTAATTCCTCGGCAGTGTTGTATTGAAACATAATTCGACAGATTTATTCGAATTGTAGGTATATCTATCTCCACTCCACTGGCCGTCTGGGAGCGGTTTCATTCTTACGTTGTGAATCATTCATTCACATGAAGCGATTCGCTTCTACCTTGCTAATGCGGACTGCAAAGGCATGGATTTTGCTCCCTTCGTCTGTATTCCTGGAAAGATATAATTTGCAAGGCAAGAGTGAGTACTGTTACTGAACCAGCATGCTACACCCTAAACCTCATCGACACTTACCATCAGGTGCGACTGAGTTCAAACGCGGGTCAGTCTTAAATATCGACAGAATCTATCTATACAGATAATTGAAAAGCGGTCTTACATTGTCAACTTGATAAGCCATGGGAACATTACCACAGTTCTGACATTCCATCTGTCCTGCCTTATCACTGAAAACCAGCATATTCTTGAACCAGCATGTTCATATTTTACAATACAACATTTATACTGGTTTCGAGGTATACGTACAGCGGAATATGAGACAGCTATATTTAATTTGGCTAATTGACAGCGAGCATTACCGCAAGCTTTCGTCATAGTTAAGTAATGGATGTTTTTGCGACGCGGATTTTTTTTTGAGGCTTTTAGTGGTCTGTGTTTCGCGCTTTTTTATTGCAATAGCTTTTACGTTCTAAAGATAAATAACAGACTAAAGGAAAAAAACTGTTATCTTTTTAGTGATGTTAAAGATTATTAGTTTGATTAGTTAAGTGTAGAAGTTATTAAAAGTTATATATTTAAAATAATGCAGGCCAACGATTTGACAACATGAAAATGAGGACTCTTTAAATACCTTTACTTCCTTTAGGAGGTTTCTGCATATAGAGTAACTAATGCATTTTTAAAGACTTCTAATATTATTAGGGACTGCAGTCTTATTTATTATTTATGCGTTTAATGTTCTTAAATTGTAAAAGATCAATACTAAACATAAGTTTTATTGTTTACTAACTCAAATTATAATAAAATGATTTTTATCAGTCGTGTACATAAACAAAGGCGACAAGTTTTTATTCACCCCTATTTAAACCTCATTTAACCCCAACCTTAATTAACCCCCGATGCTAACTGCGCCTCCAATTTTTCCTTACATTTGCCACAAACAAACTAGGCCGTAAATCCATTGATTAACCCCTTCATAGCCTCTGTAAAAGGGTAAACCATAAAAGGGTTAATGACGGCCAGCCGTTAATGACAAACGCAATTGTTTTACAAAAATATCTCAGTCGGTGTCATTGCTATCTTTTCATTTATCTTCGCTGACATTTAACGTCATTGGATAGGTAGGAAAAGTTATAAAGATTTTTTTTCTGATAGACAAGGTGATTAGCCAGAGATAATTAAAATTTTCTGAGTTTATTTTTGAATGGACCGAATATTAGAACTAGATTCATTACTGCTTTTGTATGGGCAATTACATGACCCATATGGAACGGTGCGTTAATATTCTAATATTTTTTTTGTATCCGTATGGGCATATCTTTAAAAGATACACGACGTATGTATGAATCTGCCCAGCATTGGGTATGGGTTGTATTCGTACATTAGTCAAACTCAAACTCAAACGTTTATTCAGTAAGTAGGCCACAAGGGCACTTTTACACGTCGAGTATACAAAAGAAGAAAAAATAAAAGCTACACCGGTTAAAAACTCGGTAGCTAAACCACAAACAAACTTGCACCTACATATAAATATAACAGCACTACGAAAGTTTACTTTCATTAAAAAGGATACAGAAACGTACAAAACTAATAAAAACAAACGGTAGTCCGTGTTTCTCAGTTTCCCTTAAGAAACACAAATCGACGTTTCGTGACCGCCCGTTTCCGTATAAAATTAAGATTTATAACACGGCGGTAATTAAAATGGCGATGGCAACGTAATACGCCTTAGCTAACACGGTATTGGATGGCCAACATGATAAATGACCAATGAGCTTGTTCGCTGTAACAACATGGCGGAATAACGAACTTCGACGGCTTTTGTTTTCTTGGTTTACAGGGAAATCTAAGATGTCTTTTAGGTTGAAAAAATTATTAAATGCTTGTTTTTGCACAAATCTAAATCAATTAATGATTCGTTCGTTTTAGCAGTAACTTGGTATAACGGCTACGACTCTCAAGTCCGATTCGTTTTTCGAAATTCAAATTGGAATTTTCTAAGTAGCCGATTTGTCGTTCTGAATTTAAATTTTATTACCCGCACATCCAACATAACAAATCTGAAATGAACGTTAAGGAATTCAGCGACAGTGCATACGGCCAAACCTTTGATCAAACATACGGTACAAAGACCTGTCATTACGAACATTGGCCAAACACTGCATTTGCATACAACGTCTTGCAGCAAATGAGGCCAGTGTGTGCCTTTTCCTTTGACAAAGAAATGGAAGCATAATTATGTACCTAGTGCAGAAAGCTGCAATGGAAACCATGTTGTATTTGTACAGTGTTCGTGTGCGTTTCATTTAACGTCACTCATTGTAATGTTTTTTTTATTTCTATTTCGTGACGTTTATTTAGTCACTCACGCGACTATTCTCTTAACCTGTATTTAAAAAAAATGGGCTAATATTTACAATTTGTGCCTGCTGTCTCGGTAATATATTAGTTATGTTATTGCTCCGAAAAGTTACATTTTCCAATTAAACATGTAATAGAAATTGTTCCATCGAACAAACAACTCGCTCAGTTTAATATGAAACTACACCATGTTTCTTCCCAACTTACAACAGCCAATTGTTACCGGAAACGGCCAATACACTAACATTCCAGCGACCATGTCCGGACGTGGAACAATGCTGGCTTAATGCCTAAGGCATTTAATAAGCAGATTGGCATGCGAGCTGCGTTTTTTTACTGTGACGGTTGCGCAGATTTTTTTTAAAAGCTGTTTAAGCTCTATGCTGGCTGACGCGGTTTGCGCGGAGCCGAGATGCCTGTAGAAAAAAAAATAACAGCGCGAAACTAACACGCGCGCGTTTGACAGTATTAACCTACAATTTTTACTCGCCGCTTGAAATATCAGATCAGTGAAGGCCTTTATCTTTAATTGAAAAAGCTTTATGGCCAGTCTTCTATTGGACTCATTTTCAAATAAAGCGCATATCGAAACTTCAGTAACTATGTGCACGTGTGTTTACAAAGCAGTTTGTAGTATACAATTTTTACTACTGACATAAACTCCAGCATGACTAAGTTTTTATTGTCAATTTTACCTGATGGTAAGTGTCGACGAGGTCGAGGGTGTAGCACGCTGGTTCAGTAAACATAACACCACCACCACCTAACAGCATATTCACTCTTGCCTTGCAAATACTGAAAAATTAAATACAGACCAAGGGAGCGAATTCCATTTCTTTCAATTGACAGTTCTCAGATTTATGAGCTGTAAATGGCTCACGCCGGCACCGGGCGTTTACAGGGCGTTTTTCCAACGCAAAAACTAAACGTTTGATATCCGCCGAGGATTAAAAGGAGCCTAGAAACTAGATCAACGGATGCCCTAAATAAGAATTTTCGATGGTATTGTTTACCAAGAACGTAATAAAACGTGTAAGAGCATGCAGGCGCATCGAATGATAATCCCGAAGCGGGATCTTCTGACACGTCCGGATATGTGTTAATCTAAAAGACGTAAGTGCCTTAGGAAGTTAAGTATATACGACCTTTTGTTGAACTATGTATTATAGCCATTTGTACTGGATCCGTTGACGATTATTTTGTGGTAATGGTTAAGTAACACATACCTTATTACGATAATGTTAATAGCAGCACCGTAATTATCGCCTTTGTTTAAAAACTGCATTGTTCCAAAACGTACCTGGAAACAAGAAAAGATAACATTAAAAAACTATCAATTAGAAACAATGTTAAATCTAATACTACAGAAATATAATTATACGGTACTTAATCACGTTAAAATTCAAGACATTGAAAGCAAAGACGTTTCTACGATGATTCAGAAGTGCGGTGGCCTCCGCGGTCGCGGCTAGACTGAAGAGGCGGGCAACGTTTTCTTGCTGTGCGTTTTTGCAACTACCCACAGCAAAACTCTCACAAAGAAGGCTCGCTCACCTGTTCTTTACAGTATTACATTTTAACGCGATTACGTTCTGAGGCTCTAGTGTAAGTTACTTTTGACGTAAAAAAACGTTTACGAACGCGTAAGTGATAATGTTATTTATATGGGAAACGCAAACGCGTTCGTGACGTAAAGTTACGTTAAAAACTTACACTCAGGGCTCTGTTTTACTTAATGACAGCATAATGCACAACAGTAAGTACCAACATCAACAATAGTCATAATACCTAATACTCTAGAGATGCACAAGAATACAACTTTAAACGCGTGTTGGTCGTAAAGCGGTCAATTGAACACAATTGTGATATTCAAAGCGCTATTCTAACAGCAGATACTCTATTTATTAAAACGAATAGGGAAATAAACTTTAACATATTGGATTCTACTGTTGTTTATTCTGCACTGCAACTCGGGATTTCTAGCGACGATAGAACCAATTGTACACTGCGCCTTTTATGTTTAGATCATGATAAATAAATAAATAAATATTAGCGGACATTACACAAATGACTGAGCCCCACGGCAAGCTAAAGAAGGCTTGTGTTGTGGGTACTCAGCCAACGATAAATATAATATAAGAATACTTACATACATATATAAACACCCATGACTAAGGAATGAGGTTCTTTTACATGATTTTTTACGATTAAGAAAGGAAAGGTCTTTCTTTCAAACTTTCCTTGAAAAGCAAGTTTACTTCCAAATATTACTATATATTATTCCGATTCATCATTTCAGCTGTAAGACGTCCACTGCTGGGTATAGGCCTCCCCCAAATATGACTCGAATCATGCTGGTGTCATAGCCACGCTTGGTATCATTTCGATTATTCTAGATTAACTTTAGAATATAAATAAATAAGCCACCAACCATAGATAACCATAGATAAACCTATAAAACTATCCAACATCTTTACGGACTTCGTTGTTTTATTGCTTAGATAAATTAAAATGCTGCCCAAAACTTCCGACAAACCTACTACCCTTTAAGTCCACTGGGATTAAAGTGGACATAACTTGTGTTGTAAAAGTAAATCTATTACGTTTTTATACACCAACGCATAAAAAATATAGGTATTACGAGAAGCTTGCCGTATGTCCATAAAATACTTAACATTCGCCATAGACGCCGGTCGCGTATAGATTCTATGGCCGCCTTAAGGCTGTATGTGACATAAAAAAAGATAAGCCGCCTCGCTTTTTAACCACGTGCGTAAAATTCAGTTCCATTGTTATACGATTCGTTTGTATGACGTATCGAGAATAGTTATTTATTATACAAAGGGGCAAAGTTAGTGTTTAACTTTTCGTGCTAATATGGGTCAAAGCACGAGAGGTGAACACACTTATTTTTACAATATATACATAATTTTTCACCTCACTGCCACGAGGCAAAAAATTATTGGCATCCAGCCAGCTCACGTCAATAAAACACTCGATTAGTAATAAACAATTTGTATGAAATTACTTTGCACTTTTGTGCATAAAATTCAACTTTGCTATCTGGTTTTAAAGAGCAAAACAGTTCTTTCCGAGCTAGTCAGGTGAAAACATAATTACCGACGTATTTTAATGGTTATATCTATATTAGTTACTATTTTAGAAATCGTGCAGAAATCGCGATGCGTCTGGTTGAGGTAAATTGCCGGGTATCGAACGTCGAAGTTCGTATATTTCGGGCATCCTTCTCTTTTACTTCAATTGAGGCGTCATGAGAGTGACAATGACAATCGTCCGGAATTTACGAATATCGTTCGCGGTAGCGCCGCTTCTTCGCACAACGTATTAACATTGCGATACAACGAGGATATAGCAGCCTTCGCACAATGCCTCAATGGATTTTTTTAATGTAATCTAGAGTAGTTACTGGTAAGTTGTTATTGTATTTATAATACCTACCTTAGCTTCTATTTAATTTGATATTAAACTTATGTTTACACCTACTATATCCACGTTTGTGTATACCGTATGCAACAATATAGAATAGTGAATAATCCTTTCCTATCTGTATGTATGTAGTACAGTTTAATTATGCCGAGCAAACAATTAAGCAGTTCAAAGTAGCCGGTTAATAACTTTTTATCCTTATTTTTAACTAACATGCTACTGGCATCCTGAGAAAATATAAAGAGGCAAAGGAAATTTAAAATACCAACACCGTTAAACTCATCTGGTAAGAAGGAAAGTAAACATCATCCCTTATTTGACATACATCGAAAACATCGGAAAAAATAATAAGCCTGGGATTGTAAACACATCGACACGCCTTGCCCGGGATCGGATCGTTTTGCCCAAGCTGACAAAATATTTTATAATCAATAACAAAATAAACATACTTACATAGAATATATTAGATGTTCATGCCTCGTGGACATTAGGGCATGTACACAAAACAGCGATGCGATGCGATGCGATGCGAATTCGCCATATGAGGCCATAGGAGGTTTTTGCGATGCGACGTCGCATTGCAGTTTTGAGTACAGGCTCTTAAAGCGCTGGTGATTCTAGTGCTGGTAAAGGGCTAGTGATTCTTACCACTTGCAATCCGATCGCAGGTTCAACTTCAAACCTCAGGCTCCAATGCTCCGTGGCAAAAAGAATGAATGTGGGCATAGTTTTACGTGTAGAAAACCTAGGTTTATCGGTGATACTAATTCGTTGATTTTGCATTATGTTACACAGATTTCGCTATAAGGAAATGCATGCCGCAATGTATCGCTTGCAATTTTCCATTATGAGCTCAGCGTAGATAATAATGCAGTGTCACCAAATTACCAAGTATCAGGCCAAATATCACAGGGCGCAGCATGGGAACACCCCCAACGACGAAATGTTAAAGATCGCGGGATTCCATCGGATTCGTGTGACGCAAAACTGGTCACTGTGGCTCGTTTTGGGGGAGGCCTATGTCCAGCGGTGGACGTCGTAAGCCAAGTTTTGCCTGGTGAATATTCTAGTGAACTAGGATTTAGCGTATGTACTTACCTAAAGGTTGGCAACATTACAATAACGCGACGTCAAAATGGCGACTAATATTGTAAACAAAATATTACATTCCAATATTCGGCATTGGAAACAGAGCAACCATCGTAAAGTTACAAGCAGTATACATAATCAATAATCGTAACTTATGCGACGAACCGACTTTTTTACTGACACTTATGGGAGGCACACACGACGGGGTAATATGGGTAATATTGGGTCTACTGGCACCGAGGAGTTATAGAAGTCTGGCTAACCAATTATTACTCGATTGTTACTCTTAAAGTTGAAAAAATAAACTATACTCATCCCTTTTTTTGGGGTCGTAGTGTAAGCGAAAGAAAGAGACGGTATGATTCAATCGTCTATGCTTTAAGTGAGTAAACCAATTTTTTTCACTGGCCAAACTCTACCAGCACATCTGTTTTAAAGAGACCATAGACTATAGTCTATGGTCATTTGACTGACTTGAAGTAGCCCTTGGCATTGTTATTTATGGCGCTTACGCTATTGTTAATGACGCTTCAATACTAATGTGACACTTTGCAATGTAAGCGCCAAGCGCCATAAGGTATCTTTACACTACCACGTTGATTTTATTTTATTTAGTTTTACTTAATTACATATTTGGCAGAATCGTTTGGCCTCAGGAGATTCAAGCTTATTAAAGTTAGAAAAATAAGGCGTCTGGTTGATGTAACTGGGGACCGAAGAGCTGGCGGCATTCTCGCACAACGTATAAGCATTGCAATACAACGAGGAAATGCCACCAGCATCCTTGTCTCAATGGCATTTTTAACATTTAATGTAGTAAAATGTTAAGTACTCGTAAATTATTGTAAATTGTTTGGATGTCATATATGAGAGTGACAGAGACAATCGTTCGGAATTTACTAATATCGAGATTGTACAATTCACAATATAATTATCCCACTTTTTCCTAATAAACTCGGCAAACTTACACTTGAGTTTAGTTGCGCATTCAATATCGACCGTCCCGTTTTTATTCACAACGTATCACCATAAGAAAGAGGGAGTAGAAATATGAAACTCATACATACTTATTGCTTTATTCTCCGTAAGAAATCGTATAATTGTTAAGGCTTAGCGAGATGTTGTCTTTAGTGAACCATGGATGGCCATTTATTAAAAATTATTTGAGGTTTATATTAACAAATTTCGAACTATTGCCTCTGTCACTCTAAGTACGTCTTAATTGGAGTAAAAGAAAAAGATGCTAGGAATTTAATTTTTGTTATTTTCGCGGTAGCCTTCATTTCAAGGAATGAATAGCCTCTGAACTGTCCAAACCTAGTCAGACTATTTTTTTATACAACGACGGTAGCAAAGAAACATCCGGCCCGTCTGATGGTAAGTGGACTAAGCGGTCACCAAATTTGTTTATTTATTTATTTTTTTTGCATAAAAAGTACAAATGGCGGGCTAAAGAAGTGCAAAGAGTAAAGTTACAGCTGTAATGCAAAACTATTTTCTAAACCTTCGATATTTAAATCGAAAGAAAAATAGAAAAATTTTGGCTCGCAGCGGGACTCGAACCCACAACGAAAAAAAAAAACAAAACAACATTTTTTTTTTCTATACGTCATTAAGTTTATTAAATGAGTGACATTTTCATATCTATTAATATGGAACTTTATTGTTTAACACATGTAATTTTTCACTTTGACATTTGACATCAAATAGTAAATAAGGAAATCTCACTATTTTAATACGATCATTCTGTGACAGTTCGGGTGTCATCGTACTCCGATAAAGATCCGAGTATTTCCGAAGGAAAATAATTTCTCACTATATCTGTACACTTGGTTTTCCATATAAAAGTTTTTGTACAAGCTATACGAATAACAGCATCGGAAGCAGATCTCATAAGCACAATACATTATTTATCATTTGTTTGGACGATAACACAATATTTGCTGAAAAAGGTCGTAACTCACACGTTTTATACGTTGGATTACGTCTCTTTTTAACACTGTGCCGAAATAAAAGACCGGAATAGTTGTTTATTCAATTTGTCTTACGAGTTATAGCAAATCAGAACGCTGGGCATATCAGATATACATAACATTTGTGATAATTGTCTAATGCAACATTGTTTTTAGTTAATATGTGTACAAAAAAAGTCTAAAATCTATTATTTACTTAGACGCAATATTTAACGGTAAAATTACCAGCATTATACACACTAGTTAATTAGTTACCTCCACGACTAATACAACTATTATACAGATTAATGATATGATTTTATGTTTCTTTGTTTGTATTGGATAAGCTCCGAAACTACATAACCAATTTAAAAAAATCTTCCACCATTATTATCCTTGTTGAACATAGGCTATAGTCTTTGTGAAAAAATATATCTAACCGTGCGAAGCAGGGGCGACTCGCGTCGCATATAGAAAGAATATGGAATTTGTATACATTAGAGTCTCACTAAGGCGGAATAGAAAAACCTTTTTCAAATACTCATAAATAACTATCAGTGGAACACTCGTATTAAATCCTAGATATCTTAGTTCAACTGATACCCTTTTATTTAAATCTCAAACAAAGCGGAAGCGATAAGAAAGGAAATTCAATTCAGATCGGCACTTAATAAATCAGATTCTTAGGTCCTCCATTGAGTTCACGTCAGTAATATACTGCTTAAGCATAATTCAATAACTTTTGCCATTTTCTTTCCGACTGAGAAGTTCTAACATCCAGACTGTAAAGGCAAACTAGAGTAAGTTGATCTTTCTCGTAGTTAAACTTAGCAAGAAAGAATAACTACTATCTTTACATATGATAATAATGACAAGTTGATCATAGACTATTCATCTTTTTCTAACTATAAAAAATAGAAAGAAACAGAGGCTCTAGTGTAAGTTTCTTTTGACGTAAAAAACGTTTACGAACGCGTAAGTGATAATGTTATTTATATGGGAAACGCAAACGCGTTCGGAATGTAAAGTTACATTAAAAACTTACACTCAGAGCTCAGGTGTATCAGAAGTACACCCCGTTATCTTATGCTCAGTTTGGGGGCAAGTGATTGGACAGTCACGATAATCTAAGTCGATAAAAGATGACGTTCAATAACATATCAAAAGATCTTGGGTCCGATTTTTGAAATACCAAGTTACCAAGTGATTTCCACAGAGAATTAAAGAGAATCTCTATGAAGATTACTATAGGTATAGGCTATCCGATTTTTGATAGGTGACTATATCAAAAATCGGACCCCAAATTGATGGTATTCGATATTTATAATTGTCGCCCTCCGATCTGATTAAAGAGAGGAATGTGTTGTCTCTGTAGCGTTCACTAAAGTAGAATTTTAGTTTGACACATAACTTTTATATAGATAAATATGAATCGTCTAATTATGTGAAGCAACATCACTATTTTAGATTGCCCCCAAAATGAGCTTTAGATAACGGGGTGTAATCAGAAGCGATAGACATTTTGTCAGCGCTTAGTGTGTTCAAAATATAAACTCAGGTGTAACTTATAATTGCACTAGGCGACATGTTTCGGGTAAGCTTTGGTACCCATTCTCGCCTAGGTAGTGCGATATAGAGGTAATTACACATGAGTTTATCCGTTTGTAATTAAGTAGTAGTAACATGCCTCACAACAGTTTTAATTATATTGACACAAAATATGTCTGAAGCAAAACGATGGCGTGTCAACAACAGCAAATCACCCCCAAAAATGAAATGAAGATAATCTGCAACCTTTTCTCGAGCCCCTAGAGAAAAACATCTAAAATGAAAAGAAAACAGTCAGGTGAAATTGGATGGAAATTACGGGCAGCGATTGCGGATTTCGTGGTCTCCGCAGAAATCTGGCGAAAATTCCCCTTGACCCTGAGCCGGTGTTCTTTGAAAAACCAGTATTGTTTGAGCTCTATATTGCGGAAAGTAAGCGCAGTTGTACAGCGTGTTTATATTGGTTATTAGCGACAAGGCATCGTAATGAGACTGAAGTGGGCGGGCGGGCTAAATTAGCAATTTGCCTTTTAAGGAGCTCCCACGGTCACTACTTAAATCGAAAATGGGTTGGATTTCTTGGTGCGCGCCAGTTGTGTACATTGCCAACTGTTTTTTTTTTTAGTTGGAAGTCTGAGGCGAAATTTGTAAAGCAAAGTTCATTTTTAACCGAGAATCTCGGGAAATCTTTAGCTTGTCTGAATATCTGAGGTTTTAAAATAATCATATCATGTACCATTTTCTTGCGATTTGAAGCTTTTGCTTTTGTTTATGATTCAGCCAATAAGTAAAGGCCAGAAAGACCGATTAAAACAAAACAGTATTTATATTTCTTGTGGACAGTAGTTAAGTTTACTTGAATAGTTAAGTGTTTATTATATGAGATGAGTGCAAGTTTACTTAAATAGTTAGGGCTAATATTAAATACAACTAAATATTAAGATGGAGTGGTGCTATTCTAGTCAGCCGGCATCACACGGCATAAGACGGCGGGTGTCGTAAGAGGCGACAAAGGGAAAAATCCTACGGACGGGCAGCAGCGTCCGTCGAAACCCAATCTACAGCTACTGCGGTCGCCAACCCGCCTGCAGAGCGTGGCGACTATGACACCTACCCCCAAGATGATACAAGTCATATCTGTGGGAGGCCTATGTCCAGCAGTGGACTGCATACGGCTGAAATGTGAAATATTAGAAGTAGAAATCAAACAACGAGGTCCACATTCAATGAACCTAAATCTCAAAACATTGAATTGTAGTCATTGTTCAAAAATCAAACAAAAATTATCATAAAACCGTTAAAAGGCAGAAAGCAATTATAGTTCAAAAATCGAACAGCAATAACTGGCTGGTTCGAATTTCGAACGCCCGTCATCTGAAACTTTGTGACCGAATGAGGGCAACGCTCCAGTTTCTGACCAAAACCGGTTCTGGTGGTAATGTTGGCACTCCTACAACGTTGCGTTTTGATTACTCATGTTTGTTCTCGATTCAAATGTTTGTGTTTAGCGAATTTAATTCATTTAGCTACAATGTTTATGTTTTATATGTTTACTTTAGATTTATATTAAATTCATTGCTCTATAGAACGATATTCCAAGAAAAAGCAAACGATACTTCTTCGGAATGACTTTCAAAACGCAAGATTTAGAAAATACTTTATGGCCGCATTCGGATAAAATTTGACACTCAATTGTTTCTACTCAAGGAGACATATATGCCTTTATCTTCTTTGTCTTGCATAAAAGAATCCAATGTTGGTTATGCAGAAGACTTTGTTTCTAGAACGTGAATACTGTAAAACCTTGACTAGATTTAATTTATTTAACAAGGCAATTTACTTTCAAACACATTTTACTTAGCTCTTGTAAGGTACAGTAACATAGGTATTATTAAGGAGCATTACAAAAAGTGTCCTTTAAAAGTGCCGGTTTGACTTTTTTGTATCTAACTTGTCACGGCGTTGAAACGGAAACCGATACTTGTAATTCCGTCGTAAAATTATTAGCATTACTAATACTTGTCAACTTCAAATTGTACGTTAAATTAAACACTAACAAGCAACTGACTTTCAATCTTAATACACAGGATATAAGATTTAAAATGTGATAGCAGGGATTTATGACTTATTGCGCTTTAGAAGGGAGCGAGTGTCCAAGGCAGATATTCCTAGCGCTTCAAGAGCGAGTTTTCCTTAAAACCAACCAGATTAGTGCAAAATATATATTAGACAAAGCAATGCGTCAAGAGATCTCCTTTATACTGGACTGGTCTCATTTATATTTAGACGATTCGCTTGGTAAGTTTGTGAATGGTTATACAGTCTCACGCAAAGTGCGCATCGCACGCAATGCGACGGACAGTAAAAGCACGAAATAAAAAATCTGAACGAAAACTGGGTTTATTTTAAACCTAAATTACTGGTATTAAGAATCCAATTAGAAAGACTTTTTTATTTTTATACGCGATAGTTATGTTGCAGGGACAACTAATTCAGATAAGATTGAATTCTGATCTTGTAGGGATACTTTATATATGTTTACACTTTTGCGCCTTATTACAAAGGATCAACGTGAAAAAGTGTAAACATATTTTTGACTTCGACTGTACATTTAGGTCCCGCGTTGACTTAATAAATAGTGTGATACCAAAGTGATCAAATATATACAATCCAGTACCCTTACCATGAGTTACCTCAAAGTCACAAATCATGGTAAGGGTACAGAACCTTAAATTAGTCAGAAAGAGAGATGTGACATCTCGCTAACAGTTAACGCCATTTTTACAAAAAACCTCAGCCAAATGGCACTCAGACTCTGCTCATAGAGTTGAATTTTTGCCATTTGAGAAAAGTCGCCAGAGAGTTCAGCCTTAAAATAAAAAGCCCAAAGGTATTTATTGGATTAGTTTTTAAGAGAAATATGGCAATGGTTAAAAAGCTCTGGAATACTGAGGACAACCACACAAAAGATCCCACGTGGTGAAGTGTATCCGAAATATCTCCACCAGTGGCCGCGCGTTTATACAAGCCGATTCCCGCCGGCTTGACTAACTTTATTGCAGTTCAACGGTTTTCCTTAAGCTCAAGAAGAAAATGCTAAGACATATCGGCTCCGTCTTTCCCACATCACAAAGATAAGTTTGTAAGAGGAAAAATATTGTTTGCTTTAATGATAATATTGATAATATGAAACTATAAAGACATCTCATAAAAGTAAATAAATTTAGTGAATGGACTCAATCACTTTTGATTGTCAACAGAGACTCGCTTTGACAACTCTCACAAAAGTTTTTATAGTACTTTCTATGACTATAACAAGTAACAAAGTCTGTATTATTTTTCTTAATCAGTGTCATTTTTTCTTTTTTATTGTCTCGAGAAAGTTTCCCACGACTTACATTCGGAGTAAAACCACCTAACTAACATTAAAAAGCCATCAAGGACAAAAGGCCCCTAACAAAAACGTTTGATTTTCTGTAGAAACTTATGTTTCTTAATCCTACTTTGTCTAATCTCGGGTTTTACACACAATTTAAAGGGAACTAACTGGACTTTTGGCGTATAGTCGAGAGTTTACAGAAATCTTACTCAAATTGTAAAAAAAAATATATGTGATTTCCGTACAATATACAGAATACAAATACTAAATTAGCTTCCATCTGAAGGTGGCCCTCGAGGCATTGTACCAAGGATACTAGTGCCATGTCCTCTTATGGCAATGCTGTAGCCCACCACGAAAATTCGAAAATTTAAACCATCTTTTTCTTTTACTCCAATTAAGGTGTCATCAGAGTGACAGAAACGACCGTTAGACTTTTATGAACATCGATTTTTGTGGTAGCGAAGCGAGGAAACCACCAGCTCTTCGGTACCCGGTTAGCCAAAATTATTTAAATTTGAAGGATTTTTGTAACAAAAGACAACTTTAACATCAGAAGTTGCTAAGCATGCGACGTGTTCAAAATGATCTTAACACAACTTCATAGTTAAAAAGATCGTGTTAACCGATTCAGTGCGGATGGCACGACAGGCAAGTCATCAATATTTTCGACGTGTGGCGTATGACACGAGAGGTGTGTCATCATATTCTATGACGTAAGGCACTTCTGCCGCGTCATGAAATAATTGTTCGCCGCTACAGACAAAAGTTGAAAATGGGAGACGCAACGAATCGGTTAAGATCACACTGGCGGCCCCTCGACGTTTTTCTAGCAATTAAATAGTAGTCGCGCCGCGCAATTTTTTAAGGTTACGCCGGGAAAACGCAAGAAATAACCGCTAGTGTGCCCACGTTCTTCTACTGCTGACTGAATCTATAGGTCTTTTTCTAAAATATGTTAATTAAAACGGGACGGGTAGCGACTATCTCGTGACGCTAATCACATGCCCTGCTAGCTGGCAGTTGGAACTCCGAACTCCGAATTGGGTGTCCGTTTGTCACACGAGTTATAAACTTATAATTGAAGTGGCACCAGTACGTCCGGACGTTATGGTCGCTGTCCATGGTCACAGAACCGGACACTTTCTAAATGATTCATCGCATTATTCCGTAATCATTATTTAAGGTCGACGATCTTTGGCGCAACACGCGTTGTGTGTGTTCGTATGTTTTGGTACAATCAAGGGTATTGTCAATTAGGAAAATACTTTTTTAGGTAAATAAGTGAAGAAATATTTTTGACCTGGCCTGGCTGAGGCTGAGTGACTCTGCCTATGAAGCCGACGGTCCTGGGTTTAAATACCAGTACAGACATGTATTTGTGTGATGAGCACACGATGTTCTTGAGTCATGGGTGCTTTCTAGGTATTTACGTAGTTATATATTATATATATCGTTGATTGAGTACTCACAACACAAGCCTTCTAGAGCTTACCCTGGGACTCAGTCAATTTGTGTATTATAATATTGATTTATTTATTTGTAGTAATTTATTTCTATTTGTGTTTGTACTACTTTCAGATTTAGAAAACAATAAACATATTATCATACTTATTTGTGAATAACATTGTAAACATCCACGTGGAAATCGTGTGAATGTTGCAATCCATTACTGCGCTGTTTCATAATAATTATGCATAATTGTTATGTTAATACCAGCTATATAGGTAATGAATGACTCACCACTTATGTTTACACTTCAAATGTGGAACGATGTAACGGTATCGAGGCAAAAACTCATCAAAGGATTTTAGCACTTATTAACTGGGCCATTGAGTCCATGGAGGTATTTCGGTCATGCGTCAGTACTTGATTAGCTTTTGACTTACAATGTTTCTATTTATAGGAGTTTTGAAAGGGAACTGTATATTTTTAAATATTATCTTCTCTTTGTTTTTGGTAATTAAGACTTGGTAATGTTTTTATACTCGCTGATAAGAACTCATTTTGGCATGGCTCATGGGAGCCGCTTGGCAACTAATCCTAGGATTCGGCGTAGGCACTAGTTTTCCGAAAGCGACTGCCTTTGACTTTCCAACCCAGATTGTAAACTAGGCCTTATTAAGATTAGTCCGGTTTCATCGAATTATTTTCCTTTCATCGAAGAGCTACTAGTAAAGTAGTTTCGGAGAACCTAAGTCTCCCTTTTTAAGCACTAAGTGTGCCGAGCACCCGTCCGCGTAGTCGGCAAGTCTCGAAACAACAAATAAACGTAACAAGAGCAAGGTTAAATGTTACATTAAATGCATCAAAGTAAAGTAAAAATATATATTGAAAATATATTTTTGTTGTGGTAAACGAAAATAAAAAATATTAACTTTCATCATTTTAAAATCAGTATAAAGTATACAAAAGCCTTAAATAATCACTCGATGTATACATTTAACTGAACAATGATTATTATAAAATCAATTTACTTATAATAAATGCGAGCAGAATTTCAAAGAACGCTCGCTGTAGATTTTATGCGCCATTTGGTTTGTGATTAATGATATTTTAAAATCTGTTGCATAATTTATAGTTAAAATTTCGTTGGTCTTAAATACAAACTAGATATCATGACCACAACTAGCATACCGCCCGTCCGTGAGGCATCCTCGATGCGAATAGGGTTCGGCGGAGAGGAAAATGGAGACATTGGAGAACTAGGTTCTCCGAAACATGTCGCACGAGTGACTTTACGAGAGTGAAGCTCTGTGTTAAATGATGCTGCCAGCATCCTCGGCACTATGCCACAGGGCCCAACTTTAGAATTTAAGATAATTACATCCATTAAAATACAAGAACTGAACTAGTTATTAAATCTAAATAAGGCCCTTGAGGCACTGTACAAAGGATGCTGGCGGCATTTCCTCGTAGAATCGCAATGCTGATACTTTAGAATTGGATTTTTAGTTTTTCCTTTTCCCTTACTTAGTATTTAGATTAAATAATTATATTATTGAATAGTTATTATAATATTGTCATTCATGTATATTTATTTGAAAATAAAATTGTATACGTTAAATAGGTAATCGCATATTTGAACTAAACAAGAATGCAATGAAACCATTGTGGCTTTTTAACAGTGCTTAATTACGAATGCAAGAAGGTGAATGTATTTGTTTTCTATTGAAGCCAAATACTAAACTAACTAACTAAACTAGGTCCGTGTGTAAGTATTTATTCTACTATTTATGTCAACTCATAATTAATAAGTAAATTTAATACCATACACAAATAGCAAGTATCATGGTGTGATTACTAGTAAAATATAACTGATATTTATATTAATTATATAGAGGCGGGTAACTCACGTTTTATAAATCGAATATTGCTGGACATGTTAAACACATGACATTTCGACATGTTTACATATGTGTATAAAACGTGTGTATAAAATGTGTATAAACGCTTCTATACAATATGTTTGAAACTCACGATACTTTTGTGTTTAAAACTTATGTTCACACTAAGTATGGTATTAAGATATGCGAATGCCACTCGGCCCACTATCGAAATAATAATAGCCAAGCAAAAACAAGTTTAAAACTTCGAGCTACATTTTTTACTCCAGCAGCAGGTGGTTTTAACTGCTCTCCCATTGGTCGAGGCTCAAGGACCCAACCACCCTTACCTAAATATACCGTAAAAGGAACATGCGACGCGACATTCGAAAATAACTCATATCGCTTTGACTTAAGGTGCACGGAAGATTCAGGATTTAGTATAATGATTCGCTCTAATGACTCCTTGTTGTGGGAACGGACTGTTTGGTTTTTAACAAGAGTAATGTTTAGTATGATTAGGTGTTTGATCGTTTTAAATCATGACATGTGTTTTATCAATCGTGCTGTATTCATCTCGTTTACCGCCACATTTGGCAATATGAGTCTTTTGTAACATTTCAAATATTCCCATTTTATTACGTATGATCTGCTTAAATGCAATGTATGAGTTTGATAATGCCGAAAAGTGCCACAGATTTAATACCAGTAGTTACGCAGTAGGTACACCTTCAATAAACTCACTCGAACGTGACATAACACACCGCCAAACATCAAACACTGTAACAGTAGTGGCACCAAACCAAATCGACATTCCCCTGAACTCGATAATTCCATGTCGGCAATCGGAACTTTCCCGAACTCCTCACAATCAGAGTAATATATATAGAGTAGTGCATTCTGAACTGGCGGTCACTGAGGCAGGAAATTCTCGGCGACAGCGTACCGGTACGCAGGCAGATGCAGCGTAAGAAGATCACGAACAACGTAGACTGGCTATCTGGTCAAGATCGCGAAGAACCGTTGGATACAGATGGCGAACGATCACAAATTGAGGAAATCCTTGGGGTACGTGCCGCGTGATGCCGGCTGATGAGAATAGCACCACTCCATCTCCTCCCGCGGGTGTCGTAAGACGCGACAAAGGGAAAAATCCTACGGACGGGCAGCAGCGTCCGTCGAAACCTAATCTACAGCTACTGCGGTCGCCAACCCGCCTGCCAAGCATGGCGACTATGGCAACTACCCCCAAGATGATACAAGTCATATTTGTGGGAGACCTATGTCCAGCAGTGGACTGCATACGGCTGAAATGTATGTATGTTGGGGTACGCCTCCGTCCAGCAGTGGTTTTCGGCTCATATGAAGCTGAAGTGCATGACCAAACATCAAACAGCGTGGTAGCTAGTAGGTATATGTCATTCTCAATAATACCAAATCGAGAAAAAAAACCAAAGTAACTGGTTACATACGCTGGAGGAAAGGAGAAATACAAGCATATGAAGCTTACTGTAACATTTATACTATGCCGAACAAGTCCAATTCGACGTGACTCACTTCTCTGCGAAATCGAGCGAAATATTTGGACCTAACTTTCTCGATCACCTTTGTCCTGGCCCGGTACCGCGAACGTCGAAGTTCGTATATTTCGGGCATCTTTCTCTTTTACTCCAATTAAGACGGCATAAGAGTGACAGAGACAATCGTCCGAAATATACGAATATCGTTTTTGGCGGTAGCGCCGCTTTGTAGGTAGTTTTCTGAGAATCGATCCGCATACAGTCCACTACCCGGCGTCCCCAGCTCGTGATAATCAACAAAAAGCCTGTTGAACCAACGTCTGAATTACAAGCCGAAATCCAGAAGGAACCGAAGGGCCATTTTCCTCATATTTTTAAAGATAAAACAAGTGAAGATCGATTTTATTAATAGAAAAACGAAGTAGCAGAAAAAATAAACTATATAGTTTTTTATGTATCAGAAAACGCTAACATGCATATCTTTAGGATTAAAGTATGAAGTGAATGTTTAGACAGACTAAATCAAAATATAGAATCCCTTACCTACATACCTAATTTTAGTAATGTGTTTTACTCGTATAATTTCGAGTTCTATATATATTAAGGTTGTTTCGCCTAATTTCGTTATTCTTCACTGAGTCATCACTCATCATGCTCGTTTCCTAAGAAATTAATTCCAGAATAAAAGATGGCATTTTCGTGGTCGTAATTTATCAATGTGCCAATTTTATCCAAATCAAGAAATTAATATTGATTTATACCCCAACCTCAACATCTCGACCGGCATATACGATTATTAAAACTGCTGCGAGTTATGTTACTGCGATATATGTAAAGCAGATACACGTAAGTTCATCCGTTTGTAAGTAATAGGTGAAAAAACTTAACTGAAGGACCATGTTTATGTAGTTGTGCAGAGAATAAATATGGAATTTACGTCAAAATTTGAATATAGAACACCGGCATGCGTGTACACACATTAACTACTACATAGGCCAAATGCTACATCTGAACCATTCGATATATGTATGTGTGCCATTAGATATCTGAGGCTCGAGTGTAAGTTTTTTTTGACGTGAAAAAACGTCTCGAACGCGTAAGTGATAATATTATTTATATGAGAAACACTACTGCGATGGTAAAGTAATATTAAAAAACTTATACACAAGGCTCTGAAACTAAGATAAAAAAGTGTCAGTCAAATCCCAAAACGCCGTGACAACATTGACAAGCCAACGCAAAATGCCAGTAAGCCTAATGGACAACACATAAACAGCTAAGTAGTTGACACTTCAACTCAAGCAGCAAAGTTGTTGAAGAACTTCTATTGGAATCCTTGAGAAATTCCTCTCTTGAGGGCTGTCTCTTAGTAACTCGGATAGAACGATTGGGTTATATTGAAAAGTTATGGCTTATCTGTTTAAGTCATCATCGTCATTATCATAGCCGAAGGACGTCCAATGTTGGACATGGGCCTCCCCCACGGTGATCGGTTTTGCGCCACACGCATACAGATTCTCGCGACATCCATATACATAAGCTATTTTCAGTAATCAGTTTAGTAATTGATTCGACAATATACGTATTATTTTACCATTAGAGATCAGAGGCGGCTCGCCCTAAGGAGCGCTGGTGCAGTGAACTCCCATAAATAATTATTATATCTATGTATTATAAAATTACACTCATTAATCTCATTATATTAATAAGTATTACCATTTAAAATCTATCGTAAAAAACAACTGTACCAATACCAATAAAAGAACTACCTTCCACAAGACACCCGTATGAATTTTGTTTCATTGGTGCGCTCACGATTCCGCTCCAATGAAACAAAATTCAGTACAATTCCTAATACGAAATCCAATAAGAGTGAAAGAGAAATTTAGCCAGAGTCCAGCGCGTGAAACAGAAGATTTTCTATGAAAAAATAGCAAAATTTGGAGCGCCGCTCACGCGACGTTGCCGGGTCATCCCGCCCGCGACACAGCGATTGCGCGGGACGCGACGTTGTTACTCCTATATAAACAAACACTACTAGTCAACAATGAATGCGCGCGAATGTAAATCCGGGAATTTTCTAATTAATAACCATTTAATGCGTGTTGAAATAGCCTATACTTATCAATTGTTACTAATTGTGAGTGTTAAAATGAACAATTATAATGTGGTTCATTCAAAAGTGTGAAAAAACGTTATCAATACGGCTTGAATTGAAGGCGAAGGGACCGCCACGGTCTGAACTTGACCTTGTGCAAAATAATTACTTACGGCGAAAAATACGCGTGTGTTTAAATCCGAACAATATGTGAAAACACCGTGGTTATGTGGTTGTGATAAGAGATAAGAGTAACAAACTATTTTGTTTTCCGTGTCTTTTATTCGAAGTGGTCGCGGCGAGGTAAGACTGCTTGGACTGAAACGGGCATTGACGACCTAGCTCATCTTTCAATCAAGATGAAAAAATGTTCACAATCTCGAAACCATGTTTATTTTGTTAAATGAACTGCATTTAACGTCTAGCGGACGACAAGATATTCGCAAGGCACTAGATTCCGCGTAGTTACCTACCTACCGAAAGTTTTGCATGACACAAACGGCTGATTAATCCGAATAATCCGACATTAAATTTTCACAAAAAAGTTATACTTAGATATTCTTGCACACCACAAAGACAAACGTATGCATTTCCTCTATAAGTATTTATTTTTAAAATAAATTGTAGGTACTGCTAACGCTATGTACCTATTTACATTGTTTTATTTCAAGTGAACTCCCATACAATTTAGTCACGAGCCGCCTCTGTTAGAGATTGATAGCTACACTAATATAAATGTTATTTAGTTTATGAAACCTTAATCAAGCATCCGTCCAGAATAAAATACCAAATTCGAAGCGCAAACGAATCGAATATTTGCGTAGTATCTGTTAGAAAACCCATTGGATTATGTTACATATTGTAGACGCAAAAAGGTTTAAAATTGATTGAACATTTCGATGTACATCAAGGTAAAAGATAACGAAACGGAAGAAGCTCCAAAATATATATACAAGTGTTTTAATATTGAGACAATACGGTGCATGTATACATATTTTGGCACTTTGTTCGTATCGATATCTCTGACCTTGATTGTATAGAGTGGGTATGCGAAGTGTAGTTGAGCAAAAAGGGAGCCCTCGACCGCAGGCACGGCCGCGGCACGGAAATGTACAGCCAATGGCAAATATATGTACACAGTTTTTCACCTTATGGCAAAGGCATAGGGTGAAAAAGTGTGTACATATATATGCTCGGCTGTACGTCGATCAGTGTCCGGTGTCCGGTTCGCCGGTGTATTGTTCCAGTTTTATTTGCAATACGTTTCGATGAAAAATATAGGTATGTGATGAAATTGAAAACGGAATTTTAGGATATCTAAAGGTATTAGAACGCTACAAACAGTTTTTAGTAATTTGGACCCGGGTATGTCCTTAAACTACGTCCGACAATGAGAGGTAGGGCACAGCGAAGTACCATCACGCTCGAGTCTGGAGAAGCCCAACTGGGGAAGTACCTCCTCCTTACAGAAGACCACAGCCATAATAGCACTGCTACCTTTCAGGTATGTAGTGTTGTGTTCCTGATGGTGACTAAGGTTCCCAGAGCTCCAACCCCCCTTAAAGGTCGGTAACGCGCTTGTGACTCCCCTGGTGTTGCGGGTGCCCATGGGCGACGGTAATTGCTTACCATCAGGCAATCCGTCTGCTCGTTTGCCACCTTATGTCATAAAAAAAAAAAATGGTTATTTTTACTGAGAATCGAATAATGTTGAGATATTAATAAATACAAAAAGTATCCCCCAGTAACAAAATATTTTCGTTATGTTATGTGCATCCGTCGCACTCCAGCGGGCAGTTTGGTGGCAAGGTAAGGTTTACAAAAAAAATCTTAACTTACAAGTATTATAATGTACTTAGTATTTGTAACAGTTTATTAAAATTAGTTACCGGTTATCAATGATTACTTTTATTAGTCTTTAACGTGTAGATACTCTGCAGTGTTAACTGATAGCCTATTTAAGTGGCAACTTATAAAACGAATAAATAGCTAACATGTGTCATTATGACTGTCGTTCAAACTTATATTTGTTGTTGCAGTGCCGTCTATTTAATAGAAAGATTTGCTTTATTTGTTAAATTGCATATCTATTTATTGCAAATTTGCTATGGATAGGATCCTACCACAGCACTCCGAACTTAAGTCACAGAAAGGTCGCATACAAGAAGAATGTTTACCGCCGGGAATTTAGAAAAAAATATTAATAATATATTCCCATAACATAGCTGCTTAAGTAAATTAAATATTTTGCATACTTGCAATTGTATTTTCATTTAAAATTGAACGAATACTAAAAAATAAACACGTAATTAACGTACAACCTTAGTTGCTAAGATATTTAGAATTGTACATTATAAATACTAGGTACCAAGTACTAAGTACAAATACTTCTGATATTTGAAAATGAATTGATGTATTTGTGAACCTTATCTATCATTTTGACAAGCCACCAAATTGCCCGCTGGAGTGCGACGTATGGTTATGTGATACCGACATACTTCCAAATTGCATGAATGATAAAATTCTCACACGTTTTTTTTCTTTTCCTTGTATCAAAAGCGAATATGCTTTTGAAATTTTAATATCACTAGCTTCTGCACGCGACTTCATCTGCGTAAGGTACGAACGCGCAATACGAGATGTCAAGTCTCCTATGGCTCAATTCAGATATTTGTGTCTGTACAGTCAGGAGCTAAAGTTGCTAAGCGGTCGAGGTATCCAGAATGAGCTGGACATGACTTCATTGTAAGAAAATAAGAGCGTGTTAAGATCATTGTGAAGACCTGGCCCGTTTAGCAGCTTCTGTTGCTGACTGTACGCCAAGTCTCAATCCAAGTTTTCGCTAATATTTTTATATGCGTAAAGTAGCTTAAAACTTTATAATAGACAAAAAGTTAGCCGTAAGGGCCAGATGGCAACCTAACAACTCAGATATTGTAAGAAATTATTTTCCTTCGGGAAATCTCGGATCTTTATCGGAATACGATGACACCCGAACTGTCAATGAACTTATAGAATTTTATTATTTGGTGTCAAATGTCAAAGTGAAAAATGACACGTGACATTAAACAATAAAGTTCCATATTAACAGATATGAAAATGTCACTCAGTTAATAAAGTCATTGACTGACAGTTCGACTGCTGTCGTATGTCGATCGAGATACAAGTTTTACCGATGGAAAATAGTTTTGCACTACATATGTAGCATAATGGCTTGGGCACATAGGCGCGTTTTGTGAGCGTGGCGCAGCGGGGCGCGACGCTGCCGTCCGAAAGTGTGCCTTATTTCGTTACATTAGCCACACCCGTGTCGCGCCCCGCTGCGCTACGCTCACAAAACGCGCCTATGTGCCTAAGCCTTAAGTGCTTCTAGATTTGAATCGTCATAGTTAGTTCGATACGCGGCCATTAAAAGATTCAAATGGCGGCACTCCTTACCCGTTATCAGGTCAGATAACAATTATTTACAGTGCCACGCCGTTTGATTATGATAACGATGTATTAGTAATTACACTAACGGTTTTTATAAGTATCCGGTATATTTCTTAATAAAGAAAATATTGTAATGATGGCAGAAAATTAGTTTAATCGAGATAGTTAAGAGACTAACAAATAAATAAATGTTTCGGGACCATCTTACACAAATCGACCTAGTCCTACGGTAAGCTCAGTAAGACTTGTGTTTTAGGTACGAGACGACGATAAATATAATAGATAGATACATATAAATACTTAAATACATAGAAAACACTCATGACTCAGGAACAAATATCTGTGCTCATCAACTGTAGGTTACTTACCCGATCGCCGCGACTGACATTTCCAACTGTCCCTATCATATCCTTTCATATTATATTGTTCATAAGTAAAATATAGAATAATAAAAGGAATTATGATTAAAAATATTTTGAATAGTGAATTATCTCATTGGGTTTCAGCTTGACTTAAAAACTGAATGTGTGGATTCCCTTCACAAAACATATGAAAACAGTATGTATAAAATAAACATGAGCGTGAAAACAAATAAGTTACCGAGATGTTGGTATTGCCGAGTGCTAATGCCAACAGAGAGTACAAACATAGAAAAAGCATTCTCTTATGTCCATAGAGGGCCGTGAAAATTGGATGCGAATCAATATACGACTGTCAACACAGGAGACTTCCTTTGAAATTAGCGTTGGAAACTATTTTTATGACTGATTTAACTACAATAATAACAATTTGATAGAAAACATTTAAGATACTACATTTTTAAAAGTTTAACAATTATTGCAAGTTTAACGTTTTTTGAGAAAACAAATTCGGCGCTAAAGTACTAATCATATTCATGAGCAGTAACTGAACGAACAAAATATACTTTACCTTTTTTGCGTATTAACAGTATTAACACAAGTAGAAGATAGCATGATTTTTGTGAGATGAAGTTTAAAACTGATAAAAAAAATTAGAGTCAAATGGAACTGGCCACTTACAATCATTTGAATCTACGAGAATCCTTTAATTTGAAAATGGAACGTTTAAATTCTCGATTTTTATTGTACCTATGTTTAGCAATGTTTTTGACAAATAACTGTTGCACTGAATTTTAAGTCTACTTTGTACGTCAATAAAGTCCATTTTTTTATTTTTACTGTTAATGTTTGGTCATGCAACGTGTTATTTGATTACTGTGGTATCAATTCTAGAAGGACTTAAGAGTATTTGTCGTTGTATATTAATAAAGACGTTACGTATTTACTTCGTTACTTCGTCTGGTACAAAGTGAGTATTCATTGGTGAAAATAATTGTTGTAACGTGTAGTCTCTTTTATATCACATTTCGTACTTTTCTAGTGGATTTTAGAGATTATCTACGAGAAGTATGTTCGAGAGAAAATATTGTTTATTGTTTTACTATATTGTAGGAGTGAAGCGTGCGGATCATAACATTTTGCATTTTTTACAATTAGAGTCATATTTAGTGTTTTTGTGCAAGTAATTGCGCATACCGTTTTTTTTTTCTCGTTGACTTAGAGGGAAGATCCTTCATATCAACTAGATTTCATTTCTTAAAGATCAAAGAAACTTGGTACCCTTTTACATTTCTTTGGCGATAAATTACAGTACAAACATAGAAAAAGCATTCTCTTATGTCCATAGAGGGCCGTGAAAATTGGATGCGAATCAATATACGACTGTCAACACAGGAGACTTCCTTTGAAATTAGCGTTGGAAACTATTTTTAGGTCTGATTTAACTACAATAATACTTATTCAACAATTTGATAGAAAACATTTAAGATACTACATTTTTATAAGTTTAACAATTATTGCAAGTTTAACGTTTTTTGAGAAAACAAATTCGGCGCTAAAGTACTAATCATATTCATGAGCAGTAATTGAACGAACAAAATATACTCTTCCCTTTTTTGCGTATTAACAGTATTAACACAAGTAGAAGATAGCATGATTTTTCTCTGATGAAAGTGATGAAGTTTAAAACTGATAAAAAAATTTGGAGTCAAATGGGACTGGCCACTTACAATCATTTGAATCTACGAGAATCCTTTAATTTGAAAATGGAACGTTTAAATTCTCGATTTTTATTGTACCTATGTTTAGCAATGTTTTTGACAAATAACTGTTGCACTGAATTTTAAGTCTACTTTGTACGTCAATAAAGTCCATTTTTTTATTTTTACTGTTAATGTTTGGTCATGCAACGTGTTATTTGATTACTGTGGTGACTGTGGTATCAATTCTAGAAGGATTTAAGAGTATTTGTCGTTGTATATTAATAAAGACGTTACGTATTTACTTCGTTACTTCGTCTGGTACAAAGTGAGTATTAATTGGTGAAAATAATTGTTGTAACGTGTAGTCTCTTTTATACCACATTTCGTACTTTTCTAGTGGATTTTAGAGATTATCTACGAGAAGTATGTTCGAGAGAAAATATTGTTTATTGTTTTACTATATTGTAGGAGTGAAGCGTGCGGATCATAACATTTTGCATTTTTTACAATTAGAGTCATATTTAGTGTTTTTGTGCAAGTAATTGCGCATACCGTTTTTTTTTCTCGTTGACTTAGAGGGAAGATCCTTTATATCAACTAGATTTCATTTCTTAAAGATCAAAGAAACTTGGTACCCTTTTACATTTCTTTGGCGATAAATTGTTTATAGAATATATCAAAACGAGTCAAAATTTAAAAATCTTCTTAAGACTTGGTCCAGTTGATGAAATAATAATTATTAGAATTAAAAAGCATTGTATTCATAGAATCTCCTTCAATATTATAGATAAATAATTAAGGCCTTCTAGACTAATTATGTTCTAATTTTAACTTCGAAAGCATAATAATAGCTTTTCAAACTATCCTACGCAAGAATAAACAATAACAGTATTCGAATAGGGGTGTCAAAAACATGCTTGTCGCGCTCGGCGGGGCGCGCCAGCCCTACGGGGGACGTAGGTGATTCCCAGTTCTACCGAATTTTTCGGCCGGAATTCATTACGCAGCAAATCAGGCTAATTGTGTGCAAGCCAGCGGACGGAAGATGGTTTTGGTTCTTTTCAGAGACGGTCAGGCACGCGGGGAATAATGATGAGATATTACGATGACTAAACAAGTTATACTGTTCTTAGTACAAGATAGTTTCGCTCTATTTGGCAATGCTATGTTTATTGAGCCAGAGCGGAATCGGATTTTTAGAGAAAAAAAACGCCCACGAATAATTTTTTGATCTATTTTTAACTAACTATAAACGTACATAGTCGCTAGTACCTAGGCTACGGCTACGACTTAGAAAAAATAAAAAAATGGTGACCTGCAGAATGTCAAACTTTTTTAACCTCAAAATTTTGAACCTTATTCAATTTGGTAAATATTTGTTTTTTTTCCTATGATTTTAAGGTATTTTCTTACTGGACATGGTACAGCTTGAGATAAAAAGTTTTTTTTTGATGATAAAGGTGGCAAACGATCAGACGGATTGCCTGATGGTAAACAACACCACAAGAGGATGACTCCTGAAGGCGCGTGAAAACGTGTAAGTAGTCCTTTTTACCTAGAAGCAGTACGGGGGTATAGTTTCTCAGGACCTTTTCTTAAAAATAACTTGTTTCTACAGTATTACTCATAAAGGAATATAAATTACCGAATGTCGCCCCAGCAGCGATTTCAAAATTTACCTGACAGTACTATAAAGATTTCTATAGAGATCTCCTTGTTAGTTTATTAATTATACACATGGCTGGCCTAATGACAATTTGAAATAAGAATGTTCCGTCTCTGTCAGACGATTAACGTTTGTTTGGATTTATTGGGATGCAATCTAGACTGTCGATTGAGTATGTTGTTCTAGAATAAAAAGAGAATAAAGAAGATTATACAGAATGAGAATCTTTACTTACGTTTGCTATTCCAGTAGGCGTTCGCATGGTGGAAGTGCCGGGTATCTAAATTTGAGCCATAACGGCCGCTCTAAAATTTATCTTCGCTTCCAACTTGCTTCATAGGACCTACCGCGAACATTCCGCATCTTTCTCTTTTACTCCAAATAAAGTATAATTACAGCGAAAGAGATATTCGTTTTAAAGCAAATTTCAATGTTCGCGTAAGACCCTCAAAGGAGTCAGGATCAGGAAGCACCCTTATTTCACTTTCATATCGCGTCATAGTTGCTGAACACATGTCGCGCGAGGCCGGAAAAACACAACAACTTAATAAATGAATACACATTTAGCGACATCTGCTTCGTATCGCGGTAATGTATCATTTTGATACTACATTGTATCATGGGGATACGCCTAAAGGTTTGTGACTATGTGTGAGCAGTTTGCGAAATTAGATTTTTTTGCAGTATATGTATATATCCCTTTCTTACTTACTATTTTTGTTCTTTGATTCATGGATTAGTATTGATGTTGATTTTGGAGTTTGGACATACCTGAAACAGATAAAAAATAATTAATATATAATAGATTTAAAAAAATCACCGCGACACAAATCATAAAGTCTAAATTGGAAAAATGGCAGAAAATTACCAAAAATAGTTATTACAATGACGTACAGTCGGGCTAGCATATGATCAAACCCCGAACGACGGGAGCAAAAATGCACTATTCACTAGTGCTTAATTAATCGACTATTCTATCGACATCCATACCAACAATTTATGAATTGGAAATTGATTGATCAAACTTATTATGTTACATGTCGGGTTATTACATAATATTACATCAGGTACCTGGTAGCTTATTATATATTATTTCAGATAACTAATTACATGGGTACTATAATTATTATCAATATTACGGGTCACGGGAATGATTGTATTAATAAAATAAGTACAAACAGCTCATTTTAATTTTGTTTACAACTACCTGTAATTGTTCTTAATTTGGTAATGGTGGTCCAGTCCATCGTGCTTTTTATCGACTTACAAAATGTGTGCCCTCGCACTATTGAGACGTCAACACATAATTTCTCCCGTCATCCGGGCTTTGCATATGATTTGCGCGACAGTATCGACAGAGTGGAGATACACTACCCGTCTCTCTAATTACACCGTGTGAACTCTAAATTTACCAGATTCCAGACTTAATGACCGTAGTCGTT
This sequence comes from Grapholita molesta, assembly GCA_022674325.2. Classification (NCBI taxonomy): domain Eukaryota; kingdom Metazoa; phylum Arthropoda; class Insecta; order Lepidoptera; family Tortricidae; genus Grapholita; species Grapholita molesta. The sequence goes on along the minus strand of CP053121.2, from coordinate 3,601,143 downwards.
TACGAGATTTCAATTCACATTGTTAAGTCTTAAGGCTTGGGCACATAGGAGCGTTTGTGAGCGTGGCATAAGCGGGGCGCGTCGCTGCCGTCCGAATGTGTGCCTTATTTCGTTACATTAGCCACACCGGTGTCACGCTGCGCTACCGCCACGCTCACAAAACGCGCCTATGTGCCCAAGCCTTAAACAATCACTAAACAATAATTTTAATTCGACAAACAACTATTATATATGCATATGAATCAACTAATTGTGTATCCTCTGGAGTTGCAGGCGTCTTTAGGCTACCTGGCGGGCCGTATTCTTGTTTGCCACAAAAATGTGAAGCAACATAGCGAAAATAGCGATTTTGCTTGCCCACCAAAATGAGGGATTACGGAGTGTTGATATTTATAAAAATAAAACAAAAAAGGTGTAACATAAAATATCCAGGGTGTATAAAATTACTGGCAAAGCTTAACGACGCCATTTGTTGCCTTTACGAAAGCATAATTAAAAGAAAAAATATCCAGTGCGCTTGGCTTTCGAGTCACGGAGCGGTGTATCCAGCCAGAATCATTTACTGCCGGCATGCTCGCATAGCCACACGAGGGGTCGTCTCGGCAGTCCAGTGGAGCAGAAATGGACACATTAGCCATGTCAGGCGGTCAACAATTGAGGAATGACATTATTAATTTAGAATTTATCGTTTTTAGTAAACACACCGAACACACGTTCGGCCCCTAAGTACTATATTCTAACAAATCACATTCATGAGCAGTCATTGAACAAATATAATATACTCATCCCTTTTTTTGAATTATCTGTAGGTATTAGCGCAAGAAGAAGATAGCATGATTTTTGTCTGATGAAGTTTAAAATTTGGAGTCAAATGGTACTGGCCACTTATAATCATTTGAATCTACATACGAGAATCCTTTAATTTGAAAATGGAACGTTTAATTCTCGATTTTTATTGTACCTATATTTAGTAACGTTTTTTGCTAATGACTGTTGCACTGAATTTTAAGTTTTATTTGTATGACATTAAAGTCCATTTTCTATTTTTTACTGTTCAAGATACGAGGTAAGCTAGTATATGTAACGTTTGGTCATGCAGCATGATATTTGATTATTGTTGTATCAGTTCTAGAAGGACTTAAGAGTAGTTGTTGTTGTATATTAAAAAGACGTGTATCCAGCCCGCATGTTCGTATAGCCACACGAGGGTTCGTCTCGGCAGTCCAGCAAAGCAGAGATGGACACAATAGCTATGTCAGGCAGTCATCAGAGAACTGGCACCTCAAGTGATGACTACGACCACTTTGTCATGAGTAATACCAACAATTTGATACAAGTCTATTTAGGAATTACATTATTGATTGAGAATTTATCAGTTTTGGTGAACGCACGTTCTATTTTTTACAAATACTAGCTAAGTATACACTTTCAAATTAGGAAAGCCAGCTGCGAAATAATACTATTATATTACTACAATCAAAACTATTCGATTCTGATAAAACGTTATAAGAAATATGAAAACGTTGAACCTCACTATTTTCAAAGAAAACTGAATAGGTTAAAATAATAGAACTCGTAACTACATGGACGGACAGTTTGTATAGGTCAAGATAAATATTTATCTCGCGCTTTTATAGATATGGAATAAGGAATGGAAGATTGTCAGTACATAGCAGCAGCAAGAGCGGCAGTGTTCAAAAATATCTCAACAGGATCTAGTACTGATCACAATGAAATGTGTGTAGATCTTTTTAACTTCCCTTTACTTACCAACCAACCTTTGCTGTGTTACATAAACCGTGATAAGCAAGCAAAGAAATTTAATGCCATAATCGCCACGCTTGGCAGGCAGGTTGGCGATCACAGTTTGTTTCACCGCTCTAAGTTACGCTGCTGCCCGTCTTCCGTCGGTTTATGGACAACCCTAGTCTTGGGAAATTAAATCTTAATCTTTATTCTTTACAATAATTACATTCATTAAAATACAAGTATGTACTTGACTAGTTATTAAATCTAAAAAAAGCCCTTGAGGCATTGTACCAAGGATGCTGGCGGCATTTTCTTGTTGTATCGCAATGCTGATACGTTGTGCGAGGAAGCCGTCAGCTCTTCGGTCACCAGTTACATCAACTAGACGCTTCGTGATTTCTGCAAAGTTTGTGCGCGCTGGGTCCATGGGGTGGACCTAACGTTTCTACGCCAAACGGTACAAAATGGTACTCTCTGCCCAGGCTCTTATATTTGTTGCGGTTAATTTTTTTTTAAGTTAATTCTAGATTAAATAGGGCTTTAACTGTTGAGTCACTGAGTACGGTTCAAGCTTTTGCCTTTTGTTTAATAGGTACTTACTCCATGAAATGGCCAATGTAAAGTGAATCCTAAATGGCTCAACCCCCGCTCACCGTCATTTTGTCAACTGTCATTATAAATAGCATTAATTATAATTAAATGCTCTTTTAAATAAATGGTTAAGACTCACAAACGGAATTTAAATCCATTTGAAAAATTCCACACTCAAGTCAGGATCAACGGAACACCGGCGAATAATGAAAACAATTTATTCACATTTAATTCAATACGGGCTGTGTTTAAATAGCACTTAATTTGATAGGAGCAATGGAACATAATATTACAGCCAATCAATTTTGTGGCCCGTTAAAAACGGCATAAGTTACATACTAGTTATACGTCACTTAAACCCTTTTTCTCTAGGGTCGCGGAGTTTGGTTCGCGGCACCGCGCTCGTCATTCGTCTTTCTTTATGCGAGTGTCTTACCCCATCCCCATAATGGCACCATTACACTTCTACTTGATACTTTGCACGGAATGGCCAAATTTATACAAAAACGTCGATACACGAACTTAATATTTATTTGAAAATTGAAATATATGACATTTAATAAAAAGCGACGAGGTGCGGAGCGTTCGAGACGGGATGGTGATTCACCTATGGCTAAGTAAGTATAAGTATATGTCATTAATTTCCATTTTTAATGAATATACTAAAAAGTATCACTACTTAAAATCAAAAGGAAATCAGAATATTTCATAAAAAATAATTTGATTTGATCCTAGATTTCTTGATTTGAATATTAAATACACGATATTTTTGAATATTAAAGACAGAAAAATGTTGGGATAACAAGTAAGATAATGATTCAATTCAAGACAAATTGTGATTTTTTTGATCCTGTCGCAAAAATATGTAAGTGTTATCGTTGGGTAATGTGATTTTGATAAAAATAATCCATATGAATCTGATAACAAGAGGATGAACTGAAACTTCTCTAAAGAAGAGTATGGTGTAGCAGGATAAACCTTCAAAAATTGCCCCCAAAGCTGAGTTCAAAACTACTACCAGTTAATGCCCCGTCAAATGAAAATAATCCACACCAATTTTTAACCCTCTACTGCCAGCTGTATCGATCATTGATATGATACTAAATTTTAATATGGTACTTACCTAAAGTTTTCGTAACTTGTAAATGAGCTTGGTAACCAAAAAGTCACTAAATTTAATATTACTATATTGCAGTCCAGCTTATCAACCTTTTCCTCTTTCTTTAAACCACTAAATAAAGAAAAACGCACATAATTATAACCTAACAAGCATTTTGTCGCTACTTTGAAAAACTTTATAGCTCATTCTGGCAATCAAAAGAAAAATGACGGAACCATGTATGGGTAAAGTAGTAGTTATTGCGTTTTATTTTAAAGTATCTAGTTCAGATACGTGATTTTTTCAAAGTAGCGACGATTTCAAACTTACAATCTCCACAATAATACATATGACAATTGATTGAAATCACCATTTTCGCTTTAACCGACAGTCAACGTCTGTCAAATCAGAATCGCTTGTCTCTTCAATGGCTGACTAAAACCTATTTTAGGCAAACCCGTCGGCAGAAATTCTTGCCGCGGCGTGATTGGGCATTGTGGCGTCGACAATAAATGATGATTAGGCTAGTTCTGATGCCGTGAATCATTTTATAGTAATCGACTCGGTCGTCGGCGCAGTACTGGTGACGAACAATGGACTCGGATGACTAAAGATTCTGATTATGGCTTGACCACGTGTTGTGTAGGTTCATAAGGCATGATCTCTTTGTTAATAAATTTGACCTGGAAGCAAATAATTCAGAATATGTTATCGTATATTTCTAGTGAGTCGTAATTTCACTGGTTCTAGAAATTAGGGAATTACAAGTTTAGTTAGCCATTTGTGACTAAGGTTTATACCGGATTGTTTGTGGTTTTAGCAAATATATCACAGCGTTGTAGATTTTTTCAAGTTATCCATTGTTTGACAACAATTTTGAAATAAAACTAAATTCTCAAATTAATGAAATTGCTCAGAAACTAAAATACAAATTTTAGTTTCTGAGCAATTTCATTAATTTTTGAACGAAGCATCCGAATTCCGAAAGTAAAATACAATGCCCGCGTTTTAAGAAACGACTTATCGTTGCACAAACGAAGTGTTAGCTGATCAAGAATCGATCTTATGCTATGGTGATAAGGTCGGAAAAGACAATTTTAGTGAGTAGTAGATACGAACTTGGGATCTTTCGGTCGAGTGGAGCACAATAGAGTTTCGTGTAAGTCTGTAAGTCGATCGTTATGAAAGCGTTTCCCACTCGAGTGTTGTTCCTAATGCTGGCAAAGGATAGGTGATTTGTTATGGCCTTGATTTCGGCTACCAAATCATAACCACCATCGATACGAATGCATCGATATGACGACACGTAGACGGTAACCATGAGTCGGTTTTGGTTACCTGATCATCAGCCCCGGACGTCCACCACCTTAGGCCTCTACCATAGAGCATGGCAGCTCCTCCGGTAGGTTCTGATCAGGTAGGGGACACCCGGGTCACCGGTACCTCGGTTTTGGTTATGGCATTAAAGTTTAGACACTTAATTTTATACACAGAAGTATATTATGGTTCGAAGCTTTTTAAATTTTTTGCAATAGTTTTGACAGTATCCAGACATTCCAGACTTTACGCAGCATATAGCGTCCACCAAAAACCAAGCAGATGCCGCTGGCTATGGATGCTTCCACGGTCATAAATTAAAGTATACTGTTACTAAGTTGGCTAATGCGCAGATTGCATTGTCAAATGGACAGAAAAATCACTTTCCTTCTCCCTGGAAATCCAGTTACACTTATAATGGTTATCCAGCTTTCTGGGTTGGTTGGATCGAAATAACACCCCTCAGATATTAAGGCCGCATTGTAGCGCAAAAGCAATCGGAAGTGATCGGAGCCGGCGCCGGAAACTAACACGTCGGCGGCCGTCCGACGAGTTTACCAGCGCATCGATGAAAGGCTGGAACACACTTCACTCTGTTCATAGATACGATATTGATACAGCTAATCTGTCAAAATATGTAAATAGGTATACAGCGAGGAAGCCGCCAGGTCTTCAGTTACGTGAAGCAGACGCTTCGTGACAAATGATAAAGGGACCCATGGGTCCCTAGAGTTTCTAAGACGTTATAGTGTTGATATTAAGGTAAATAGTAAACACATTTTACACACAGGTGGATGAATGACATCTAATGGTGCATCAAAGTTGGTGGCTGCAGTGTATTAGAGATCGGCGGTCCATGGGAGAGGACTACGTCCAGCAGTGGACGACCGATAGATGATGAATGACTGAATGATGAATGATGATGACTCTTTTTCTTCATAAGTTCTACTTCAGTGGCAAGGAGAACTGATACTACACGGACGTTAATATAAGAAGATAACTGACAAAATGGTTCTGCAGTTCTTTAAATCCTTTAACATACTCCGTCATTCCACAATTGGAATTAAGACAAAAATTGCTCTAAATCCGTTAAGTTGCGTTCATTTGGGTTTCATAAGATGACACTTGATGAAGGTTGCTGGATAACATAGATGAAGCATGAGACAGACTATCGTATCAAGTCTATTGAAATATGTGTGTTCTAAACTTTTCCGTTTAGAATTTAAGTTCAGAATCTAACAGGATCTAAAACCTGCCAAAACCTACTAGTATGGAAGAATTGCATTAACAAGTTAACAGCCTTCAGCCGATACGTCATTAATAACTGAAAATCAAAATAAACGACGAGCGTTAACACTTCGACGAGCTTAGCTCCGAAATCAATTAAAATTTGTCACTGTCCCGCACTGCTGCTGCATTTTTAAACCAGACTTCAGAAGCTTTATTACGTCTTATCTCCTTTGATCATGTTTGCACTAATATAAACTTTATTGTCAAGATTTTAAAGTTGGAATTTGGATCATTCAAACAGAGTAAGAATGGAGATTGCGGAAGTTAAAAGCAGTATCGGTTTGCAATACACATGGGGACAGTACTGTCGCTAATACAGATCTATTGTTCTATCTACAGCTTAATTAAGAATGCTGTGGAAAATAGCTTCCGTAATGACTTCTGTTTTTTCCGCTGTGGAAATGGAAATTAAGGCGATGTACGATCGTTAGCTTTTGTTCTATTTGGTCGTGTGTTTTGATGCTAAATTAGCAGTTTCTTCTTTCACAGGCACTTCTATCATCAGGCATCTTCGATATTTTACTATGTAGGCTCAACTGTCTATTCATAAAGTAAGTACTAGGATTGCATGTTTACAAAAAATGTTTTGTAAATGAAGAACATGTCTGAATTAGGATACTTACCCTTTTTTCTCTTTTTAGGGGCTTAACCTTTCCTTCATTCCTTTTTTTTAAAGGTTAGTATATTGTGTATTATGTTCCTTGCAGGGATTTAGTCGTCCCATAGAAATGTCAGACATTATTTTACAAGTGTATCTCACGTTTATAAGTTACTGTGGCTGTATTTAATCAGATGTATTAAGTAATTTACAGTCCAGTGGTATTTGACCTTTATGGATGCCACTACAGCTATTGAAATATTCATAACACACTAATTCAACTCTTTTATAAATAAGTCGATATTTCTGTAGCATCGCCTTAAAAAATCAGCCATTCCGACTAACTACAACTATAACCAAAAGCTGATACATAATCTACATAATCAACTGTTTCCTTCTGGTGTTAACTAATTCACACCCAGCCCGGATCATAGGCAGTTCAATCAAACAGAGGGCTGTAAAGCTGTCCCTTACATTGCTACCGCGAGATATATTCCAGCAATACTATCGGTAGGTCAACACGGTTTATTACCCCCAGTGGTACCCGCGAGACCATCTTTACAACCTCCTATTTAAACTAATCGCTAAATCCAAATACAACCTTGATGTTCTCTAAATAAAGCTCAGTTTTCAAGATACTGTTCCGTACATAGGAGGCGTATGCAGCTAGCAACGATATACAGTCTTGTTCCTTAATACAGATCTATTGTATCCGGATTAATTACAATTCCGCCATTATTGTACATGTCGCAACGGTATTCCTTGGTACAGGTTAATTGTTGATGTTAGGATAATTGCTTATTGTGTCAGGTAACATTCTGCCTGAAATAGGTTTAACATGAACGGTTCAGTGGCAGTTACTAAGTAATTGAGTTTAATATATTAAAAACCTTCAATTCATCGATTCACCAAAGTATTTAAAAATAAAAATATCAGTCCACTGCTGCCGCCCACATACATTGGATTCCCGATTTTTACCAGGTCGTCGGTCCACCTTGTGGGATGCTTGCGTAGGCTGCGTATAAACCAGTCGACTGATTATTTCATGATTGAATTCTGTTATCCACCTATCTACTTATAGAAACAAACATGTTGATAGGACATCTCACGCCATGTAAAAATTATATGACAATGCTAACGAAGAAAATATAAGTCGGACAAATATCCGCCTCCGTACGCGGGATGCATGCGATTCAGAAATCTTTGCTTCCAACTTTAACCGTTGTGTTCCGCGATGCAATAAAACTTGCAACCCAAACTAGTAACAAGGGTGAATCCCGAGATGTGACAATATGAAGAACTTTTTCGCAAACTTCTGTCACATTGTACGCCGACCATTTTTAAGTTTCAATCTCCTTCGAGTTGGTCCGTGACTTGGTTTAAGAGTTTTGTATATTGAATAATAATGCTGAGTTTACTTGAGTTATATGATTCTAGTTGTTTAACATTACAATCGCGACGTATTATATCGTTGTAGGTTGTATTAAATACTACGCGTATTTTTGTACTGTGACCGAGTCATTTTAATCCAACGAAGTCTTGTCTCCGTTTCTGTAAAAAAACACTTTCATATAAAAGCATTTTGAGCCAGTAAAAGCGTTGTGTAGAACAAAGCTGTTTCGCCTGCTGAAACAACACTGTCCTTCCAACCTTTTAAATTAAGTAATAGAGGTAAACTCCTCAGGTAGTTTACTTTATCGAATTGGATATAATATCCTTGTTTCCTCTCTTTTTCTCTTAACGATCCCAAGGCAGTAAAACGGAATAGCCTATTCGGAGAATGGCAAAACATTACAATTTGAAGCGATTTTTATACTCGATTACAATCTTTGCAGACGCAGTTGTACTAGGAATAATGAACTTAGATGCACATTATCGTTAGAAAACTTAGCTTTAATGCGCTGAGCTGCATTGGGTAAGACTTAAAAAACCTAATAAAAGCAAGTTTCAGACTATTAGCGGTATGGAAACTGCTGGTATCTGAATAGCGTCTAAAAATTAATAAAATGTATATGAATAAAGTACTTACGTGTTCTCAGCGTCATTATTGGTCTTATCGACATATAGTGGCCCAGAGATCAAAACCTAAGCGAAATAGTTTTGATTCGTCATAATTAGAATTAAAAATGACACTTAAATGGTAGACCTTTTTATTGGTCTGTGGGCAGCTAGAGCGCCTTTTTCTATTTCCTTCGTACCTATCTTGCCAAGATAAGGGTTAATAGAATATGTCATAGATTCTAGACTTAAAAAAAAATCGGTTCACGGTTCTCGGAGATATCGAGTAACATACATACAAAAAAAAATAGTTCGAATTGATAACCTTCTCCTTTTTTGAAGTCGGTTAACAAGATGAATACTCGACATGAATATAACAGCTCACTGGCGTGGAAACAAACATAGTTTTAGTTCCCACTTCAGAGATAAAAACGTAGCTCAGTTTCAAGAAAACACCGTGTATTCTTGATAAACAGTGGTTTAGAGCTACGCGCGTCGAATAATTCAATTCTCGCCGACATAGTAGAAGGTGCCGATAAATCACCCGCCAAGTAAACGCATAAAAACGTTACACGTTTAACGCTATAAGACTACAGCGATATACTTACAGTACATAGAATTTCCATTAGGTGCCTACTTAACTTGACAGAGGCTGCTGAGATATAGGCGTGATCAAATTACGTCACTTCGATACTTTTACCTTGAACATTTTGCGATGTTCCTGTTCAACTAATATATAGAAAATTGTAAAGCGAGTTATTCTTTCATGTGTTTACAAATGTATTTCATAATGTCTCTTTGCATTCGCATATTTAACGAGAGAAATTGGCAGCGACATTACGATTGCCGATCTCGTCCCGCGGGTGTTGTAAGAGGCGACAAAGGGAAAAATCCTACGGACGGCCAGCAGCGTCCTTCGAAACCCAATCTACAGCTACTGCGGTCGCCAACCCGCCTGCCAAGCGTAGCGACTATGGCAACTACCCCCAAGATGATACAATTCATATTTGTGGGAGGCCTATGTCCAGCAATGGACTGCATACGGCTGAAATGTATGTATGTATGTATTACGATTGTGTCAGCTATATTGAAACGGAAATACATATGTATATCGATTTTGAAGTCGATTATTGCTCGACATATAAATATAGTAAAGATATTTTGGGCCTTTTTAAGGCAAGAGTGAATAGGCTGTTACTGAAGTAGCGTGCTACACCCTCGACCTCGTCGACACTTACGCTGAGGTCATACGCTGGTCAGTCTTGTATGTATATATATATATAGGCTTTTGAGATACGGCCAATGTGTCAAAATATGTATAGATATGGATCTTAGACAAAGGGTGCACGTTTACATATTTTGGCGTTTTGAATGTATATATTTATTTCATATAGATTGAACATAGCTAATTGTAGCTAATACATCGCACGCTTCAGAAGGAATTTTAATTGTATTTTAGGCTTTAATTACCTATACCCGTACGTGTTAATTATTATTCATAAACAAGTTTAATCTAGAATCTGTTTAATGTTGTGTGGCTTTTCTAGCAGGCGGTGAAGGTCTCTTACTAATGTAGTATTTCTGACATCTGTTTCGTTATAAATTATAATATACAATTGTTTATTTTGTGAGTACCTACTTCGTTTTCTTTAAGGCTTGGTCACATAGGGCGCGTTTTAAGGCGTGGCGTAACGCTGCCGTCCGAATGTGTGCCTTATTTCGTTACATTAGCCACACCGCTGTCACGCCCCGCTGCGCCACGCTCTCAAAACGCGCCATCTGCCCAAGCCTTTAATCTAATGCCAGATTTAAGGCGTTTTCGTATCGACCGCAAGATATCGATTAACCAATTATCAATTAGACTCAGTGTATCTTGTTATCAGTTTACACGTTTTTACTGAATTAAATGAATATTACCAAATTTTGATATAGTGGGTATCAAGATAGTAAAATTTCTGTGGCTACAGATAGGAAAGTGGTGCTGTGTACTGAACGTCCACAATCTCGTACGGGTAGCTGAGATTCGGTGGCTGCTGTATGCTAGATATCGTGGCTCATGGTAAGATCCAAAAAAATTTTTTTTTATAATTACATTCAATAAAATACGAGTACTTAACTAGTTATTGCAATAAATCTAAAAAAGGCGCCTGAGGTATTGTATCAAGAATGCTGGCGGCATTTCCTCGTTTTATTGCAATGCTGATATGTTGTGCGCAGAAGCCGCCAGCTCTTCGGTCACCACTTACATCAACCAGACGCTTCGCGATTTCTGTGAAAAGTTTGTGCGCGCTGGAACCCCATGAAGTGCTCTACGCCACACGGTACAAAATGGTACTCTCTGCCCAGGCATATATTTGTTACGTTTAAAAATTTCGGCGCTTTCCGCCGCTGCACCCGCTTTTACATTCGTTCGTTGGACATGGGACGAACCAAAATAATATTAAAAGACAATGTATCTTTACATTACGTCAATTCAATTACTAGTCTAAAAAATACCAAGCGTTGAAGTAAAATCATTCACTCTAGCGCTGCAATCTTCTCCACACCATTATTTGCTTGTTAGAAATACCTACTTCTCGTTTTGTAACAAGTTGTTTTACATGTAAAAAACGCGAGCGGTTAAGGAGCAGGCCTTCCAAAATCATCGCAATTAGCCGAAGTTATTCGCGTGACCGAAATCACGTAACTGCGGCGTTCCGGCGGACCAGTTGGTCTAGTTTGTTATCATGCATCGATAAGGGATCGGCGAACGTTAACGATACGCTACTCAAGAGTTTGGGCAGTACAATATTTCACCATTTTTTTATGAGTTCTCTCATGTAAAGGCTTGGGCAGATAGGCGCGTTTTGAGAGCGTGGCGCAGCGGGGTGTGACAGCGGTGTGGCTAATGTAAAGAAATAAGGCACACATTCGGACGGCAGCCTCGCGCCCCGCTGCGCCACGCCACAAAACGCGCCCTATGTGACCAAGCCTTAAGGCGTGAAATAGACAAGCGGCGTAAGGCATAAAGCACGGTGCCGGGCCTTGTCGTGCCGCTTGAGTGTAATTCAATATACGTCTCCTTAGTACATTTTGTATACAAACGTTTTGAAGCGGTATCGTGCCTTATGCCGCTTGTGTGTATTACGCCTAAGGTAAATTGCCACTAACAGACTACTTTTCAATAACTGGCCACCTTATGCTAAAAACTAATTTTACCTCCAAATAGAATATATTTTTTAATGAGGTGTCAATGATGAATGAATTCTATTCGAATATAAACAGAGTTATTTTGTAGTATAATGTGGCTAGTTATTGACCTGCCACGCGTGCCTGGCGGGTTGGCAATTGCAGTATATTCCACAGCTCCAATGGCCGCTGCTATCCATCCTCAGTTGGTTTCCGCTCGCATTTTACGTACAATACTGTCAGTTGAAATAATATTTTTTGAATTTCGAACAGATTCGATTTCGAATACAGTACAGAACCGCAAATAAACGTTATTCTATCAACTTTTGTTCAATAGATTTTTTGCTATCACGAGAAAGTGACACTATTGTGAATTTTGTGAATGTTCGCAGCAAAGTGACGCATCGACGGCAGACCATTCGCCGAAAGTAATCGAAATATTCGAAACCAATCGCCTTTTTGCTAATCCATGGCAGGTTTGATTCAAAATGGCCGCGGTTGTAGAGAACAAAACTACAAATCTAAAATGTCGTATGAACCTTTTAACTCCATACTTATTCTGCTCGTCTGGCAACTGCGACATTTAGTTTGCGTGAAAATATTTTTATCCCTGTGAATAGGTTGCGTTCTTTTTGATTCCGCTTTCGTCCCATGATTGGTAAATATTTGTAAAATTCCTACTTAAATTCCAGAAAGTTTATACATTGTGTACCAGGTCCAATAGGCGAAAAAAAATCAAAATGATTAACATTTTTGAGTTAACTGCTTAGATTATAGGATAAAAATATTTTTTGTAATTGCAATTTTTGTGATCAATATACCTTAATAATTCCTTAATAATTGAGAAGTGGCTTTTCAAGGCTTATTTCTTTATGTAAGCAGGGGTTATTTTTCTAAAAAAAACAATAAAAAATAGAAAACCATAATTGATCAAGCCCTATTGACATAAACAGATAAGCCGTTTTATGACTTAACATTCCTCAATTGTGAATTATAGCTTTTTTAGGATTAGACAAATGAACCGATTGCTGTCGTGCGATTTTTAGAAAAAGAATTTAAAAGCTGTCATATTTGTCTCTTATTTTCTCCACCATAACGTTAACAATGGAATATTAAATCCTATTGACGAAATTACTGAAAAAAACAACCTAAGCAAAATTGACTGTTATTTTGTATCTTTAAAACAAATGAGGTACATGTTTGGACAGTTACGGGTGGACAGACTTGTATTCAGAACCTCCAGAAGGTTCTATAAATTACATCGCTTATATAGTCTACATGATTTAACTATGTATTGACCGAGCAGGAAATACCATGTCTATATGAATCATAACATCGATTTCTAAGAAACACACGGCTTGGTAACGGTCCGTAAGGGTTTACAGTTTAAAACACGCCCGCTAACAACCAGATAATATTACCATTATATATGTGTGTGTATGTGTGCAACGAATATGTATGTTTGTGTGTACGTATGTCTGTGTATGAGTAACCGGGGCTACTCGAACACCGGTCACCAGGTATGTGCCCTTTTAATGAGGGGTGTCACTTACATAATTTTATATGAAATTGGAATATGAATATCCTTCATACAAATACATATTTATTTAAACAAAATTAATTATAGATACATATATACATTTTAAATGTCTAAAATACATTTTACCGGCTAACTTAAGACTAACTTAAGCCTAGTCAAATAGTCTCTCTCGAGTCGTCCCTGGTGCAAAGGTACCCATTACACTAGCCGCGTTATACTAAATTAAACTCCTTCATACTAAATTAAATATAAAAAAAATATTTTTAATGTCTGCACTGCTCTGCTACTTATTTTTCTTGTATTATACAAGTAATACAAAAATTAACATTATTTATTTTTAATTTATTTATTCAACCTATGCACATAAAAAGTACAATAGGCGGACTTCATTCCATAACATAATGCATTCACTACCAGTCAACCATAAGGCCAAACAGAAATGTGTTGCATCCATGCATTGAGAAAATGTAACTCAACTGGGATATTATTTACTTTAAATATTATTATTTTTTATTGCCCTGTGTTTGTATCACATTGCTGAGGAAAGGCCTCCCCTCTTTTTCTCCACTCAACCCTGTCACTAATGTGAATATGTTTAAAAATTATATTTTTATTGTCTATAGAAAAAATATATAGACAGAAGAAAGCTCATTAAAGTCTGCAGCGAGCTAACATAATATTCGCGACCGTCTATGTGTTCACATTTGTATTTTGAGCTGGCAGCCCTAATAAACCGCATTCCGACTGAGCCATCTTGAAATGTCGTAAGTCCCTTAGTGTTTGCGTAAGACTTCGTCCGTTTGGACTGGATGCCAACCGTTGACGGTCCGGTTACACAGTGACGTCATGGCAAAGGCAGCCAGTGGTCGTGCCACAGAAGCCATACGAGCGTTAACTACAGATTAAATAATGTTCCGGAAGATACGCCAAACAGGTTCTTCTTAGCTACGAAAATTTTGCAGCAACAGCAGTTGCTTTCAACTTTCCATGTAGATCGTAACTTGTAAGTTTTCTTTAGAAATTTAGCGTAAAGCGTTTTATAGACAAGTTTTAATTTGGAAATGATCAGGGCGAGATATTTCTTTGTTCTCAACTGGTGTTTTTCAAAGGGTTTTTTTTCACCTCGCTTTTTCGGAATGCCCTTTATTCTTAAACGGATTATTTTCGTAATAACAATTATTTTTTTATTATGTATATTTTTATGCGCTAAATCGACTGATCATCAAACGGCTTAAAATATAATTTAAGTTTAATGCATTTAATGGGCTGACCATCTACAATGTGAACCGACGACATAGTAAAGATCGCGGGAAGCCACTGGATGAAGGTAGATCAAAAGCGGTCACTGTGGGTCGCTATGGGGGAGGCCTATGTCCAGCAGTGGACGTCCTTCGGCTGATATGATGATGGTGTATTTAATGGCAAATCTTGTGTATCAATGATAAATGTTATGAGTAATTTGGTGATGCATTAACTGATGCATTATTAATTTGATATAGCTCTCGCTATAAGGAAATGCAAGTTATAAAATAGATGGCAGCATTCAGTTGTTCGATGCTTGCAATCTTGTTAGCAGCAATATACTGCTTGCAATTCAAAATTGTTAGCTAAAAAAATAACGCAGTATCGCCAAATTAGCAAGCCAAATGAGCCAGAATGCCCTACTAAATGATAAACAGAAATAGTAATAATAATAACTTAATTTTATTTATGAAGTGGCGTATCTGCTAAGAGCGGCATTTATAATCTGCTTTAAACTCAACAAACAACAGATACACTACGGTACAAGACTTCATTGTACTTACGCCTTTTTAAAGCCATTGTGAAAGATGACCCACGCAAGCGTTAACGGCCTTTTGTACTCCGTAGCTTACACTGGTGTTCCAAATTAACAACGTTTGAGACCACGTCAAGCGCCCGCGTCAATGTACGACAAACGTTTGAAGCTATCAGACTAATTGTCAATGGTAAGGTGCAACAGTAAATTAAGGCTAATGAATGACGTTTTGTGTACAGGATATTATTATTGAGGGTCGAATTAGGGTTAAATGAGCTTCACAAAGCTTGGTCCGACGCCTAGAATCCTTAGACCGAAGTAGGCCGAAATAATTAACTGGCTAACAGATGTACATCATCACTATACAAGCCGTATCTTCATGCTCTGCGCTCAATATGGTTCATAATGGTTACCGAGTTAAAACCGTTTTAGCCGGGTACCGCGAAGGTCGAAGTTCGTATATTCGAGCATCTTTCTCTTTTACTTCAATTAAGTCATGAGAGTGACAGACAATCCTCCGAAATTTGCGAATATCGACGGTGGAAATTTCAAATGTCGTAAGGGACATACTTTTATATGGGACTTACGACATTTGAAATTTCCACTGTCGATATCGTTTTTTGTAGTAGGCGGCTGGGTACTTGGAACAGCCAGCCTTCTTGGTACCTCGCCCGTTGACAACGATTTAGGCCAAATTTTCTATCTTTAGTTTTATTTACGCAGGTTAATTGATTAATTTCTTTATTATGTTAATATGTGCTAAATTTAAAAGTAAAGGTCATTAGTTAATACATATTTTTGTGTGCTATATTATTTGTATACTTGTATTAGAAAAAAATGTACATGTTTACTTTGTGACGTTCCATATCCAAAGGGACCTTATAGCGGTTGGCGCTTACGCTATTATTAACGACGCTTCAATACTAACGTGATGCTTCGCAACGTAAGCGCCAATCGCCATAAGGTACCTTTTGATATGGAAGTGGAACGTCACATTTATCAAACTTACATTCGCTTCTTACTTACAAAGTAACAAACATCCAGGTTCTATGAATACACTTAATCCATAAAACTTTCCAATAACATATTCCTAAGTTGAGAATTTCTTTGTATTCCCTGAGAGATGGAAAGCAAAACTTGTCTATTGTTCCTTGGACTTATAAGTTTTCTTTAATAAAGTACTTCGCTGTGTAGAGGCTTAAGTTTATCAATTATTATTTAACCTGATTAATATAAGTTTCTGTCAAAAATTACATGTTCTTTTTTTTATGATATAGGAGGCAAACGGATTGCCTGATGGTAAGCAACTACCGCCGCCATGGCCACTCGCAACACCAGAGGAGTCACAAGTACGTTGCCGGCCTTTAAGATCCCTATACGCTCTTTTCTTGAAGGTTTGGATGTCATATCGGTCAGGAAATACTGTACACGACAATTTATTCCAGAGTGTTGCTGTGCGAGGCAGGAAGTTTCTAGAAAAACGCACAGTTGAGGAATGCCAACCATCTATGTGGTGATGATGGAAATGTTGTCGTGTAGAGCGCTGGCGGAAGAAAGCATGTTTGGTACAAGCTTCTATTGCCGACTGTATTTTTTTTATCATAATTATCGACCATACTTAATAAAAACGGATTCAACTAACGATTTTGAATAATCAGAATTTTCTCGAAATGCGAACACCATTTGTTTCAACGGTTATTGAAAACGCCCAAATACAAATTTGAAAATAGAACTTAAACTTCTTCGCGGGCTTCTTTTAAACATGAATGTTGATTCAGTATCGCCTGAAGCATTATTAGCTCGGTTTTGTTCGGAAACTTAATCTTAGCTACGAAAATTTGCAACAACAGAAGTTGCTTTCAACTTTCCATGTAGATCGTATATTTTGTAAGTTTTCTTTAGAAATTTAGCGTAAAAACTTAGAAGTATTGTTCTAGTTTTCTAGACAAGTTTTAATTTGAAAATGATCAGGGCGAGGTATTTCTTTGTGTTCAGGTTTTTTCAAAAGGATTTTTTCACCTCGCTATTTTGGAATGCCCTTTGTTTAAAACAGCAAAGCATTTTATTTACAAGAATAGTTTAGGTTAGTTTTTTTTTATGGAATTCGTCTGTATTAAGATATAATTTGGGTCTTTTCAAGGCAAGAGTGAATAGGCTACTGAACCAGCGTGCTACACCCTCGACCTCGTCGTTACTTACCATCAGTTGCGACTGAGGTCAAACGCTGGTCAGTCTTGTATAAAAAAAGACAAGAGTGCAAAGTAATTTCTTACAAATTGTGGATTTTGATGGACTTTGAAATGATGTTTTGGAATGATATAATTGTGATATACACAGCTACCAGTGACAACCGCGTTAGCAATATTGGCGCCATGCAAAGACAGTTTAAAATATAATTCTAAATATAGTAAGTACTAAATCTGCAAAGGTTAGCCGTTCTCGGCTCAGTCACGACCGCCTTTCACCGAGTCTTGCAAATCACCATCGGGCTTTATGCAACGATATTGTGATATTATCTTTACTATCCTGCTAGATTTATAAAAGCATTTAATAAGCTTGAATACTCGTAATATTACTACAATGTCTGATAGACAGCGTAGTTTTTTGCTGTAAGGAGAGTAAGGTTTTAGTTTTTGCAACTACGCCGCGTGGTAACGGTTGACTCGAATAGCCCCAACCCATCTCCTCCCGCTGGTGTCGTAAGAGGCGATCAAGGGAAAAACTTACCTACTATAACATTGTTTCTTAGAATTTTTGAAACATTGTTTATCAAGAGAAAATCGACCGGTAAAAGTCAAGAACTGTAGTCAAGATAGCGATGGATTGTATAAATGCAATCTAAACTAAAAAAATAGTGACAACTCCAAAGACAAATCACTTTTTTATAGGTACAACGACAGTGGCAAACAAGCATACGGGCCGCCTGATGGTACGCAGTTACCGTAGCCCGTCCATAGGCCTGCGACTCCAGACTCCAGATGATTCACATGCGCGTTGCCTACCCTTTAAGAACCTATGCACTCCTTTTTTGAAGAACCTCATACTGGTGGCCCTAGGGAAAACCACGGCAGGGAGTTGATTCCACAGCCGGAGCGTTCGCGGGAGGAAATGCCTTTTAAACCCCTTAGTGCCCGACCTTTTAGGCTTCAGGGTGTGAGGATGAATGCACTGCCGACGGCGAGCGGTGCGGTGGTAGAAAGCGGCCGTTGGCATCATATCAAACAGTTCTTCAGAGCTTCATCTATTCCGTTTCTACACTTTCTACAATCAACCGGCAGCTTGCCTTATGTAAACATATTAGTAACTAAGACGCTAGCACCTTAGTGCTTAGACAAACGTTTAAGGCCTTAATCAATCTAGCTTGACGTAACTAAACAAGCGTTAGCTAATACATTTTCAACGTAAACCCGATAAAGATAAGGTTCATTTTTGATAGCGTTTCACAGTATTGTTTACCGCTGTGGTGTTAGTCATCGTGATTCATAAGATAATGTGTAATCTACGTGCAAATTAAGGGTATCCTTGTATGTATTTTGACCTCTGTAGTTTGCTGTGGTTAAACAAACGAGTTTCAGAAGCACTAGCACAGTTTTCATTTTTTTTTTTTATGACATAGGCTGCAAACGAGCAGACGGATTGCCTGATGGTAAGCAATTACCGTCGCCCATGGTCACCCGTAACACCAGGGGAGTCACAAGCGCGTTGCCGGCCTTTAAGGGGGGTTGGAGCTCTGGGAACCTTACTCACCATCAGGAACACAACACTACATACCTGAAAGGTAGCAGTGCTATTATTTCATGCAC
Source organism: Grapholita molesta (assembly GCA_022674325.2). Classification (NCBI taxonomy): domain Eukaryota; kingdom Metazoa; phylum Arthropoda; class Insecta; order Lepidoptera; family Tortricidae; genus Grapholita; species Grapholita molesta. The sequence goes on along the minus strand of CP053121.2, from coordinate 3,582,213 downwards.
ATGTACCCTTACCATGACTTGTGACATTGACGTTTTGACTATCTCTGCATCTCGCTTGTACTATTTTAGTGCGAACGAGATGCACAGATAGTAAACTCGATACTCGTTACCGAAAACGTCAATGTCACAACTCACGGTAAGGGTACGGCTTGCTTAACGATTTTAATGTTTGTGGTATAACACATTTTTATACAACTGAGCAGTTTCGGCTAAAAGTCAAATTAGCCTGTTAATTGCTTAGAAGCGGGTAACTCACGTTTTATGAGTGGAATATTGCTCGACATGTTTCACTCTGTAACGAGGAGCATAATCATATTTAATGATTTATTCGACTTAAAATCATATTATAAATATATGGCTCGTTACGGAGTGAAACATGTCGAGCAATATTCGACTTATTAAACGTGAGTTACCCGCTTCTAACTATACAATTAATATTGTGAGTTCGAGTCCCGCTTCGAGTAATTTTTTTTCGATTTCAATATCGTACAATTAATATGTTTGAATCTCACGATAGTTTTTGTGTTCAGATTAGCCTATTTTGCTGCAACCAACGTCATCTCCTGTGGGTCAGAGCCGAAAGGGAGATATCCGAGGGATGGACAGCGTCCGTCGTAACCCAATCTAGAGCTACTGCGGTCGCTAGCCCGCCTGCCAAGCGTGACGAGTATGGTAACTACAAGATGATATAATATAAGTACAAGCCATAGTTGTGAATAAGACAATTAGCAGCAGAAATAATTATGATATCTGATACTTCCGTTAACTGTACAATAAACCAATTTGATTTTGGGCCACTTCGTACCTTGTCACAGTGAAAATCTATATGAAAGACCCATAAAATCTCTTATTAACGTCACTGTAACAAGGTTCGAAGTGGCCTACAAATCAAATTGGTTGACTATACATTGTGTTGTACATGTTTTTAACTTGTATCACAAACTAAGACTTTGCTACTAAAATGTTGACTTAACTGTAATCAAGAATAAGTTAGCAGTTCTCACCCACACCAGTAAATTTTCTTAGCAACTTTGTTGGCATTTTTAAGCCAAGTATCTCTTTTCCCGTTGGCAACAGTCCAGTTCCAAGCCGTCAAGATAAAGTCTGAAAACACTTCTGGAAAGCAAAGCCTTTGGCTTATTGCTCAAAAAGCTTGTCTGAAATGTGAGCCATCAACACTGATTATGTGTAAATATCCTAGTTTTAAAACCGATGGCAACAGTACCCTTACCATGAGTTGTGACATTGAGTTTTGATATCTGTACATCTCGCTTGTACTATTTTAGTGCTAACACACACAGATAGTAAACTCGATACTCGTTATCGAAAACCTCAATGTCACAATGGTGAGGTATCTCATAGAAAGGGCGTCCATTTAAACCCAATATACAGCTACAGCGGTCGATAACCCACCTGCCAGTCGTGATATTTGGGGGAGCCTTCATGATATGGCTGAAATGATGTTGATCCTAGCTTAGTACCCTATTGTAGTTTCCACATAATGTTGTATATAGCTATAAATGAAAAAAAAAAAACATTAGTTCCATGGGGTCTTTTTACATTCAAGACTCAACTTTTCTTTCACTAGGGTCACAGATATTAACTAGCTGTGCCCCTCGGTTTTACCCGCGGTTTATTAGGGAAAAAACGTAGCCTATGTGTCAATCCAGGGTGTCAGCTAACTCCATAAGTAGGTACCTAGTACCAAATTTTATTAAAATCGCTCCAGCCGTTTAGACGTGAAGAAGTAACAAACATGCACACTCGCAAACTTTTCCTTTATAATATTAGTGTAGATTAGTTTTTGGTAATGTTATATTCACGATAAGTTTCAACTTTTCTATATCATAAATATTGCATAGTACCTACCTACTAGGTATTAACTAGTCAAGGTTAGTTACCTGGATTACCATTTACAATGCGTAGGTAATATGAAAATTACTGCTACCAGTCGGCTAGAAATTACCCAGTAATTACGCAATCATCTTTAACCACACCTTATGATTACTGCCCATACCTACCTAGGCTAACAATAAAAATCGGTTTACATGGTTTTATTGTATGTACCATCACGTTAAGGCTTGGGCCAACCCGCCTGCCAAGTGTGGCGACTATAGCAACTGCCCCCAAGGTGATACAAGTCATATTTGCGGGAGTGTCCAGCAGTGGACTGCATACGGCTGAAATGTATGTAATGTAAGGTTTGGGCACATAGGCGCGTTTTGTGAGCGTGGCGGTAGCGCAGCGTGACACCGGTGTGGCTAATGTAACGAAATAAGGCACACATTCGGACGGCAGCATCGCGCCCCGCTGCGCCACGCTCGCAAAACGCGTCTATGTGCCCAAGCCTAGAGTTACCCATATAAATAACATTATCACTTACGCGTTTGAGACATTTAACGTCAAAATAAACTTACACTAGAGCCTCTGAATGCCTTTGGTAAGCTGAGTTTTGTGTTGAACAACACCTCGATCTATTATCAAGGCGGTGAAGTGCATGTTCAGATATTTATGATCACCTGCACAGTTCCGATACATTTGATGACTGGGATTGATCCGAAACAGAGATTCTTCCTATTTAAACCATTTTTATTCAAATAGAATTTCCGTTTAGTTTTTTCTTATCTTAAAAAAACCTGTTTTTACCTATCCTATGCAGTATATATAAATAAGCACTAAACATATCTAGATATTTATAGCGTTTAGGGTGTGGCGATACCGTGCTTATCAACCTTTCTACTGATAGCACGGTAAAGCAGTCACTTCGATACCGGGACGCAGGAAATAAACACTTGACAGCCTTGGGGACGTATTTAGTGGACGCTGTCTCATTTTATGGGAGCGTGGAATTGACGTTTTTGGAATCCATGTAGTAGTAGTACCTACCTAGGTAAACATGGATTACAAATTCCCTACTTACATATTACTTGTAACTCTGTCTACTGTGTAGTCTGTAACAAAAACTACTACTAGGTAGGTATGTACTACTACTTACTAGTGTAATTGTATAGGTTACTTACCTACCTACTTATTAGAGGGGTATAGAAACAAAAATGCCTGTGACAAAATTTGGATTTTGTCAATAATAATTTTAAATGTACAGATTACCTAGCATAATTATTATTCCCTTTCCACGCAACTTTGATAGAGGCCTAATTTTGTATTAACCAAAAACGTCTGTTAACCAAACTAGGTATAATTCTTTGTAGAGGCGTTTTTGCTGCTATAGATAGGTAGGTAGGTACCTCTCATTGTAGAAACCACACTTCATATTACTAATATGAAGTACCTTGTATACCTAATATGATATTAGGTATACAAGGTAGGTATACTTTACATTGTCGAAATTCGCATTTTTGTCAAGTTTTCCATGATACCATTACTAATTTCTATGATAACATGGACACTACATGGACCTACCTACAATTTACATAAATAAACCTACCTACCCACAGAGGCAAAAACAACATTGATTAAATTAAAACACGTAGTTTATGTTAAAGTGTAAATATTTAAAAATCCCATCCAGTATAAGATATGTAAGTAAGTGTTACCGTTAGCTCAGGTAGACAGCTTCCCATAGTTTTTTAGTTTCCTCCCCGTATCGACGAAGTGTGAGAATTTAACTCACTTCCAATGTTGCAAAACATACACGGGAATGCCATTATTCTTCATCATAATTAAATTATCTCGTCAATTAGTCTAACAACAATGAATTCCCCTCAGGCATATTAAAACATCAGTCTCCCTGATAACAGCAACAACAAAACTTAAAAAAACCGCGAGGCTGTTAAGTCTGTTGCCCAATTTGCCAAAAAAATAAATTTCTATTCTCGAGTAAAAACTGCCTGTCAAAACATCTAAGCAAACTTTCTTGTTTTGTTCTTAATTTCAAATTTCAACTGATAAAACACCCGGTGAACTTTACCGGGTTAGAACCGGCATACGCGAACCGCGAGGTAAACGAACCCACTCGAGGTCACTGCCAACGTTCCAACGACTTACCTCAGCAATCTTAAAGGCAACGCGAAACGTGTCAAAAAGAATACGCTAGACATCACGTTTCGCTGTTCCTGATTCAAAATAAACTGTTCCGAGAACCCAACAAAGGCTTTAGAACAAAGCGTTCACAGGTAGTACCTTTATTGAATTGCGCCGACGCCACCGCGAGCGATCCCAGCAGCAGCAAGCCAAGCAACGTCGCCCATCGACTTTCCCGCCACATTCTTCAGGTATAACTTAACTTTATTACTATTTATTTCTTACACGTCGCTAAAGCGACTTGTCACTGACTCACTCACGAGGTCTCGTAATCGCACAAACCACGCACACTATCACAGAACTCAAGCACATCCATTTGAAAAATGTTCGTTTATCCGATAAGGTAGCCGCTTCGCACGGTCGTGGGACGAGCACAGGTAAAGTGGAACGGTGAGCCTATTAAGTTTCAATGCGCTAAACTACACTTTTAACACGTTACAACTCTATTTAACATTATTATTAAAGAACGGCACGGGAGTTCTGCACGAGTTTAAGTTTGGAAACTTCACATATTTCCGATAGATAAGTTCGAAGTTGGCGAGAGCAGCGGCAGCACGAGACACGTCCTCCCGGCGCATCGCTCGCGACAGACTGGCGCGAAGTGAGTGAACAATCAACAAGTTGCGGTCGCGCGCTATGCAGCCGTTGTGCCGCGCGGAGCATGCGCGATCCGCGTCTATATTCATACTCGACAGCTACAAACAATGTTTGTACTCTTGCTTGTTGAAGGCACGCACACTTCCAAGATGGCGGTCAAGCCGGCGACGGAACCGGTTTGTTTTCGCGCAAAAAACCAAGAAGACAGGATTTCTATCCTCGAGGCGGGTTGTCATACGGGTCTCTAGTCTCTACTACCATAGCTACTGGTACGAGGTAAAAATATAGCTTTCTTATAGTGATCAATGAGGAAAAACTCTACGTAGTTGCGACATATCTAAATCACTATTTACAGTTAGGTGCCTACCTACATCATCAAACAAGTTTCGGAAATAAAACACAAAACAATTTTCATAATAAATGCATTTCTATAACATTGCGGCAACATACCTATATTATATCGGCCACGGACGTCCAGCGTTGGACATAGGCCTCCCCCATAGTGTGCTACAAGGACCCACATTTAGCACACTCCATCCCGTCCCGTCCATCTAGTCTGTGGACGTCGATGTATAGTTTTAATAACAATTAACGAAGCACGTGTCGTACTGCGTATCTTTTTGCTGATAGTCCACGATGCATTTTTCTTCGCGATATGATCCGTGATTCTGCAAAATAATATTTCGGGTTAGAAATATTATGTAATGAAACAAATCCCGTCTGGAACACCGCAGGTCCTCGTCGTTTTTCTTAAGTACATGTTATCTATTTCAACTTTTAATTAAACAAAATTGACGAAAATAAAAACGCACGGTGTATATATTTTCACTTCGATGATTACAAAGCTTTCTTTATAAGTACTATAAGTAGGCCATATAACAACTTCTCCAGACGCAACCGTGATCTGATAAAACAATTCATGTAGACTCTACTTTGTTAAATAAGTTTACTTGGGTACTATCTATGAACCTTTTCCACGCCAAAGACTGATATATCGGCACCGCAGGTCCTACGCCAAAAATTGATAGAATATGTGACAGACCACAGAGAAAAATAGTCCTACATGAACGCGCATAAATAATCCAGTTTTGTCATTTCTGTGACGTGACGTCTGCGCTACCGCGAAAAACATTTTCGTAAAATTCGGACGATTGTCTTTGTCACTCTCATTAATAATTGGAGTAAAAGAGAAAGATCCTTGAAACGTATATTTCAAGGATCTTTCTCTTTTACTTCGAACTTCGATGTTCTCGGTACTGGGACTTAGCGGTAGCTTTTGTGTTTGACGACGTGACGTGGCGTGGTAAAGGATAAAATTTCGGAGAATCATTCAATTAATGGAATTGAATAGGATAGCATAAATTTTATTCAGAAAAACTTAATTTTAACTGAGAACTAATTTTTGTATTTAAACTTTTGTGAGACATTGTATGTACAATAATTAACGATTAACACGGTTCAACTCACATTTATTTAGACATGATGAGATTAGACCGCGCGACATGTTTCGGAGAACTTAGGCCTCCATTTTCAAGTCGCGACGGGCCTGCGACGCGACCGGCGAACCGAACGGACACTCAGCACTTTAGTGCCTGAAAATGGAGGCCTATGTTCTCCTAGCAATTGGACCTCGACGCTGCTCTTTCGTGGAAACCGTCAAATCAATCAATAAATCTCAATTCCAGCACAAACGTTATGTGATAAGCTGACTATTCCAATAATTAAGTATTGCTTGTAACAGCAGAAACAAAAATACAACGGTCATTTCTCGCGGATAAACCTTCTATTGTTTTTGGTTATCGAGATTTTAAGTGTTATTGAAACATAAAGTTTGTATTGTAACCTTTGTTAGCCGGATAAATATTTCATTTCTTTGCTGTATATTCTGTGGTCAATAGTTTTGGTTGCCCTACCCATTATTGTTTTTTAACAAGAAAATGTGTAGGTATATGCGATTTTCAGTGTATTATAAAATTAGGGCTGGAATAACTTTACCTTTAGTTCCTCGGGAAATCGACGGAACTTATATTTTCAAAACAGTAATAGACAAATTTTAAAGTCCATAATTCCCAAAAGAATAAAAAATTAAACAGCTTAATAAATACAAGATTTTATAACTAGTTTAGTGTTTAGGCAATATCTACTAAAATATATAAATAAGACAGAAGAAACTTTGACTAAACAAAATAATCATAGAAAACGCCCATGACTCAGGAACAATACCTCTTCCCAACACACAAGTAAATCCCCGCACTGGGAATTGAACCCAGAACCGTAGCTTTCATAGGCAGGGTCACTACCCACTAGGCCAGATCGTCAAAGGTTTTACCTTGTCATTAACCTAAGAGCAGAAAGCACCGGGGGACGGGCAATTGCGTTTTAAAACGAAGAGTAGTAGATCGGCAACCCGCCTGGGAAGCGTGGCAATTCAGGCATTACACCCCTCATCGATCGATATATGGGGAAAGCCTGTATCCAGCAATAGAAGTAATAGATTCATTGGTTATGTTGGTTATCTGGAGAAACTACTCGCTCGGCGGTAGCAACATTATCCACTTTCCTCTCAACTGAAAATGACATTTCTATTCGACTCTGATAGGGTCATAAGCCTTTTTATCCCCAGCTCGAGTTCCACTGTTCAAGTTCCTTTAAATTATCTGCGGTATTTTCTGTTCGCGTCTAGTTTAGTGGTAAAACTTTCTGGATGAAATGTATTGAGAGATGGCCGTGTATGAAATTTGGGTCAAAGACAACATTTACTTTGTATCTTAATAGCACAGTCCCGTCTGGTAATATGTATACATTTAATGTAGCAAAGATATGTAGCCTCGCCTCTAACCATGACGTTAAGTCTTGGATACATGTTTTGACACTGACGTGACCGTATGACACTTATAATTATGTCTTACGACTTACGACTTTATTTCGCTGACATAAGAGCTATTGAATATTCTGTAAGTGCGACAATCTGATAGACCCAATTCCCGTGTATTTTCACAAATTGAATTATCATGACCAGTACGAAAACTTTATTTAAAGTGAAGCGAGCATGATACTAGAAAAGTAAGTTGACAGAGACATCTATGAGAAATTTTAGAAAGCGTGAACCTTTCAATGTCGCTTTAGAATACTGTTAGGGCATCCTTGCAAGTAGTTTACAAACTAAATAACAGATGGCGTCATAGCGATCGATATTGAATTTTAAACAAATTACATTGACAATTTTGTATCGTATTGTCTTACGTCAGTGTTGTATATACACTATGACCAAGGAATCTATGGACTTGGCATATTGTTCTATATATTCAATCAGTTATGCAGATATCATGCATTTCGACATAGAATTCTGAAAAATATAGTTGTCTCTTTTTTCTAAAGCTTTATTTTCAGTTATTTAAAAGAGACAACAATACGCCGGTGGGTTTCAAATTTGGCAACACTTGTCATTGTCGGACGTCTAAATGCCTAAATGCGGCCGGGAGCCATTTTATGTTCCACTCAGTTAATAGTAATTGAACTGTCAAAACACCGTGGTTGTTTTAAAAAATAAATGATATCTCGCGTTTTACGGAATTTTGCTGTGAAAAAACTTTAAAATGAAGTGAAGAAACATTTTATAATAATGCCAAAGTGTAGTGTAGTGGGCTGTGGTATAACAAAAACCAAAAACCAAGGATCTTTATCATTGCACCGGTATGTAACATTTATTTATTGAAATATTGGTTACTATCAACATTATTGAGTGTTTAAAGTACAAATTGCAATATTATTATTGTAAAGATTAAGATGTGTTACGTATTAATGTAATCTTTAGCTAATTTATGGATATTTTTACATCTAATATGTCGATCAGTAGATGGCTAGTGTTGTTCTATAAATATCGATATCTCTTATTTAAGTCGGCAATTCCTTAACTTTTTAAATTTCTGTTCATATGTATATTATAGTTTTTAACCTATTCCTTATTGTATTGGTCTAAAAGAAGCAATAAATTCCAAGCTCTCGCCACAAACGGATGTACTGAAAGATGAATGTTGATCATTTTAAGATATAATATACAAGTTACAAGCAAGGAAAGGTTTTGTAAATTGATTTAAAACTGCATCTTAACATTTTTTTTTATCTTTTCAGCCTACCAAGAAGCGACTTTAAAACGAAGAAGTGGTTGGAAGCAATCGGTACAGAAAATATCCGGCCTAATTTGACAGATATTTTTATCTGCTCCTTGCATTTCCATGAAGATTCATTCAATAAATCCTGGGTGTTATTCGATTGCGAGATTACGCAGTGCCATCATTACAACTATCACGCACCAGATAAGATCAAACATCAAGTATAGGAAGATACCTACGTACTTTACTTTTTTAGTTAAAAATCTAATAAAGCTATTTAAGTAATCACTAATTTGTTTCATTCTATATGTGATCAAAGTAACCCCACGTAATAAAAATATAAATAACTTAAAAAGTACTGAACCGATTTTTGTGTTTCTATTTTTATGGTTTACTTTACATAATGAGAGTAAAAAGCAGTGGTTTCAAAGTAACCCCATTTTCAATGTAACTTTGATCGTTTTAATTTTTTTCTGAAAAAACAGTGCTATTTCTTTTCCTGCGAAGATAGAAAACGAGAAAAAAACCGATTACCTATTATAATTTTTTTTCATATTTTTGAGTTTATTAGGATCGCCAAAAAGAGATGTCAAACTCTAAAATTGATCATAGTAACCTCGGGTTACAGTTTTTATATAAAACATAAATATAACTTAATACTAACTAATTTAAACTATTTTTTACATATCATCTTAACTCCTGGTTGTCCTCTAAAAGATACTTTAAGCTTAGTTTTTAATATTTTTTTAAACACAAAACTATCGTGAGATAAATATATTTGTATAGAAGGGGGTAACTCACGTTTTATAAGTCGAATATAAATAAAAACTTTAAACTAAATGCACATACATAAATACAAGTCTTTAAACGTCGTAGCAAGTTTTAGATTCATCGATTAAATTTGTAACATTAGGGCAGCAATAGAATAACTGTCAAGACGCCATTTATTGTTCCAGGTTGGCACGTTTTTCTTGTAGGTATTTCACCTCCTTAGGATTCTTTACTCATTGTATATACAGCATAACATAAGTTTAAATTTTATTGTCTGACTTATAGAAGAAGCTAATATATTAGTATGTTTGGTTGCATACTTCCGCCGCCTTTATGGATGGTGTCGCGCCGCTACGGCATTAGATATAAGGGTGTTTTTACTTTATTTATGAAAGTCATGGTATGAGTATGTGACGAGGCCTATAGTCGTTATTCTTTTGTATCCTGCGTAAGCGCAGCCTGCGTTGCCGATATTTATCTTTGGTTCTTTTTTTAATAATAATAAAATTATTTATTCAGTCAGTCAACAGTAATTTACAGTGTACATTTAGATTATTTGTGCCTCTTATTAAGTAAAACAATACCTGTGTTAAGAGACACAGTTTTCTTCCTATTAAAAAAAAAAAAAACAAAAACAAAAAAAAAACTAAAGAAATATACAACAAAATATTTTCTGTTACATAAAAGAAAATCAAAAATAGAAATAGAAACTTAACTAAAAGTAAGATATTAAAGAGTTGCATATGTAGTAGCTGTGTAGATCATGATTCAAACTTCTTCTAAAACGTTTTGCAGTATGTTTTCAATGTTCTTGAAGATTGAAAACTAAACTAGAATCTTTTAAAAGTTAAAATACAAAAAACAATAATTAATTATACAATAAAACATTTATAGTTGTTATTCCAAATGGTCCTGTCCCGAGTTGGGAAATGCTTTCTAGAACCAATCACCTAAATTTACTATCAGAAAAGAAACCTTGGTTAGGTTACCACATTAGGTATCGTTTCCGGAACTTTCGAAACCACAATCTACTTGAACCGAGCAGTGTTGCCATGGCTAATTTGAAGCCGCATATTTCTACCAGAAATGTTCCGTATGCGGGTGCGGGTGGCCCCAAATCGGTCTCTGTGGGTCACTTTGGCGGTGATTCTGTGGCGGTGTGGCGGTGGGTCACGCTGGCTATCATACGATAGGGAAGGGACCAAGACTCCTATTTGAAACAATAAATCAAGAATTTACCATAAGGCTTCCATAGTTGTTGTTCCAACTTGTTCTGTAGCGGATCCGGAACTGTCTCCCGTGACCACAGCCCTCTTCGGACGAGCATGGAGACCAGGGCTCCCAATCGGTGAAGGTGCAGCCTTCGCGAGACTCAGACACTTGGGGTTCTTCTCTGTGAGTCACAATATAACAAACAGTACTGTAATATTTTGTAAAAAATGTTAAAGCGAGTAAATTATGCGGTGACTGAATATATATAGACACAGCTCTCCATACAAAAATGCCTTCCAAAAATGACCCCAGGCGCGCTGACACTGACAGCTATACCCTCTTCATAAATATGTCAGAGCAGCTTAGAATTTATCCAATAGACAATTTCGCGCTATTAAAAAAAGTTGTGATTGGTTCATAAAAGTTTAAAGTGTCAAACCTCATGCGCGGCGTTACAATATTATGGCGTTGTCAAACTTACAGAGATGATACTAACCGAGATGGAACCAATTTTTATGAACATTATTCTACACACGATTTTGTTATTAAGATTACTCTTGTTCATACTTTATAAGAAGGTATATCGTTAATAATGTGTTGGAGAAGTAATTTATTTTCTTACAAATTAAATTCAATATCGTATAGCAAACTATCGCCATAAGAGCAAGCTAGAATAGGATGTTACTTTGATATATCGCACGCATTGTTTTGTTTTAATAATGACGCAACAGATTTACTAAATTGACGCGGAGTAAGTACTGAATTTTGGGACGTCAAGGAACTTTGCCAAAAACGGATGACTACTGAGTTGTTCATCTTTTTCGTTCTTGCAATCTTCGAAAGATACGGATGCAAGTAATGAAATTTCAATTTTCGAGGTTCGCAGTAGATAGATTCGCAAAGAATATAATATCCATTAAGAAGCTGACACGCTTTCAGAATTAGAAAACAAAATGGTAACTTTTCGCAAAGAGAATAAGTGCAATAACAGATAATACGAACTGACATTTCAATACTATTACAGAAATACAAGTTTCGACCATAAAGCATCGCAAATTTCTATTTAAATGAAATAGGTAGGAAATTAAATTCCATGACTGTACGTACATATTTTTATAAAATCATTTAAAATAATAAATTATTTTCGGGGCCTTCGGGAAACTAGAATAATTATGTCGGAAAGTTTACCAGCTGCACATTTACAGCGTACTTGTTTATCGAGATAAAAGCAAATAATAGGAATTGCTTGTTACTTGAAAAATACATGAATAATTTACTTGTGAGTATAATTGACGCATAACCTAATCCCCAATCTGTCACTCAGTATCATAAAGGCATAAGTCATTATAAAACTAGTATAGATATACGACATTTGGTTCGGCGTATTAGTCTATACAACAATATGTTACTTTAAATAATTGTTTATCACATTCAGGGTTAAACTTACACAAACCAATAGATCCCATCGTTTTTCTTGTATTTTTGTGCAGTTGTTGCGGGACCATTTTACCGCACAAGAAGGCATTTTATAGGGTTTTTTAATTTAACAATTTTATATTAGCTGACATCTTATGTCATAGAAAGCTTCTGTACTACTAAATCTGTCAAACTCCGCCGCGGCTCAGTCGATCGTTCGCCGCACACTAGCCGTGGGGTCATTTTTGAGCTCGAGTCAGGTTTCTATAGTATTACTAGTTCGTTGAAATTATGTCATATCATAAAACGGCAGCATTTCATCATATGCCAAAGATGTGGACTACCATAAATGGCAATCAAGCATATCATCATGTAGGTACCTAATGTACCATCATATTTTATAACCTTCTTGCGATATACGTCTAAGAGCCTTTTGTTAAATTTGAATATCAGAGTTTTTGAAGATGGTAAAGATTTCTATAAGTTTCATAATCTCGAGAATTTTATGATATTTAATAGTATTAGTGAATTATTAATTTTATGGTATGCTTTATAATATACACTCTAATAATTTTGTAAAGTTAGTAAATATTCATTCAACTCACATTTCGCCATCTTCTTCCGCCGTTAAGTTTTCTGGTTCTTTTTCTTTACTGGTATCTAAAATCATGAAAAATATATCGTAAATCATAATTATGGAAGCCGAATTAGCTGCGAACTCGCTGCGCATTTGCTACGATATCGTTACGCGCACGTGGCGAAATTGTTATGCCGTATCGTCGTAGTTTTAACCTACTTTTTATCAAGCATTAACCATTACATTATGCGTGCCGTGCCTTGCCATGTGATGCCGGCTGACTAGAATAGCACCACCCCATCTCCTCCCGCGGGTGTCGTAAGAGGCCACAAAGGGAAAATATTCTACGGACGGGCAGCAGCGTCCGTCAAAACCTAATCTACAGCTACTGCGGTCGCCAACCCGCCTGCCAAGCGTGATGGTGACTATGACAAATACCCCCAAGGTGATACAAGTCATATTTGTGGGAGGCCTATGTCCAGCAGTGGACTGCATACGGCTGAAATGTAAGTATGTAACCATTATGCGAGGAGGCATCAAATCCAAAAAACAATAGTTCATCGAGTATCATCCGATGACTATCATGAGGACCCGATTGTCTCTCTTAATCCCTTACCTTCTTCGGTGCTCACCCTCTCAGGATACACGTTCAACAACCTGGTCTCTAAATGGCCGAAGGGCTTGAGGTCGTTTAAGTTCAACTGGTAGAATGGTGATTCCCGGTTGAAGGAGCCGAGGGCAACCCGGCCCACGTTTTCTTGGGGATTTGTTGTTTTCTTAGTTGACTATAAAAAATGTAAGGATTTTTAAGGGTATCTTTAAATAAGTAAATGGGATCATTTAGGCATTTGAAATCATAGTCTAATAGCATTAGACCCTACTAATTGTGTTCCTTCCGTTGAGTATCGTTGCCAGATGGCCTATAGCCTTATAGGGTACGCTACACGCATGTGAATCCTCTGAAGTTCCAGTACAAGGGTACTGTTATCTATAGTAGATAACGCCTGATGGTAAGCCGTCATTGTAGGCTATCTACGCCTGTACCCTTACCATTCGCACTAAAATAGTACAAACGAGATGCACTGATAGTAAACTCGATACTCGTTATCGAAAACCTAAATTTTACAACTCATGGTAAAGGTACTGCCCGCCTGCGTGGCGACCATGCCAACTACACCCCAATATGATACATTATTTGGGAGAGGCCTGGATATAGTGAACGACTTATGACTGAACCGATGATGATTAAATATAAGACTTGTCGCTTTCCTCTTCATACACCAGACTGTTTGCGAGTTTTCGTATGATCTGCGTTAATCCCCGCAATGATGAAGTGGCAAAGTTGGTGAACGATTTCCGCAGATAATCGGAGAAGCCATTACGGAAATTTATGTCTACCGGCTGTTTTGGAAACGTTCACCAAGAAAAACTGATAATCTGAATTTGGAGCTAAGTTGAAATAAAGTAATGCTGTTTTGAGCTTAGATTTATCGGAGTTATACCATTTGAGGTCACTTTGTATAATTTGTCAAAAACAATACCCCGGGATGTTATTCTGAATTTCTGACAACCGGTTTGGCCTATATGAAGCCGATGTTCTTGGGTTTACAGATATTTGTTGTTTTTTATTAAATTATTGGGTTCAAGAAGAAAGCGAAAAAATCAAAATGAACTCAATACTATCAGGTATTATAAAAAATACAAATACAATGACTATTTAAATTTAAATATTTATTTTATTTAAATTTAAATAAAATAAATAAATAAATATTTCGGGACATTCTTACACAAATCGACCTAGTCCCATGGTAAGCTCAATAAGGCTTGTGTTGCAGGTACTAGACGAAGATTTATATAACAGATAGATACATATAAATAGAAAACACACATGACTCAGGAATCTGTGCTCATCACACACAAATAAATGCCCTGACTGGGAATCGAACCCAGGACCTTCGGCTTCATAGGCAGGGTCACTACCCACTAGGCCAGACCGGTCGTCGCTATTTTATATATATCTTTTGCTGAGCACCCACAACACCAGCCTTCTAGAGCTTACGGTGGGGCTCAGTCAATTCGTGTAAGGATTTCCATTGGTAGGCCCTGTCATCAAATGTAAAATTTAAAGCTAAAATGTTTAAACCAAAAGTAAAGACAATAAATAAATATAATCCTTTATATGCGGGAAATACTGAATACCGGGAAATATTTACAGTACAATACAATTAAAATCAGTTAAGACTTCGGTTTTCTCGGGTATCATCGCTTAATTCCGGAGTCGGAAATGACACGATATACATTGCCGCGATTACTTTTAGGTGGCATTTAATTTGAAGTATCATAAACGCAATGTTAAGCACCTGCCAAGATGACATTATTAACCGGTAGACCTAGGAAATTTGTTATGTAGAAGCGACATGAATTTGAACATTCATTATTTAATGAAGCTGAATATATACATGAGTCAATATTTTACTGTTTGGTGTAAGTAGGTACGATATTATGTCGCATTAATCATTGATAATAAAATAATCATAAAATTAAAATTAAAAAAAAACCGGCTTCAACCGTTTTTAGGGTTCCGTAGTCAACTAGTAACCCTTATAGTTTCGCCATGTCTGTCCGTCCGTCCGTCCGTCCTCGGATAATCTCAGTGACCGTTAGCACTAGAGAGCTGAAATTTGGTACTAATATGTATATCAATCACGCCAACAAAGTGCAAAGATAAAAAATGGAAAAATTTTTTTTCTTAGGGGGGGTCTCCTATACGTAAAGTGGGGAGTAATTTTTTTCTTCATTCTAATCCTAACGTGTGATATATTTTTCGATAGGTATTTAAAAATGAATAGGGGTTTACTAACATCATTTTTGGACAATATAAATATTTTCGGAAATAATCGCTCCAGAAGTAAAAAAAAGTGCGTCCCCCCCCCTCTAACTTTTGAACCTCAAGTTTCAAAAATATGAAAAAAATCTCAAAAGTAGAACTTTACATAAACTTTCCAGGAAAATTATTATGAACTTGATAGGTTCAATAGTTTTTGAAAAAAATCTATATATATATATATATATATAACAACGATATTCGTAAATTTCAGACGATTATCTCTGTCACTAGTCACGACACCTTATTTGGAGTAAAAGAGAAAAATGTTCGAAATATACGCACTTATCACATCCACAAAACTGCGGCGCTACCGCGAACATCGAAGTTCGTATATTTCGAACATCTTTCTCTTTTACTCCAAATAAGGTGTCGTGACTAGTGACAGAGATAATCGTCTGAAATTTACGAATATCGTTGTTCGCGGTAGCGCCGCCGTTTTATGTATCAAATAGCCCATTTTTAACTCTTAAGTGGGATCACTTACTGTGACGGATGAAAAACTACGGAACCCTACACTGAGCGTGGCCCGACACGCTCTTGGCCGGTTTTTTATTCATATTTCGTAAACGGCTTGGCCGATTTTGGTAATATTTCATTTTCATATAGTAAAACAACAAAGCTAAGCTCAAAATTAAAAAAAATATTTTTTGTTTGAAATGTCTGCTTTTCGTAATTTTTCCTTGATCTGGTTGCTTCGTGCCAAATTTCAAGTTTCTGAATTCGGAAGTACCCCGTAGATTTTGCGAATGTTGAAAAGTCTAAAATTTGCACCATTAACGACTGTATCTTTTATTTGACACTAAGAAGGCAGACTGTCAAACTATCTAGTACTTGCTAGCATCTTACTTATTTCAATATAAAGGTTGTGTTAGTTTTGAGGTACAAAGGAGGTTTCGTTGCTCATATCGTTCTTGTACCTACTGTATTCAATAAGACAACGTGTAATATATATATAATTAAAGGTCAAATCTGTAAATTGATAACTCTATGTGATAGACGAGGGATTCACGACAATTACCGAGGTTGACCGAAGTCTTAACTGATTTTAATTGTATTGTACCGATATCGAAGCGACAATTGGTATTAAAGGATTTACCCAATCGATATGAAAGATGTGCATTCACAGATAAATTTATCATGTCGTCGACTTACGATGCTGATTTTATAATGGGAACTCGAAATGTAAAGCTGACACAGCACAGTCCTAACCATTAAAGGTAAAACTTTTAAATTTGGATTAAATGTAATCAAATGTCACATCAGGAATCTTTCAAAGACTATACTTAGAAAATCATGCTGTTTCTCTTTTTAGAACTTTTGCTTCTGCGAAATGCTTATTTGATTTGATCCGATCAGATCCTTGATATTTATTTGTTCTCATTCGTAAAGACCAATGTCTATTATTCTATCTCACCACCGACACTCTCTGATGGACCCATAAAGATTGCGGGAATCCATTGCGTGGCACAAAACCGATCATTTTCGGTCGCTTTGGCCTCTGTCCAGCAGTGGACTACCTTCGGCGGATATGATGATGATGTCTATCATGTTAACATAATGTCTGATAGTCTATGTAGTTGCATAGCAGTAGCGGCGCGTCTATAGAATCCGATTCCCGACGGCTTGATAAGTTTTCATCTACTTGAACAGTGTGTTCTATCAGCTGTTATAGAAACGAACATCTATTTTTGGCTACGGCTTGCCTTAAAAAGCTCTTTATTCGCCGGCATAGAAAAATAATACCTATTTAACTTACGTAAAAATTCGAATCGTAGAATCGCTGCTGGACATAGGCCTCCCCCAAAACGACCCAAAAAGACCGGTCCCGCGCCTTCCACATCCAGCGGAATTCCGCGACCTTCACCAGGTCGTCGGTCCACCTTCTGGCAGGCCTACCTACGCTGCATCTTCCAGTTAGTTACAATCTAATACTGACATGTTATCAGACCAGTTCACTTTATTTAAGTTTGCTATAGGTAGTTCCACGAGAGTTGAGGCGAATGGATTACGCACACAACTATATGAAGTACTGATTGAATGAATGAAACGAATGAGTAATTTCAAAATCTTCCTGTCATTACATGAGATGTTGTTGTGTGCGTGACTTCAACTCTCGTGAAACTACCTATACCTACTCGTATAGCTTTATCTTAATGTTTACAATAAGTTTAGTAAACTTACGTTATAGGAAACTCCATCCATAGTCCCCGCGTCCCAAGGATACAGCGGCAACGTCTCATACTCCAACCAGCCGTCCTTAGAGCACAGTTCATACTTGTAGACCCCAAGGAACCAGTCCGGCGAGGGTTGGATGCCGATCACCAACGAGAACAGATGGTGTGTCCTGTCCGCTCTGAACAGGGCGTGGGAAGGCCTGAACATGTTTGGGTGAGCGTTTTTGCGTCCGCGGATTAAGGTTCGGGTGCTGTTTTTGCCATAGCCTACCTAAAATAGTTAAGATTTTATTTAGATATACCAATAAACAGTGTAAAGGTTGACTCACGTTAGAGCGGCCCGTCGTCAAGCTGAGGCCACCGTCACTACATTTTGAATCACATGATCACCGAGCCCTCCTCGACGGAGTAACGTAAGTCATCCTTAATGCGTAGTAATTTTTAAACACAAAACTATCGTGAGATTGAATCATATTAATTGTATAAAAGCGGGTAACACACGTTTTATAAGTCGAATATTGCTCGACATGTTTCACTCTGCGTCGGTTAACCAACGCGAATGGCTCATGATTATGCTCCTCATTACGGAGTGAAATATGTCGAGCAATATTCGACTTTTAAAACGTGAGTTACCCGCTTTTATACAATTAATGCGTAGTAATTTTCGTAAGAACTGAAGAACATTCGATTCGTGCCAAGAATATGTTCGTATGTTGGTTTTGGCTAAATTAATTGAGACATTTATAAAGCTTTGTCATATAATTAAAACTGTTATTTCGGCGTGCTTATCGGTTATTGGGTTCGGAAACCATTTACCACAGACGAGTGTAGCGGTAGCGCCTCCACAAAAAGTGCAAGCAATTTCTCAGCGAGCGCGCGTAACACCCTCACCCTGAGCGGTGTGACCTGACTCGGCTTGAAAATGGGTACAATACCTTACCCGAAACATATCACCTAGTGTGATATAAGTACACGTGAGTTAATCCGTTGAGTAGCAGCTCTATCAGTCAGAATTAGTTATCGCAAATAATATTTGATATGGAGGCAAAAGAGCCAATTATCTTCCAAACAAAATTTTACATCACTGTTTCATGCACTCTTGGGAGGATTTGCTAAGAAATGCTGGCAGATAATCTCAAAATTGCTATAAACGAGGATCGAAGGGATCATTGGTTGCTTCTTGATTTAACAGCGTGATACAGCAGTCAACTTTTTTTCTTAGGCTAGACGGAGCCAATTTGACTACGCCTTTTTTTCACGAGCCCAAAGAAACTGTTGAACTGTGGAAATGTTGAAGAGTCGATAAGGCCACATGACTTACTTGACTCATGATCTCCTTCTCGAGCACAGTCATATCAGCATTCTCAGCAGCGTGCTTCAAGCCCTCGCTGGCCAGGGTGTTGGGCTCCCACAACCTGAAGCCGAAATCGTGGGAAGCCCCGACCATGTAGCTGTACGCGTTCTTGTCCATATTAGTGGGAAATTGTTGCGAATGCGTCAGTTTGGACCATTGGCCTCTAAAAATTACCTGTAAATCGGTATTACAGAGTTTGGGTAAGGTTCAAATTGAAATTAATTTGAAAACGGTGTATTTACCATTCATTACCGTTCGAGATTAATCAAAATTCGACGCATCATCAGTTTCTATGTAAGTTCCCAATTATGGCGCATGTTACTGCCGAAATATCGGAAACCAGATGATCAATAACGTTCTCAACCTCAACCTACTATAAATGTCAAATTATTTATCAATTCATTTCACCCAAATTTAGGAAAATGAATAAGAATCAGGTTTCGACGGAATCAGATACATGTTATCTCTTATATACCTAAGAGAGTTTTGATGAGTGCAATCTAATGCTACCGCCACACATTCGCGATTCGGCGAGGCGAAACGCGAGCATGTGTACGCGGAAGTCTCGCTATTCCTCTCGTCCCTCGCAATGCGTTTTTGTATAGGCAAAGTTTCGTCGAACGTTTCGACGAATAGCGAGGCGAGTGACGAGCCAGCATGTCTAAACACGGAGCAACACCAGATTCCAAAGTCTAAAAAAAGCTAATGAAAATGATTGAGATATTTTTGGACTTACTTCATACCGCGCCTCGCTGAACAAGTTACAATTCGGTTTGGCAATATTCTTCGGGCTGTCTAGTGGTCTTTCATTATCTTTGGTCAGTTCTATGCTCAAGCCAGGTTCGACGTACCACGCCCGTGCGTTTTCAGCTACCATCGCGCGTATGCGCACCCTGTTAGCGACGTGTTTTGAACTCGAACTGGGGGATAGCCAATCGACCTGCAGCAAGACAGGGACAGAGTTTTTATTTCGATTGTACATTCACGTACCTACCTGGAATATTGAGGCAGTTGGTAATATTCGTAATCTTGCCACTAAACGTTCGTAATAATTAACTCTATAAGTGGCTGAATAACTGTATCTAACGCCGTTAACATTAGTGGTCTGTGAAGTCCTGAAACTCGTGATGATTAGGAAAAATACGTCAATTTTTATATTGTAGAGGACCGCTTTAAGGATGACCTTACATCGTTGCCTCTACATGTCATCTGTCATCGTTCTTCCGAGTCCGAGTCGCACGCCCTTCGACATCGCGTCTACATCAAGTTGCCTTCCCCGGGCCGAGCAGAGCCTTTTTACATAGCTGTAACGGCCGTCGCACGACGGTTTTTTTTTAATACCACAAAGGTGGTAAACAAGCATGCGGCCCGCTTGATGGTAGGCGGTCACCGCAACCTATGGACGTTTACAATACCGAGGCATCATTCACGCGTTGCCGACCCCGTAAAAACCTCTTTACACCCTTTTTGAAGAACCCCATACTGTAGTCATTTGGGATGACTTCCGCAGGAAGCTCATTCCACAACCTTAGCGTACGCGGGAGGAAATTCCTCTGAAACCTTTGGGTACGCGACCATTTTGGTTTTAAAGTATGTGGGTGAACTCCCTGACGGTGGCAAGCGGTGCGATGATAAAAAGTAGCCGTGGGCATCATACCAAACAATTCCTCAGAACTACAAGCGGTAGAACACACATAAGGTGGCCTCGGCTCGGACACGGGCCGGTAGAACGTGAGTCCTTTAATGATCCTAAATCCTGTCTGCGGAGGTTTGGGTGCGAATTTAAGTTACGTCAGGTTTGACTACGATTTTTATGTAAATAATTATTTGTGTATAAAATAAATTCCTATTTATGATTGCTGCAGGTCTAACGCTTAACTAAGTCTGTTTTTGAGGTATAGGAGCGTTACGGAAGGGGTCACATGACAGGTCCTAAATATTTCGCTATACACATTTGACATGTGAGAACGAACCGTTTCTAAGACAAGTGAGATTTATATGTGAATAATACAGCATCTTAGCCGTGTGATGCCGGCTGACTAGAATAGCACCACCCCATCTCCTCCCGCGGGAGTCGTAAGAGGCGACAAAGGGAAAAATCCTACGGACGGGCAGCAGCGTCCGTCGAAACCCAATCTACAGCTACTGCGATCGCCAACCCGCCTGCCAAGCGTGGCGACTATGGCAACTACCTCCAAAATCATACAAGTCATATTTGTGGGAGGCCTATGTCCAGCAGTGGACTGCATACGGCTGAAATGTATGAATGTGTGTGTATGTAATACAGCGTCTTACCGCAACCTCCATTTTCCCGGCGTTATCAATATTCTCAACGGTGTTGGCACATTTCGTGCTATACTGACTCTTGTGGTCATCATCCAAGGTCTTCAAGTTCCCGACATCAAACTGATGCCTTCTGAACATGTAGTCGCTGTTGTCTACGTCAGGATCCTCGACGGTTATCATGAACCAGCAGAACGTGTGGTTTACGTCACTTGCGCGGATGGTTACTGAAAATATAGGTGTTTTTTTTAATAACAAACGAGCAGACGTATTGCATGATGGTCAGCAATTACAGTCGCCCATGGGCACCCGCAACACCATGGCAGTCACAAGCGCATTGCCGGCCTTTAAGGGGGTTGGAGCTCTGAGAACCTTACTCACTAGCAGGAACACAACACTACATACCTGAAAGGTAGCAGTGCTATTATGGCTGTAGTCTCCTGTAAGGAGGAGGTACTTCCCCACTTGGGCTTCTACAGACTCAAGCGTGATGGTACTTCGCTGTGCCCTACCTCTCATTGTTGGGCATAAATAAAGGACAAAAATAATTATTTTAAGGACATATTTCTGGGTCCAAAACAGTTACAGTGTTACAGTCAAAGATATCGATGCGGCAAAAGTGCCAAATTATGTATATTTTACTCTATCAATATTAAGAACATGTTTACTACGTATGGTCCGGTCACGAACTAAGCTGCCCTGTAGGCCTAGTGTATGAAAGGCGCGACTGAACCTCGTAGCGAGATGGACTATCCGTCCCTTTCTAACTAATTAATAACTTTACTTAGAAAGGGACGGTAGTCTATTTCGGTTTTTAAATACTGTCGCGCCCTTAATCTGCTAGGCCTACTGATGACATATGGTGCGTATGCAATCACGGATTTAGTGTAGTGTCATAGTGTAGTGTAGTGATCCAGGAGACCGTAACCATGGCAACAAATAACAAGACATCAACACTAGCAGCCATTGAGTTGGTGATGTTGGTGTTCTACCTACAGTACCTACACTTTCAGCTACAATCCTGTTCCAATGGCAATACTAAGGTTTGCGCCACACGCGCCTAATGAAAAGTTCATAAAAAAGGTAATCTCATTTCATACGGCTTTGCAGCCCTCAAACTACCAGGCGCTTATTCTTTTCATGCACGCATTATCCTACTCAGATTCGGCTAAGACCGCTTCAGCTGATCTCGCTGGAACCGTAAACTCACTAGAAGTATTCCAGTTGTAAAAATCAAGACTGGTGTGGTAGGGTCCCGAATTATTCCCATTCTACCTTCCCCCATACAGTCCGCCCATAGATTATCATCATAATTTCTGCTGTAAGACATCCACTGTAGGCCTCACCCAAATATGACTAGTATTATCTTGGGATGTAGTTGCCAAATATACACATAAACCAAATAGTTTTCTAGGAACAACCTAAACCATTTGACATTGGAATTTGAAACATATTGTAGTCACCAAAATTCCACTAGAGATGAGCGAGGATGTCTAGTGAGGAATGTGTTTTTAAAGAACCAATAGAATCACATTATTTAACGGATAATGACGGGGGAATGAGGTAATTTTATTGGTTGTTAATAAACACATCCCTCGCAACGCAACCTCGCTCATATATCTGATAGAAACGCAGTATAAGAGCACAGATTTATAAAGGGTCGGCAACGCGCACGTGACACCTCTGGAGTTACAGGCGTCCATAGGCTGCGGTAACTGCTTACCACCAGGCAGGCCGTATGCTTGTTTGCCACCGACGACGTATAAAAAAAAAACTTTGGAGACTACAATGTTTCATTGTGTATTATGTACAATGACATAATCGGTTGGTATTTTGCCACCATCAATGTGCCTGCTCTTCTTGAGCCGACTGGTATTGTCAGAAATGATGGCACGAGGCCTGATGGAGTGTTTTTGGTTCCTTGGAACTTGGGACGGATGCTGGTGTGGGATGCTACCTACGTAGACACGCTAGCGCCGTCCCATCTCCAACGAACTAATGTAGGTAAAAGCGGGTGCAGCGGCGGAAAGCGCCGAAATTTTTAAACGTTACAAACATAAGAGCCTGGGTATAGAGTACCATTTTGTACTGTTTGGCGTAGAGACGCTAGGTCCATGGGGTCCTAGCGAGCACAAACTTTTTACAAAAATTGCAAAATTGTTTTATAATCCAATCATTGGGGGCAAAAGAAAGGCTTTGCCGTAGAAAAGGGGTTAAAATGTTTTCATTTATATTGCTTAAGTATAGGCTAGTTATGAAAAATGCAAGTTTTCGACTTTGAGGGGTTGAAGCGTTAGCCACCATCTTGAATTAAAGGGGCCCAAATTTGATCTTTTTCATATAAAATTAACCCCCACCTTTTGCACGGCAGAAATACCTGCTTACTGGATTATTACTTACTGGCATATCTTTGGTCCGGTTTGAACAAGTTATTGACGTCTTTCCCCATATTCTGAACGGTCATGGTAAACAAATTGTTGTTCTCTAGAGGCTCCACGTCGTCGGGCACTAATATCGGTTTGTGATTGCATTTCTCCGTGACAGCGACTGCGCAGAGGGACAGGAGCGCTACACTTATTATAGGATACCTGAAAATTAAGTATATTTTAAAACAGGTATAAACTGATCACACATATTCACATATATCTGTCTCACCTTCACTCTTGCAAATACGAGCGATAGGGAGGCAACTAGACGATAGTAATAATGAAGTGATTCGCTGTACAGTCAGCAGCAGAAGTGGCTAAGCGTTTGAGGTGTTCAAAATGAGGTCAACACGTCTCTATTGTCAAGAGAATAAGAGCGTCATTTTGAACACTTCAAACGCTTAGCCACTTTTGCTGCTGACTGGACTCGCTTCGCTACGATATTCGATAACAATTGGAAAACGATATTCGTAAATTTCGGACGATTCTCTCTGCCACTTTCACTACGTCTTAATTGGAGTAAAAGAGAAAGATGCTCGAAATGTACGAATTTCGATGTTCCCGGTACCGCCTCTGTCCGAATGTGTGCGGCAGTGTGTATTAGCTTGACGAAGTACACACATATTCGAGTGTAAAACATGTACAGGGCGGAAAGATCGAATGCTACATAGATGGCCACTGCATTAATACGTTCACGGACACTGCGTGACGTCATCTGTCATAGATCAAAGGAAACAAACGACTACGCCACGTAATGTCCGTGAATGTGTTAAATTCTGTGTAAATTAGACTTTCCTTTGGTTCTAAAAATGTATTTTTCTCTAAGCAACAAATATCAACGTTATCAATAACCATTTTAATCTGTATCATTAAATACGGCATGTTATTTTTTATCACATACCGGTTCTACTCCCGATTGACGCAAGCGATTTTATATAAATACATAGAATTGGGCAAATAATTGTCTCATTACAAATAAATATTATATAATTCAATTATTATATCTGGCCTCTGTATTCTAAACCTGTTTATTGAATTATTTCGTGGCATTATAAAGGAAGCCATTGAAATGGTTTTATGGATACATTCCAATTACTAACATACTTTAAATTAGGTACCTTATACATACAAAATAGTGAAACATACTATATACATAAGAAACGTCCATAACCTAGAAACAAGTATTTATAAAAAAAAATGCATAACACCCTGTATATGCTCTAAGTGACTAAATCGTAAAAATATATCTGTCTTATCTTCACTCATGCAAATACGAGCGATAGGGAGGCAACTAGACGATAGTAATAATTAAGTGATTCGCTGTACTCGCTTCACTGCGATATTCGATAACAATTGGAAAACGATATTCGTAAATTTCGGACGATTCTCTCTGCCACCGACTTCTTACTTGGAGTAAAAGAGAAAGATGCTCGAAATATACGAAGTTCGATGTTCGCGGTGTCGCGCTAGCGCAGACGCACTATCCGTTGTTTACCAACACAAACATAAAAGTTCAACTTACTTGTATATTTCACATCACAAAACAACACACTTAATAAAACAAAAATACATTAAAACATGTAATATAAAGACCATTAGTATTATAAAAAACATCTGTTACTCAGTTAGATATCTAATAAGAAGTAATAGGTTATCACTTAAAACGGTAAACCCTCATAACTCTATTGTTTACCAACACAGACGTACATTGCAAAGCACCTATCCACTTCATCGGCACTTTGTTCACTTAGTGAAGCAAACTATTCGGTCCTTTGTCCAATAACCACTACAATTTGTGCAAATCCAATGAAATCTATTAGGTTATAACGCTCACGAAATGCGGTCTGCGCTGCTCAAAATAAACCAATCCGTTTGGAACGCTGCCAAACCGAATTTTAGTTTTAAGGCGCTGCTTACGATTGTATTCTGAACTTTAGGTTAAGATTTAAAGGATAGTCACCGTTACTTTATTACTCATATTTAATCTTTAATAACGATCATTTATATAACAACGTAACAGTTGTAGGGATATAGGGATATAGGGATAGGGATAGGGATATATATATCCCCAGCGTATAGGGATCTTAAAGGCCGGCAACGTACTTGTGATTCCTCTGGTGTTGCGAGTGTCCATGGGCGGCGGCAGTTGCTTACCACCAGGCAATCCGTCTGCTCGTTTGCCTCCTATATCATAAAAAAAAAAAACAAATATATACAATTGGGCTAGTAATAAAAAAATACTTACATGCGTCAAGCTATTATAATACACGCTGCCGAACACATTCGGACAGAGGCGGTAGCGCGAACATCGAAGTTCGTATATTTCGAGCATCTTTCTCTTTTACTCCAATTAAGGCGTCATGAGAGTGACAGAGACAATCGTCCGAAATTTACGAATATCGATTTTTGCGGTAGCGACGCAGTTTCTTCTTAATTTCATAAACAAAGTAGGGTAGTAGTAGGTAGTAGTAGTATCCTAGCGAGTAAATTGGCATGAAAATCCCCATTAATAATTAGTGTAAGTCATAGACAAACCATTTAACTAGACGAGGCGTGCTAATAATAATACCACGATCGAAAGGGATGGTCTTTTGTAACTTTCCATAGGCAAAGACGCGCTATTTTCGCCCGTCCTTGTCATGGACTCACATATTTTTGTTCCCCTCCAAACTGAACTTTTCAGAACTGTCAAAGTTGGAGGGATACAAATAAATAAAATTGGAGTTTTGTTGTGTTTTACAGAATAAGCGTATATCTTTGTTATAAAGGATGTCCTGTAAAGCAAAACTGTTACATTTTGGGCTGCAAAAGCGAAAGTAATCTTTGTCCCTCACTGGCGTTCACGGATGTCCAGTCATTATTCCTTCTAGGTGTAAATTTAAATAACATACTTTTTGTTACCTCATTCTGATGTTCTGCTATCCAAATGGCGCAGCAGTCAGTAAAGTTAGTAAAACTTATGTAGCATTATGAAACAAAAGACAACTCAATTTTTTACTGGAATGTTTTGAATAATTCTAATAACTAAGAACCTGCTAGAACAAATCAGTTATTTTATTTGTTAAATATTTTGAATTGCAACTAAGACTGAAATTATTTTGAATTAAATATTTTGTTTTGCTTTGTTTTGATAAGTATGACGCCTGCAACTCCAGAGGCGCATGCAACTCACATTCGCGTTGCCTACCCTGAAAGTTGGGAGCTCTGGGAATCTTACTCACCATCAGGAACACAACACTAAGTACATATTTTTATATTAAGCAGAAAAGTCTGCTAGCATATCAAAGATATTTAAATCGAAAGAAAACTAAGTACATACCTGAAAGGTAGCAGTGCTATTATGGCTGTGGTCTTCTTTAAGGAGGAGGGTTCCCCAGTTGGGCTTCTCCAGACTCAAGCGTGATGGTATTTCCCTACCTCTCATTTTTGAACGTAGTTTAAGGACATACCGGGGCCATATCCGTCAAGTCCTCATCGCTTTTTTAAAAGTATATGTCATTTTTTATTTTAAATTATTGTAAGATATACCGGAGGTTTTTATCTTAATTTTTATTGCTTAATTCCCTATTAGTTCTTAACCATTGACTCAGTTTTACGGTATCTAATTCCCCACATATATGCTACTTTATTGTTTCTTATATTATTATTCATGTTATTAAAATGCCAGCAAGATATAGCCTTTATTACAAAATAAACAGTTTCATTATGGCGTACGCGTAGCCGGCCCATACATTATGTATGGCGGTGCAGCGGCCACCAAGAAATTCAATATGAAACTCTGCAATGCGTTCACTTCATAAATGTGTAAAATACATATGGAACGAGGGAAAGGTTAAGATATTGAAACTTGAATTTGTGCTTGAATATAAAAATGACGGTGTTTCATCCACCTACAAGAGACTAACTCTTAAGTTTATGATGATGATGATGGTGATTAATATCAATGCAGCGTGTATCACACTAAGGAGTTTTGAATTCAGGGCCTAATTTACACTTAGGACCGATTTTTCAATCGTCAGATAAGCGTTATTCGGGGAATAACTCTATGGGTAGGTATATGTCAGATATGTGCTTATCTGACAATTGAATAATCGACAAAGCACCTGGCCTAAGTTGTAGTAACGTGCATTAATTACAACTGATCTAATTTAGAAAATAGGGACAATTTTGGATTATAAATGATTCTACTACTTAGTTACAAACGGATAATTACACGTGAGTTTATCCGTTTGTAACTAAGTAGTAGTAACATGGCTCACAACAGTTTTAATTGTAATATAAACGATTCTAATAAACTGGAGGAAAATTTAATGTTTAAGTCAGTATTTTCCTTTCCTGATTTTTTTTTGTGTTTTACTCGGCAGCATAGTTTATTCCCCTCTCGTGCCTTGAAACCCTTCCAACGCTCAAGATTCTTTGAACCACTCGCTATGCTTGTGGTTTATTTTTTGAATCTTTTGCTATCTCAGGCCTCAATATTAGCAGGAGAAGGTAATCACTGACTTTGCTTCCTAGATAACAAATAACTATTTTTTGTCTATCCGGTGTGTTGATTTAACTATATTTTACCACTTAAACTATATTTTCTTTCAACTGAAAAATGGTGTCTTAGACCAGTCGATAGTGTCCAGTCGGTTTACTACTCGATGTATTTATACGTATCTTGTACCCAAAACACAAACCTAATTGAGATTAAACTAAGAACAAATCAAATTATTTTTTTATGAAATATTTTTGATTTGCTTTGATTTTTAAGTAGTAATACTACTATATAAATTAAAAGTTGAAATAGATAACATATACTTTAAGAAAAAACGACGGGGACCTCCGGTGTTCGAGACGGGATTCGAACCCGCATCTCCAGCTATCGCGGCTGACGCCTTAACCAATTTGGCCACCCGTACACAGCGGAACCCGTCGAAATTACTCAAGTATATGTGATCTTGTTTTATTTTTAACGGTTTTAGGCACCGTTTTACCAGCTCTAAGGTGAAACACTACGTATTTGCGCCTCCTATATGAATACCTTTCACCTTAGAGCTGGTAAAACGGTGCCTAAAACCGTTAAAAATAAAACAAGATCACATATACTTGAGTAATTTCGACGGGTTCCGCTGTGTACGGGTGGCCAAATTGGTTAAGGCGTCAGCCGCGATAGCTGGAGATGCGGGTTCGAATCCCGTCTCGAACACCGGAGATCCCCGTCGTTTTTTATTAAAGTATATGTTATCTATTTCAACTTTTAATTGAGATTACTATAGGGCTATGTTGATTTGTATAATACGAGTACCTATATGAGTAAAATTACCTAAATTCCAATTAATTAACCGACGAAAACGGAGGAGGTTCTCAATTCGACGCGTATATTTTTTTTTTAGACCACGCATAACTTTGCAAGGGTATTACTAAAAATGATATAGGACTTGATTAAGCAATGCCCAAACAAAATACCTGAACGGTACTCTTAAACTTTGTCCGTTTCGTACTTTCTTAGCGTATCTTTACGTTAAAATCATGATAAAATCTGTCTGCCCGCGCAGATCCGAATGTTTTAATTCCATAAGTGGAAAGGTAATGTAAAATGGTAATGAGAACCTAAAACAATAGCCCTGGCGTAAAGCCAACGGTGTAACAAGCATTTAGATAAACAAGAAAACTGAAGCCAGACTTCTGACTCAATCTGGTTACATCAAATCTAATTTAACGTAATTTTGTAAAAGATAAAGAATAAAACATCTTTATTTTTCAATTTAGGCACATTGCAATGCACTTATGAACGTCAAAAAATCTACCACCGGTTCTAACCCAACAGAAGATTATTACCAGCAATAAACTCGGCGGGTCTTATTTGTTTGTGGTTAAAACAGTAATACATCACGATTTCTCCAAGGATCCAAACCAAAGACACTCTATCAGGCCTCTTGCCATCATCTCTGACAATGCCGGTCGGCTCAAGAAGAGCAGGCACATTGATGGTGGCAAGAGATTATGTGGATGGATTATGCAACGCATGATACGCAACGCTTAATTACATATAATTAAGCGTTGCGTGTCTAGAAAAACGGCCTGATCTGGAAATAAATTAATTTTAATGTAATTTTATTTTAATTTAATAATCGCATTCATTAAATCACTAACATACATATTAAAAATACTCTTAAGTAGTTAGGTACATTCATCACACTGCTTGATCAGCCTGGGCTTATAACAAAAAGGCCTAGAAAGATTTTTACATGATACGGTAACTGTTTTGCGCTTATGTTTATCTAAGCGAAAAGTAATACTTGTACATAAAACCCAATATCAGATCATATTTGCCAAACACACTTTTCTCCGATATGAACAGAGAAGATCGCGTACGAAACTTGTTCAATGAAATTTTAAGTAGATATTGCCAAAGTTTTGCGAGATTGATACGCCACTGGCACAAAACTTGACAAATTTGGTAAAGCTTTACATAATACCCAGAACCGGTAGATCGGAACTGACATAGGTTCTGTTCGAACATAAGCCCTTTTGTGTAAAAACGTACATTATTTATAATCTACATCGTCGCACGAGTTAAACTGGTTGAGTTTGTGTAGTGCAGTTTTGTTCATCTACTTAACTGTGTCTATATATAACTTGTAGATTTTTGTATAACGAATAAGTATGTACGGACCGACCGTGCCGAGTAAAGCCGGCTGACTAGAATCACACCAACCCATCTCCTCCCGCGGGTGTCCTAAGAAGCGACAAACGGAAAAATCCTACTGACGGGCAGCAGCGTCCGTTGAAACCCAATCTACAGCTACTGCGATCGCCAACCCGCCTGCCAAGAGTGGCGACTATGGCAACTACCCCCAAGATGATACAAGTGGTATTTGTGAGAGGCCTATGTTCCGCAGGGGACTTCATACGGCTGAAATGTATGTAATGTTTGTATGTAAGGACATCGTTATACAAATTGCCTGAGCTTCACGGTAAGCGCAGAGTAAGAGAGAGTCTCGTCACCAATCCGACTCGAGATCCCGTGGGATCGAAAATATAAATCCCGCGCGATCCCGTAATTCGGGATCTTATCTAGGTTATAAAAAAATGTAAAGTTTGGATGGCTGAAAACAATGAAAACTGCTTATTTGTGATAGTGAGGTTAATTTAAATAAAATATATTTTTCTCAAACATGCAATGAAATGTCTTCGTTACGTGCGTCATAATAGGCTTCGAAGTATCACGTTTAGGGCGGATCGACTCCAGAGGACAGGTAACGAATTTCATATAAAATTGAAGGCCTAGGCCGGGAAGTAATTTTTTTTAATTTTTATGTATACCTGGCGTCTGTGTTCATGAAGCCTGTTCAAACAGCTGAGTTATATTTTTTTATCATTTTTAGTGACTAAATGATTAGCGGGCTAAAAAATAATCTCGCTTATTTCAGACGAAATGGTATCAAGAGATTTATTTTATTTATCATGTAATTGAATATTCATATCATCAGGTTATTACATTATTATATTTATTATTCATGCTCTCAATTTTAAAATTGTATTGGCAACACCAAACACTACTCCACGCATGCGCGTTTTTGAACGCATTTTTGACTCAACCAATCACAGGACACTTTTACTTGTTTTAATAATGGCGGAATGGAAAAGTTTCTCGGCGTGTAAAACTCTGTTTATTAAGACTAAATAGTGGTAAATGGTGTGATTCAATGCTTTTGTGACTTACATATAGTGTTACGGGTGTATAAAAATTGAATAATCTAACCGGGCCCGGTTTTATTTATCTATATTTTGTTATTGTGTACCGCCAAAGGCAGATGCCGTAGCGCCATCATTTAAAAGGTAAGTGCATTCTTTTTTGGTGGTTTTTCTAAATGTTGTATATAGTAATTATAGCCAGACTATTTATGATAGTCATTAATTATTACATCGAAGGCAAAAATACTACAAAGCGGGATTGGAGGGAAAATTAAAAAACTTATGTCGTGAAGCTGTTTTGTTCAGTGGTATTTTTTTATTTATTTCATTGCATTAGTTTGAGAAAAGCACTATACATGCCTAGCCGTGAAAGGGTCTTGAAGGCTTCGTATACTATCCGGCCTCCTTACAGTCGGCCGTATATACAACTCAGCCTTGAACCCCCTTTTTCCCGGCGGCTGCAGTAATGTACTATTTCAAGTAAACAAAAACCTTTTCCCTTCAATATTACTGACTAAATAATTAAGTTTTCTTTGGAAATTAGCATAATCAAAACAAAAAGTAAACTCAAGGTGATTTTGAAAGTAGCTACGCGAAAAACAAAGTGTAGTAAAGGTAGTACTATTTATCTGCTAAACGGCATCTAATGTCTGTTGCTATGTACTGCTGCTGAGAATGCCCTCTCCGCCACTGCCACCCAATCCTGTCAATCTCGAACGGGATCTCGTCATAGTATGCTTCGGGATTGATCCCGAAAAAATTGACGAGATCTCGTGAGTTCGGGATCCCGTGAGGTCGGGATTGCATTCCTTAGTGCCGAGAGACTCGAGACTCGACTCGAGAGACTCGAGTAGTTTGTGATTATGGTACATTCTCGGGCTTCCCCGGCCCCGGTACATTAGCTGGTCGAAGAGGCGATGAGGTATTCTCCAACTATAAAAAAAAATACGTAAAAAATATAAACGCTAATAAATTAGTTATTCGGAAATGTGCAAACATTTGTGTTTCCTGAGTATTTTCAGGTACGCATGCGAGTCAAACTAATAGCAGAAAAGCATTACAGCATTCCAGTGTATTTGAAATTACTGGCGAATTCCACTCATTGTAATCCACGTGAAACTAGGTATTATGGAAACATTTCATGCCCCTCACGGTAGTTTTGTGGCGGCCATGGGCTGAGTGGAATAAACATGAATAATAGTTATTTGTTATGCAAGGCTGCAAAGTAGTTATTTGGCGTTAGTGTTGAAATTGAAAGCTGAGCAAGCGAAGGAAGCTAAGATTGAACCATGAGCGAAGGGAATGGTTCAAAGATTAATTCCTGAGCGCAGCGAGGCTTTCCAGACACGAGACGCAAAATAATTTTGCAGCCATGCGGAACACACAAGTTTTCACCTCACTACAGCGAGGAAAATTCGAGCGGCAAGAAAAACAATAAAATAAACTTATCGCGCGATTTTCAGGGAAATCATATCGGCACCGCTGCTAGAATCACACATTTTTATAGTTCAAACGTTGAGTTCAAAGAGCTTAGTACAGGACAAATCCGACAAATTTGCTATTACGTGAATTGTGATAACTTAAAACTTTTTAAATTTTTCTTTTGTTTTCGGTTGCGTTCAGAAATTACAATATTAAGTACATTTCAATTTCTTTATCAAATAAACAATATAATTGTGTTTTATTTAATGTATCAATTAGTCAAAACATGTAAATCAAACTGAAATACTATTAGTATTTTATAATAAAATTTATTTGACATAATAGTAGTTTATGTATCTGTGCATAATGAAGGGCATTACAACAAGAGTGTGGGTTTATGAAACGAGCCGAAGGCGAGTTTCATAATAATATCACACGATTGTTGTAATGCCTAATTATGTATAGTTACATACACTACTTTATCTACACACATATCATTAAGTGTTTTAAGATGGGTTCAGAAACCGTAGGGAAATGACTTGGTTACTTGTAAACATTAAAACGTCAACGAACAAAACAAATGACAGCTTGGAACGGCGGCGTTGCGTATTTCGTATCTCAGTCAATTTTTTTTTAAACCATAGACAAGCGAATGAACTCCCTATTCTACTGTCACTCGAGTTCAAATGTCGTTCGATTTATATTAAAAAAACATAACGAATTGGCGTTTCGTATCAATGGCTGTTTTAATATCTATAGATACTAGATTAGACACCCCACTTGAATTTGACAGCTGTTCCAAATTTAAATTCATAACCTACTGATTTCAGTAGGTAATGTTAACATTACCTACTGAAATCTTTCTGATGGTTGGTAATGCTGGTCATTGCCTACGGTTTCTGGACGCATTTTAGAGCATTTATGACATGTACGTAGATAAAATAAAGTATAGGTAAAAATAAAGAAGTTAAAAATCTGTAATCAAAAATCATGTTTCTGATTGGTTATTATCTATGGTTAATTGATATGAACTCAGGCCCGGTACCGCGAACATCGAAGTTCGTATATTGCGAGCATCTTTCTCTTTTACTCCAATGAGAGTGACAGAGACAATAGTCCGAAATTTCCGAATATCGTTTTTCGCGGTAGCGGCGTCAGTCACGCGTTGAAAGAGTTTTATATTTAAAAAAAAAGTTATTTTTATATTAAGCAGAAACGTCTGCTAGCATATCAAAGATATTTAAGTCGAAAGAAAAATAGAAAAATTTGACTCGCAGCGGGA
The DNA here is from genome assembly GCA_022674325.2 of Grapholita molesta. NCBI lineage: Eukaryota > Metazoa > Arthropoda > Insecta > Lepidoptera > Tortricidae > Grapholita > Grapholita molesta. The sequence goes on along the minus strand of CP053121.2, from coordinate 3,547,976 downwards.
CTCGAACCCACAACCACTGGATCACTAGCCCAGTGCACTACCAGTTGTGCTATACGAGCGCCGCTTAGACGTGTCAAATTTTTCTATCTTATCCTTCTTGGTATATACGTCATTACGGGTGACGTGTAGCGACATCTACCGAAGAGTATTGACCCTTTTTACGGCATCGATGTCTCAAATTTAGATTGAGAATTCATCGATAACAATGTGCTACCCCTTTCTAAAATTATTTTTATATTAAGCAGAAACGTCTGCTAACATATCAAAGATATTTAAGTCGAAAGAAATTCAGAGTCAAATTTTTCTATTTTTCTTTCGACTTAAATAAAAAAAAAGTTATTTGCACCACAGAGAATTACAACAATCGGCTTCGAAATTCGAATGACTTTTGCACGCTAGCGGATAAAATAGGCTTTTCCACGCAGATTTCGCGCTATAAACTAAGGTTTTCCGAGCGAGTGAGGTGAAAATGAAATTACAGTAAATGCAATCTGGAAAACTTGAAAAAACGGGGTTAGCAGAGACAAAACGAATGTTTAAAACTGGATAAAAACTTATTTTTACAATTTATACAAGCTTCATTTTATTTTTAATGGCGGTAGGTCAATTTATGTCTTTGATAAGATAGAGCCAACATGGCTATGCCTTTTCTTAATTAGCCCAAAGAAACAAAAATGTGAAAAGTTAGTTCAGTTTAGCCGGCGGGGATCTGTTGACATATAATAGAATAGTAATAATTTATATCCATTCTATCAAAGCTCTAAGTCTTCTATAAGTCCTATATAATACTGTTCACACCTGTAATCACGTACACTCGTGAACAGTAAAACAAGTCCTATACAAGCTGTATAACGCTTATACCACAGAAATACGCTACAAATTAGACGACGCGGCGTGAGCCCGCGGTCACGTTATTCCGTTTTATACGACCATTTGGTCGAATATCCGTTACAACCCATTTCAGATGCCTGCCATTTTAGTATTCGAAAACATGAGTTTAAAATTAGTTTACAAATAAATTAATTAAGGCCTCAAACATCAGCTCGTCAAAGCATTCGGGAACATTAAATGAAAAATACCTAACTAAATTGGGAAATACCTTAATACATCTCGTACCTACAACACAAGCCTTATTGAGCTTACCGTAGGACTAGGTCGATTTGTGTAAGATTGTCCCGAAATATTTATTTTATTATTTATTTAATTTCCGCTAAAAAACTTTTTTGTGCCAGCCTCTATGACATATTTGTCCATAATTGGTTCCTGCGGCGCTACTGCGTAAAACGATAGTCGTAAATTTCGGACAATTATCTCTGTCACTCACATGACGCATTCATTGGAGAAAAAGAGAAAGATGCTCGAAACGGGCTCAGCGGAAGATCAGCGCTGGCTCGTAAGCTGGCAATATGCTAAGTAGAGTCCATTTTGGGATGCACACCAGGCCCCTATTTCACCACAGCGACAATTGTCACGATTCCCGACATATGTAAATTTCTGACATTACAGGTGTCCATTGGTTACATTGACCGCTTACCATAGGTTGGAACGTGTGCTTGTTCGCCACAGATACGTTAGTTTCAATAAAATACCGTTATTTTTTATTATATCATCAATAGATAGGCAGTAGTTAGATAGGGGCCAGGTGTATTTTCCTTTTTCTGTTACTGTTATGTGTGGTCGCAAATAAAACTTTTTTAACTTAATTTTTAAATATACGAAGTTCGCGGTGGCATACGTTACTGCAATATCGTAATATATCACATTTATAATTGATTCGTAATGTCAGCCGTCACATTCCTAGTATTCTTCCTCTGTGCTATTATTTGATGCATTTTCGGCCAGCCCAGTTACAATGTCACAAATCGTCGCTAGCAAGAAACATTGCATGTTGCAAACAATATGTTTTATACTCGTAAATTTTGCTCCACTCAAATAAACCTCACAACTCAAAACAGAAGTTTATTGTAGCCGCAATATTGTCTGTGAGGAAGTGCAAAACATCGTTGACCGGCGCAAAAACTGGATTTAGAACTATGTTGCTACAAGTGATAATGCTAGTACTTTACACACAACCTCAACTTGTAGACGGAGTGTGTGAACTGCTACCGCGAAATACGATATTTGTAAATTTCGGACGATTGTCTCTGTCACTCTTATGATGCCCTAAATTGGAGTCAAGAAATGGATTGGAGAAAAAGATGCTCGAAATATACGAACTTCGATGTTCGCGGTACCGGGTCTGACTTGCGTTGCGGTTTCAGACTATACCGTTTTAAAAGCGCGTATAAGCTTGTTTCGTAAAGCGCGTGCACGCGCGCACAGGGGATCCGTTTGGCAACTAATCCCCTGGGATTCGCGCCAAATTTTGATTTGACGTAGGCACTAGTTTTGTGAAAGCGATGGTAAATATCAAAATGATATTTGTACTTCAGTTCGTTCGTTCGTCCAGGAAAACTTATTGGTACGGATTGCAAGTCGCACGCTCTTACCGCTAGGCCACCAGATAATTTTATTAATTCATTTTTTAATTATTTAAGTGAATTTTGTAACTAATAAGGACTTACTTACTTAGTCAGAATATATCTCAAGCTTTAGTATATTACAATAAAATCGTCAAAGCGAAAAAAAGAAAGCGCAAAATAGTTTTATCCGTTTTTTTCTGTTATGACAGATTTATCTTCAAGATACATATATATTTTAATTTATCATAGTTCTTCGACAAAATTCTATTTTATGCACAAAATATTTACCTCTTTTTAATTTCGTTTGCGTCCACATCTTACAAACTATGAAAAAAGCAGTTAAATTAAAATGTATTCTTGATGATTGAAATATTATTTTAAAAATCTGATTTAATCTACGTGTAGTCAAATACTATCTCTAACAAACTTGGCTTGAACCAAATAACAGATGAGGTTTCAAATACTAACTCGTACTATAATAGTTCCTTTAGTTTTGATGCTTACATTAATTCCACAACTGCAATGCATCATATGCAAGTCATATCAATATAGCATTGTCTTAGTCGCTAACTAATGTTGGCGAGGAGAGCCGTCGCTCAGACATTGCGCAAATTGATTGATGCTGTTAAAACACGTTTACATGACGTCGAACCAATATTTTCAAATAAATACATATTTCGGGACAATATTACACAACGATTTGTGTAATATTGTCCCGAAATATTACCTAGTCCTACGGTAAGCTCAGTAAGGCTTGTGTTGTAGGTACCAGACGACGATATATACAATAGATACATATAAATACTTAAATGCGTAGAAAACGCCACTCAACATCTGCGCTCATCACACAAATAAATGCCCTGACTGGGATTTGAAGCCAGGACCATCGGCTTCATAGGCAGGGTCACTACCCACTAGGCCAGACCGGTCGTAAAATATTACGACTAATACGCGACTTATATCGCTAAAACTGTTGTGAATCATACAACTTCTCAGTTACAGCGGATGAACATACTCAGATTGTAAATGAGGGAACGAAACATGTAGCCTAGAGCGATATAAATACACGTGAGTTTATCTATTGTAACTGAGTAGGATTATAGCGTGTATATAAATGTGACATTATCTATGATAAGGGACCTTATTGTCGATGGCGCTTACGCCGTTGTTCAAGATCCCGCAATACAAACGCAACGCTGTTCGACGTAAGCGCCATCTACAATAAGGTCCCTTTTGCTAGATAATGTCACAAATTACGTGCCAACGTTTTGAACCTCTACGGTAACACAGACTCTAATCTTAGTATCGCTAGTTGAGTTAAAATAACGATGTATAAAAATATTCAAAAGCTTAGCAATGTAATATAGGTATGTAGGTACTATGTTTAAAAATAAAATTATCGTTGGAGGCTACAAAATATTTTTTTTTTTTTTTAATTTGGAACGGAAACGTATCAGTGGCTCTTTTGACTTAAAAAAACGTCTCGAACGCGTAAGTGATAATGTTAGTTATATGGGTAACTCTAACGCGATGGTGAATTTTTGTTACGTTAAAAACTTGCACTTAGAGGCTCTAGTGTAAGTTTCTTTGGGCGTAAAATAACGTCTCGAACGCGTAAGTGATAATGTTATTTATATGGGTACTCGTAACTCTAACGCGATGGAGACGTTTTGTTACGATAAAAACTTCCACTCAGGAGTCAGAATATCGTTTTCGAGCCTTGATTCGTAATAAAGGCATGTGAACCGACCTTAACAGCAAGCAGTTGGGCGCCAAGTGAGAAGTCACAGTATCAATTAGGCTTAGCATCAGAAATAGATTAGGCTGATATCTGCAATAGATCTACCAACTTACTTCCAAGACATACAGGATATCTGTACCCTTACCATGAGTTGTGACATTGACGTTTTCGATAACGAGTATCGAGTTTACTATCTGTGCATCTCGCTTGTACTATTTTAGTGCGAACGAGATGCACAGATAGTAAACTCGATACTCGTTATCGAAAACGTCAATGTTACAACTCATGGTAAGGGTACTGGGGGCAGATTTGGTATTTCCATATTTAATAGAAAACGTATTCGGTATATATCTTTAATAATTATATTCACAAATTGATGATAATATAAAGAAATGAAGGAACGAAAGATTTATGAACATTTTGGTTCCCTTTCTTTCTTCTAAGATGGTAAGGTAATCATTACAGATATTTTTTAAGCACGAACGATTTGTTTTAAGTGATTGACAAAATAAAAACATCAGGCCTATTATCGATAAGTACCACTTGAACATCATACAGGTATTACAAAGTTAATTATAGGGTAATATGGTGCGTTAAAAATAGACCATAATAACAAAATTGGATTTATTTATATTGTACATGCTTTAGAAAACAATTATAAAAATGAATGGGATCAAAAGTTTACGGACTACGTTCAATTTGTACAAGATCGGTGGCACGTGGTGTCTAGGTAGGCCGATGCAAGTCTGTGGTTGTATCTATAAGTACGTCTTGTCGTTGTAGTTTGTACTTATCGATAACAGTATTGTCGATAATTTATTATGGCATGCACTAAGCAAATGTTGTTCCTGCTAGAAAAATATAGATGTAATGATTATTCAGTGATGAGAGTACACCGAATCGAATTAAAAAAAAGTTGTGGCTCTGGCGCTCTGAGTCACTTTCAGGACTTTTCAAAGAGACTAGAAGATGCCACAGCAGACCGAAAGCTGGAAGCTAAGCTCAGCGTATCAGCCTTACGATTCACACACGAAATGCTGCCAGCGTTGTCGGTATCATGACGCAGGGATTTTAGATTTATGTTAGTTTTGTAGTTATTGTTAGTTTTAATTATGATATGTTTTTCTAGGTATTGAGCTGTCTTTAAATATTGTCAAACAAGTTGCATATAAAAAAGTTCACCTTTAGCACTAACTTAAAAATAAAAAAAATACCAGTACCCTTACCATGAGTTGTGACATTGAGGTTTTCGATAACCCGATAACCAGTATCTAAGTAGTATCGAGTTTACTATCTGTGCATCTCCCTTGTACTATTTTAGTGCGAACGAGAAGCACAGTTAGTAAACTCGATACTCGTTATCGAAAACCAATGTCACAACTCATGGTAAGGGTACTGTTTACAAACTTGAGTGTACTTTGAATTAAGTGACTTAGTGCGAAATAAGAAAATCAATATATAATACATTTCTTCCGGAAATCTAATTTTTGAAGCAAAATATTTCTAGCTTTGTCATAGGAACGTGGATACTACGGCACGTGTAAGAAATAATGTTTTATGATAAATCAACGAATTGAAGAGTGAAAATCTTATTTTATGAAAATAATATCTTTTTTACTTTTAAATTACAAACCCACCTATAATTACAAACTCCATTACTTCTGCCCAACTAGACCCGAAGACTTAACGCTGATGCAGCTTTATTTTTTTATGAAGTCATTAATTAATAAGAAAAGGGGCTAACAGCTAATTTCCTCGGTCCATTGGAAGGTTTAATTAAGTCTTTTTGGCCTTTTTCGCCGTAACAATAATTATAAGTTGTTCCTTTGATGTGCTCAGACAACTTGCCAGGTCAAATTGTTAGCATGCTTATTTTGGTATTTAAAAAAAGTTTGGTATCCCTTTGTTGTTTATTGTGTAGTAATTATAACGGAGAGTCAAATAAAATTATTTATATTGAACATTTTCAATTTGCATTGTTTTTGAGTGGTAATACGACTGAATATAAATCATATACTTACTGATTAAGATTCTGTCAGAAAAGAAAATTTTGTTACAAGCTTTTATTGACGACTGTACTTTTTTGCACAATCTTCATTACATTGCTCATCGAAAAGATTCTAACGAGCCTAAACACCACCATCTTGTGAATTTTAGGATTTGGTTTTGCTACCTTCTGGATCCAGCATCAGACCAGATCAGTGGTACCAAAATATTGCATTGTTACATAAGTGTGGTAAATTTCAGCTATCGGTTACAGACGTCTGCTTCAAAATTGAGTTGCAATATTCCACCCGGAACATCTAGATACATTGCAAGTTAGATAAATGCTTGGAAAAAATATGTCTGTTTTCGAGGCAACATTCGACCCGACGTTCTAGGAATCCGGAATATCTTGTCTACTCGGTCACAGCGAAACACATCGAAACTGAAATAGATGATGATATCAAAACCTCAGGTTAATCTGCTCATCAGAAAGCCTCTGGGTGATGCGACTGCAGACTGATTATAATTAAAATTTGATGATATATACCTAATGAGTCTGTTTTTAAGAACAAAACAGTACTTTTCGAGCTAGTGAGGAGAAAATAGTACATTTCGATACTAGTGAAAAAAAATTTTTTTTCGACGAGGGTGAACGTTGGAGCCCGAATGAAACGAGGGTGACAATCACCCGAGTCTTAAAGAAGTTTTTACACGAGTATCGAACCTAATTTTTCATAGCAAGTGCCTTAAAAAGTGAAATTTACGCACGCGAAAAGTGCACTTTTTACGCACTAGTTAGGAAAACATTTTTTTATTTTATTCCGAGACAAACTTTTAATACATATCTTTTAAAGCGGCACTAATTTAATACAAACCAGGGTTTCTAAAATTGTGAAATAATGAAAGATAAAATATACTTGAAAGGGACGAAACTTTAACAATGGCTAATCACCCCTGATAGGCACATTGGACGACTTACTTTGGAAAAGAAAGTCTTCGTTGTAAGTTGGACGAAGAGAATTTTTAAATTAATTTACTCACCTGCTGTTTATTCGACAAAAGGAATCATTAATAAATGTTTCTTCCATTTTTTTATACAATTTGTAACCTGTACAAAAGCTAGGACAATAAAAACTTTTCTATTCAAAGAAATAAAAAAAAAACTTTGACATTTAGGTTACTTTTATTCGTATTTATAGGCATTTTTTTACTAGAACAAGTTGATTTATGATGGCGAGCTTAGAAGTTTGATTATGTTGTTCACACCCTTCTTAATTACACGTTCACAACAAAACATTGTCAGAAGAGCCATTTAAATAGTAAAAGTCGATGAACATTGTTAATTTCCGTCCACGGATATAATAATTGCAGTACTTATATATCTCTTCCGTACACGGAACAATGGTGTTCCGGACATTTGGGAGGCGTACGCGGAGCCAGATCGAGCCAACGCGCAGAGGCCCTTTCGACAATTTAATGAAATGTAAGGGGTACACTAAGCGGATGTTGCCCCTGTCCGTATGATGGGACGCGCACAGAGACAGCTCCCGCCATGGTGTAAGGACTATTGAGTTATAATGGAATCTAGAATGTACTAGGCTATTGGGTGGAAAGGATGGACTAGGTGCAGTACTTATATATTATTATTATAATAAAGCAAATAAATCGCTTTGTACGTAACGTTTAAATTAATTTTAAATTTCGGGGAAGTAAATCTTACCAGAAGACCATAGCCATAATAGCACTTTTACCTTTCAGGTATGTAGTGCCGGCAACGCGCATGTGAATCCTGGAGTTGCAGGCGTCCATAGGCTACGGTAACCACTTACCTTTGATGACCAGTCCATATTTATTTATTTATTTACCATCAAGTGAGTCTTATGCTTATTTGCCACCTTCGTTGTATAAAAAAACTTACAAAATACTTATACATAAATCAATCTTTGTGAAATATCAATTCTCAATATTACCTATAGTCAATAATTTCTTATTTCAATGTAGCTAATTATTCCCCGAAAATATAATTTTAATAAAATAGTACTAGGCCTTGTTAGAAAATTACAAGCCTTTTATGGAGTTTTTTTCATCAACATCGTGGCAATATTGGCAAATATTGAAATACATATTTCATTTTATTAGTAACAAACTTTGAAAGGCAATATTACCTAAACATCTCTTCAGAGCTCCGCACTTCTAGAGCGCCTGCTCTATTTTCTATTGATCTGTTTAAAATGGTTATAACTACGTCCAACAATGAGTGGTAGGGCACAGCGTTGACCATCACGCTTGAATCTGGGGCAGCCCAACTGGGGAAGTACCTCCTCCTTACAGAAGACCACAGCCATAATAGCACTGCCACCTTTCAGGTATGTAGTGTTGTGTTCCTGATGGTGAGTAAGGTTCCCAGAGCTCCAACCCCCCTTAAAGGCCGGCAACGCGCTTGTGACTCCCCTGGTATTGCGAGTGCCCATGGGCGACGGTAATTGCTTAACACCAGGCAATCCGTCTGCTCGTTTGCCGCCTATGTCATAAAAAAAAAAAAATACCCATTATCATACTTTTCATAATATTTATTAAGTATATCATGTTAAATAATAAAGGGATACCCCTTTAGTTATAAGTTACGCATATATTAATAAAATATTAATGTAGAAATCCTGCTCATGCCTAGCAGATAATTATTTAAATAAATATCCTACTTTCTACCAATTATGGTTAAACAGAGTGAAGCAAAATGTGAGCTACTAAAACACGCTCCAAACTTGTCGGGCGGTGGTCAGTACAATGCCACAAACTTCGTCAAAGGTAACAGGCGCCATCTATAATTAGGCGTGGACAACTTCATTAGCACTAACTTTGCCGCCTGTGACGCCCGGGACCGACGCTGCCCGTGCTGGATTATATGGTATGGACAGCTTTAAATAAGCATAAGTCTAGACTAGGGTACCCTTTGGGATCTAAAACAGTTTGAACTAAGCAAACCGTGTTGTTCCGTCATTTTTGTGGTTTACTTTTTTGTATCTATTGAACTGATGACAGTTTTTCTTACCAACTGACTTGGATAGGAACGTTCATTGTACCTTGTTATAGAGAAAAAACAAATAGGGGTTATTTTTTTGTACTGTACATTATTAAGAATCCGATTTATCCTCAATATATTCTTTATTAAATGATAGTCTTAATATATTGAGTGTCAGAGGTTTTCTGGATAGAGAAAACAAATTTCGTAAATTTCCAAAAATTGTCTCTGTAACTCTAATTACGTCCTTGATTTGAGTAAGAGATTTCTGTTATTCCGCCAGTAGAGATCGAACCAAATGTAACGCTCCAGTTCTACAGGCTGTATTTTTTTACATGATACCAAATATGTTATTCTAACTCCATAAACAACTTGCAATTGAATGCGCCTACTCTCGCTGAAATCAGACAAAATATTTTAATCTTAAAAAAAAAAATTCGTAATTATTTTATTTATAACAGCTGTTTCTGGATATTATAACGGTTTATTAGTATATTAGGTTTAAATTAGTAATTTGATAGGACTGTTCGAATCATAACTGTCAAAATATATTTTTTTGTGATTTAGGCCAGTTAGAAAAGTATTTTAATTACGTTTACATTTAAAATATCTTAGCTGTTTTAATATCATAATATCCTTTACAAGTAAAAACATGCAAAAAGAGAATGTTTAATTATTAAAAAAAAGTGTTATCTTTATCAGAGTTACAGCTTTCACTTGCTAGTTGATTATGGAGTTCGAAAAATATATTTTGTATCATGTAAAAAATTACACCCTGTATACATTCTGTTCGTCGTTTTGACGCTGTAAAAATTAGATTATGTATTATTTAATTATTCCGTCTATCATATATTCTCCAGCTCCATAAATATAGCGTTAGTTGAAGGATCCATTGAAGAAGCACAATAGTAGACGAACAATACGTACAGCTCGGCCGCATTACGTATTGTACACGATTTAAGGGTACATAATGTACCCTGTAGTACAGGTAAGCGATCCCTCTCCTCCTTTTCAGACTTGGCGATGTTCCCATTGGTTAGTAAGGGCACGAGATAGCTCGGGCGACCAGTGTGTGTGGTATACGAGGTACCTACGAAAAAAATAGTTTTATAGTTCTTTTGGTGAAGTAAGGTCTACGACATATATTTGATTGATAGTTATCAAGTATTAATTTTTGACCACTGGTCTGGCCTAGTGGGAAGTGACCCTGCCTATGAAGCCGATGGTCATGGCTTCGAACCCCAGTCGTGGCATTTATTTGTGTGATGAGCACAGATATTTGTTCCTGAGTCATGGGTGTTTTCTATGTATTCAAGTATTTATATGTATCTATCTATTACATATATCGTCGTCTAGTACCCACAACACAAGCCTTACTGAGCTTACCGTAGGTCGATATGTGTAAGATTCTCCCAAAATATTTATTTATTTTCAATATTGTTACTGAACCAGCGTGCTACACCCTCGACCTTGTCCACACTTACCAACTGAGGTCAAACGCTGCAAAAAAACGCTCGACGCTAAATAAATCTTCTTTATCCTGTAAATAGATCGGTGCCTCTTACTTTAAGGGCGCCTTTCCACCAGAGCTATGCTGTGCTGTTATGAAGCTATGCTATGAATCTATTTCTTATTTTGTTTATAATATAACGTAGCGAAGAATAGCTGTGGTGGAAAGGCAACTAAGGCTCGCTAAGTGATTAAATCGGTTTTCTATTAATAAAAATATGAAATAGTATTACAAGACATAGGCTTTTGTTAAAAGGTAAGCTTCTTATAGCTAAGCTGATTGTAGTTGTCGCTTGAAGAGACACGATATTGCGCGAATCGCGGCGCGGCAAGCGTTTTATCTGTTCATTGCGTGTGATCCCAACTAACTGCAGTGCATTGCGCGTCTTGACCGCGCAACGAACAGATAAAACGCTCGCCGCGCCGCAAGTCGCGCATTGTCGTGGCCGGGCCGTTACACTCCGTGTTTTTTCTTATTTGAAACTTTGCTTGGTACTTTGACTAAAGATATACTTAGCAGCAGAACTTGCTAATCGGGCCAAGAGTTCACAATGATCTTAACACGCTCTTGTTCCCTTGACTTGTCAAGCTTATTTTGAACATCTCGGACGCTTGGCTACTTGGGAACATATCCCTATTGTCAAAAGAATAAGAGCGCGTGTAGGTCAGTTTGAACACTTCACTGCTGACTGACAGCCACTTTCGCTGCTGACTGTAAACCCTATAGGATCTTCCCTTAAAGTTAACGGAAATAAGAAAAAACATGGTGTATGTATTCGTAAATATGAGAAACATATATATTTCTGTTTAAGAAAATTATTATCATGTACGTTGGTATATATTTTGGTATTATGGTATCCAGGATAATGTATGGGCATCGCCCTGGTATGTCCGGGACATATCCCGGTGGCAACCCTACTATTGACGCTTCTCCTACTAAACACTATAACAATTAAAGTCATCCATGCTTAAACTGACGTTGTCAGTTTGTAGCCACAAAAGCCTAACCAGTACGTACCTTGAAAACCTGAAAAACCTAAAAACCTGGACTGTCGAAATCCAGGCACGTTTAAAAAAACCGAAATCCTCCGTAACAAAAGCCACGTCGTTGACTATTCCATCCGGTAAAAGGAATAAGTAAATAGGGCTGTCGCTACATTTACTTGTTCCATTTTGAATTGTAAATAGGTACTAGAAAACTATCGACTAAAAATATTATATCATTATTAAAGCATTGTGAAGATAGCCCAAAGATAACAGGACCAAATAAGGAGAAAAAGAGCAGAATATTGTCTAGCACTGGGACACTTCCATGCTAGTCAAAAATTTTTGAAGCTATAACTATAACAAACCATTAAAGTTAATTCATCAATTGTATGTACTGCCAGATTATTGAAATGATACAGTTCAGGTAAGGAAACATATCAAAGCATATCGTTTTCGTGTAGTTAAATTTGTATATTCTTGTCATATTTTAGTTTTTTCAGTCATATCTTGTATTTTATTAAATTGTTTGATACGATGTCTTGTGGGACTACCCAGAATTATGTGCTTTAAGATTTCATGTATCACTGTTTTGATAAAATAAGTCCCGCTGAGTTTCTTACCGGTAATAATCTTCTCGGGGTCAGAGGTGTAGGGTTAGAATCGGTAGTAGATTTTTCTTTGACGTTCGTAAGTGCTTTGTAATCTGCGTAAATTGAAAAATAAACATCTTTTATCTTTTTTATCTAATTGTATGGGCAGCCCTATAATATAACAAACTACTATAAAACCTCTAAAAATTCAATTCACACTCTTTTTTCCCCGCTTTTCCTGCCAGTCTAATGCCAGTCTAAACGGCTTACATGAAAACTCGGGCTGTTTTTGTACAAACCGCGTATTGGACCTACCTTTTTCCTTTTTAAATAGACTACGTATAGTACGCATCATATAGTTGCAGTCTGTATGGCCAAATATATCGTAACTCATTACTGCTATATAAATAAAGATCTGTATCGATATATCTGGCCGCTATGGTTGCCACTAACTATTTGATCCTGACTTTGTAGTTGTTAGGTTTCTAGCTGGCCCTTAAAGAGTTCGCCTCTTTGTTTATTGTAAACTGACAATAGACAAAGACTTATTTACTACTTACCGCATAAAAAAGGTTCGACCTACTATGTGGTCACCAGGTCACCACGCGCACGAGAGAGATGAGTCGAACGTTAGTCTGTTTTGAATCTTATATAGAGTCGTATTTTAATAACCGATTAAAGTGTCCAAATTTTTTTTATGCTGTTAGTAACTCGTGCGGTATTACTTAAAAATAGACAAAGAGTTAACCATAAGGGCCAGCTAGAAACCTACCAACTATACCAGTGGCGGCGTGCCTTTAAAACTCGATTACTGATTGATTATTTTCAAACTGTTAAGCAGTTTCATACGAATAAAAAAACAGTAACAGCTTCAGTTGTCCAGGAAAAACAATCTAAAACATATTCAATTTATTGCAATATTATGTTTTGATATAGATTCCTTTCCTATAGATTCCTTTATCAAAAATATTACAACCTTTAAATATGTGCCTATCAAAAATATTACAACCATCTTTGCTTGTCTGCCGCTGCAAGTAACTTTTGAGACTCAAAATATGGCCATTCATGTTTCCCTTGAAAACACTAAACAGCTTTCAAGTGATTAAAATATTACTACGAAACTTTCAATAGCATTATATTGTTGAAAAGACGACGCTCGGAGTACGAACACTGTGGTAAAAACACGGAAAAGTAATGAAAGAAGTGGGTATTAATTTCTTTGCATATCTCCGTTTCACTACCGGACGTCCAGGTGAGGAGAGCGGTTTCATCCTTACGTTGTGAATATTCCAATCATTCGCACGAAGCGATTCGCTTCTACCTTCCTAATGCGGACTGCTAAGGTACGGAATTGGCTCCCTACGTCTGTATTCCCGGAAAGATATAATTTGAGTATTTTCAAGGCAAGAAGTGCGTGCTACTTCGATTTCGTCGTCATTTACCATCAGGTGTGATTGAGGTCAAACACTGGTCAGCCGTGTATAAAAAAAAACCGTAATATCTCCGCTTTGGACGACAAAATTATTTTATCAACAAAAAGGATTCGTGTTAACAACCGACACATTTACAATCTTTAAAAATTCTAACAAATTAACAATCCCACATTAGCATATCTCGGGCTGACTCACAAAAACATTGCTTTATTTACAAATTACTTGTTAGCGACTTCGACGTACGGTTTTTGTCGACTCAAATCAGCATCTGCCATTATCTAATTTCACCTCGTATTTGTTTTATTAGTTTAAAGAATAATGAATCTTAGTCTATATATTATAAGGTTCGTTTAGAACGTGCAGTTTCAAGTGAGATACGAGTTTGTGACGTTATGGATCCGATTTACAATGCAAAGGAGGTTAGCGTGTGGCGGGACGCTCGCGTCAATTGCCAGTCTGCATACGCGGCGGCAATAAGTTACGTTACTTGGCATATTTCACTTTTTTGACATTTTTGTGTAGCAAAGTTAAGGATGACTCACGTTACACCGTCGCGTCTCCTACTCCCGTGCCCGAGCATTCCGTTGACCCACCGATCACTCACCGGGGCAGCCCGACATTCGAATTTTGACATTAACACGAGCCTCTTTCAATCCAGCCGTTTGTTGGTAGACGATCGTCGCACGCCCGTCGACATCGCGTCGACATCACGTAGCCTTCCCATCACTGGTTCGGCCTGGAGCCTCTTTACATAGCTGCAACGGTCGTCGCATGACCGGCCCAAGTACGGGCTCGGAAGGTTCGGTGAAAACGTTATTCATTCCCTTAGAAAACTTAGCGACTAGCGACGGTGACCTCGGCTCGGCGACGGACCGCTCTAACGTGAGTCAACTATAATCATTTTTTTAATTAGATGGAGAAAACTGACAGCAGTTTTCATACATTTGACAGGTCGTTTGACAATTTTAGTATGAAAACTGCTGTCAGTTTACTCCATTTAATAAAAAAAATGATTTTAGAAAGTTCAAAAATGAGAGTAAACATTTCACATCAATATGGAAGTTCGTTAAAACGTGCTTTATATCCTCTTGTGGTTTAAAAGCAAGAACGTTGTAAAGTTTTAGATGGAAAGAATTATCTATATGATGTCACCGAGGTCGGTTTCCCCCTCTATATTGCCATGCCGAACCGTAGTGCGAGGAAAGTAAATAGTAAATGTATGGAAATAAAAATTAAGTAATTAAAAATTAATTTGATTTGTATTACATACATACATTTCAGCCGTATGCAGTCCTGCTGGACATAGGCCTCCCATAAATATGACTTGTATCATCTTGGGGTAGTTGCCGTAGTCGCCACGCTTGGCAGGCGGGTTGGCGACCGCAGTAGTCGTAGATTGGGTAGGGATGCTGCTGCCCGTCCATATGATTTTTCCCTTTGTTGCCTCTTACGACACCCGCGGGAAGAGATGGGGTGGTGCAATTCTAGTCAGCCGGCACCACGCGGCAAATTGTAGTTGGTATATTTAATTCGGACCAGTACGCTAATTATGCATCGTGCAACCCGCCCTAACTGCTCTTTGCTCATTGTTTCGTGTATCCACGTCCTTTCTCAGTGAAAAAAAAAACATTGCTAACAGTCCAAACGTATCAATTAGCGACTTCAGAGGTTGTTTGCAAACGACACTGATAACAGGAGAGGTGTTTTTCAGCTATAATTAGCACAATAAAGGGTTTTTTCTGCCTTAATTAAGCGCCAATTAGTACCTTTGTCGACGAAAACGTAACGAGAACGTTGCCGCCGTAGCGTAACTTTTGGACGAGTTTGAATTTAGAATTTGTTGGAATAGAACAAGGTATAAAATTGAATGACTTTTTCGATGGCATTTACGTCTATTCGACGTGGTGGGACAGAATGGACGTACACGTTCCGCGTTTGTTTTAATTGAGCCGTATTTTGAAGCGTCATAGTTTGCGATAAACTTACTGTTTATAAGTATATATGATAGTTTCTTTGGAGTGTTCACATGGATTCATTTTGTTTCTATGAATATTTGGAATTGTTTTTTCGTACGTAAACACTAGTTTATAGAAAAAAAAAATATTCGAGTCCCTGTTCATATCGCGCTACGCTCGCAGTTGATCTCGTTTCGGTTTGCACAGTCGCCATCAGATATATCGGAGTGTTGGAGGTGGTCACAAATATCGGAACAGGCACTTTATCGCTTGAAAATGGGAGTTTTCAAAATTTGGTACACCCAATTAGCGAAAGATGTTAAAAAAAGTTAAATCACTGTCAGTTTCGTGACAATTAAGCATTAAATCTTTATGAAGATCGACTTTTTGCCTTCTATTATGTTGTAATATCGATTGAAGTTTATAAAACGAACATCCAAACCAAGCTTTTATCAATATTTAATGCTTAATTGTCGTCACGAAACTGACAGTGAGTTAACTTTTCTTAACAACTTTCACTAATTGGGTGCACAATTTTTTGAAAACGCCCAAATAGAGGCGTTGTTCCGATATTTGTGACCACCTCCACAGCTCCGATATATTGGATGGCGACTGTAAACGAAAGCAATTACGAAATAGAGACCCATCTAGTGGGGACTTCTTAACTTTAACTTTAAAGCACGACTTAAGTTGTGTTTAAGTCACATTTGACTGTCTAGTGTCTCTGACTTTGACGGTCAGTTTAGTGACTTTTTTATTTATATTGTGATTCTATTTTAAATATTGTATTACTCTGTATGTTGTTGTCTGTCGTGATGTCTCGTGATGTGTCTGACCTGGCCCGGTAACGCGAACATCGAAGTTCGTATATTTCGCACAGCCTCCTCTTTTACTCCAATTAAGGAGTCATGAGAATGACAGAGACAATTGTCCGAAATTTACGAATGTCGTTTTTTGTGGTAGCGCCGCTGGTCTCATCGGAAGACCAGCGCTGGCAACACGCTAGGAATATGCTGAGATAGGGCCACTTTTTGGCAACTGGCCTGAGTATTTGATATAAATTGCAACTTGATACCTCCACGCGTTCCTGAGAAAAATGGTCTTGACAGACAGACGGACAACAAAGTGATCCTATAAGGGTTCCGATTTTTCCTTTTGAGGGACGGAACCCGAAAAATTAACTGCGGACCATTTCCGCATCCGACAATGACTTCTATTGATCCTCGTTTCATTGGAGTTAATTAAACTAGTTATATAACAAAGTTAGCACAGTAAACATAGGTTGGACGGTGTGTTTGTCTTCAGCGTATTGAAGGCCGGAGCTGACCGGCTTGCTTCCTTGTGTGGATTATTCGTACCAGTTAACTGTTCGATGTTTCAAACGTATCATTTTTTTATACAACAACCATATGGCCTGTGCGATGTTAATAAATAAATATATGGACATTGTTACACAAATTGACGCCCACGGTAAGCTCAAGAAGGCTTGTGTTGTGACTACTCAGTCAACGATATATGTATACAACTTACAAGTACTTTTTTTGATATTTTTCTACTGTTGATGAGTGCAATAAAGTATTCTTTCATTCATTCGGTATCACGGAATTACTGAGTAGGATAAGTTTTGTAAGATTAAATGTTTTTTATTTATTTAGGCGCAATCGAGAACAATATATATTTTTTTTAAATAGAGTTACTCATATTTTATTGTTTCTAATAAAATTTCCAACTCAGATATCTTAGAATTAAAGGAAAAATACATTCCTATCGCTCTACCAAGGCTTCCTCCTCGCGTTGTCCTGTACCGGCATTTTGACTCGGCTCATGGGATCCTGGGGTCCGCTTGCCAACTATTTCCAGGATCCGGCGTAGGTACTAGTTTTATGAAAGCGACTGCCATCTGACCTTCCAACGCTAACTAGGCCTTACTGGGATTAGTCCGGTTTCCTCACGATATGTTTCTTTTACCGAAAAGCTAGATATTGATAAATATCAAATCACATTTCTAATATAAGTTCCGAGAATTTCGTTGGTCCGACCCGGAGTTTGAACCTGCGACCTCCGGATTTCAAGTCGTACGCTCTTACCGCTTGGCCAACAGACCAAGGCAAGCTGAGCTACAGATACTCGATACTCTGTTGCGAATTTCTCCACCATGTCACTCAATCCGACTTTGCGTCATTTCGTTAGCGTTAGCAGACGTTTCTGTTAGCTTCTACTGTCGAATTCAATAATATATAACTTCGATAGTTTTGTACACATATGTATGAACGGAGTGTACCTAACTATTAGGCCCCGTTGAACCTGTAAAGAGGCGTATTTCGTGACGCCGACCACCTGTGCTCAATATAATTTCGCGTCACGGCGGGAGCCATGATTTATGTTAGTAAGTATTTTCGTAATATTGCGATAGGTATTAGATAGACGCTCAACGGACAGGCCTTGCTAATATTGCGATGGGGAATTTTGCATGTGTGTGTGTTGAGACACTAAAATATCGTCGGAAGATCAGGGCGGCTATTTAAACGTCGAGTTGAATCGTGACATTTTAAAGTCGGTCAGAAACGAAGAAATGGTATTTTAGAAACATGAATGATAGTAATTGGGTATTAACAACAATAATATTACTTTGCTATTCCGCTGTTTAATAACGTGCTAGTCAATCAGTGCCAACCCGTTATATTTACTTGCGTATTTTTTCATGCATTAATGTTCCCTCCCTCCCACCGCAAAATTAAATATGCAAATAAATATACCAAACCACCACCAATAATACCAAAACTCGACAATGAAATTGAAATTGAGAAATTGGGTATCATAACAATACATTTTGTGTAAAAATAATGTTGAAAAACTTTAGTGTGTGATTATTTTCGTCCTTAAAGTTTTTTTGAATTCGGGTATACGAATCTTAAAAATCGGCCCCCAGTGCTGACTCGCGGGTCAGGCGGGTCTGTTTAGTGATACAGTTTTTCATTTTCTTTTCGATTTTTAAAAAATTTGTTACACGTTTTGTGTAAATGTTGTTTATCACGAAAAAAGTCATAAAATCGAGTGACGTGTTTTGAGGGACCATCCCGAAACCCGAATATGGAATGCATTCTTGCCACAACATTTGTTACACGTTTTGTGTAAATGTTGTTTATCACGAAAAAAGTCATAAAATCGATGTGACGAGTTTTGAGGGACCATCCCGAAACCCGAATATGGAATGCATTCTTGCCACAACATTTGTTACGCGTTTTGTGTAAATGTTGTTTATCACGAAAAAAGTCATAAAATCGAGTGACGAGTTTTGAGGGACCATCCCGAAACCCGAATATGGAACGCATTCTTGCCACAACATTTGTTACACGTTTTGTGTGAATGTTGTTTATCACGAAAAAAGTCATAAAATCGAGTGACGAGTTTTGAGGGACCATCCCGAAACCCGAATATGGAACGCATTCTTGCCACAACATTTGTTACACGTTTTGTGTAAATGTTGTTTATCACGAAAAAAGTCATAAAATCGAGAAACGAGTTTTGAGGTTCATCGTGAATTCCAAATATTGAATGCCTTCTTGCCACTGTCATTATCTGGAAACTCCTTAAAATATATTACTAGTAGCTTTTCGCGACTTCATCTGCCAGCCATCTCTAAAGTATTGTTATGGGATAAAAATTATCCTATGTTCTTTCGCGCAGCTCAAACTCCTTCCATACCAAAATTCATAAATAATAACACGTCACACGCCATGCTGCCATATTTTTGAAGAAGTTTTTCGCAGCAATATTTGACAATCGCAGTCCCCGCGCCATATATTGCGCTCTAAGCTGACAGCCTTGAATGGTGTAAAGATGATTAAATTCGAAAGATATTTTCCGGAAAACTACCCGAGTGTCACATATAGCGGCGAAGCATATACGGCTAGACATTCACGGGTTTGATTTTCAGTCCATAGCACTTAATTAGTCAAAATTCGACTCCTACTCTGGACTGCTATCCTGGTCGGTAGTAAACCACGAAGTTTAGCGTTTAAATCCTTTCCAGGGCATTTGTTACGAATATTTGTCCTTGGGTTATGTGCATTATCTATGTACGAGTATTTAAGTATTTATACATAGGGAACGCTCCGGCTGTGGAATGAACTCCCTGCCGAGGTTTTCCCTAGGGACTACAGTATAGGTCCTTCAAAAAAGTAGTGTATATGTTCTTAAAGGGTAGGAAACGCGCATGTGAATCCTCTGAGTTGCAGGCGTTCACAGGCTACGGTAACTGCTTACCATCAGGCGGACGAATGCTCGTTTTACTCGACGTCGTCATACTTTAACTAAAGATCCTAACATCCGTTAACACACGCGCTATAGCCGTGACCAGTGTAAACAGCCTGTAACATCAGTAATGCAGTGTAAAGCGCGCTTTAATCCTATAATCGTCGCCATGAATAAAGCAGGCCGCAGACAAATGCGTCGATATCCGGCCCGGCCGCAATCCGACAATCCGGACGGCAATGTCCATATGTGTAACGGGCATGTGCACGGGATTGGAGATTAAAATAACTGAATGTTAAATAACTATACCTACTGCTATAATATTAATAGGTAGCAACGACGTCGCGTCCACACAAGCCGAATCACGCCGGATTTACTATTTTTCCCGCGATTCAGCAGCTCATAAAGAAAAAAAAAGCCTTTGGCTCTGTCTTGATGAAAAGAAAAAAATTACACGTCATCACTGATTATTTTAGTTTCAATTTTGATATATTCATTCTCATTTCAGCCGTAAATCGTCTACTGCTGGACATAGGCCTTCCCTACATATGACTTGTATCATTTTAGGTAGTTGTCATAGTCGCCACGCTTGGCAAGCGGGCTATCGACCGATAAAAAACCGATAGTGTTATTACAAAAATACATACATTTTTTCAATATCTCTGATTACTCAATCAGGCTTCGCGGTACAAAATTTAATGCATTGTTAGTTTTATTATCTATTATGGAGTTTCTTGGTATTTGGAACTTTATTATTATTTACTCACTGAGGGTACTATTTTGTAACGTTTGGCGTAGAAACGCTACAATGTCCACTGGATCCAGCGCGCAAACTTTTTACAAAAATCACGAATCGTTTGGTTGATGAAACTGGTGAGCTGGCAGTTTCCTCGCATAACGTATCAGTATTGCGATACATCGAGGAAATGACACCAGCAGCCTTGGTATACAATACCTCAAGGGTAGTTTCAAGTGGTAGTTATTGTAGCGCATGTATTTGAAAATAAAGTATTTCCATCTATATATAAAAAAGCTAGTCTTACGTATTACGAAAGTCTCAAAGTATCATGTCACTTCTAACTATCATGTTTTCTACCTTTCAGGTATGCAGTGTTGTGTTCCTGATGGAGAGTAAGGTTCCCAGAGCTCCAACCCCCCTTAAAGGCCGGCAACACGCTTGTGACTCCTCTGGTGTTACGGGTGCCCATGGGCGACGGTAATTGCTTACCACCAGGCAATCCGTCTGCTCGTTTGCCGCCTATGTCATAAAAAAAAAAAAAAAAGTCAAAAAAACGTTCTGAATTTCCATGTTACAGTTTTATGATATCGCAAGGATCATCATTGCATGTCCGAACAGCGAAACCCCATGCGACATTAGTAATGCAGTGTAAAGCGCGTTTTAGGCCTATAATAGTCTCCATGAAATACGCCGATATCTGTCCACGGCCGCAATCCGGGAATCCGGATGGTAATTGTCCAATTGTGTACGGCATTAGGTATCTAAAAAATAAGCGACAGTCGTTTAAAATTTGTATAATACTTTATACGTTTTGATAACAGGTTTGGCCTAGAGGGAAGTGGACCTGGAGCGGTACCGCGAACATTGAAGTTCTTATATTTCGGACATCTGTCTCTTTTACTCCAATCAAGGTGTTATGAGAGTAACAGAGACAATCGTCCGAGATTTAAGAATATCGTTGTTCGCGGTAGCGCCGCTGTCGTCTTGGGTGTCAAATGTGAAGTAGGAGTGGAGTGGTGGAGTTAGGTGTCGAATGCCCTCACTGGGATTTGAACCCATTGAGGGGATTCATTTGTGTAATGAGTAATTTTTTATTATTATTACATAGACGGCAAACGAGCAGACGGATTGCCTGGTGGTAAGCAATTACCGTCGCCGATGGGCACCCGCAACACCAGGGGAGTCACAAGCGCCTTGCCGGCCTTTAAGGGGGGTTGGAGCTCTGGGAACCTTACTCACCATCAGGAACACAACACTACAGACCTGAAAGGTAGCAGTGCTATTATGGCTGTGGTCTTCTGTAAGGAGGAGGTACTTCCCCAGTTGGGCTGCTCCAGATTCAAGCGTGATGGTCATCGCTGTGCCCTATCTCATTGTTGGACGTAGTTTAAGGACATACCCGGGTCCAAAAGTAATGACAATGAGCACGGATATTTTTACTGAGTCAGTATTTTCTATCTATCTATATATTTTCTATGTATTTGTGAACTATATTTATCGTTGACTGTATCCATAAAACAAGCCTTCTTGAGCTTACCGTGGGGCTCAGTCAATTTGTGTAAGGACTTGTAATATTTATTTTATATGTAATATTTTAAAGCATTCTATTGACTCCGCATATACGTATTAACCCGTTTAATTTTGTAACATATACCTAACTGCGAATATACTAATTCCTCCACTGTCCATTGCGTTTTGCTCCAAATCTGGCTTATATGGCACTTAACTAAATTAACTGCGCCATTACGTTACAATACATACTTAATAGACAGCTAGTCCGACAAATGAATTGTCAATAATTAACGATTTTAGTCCCCAACTGGGCTGTATTAATTGACACTATAATGTACTAAATAACTCCATGGCTAAACAGCTGGCGGCTTCCTCGCACAGAGTATCAGTATTGCGATACAACGAGGAAATGCCGCTAGCTTCCTTGGTACAATGCATCAAGGGCCTATTTTAGATTCCATTAGTAAATTTAAGTACTAGTAATATTATTTTTTATTATGCAGAAACGTCTGCTAGCGAATATCTTCGATATTTAAATCGAAAGAAAAATAGAAAAATTCGACTCGAAGCGGGACTCGAACCTACAACCACTGGATCACTAGCCCAGTGGTCCAGTGATCCAGTAGTTTTGGGTTCGAGTCCCGCTTCGAGTCGATTTTTTCTACTTTTCTTTCGATTTAAATACTAGTAATATTGTAAATAAAAAATATTCAATAGCAGAAAAACTCCCTTTTCAAATATATAGAAAACAAACTCCTATGTACTCAAGACTCGACACAGTAACGGCCCGGTCACGGCAATGCGCTACTTGCGGCGCGGCAAACGTTTTATCTGTTCGTTGCGCGGTCAAGACGCGCAATGCACTGCAGTTAGTTGGGATCACACGCAATGAACAGATAAAACGCTTGCCGCGCCGCAATTCGAGCAATGTCGTGACCGGGCCGTAAGGCTTGCTCATTTCTTGGTCAAAGACTAGGCGCTTTTAAAAAGGTAAAGGTAAGGTAACAAATTGAAAATTGAATTTTCAGAGTAAAACATGACCCTTATCATAATTTCATCATTTTCATCTTGAGCGTCCGGTCCGATCCGGTTCTAGAGACGGTACTAAGCCAAGATGTCAATTGACTGAGAATATGAAATAATGATTTAGCACCAAGAGCATCAGCGCATTAGTGAACATCACAATTAAGCATACTTGTATGGGGTCGAATCGACCCGATGACGCGATGAAAGTGTTAAGGTTGATAATTCAATTAAAAAACAACTAGTACCAGTGTATAGTTACGAGTACTTTAGTTACACGCAAATAGTTATTTGTGCAACAAGAGAGGAAAGTTGTTTTTTCTTGCGAGTGTTTATTTTGAGTCCCGAGTAAGCGAAAGATTCTATAATTGAATCACGAGCGTAGCGAGTGATTCTAGTGTTAGAATCTTGAGCGTAGCGAGGCACTCAAAAACACGAGATGTAAAATAACTTTACTCTAGTGTGACACATACAACTTTTCACCTCAGTAGTGAGAACATATTAAAGGTTAAATAAGTTGCCAAAAATTTCATTTTTAGTACAAGCTTTTATTGCCGACTGTACTTTTTTTCACAATCATCATCTACTTTTCGAAAGGATTCTAATGAGCCTAAAACACTACGGGTTTATCTTGTGTATTTTAGGAGTTGCTTTTGCTACCTTCTAACTCCAGCATCAGATCAGATCAGTGGTACAATAATATTGCATTGTAACCGAACTTACATAAGTGTGCTAAATTTCAGCTCTTTCGGTTAAAGATGTCTGCTTCAGAATTGAGTTGCAAGATTCCATCCGGATAAATATACAAATCCATACATCAAGTTAAATAAAATCTTGTAAAAAAATTAACATCAGGTTAACCACATTCATTTAAGTGTTTTATCTGCGACTGCACTGGCTTCATTACTTAATATTTCGCTTAAATATTTTTCATTTGAAAATATATGTACATTTCAAAGTAATATTGATTAATTTGTGAGGGTCCAAACGTGTGTAGTGGTGTTAAGGGAGTCCATTATGTCCTATTATAATAAATAAATACATATAAATACTTAAATACATAGAAAACACCCATGACTTAGGAACAAATATCTGTGCTCATCTCACAAATAAATGGCCTGACTGGGATTCGAACCCGGGACCACCGGCTTCTTAGGCAGGGTCATTACCTATTAGGCCAGACCGGTCGTCAATTAAAAAGCTACTTTGTCTCACTCCCTGGAGTGACGAAAGTAGCAACTTTCCTCACTATCTGAAAGTGAGGAAAGTCGCACTTTCCTCACTCCCTGGAGTGAGGAAAGTAGACATGTTCGAGCTGCTGAGCTGAAAAAGTAATTATTTCTAAAATTAGTATATTTTAGAAATAATTACTTTATATATTTTTTTATATATCTGTTTTGTGGTGATGTCGTCTCAAGTGGCATCAGAGAGCCGATTACAACCCTTTGTCACCCGCAGAGTCTGTCTGAACTTGAGGTCAGTTTAAGGATATTTTCTAATTTCCATAAAATAGAGTATAAGTAGTATTTTTGCGAAACAAATATGAACAAGATTTCTTATATTTTATTAATTTTAATATTTGATTTTATACAATATGGGCTTGTAGGAGAGTGTCATAGACTAACCGACGTAGGTTACCTAGAGACCTTCACTTGTTTTGCCTGTCATTCATAACATAAAACATCATAATTATTTAATCTCTCAAGTACAAATAATAAAACATTTATTATAATATACAGGTCAGATCACGCTCTCTCAAGTACAAATAATAAAACATTTATTATATTATAATATCTGAAACTAAGAACAAATCAAATTATTTTTTATGAAATATTTTTGATTTGCTTTGATTTTTAAGTAGTAATACTACTATATAAATTAAAAGTTGAAATAGATAACATATACTAAAGAAAAAACGACGGGGACCTCCGGTGTTCGAGACGGGATTCGAACCCGCATCTCCAGCTATCGCGGCTGACGCCTTAACCAATTTGGCCACCCGTACACAGCGGAACCCGTCGAAATTACTCAAGTATATGTGATCTTGTTTTTATTTTAACGGTTTTAGGCACCGTTTTACCAGCTCTAAGGTGAAACACTACGTGTTTGCGCCTCCTATGTGAATACCTTTCGGGATTCTGATATAGCTAGAGAGTTGGTGCTGCCATCTATGAAACTAAGAACAAATCAAATTATTTTTTATGAAATATTTTTGATTTGCTTTGATTTTTAAGTAGTAATACTACTATATAAATTAAAAGTTGAAATAGATAACATATACTAAAGAAAAACGACAGGAACCTCCGGTGTTCGAGACGGGATTCGAACCCGCATCTCCAGCTATCGCGGCTGACGCCTTAACCAATTTGGCCACCCGTACACAGCGGAACCCGTCGAAATTACTCATGTATATGTGATCTTGTTTTTATTTTAACGGTTTTAGGCACCGTTTTACCAGCTCTAAGGTGAAACACTACGTGTTTGCGCCTCCTATGTGAATACCTTTCGGGATTCTGATATAGCTAGAGAGTTGGTGCTGCCATCTATGAAACTAAGAACAAATCAAATTATTTTTTATGAAATATTTTTGATTTGCTTTGATTTTTAAGTAGTAATACTACTATATAAATTAAAAGTTGAAATAGATAACATATACTAAAGAAAAACGACAGGGACCTCCGGTGTTCGAGACGGATTCGAACCCGCATCTCCAGCTATCGCGGCTGACGCCTTAACCAATTTGGCCACCCGTACACAGCGGAACCCGTCGAAATTACTCAAGTATATGTGATCTTGTTTTTATTTTAACGGTTTTAGGCACCGTTTTACCAGCTCTAAGGTGAAACACTACGTGTTTGCGCCTCCTATGTGAATACCTTTCGGGATTCTGATATAGCTAGAGAGTTGGTGCTGCCATCTATGAAACTAAGAACAAATCAAATTATTTTTTATGAAATATTTTTGATTTGCTTTGATTTTTAAGTAGTAATACTACTATATAAATTAAAAGTTGAAATAGATAACATATACTAAAGAAAAAACGACGGGGACCTCCGGTGTTCGAGACGGGATTCGAACCCGCATCTCCAGCTATCGCGGCTGACGCCTTAACCAATTTGGCCACCCGTACACAGCGGAACCCGTCGAAATTACTCAAGTATATGTGATCTTGTTTTTATTTTAACGGTTTTAGGCACCGTTTTACCAGCTCTAAGGTGAAACACTACGTGTTTGCGCCTCCTATGTGAATACCTTTCGGGATTCTGATATAGCTAGAGAGTTGGTGCTGCCATCTATGAAACTAAGAACAAATCAAATTATTATTTTTTTTTTTTTCAAATTATTTTTTATGAAGAAATTAGAAAAGAATTATTTTTTGTTAAGGCGTCAGCCGCGATAGCTGGAGATGCGGGTTCGAATCCCGTCTCGAACACCGGAGGTCCCCGTCGTTTTTTCTTTAGTATATGTTATCTATTTCAACTTTTATAATATCTGGTTAAATCGGCAAATTGAAAAAAAAAACGAAATTTTAATTTAATTCAATTAGGGCGACGATGGCGGAAGAAATCGAGCGCCTTATTTGCCTGAGCGTATCAATACGCGGTCAACTCACGAAACCCGTTTGGACCCGGGTATGTCCTTAAACTACGTCCAACAATGAGAGGTAGGGCACAGCGATGACCATCACGGTTGAATCTGGGGCAGCCCAATTGGGGAAGTACCTCCTCCTTACAGAAGACCACAGCCATAATAGCACTGCCACCTTTCAGGTATGTAGTGTTGTGTTCCTGATGGTGAGTAAGGTTCCCAGAGCTCCAACCCCCCTTAAAGGCCGGCAACGCGCTTGTGACTCCCCTGGTGTTGCGAGTGCCCATGGGCGACGGTAATTGCTTACCATGAAGTAATCCGTCTGCTCGTTTGCCGCCTATGACATAAAAAAAAAAACCACAACTACAGTTACAACAAATTCAACTTACATCTGATTTCAAAGCAAAGAATGTCAAATTTAGAAGATTACGAATACAATTTCGCCAATATTTAAACCGAAATAGACACAGTTGAAAATGAATGAAACGAGATATTACAGAAGAAATCAATTTCCAGTTAAAACCGACTACACGGGTTATGCCTCACTTACGCCCTTCGACGTACATCTCGCGTCCCAAAAAATCTACATCTTTTCACCTTCGCTGCGGCAATTAGTTAACTTCGCAATTAACCATACTTGTACGGGGTTGAATCGACCCCGTACCGCAGTGAACGTGTTAAGAAATCGATTTACATTTTTTTTTTAAAACGTTACATATATTTTAGTAAACATAACCCAGTACTACCTTGTTTACCAAGTGTCTTACCAAGATTAAAGTAGACGCCGTCCCATAAATTCATATAAAGGTGTTCTAGCAAAGTTTGTGACACATTTAGGCGCACCTAGCGATTTGATTTATGTGCATTTGTATCCCGAAGGTGCTTAATCTAACTTTTTGATGTAAAACATTTCAACGTCACAAGTTTAGGCTGATCGAATTGGTGCGATTGGATATATATAGCTTACCTTATTTTGGACTTGGGCAGACTTATGTAGTGATTTATGGTGGAACGACGTACACTAAATTGCAAAGAATTAAGTAGGTATAGGTAAGAAATGTTTATTCAAATTGTTTAGAACTGTTATTTATCATACTTTGAAGGCTTTTGCCAGTAAGTGCCGTTATTGATTTGTATCAAAAATATGTATAACAATAACTAAGCAGGAAAAGTATTTAAAAATTACGAAGTCGTACCTATAGATTATATATATAAAAATACAACCCGCTTAGCAAAAAGCCCACATTGAGTTGTACAGTCAGCAGCAGAAGTTACTAGGCGGGCAGGTGTTCAGAATGATCTTGACATGTTCTTATTCTCGTAAGAATAAAGTTGTGTCAAACTCATTTTAAACACCTCGCCCGCTTAACAACTTTTACAGCTGACTATACCGGGGTACATTATACTGACGATATTATAATATATTGTTCATAATTTGTAACTCTCGTACATCATGGCATCGGGTCGATTCGACCCAATACAAATATATATGGTAATTTGACGTTAACTAATTGGCATAGCGAAGGTGTTAAACGAATATGTTGTTTAAGATATTTGTATAGCAATTATAGAAAAGAAAAACTTGTTGAGATGTTGCGACAAACCGATATAGCGGTATATTTCTATGGCACTAAAATAAAGTGCATTTTCGCTTGGCAAAGATTGTCCACCTGGCATCAGGAACACATAAACGCTCTCTCCATTTTTATTTCTACAGTACGAGTATTCATTCCGATAACAAAAAGTGTCGAGGCGAGTCGAGTTACGATTAATCTTCCATCTGCGGCAGATACTATCGCGATTAACCATACTGCGTCATGGGGCCGATCGACCCTCAATAGCAGTGGACGTGTTAAGGTAAATAAGGTAAGAAAGTATTATGAAACAAAGAAGACATCGGGATTTTTGGAAGAAAAATTATATCTACATGTACATAACGTTAACCTTTTGATTGCTTTATGTAAGTGTAAGACTAATAAACGATTAATTGTCAGCGGGAATTTTGTTTTGACAGCGTCCGTCCGTGTCCCTGTCGGGGCAATGGTAGGCACGGCTGCGCATGGCAGCTTTAGTTGTTCTCATCATTAAAAAAGATTAAGTAAGAATTGAGTAAATAACTATACAAGTTCATTCTGTACTCTATACTCTCTGTAGGTTTAGATTCTGTAAGAAATAAAGTACTTGTAAGTTTTTAATAGCAATACAGAGTGCATTATTCGCCAACAAACTGTCTTTAGGCTGCCTGGCAAAATTTTTGATGTACCTACATATAGAAAACACCCATGACCCATGGCTCAAGAACAAATATCTGTGCACATTACACAGACAAATGATCATGCTTGGATTTGACCGTCGTCTTACGGCCCACTAGGTCAGACTTGTCTTTTAGTTCTCGTTATATTTGTGCATGTGCCGTGTTTTCACATGTCGGCGGCCATTTTGTGATAAACAAAATGAGAGGTAGGGCACAGCGAAGTACCATCAACGCTTGAATCTGGGGCAGCCCAACTGGGGAAGTACCTCCTCCTTACAGAAGACCACAGCCATAATAGCACTGCTACCTTTCAAGTATGTAGTGTTGTGTTCCTGATGGTGAGTAAGGTTCCCAGAGCTCCAACCCCCCTTAAAGGCCGGCAACGCGCTTGTGACTCCCATGGTGTTACGGGTGCCCATGGGCGACGGTAATTGCTTACCACCAGGCAATCCGTCTGCTCGTTTGCCGCCTATGTCATAAAAAAAAAAAAAAAAACAAATTCTCGGTTGCTTGACAGCTGGACTCCGCCAGCCAACGGCAACACTGCCAGGATATTAGTGGGAACTCGCCACCTAACAGTTCAATTACAAGAAATTGATGACTGATATTTCCCGTTCTTTTTATTCTATTTTATGAAAACGTGCTGCGAGTTGGCTCGTTAGGGGCGGGCGTTTTATTTAAACAGGAATCGTTAATAGACCGGAAAACTCGCATTGTGTCGATTTTATATTGAGAAAGTGGCTTAAGTATCCATTTAATAAAACTACGAGTATTTGATGATAAAATAAGATTAGCTTTCTTTCTAAAGCTACTACGCTTCAAAGAAATGTAAACAAATGCCCAAACATAGCGTAATTTCGGTCTATTAAACTATTTAAATTAGTAATTGGAATGGACTGTTTGAATCCGGACTGACATTAACATTTTTTTGTGATTTTTTTCTTGTTTGAGAAGTAATTTAGTTAACTTTTCATTTTAACAACTGGTGACCGAAGAGCTGGCGGCTTCCTCGTACAACGTTTCAGCATTGCGATACAACGTGGAAATGCCAGCAACATACAACACCTCGAAAGCCCTTTTTTAATGTAGTAAATAACTATTGTACTCGTAGTTATTTTAATATTCTAAATAAACTATAGTGACCTATCTTTTATCTAAAGCATAAATAACGGTTACCCCGATTTATTTCTACAAACCTTACAATTACGATCAGTTTAATCCCCACTGCATTAAACTAGCAACGCAATTCTCTCCATAAGAACTCTAGATGGTATTCTTTTGACAGCTAGTAATTATCGGAAAACTTTAAAATTGCCAGTGACAGTAAAATGGCTGGGTGCACTCTTCTGACAATAAAGTTTTTATCGCGCGCGAATAAAGACAGTGCGTTTACTCTCGCCGTAAACGTTTTATGTACGATAAATAAAAACGGGAACTTGTTTCCGAATTCAGTATAAGGAATTGTGACGAAACATAAGTGGAATTGCTTTGGGGCGTAAAGGTTCTCGAGTGGCAACCACATACCGGGAGATTATTTTAATAAAAAAAAATTGTAAGATAATTAACGTGGTTTTGATCAAATGCTATCGTTATACACTTTACTTCTGAGTTAGAAAAACTGGTTCTGGGTAATGACTCATAAATTAACCTGTATTATATCTCTTTCTCTTTTTGTGAGAAAAACTTGTTAAAAATAATGATTCATTACTTGTCTGTTTTATAAGAGATAAGAGATGATCATTCTCACAAAGTGTAAATTCATGGCTTGGATGCCGGCATTCCGTGGCAATTATTTATTAATTTGTTTATATGTTTATATAAACTACTGGTTACTTGCTACTGGTTTTAGTATTTACTGGTATATTTCTGTGCTATTAATTTCTTCACATTATGGTCGATCGTAATATCGGCGCCGACTACTGATATTATGCCGAGGGCTTATATTATTTTTATTTTGTATTTTTACGCGTAACTATAGTCAACCAATTTGATTTCTAGGCCACTTCGAACCTTGTCACAGCGACGTTGATATGAGATCTTTTGCGTCTTTCATATAGATTTTCACTGTGACACGGAACGAAGTGGCCTATAAATCAAATTGGTTGACTGTACGTTTACGTAATAAATTATTTCTATTTTTATAATAAATACCTACTTATATTATTGACGAGTATCTTAGAACTATTTAAATTAGTTTAAATACATATTAATCAATACATTTTGTATAAGGTCTGTGAACGTGTTTAAAGAAAAAGAACTGTTTGATTGACTGACACTGGCACGACATATGTTAGTATTTTTCAAAGAGGTTATCACAAGGGTCGATTCGATAAGACATTATATGTCTTAACTTGACATTTAACACTATCGAATTAACGATGTTTAAAAGACCTTATTGCATTATGAATTTTCTAACAACATATTATAATGGAAACGGGTCTCAAATTAAAGCTCGTGACTGTACCTACAAAACTGTTAATATGCGTGCAATTTTCCCACTTTTAGCCTATAATTCTACACGAATGTGTCCCTGGTTTTGCCCCGTTTACATCATTTGTTTATCTCGAGTTTCCTAGTTTGTTTCGCTTCGAATCTTATTGTAAGCGACATCGCGGCATAATACCTCGCCTCAATGGGGTAATATAAATCTGGGGTGAATGCAGCGAAGAAACTTAGTCTGTAACGAGAAAATGCCTTTCTCGTCTAGTCGAGAGCTGCTCTACCGCACGGTATTACAATACGTCACAATCAGGCGAGCTGCTAGAGACGAGGCGAAGGAAAGACTGCTAATTATTGAAAAGATTTTGGCGGCGAACACCGGTAGTGTTGGAAGGACGTTAACCTTTTGAACGCTTTTCCTCTCGCGTCAAAATGTGACGTGTACGCCAACGTATCAACTTGTGACAAACAAATATTAACCTTATCTGTCAGCAGGACAATTGCTTTGACAGCGTCCGCCATAGCCACTTTAGTGGTCGGTAGCGTGGCAGGCACGACATCAAGCGACCACTTTACTGGTGCTTGGCGTTCAAAAGGTTAATGGACCGACGGTCTGGTGAGGGTCGTGGGAAATCAATAAGAAACGGGCGGCACAGGGCTGAGTAGGACTGGACTCACAGCTGCTACTGTCGAAAGGGTATTTACGGTGTTAATTCTGTAATTAAGGATTCCCGATATTTCGGCACTATAGCCCGTAAATAATGGTAGTTGAATCATATGGCTCCTCTATATACAGACCCATCATGCTGACCCTCTAAGATGGGACTCGATGAATGGATTTATGGTGCGGCGGGATGGCGATGGGATGGGCGCGGTGTCTGGTTTTCGGCCGAAATGGGCGTGGGTAAAAACCATTAGATCACTATTGAACGTCGCTATTGTCTATTCCTTCAACCATAGCATAGGCCATCTTGTGCTCATGTCGAGGAGCCAATATTATATTTTCATCATTTGATATTTAATAAAAGTAATTGAAACTATCAGTAATGGTCACCCCACTTGTGACATCCATGCGTTATTTACAAAAACGTCAGGCTAAATATGTTTTACTATTAACGATATGAGGTTTAAATAACGCACGGCATTTTACAGAAATTAGCAGTCTATTATTAGCTGGTCTATGCTGCTACTCAAACTCTTAAACCACTTTCAGAGTAGAAAAAAACCTGTTTGGGCATCCCTTGTTCTTCCTACTTAAATAGGTTTTCATAAAATGGGTTTAGAGAGGCGATTGTTGGAGAAAATAAAAAATAACTTCGTATCGGAAAAGCTTTAATGGATCTGTCATCAAAACTGTTTATGAAACGCCATTGTGTTTACAATAAATTGATAACAGGAGGCTTATTCTAACTTTAAAGAATATAACTTGATTGTATGTTGTCAGTGGATACTAATTAACGTACAAGTTTTAAGGGTGGGGCCCATTTATTTCGACTATTACGGAAGTCTGTAACTATAATACATATAGATGAATTAGTGAGAGCGTGTAATTGCATTTGTAGTGGTCTAAATGGGCCACTCTGTATACTAGGTGATACTTTATGAAAAAATTAATTGTTTGTTAGATTATAAACTACTGAACCGATTTGTCCGCTACACGGAATTCTCTTTCACTATTAAGTATAATCATATCGTATGAAGAAAGATCATACCTGTATTTTATTACTTTACATCTACCCGAGCAAAGCAGGGGCGGGCCGCTATTAATAAATAATTAAAGGTTTTAGAGCAATCTTACACAAATAGCTTTAGGTTAGAACTTTCAGTATATTTCGTACCCACAACCAGGGATCGAATACCGGTATTATTTTCATACAAATTAACCGGTATTCCAATTAGTGTCCGACCGAAGTTTCGGTTTCGGTTTCGGTTTCGGCCAGTTTCGGCCAATAAATCAAGTTTCGGCCCGAGTTTCGGTTTCGGCCAAAAACGGCCGAACCTTTCGGCCGACCGAAACTTTTAACATCATACTTTCGGATGGCGTTCGACTAACGTCGGGCGACCTCGGCTTGGCTGGCAATATGGCGCCGCTCGCCTGACTCTGCCGCCGACCGGCGCCGGTTACTGAATCATGTTTAGTTTATAGATATATTTAACTATTTACTTAAGGGAATAAATTGTTATGTACCTAGATCTATCAATAACAGTGTATGTAATGTAGCTTCAGCCTGAATATTGACACAGTGTTAATATTCCCCCATAGTAACACTTGGGGCA
Source organism: Grapholita molesta (assembly GCA_022674325.2). Classification (NCBI taxonomy): domain Eukaryota; kingdom Metazoa; phylum Arthropoda; class Insecta; order Lepidoptera; family Tortricidae; genus Grapholita; species Grapholita molesta. Next base: position 3,514,208 of record CP053121.2, on the reverse strand, counting down.
TAAACAAGCATATTTAAATATAAAAATATTAATGGGCTGTTATTTAAAAGTAATCCCAGAAATTTTATTACGAAAATAAATTAGAGACAATCTTCATACCGTTCATGTCGCCAAAGTTTAGGTAAATATATAGATCCGAATATCCGATCCCTGGTGATTATCTAATTATATTTGAATTAGCCTTTCTAGGCTGGCTGATTGTGATATTTGAAATTGAAATTAAATTTATTAAGAAACCAGACGTAAATAAAACAATGAGCATTTTTTTAAAATAAGTAAATAGCTTGATTTATTTTATACCATCATTATCTTTCTCGCGTTGTCCCGGCACGGCATTTTGCACGGTTCTTGGGAGCCTTGGGGCCACTTGCAAACTCCCAGGATTTGGCGTAGGCATTAGTTCTACGAAAGCGAGCGAGAACCATTTGACCTTCCAACCCAGAGGGTAAACTAGGCTTTATTGGGATTAGTCCGGTTTCCTCATGTTTTCCTTCACCAGAAAGCGACTGGTAAATATCAAATGACATTTGGTACATAAGTTCCGAAAAACTCATTCGTACGAGCCGGGGTTTGAACTTGCGATCTCCGGATTGCAAGTGGCACGCTTTTACCGCTAGGCTACCAGCGCTCTCTCGCTCGCTCAGCTCGCTTGTTTAATTTTATACCACCTATATACATTGAAAAGTGGCTACCAGTGTGTATTTGTACCACGAGTTTGTACTACCAGGGTGTGTACCAGTTAATGTATTTTTTTTCATATGGTAGTATTTCGATCCAGATCTATTGTAACTATGCTGAAATTTCATTAGAATAAAATTTGAACGTAAAAACGTGTAATAATAAGGTTGGATTCCACAGAAGTTGTGTGCAGTCTTCTTAAAAAGAATCGAAGAGCGAAACCTCGTTGCTGGGCTAGACCCTTTATGCAGAGACGAAATGAAGTTTTTTTTTATGTTTAAGTATTATACTTTTTATTCCTGTTTTTGTACTCATAAGGACTCGTATCCCACAGGGTGTGTTTCCATAACTTGTATAAATTCTATGAGTTTACTATTCGTCGACTTCATAAGGCAAAATGTAATTCAAAAATGTTTGTGAACAAATAAATGTTTTGCTCCAGCAGAGAAAGCACAAAACTGAGTTCGCGAACTGCGTGCGCGATCCCTGCTGCGAGTCCAACCCTGAAATGAGTGCGCGAACACCTATTCGCATTTGTGCGCGAACATTTTCAAAATGTGCGCGTACATTTGTTTGTATTTATGCACGTGAGTCCACCAAATGTGCCATACAATGTGCAGCACATTGCCGCACAGTGCCGTACACTGGTGGAATCTCACCTTTATGATGGCGAGATATTGTATTAATGAGATTTTAGGAAAAAACGGGCCTACGAACATTTTGTTTTAACATTTTAACAAGATTTATAAAAGGTTCGGTTTCGGTTTCGGTTTCGGCCGAAACTAAAATCAAACCGAACCTTCGGTTTCGGTTTCGGTTTCGGCAAAAAAACTTGTTTCGGTCGGTCACTAATTCCAATTCAGTATCTCAGTTATTATTTAAATTTTTTGCCTTTTTTATTTATTATTTACTATAAATAGCAATATAAATAGGCAAATAATAGTAGTCCCTAATCTATTTTCCGCACATAACCCAGGAATAAACACAAAAATAAATACCCTGACTAGGATTTGAACACGGGACCTTCGTAGGCAAGATTTCTATCGACTAGGATAAAAGACAATGCAATGAATATTATATTTAGGTAATTAATTTATTTGAAGAAACCGTTTTAAAAGTGAAATAGGTAACGAGAGAACGAAAAAGAAACGGTAATTTTCTATAGAGACATAACCGGTATCTTAACCCTGGCACTTAAAGACGTAACCTGCTTGTAACTACATTTAATACCTATTATATTTAAACACCTACTGAAAACGGTAACAATTGTTATTCTGATACCGTTATATCAAGTTTACGCCTTCAAACTACAGTGAGGTTATCTTATCCGCTTCAAACGGAACCGTTATTAGTTCCCCAACTCCCTAGGGCTAACAGATGTATCGTAATAACCTGCTTTATTAACTGAAGGATCAGCATTACTTATTTATTGTAATCTATGAGTTATTACCCAATACAGGAGTGATATAAAATTCATGAGATCCGAAGGTAAATCGGTGACATTGTAGCTTACTGTTATCGTATGAGTTTACTGGATATGGCCAGTTATAAAAAAAGACAGTCATGACTACAGGTCTGGCCTTGTGGGTAGTGACCCTGCCTATGAAGCCGATGGTCTTGGGTTCAAAGCCCAGGAAGGGAATTTACTTGTATGATGAGCAAGGGTATTTTTTCGAGTCATGGTGTTTTCTAAGTATGTATGTGTAAAACATCACATTCTGTTTCTTAATATGTAGGTATATATCAATGCGCTTATTATTAATGATCTTTTGGATTTATCTAGATGTTTTTAGTATGTTTTTATCTAATATTTAATCATTGTTGTTATATTTATATTCTCCCTGTTGACGTGTAAATTAGCTTTAGAAATAAATGAGTATGAGTAAGTATTTGGTAGAGTACATACACACTCACAAACTTACGCCTTTATAATATTAGTGTAGAAGTATACATAGTGTAGATTAGAGAGTTAAGTTAGAATGCCATATATTTTTTCTAAATTGTACATATTAATATATGTATATCAAATGTATGTACAAAAATATACTATATACTAATATACTATCTACACTAATAGACTGAGTGTAGTAGAGTGTTTAAGTGTGTATGTTTTTTATTTACTTCTTCACGTCTCTGCTAGTATTAAACACCTACTCACTTGTATACAAAAATCCGAACCCCTTCCAAACTAAAATCATTCAGTGTACTAAGTAAATCGTTGTCCCCGAGGTCAATGCGGGTCAAAGATTACGTCCACGATGGGGTGAGAAAGCACTCGAGCCTTAAATATGCATGGACTTTCCATCAGCCCTCGCTCAGTGCGTGTTTCTCCCTGATTGTAGACCAGTGTGAATAGAACTAAGGCTTTGGTCTCCTATTTTAAGGCTTGGGCACATATGCGCGTATTGTGCGAGGCGAGGCGAGGCGCGACGCTGCCGTCCGAATGTGTGCCTTATTTCGTTACATTAGCCACACCGGTGTCACGCTACGCTACCGCCACGCTCACAAAACGCGCCTATGTGCCCTAGCCTTTATGACGTCACGCTGATTTCTGACGTCAGCGTCAACGTTCCTGAACAAAAAAGACGCCAACGTCGACGTGTGAGAGACCACAACTGTACATCTCTATAGGCAGCATTGTGACGCTGACGCTGTAAGCGGCCGGAGGCGTTTATAGGAGACCATAGCCTAAGATATCTTACTCGGTGTATCAACGTCAAGTTTCAACGAGGAAATGCTGCCGGCGTCTTCGGTACCATTTTTCTTTAATACAACGACGGTGGCAAACAAGCACATGGCCCACCTGATGGTAAGCAGATGGGCCGTGTGCTTGTTTCATGGTAATGAAAATGAAACATGAAAAAAAAAATTTTAATTTTCATTTTTCGCACTTATACTGTTAGAATGAGACAACAATGGCGCCAGACGATAGAAACCTTATGCTAGCTGATGGTGGTCAAATTATCACAAAAAATTAATCTTACAAGTAGTACATTCAAATACCTTTCTTACATAGAACTGCAAATGTATAGTTGGCTAAATGTATGCTAGTAGATATGCATTTCAAAAACTAATAAGTAACCCATTCATTAAAAAAAAATGTGTAAACTTGTATCATTTAAACTTCAACTTATTATTTTTAAACAATTTTTTTTGTGATTATTTGACCACTATCAGCTAGCATAAGGTTTGTATCGTCTGTCACCACTGTTATCTCATTCTAACAGTATAAGTGCGAAATAGATGGATAGCATGATAAACAACAGAATGTCAATCTTATCCGACCTGGAGGTCAAAAATAAACTGGCCGTCCTTTTCTGGCAGTTGTGCTCGCTTCGGGAACGACAGAGTAGGATGGTGCGTTACTCCGATGCCTCGATCTAATATTAATTGAGGGGCTGTTTATATGTGTTTTTGAATCGAAGGGGATTACCTTTGATTTGTAACTTCGCCTTTACATATTTTTACTGAAATATAGATAGCTTGGAGCCAGGTTCACTACTACTACTATGATCATGATCACAAAAAAGGAATGTTAGTTTGTGAGTAGTTTTTTACGTACCATTACTAATTTTATGTTTACACGACTATAGTATGTAGTTAGCATTTCGAGGATTAATAAAAGTTTATCGCAATCACGATTAGTTCCAGAATAGTATATTGCTGCAGCCCCCGGGAAACAGGGGGTTGCAGGCTGAGTTGTATAGAGGGATAGTATACGAAGCCTCAAGCCCCTTTCACGGCTAGGCATGTATAGTGCTTTTCTCAAACTAATACAATGAAATAAATAAAAATATACCACTCAAAAAACAGCTTCACGACAAAGGTTTTCTTAATATAATTTCTTGTGTAATAAGCGTTAACGCGATTATATTTAGTCTGAATCAGCCACAAAAAAGATCTATGTTAAATCTGTTCATGAACACAGACGCCATGTTTAAAAAAAAATACTCCCCGGCCTAGGCCTGCGACGCCATATTTCCCGGCCGTGTATTACACACGATATTTCATTGCATGTTTGAGAAAAATATATTTTATTATCATTTTGATTTCACCTGTTATTTTACTGTCCGCTAGCCTAATATGGTCGGGTTTTCATCACTTGTCACAATATCTGTCTCGTCTTAACAAGTATGTGAGTGCGAAAGTGACGGATAGCGTGAAAGACGATAAAATGTCAATCATGGCAGACGTTCTGAGCACGCCTGCTGTCCGTGTGTGTCACTCATATATAATGCATGTCATATCATTGGCAGCACTCAGCGATATCGACATTCATATTCAAAAACAAATATACGTGAAATTTCGTCCCAGTGATTACATAAAAATTGTATCCGCCCGCTGGAAGAACCAAAAAAGGGAATAAAATTGAAATAAATTGGATGCATCTACATCGAATGAATAAACATGACCGCTGATTGCACTAGCGTAATGCAGCTTTTGACAAACCGGTGCAACATAACATCCGCAGTACGAAAGGTTGCGGTTGGGTATATACAAAAATTACAATTTTATAATAACTAGGGTTAATCGTCAGTAACTGGTCACTTTTCAATAACTGGCACCTAATATTAAAAGATTAAAAAGATAAAAGATCTTTATTTTTCAATTTAGGCTCATTACATGCACTTATGAACGTCAAAAATCTACACCGGTTCAAACCCTACACCTCTGACCCGAGGAGATACCGGCAAGAAACTACGGCGGAACTTATTTTTTCAATACAGTGATACATCAAATCTTAAAGTACTTACATAATTATGCGTATTCCGATAAGAAAACATATCAAACAGCTTATTACAAGATATGAAAATACTAAAATATAAAAGTAAAAAATAATAATGTACAAACAAATTCGACTTCACAAAATAGACATACTTTAATGTGCTTTCTTATCTGAATCTATTGAAAATCATTTCTTTAATAGAACTTATATTCTAATGGGTTTTCAATTGGCCACCCTTCAATAACCCTTCACTAAAATGAATTTTAATTTAATCGCATATAACAGAGTTCATTTTTAGTATAATGTGGCCAGTTACGAGTACTAGCGAATTACTGGGTGTTGCCCATTATTTCCAAAAATCAATTTTCCTTTGTAGCAATTATTCCTGGCCCATATTATCCCAGTAACTTTTTTTCCAATGCTCTATTTTCTGTACGCATTATTTCTCGAAATTAGTTGGTTAGTTTCTCGTGTCCGAAGGGCAAATCACACAGAAATAGGAGGTCAGCCGCCATTATTATAATAAAATACTTCCTGAGTAATTAAGAGAGTACAAAAAGGAGAGGAGAAAAATTAAACAGCGATAAAAATAATAATTAGAAAAAGGCCACGGCAAAATAAGGGAACAGAGTAAGTGGCTCGTAGAATTTATTGTGTCATACTCCATGACTTCACTCACATGTGGTCCCGATGGAAGACCAGCGCTGGCCCCGAGGTTAGCACCATGCTGAGTCGGGACCACTTCGTGGCACCCTAGTTTTGCTGTTAGTTCTAAGTATGTAATTGTGTACGTATGGCTCGAATAAATTTTTCTTCTTCTTCTTCTTAGAAGAAATGATTTTCGGATATCATGGGCCACACTCGTGAGAAGGTTTGGTAAGTTTTCAGTACTTTGAAGGTCATTTTCTCCAAACTGGTTGAGTTTGGGCAGTTAAAAAAAATGTATCGGTTAGTTTAGTCTACTCTGTAAAAAACCAAAATGAATCAAATCAGAGTCGGACAGCAGGGTACCTTTCCTTGTTGGAGCTGAATATGGCTTGTGTTGTAGGTACAGCCGCTAGACGAAAGATACAGGGTTGTATTTGTATCGTGACAAGTTTTAACAAGCAATTTTACGCTCCGACTCTCACTAAAATCATACAAGATTATGTAGTAACATATGTTGTACAACTTTAAAATTTGTGTAATTTATCACTTGGGATTTTTCGAACAAGTATGAAAATGAAGCATCCAATAGTCTAATTGACGTTTACTGACAGCCTACCAACTTCATTATTCACAAAACATTGCTTGCTTTGAATTTTTTTTTTAATGAATATTTAGTAAAACTATAAGTTATTTTTAAAAGTTTTACAACAAATGTTGATTCGTTTGTGGGTTAGAAACATTTCTAATTGAAATACATTTCTAATTTGAATTTCGACGGATCCCCGTTCTTTACTATCCCACGTGACAACGCGGGAACAAGTGGCCCATACCCGACGCATCCCGAAATGCCTGCGAGCGCCCATGAAGACAGTTTAATGTTGCCTTATAAGAAACTCGGACACTATGCAAGATCCGTTGAGCGCTGTTTTCTTCCTCCAAACCGAATTACGAGTTACTAGACTTACGAAGCATTTTACCGAATGCATTTGTGATTAGAATTTAGACTAATCCTCGTTTGTCCCCCGTCCCACGTCGCAGGAACAAATGGGAACACGCCACAACAACGCAACCAACACGTGGCTTCATTAACATTTCGGAAATTATAAATGTGAAGGGTGATATGTTGACATTACAGATTGTTATCGAAGGAAATTGGAAGTGTTGCAGGATAGCGATATTATTCACGTTCGTGTGCCTCGCCAAGTTTCGTAATTTTGTTTGTTTACCTTTTTCATCAAATTCACAATATGAGCGAGCGAATATTGTTAACTGAAAAATTTTAAGGATTGGTGTGCTCAAATAATGATAGTTATTTGTTTTACAATGGAGTAAAAATGTGTTTACCTTCTTGTTCTAATATTGAGACCCGAGGTAACAAAAGATTCCAAAATTGAGGTCAAAGAATGGAATCTCGGTTGTGGAGGGCCATATATTATTTCAACTCGAATGTATTTACCATATGAATGTACACATGCACTTAGGAGTTGACTATTTTTAAAAACTTTCCTTAGGACTTGCTGAGTATAATATATATCAGTTTTCTATATCTTTGACGACAGGTCTGACCCAGTAGTGACCCTGCCTATGAACCCGACGGTCCTAAATCCAAATCCCAATAAGGGCATTTATTTGTGTGAGGAACACAGATATTTGTTCCTAAGTCTGTTTTCTATATACTTAATTATATATTTAGATAGTGTTTTAGTATATTTTTTTGTTTATATATACTTAATAATAATGGTATTTTATTAGGCAGACGTCCGGTTTTTTATCCAATAGCCCAGTAGCTAGTCCATCCTTTCCACCCAATAGCCTAGTACATTCTAGATTCCATTATAACTCAATAGTCCTTACACCATGGCGGGTGCTGTCTCTGTGCGTGTCCCATGATACGGACAGGGGCAACATCCGCTTAGTGTACCCCTTACATTTCATTAAATTGTCGAAAGGGCCTCTACGCGTTGGCACGATCTGGCTCCGCGTACGCCTCCCAAATGTCCGGAACACCATTGTTCCGTGTACGGAAGAGACATACAAATAATGGTATTTTATATATATCGTTGCCTGAGTACCCACAATACAAGCCTTCTTGGGCTTACCATGGGACTCATATAATTTGTGAGCATGTCCTGTAATATCTATTAATATTGGTACTTACGATTTCGGCCGGGGGTTGATTTAAGTTATTGAATCAGTCAGCGACTCTTACCTTTATAAATATAAAAGATAGAATTAAATTACAAGACAATTATAGATATTTGTCTGACATCTTAATTGTACAAATGAATAATCTTACGATTGTACGTAACATAATCAGCAAACTTGTGTTTTACATATAACAATTGTAGTACGTAAAGCTCCCAACGTTATTGGCGTATTTGTGTTTCTATTTTATTAGGTTTCCATTAAGCGAAATATATAATTTTGGAAATGATAAAGTTATTTGATCACAATTACATTAAATAAGCCTTCCAAGGATAGAAACAGCATGGCACTTAAAAGAACATCCAAACGTCGAACTTAAAATTTCCCGTAAAATCGCGCCCGGTACTTGCCCCGTGTGTCAATAGTTTCTACCTTTTCAATTCGGTGACGTTTTCAATCGTCGGACCTGGAGTGGTAGCCAAACAGCAAGGGGAGCAGATTTTCAATATACGTTGCCAATATGTCTGGAGAGCTGGTGCTCTAAGTCAAGTTTTATGAGGCGTCGGTAAATAATCAGGGAGTTTTGGATAGTGGCGGTTAAAACTTTGAGTCGAGAGGGTACGTAAATATTCGGCCTTACGTACCTATGTGTGCCTATCGGCTTTTGCAATGTTCGGAACACCTTGGAAAAATCGTCATCAACATCATGTTTTCCCCGAATCGGTTTAGATTCAAAGAAATTAATAGTTTTGTATTATTTATGGGTTTTTCACACATAACGTGAGAAAACAATAATTATTTTTTTATACAAGGGAGCTAAGTTTAGTGTTTACCTTCTTGTACTAATATTGAAACCTGAGTTAGCGAAAGATTTCAAGATTGAACCATTTGCTATGCTCGTAGTTGTGTTTGGAGTGGAATCTAGCATTGGGTGGGTTTCAAAACATGAGGGCAACACACTTTGCTACCGAGTGTAACACACAATTTTTCACCTACTACCGCGAGGAAAAAATTAACTCTAAAACTTTAAAAATGTGTTCAATATTATTTGCATCCATGATTTATCATTCAAAAACATTAAATAAAATAACATCCAACCAACTAACATAAACAAAAAAACAATCGATTAGTTATAAACAAATTGTATGAAATTATTTTGCATCTGTTTTTAAAGAATGAAACAGTTCTTTCCGAACTAGTGAGGTGAAAATATTATTTATTCATGAATGGTAACCAATATGTCGGCGGTTTGCCAAATTGTTATTCGATATTTGAATAATTTGTAAAATTGATGTGTTATTAATGCAATGTCAAAGCAAATTAACGGACAACGAGAGCACGTTTGGCTTTCACGCTATGATTAATTGATATAAAAGACGCGTTTACAGTTTAATAGATTTCACCACGAAAATAATTTGATTCGCACAATAAAATAGTTTTATTGATTTCTAGTTGTATAAGGGGATAATTGTCAGTAGAATATTAGGGTAATTTTTTTTTATTATGCAGAAACGTCTGCTAGCGCTAGATATTCGCTAGCAGACGTTTCTGCATAATAAAAATAATAATTTAGAAAGGGGTAGCACATTGGGTGTTCTACCTTATCGCCGAATTTCTTTTGGTCGAATTTCATTTGCCAACCAATATTTCGCCGAATGTTCACTTTGACAACTAACGATTACCAAATTTTTATATGACAACTTTTTAATTCGCAGAATTATTGTTTAGCAGATTATTACAACGCCTTTAAACTTTTGGCAGTCTCATCATTTGTCAAATCTTTCACTTGGTCGAACAACCTATTGTTAATGCAACAGTTCCTAATTTTTATATTTAGTTATTTTCATAGTGTACTGCGATACTGTTAGGTTTAGGTATTTTTTATCTCTTGCCTGAAACAAATAAGCAATTAGTTTAGTAATAGGCGTCACATACCTACAGAGACCAGTTAGGTACGACGACGAGCGAAGCGAGGAGGAGTGTTAGGTAGAACTGTGACCCAACAGTGCGCGAGCCGAGCGAGCAAAGCGAGCGTGCCGCGGCAGCGGCCGGCGAAGCGCCAGAACCGACTTTTTTTAATACTATACATTACCCACAAAATGCCTCTACTAGTAAAGTTGAAAATAATAAACAACCAAATTTATATTATGCCAACTAAAACATTCTACAACATGAAAATAGGCGTTTTGAAAAATGACATTATAAAACACTGACCAAATGTTGAGTTGGTAACTGTAAAGTTGTCAAATGAAACAAACAAAGATAAGTTGGGAAATGAACGTTCGGCGAAATAAAATTACGCGAAACGTGAGTTGGGAAGTAATAATCGGCCATACGATTTTCGGCGATAAATAAGAGAACCAGCACATTGTTATCGATAAATTCTCAATATGAATTGAGACTTCGATGCCGTTTAGTGTTCAATACGCTGGCGGTAGATGTGTTTACACGTCACCCATGATGACGTATACGACGAGGGATAGATAGAAAAATTCGACAAGTCTCAGCGGTACTCGTATAGCACAATTGGAAGTGCACTGGGCTAGTGATCCAGTGGTTGTGGGTTCGAGTCCCGCTGCGAGTCAAATTTTTCTATTTTTCTTTCGATTTAAATATCGAAGAATATTAGGGTAATTTTTGGGAGCCATTTTGTACTGGAAACGAAGCATATGTATGTCGCTGAACATAACCGTTATGAGCTTATATGGCTAGGACAGTTTGTGTAAGACAAAACATTTATACTCGTAAAATTTAAAATAGTATTAATTAAAACCTACAATTTCAGCGGGCGCCGAGCTTTTCTCCCGAGCTACTCGATTAAATATAATCATGGCGGCGCAGGTAAGAATGGGCGAACCGCTCGCGAGTTTAGGAATTTTCGTTCGTATTATTATAAAAATGATATTTTTTACAAATGTAAGACGAGATACGTCATAGAAGATAATTAATTTTGTTATTATTAAAAAACAGTAGTATTTGCATCGTATTAAGGGAATCCTAACTTTTTTAGTGGTCACTTTGGATGTAATTTCTCTGAAGCAAAATTTTAATAATCGTATTTCTGAATCGTATTATTTATTTAGTTAATCCTTAAATATGTAACTTATGACGCACAAAGACTAAGATTAAGGATGAACTATACAAAAAAGGTATCTAACAAACGAAATTCTGCTGTCTTCGGCGCAGCCTTAAGTACATCGGTATTTCCTCCATTAACCTTTAAATTTTGCGACTGAACGTATTTTTATTAAGTCCGCGATCTTCCGAATTCGCATCGTACGCTAGCGTTACCACAGACAAAAGCTAATACCGTCTTTTTTAAAAAACGCCTGACAGGAGGCCTTAGATTGCTACATCCTTAAAAAAAATAAAAAACAGAAAACAAATTATGATATATTTAATAGTATGACACCGTTTCTGAAACCTCCCAGATTTTACAAATGTTTGATATGTCAAATAAAAACATGAGGTAAAATAATAAAAGTCAAAATTCTTAAATTCCCTTTCGCCTTTCGACTTACGAGTAGGAAACTTTTAATTTTATTGACGCCAGATACCGAGGCAGGCGACATTGATATCGGGAGACATTCCTACTGCCCACTGAATACCATGAATATGAGACACAAAGGCTATATCTTTAGGAAAAAGCCAGGACTTCAGCAGAGTTTCAGTGGGCTTCCATAGTTCAAACAAGTTATCGTGGTGACAGATCTAGTGATACAATAACACACAATACTATAAATTATCAACGAACAGGCCCGGTACCGCGAACATCGAAGTTCGTATATTTCGAGCATCTTTCGCTTTTACTCCAATTAAGGCGTCATATGAGTGACAGAGACAATCGTCCGAAATTTACGAAAGTCGTGTTTCGCGGTAGCGCCCCTGTTTCTAAGGTACATTTCAAACTTATATTATCAGATATGTCTTACGGATTATCCGATCAGGATACACAATGAGGTTGCATTGCTTATCCTGATCATCATCAGTCGCACACTGGGACCCCATTATAAAGCATAGAAAATAATTGCTAGCATTAAGATCAATGTGGTTAAGACCGGCATACTATATTTTTAAGGGAAGTCCGTCATATGACACTAATTACCTATGAGATAATGTAGGAAATTGATTGGTAGACGGTCTTTTCAGGTAGACGGTCTTATCCACATTGACCTTACCCCTTAAAGTGTTAAAATATACGAATTTCGGTTTTAGCAATGATCATTGTGCCGTGTGGTACCGGCTATCATGTGGCGCCGGCTGACTTGAACGGCACTACCTCACCTCTTCCCGCGGGTGTCGTAAGAGGCGAAAAAGGAAAAAATCGTCAGATTTTGGGTGTGTCTTGATCTTTAGCTCCAAGTCTTCCCAATAGCCATCGCCTCTGCAATACTAGTCCGGCGCCAGGTGTGTTTTGGACGGTCAATTTTCCTCTTTCCTTAAGGATTCCAGTCTAGAGCTTGCTTAGGTGTTAAACTGGTTCACAAAAAAAAACGACTCGCTCACACTCTTATAACCGATAGAACACGGACGGAACACCGTGATCACGGATTACGGTGTAATCGAAAAGTTTGTAAGAGTCTTTACGAATGTGAGTTCTTATCGCTTTCGGAGCTTGTTATATTAATTTTTACACGAGTGGCTTAGTGAATGTTTTGAGCCACGGAACTGCGAGGTGGATTATATAATTTGACGACGAGTCTGGAATAGTGGGTACCCTGTCTATGAAGGCGATGGTCCTGGGTTCAAATCCACGTAAGGTCATTTCTTTCCGTGAGGAGCATTCGTCCCTGAGTCTTGGGTGTTTTCTATGTATTTAAGTATTTGTAAAGTATTAAATTTATCGTTGGCAGTGTGGTGCAGTCAATTTATTCAAAGACATATATGTGACGTTCCATATCAAAAGGTACCTTATGGCGATTGACGCTTACGTTGCGATGCATCACGTTAGTATTGCAGCGTCATTAATAATAGCGTAAGCGCCAACTGCCATAAGGTCCCTTTGGATATAGAACGTCACATATTTATTTATAATCAACTCACTGAACACAGATAGGTACTCGTATACCTGCTCACCTGCTCAAAAGACGGAGCTGACATGACCTTGCCTTTTCGTCATAAGCCCAAGGCAAAATGTTGAACAGTTGTCTAGTAAAGCCTGTGTGAAACGGCCTGTTTGTACACACAGTAGATGCGACATGATATAGTCTTAGAAGCGCAACTATATATAATCAGACATGTTTACACAAAAAATCACAAGTAATTAATTACACAATTTCTTAAAGTTGTAGAAGAAATGGTATAAGTTTCATACTAGGTGTTCGGCACTTGTACCCTTTTTAGAAGGGTCACAGATTGGTTGCTAACGTTTGTTGTGTAGAAACGGGAACTCTTGTAACAAGAAACACCCGGTATACATATGTTATTCAGCATTATCCACTATTCATAATGAGCTTAGGGTGTCATTGGTAATAAACCTACCGCGAAAATCGTTTTTCGTACGCATGATGACATGACACTCACACACACTCACACACGCGAACACACACACACACACACACACACACACACACACACACACACACACAGAGAGAGAGAGAGAGATAAATTAGCTTTGTATGGTCACTTACCTTTTAGTTTAGAATAAACCTAGTTAGTTAATAAGATTAATAACTTTGTACAACTACACTGTATTTACTTTAATTCACTTTACTTAAGTAATGTTATAATAATATAAGATAATTGCATGAAAAAGAGTAAGTAGAGGAGCGGTGACTCTTAACTTAAAAGGAGGCACCCACTCTGACTATATGTAATAATATTAAGGGAATGAATAAATGATTTTGATTTTTGATTTGATGATTGCCTCTTTCACTCTCGTGACGCCTTGATTGGAGTAAAAGAGAAACATGTTCAAAATTTAGGAACTTCGATGTTCGCGGTGCCAGGCCTGTCCACCAGTACCTATAATGTCCGCAGTGAAGCCTCCTCACCGCTTCACGGAAGCACGCGCCGTCATTTGTTATTGTTAATTAATCTCCAATGAATAATAGTCGAATCGTGCCATTTGTAATTGCTAAATAATCTAATGATTTATGAATCCCGCCCGCTCTGAATCCGTGATGCTACGGCTGTCTAGTAAATAATCAATCTCATTTCAGTGCGTTATAAGGGATCAATTGTTTATGATAGTAATACGAAATTAATGAAGGCAAATGTTTGAAATGTAAAGTGATAGTAAACGCGAGCAAACTGATGATTTAAATAACGTATGACATTAACTGCCGGCCCAGCACTTCATTGAATTCTGCTTCATGAACGCTGGTTATTTTTAACTGTTGATTGACAATGTCCAACAACATGGCGTCTTCATCATTCGGGTATAAAACACCAGCGCCATCTATTGTGGTTTCCTGGTAAACTGTAGTTGCTGGCAATTTTGTATTTCATGATCATGGAGTGAGGAATAGAACCGTAAAAGTAAGTCGCGCTAAAAATTACGGTATTAAAATTATTAAACTTGAAAGAGCACAGATGTATGACAGTTTGCCAATAGATACCAAAGAAGTTCATTCTACGAATAGTTTTAAGAAACAGCCGAAAATCGACATCCTAAATAATATTCCAGTAATGTGAATGCGGCTCTGTCTTATTTATCGCAAAATTCCTTGGACTTATGTCTTTAAACTACGTCCAACAATGAGAGGTAGAGCACAGCGAAGTACCATCACGCTTGAGACTGGAGAAGCACAACTGGGGAAGTACCTCCTCCTTACAGAAGACCACAGCCATAATAGCACTGCTGTCTATTAGCTAATAGGTATGTAGTGTTGTGTACCTGATGGTTAAGACTCCCAGTGAGATGTACATTTCTTTTAAGTTAAAAAACTTCTTTGATCTTAAAGTATTAAAGTTAGTCCGTTTTATGTGAATGTAGATTTTAATCCGATGTTTCGAGCGAACATTCGTGGTCACTTGGAACAGCTTTTTAAATTGACTCAGTAATTTAAATTAATCATAAATAATCATATATAATTTGTTTTATTTCATAATTCAACATTAGTTGGCATCAGACGGCGCTGTGTAGCACAACACCAAAACAAGAAAAATAACTCTGTCAATCCCTTTATTTAAGGTAACCCGATTGAAAGGTAGATTTTAAATGATGTTATCACATGAACAATTATGACCACCATAACCGTATAGTAGAAAAAAGGTCAGTGGACTTTGATAGTTTAAACGATAATTTATCGTGGTGAAAGATAACAACCTATGTCAGATAATATATGTCGTACGGATTATCCAACCATCATACGCATATGCAACCAATAAACCGAACTACAAGAACTCGGGTATGTCCTTAAACTACGTCCAACAATGAGAAGTAGGGCACAGCGAAGTACCATCACGCTTGAGTTTGGAGAAGCCCAACTGGAAGTACCTCCTCCTTACAGAAGACCACAACCATAATAGCACTGCTGTCTTTCAGGTATGTAGTGTTGTGTTCCTGGTGGTAAGGTTCCCAGAGCTTCACCACCCTTAAAGGCCGGCAACGGTAATTGCTTACCATCATCAATCCGTCTGCTCGTCTGTCATAAAAAAAAAAAAAAAACAAGAACAGCATGTATGCTTGTATGCTTACTTTCCCGCTATAAAAGCAAAATAATTTTCAAAGGGATTCGTTAATAATGTTATAGCATATAAAATCTGTAGGACAATGGCTAGTGTTGTGCGGGCGGGTCTCGAACAAAAGCCGTTTGAGGAAGTTGTACAAAAATGTAACGCTGTGAATTTATATGAGCTCCTGAACAAAACGCCGCTCAAATACAAGTTTAGTAAGTACAGGAAATATCTCGGAGCTGGAGGGTTCCGTGCGTTGTAAAAGTAATCGTATTTTTTCTCTGCTCGATTGAGTCTTAATTGGAATGTGAGTTTTCAAAATTTGGTGCACCCAATTAGCGAAAGTTGTTAAAAAAAATTAAATCACTGTCAGTTTCGTGACGACAATTAAGAGTTAAATTTCTATAAAAACTTGGTTTTGATGTTCGTTTTATAAACTTCAATCGATATTACAACATAATTAAGGTCGATATTCATAAAGATTTCATGCTTAATTGCCGTCACGAAATTAATTTTTTTTAACAACTTTCGCTAATTGGGTGTACCAAATTTTGAAAACTCCCGAATACAAGAATGATTCCTGAAACTTTCAGAAACTTGATATTCACGTAACTTCTGCGGTCCGGTGCGGTAAGGTATTTTTGGTGTACACACACAAAAAATATTTTTTGTTACTAAACGGGAAAAAGTAACAGTACGGCCTTTATTATTTACTATGTACTCAAATTTGAAATTAAGCCATTAAGTTTGTTAAGTTAACTGAAATATCATACGTATAACTTCAAAGTAAAAAATATTAAGGGGCATAATATGTAATTGCACACAAAAGTTTGACACTAATATTGGCACGGAATCAAAAGTTTGAACACCTACCATGTTTAATTCCTATCACTTAAATATTTATTAAATACCATTTCTACGCTTCTGTCAGAATATGAAATGTCAGAGTCGAATACTTGATTCAGCGATCCTTGATCCAAAAATTAATTGATAAAGCGAGCGCGTGGTTGCTAAGTAAAATGTTTCTTGAAGCTATTAGCCATTTTATTTCTACAAAACGGAACCCCAAAAACGGGGGTTGAGTAGAAAAGGATTGTTGTTCCGGAATTTTAATTACTGTATACTTACTTTGTTATAAATATTTTCGTAAAATACAACTCTTTGTGTGGAAATATCAACTTTTTTCATTTTGATAGCAATATTATCCTTGTGGCAAATATTTTCTAAAATGCATAGCTAAATTTACGATTAAAATATTTATGTTATGTTACTCTTTCACACAAAAACTACTGAATGGATTTCAATAAAATATATAGTAAAATCACCAAATCATCAAAGTCACCCAAAGAGCAATGGAGAGGGCTATGCTGGGAGTGTCTCTGCGTGATCGCATCAGGAATGATTTCATCCGCAGTAGAACAAAAGTTACCGATATAGCCCTCCGAATCGCCAAACTTAAGTTCTGGAGTGGCGACCACGAACTGGAAGACGCAGCGTAGGTAGGCCTCCCACAAGGTGGACCGACGACCTAGTTAGAGTCGCGGGATACCGCTGGATGTGGAAGGCGCAGGATCGGTCTTCTTGGGTCGTTCTGGGGGAGGCCTATGTCCAGCAGTGGACGTCTCTCGGCTGACATGATGATGATGATGATGATGATGATGATGATATAGTAAAATAAACGATTAAAGGATGACTCACGTTAGACCGTCGCGCTTCCGCTCCGAGCGTTCCGTTGTATGGAAAGAGTCACGTGACCACCGAGCCGCCCGATCCACTCGACTCGGGCACGGGGCGGACGTGCGACGGCCGTTACAGCTATGTTCAAAGGGCTGGGCTCGGCCCGGTGATGTGAGGGCGACGGGATGTCGACAGGATGTCGACGGGCGTGCGACGGTCGCCTAGTCGCAAAAAATGGCTCGGATGGAACGGTATATATTGGCCGAACTACGGAGGTTGCAAAATGTCATCAATTTGTTTGCTAAATATGAGGGGATAAATAATTCTTTCTTTAGTCGGGTTATATTACTAGTGCAGAGACGAGGAATTAACAAAGAGTGCTGAGTTGACACATTTCTTTAAAAATAATCAAAGAATAAATATTCGTTAATCATAAATAAAAGAACCGAATATTTAGGCAAAGGGCTCATAATTTATATTTTTTATATCAAAACCTCATTTAACATATAACATAAATATTAATCGCATAAAATAAATATTTAAACTAAATTTAAAAAATATAATACTAAAAATCAAAAGTTCGATGTAGGCCCTAGTGGTATGGTAGGGTTTAGGTATAGGTATAGTATATGAATTTTCTTAAATACCAAATGTAAAATTCAACAAATAATTGAATCCCTTCTTATGCCCTTTCTTAACTAATTTAATTAACGCCTGTTTAATTAACCATGTGTCTACATAACCATATAACTATAAACCAGTATGAAGATAATTCGACGAATTCCTCAATAACAATAAACAGTCTTTATTATTTAGTTTTCTGTGTTTGAATAGTCTGAATTGAAATCACCAAAGAGGTTTTCATGTATCTGAATCGGAATATACGTCAAAATTATGTGCGTTACAAAATGTCACAAATTGTTTTCTGAAATATGGATACCAAGCCGACATTACATTTAGACGGCTTAATGTGGCAACTGTTACTGTTCATAAATGTTGCCAGAAAGATAAATAATGAATAGTTTGTAAATATTACCAGAAACTTTTCCATTGGAAAAAAAAAAACATAATAACCGGTAAACGGACCATCTAACTATATTTGTGTCGCTTAACTTTAAACTCAAATAAACCCATTTTGCTCTAAGGTTGATTAGCATTCAGATCATTATACATTTTTACTCAACCTTAATACAGAATAGATTTACCCGAGTTTGAAGTTAAGCGACACATTTGTATTCTATGATATACGTGTACGAAGTAACGCGCCCTGTACAAACTATAGGCAGTATATTATCTCATAATATTATTTCGGGTGGCGTTAAAATTTGCAGCGACCAAGTATTAGCAGTAGAGTTTAACCAGTGAAAAAATTGGTTTACTCACTTAAAGCATAGACGATTGAATCATACCGTCTCTTTCTTTCGCTTGCACTACGACCCCAAAAAAGGGAAGAGTATAGTTTATTTTTCAACTTTAAGAGTAACAATCGAGTAATAATTGGTTAGCCAGACTCTATGCGAGCACATTTGTTTCGTTGTCTATCCCTTTATTTTTCAGGCTAATTTTCACTACTAAAATAAAACAAATTAAATATTTGTAATTTTATTGATTTTAGATACTATTATTATCTACAAAGAACCAAGGCTCGCAAACGCGCAACGTCTCAACTGGTAAAGGCGAACATAATAAACCAGTAAAGGCGTGTCTGGCGTCCAAATGGTATATTATAGGGTATAACGGTGGGTATATGAGGTACAAAGGAAAATAAGGTTATCAATATCGATATTTGTATTTAGGCACTGGTCCCACCGCGAGCTAATAGTAAGCTATGAGCTATCAGCTATTTCAAGGGACAAAAGATAATCGATTCCGTGTAAATAAAAGAGACATATAATTATGTCATAGCCGGGCCAGGCGATGAGCAATAAATATATATCTCTTTTATTTACACGGGAGCGATTATCCTTTGTCCTTTGAAATAGCTGATAGCTCATAGCTTACTAGTTTGCGGTGGGACCAGTGCCATAAGGAAGGATTGGCGAGCTATATTTGAATGCCATCTATAGGATATTAGTTGTAATAAAATGAACGGTACCTTAGACTTGATTGAATATATTGATTTCCTTGTGACCTAAAGTTAAATTACTTCTTCCTAACCTCTGAGAAATAAAACAACACGAAAACACAATTTATTGCTTTGATCAGCCTATTTACACGTAAAAGAGCTTGACACCATGTCTTCTGCAGCTTATCTAAGTTACAAACATCAAAAATTTAGTAATCAAATTAAACTAAATAATAATAACTTTTTAAATATTGTATACATAAGTCATGAAAAGGATTTTTTAACCTTTTGAACGCTAAGCACTACTAAATTGGTCGCGTGAAGTCGTGCCTGCCGCGCCACCGACCACTAAAGTGGCTATGGCGGACGCTGTCAAAGCAATAGTCCTGCTGACAGATATTGGATATTGGAGTTTATATCTTTTCTTCACAAGTCATACCATGGCGTACACGACACATTTTGACGCGAGAGGAAAAGCGTTCAAAAGATTAATATATTACTGAAATAATTCCTGCGACTAAAATATCAATAAGTGAAATGTGTTTTATAAGCATCATTTATAGGTTTACTTTCGCTCGCCAAATATGAATGATATGATGCCCTTCCAAATATAAGATATTATAATTGTGTTTCAGTATAAAAACAATTTAAATTGATATAGGTACTTACTTACTAACAAAATTACAAATAATACAATGTCAGTAACCATAATGTCAACTTAAAACATAATAATAAAACTTAAATAAATTAAAAAACTAAAACTATAAAAAGCTAGAAACTAAACTTAAAATAACTAAAATATAGGATCCCCCCGCGGCAAGGTGCCGTAGACGCTGGCAGCATTTCCTCGCTGTATCGCAATGCTTATGCGTTGAGCGAGAAAGCTGCCAGCTCTCCGGTCACCAGTAACGTCAATGTGCAATAGGGTAACCATGCTTGTACATAGACGAGGACAATGTTTATGTTTAGATAAAGTACATTAAACATATTTATCAAAATTTGTAAAATGGTTGTCATTGTATATACATATAGCAATTTGGGTCAAAATAATTCCCAAAGTGGGGTTAGATTTTTTTAGTTCTTTGTTTGTACCTTATCGATATATATTAAAAAAATAGAAAAATATGTGTACAAGGCATCTCTTCTTATTGACCCCCACCTACAAATTTACGTACCACTCCTTTACTAATAGTACATTATCTTAGATATTTAAAACATCGAAGGAAAAAAATAAAAATTTTGACTCGTAGCGGGACTCGAACCCACAACCACTGGATCACGAGCCCAGTTCACTACCAATTGTGCTACATGAGTACAGTCAGCAGCAGAAGTGGCTAAGCGTTTGAGGTGTTCAAAATGAGGTCAACACATCTCTATTGTCAAGAGAATAAGAGGGCGTGTAGATAATTTTGAACACTTCAAACGCTTAGCCACTTTTGCTGCTGACTGTACCGCTTAGACTAAAATAAAATGAAAAAAATACGACAAGTATCAAAATTTTTCGTAGTAAATTAACCATGCATCTAGACGGCGTAGTCTCTACACCAGTCTAGTACATAAAAACACTATTGTAATTAATGGAATTTTCCTAACTTTTAAAATGAACGTTGTCACCCCATAGAAAGAGACAAAGGTCTGCCTAGTAGCTATTTCACTCGGCTCGCTTTTTCGGGCTAGTACTCGATCTAGTTATAGTCAGCGCTGCTGTCCAGTTTGTTGAAGCTTGGAACTTCGCTCGATGTACGTCATATATGAAATTAAAACAAATTACGTTATGATATGATACTGATTATTTAACACGTAGGCTGCGAAGAGCATCACGGATGGAATATGTGGCCATGAGCATCATTCTTGGGATCAAGTCACCTTCCCCATGTGGCCATCGGCATCACGAGTGGGATCACGTTGTCTTCTCTGTGTGGCCATGAGCATCATTGGTGGGATCACAAGCTTATGTTTTTGGGTATCTGGGTATGGGATGAATGCTGCATCAATAGCATATGAAACAAAACGCACCAATATCTAACATCTGCCATCCTGTGTATTTTTTTACAAATGTCAGTTTTTACAGTTCGTGTTTCAAAGTTTATCGCATTTTTACTGATCAACACTCAGAAATATGTCACTATTTTTGAAGAAATTATAAAACGGTAGATACGTTTGGTGCGCTGCTTCATGCACTAATTGATGCTGACTATAAGGTGGGCAGCCAACGAGTTAAGCTTTTGAAAGCTCTTCCTCTTGCGTCAAAATGTGTCTAGTACGCCGGTCAAAATGTTTTTGTGTCAATAACAGAAATGTGAGAGGCGACTCTCAAGATGACACAAGTCCTATTTGGGGGGGCTGTGTCCAGCAGTGGACGTGTTACGGCCGATGATGAATTAAAGTTCGAAATATGATAATGACAACGTCCTCAATCCAGCCAAAGTAGATTCTTAGTCAGTGACGCTTTTGCAAAGTCACTCGTAATAGTGCTCAATATGAGCGATAAAAGTCCTGTGCTGTCCTGTTTATATATACTACCCTCTGCCTGCAGTATCCTGTGTGTAGAATTAGTATAAAATTATTATGTCGTCATACTTACCTCGGGTTCTGATAATATTCAAAAATAGACAAATTAACCTACGAACTTAATCTAACTAACCATGCATTTGCTTCTCTTATTGATACGTACTGTACATCAATTTATAATATTCTAAAATCCTCAAATGAACGTATGAACTTAATGTACATACATACTTAACTATGCATGGCGTCTACATACACCATTTCTATCGGCTTGCCTATTGTTATCCTACCTATAAATGTTAAACCGGCCAAATGCTAGTTATTCGTTGACATAGCGGTAAGTAAAATACATTATCTGTGAATATTATATGTAATACAGCCTGGTGACCTACAGACTAACGAACGGACAGACGGACAGACGGATGGATGGACAGACGGACAGACGACGAACAGACAGGGTTCTTAGTAATAGTAATCGCGCCCAGAACCCTTTTAGGGCTGTAAAACCTCTGCTCTCTCTGTTCTCATCTTGCTAACGACGAGAACTTGCACAGACATAAACTCGTAGCCAGGATTATACACCAACAGCTGCTGTACTACAAGTACGTGCGCACAACACACTGGCGAATAATGAGGCATGTGTTGTAGGTACTCAGAATACAAATAAATGACGTTACTGGGATTTGAACCCAGGACCGTCGGCTTCATAAGCAGGGTCACTATCCATTAGGCCAGACCTATCGTCAAATTCCCATTGTCCTGAATATATATGTTATAAACGAACGAAGTAATCAGCATGGGTTTACAATTTAAGCAACCATTCATTAAATTAATTATATAACTCTGTCCGCACTAAGATTACCAATAATGGTCCTGACCTTGTTCCTACTCTTTTTTCTTAGCCTAGTTTGTGTCCCGCTGTTTGCCTATTTTACTCAGTTTACGTATTCGTTGACATAGCGGCAAATAAAAAATATTATCTGTGAACATTTTATGAAATACAGCCTGGTGACCTACAGAATAACGGACGGACAGACGGAGAGATGGAAACTTACTTACTTACCTAATTTGACATTTAGTAGCAGTCTCATTGCTATACTGGAAAGTTCCATGTGAAGTTTTTTGTCTGATAGTATAATCCTGAGGAAGTGAAGAAACAGCACACAATTAGTACAGATATTATCAGCGATCGCGGTATAGATACACATATCCTTCTCGTAATAGCCTATTGGCTCGCCGCTAGCTCGAAGCTATGCCATTGAAAAATATGACACAAATTGATGGTAGAAAACGGGAGTCGGCGCAATAGCGTGGGGCGCTTTTGAAAAATACCTTGTTCGCTGTATAGGGTCTATTGTAATTATTAGTACAGTGACGGCTACCGGTATTTAAGATCTCAGTGAGTTGTCGGATTACAATTGCTAACGTCAAAGCTCTATATGGAGACTGAATATTTAAGGATGTATTTATATAAGTATACATACATGCATACATTTCAGCCATAAATCGTCCACTGCTGGACATAAGCCTCCCCCAAATATTACTTGTATCATTTTGGAGACTTGCCATTGTCGCCACGCTTGCCAGGTGGGTTGGCGACCGCAGTAGTTGTATATTGAGTTTTAACGGACGCTGCTGTCCATGCGTCGGTTTAGTCCCTTTGTTGCCTCTTACGACACCCGCGGGAGGAGATGTGGTTATGTTATTCTAGTCAGCCGGCATCACATGGCCATATAAGTATACTAGCTTTTAAACTCGTTTGACCCCCTTCTAGACCCCACAGCGTCGATAAAATCCTAATCCAGAACTTTATTATATTTTTGACTACTGCCCCGTTGATACAGTAAAGCTCCGTAGTCAGCGCTGCTGTCCAGTTGGTTGAAGCTTGGAACTTCTCTCGACGTACGTCATATAAGAAATTAAAACAAATTACGTTATGATATGATACTGATTATTTAACACGTAGACTGCGAGCATCACGGGTGGAATATGTGGCCACGAGCATCATTCTTGGGATCAAGTCACCTTCCCTGTGTTGCCATCGGCATCACGGGTGGGATCACGTTGTCTTCTCTGTGTGGCCATGAGCATCATTGGTGGGATCAAAAGCTTATGTTTTTGGGTATTTGGGCATGGGATTAATGCTGTAATTTAGTACTATCAGCATCAATAGTAGCATATGAAATAAAACGCACAAATATTTAAGATCTGCCATCCTCTGTATTTTTTACAAATAACATTTTTTACAGTTCGCGTTTCAAAGTAGAACGATAGATTCGTTTGGTGCGCTGTTTCATGCGCTAATTGATGCTTGCGGCGGGCAGGCAACGCTTTTGAAAGACCTTCCTCTTGTGTCAAAAAGTGTCAAGTAAGTCATCGTCTCGTCTCGACGAATTACAGCCTTATAAGTCAGCAGGAAAATAGCTTTGGCAGTGTCCGCTCTAGCCACTCTAGATGTCGGTGGCGTGGCAGGCACGACATTACTCGACCACTTTTATTGTTCTTGGAGTTAAGGCGGTTAAAATATTTTTGTATCAATAACAAAGATGTGAGTGGCGGCTCTCAAGATGACACAAGTCCTATTTGGGGAGGCTCTGTTCAGCAGTGGACTAGTTACGGCCGATGCAATGATGAATTAAAATTAGAAATATGATATTTAATGACAATGTCCTCAATCCAGATAAAGTAGATTCTTAGTCAGTGACGCTTGTGCAAAGCCACTCGTAATATTGCTCAATATGAGCGATAAAAACTACCTTCTGCTGCAGTATCCTGTGCGTAGAATTAATATAAAATTATCATGTGGTCAAATTAACCTACGAACTTAATATACCTAACTATGCATTTGCCTCTCTTAAATATTTATACATACTGTAAATCAACTTATAATATTCTAAAATCCTCAAATTAACGTATGAACTTAATATATATACATACTTAACTATGCATGGCGTCTACATAACACCATTTCTATCGGCTTGCCTACCTACCTTAGTTAACCTGCCTACTTATAAATTAAACCGGCCAAATGCTAGTAAGAACTTGAAAAGTTCGCAACATAATATTTTACTCAGTATAAGTATTCGTTGACATAGAGGTCAGTACATTTTATGTAATACAGCCTGGTGACCTATACATAGACTAACGGACGGACTGACGGACAGACGGACAGACGGATGGATGGACAGACGGACAGATGAACAGACGGAGAGATAGACAGACGGACAGACGGATGGATGGACAGACGGACAGATGAACAGACGGAGAGATAGACAGACGGACAGACGGACAGACTGATGGATGGACAGACGGACAGACGGAGAGATAGACAGACAGACAGACAGAGAGATAGACAGACAGACAGACAGAGAGATAGACAGACGGACGGACGAACAGACGGAGAGATGGAGAGATAGACAGACGGACAAACGTACAGACAGGGGAGTCTTAGTAATAGTAATCGGGCCCGGAACCCTTTTAGGGTTGGAAAACCTCTGTTCTCTATGTTCTCATCTTGCTAACGGCGAGAACTTGCCCAGACTGACCTCGTAGCCAGGATTATACACCAACAGCTGCCGTACTACAAGTACGCGCGCACAACACACCGACGAATGAGGCTTGTGTTGTGGGTACTCAGAAGACTCAGAACACAAATAAATGACGTTACTAGGATTTGAACCCAGGACCATGGGCTCCATAAGCAGGATCACTATCCATTAGGCCAGACCTATCGTCAAATTCTCATTGTCCTGAATATATATGTTATAAACGAACGAAGTAATCAGCATGGATTTACAATTTAAGCAACCATTCATTAAATTAATTATACAACAACAACTTATAATGGTCCTGACCCTTTCTACTGTTTTTTCTTAGCCTAGTTTGTGTCCAGTGCTCCTCTTTAGTGCGTATTGCCATCAGTCGCTAAAAACATTTAGGTCGTCCCACCATTTCTTCTTTAGTCTGCCTGTACCTCGGCTAAATTGGGGTACACTCTATTAAAAATCCTCAACATAACCTACGTACTTAATGACTACTAGGTAAATTAAATAACTGTTAAAGGCATCTACAGATCCTACAAGCTTACTTATTATGTATCACTGATACTTTATGTAGATGTGCATGTAGTGTAGGGACGCCCGGCCGGACTCAGGCGGGCTGTCGATCGCTTGTTGCAGTCATTCAGCCCAGTTCCCTTGGCTGCTACATAATACACCTATAACATTAATAATATTATACAACAAAAATTGCAAGTAATTTGCAGTAAACCTTTATTAATATTACTAATGAGACATGGACCCGGGTATGTCCTTAAACTGCGTCGAAGCCCACCGGTATGAGCAGTAGCGACCCGCGTCTACAGTGTATTTTACTGCGATTCTTAACTTGCCTACCACACGTGGTCAATACGGCAACACCGAAGTTAAGGCCTTTGTCCAACAGTAGACGGCTCAAGGCTGATGATGATAACTGATGGAAGTCAATGTTTCTTACAAGAAAACACTAGTGGGATAAGAAGTACCAAACACTGCGGAGAACATCGTTAGTAAAATCTGATTTTATTCGCAACTAACCACCTTTGCTCGGGAAAGTATATAATATGTTGTAAATACATTACAAACGTACGCCCCAAATCGCTGTGTAAGTACCCATTATTTAGGCAACTACAAACCTTATGTAGTTAGTATTCACAGTAAGTACCTAGTACTGCGGAAAACGTCATTACACAAATAATAATTTATTGGTAGGTACTAGCAACCTCTCCTGTCTTCGCACGGGTAAGTGGTTATAGTACCAACCATATATCGGAAGGTGCGGCGTGGGCAGACCCCACAAGGTGCACTGGCGACCTGGTAAAGACAGAATGAATCCACTGATGCGGGTGGCGGTTATTGTGAGTTGCTTTGGGAGAGGCCCATGTCCAGCAGTGGACGTCCTTCGGTACGGTTCGGTACTAGAATGATTGATAAGATGATGAATAGAGCTATCTCAGGACCATACATGGATGACAGTAAAAGTAGGTACCTACATAGTACATAGGTACATTCTAACTGCTAACAGGCAGAAAAAAAGACGGGCAGAAAGACGGACAGTAATAGGATCTTGTCAATGTCCTGATACTTACGGTCCCTAAATACGTACATTATATTACATTATTATAACAAACAGGACCTAAAATGAATAGTCTTATCACGGAGAGTTCGCTGTAGTAGATAACTTGTTTGCTTGTAAGAAATTATGTTTTGTATGTCACTATTCAAGTAAACTAGACTAACTTACTAAGTTCCTGTAAGGGACTTACTGCTTACCAATGATTATATAACTAGGACTAACAATTTTTATCCAAAGTCGCGTTCCTTAAATTTTTTTATGAAAACCTGTAAATGAGACGAAAATCAGTGAACATATTATTATGATTTAGCAAGACGTCGATACAATTTTGCAAAAGCATTATCGGTACAATTATGTTGATGGATATATACCGTCGGCCAGATCATTGTCAGACTACAGTTGCTTTAGGCAAGGCACATTACTATGGGAAGTTTAATTTTTGAAGCGGACACGCATGTTTTACAATTAGGTTTATAATCTTCTATACGTACAGTCGTATATAGTCCTATTTGTTTGGTTGTTATGAGACCACCTTGGCTGTTAGGTCGCACTGGAAATTATTACATTACGCTGGAAAAACATTACCCTTTTGACTTCTGTATCTACAGGCACAAACTGACCACTGTCACATCCATTACACTTATTTTATAGTTTTCTGGTGCTTGTATGTTCTAAATAGAAACGATTTACTTTAAATACGACCTGCCCTTATTAAACATACAATTATTTAGGAACTAGACGGCTTGTCAATATTGACAGAAAGTTTTCGACTAGTAAGAAGGCGGTATATATATACTGTTATGAAGGTACAGGCAAACTAGGGTTTTTGTAAATTCCTTCACGCCAAAGATACTCACTAGTCTCACGTTGTTTCTAATCGTGTGATGAACATTATGAATTCAGTATTTTATGCACTTTATTTTATCCAAGGAGAAAATATTAAAAGATCTTTGTTATAACAGAAAGATCTACGTTTAATATTCTATCTACGAGTATGTGTGAACAAAATAATGCTCATTTTTAATTCAATAGGTCAGAAACGTACATTATTCTTTGCGGTATTGTAATATGCTTATAATACAGCAACTAATAATGTAATTTTATGGTAGAATAAGTTTATGGTCCTTTGATATTGTATTTAAAGTTTCGTGAGTCACTGTATCATTTCACAGCCTCACACACGCGAACTGCTTTGGAGTACCTTACTTATAAGATGGTTTAAATTTTCCAACACTATTGTCAAACATTGTGTGTCGACACCCGTTTGCTTCAACGAATTGCTGCGCGCTGCGCTGCCTTTGCCGCTCTCGATGTTGTGGCCGGTTCACGGCAATCCTCAACCGGCGTCGTTAGTTTGCTCGGAACTATACTTTACTAAACTTCCACTTCTAAATTTGGCCATACATGCCAGGCTTCTATAGGCAGCCAGTCCAACCACCATTACGATTAAAATTAGAGCAACTATCTATATTAATCGCTTCGCGTATTTTGCGCGATACTTAACATTTTTCCCGAACCAGCATCCTTGCTTTGTTAGAAAAACGAAGGAAATGGCATGGGATGGGAATGGGATCTGCTTCGTAAGATAGCTCTAATTTATCTCCGGAGTTGCTGTACCTACCTAAGTCATCTCGTTATATATCATTAGATACTTATTGACCAATAGAATAGCCTGTTTGGATATTATATTATATATATCTATACCGTAGCAATTTTAAGCAGGCGCGTCAGCACAGAATGTGTTTCGCACAAAGCAATCTTTGGATGAATGTCAGCAATTTTTTCAATGCATCCTCATCAAACTGCAGACTGTGTATCCTCTGTTCATATATTGTTCATTTGATGACACTGTAATCAATAAAAGTAATGCTCGTCCTAAAATTGTAAATAATAAAAAGGCTTACCAAAGACCAAGTTCTACTTCCTTTTTTAACTGAAAAATTATGAAATAACGATACGTGGCTACTATTAAACCTAATAGGCTTAAAGAGAAAAGATCACGATATTGTTTGCACTTATTATACCTATACATATATTTTATTATTTTATTATCGGTTTTACCTTAAGCAGGCTGCTAGACGATCTTTACAGGATATTGACTCTGGAGCTTTGTTTATTCATCAACCGGTGCTTAATTTCCTCGTGGTTTGGAAATTATACACAAATCGTCACGAATATAGTAACACATATTCTCTGTACTGCAAACGTGTGCACAAAAAGGGGTGTATGCCTCATTGTCTGCGTGATTTTTCTTGTTCTTCATTGGCTATTATAGCCGTGATGGCTAATATAATAACTAAATTTTTCTGTTTCTTATTTTCTATTAGTTCTGCTATTATTATTGACAAGGAATTTAATTGACATCAAGTGACAATGACTTAGACAGCTCGGCTGACGTTAGAGACGGGCGGCTCGGGTGGCTCGCGCTCGAGCCGGTGGGCCTCGTGAGCGGAGCGGCGACGCGACGCTCGTGTTAATGTCAATATTCGAGTTTCGGGCCGTTCGGACTCGGACGGTGG
Source organism: Grapholita molesta (assembly GCA_022674325.2). Taxonomy (NCBI): domain Eukaryota; kingdom Metazoa; phylum Arthropoda; class Insecta; order Lepidoptera; family Tortricidae; genus Grapholita; species Grapholita molesta. Next base: position 3,484,510 of record CP053121.2, on the reverse strand, counting down.
GCTCGTGCTCGTGAGGTCGACGTGTAGGAAGCGCGACGGTCTAACGTGAATCATCCTTAAACCATATAATTAATTAGGTATTTGCTTATCTTTGCTCTTGTAAGCACCGTGTCTACAACTTCTCTTTTTTTTACCTCTGAGGCTCTAGTGTACAGATGTAGTGAATAATCCTTTCCTATCGGCAAAATTCGAAACAACGATAACACCCGAATGGTGCCGATGTGTCTATGAATTACTGTATTATTAAATTACGTTTAGGTATCAAATAAATCGCATACTTTATTTATCAATGTCAAATGTCAAATGCCCGTTTGACGTATATTACACTGAGATGTTAAAACCACCACGATTCTATCATATAAAGAATTCGTTATTCTTGTTTATACTTGCAAATAATTTCATATATTTCAAGTTTTGTTAATGAAGGATCAATCGGAACGTTATGTTTGGATAGCCAATCAATCATGTCTTGCTTACGGGTATTTGAATTAGGAGGTTTTTCTACGTACTTATTATGATATGCAGTATTATCTACTACTAGTACCGAATGTGGAGCTAAGTTTGGAATGAGTTGATTACGAAGCCATTTTTCATAGTTTTCATTGTTCATCGCGTGGTGATATAGTCACCTGTTTTATCAGTAGACTGATACATTAACAATGCCCCAGGTATAAACCCCTTTCTACTACCAGCGTGCACTATTATAAGACGTTGTCCTTTAGAAATTAACTGTTTCACTCCGTTTTCTGACGAGTCAGCCCAGCTTTTACCTGCCAAATGTGAGGTATGGATGTATGTTTCATCCATATAAACAATCTCTCTCCCTTGCAATCTGTACTTTTTTATCCAGGCTAAAAACTTTACTCTTTTTAAACGAACATCATCTTTCTCGATAAGTAATTTTCTGTTGTTTTCAACTTTTTTTTACCGAAATCTCATTTTTCTAAGAATTTTTCTTAGCCTAAAGTCACATCCCTTAAAATGTATGGCTTCGGATAATTTCAGGGCTTTCATTGTAGGTACTTGTTTGTATATCAAATGGAAATTATACACTAATCGGCGTATAACGTTGTGGTACTTGTAGTCAAAATCGTCAAGACCTAAACAAAATAATTTATTTGGTCTACCCAACTTTGCCGACTTCGGACTATTGGAGGTAGATTGATTTATGTATTCTTTTTGCAATATTTTTATTTACTGCTCGTTGAGAAATTCCACTGGCCTCCGAAACTCGTTTTTAGACTTTACAAAAGTAAGCAGTATAGTTGGTATGTTTGAATTTATCATTTTCAGTTAAGAAATATAATTAAATATTGAAAATAACTTCGCAGGCTTGCCGATCTAAACGTTTCCCTTTTCTTAGTGCTTTCGGCATGTCTGTTACAAATTGTTAATGTGGATCGAATAAAATCAATGTTTATTATTAACAAAAATGACAGACAAGAGTGACATGTAAAAAGTCTATCAAAATATATGTGGTCTGCATTAATACACGAGTCCATGAAGTTTATCACAAAATCTAACATAAATATCAACAAAATATTTCTGTGGTATTAACTACTCTATACCGGGTGTGGCCTGTAATAGGAGCAAACATTTTAGGGATCGCTTCTACACCACGAACGAAACAACATTTGTTCTACAACTTTAAATAATTGGGTAATTTATTACTTGTGATTTTTTCGAACAAAGTAAATAGTATTTTCAATGAACAGCATCCAATAGTCTAGTTGACGTTTACTGTCAGCTTACAAACTTCATAGTTTTTGCAATACATTGCTTGCTTGGAAAATCTCTTTTTATTAATATTTATCAAACAATAAGTTATTTTCAAAAGTCGTAGAACAAATGTTGCTACGTTTTTGGTGTAGAAACGATGCCTAAAGTTAAAGCTCCTATTACAGGCCACACCCGGTATAGATACTTCCTCTTGCAATGCGACCGTTCCCTACGTTGTCTCTATGGGTACTGAGTGCGAGTGAAGTAGTAAGACAAAAACGAACATTTCCGAGAAAATACGAAAGGAAAGGATTATTCACTACATCTGTAAGTTCTTTTGACGTAAAGAAACGTCTCGAACGCGTAAGTGATAATGTTATTTATAAAGGGAACACTAACGCGATGGTAAAGTAATATTACGTTAAAAAATTACACACAGGGCTCAGAGCCCTGAGTGTAAGTTTTTAACGTAACTTTACGTCACGAACGCGTTTGCGTTTCCCATATCAATAACATTATCACTTACGCGTTCGTAAACGTTTTTTACGTCAAAAGAAACTTACACTAGAGCCTCTGAATATCTCCTGGCATTACAAGTAAGTCTTTCCTTGGATTTAAGTTACAAATAAATAAATAAATATATCAATAATGTAGCTTATACATCAGAATATACATTATTAGCTTATACATTAGTATGTAATTTTATGCCCAATATGGTACGCCCTAGCAGGGTATCATGTACCGACTAAAATTAAATTTAAGACCACAATTTTGTACTGATGCACATGATGACAATGGATTAAATGAATATGAATATGAATATGAATAATACAAATGTGTAAATTTACCAGAATAAGAATAGAAGTACTCGTAATACTAATTTGGCACGGACAGAGTCGCGGGCGGAAGCTTGTAAATCATAAAATAGCCGTTTAGTTGGCCAGAGCAGTTCCTAACGCTGGAGATGCGAGTTGAAATCCGGCACTACTTGCTCTTAAGTATACAGTCAGCAAGCAGAAGTTGCTAACCTGGCCAGCTGTTTATAATTATCTAGATACGCTTTTATTCTATTAACATTAAAGTCGTGTCCAGTTCATTCTGAACACCTCCCCCGTTTAGCAACTTGCTAGGCAGGTACTGAAACCTTATGAGGTACACAACATTACAGCCCAAAGAATCTGGAGCTTTCTGGACTCAACGGGAATCAGTAATGAATTATAAAAAGGGCTGCCACAATGGATCATAACTGGTCGATGCGGCGCAAATAATAGCCCAAAAGCTATAATAATAATAGCAACTTGCTGCTGCGTATCGTAGGACGCGCCATGTAGGACGCCCTCAGGCACGGTGGAGTGAGGACTTGCGCAAGATGGTTGGCAGGAGCTGGATGCGAACAGCGGAAGATCGAACACGATGGCGTGAAATCGGGGAGGCCTATGTCCAGCAGTGGACTGCGATAGACTGATGATATAATGATGATGTGACTAGTTTTACGACAGCGACTGCCATCTGAACTTCCAGCCCAAAGCGTAAACTAGGTCTTATTGGTGATGACGATGTTTTCCTTCACCGAAAAGCGACTGGTAAATATCAAATGATATTTCGTGCGTAAATTGCGAAAAACTAATTGGTTGCCGGGGTTTGAACCTGCAAGCTCAGAACCGCAAGTCGCACGCCCTTACCGCTAGGCCATTAGCGCTATATCGCTCAACTTGCTACTGACTGTACGTACTAATACAAATAGGAACAAGGTCGTACGGCTATGGTAGCACAACAATCCATCAGAACAGCACATTAGTTCTGGAATATTCGCCGTCTCGACATGTTGATTCCAACTCTGTCGGCTCCAAATTTCCGGCTGTATGCAACAATGTACGCTGATCACGTGCACACTAGACGGAGCATGCTTGGAAAATGTGCACTGGGACTCATGCCAGTACCCTTACCATGAGTTGTGACATTGAGGTTTTCGATAACGAGTCTCGAGTTTACTATCTGTGCATATCGTTCGCACTAAAATAGTACAAGCGAGATGTAAGTAAACTCGATACTCGTTATCGAAACCATCAATGTCACAAGTGTCACAACTCATGGTAAGGGTACAGGTTTCACGAAAACTCACTGCTGTTCGCTGTTCCGTAACTAATTAGTAGTAACTAGGCTCACGACAGTTCTTATTAATTATATCTCAGTTGTAATTTTATTTAGCCAGAAGTCCGGTAATATATACTGACCTAATTACCATTTTAGAATACTTATCTATTTAAATTGGGAATTAACAGCAATATTTCGATTTTTACCGGTAAATTAGGTACCAGTAACTTAAGTAAGTAATACCGGTAACGATTCCTATATACGAATATTAACTTGAACCATCTATTCGCCGTAAGTCTAGAACGAACGCTGTGTTACAAGTGTTACAATATGAAAAACTATATGAACACCTTGACACTTTTATTTGACACATGTTTTACTGAGAATATACTTAAATTGAGTGACATGTAAATTAACATTGTGACATCTTGCACAATTACCTAGACCAGTAGAGCAGACAAAGGCGCCAGTCAAAGCTAGGTTAACTTGTAGGTGACGATGGTATATAAATTATGTTTTTTTTTCGTTAACCCTTCTTAATATAAGGGTGCTAGAAATTATGCAAAATTGAACCTTATTACTTTAAAATAAAGCTTCCTCAGCCTAATAAAGAGCATTTTAAGGGTATTTGCATTGTAAATTACCAGAAGCTTCCTAGTCACTGCCTATTAATTATAATTGGAAATATTAATTGTATGCCCTAATTTCTTCCCTAATTTCTTCTTTCCTAAATATTTTTCATTTTCCTCGCGTTGTCCCGGCATTTTTCCCACCGCTCATGGGAGCTTGTGGTCCGTTTGGCAACTGATCCCGGGAATTGGCGCAGGTACACACAGCTACACATTGGTGGACCTTATTATATATGTCATAAGGTCCACCGATGTACAACTAAAAGTGTTGCTGTGTGTACTAGTTTTACGAAAGTGCCTGCCATCTGACCTTCCAACCCCATTGGTTGTTGATTCTTCGTGCTATGGCTAAGTGGCAGTGGGGTCTTGCTAATTCTTTGACCTGTCGATAACTTTTGGTTCAAAGTGTGCGAGTACAAAGCAAGAGAGGAGCGAGAGAGAGAAAAGATAGTAACTTTTACTTCTATTATGAGTAACTAGCTTTTCCTCGCGACTTCGTAGGCCAGCCATGCCCATCTTTAAAGTATGGTTGCGGGACAAAAATCATCGTATGTCCTTTCTCGTAGCTCAAACTCTCTTTGTAAGAATTTCATTCCAATTGGAGAGGTATAGGTTCCTTCGTCGTCCAGGCAAGTCGTCTCTGGAATTCGCTTCCACTTAATATAAGACAAGCCTCAAACAAGTTTGCTTTTAAGCGGATGCTTCGCAAGCACCTGCTGAAACAAGATCTATAATATATCTCGAATAGTATACATCAAATTTAGTATGTATCATATTCCTAGTAATTCATTTGTGTATTCCTATGTATTTTATTATAAAGTAAAATTTTACAATGAATCGTATCGTAATTAATGCTTTTTCTAACTCTACTCCTTGCACCTATTTGTAATGTCTCTGTTTAGCCCTATGGTTGACTGGTAGAGAATGCCTTTAGGCATTAAGTCCGCCATTTGTACATTTATTTTTATTTTTGTGCAATAAAGTGTAAATAAATAAATAAATAGGTAGTTTCACGAGAGTTGAAGTCACGCACACAACAACATCTCATGTAATGACAGAAAGATTTTGAAATTACTCATTCATTCCATTCAGTCAATTAGTTCGTCATATAGTTGTGTGCGTAATCCATTCGCATCAACTCTCCCTATAACAGACAGACTGAGTTAGTTTCGCATTTATAATATTAGGATGGATGTAAACAATATTTTTCTGTGGCAATCCAAATGCGGTCACGCAAATAAATGACTTCCCTTTAAACTCTTGTCATTGTTTTAACATGTGCGGTCTTCGTTAATTGATATTATTAATTGCACACGGCGAAAATTGTTCATTAATGCATTACAAAAGCATTAATTATATACCAGTTCATTATGTTACAATTGAATTCGACTATTCACATTGCACTTCGGAGAAACAGGAATTTTAATGAGCATGCTACGCTTACTCGTATAATTGACCAGATTTAATATTGAATAGTATGGTAGTGTCACATTTTAATAGAATTTTTAACTAAAACAAATATCGTATACTTTACCCTTTACACGATTTTTATCCGAACATAAACCTGAGCCCAGAGTGTAAGTTTTTAACGTAACTTTACGTCACGAACGCGTTTGTGTTTCCCATATAAATAACATTATCACTTACGCGTTCGTAAACGTTTTTTCACGTCAAAAGAAACTTACACTAGAGCCTCTGGCCTGTTACGATCGGCTCCAAAAATATGTTATGGATTCCATCCTTATACCTCAGACATAGGTACGTTCTCAAATGAATACATATTATTAGACATGACTGTTCCGCGAAAAGTTCGTAGAACCGAGTAGAATATGTATGTAAATATCGGGCATTTTTCTCTTTTACTCCGATGGCGTCATGAGAGTGACAGTGACTATAGTTGGAAGAAGAATATCGGTTTTCGCAGTAGCGCCGCTTATCTGTCAGCAGGAATGTGGCGTTCACAGCGTCCGCCATGACACTTTGGTTGCACGACAGGGCATGACAACATTAGTGGTTCTTGGCAGTCAAAAGGTTAAGAAAAAGTTACCAAACCCTCTAGGTGCCTATGCCGGGTCGGACCCACATCTTTAATTTCCATGCTTAAGGCGTTCCCAATCAGCTAGCTTAGTATTGACGGGTTTTTATCATTAGTCACAATATGAGTCATGGTCCAGCAAAGTGACGGCTAGCGCGATAGACGATAAATTGGCAACCATTCTACCTATACACTTACATAGTTTATAAATTTTGAATGCTACGATTGTTAAACAGTTCAATATTAATTTATCTCATCGCTTATAACATATAGTCAGTCATAAACCAAAGCAATTATCTCGATCTAATCGGGCAGTAGTTAATATTTCTGTTTGCCGCGCGTTTAAACCCGAAAATGTGCATTTTAATAGCGACACAATTCCATGTTTACCTAATCAATCACCCGACATAATGAAAAGAGCGATATGGAAACAGATAGCGAGATTAAATGGTAATATTTGATAAGTGCTCGCGAATCGTGACACCAAATAATTTCATGTGCACTTTAGTCATTATATGAAGAGTTCGTGAAATGTACTGTTAAAACCAAAAAAGCAGAAGGTAAGCTCAAAATATAGCTTGTTGCGTTTAGGGTAATACTAGTTGTGCCCCGCGGTTTTAAGGAAAAAACGTAGCCTACGTTTTAATCCAGGGTGTCAGCTAACTCCATACAAAATTTTATTAAAATCGCTCCAGCCGTTGAGACGTGAAGAAGTAACAAAACAAACACACTCATAAACTTTCGCCTTTATAATATTAGTCTAGATTAGTGTAGGTATAAAAGTAGTCTACATCATCATGATATCAGCTGAAGGACATCCACTGCTGGACATAGGCCTCGCCCAAGTATGTCTTGTTAGTTAGGGGTTCCCTTTATTTGGCATAATTTGTTTTGTCCGAATCTTAATACGCATACCAAGTTTCGCATAATTTATTTACGCCGAATGTTAATGTCGCCGATTTTTATTTAGCCTAATTCTTTAGTTGCCGAATACTACTTTGTCCGAAATTATATTAGCATACTATTATTGAGGCCATGTCCGAAAGTGTGTTAGGTTAGGTTAGAACTGTGACCACAACAGAAAAACAATTTCGGTTAGGTTAGGTTAGGTTAGGTTAGGTTGACGTTTTTGGAAAGGTGTTTGGAGTGCGGTACTAGCGATTTTGAGAACTTAGGCGTAATCTAATTCTGGCTATCCATCCTGACTATTCTTTCTGACGAACTCGACGATTTGGCGTACTTTTGGACTTTCTTCTGATTTTCACTTGACTTGGCATTTTCAACGGACTTCGAATTTTCTTAAAAAATTCATAACTTCTTTTTCTTTCACTTTTTGTTTCTGTTTTTTCGTTTATTAAATTCATTTTATTTTCTTCTTCCTTTTCCCGTTTTCCCCATAAGGCTGGGACTTTTGGTCCCAGAGTTATTGGGAAGACAAGTATTTGTTTTGAAGTTGTGAAACTTTTTTCCAACTTTTTCAAAAATTTGTATCTTCTTTTCCTTTCTTTTTCTTTCTTTTTTGAGTGTTGTATCTTGTGCGGGCTGCTAAACAGCAGATAATCCTTTTTGCGGAATAACTCTAGCACTTACGGGTGACGAGTTATTCCGTAATAAGTGGTTTGCTAATCCCTTTTTTCAGGCGCTGCCGACTTTTCTCTTAAGTTTGTAAACTTATTTGAGGAGTCGCAGTGCCCTGACTTTTTGAGTTAGGTTTTGGGAGATTTCGGGTTCGTGCAGAGCACGCCGAGCCCAATCTTTCGACCGTCTCAAAAACTTTTTTGGTCACTGGGAAGGGGGGGTAATTTGTGACTTAAGGCAAAAAACCACTAAGTTGGTTAAAAGTGCCCGACTCAGACTTGACTGTTTTTGTCGAAATTAATTTCTGGGTCCCCCTTCATACCTATGGAGGGGGAAACGATGGATTCGGGTGGGGATGAAAGGGGGGGGTATGGGGACCCCAAAAAAAGGGGGGGTAACCGGCGTACAAGGGGTAGGGGGGCAGAAAAGGTGCCCCTGAGAGAAAAGTCCCTGGACTCGGACGACGACACCAGGGGTTACATAGGGGGGGGGGACGTGTCCCCCACTGTGTCTGGTGGCAGGCTCTGGGTGCAGGCGCAGGAAGGTCCGGTCCTCTCGGAAGCCTCATCTGAGGATGAAGACGACCTGGTGGAGGTCGTAGACTCGGGGGAGGATGCCTCTCCTAGAATAGGAGGGAAGAGGGGGAGACCGCTGCCACTGTCTGACAGCGAGAGTGACCCAAAGGAGCGCGACGCAAACAAGCCGACGACCTCCAGACGCGGCAGAGGGCTGTACACAGGGGTGAGCGCTGCTAAGGCGAAGCTGCGCAAAGCGCAAATGAGTGACTATGAAAGGGAGGCGGACGCAGAGGCCCTCTATAGCCCCTACGTCTTGAGGAGCCCTACGAGCCCACAGACGCGCTCTGGCTTAATAGAGGAGGAGGCGGCGGAGGCGGAGATTGAAGCCCCCGGAGAGGTTATAAAGAGGTGCGCTCAGGAGATCCTCAGGGAGGCTGCCAAGAGCAAGAACCTCAAGGGCGAAGTATGGGGCCACATGAACGCGGCCTGCCGAGAGCTCCTGAGCATGGCAGACTCCCTGGGGGAGACTGAGGTTGTCCGCTCGTTAAAAGCGGACAACAAGAGAATGAGGGAAGAGCTGGCTCTCCTCAAACGGGAGACTAAGGCGCTCCGCACTGCCTTCTCCGAGCGGAGGTCTCCAGCCAAGGAGATGGCAACAGCGACGGGTCATGAGGGGAAAAAGGGAGACAATATGTCCTCCCTTCTCGAGGAGATGGGAATAATGCTGGACGCTCGCCTGGGGGACTTCCAGAGGGAGATGTTTATGTCCCTGGGCGACATGGTCAATGTCCGTCTCCAGCAAGTGGAGGACAGACTCCCGCCGGCACCTACCCTTAGACCCCCACTGGCTTCTGACAGGCGACAGCACCCAATCCCTGACATGGCAGGGCCGTCTGGGAAGGGGAGAAAGGTAGGAGCCCCACAGAAGGCCACCGGTGGGAAAAATGGTGCTGGCAACCCCGACAGGGAGGCGGAACCGAGCCGGAGCGCACCGGCCCCGAAACCGGCACCTAGGAAGTCGGTGAAGGTCACGCGGCCAACAGAGAGGCCACCGGCGCCCCCCCAGGAGTCCTGGACTACAGTGGTCCGCAGGGGGAAAAAGAAGGAGGCCCCAGCTCCTACACAGTCCCCCCCCCGAGTCCAGGCCCCGGCAACCAAACCGGCGCCGCCAAGGCTGGTGGTACCTACCACGGCGGCAGTAGTGGTGACCCTCAAGCCGGACGCTCAGACCGACTACAAATCGGTCATGGAGAGGGCCACCACACTGAAGCTGGCGGAGCTGGGGGTGGACCACCTGAGGGTCCGCAAGTCGGTGACAGGGGCCCGGGTGATAGAGGTCCCGGGTGCACAGAGCGGCCAAGCAGCGGATAACCTCGTGGACCGGCTGCGCGGACTGATTGGGGATGTGGCCGACGTCCACCATCAAAAAAGTGGAAATCAGAGTCTCCGGGTTTGACGAGTCCGTCACCCCGGAGCTCCTGAAGAAGGAACTGGCCTGCAGGGGAAATTGCCCGGAGGACCAGATCTCAGTGGGGGCGATCCGAATGGCGATGAACGGAGCGGGATCCACTGTGGTGAGGTGCCCCATAGCGGTAGCCAAGGTGGTGGTCACCTCTGGGCGGCTGACAATCGGGTGGTCGGCGGCAAGGGTTGAGGCCCTGGAGCAGCAGCCACTCCGCTGCTACCGGTGCATGGGGATTGGGCACACAAGACCCTTGTGCCCGTCCCCGGTGGACAGGGGGGACAGCTGCTACAGATGCAGCAAGCCTGGCCATCTCAGCAGGGACTGCACGGCGGCTGCCCCTTGGTGTGCTGTCTGCCACCACGCCGGATTAAAAGCCGGTCACGTCATGGGTGGCCAGGCCTGCACCCCTCCCTCGGTAAGAGGACGGAATGTAGGAGTTGTCGCCCCCAGGGCTCCCCCTGCGGTCACCGCCGCGGCCCCCCCTGCGGCCGCCAGACCCCGGGCCAATGAAGACACACCACGGACGGAGGACCCTGCGATGGAGCTCTAATGCCACAAAGGGTCCAAAATATCGAGGTGCTTCAGGGCAATGTGAACCACTCCGTCCGTGCTCAGGATCTATTCATCCAAAGCATGGCGGAGTGGGAGATCACAGTGGCGGTGGTCGCGGAGCCATACTTTGTCCCCCCCCAACCAAATTGGGTAGGCGACAGGGATGGCTCCGTGGCCATAGTGGTGCCGGCATGGGGGGGCCTGCCCCTCACAAGATTGTCCTGCGGTGCCGGATACGCGGCGGCAAAAATGGGGGACATCGCTGTCATAGGGGTATACTTCTCCCCCAATAAGCCGCTGCGGGCCTTCGAGGCCTATCTTGAGAGGGTAGGTAGAACGGTGCTTGGGGCGGCGCCGTCCCCAGTAATGGTCCTAGGGGACCTGAACGCCAAGTGTGAGGCGTGGGGGTCCCCAAACACGGACCCAAGAGGCGAGGTGTTGCTGGACTGGCTGGCAGGGCTGGGCCTAGAAGTGGTCAACAGGGGCACAGCCAACACCTGTGTGCGCAGGGGGGCTCAATAGTCGACGTCACATTAGCCTCCCCTGCGATTGCCGCACGTATCAGGGATTGGCGTGTCCTAGAGGATATGGAGACCCTCTCAGACCACAGGTACATAAGGATGAGGGTCTCCAGGGCCCAGCAAGCTCGGCAGCCGGTACAGCAAAGGGACGGGAGAAAGTTCCCGAGATGGAGCCTGGCCTCCCTTGACTATGACGCTGCAAAAGAAGCGTCAATGGTAGAGGCCAGGTGGGGGTTGGGGCACCCAGCACCAGAGGGTCGCAACGTGGACGAGTTGGCTCTCGGCTTCAGGGCATCCCTCTCGAGGACGTGTGACGCCTCGATGAGGAGAGCAGGGCCACCGAGAGCCAAAAAGTCCACCTACTGGTGGAACCCGGAGATTGCGGCCCTCCGGTGGGCGAGCAACCAGGCCAGGCGGGCATACACCCGGTGCCGCAGAAGGCGGCACAATCAGGACGAGGAGGAGCTGCTCCACACCACCCTGGGGCAGGCCAAGAAGGCATTAAGTACCGCCATTGCCAAGGCCAAGGATATGGCGTACACGGCCTTCTTGGCCTCGTTAGACGAAAACCCATGGGGGCGGCCGTACAAACTCGTGCGGAAAAAGCTCCGCCAAGCCGCCCCCATGGACACAATGGAGATCGGGCTCCTCCGGAGCATTTTGGAGGGACTGTTCCCGCCGGCGCCGGTATTTAGTCCTCCGGCGATGACGTGGCCCGAGGAAGAGGGAGTGGAAGACCCGGAGCCCCCCCCGATCACTGAAGGTGAGATGGGCTGGGTGGTGGACAGACTGAGGGCCTGTAAGAAGGCCCCAGGTCCAGATGGTGTCCACGGTAGGGTGATGGCAGTCGTGACGGAGCACCTTGGAGACCACCTCAAAGACATCTTTGAAGTATGTCTCAAAGAGGGCCGGTTTCCAAGGTGCTGGAAGATGGGAAAAGTGTGCCTCCTCCGGAAGGAGACGAGACCAGCGGACTCCCCTTCTGGATGGAGGCCCATAGTGCTGCTGGATGAGTCCGGGAAGATGCTTGAGAGAATCGTATCTTCCCGGATCATCCGGCACCTGGATGGGGGGGGGCCAAACATCTCGGACCGCCAGTATGGGTTCCGAGCTGGGAGGTCCACCCTGGATGCGTTGGGGGCACTCAGGGCCTTCACCGAGGACGCACAAAGGAGGGGAGAGGGAGCCATAGCGGTATCACTGGATATCGCCAACGCTTTTGGCTCCCTCCCATACCCGGTGATACAGGAGGCCCTGAAGTACCACCAGGTGCCCCCGTACCTGCGGCGAGTCGTGGACCACTATCTGACGGACAGGATAGTGGTCTGCGACACCCCAGAGGGCCGGCTGGAGAGGCGGATGGCCTGCGGCGTTCCCCAGGGGTCGGTGCTGGGACCCCTGTTGTGGAACGTCGGCTTCGACTGGGCCATCCGCGCGGAGCTGCTCCCCCGAATGGCCCTCATGTGTTACGCCGACGACACGATGGTGGCCATTCGGGGCAAGGAGCTGAGGGAGGCAATGCGGAGGGCTGAGGTGGCGGCGGATCTCATGGTGATGAGGATCCGCCTCCTCGGACTAAAGGTCTCCCTCTCGAAGACTGATGCCATAGTCTTCGGAGGGAGAGGATGGAGAGTGCCCGCAGGTGCCTCCCTCAGAATCGGGGGGGAAGAGGTCCAGGTGAGGCCCCACATCAGGTACTTGGGCCTCACCTTGGACCGGAGGTGGAACTTCGGGGAGCATTTCCGCCAAATTGCTCCCCGGGTTGTGGCAGCAGCGTCGGAAATGGGCAGGCTGCTGCCAAATGTTGGAGGACCGTCCCATGCCTGCCGACGTCTGTACGCAGGGGTGGCCAGGTCAATGGCCCTCTACGGGGCCCCGATCTGGGCGGACAGGTTGACGTCGGCCACAAGGGCCCTCCTACGAAGACCGCAGCGTGTCGTGGCGCTGCGGATAGTGAGGGCCTATGTGACGGTGGCATGGGCGGCGGGGTGCGCGTTAGCGGGCACCTTGCCATGGGAGCTGGATGCCGAGGTGCTCGCTGACGCCCACAGGCGCAGGGTGAGGAGCAGGGAAACGGGCGAGTTCCCTGCTCCGGAGGAGGTCAGGCAGGAGCGGCGAATGGCGCAAAGAAGGGCAAGGGACAGGTGGAAGGAGGACCTGGAGGACTCCCCCTACGGAGTCCGTACCGTAGGGGCACTCCTCCCGTCCTTTGACGCCTGGCTCGACAGGGCGCATGGCAGAGTGGGGTACCGACTGGTGCAGGTACTGACCGGACATGGGTGTTTCGGCCACTACCTGCACATGATCGGTCGGGAGCCCAACCCCACCTGCCACCAATGCGGAGCGGAGGACGACACGGCCCAGCACACCTTGGAGGTGTGCAATCGCTGGGCCGTGGAACGTGACGCCCTGACGGCGGCGATCGAGACGGAGGATCTCTCGCTGCACAGTGTCGTGGCGGCCATGCTGAGCAGCGAGAGATCCTGGGAGGCGGTGGTCTCCTTTTGCGACACGGTCGTCTCGCAAAAGGAGACCGAGGAAAGGGATCGGGAGGAGGATCCGGACGCCCTCCCGATCCGGAGAAGGCGAATGGGGGGGAGGCGCAGACGATTCGCTCACCTGAATCGTGCCCTCCCCCAGTAGGACTGCGGGCCTGGGAACCCGCAGCGAGGCCTACAGGCCGTAGGGGAGGAGTCAGTTAGGCGTTTACTGACTACCTCCCCAAATGACGGAGGAAATCCGGCCACATGCCGGGACGCCGGGGGGATGTCGTGGATGACATGTTCGCGACCCCGTGACATCCCCCGTGAACGGTACTGACGGAAACGCCGCAGGGTTTTTAGTGGGTATTCCCCTCCCATATGGAGGGGCGAGTCCCACATACCCCCGTAAGACCCTTCCCCGGGGCTGGGGGATGCATAAATGCATTTTCCCTGCGTCAAAAAAAAAAAAAAAGGTTAGGTTAGGTTAGAACTCCACGGACCTGCTCGGTTGTCCGAGTGGGCGGGGAGGTGTACCCCGACGTGGCGCGTCCCCGGGTGGTGGATAGGGGAATGCCTTGGTTGAACATGCTTGCAAAGTTGACGTTTGTCCTTTGAAGGCATGTTGAACCAAGGTAGGACGTCAGTCCCGCGAACCAAACACTGGGGAGGGAACGGTTAGGTTAAGGTTAAGAATGGTCATAGCAGTGAGTATTCTCCTGCGCGGGCTTCAGTGCCGGGTTTGTTATGGTTGGTTGCTCTCGTCTTGCCTCAGCTTGTATGAGGTGTCCGAGGATGCAGCCGCCCTTTGTGGTGGCAGCCTTCTAACATTGAAGGTGGTGCGAATGCACCGATTTTGCGGGGCCTTGTCTAGGGGCAGCGGCCGCTTTGCGGCGTGGGATGGCGGGCCTTCAAGGCTCGCGGCGCGGCGGGTCTGGCGGTCACTGTCATGTGACTGCTGGGTGGGTTTCGGCCTCCCGTCGGGCAACCCGTAACCCGCACTGAGCGGGCCGGGGCGCTGCTCATTGAGAGCAGTGCTGCGTGGAGTAAACCACTATAAAAATCCCTAATCCTAAGGTGAGCGGACCGTGCCGATAGGATGAATGACTGGAAGGTGTCCAGTCCCAAGCGTGCAGTGGAGCTCACCCCTGAAAAAAGAGACAACGATGTAGAGCCATCGGAGATACAGAAATGAAGTGCAGTTTTACAAATATTCTCCGGGCGGGTCTCCGAAAGGAGGAATCCCGTCCACTCGCTCCGGTGAGTGGCTGCCCCGTGTATACGGAGGGGGCAAAAACTGCTCCGAGGGTCGACCATCTGTCGACCTTCGCAAAAAACGACGACCACAGCTATGAACATATGGACAAGGATGATGCAACAATTGGATGCGTTACACTGAGACTGAGGGGTGGCGGTTCACCGTCACGAGATGATAAAGGACGGTTTATCCGTAGAGCGTTCTCCGGGACACAAAACACCTGTGCGGAGGGTACTCCGGAAGCTTCGGTTACGTCAGGGACACCGAATCGACCATCGAGCCGAAACTCGCTCCCGGACATCAGGGTGGCCCTCACCCGCTGCGACGAGGCGCTCGGGACCAAAACCCAAGTCCCGTCTTCCACAGAACAGCTTGAGAAGACAGGGAGCGTATTTACTGAGCGTTCCGAGCCTACAGGACTCGAAATTCACGGAGTTGACTCAGATTCGGCAATGAGTTGCTACTCCTTGAGCGATGGTGACGGGAACCGTAAGCGTTTCTGGCGTAAACGCAGTCTTAGCCGCCCAGGATCGGACTCTGACGGGGCCGCGGAACTGTCGCCTCAGTCAGCATCAAAGCGAGGTCGCGGCCGACCAGCTTCCAGGGGCCATTCCGTCGGCCTTGCCAAGGCGAGCGAAGAATACTCTCGCGCCAAACGGGAGGACTTCATGAAGAAAGCCGAGGAAGAAGAAGCGAGCAAGTTACTTGCTACCCGTAGCCGGGCAGGAGGATCCGGCTCGGGTACCAATGAGCTTTTAGTGGGGGGAGACCTCTCTGCAGCTTCGCTTGCTGAACGAGTTCAGCGCAGTCTGGAGGCAGTAAACCTGGTGGCCACGAAGTCAAACAACCTGAAAGGCACCTTCGTTAGGGCCCTAAAGACGCGATCGTGTCCATCAAGGACTCGTTTGAATGCCTCGTAGAGCGCACTTCAACGGAGGAGACGCGACGCCTGCAATTGCAGAACGACCGACTGCGGACGGAGCTTAAGGAGCTCCGCTCTGACATGGAGCAGTTTAGGGCCGACATGCGGGCCCAATATAAACGCCAGTCCCTGGCCCCATCGCCCTCCGAGGAACAGGCGCAGCCTGTTAAAGCCCGTGAGCAGGCCAATATGGACGAAATAATCCGGTCCATGACTACCCAAGTGGGGTTGATGCTGGATGCCAGGTTCGGAGCTCTGGAGCTTGAGGGCAGGCTTCTGCCGGCCCAACCAATGCGGCCTCCACTGGCTGCAGACCGGAGACGACGAGCTGCGATTGCGGCATCACAGGATGCGACAGCGGGACCAACTCCCGCTCCTAAGACGGTAGCAGAGTCTGGAACGAACTCGACTCCAAAACGAGGCCCGCCGAACCTCACTATCGAGCCCCAAAAGGGCACTAAAGGTAAAGGGAAAGGGAAAAAGAGCGCAGGCCGACCAGCTGGTAATACGGCCGCCACAACCTCCCTTCCTTCCACAACCCCAGCTCCTCGATCACTTCCTCCAGTTCCTGCGACCATGGACGAGGGCTGGAATGTGGTGACACGGGGCAAGAAGAAGACGGCGGCAAATCCTCGTGCGGTGTCTCAGCCACTGCCGCAGCGGCAAAAGAAAAAGCTCAAGGCCCGAAAACTCCGCCCTCCTCGTTCGGCTGCGGTAGTCCTGACACTCCAGCCGGATGCTGTAGAGAATGGCGTAACGTACGCACATGTGATCTCCAAGGCTAAGGAGAGTATTGACTTGGAGGGCCTTGGAATAATGGCGATAAAATTTAAGCGGGCAGCCACTGGTGCAAGAGTACTGGAAGTGCCAGGCGCAGCTAATGCAGAGAAGGCTGACTCCCTAGCAAAAGAGCTGGCTGAAAAACTGGGAGCAGAGGTCAAAGTCTCCAGGCCAGTAAAGTCTGTGGAGCTGCGCCTCACTGAACTTGACGACTCCGTGTCGTCTAATGAGGTGATTGCTGCAGTCGCGAAGATCGGCGGCTGCTTGGAGAGCCAGATAAAGGCTGGAGACATTCGCCAAGACGCCTCAGGTCTCGGTACAATCTGGCTTCGCTGCCCTGTAACGGCAGCCAAAAAGGTGGTGGAAGCTGACCGAGGGCGACTTCAGGTGGGGTGGGTCCGAGCCGCAGTGAAGCTACTTGATCAGCGTCCCATGCGGTGTTTCAAGTGTTTAGAGAAGGGCCACGTTAGGGCACAATGCACTGTCGACGCTGATCACAGTGACAGTTGCTACAACTGTGGCAAACCCGGCCACAAAGCGGCTGGCTGTTCCGCGTCACCACACTGCGTGATCTGTGAGAGCGCGGGCAAAAAAGCGGACC
The DNA here is from genome assembly GCA_022674325.2 of Grapholita molesta. Classification (NCBI taxonomy): domain Eukaryota; kingdom Metazoa; phylum Arthropoda; class Insecta; order Lepidoptera; family Tortricidae; genus Grapholita; species Grapholita molesta. The sequence goes on along the minus strand of CP053121.2, from coordinate 3,467,358 downwards.
ACAAGTTAGGCTCTAAGGCATGCCTAGCCCCTGGGCCGAAGATGGCAAGGAAGAAGGCTGATACTAGCCCTCGGGCCCTATCTCAGCCTACCCAGTCATCTGCTACCAGCCAGAGTACGCAGGAGGAGGATCGAATGGCTACGGATTAATATGGCCATACGAGTTTTGCAGGTGAATCTCAACCATTGCGCCAGGGCCCAAGACCTGTTGTTTCAATCCATGGCGCAGTGGGGAATCAATGTCGCAGTAGTAGCTGAACCGTACTCGACCCCTCCCCGGGACGACTGGGTGGGAGACCTTGACGGTTCTGTGGCCTTGGTGGTAAGAGCAGTGACAGGCGGTTCGCCGCCAACTAATGTCCTTAGAGGTAGGGGTTACGTGGGCGCACTGTGCGGGGAAATTTACTTTCTGGCCACGTATTTCTCGCCCAACCGATGCCTGGCTGAGTTCGAGCGGTTCCTGGACGAACTAGGGGCACAAGTTGGGCAACTCCTCCAGCGCCCGGTAATCGTTGCCGGGGATTTTAATGCCAAATCCACGGCTTGGGGCTCCCCCGCTACAGACATTCGAGGAGCGACGCTGGAAGAGTGGGCATTGACGGCGGGACTGGCAGTTATAAACCAGGGAACGACAAACACGTGCGTGCGTCAACAGGGTGGCTCCATCGTGGACATCACGTTCGCCAGTGCCGTCCTGGCGCGCCGTGTTCAGGGCTGGGAGGTCATGGAGGGAGTGGAGACGCTGTCCGACCATCGCTACATAAGGTTTGACGTCGCCACTTCCTCACTGGCGCCGGTCGACCCAAGTCGGATTGGCCCGGTTGGTAGTGGCCCAAGATGGGCCCTTACTAAACTCAACCGGGAACTGCTGAAAGAGGCGGCAATTGTTCAGGCCTGGTTACCCACACGAGAGGCTGCTGTACAGATAGAGGCCGAAGCCCATCGGCTTCGGGAGGCCATGGTGCAAGTCTGCGATGCGGCGATGCCCCGAGCCAAGTCCCGACCTCCAAAAACCTCTGTGTACTGGTGGTCCGCCGAGCTCGCGCAGTTGCGTAAGGGCTGCATAGCCATGCGGCGCCAGTACATGCGTCAGAGGAGGAGAAGAATACCTGATGCGAACGAGGAACGCCGTCTGTATGAGGCCTATAAGGCGTCCAAATCGGAGTTAGCGATGGCCATAGGGAAGGCGATTGAGGCGAGTCGTGCCGAGTTCCTGGAGACCCTCAACGCCGATCCGTGGGGAAGGCCATACAAACTCGTCCGGAGCAAGCTGCGCCTATGGGCTCCTCCACTGACCCAATCTCTCCAACCAGAGCTTGTCGACCGTGTGGTGGCAACACTTTTCCCTGAAAGGGAACCACACAGACCGCCAGCCATGGCTCCGCCATCTGTGGGAGCTGAAGAGGAGGAAGAGGTCCCGGCTGTGACCCCTGCTGAGCTGCACGTAGCTGTTCATCGGCTCAGTGCAAAAAACACAGCGCCTGGGCCTGACGGCATCCCGGGCCGTGCTTGGGTCCTAGCCATGGATTCCCTGGAGCCAAAGCTGTTACGGCTTCTGTCAGCGTGTTTGGAGCAAGGCCGTTTCCCAAGCGAATGGAAGTCTGGCAAACTGGTGCTCCTCAAAAAAGATGGAAGACCGGCCGACTCTCCATCTGGCTACCGGCCTATAGTCTTGCTTGATGAGGTGGGCAAGCTCTTTGAGCGGATAATCGCCGCTCGCCTCATCAAGCATATGGAGCTCGTGGGGCCGGATCTGGCAGACCATCAGTTTGGTTTCCGAAGGGCTCGCTCGACTGTCGACGCCATAATGCGGGTACGAGCAATGGCGAAGGAGGCTGTGTCCCAGGGCGAAGTCGTCTTGGCGGTGTCATTAGACATCTCCAACGCCTTTAACACCCTGCCCTGGGAAACTATAAAGGAGGCGTTGCGGTTCCACAAAGTGCCCCTCCACCTGTCGAAAATCATCTCTGATTACCTCAATGAGAGGACCGTAATTTGGCCAGGACGACAGGAATGGAGGCGGCGTAATATGACGTGTGGAGTTCCACAGGGGTCAGTCTTAGGGCCACTCCTGTGGAACATAGGATACGACTGGGTCCTACGGGGGGAAAACTTGCATGGCGTAGACGTCACGTGCTACGCGGATGACACGCTCGTGACGGCCAGAGGACCCAGTTACCGTGACGCAGCCATATTGGCAACAGCAGGTGTTGCCCACTGCGTTGCTCGAATTCGGCGTCTCGGACTTGAAGTGGCGCTTACTAAGTGCGAGGCCATCTGCTTCTTCGGTCCGCGTAGAGCACCTCCAGCTGATGCAGCAATCACTGTGGGGGGAGTCCCAATTCCTGTCAAGCAGACGCTACTCTACCTCGGCGTCTTGCTTGACAGCAAATGGAATTTCAGAGCGCACTTCGATCGCCTCGCGCCCAAGCTGCTGCGTGCTGCGACGGCTTTTGGGCGTATACTGCCCAACTTGGGAGGGCCCAAGGCCTCTTGCCGCAAGCTTTACGCGGGGGTCATACGGTCGATGGCGCTCTATGGCGCTCCGGTGTGGGCGGATTCTCTCAGCAGCCACAATACCGCCCAGTTGCGACGACCGCAGAGGGCAATGGCGCTGAGAGCTATTCGCGGATACCGCACAGTAAGCGCGGAAGCCGCGTGCGTGCTGGCCGGTTCTCTGCCCTGGGACCTAGATGCGAGGGCCCTCGCGACACTATACCAGTGGCGCGGGAGGCGCGACTCCGGGGCCACTTTTTGGCACCCCCGGAGATAGACAAACGGCGTACGGAGCTCCTAGAAGAAGCGGTTAATGACTGGCGGCTGCGACTGGAGCAGCCAAGCGCTGGCATACGCACTGTGGAGGCGATCCGCCCAGTACTCAGCGTCTGGGTTGAGAGGCAGTTTGGGGCATTGACATTCCGGCTGACGCAGGTGCTGTCGGGGCATGGCTGCTTCGGCAGTTACCTGCACAAGATAGCCCAACGCGAGCCGACCCCAGAATGTCACGAGTGCGGAGCCGCCATAGACTCGGCCCAGCACACGTTGGCTGCGTGACCAGCCTGGGGCGTTGAAAGGGAGGAGGTGATCGCCCAAATAGGACCAGATCTGTCGCTACCAGCTGTAGTACAAGCTATGGTGTCCAGCGAAGCGGCATGGCAGACGTTGCTAGAGTTCTCGGAGCACGTCATGACAGAAAAGGAGGCGGCTGAGCGCGAGCGAGAAGCCCAGGCTGAGGCTGATCCAATGCGCCGCCGACGATTGGGACGCAGACGTGCTGCGCACGACAGACGCCTGCCTCCATAAAGAGGACCCCTGGGTGGCAGATACGGGGGCATCTGTCATCCTCTGGGAAGAGGTCCTCGTGCTGGAAGGCGCGTCGAGTGTTCGGACGCGCCTCAAATGGCGGTTTTGGGAGACATCTCCTGGTGATGGGCCCAGTCGGGCAGCTGCTGGTGGGGCCGCGGAAGAGGGCAAACGTGTGCCCGTAGCCCCTCCTACAGAGCAGAGAGACGAACACCCCAGGTTTTTTAGTGAGTAAGAATCTCACATACCCCCTGCGTCTCCCCCTTGCGTAGGGGCATCTCTCGAAGATTTTTCCTGGGTACCTACCAAAAAAAAAAAAAAAAGGTTAGGTTAGAACTGTGAACACAACAGAAAAACAATTTCGGTTAGGTTAAGTTAGAACTGCGACCACAACAAAAAGGCACTCCTGGGAAAAAAATCGTAATAATTCGGGCTTTCCAAATTATGCGTATCGACCATTCGGCTTAGTTTAGTTCTGCGTAACAGAACTCGGCAAAACAGAATTATGCGAGATCAATTTCTGCTCATATACAATTATAACAACACTGGGTATGCTGTTTAAAATTACGACAAAACAAATTATGCGTAAACAAGGGGAACCGTTATTTAGCTTGGGGGGTAGTTGGCATAGTCACCATGCTAGGCGACGACCCCAGTAGCTGTACATTGGGTTTCGACGGGCGCTCCTGCCCATCCGTCAGTTTTTTCCCTTTGTCGCCTCTTACGACACCCGCGGGAGGAGATGGGGTGGTGCTATTTTAGTCAGCCGGCACCTTAGATACTGTATTCTGCAGCATGGCTAGGTAAGTTGAAAAAAAAACTACTACGAACATTTTTACACTGAAACTCTATTTTTTTTTTGTTTTTATCAAGTAATCTCACGGGCGCTCCAACAAGGCGATGGTAAACAAATACTATGTTCATTTCTTTGTGCTTTGTCTGGTGACAAAAGCGCATCGCGTGTGTTTGGGCCTTTAATCTTCTTTAGCGATTACAGGTACTGGGCTGTTGTATATGTCTAGTCCAGGAGACTGTTGCGAGAAACCTACGTCGCCTACTACAGTTGTTTTAAATACTCTAACCTTTTGCATTTTACGGTCGCTCATTAAATAGAAATTGTCATTTGTGACATCTATAGAGAGTTCATTTTAGTTTAGAGTGTTAACCACTGCACAGTATTGGCTCCCCTTGCACATATTTAAATATTCTAACTTTATTTTAGACTACTATTTTTCTATTGGCGTCCACATGCTGACATTTCGAACACTTAGTAGTGTTGGATTTATTTCATGAATCTGCAATGAAGACTGGTAAAAAAAATACTTTGCCTTTGGAATGTACTGGAACTGTACCTATTAAGGTGACCATTAAATTTTATATTCAACTAAAAACAAATCAATTTACATTTTATTAAATATTTTGAATTACTTTGATTTGTTTTGATAAAATGATTAAAAATAAATATAAACAAGATTACATATAACTAAATACATACATACCACGATAGCCGGAGACGCGGGTTCGAATGCCTCAAACACTGGAGGTCCTCGCCACTTTTTCTTAAGTATATTGTTGCGTATTTTTTGAATGTGTATTTGCCAAACGGCGCAAGCATCCCGCTGCGGGTGCCCGGCCTATCTGTCGCCTACACTCGTCGCCATCCAGCCATTCTAGAGCACCTAATTAAATTATTTGCAAACAGGATCCCCAGTTTCCCCCATTCTTGCGTATTCAAACAATTACCGTTCATTACGATGCACAGGGCGCTTTTGTAATGCAAATCCATTGTTTTTGTGAAGTGCACGTTCACACACAATTACATATGTACGGGTTTGGTTGGAATAATACCGGAGTCGCGGTTCGTTGGTTTTATTTTGTGCATATATTTGTCTTGTTAAAAGGTTTTTTATACAATATTGTCTGTTGCATATGGGTTCACCTGTATTTATTATTGCGATAGGCTTTTAAGTAAATTAAATTAGTTTGCTAGATTCCTTTTTTGTATTGTTATTCCTTAATCTTAGTCTATATGTGCCATAAGTTAGATATTTAATGCTTAACTCAATAAACCATACGATTCAGAAACACACTTGAATTTTGCTTAATAGAAATGATATCCAAAGTGACCTCTAAAAATAAATGGATTCCCTTAATACGTCGCAAATACTCCACAGAAAGTCATAAGTAATTTTTTTTTCTCCATTGGCAGCATCTCTCTCCAACTACCTCTACCAGCACGACTCTGCCTGCCTCTCTTGCCTCTGGATATAGTTCGCTGTCTCTCGTGGGTATTATTTTAAACTCACCTCAGATATCCGACGATGAGATAGCGAACTTGAAGGATACCAGGGAGGCCTGGTGCGAGTCGTGCCAGGGTGTGGACGTGCCGGTCGCCAGATACTTGCAGCGGGCTTGGGAGTCTCCCAGCTTGCTTATAAACAAAAGAAGAGAAGAGAAAATAAAGCTAAACGCTTAAATGAGGAAAGAAATCATTAAAACTCGTCGTCTACTCGCAATAAATGGCTGGATTGAACGGCCCCGGTGTCAAATATATCGTTGGCTGAGTACATTTTTCTTTTTTTTTTTGTTGTCGGAGTGGGGAAATTGGCTGAGTACCTATAAAAGTTTTCTTAAGCTTATTATGGGGTTTACACAATCTGCTTAAGGATGTCCTGTAATATTTATTTATTTAATATTTATAAGGGCTAAACGAAAAGGAGAATGGGCATTTTTGTATGGCGGGTGTACCATGAGTGTATACAGTTGAGAGGTGTCTCGTTTGAAAGCTCTTAATTAAAGTATTAAAGTTTTCTATGGCACGAAAACTGGATATCATGCAGGGACCGTAATATTTAAAAAAAAAGTTTCAACTTTTACATGGTTATTTTTCAAAATACACTGTGTATAATCAGTTGGAACATGGTATATATGACTTCACATAAGAAATGCTTTACGTCTTTGTAAAAAAAGCCAGCGTTTAAGCACATATAAGGCTAGAAATAAATGGAAGAAGTTCAGCTTGCTATGAATACCCCTGTTGTTAAGGAGAATGGTAATGTGTATACACAAGTCATATATGACATGTTGTCGGTATTCCTAAAAACTGTTTTTTAATATATATACCTGACCTCAGATTCATGCAGGGACCCAAAAAACTACTTTGTAAGTTTATTAAGTTTATTTAAGCTTTTCTACTCCTCGCTAGATGGAGCGAGCTATCAAAATTCTTATTAAGAACACTGACGTGTCATAACGTCGGTCTAACTCCTTCACGAATACGTTCTGGTAACAACTGACAATTGTCTATGAATTACTGAAAAAGAAACTTGACATTTGACGTAAGGAATTTTATATTGTCAAAAGAAATATACCATAATTACTGAAGAAAATGTACATTGATCGTAATTCATTTGCTAAAATAATATTACATCGTTACGTTGAAGAGGTAATCTTTATAGTTTTATTCTAAACAGATTGAATGCATAGAAAGGCCTTGAAGAGTTTGAAATAATTTTCCTTGACTACCGCAAAAGAAAAGGTATGAGCAAAATCTCTTTTTGGGAAGAAGGTATGTGGTTATAAATTCGATTAACTATTAGCACGCTTAATAGTAGGGCAGGCCCATGGCCGTAAATCGATTTAAAAACTACACGTCATAGTTTTGGATTCCTTCGTAGACTAAAATGGTAATTTTTTTAATGAAAAACTAAGTAACTAATTTCAAACATTACGTACTTGCCATGTTCAACACATTGATAGTCAGACGCGACCTCACGGGTTCAATGGTATTACTACTGAACATTGTACTACTACTAAACTAGAAATTGTGCACTTATGTTTACAAGTCAAAGCGGGAAATAAAATTAATACGCATTGACATCCAACAAAAAAATCAAGTAAATTAAACTATATATCATCATCATCATCATTTTCATCAGCCAAAAAACGTCCTCTGCTGGACAAAGACCGGGTCCTACTATTTTCAGCAGCTTTGACCACATCGTCGTTCCACCTAGTTGAGGACCATCCAACGCTACGTCTTTTGGTACATGGTCACAACTCAAGAACCTTTCTGCCCTTCTTCGTGCAATGTAAACGTGCAATTTGGTACTTAATGCTTCTTTTGTACAATAAACCGCAAATAAAAGTGGTTTAACACTAAGTAGGTACTAGTTGTATTCTATGTAAATAGAAGTGGATGAAAGTGGATACTTAATTATATTTTACACTTTTCCTGGTACTATGCAGTACCTCCTAGGCATTGTGCATACAATGCCTAGGAGTTTTATTTAATAATTACCTTATGTGTTTATTTTATTAAGTTTTTTTTTTCAGGAATACTGGTGTCCAAATTGCCATTATAAAGTTCTAGTTTTATAAGTATGTTAGTAAAGTTTTCACTGGAGATGGGTAAGTAGTCATAAATTATAATTGTTATAGCCGACAAGTCTTATTGCATCTTTTTGCTAATCCTTCTGTGTAAATCATATTATTATTATTCTCTTGTGTCATACCTACTTATAAGCGAAAAACCACACGAAGATCGAATCCCAGAGACGCCGGTTCGAATCCGCTAGAGCTCTTTGTGTCGGTAACGTGTGAAGGTGCACTTACCAGAAAATAATTATATTTGTATGTCGTTGATATGTATAAGAGGAATCTACACGAAGATCGAATAAGGTGCCGGTTCGAAACCTACTTTAACCCTTTGTGTCGGTAACCAACTATGTTCGAATGTTGTTGGGATAAGCGTAATCCACACGTGGATCTAATATGTGCAGGCGCCGGTTCGAATCCCGCTGTTGCTCTTTGTACCTTCGCAAGAGTGCTTGCTTACCAGAAAATATGTTCGTATGTAATAAGTGCAGGTGCCGGTTCGAATCCCGCCATAGCTCTTTGTGTTAGTAACCTACCCAAGTGTAATACTTACCAAAAAATATGTTCGTATGTAATAAGTGCAGGCGCCGGTTCGAGATCGATATGTGCAGGCGCCGGTTTGAATCCCGCCGTAGAACTTTGTACCTTCGCAAGTGTGCTTGCTTACCAGAAAATATGTTCATATGTAATAAGTACAGGTGCCGGTTCGAATCCCGCCATAGCTCTTTGTGTTAGTAACCTACCCAAGTGTAATACTTACCAAAAAAATATGTTCGTATGTAATAAGTGCAGGTGCCGGTTCGAATCCCGCCATAGCTCTTTGTGTTAGTAACCTACCCAAGTGTAATACTTACCAAAAAATATGTTCGTATGTAATAAGTGCAGGTGCCGGTTCGAATCCCGCCATAGCTCTTTATGTCGGTATCCTACCTAAGTGTACTACTTACCAAAAAATATGTTCGTATGTAATAAGTGCAGGTGCCGGTTCGAATCCCGCCATAGCTCTTTATGTCGGTATCCTACCTAAGTGTACTACTTACCAAAAAATATGTTCGTATGTAATAAGTGCAGGTGCCGGTTCGAATCCCGCCATACCTCTTTATGTCGGTATCCTACCTAAGCGTACTACTTACCAGAAAATATGTTCGTATGCCGTTGGGACACACGGAATCCACACGTTGATCGATATGTGCAGGCGTCGGTTCGAATCCCGCCATAGCTCTTTGTGTCGGTATCCTACCCAAGGAACTACTTACCAGAAAATATGTTCGTATGCCGTTGGGACACACGGAATCCACACGTTGATCGATATGTGCAGGCGTCGGTTCGAATCCCGCCATAGCTCTTTGTGTCGGTATCCTACCCAAGTGTACTACTTACCAGAAAATATGTTCGTATGTCGCTGGCACACACGGAATCCACACATGGATCGATATGTGCAGGCACCGGTTCGAATCCCGCCGTAGAACTTTGTACGTGCAAATGTGCTTGCTTACCAGAAAATATGTTCGTATATAATAAGTACAGGTGCCGGTTCGAATCCCGCCGTAGCTCTTTGTGTCGTTAACCTACCCAAGTATCGTACTACATACAAAAAAGTATGTTCATATGTAGTTGAGACAAACGGAATCCACACGTGGATCTAATATGTGCAGGCGTCGGTTCGAATCCAGTCATAGCTCAGCCTACGTAAGTGTACTTACAAAAGCAACGGAGCAGACGAATAAAACCACGTTTTTGTATGAAACACTATTTACCCCGTCTTGTTAATGCCATTCTTATACAAATTGTTAATTTAATTATGTTTTCAGAAAACTATTGAACGACTAAAGTTGCTGCGAATTTAAATGGACCTAGAATCGATGTCGGCATTTATCTTTATAGTTGAAGACCATGAGCACTAAAGATGGATTTATTTACATAATAACTGTACCTTTACAGCGTCCTGTAGATAGTACCAGACTAGTAGGTAGATAAATAAATAATAAATAAATATTTTGGAACAATCTTACACAAAACGACCCAGCCCTATGGTAAGCTCAGTAAGGCTAGTGTTGTAGGAACCTACTAGAGGACGAAATATATAATAGACAGATACATATAAATAACTACTTAACCCTTTATAAGGCCGCAGTTATACAGATATGCTACGTGAAAGTTAAATACACTCCCTTGTTTGTAATGCACTGGGGAACACATCTACGGCAAAAAAAAACCGAAATCATTAATAAAAACATGTGGTCATTATATGCACTCAGCCCGTTAGTGCACTCGAGTTTTCAGATGATCTGTTTCCAATACACCTCTTCATTGACAGATACGTGACAGGCAATACTCAATACTTCTTCATTTGTCATATCACAACTGCCATGTACGTAATACTATGCAAATAGTTACATATTACAATATTTATCGATATAGCATGTAACCTTTTATAATTTTGTTAATCTTAAGTGGCAAATGATACACTTTCCTGATCCTACAAACAACGTAGTTCAATTATTGCAAATATTGCAATTCACGATGGAGAGTGGATTTACCAAAATTAGACCTTAATATCATACCAATAACAGTCTCGCCACTCGCCATCGTGAATTACAAGGGCTATAACTAATTGAAATTATTAGATACAGCGACTTGTGTATTTTTAATGGTATAATGGAAACAGTGACAAATGCTTGCATCCCTTAACGGGCACAGTGCATTAATTGACCACAAACTTCAGATTAATTAATTACACTAAAATTAAATTATGACCGAAAAAGTATAAATAAGAAAAGAAAGCCTGATATATTTGCTATGTAATACCATTATAGTTAAATAAAAAAGAGGATGTTCTTTCTTTGTAAATGTTTATTAACTAAGTGGTTTCCAAATCGTCTCTGCCTTATAAAGGGTTAAATACATAGAAAACACCCATGACTCAGGAATATGAATCTGTGCTCATCACACAAATAAATGCCTCGACTGGGAAGCGGACCCAGGCCAGACCGGTCGTCAAATACATTAGATTGCAAACCTCGTAAGGTTACAAGGTTTGCGAATTTAGCCGACGAAACATATGGAATATTGGGTATTGTCCCTGGGACCAAAAACAGGGAGTAAACATGCACTATTGCCACCTGCCAAGCGTGGAGATAATGACACTGGACCCCCCCTAGTCAGATATCCAATTTCCAGCACTGGGTGTCTATGACTAGTAGGTAGTTAGAAGTGGCGGCTTGACTAATTTTCATAATATATACAAGAGCGATTTACCATTAGCTCTTACAGGAAAGGAAAGCCATGATGGCAATGGTTTGCTTAAGAAAAATCCTAACCCGCCGCCATTGATAGGTAGTATAACAAATCTGAGTGATTATTATTTTATCATCATCATTTCAGCCATAAGACGTCCACTGCCGAACATAGGCCTCCCCCTTGGACCTCCACATGTACCGGTTGGAAGCGACCTGCATCCAGCGTTTTCCGGCGACCTTAATACTTAATATTTTATAGTACTTTAGTATTTTCAGACATATCTTAAGCGCATGGCCACCAGTTAACTGAATTACTTTTTAACAGCCTCTGGAGGAGCACCGCATACAACATTCGAGTGGCGTGTAGAATTACCCAAAACAATGTATATTAAGATAGTAATAATATAATGAACTCTTTTTACGTGTCATTGCGGGGATATATCAGTCATCATCATCATCGTCATCATCATCAGCCTATCGCAGTCCACTGCTGGACATATGCCTCCCCAATTTTACGCCATCGTGTTTGATCTTCGGCAGTTTGCATCCAGCTCCTGGCAGCCATCTTGCGCAAGTCTTCACCTTGCCTGAGGGCGTCCTACACTACGCTTTCTGAGACGCGGCCTCCACTCAAGAACTCGTTTACCCCAACGGTTGTCGGTTCTACGGCTAATATGGCCTGCCCACTGCCACTTCAACTTGCTAATACGCTGGGCTATGTCGATGACTTTGGTTCTCTGCTGGATTACCTCACTTCTGTTTCGATCCCGCAGAGAAACGCCGAACATAACCCTTTCCATAGCCCGCTGAGCGACTTTCAACTTGTGGACCAGCCGTACCGTCAGTGTCCACTTTTCGGCTCCATACGTCATGACGGGTAGGACGCACCGACTAAAGACTCGTCTTTAGGTATATCAGGATGTTAGGATTTATCAGTAACTATTATAGAGATATTTATGAACCTAAGTCCACTTTGGATTTATGTCTTCTATCTACATTTTCATCTATCGTCAGCCGGGATAAATTATGGGATATTTTATTAAAATTGCTACCTAATCGCTTTGAGATATATGAAACTAGTTGTTTTTATTATACCTACTTACATTATCAAGGATATTTTAAGAATTGCTTATAATCATATGGTGCGTGTTTTGCAAGAGCTATTTAAACGGATACAATATTATAATCACTACCGAGTTTATCTAAAGTATAAGAGTATTACATATAGATTATGCTAGTTTCTAGGGTTCCGTAACCTAATGGTAAAAAATGAGACCCTATTACTAAGACTCCGCTGTACGTCTGTCTGTTCTTCATCAGGCTAAATCATGATAGTTAGACAGTTGATGTTTACAGATGCTGTTGCCGCTATAACATCAATTATTAAAAAACAAAATAAATTAAATATCCCATGCAATAAACGCGATTTTATAGTAGTTATTTTTCTACAGATAAGATTTGTGTAGATATTTATAGTATGTACACGGAGGCCGCAGATGATTTCAGATTTATTTTTCAGTTTACTTGCATAAGAAGTAGCCTACTAGCTTTATCACGTACGCGTTTCTCCTTTTTCTCTGTTTTGGACAATATTCAAGATTCACAGAACAAGATGGGGCGCTAATTATGAAGCAGGTTTTGACGAAGAACAACTTCTGTAGAGAAACTCCGACTGTGCAGAACAAGAAGTGCTCTTACTCGCGTATGAAGAATTATTATATGACACAGTCTGAAGCTGCTACCGATTGCGACCGCCGAATTTGTAGTTGTTTAATACATGAATAGGCACCTAATTACTCGTTACACCAACAACATCTACAGAATCTCCTGAGAAACACGAATCGAGTTTTAGTATTATTGTCGGCGAATTGTTGTTAAACCTCACTTTTATCTGTGGCCTTGTTGCCTTCTGTTTCTGTTATTTATGAACCACGGATCAATTGTGTTAAGTACGCTTATTTTTTGTCGTTTCTTGTGATAAATGCAAATATTTTATATAGTCATATTTGCTGAATAGACGCAATGAAAAAGTATGAGGCAACATGGCTCCTGGCTCGAGCAGCAAAATATAATAAGAATAAGTTATTGATGCCTTCAACTTCTGCCATGTACTTATCAATTTATCAAGTTACTGTTGTTTTTGGGCAGGGTGGAATTATGCATTAACCGTTTTCCATGTCCCACCAATTCTAATGGTTTTCCTAGAAAGCCAAATACATTCTAATTAGTTCGTTTTGCTTATTTATTTTAAAATACATTTTTAGGATAGTCCAATCTAATATGAACTTTAATGTAGAAATAAAATTGACACGCATTTGGTCGATATATCTGACTATGTCTGGAAAAGAAAGCTTTAAGATCCTTGAAATGCAACTAGGACGGGTATACCACACTTGATAGTAAGTTCCATGACAACCAACGAGAACAGTGGTCTTCACGATTTTTTATAGTGACCCAGCAACACCAGCGCGTTTCTCACCACAGCCACGCTGTAATGAGGAAGCTTGGTAGGTAGTCTCACCCGATAGTAATTAAACTTTTTTTTGCCTGCCTGCCTGTTCTGCCTTGCCTGGCTCAACTGGATCAACATGTACGTCGTAGGTCTCCGAGTACCAGTACCGCGGCCAAATCACTGCAAAATGGCTGTATATATCAATAAATGCTTTCTTGTATTTGATTTTTTTTTATAATTTTCCTAAACTTGGAGTGTGGTGTCGGTTCAAAATCTCTACGTGGTGATGTGAAACTATGAATTTGTGTAGCACTGAATATACTTTTACCGTTTAAACGTTTTACCTTTCGCGTAAACACATTCGCTGCCACCCCCTCCAAAAATGTATGGAAATGAACGCACGTGTGCGTCGGTAGCAGTGAATGTACGCCACGTTGGTACGTGTACGCCAAGGCCTCAATCAGTAAAGAGCATGTTTAACACGTTCACAGTCCAGCGTCCCCCAGTTATTTGTTTTTATTCGCGTCCTTGAAAAGTCAACGTAATGCCGCGGACGCATATTCGCTTCCTTGAAATGTTAACGTAATGCCGAGCAGTTTTGTTTTTATTCGCGTCCTTGAAAAGTCAAAGTAATGCCGCGGACGCATATTCGCTTCCTTGAAATGTTAACGTAATGCCGAGCAGTTTTGTTTTTATTCGCGTCCTTGAAAAGTCAACGTAATGCCGCGGACGCATATTCGCTTCCTTGAAATGTTAACGTAATGCCGAGCAGTTTTGTTTTTATTCGCGTCCTTGAAAAGTCAACGTAATGCCGCGGACGCATATTCGCTTCCTTGAAATGTTAACGTAATGCCGAGCAGTTTTGTTTTTATTCGCGTCCTTGAAAAGTCAACGTAATGCCGCGGACGCAAATTCGCTTCCTTGAAATGTTAACGTAATGCCGAGAAGTTTTGTTTTTATTCGCGTCCTTGAAAAGTCAACGTAATGCCGCGGACGCATATTCGCTTCCTTGAAAAGTCAACGTAATGCCGCGGACGCGAATTCGCGTTGTCGCGTGGATGGCGGCGGCACTGCGTGATGACTTTAGTAAAAATATGAGGCGTCGGCAATGAATGGGTTAATATTCCTGTTAGAGAGAAGAACATTCTATTATATATTACTGTAGTAATACGAGGGCGTACCTGGGCGTTTCTTAGTGACCCATATGTGGAGCACGGGTGTGCAAAGTAATTTGCTTGGATGTATGAGTAGATCAAAACATTGTGTACCTATGGGGACTGAACGTGTTAAACCTTATTGAACGTTTTACCTTTCGCATAAACACATTCGCTGCCACCCCCTCCAAAAATGTATGGAAATGAACGCACGTGTGCGTTGGTGGCAGTGAATGTACGCCACGTTGGTACGTGTACGCCAAGGCCTCAATCAGTAAAGAGCATGTTTAACACGTTCACAGTCCAGTGCCCCGCACTTGGGTCACTATAACCGACCAGGTGCGCACTGAAATCAAATCATTTCTACTGCCTTCAATAGTGCTCATAATATAAAGATAATTCTGATTTCTCTATTAACCCTTTCGCCGCTATTGACTTAATATGAAGTCTGGACATTTTGTGCCCCACAGGCTATGACTTGATATCAAGTCGAAGCCTTGGACCTACGTACTGAGAGTTAAGGCTTTGGCGTGTGGCGCACGTCAGATTTTTTTGCCGTGGCCGGCGAATAGGTTATAACCCATTGAATGCGGAAGGCACGAATTCGCGTCCCATGAATGTGCAAGCGTAATGCCGAAGACGGGATTTCGCGTCCCCCAGTTATTTGTTTTTATTCGCGTCCTTGAAAAGTCAACGTAATGCCGCGGACGCATATTCGCTTCCTTGAAATGTTAGCGTAATGCCGAGCAGTTTTGATTTTTTCGCGTCCTTGAAAAGTCAACGTAATGCCGCGGACGCAAATTCGCTTCCTTGAAATGTTAACGTAATGCCGAGCAGTTTTGTTTTTATTTGCTTCCTTGAAAAGTCAACGTAATGCCGCGGACGCGAATTCGCGTTGTCGCGTGGATGGCGGCGGCACTGCGTGATGACTTTAGTAAAAATATGAGGCGTCGGCAATGAATGGGTTAATATTCCTGTTAGAGAGAAGAACATTCTATTATATATTACTGTAGTAATACGAGGGCGTACCTGGGCGTTTCTTAGTGACCCATATGTGGAGCACGGGTGTGCAAAGTAATTTGCTTGGATGTATGAGTAGATCAAAACATTGTGTACCGATGGGGACTGAACGTGTTAAACCTTATATCTTTAATTGCGTTGACAGCGTCCGCCATAGCCACTAGGGGTCGCTGGTGTGAGAGGCAGTGTTGGTGTAGACACGACGACATCAATACCACTTTTGGGGTTCTTGGCGTTCAGTGTTAAAGGTACGAATTTCATATTAGGGCCATATAGATCAATTTCGACGCCATTGACTTGATATGAAGTCGGAACATTTCGTGCCACACACGCCACGACTTGATACCAAGTCCATGCCTAGGATCTACGTACCTATTTATTTACAGGTAAGGTTTATTTTATTATTATTCATTACTTACAAAAACCTTAGGCGTGTGACGGCAAAAAGGTCGAAACTCCTGTCGAAATTGTGCCTAGAAGGTGTCAGCCGCCATAGCTGGAAATGGGTTCAAATCCTGCCTCGGACGCAGGAGGACGTCAGTTTTTCATAAGTAGGTATATGATATCTATTTTCAATTTATAAACCTAATCTGTCGGCAGGAAAAATGCTATCACAGTGTCCAACATAGCCAATATAGTGTTCGGTGGCATGGTAGACACGACATATTCGGCACGTTCTTAGCGTTCAAAGGGTTAAAAACAAAACTAGTCTTTCCTGTGGATGTGTGAACCTTTTGAACGCTTTTCGTCTCGCGTCAAAATATGACGTCTACGCCATGGTATGACTTGTGAAGAACAAATATAAACCTTATCTGTCAGCAGGACTATTGCTTTGACAGCGTCCACCGTAGCCACTTTAGTGGTCGGTGGCGTGGCAGGCACGACATCACGAACCATTTTAGTGGTGCTTAGCGTTCAAAAGATTAATAGGCAGTATAATTAAATAGCATTACATGTATTAACCGCTTCTTCTCATATTAAGTATTGCCAAATATAAGGCTTAGGAATTCTTGGTGTACACAATGTTCATAGAAATTACTAGGTAACCTAAATCTGTATAATCATAATATCATTTAACCGTGGCAGCAGTACGTTCGCCAGATCTGGTTGCCTTTTTTAGTTTTTTAGGTATGTTGACTCTGAGAACGTGAATACTAACTATTAATTAGACTTCTCGTGTAATGTGAGTGATGTTGTAATACGTGTAATATTTATTATATTGCAAACTGAAATAAATAATGTCCTTAAATGTATTTCAAATGTTTTATTAATTATGAACCATATAGTAACAAAAATATTAACCTTTTTGTCGCTTTCCCGCCAAATATGTGGTCTATGCCAACATCTCTACTCGGTAGTCGTTCTTTGTTAAGAAGCTAAAAGATTAATCCCTTATCTGTCAGCAACAATGTTGCTTTGACAGCGTCTGCCAATTTTGGCCAAGTATGTTGCGTGGTAGGTAGGCACGGGAGTGCACAATGTCACCTTTAGATGGTCGTGGCGATAAACGGTTAACCTCATAATCGCCATAGGCATGCTGTACGCCACAAATTGACAGTTATATTTTTGTCATGTAGTTTGCTTGCTTTGTGGTCTTTGTCGATATATGAATCATAGGCGACCAAAAGCTTAATTTTTTTACTCCCTCTAAAAACGTAATGCTCCTATAATAGTTGCCGCAGTTGGGGAAAATAAAAAGATTTGTAGTGTGCACATTAACCTGTATTGTTGTGCTACTTACTATCAACGTAAATAACCTAGGAAGAAAGAGACGACGAATTCCAATTATATATCTTCTTCAAGCAGGAAGAAGCTTGATTCACAAGATGACAACTCTTTGTCTTTCTATATCCCCTCTCTCCCCCTATCATTTGAAAATGCAAATACAATACAATAAATAAAATTAAATAAACAGAATGTCGTTTAACGCAGATCATAGTAGACGCCCCCTAGATTAGTTGTATTTTTTAATATTATCTTTCAGAAATAAGCAACCTAAAAGTATTTCTTAGCGTTAAAAAGTGACTATATGGACATAGCATTATTAACGCATGTCAAGTGCACCTATTTGACGCTTACTTTGTTCATCTATTGCGTACAAGATGTCGGCATTGAAAGATATTTTTAAATAATTAGGCTTGTAATTGAGATCTTAAAACAGTTTTTAGTTACAATAAATAATGCTTAGCGTTACAGATCATGATAGGGCTAATAACAATATCAGGGATCACAAATATAAATATATTTGATCAAGAATTTTAGTTCCAGTATTCGCCGTTATGCCATTGAATTTAAATAATAAATATTATCTTCTCGGTACCCTTTCTTCACCCATTGCCATATATGCAATAGAAGCTATGGTTAAGACCTTTTAAATAAGATATGCTACAAGGATATACAAGAATGAAAAAAAAATACATTTGCTACCCAAGCTCCATCTAAAGATGAGTAGATGAATCAAAGGGTTGTTAATTAAGGCAATTATCTATCAATTAACTCTTAAAAAACTCGTTTATCGCAGTCCCTGCATTCTTTGAGGAACAAGTGTCTGTTATAAAAAATAGCTTATAATAATGCCTTTACTATGTAATATATGACTACTGTATACACTTTAGCTCCGTTGTACAAGAAGCATTTGATCAGTTAAGCAAATCTTCAGATCGTTAATTCCAGCCCTGTATGCGCTTTAGCTTTGATAGTGGTATATAAGCGTAAAGCATTTTTCATATACTTTAATTTAAGACACACTTAAACTAGTTAGATAGCAAGTATTTTGTAAAACAAGGGTTTATATGAGCTGACTTTTTTTTTTAATAGCTCGGCCCCTGCACGCTATCCAATGTTGGTGCCATACAAATAAATAATGCTATGATTAAGACCTTTCCAACGATATATGTCTCAACTGTATACACTCATGGTACAAAATGCCCATTCTCCTTTAAGGCAAAAGTTTATTAAACATTCTTTATTTCAATTGCAGTCGGCGATCGGCGTAACATTGCTCAAAATCAAATCCAGAAGCTAGAAGTTTTAACTTTATATAGAATTCAATATCCAACTCGAGTCAAACATGGAGCGCCAACTTTAAAGGAATCCAGTATAAAAATAGTATAAACACAATTTTCGGTACGTGAAAAGATGAATCTCGATCGCAAACATCATTCCAGGGGTCTATTTCACAGCGGTGAAGTTTATTGAAATTGGATTTGATGTTGGCTTGCAATGCGCTCATAGGCTAAAAAACGACTATGTATACCACAAGAAAAGAAAAAAAAAACTGTCAACAGAATAACGGAATAATTTATGTATGATTCACATTACTAGATGCCAATGGTATTAAAAGTAAAGATATATTTTGGTTTGATATTTAATAATTTTAACAACGGACCTGTTGTGTATCCTGTATGTTTTGACAACTGATTTGGCCTATTGGGTAGTGATTCTGCCTATAAAGCCGATGGTCTTGGGTTCAAGTCTCAGGAAGGGCATTTATTTGTGTGATGAGCATAGATGTTTGTTCCTGAGTCATGGGTGTTTTATATATGTATTTATATATTATATATGTATATCGTTGGCTGACTACTCACAACACAAGCCTTCTTGAGCTTACCGTGGGGCTCAGTTAATTTGTGTAAAAATGTCTTATTATATTTTTTTAATATATCGTTGGCTGACTACCCACGACACAAGCCTTCTTGAGCTTACCGTGGGGCTCAGTCCATTTGTGTAAACATGTCTTGTTATATTTATTTAATATTCTAATTTGTAACTGCCTCGGGGTCTATACGTGACTATTTGTTTAATGTTTCAAACTATTTAAATGGTGTTACACTCACATCATTGCTTGAATATGTATAAAAGCAAGCCCAAATGTGTTTATGCGTTATACATGTCGAGCAGTATTCGTCTTATAAAACGCGAGTTACCCGCATTTAAATTGATATGATTTTCAAAATAAATGAAACGGGTATTTATCGAGATATTGGATGATGTCACAAATGGTAAATACTCGTTTGACGTTGTACAATTAGTGGTAGATGTCAAGTCCCGCTCCATTTTTTGCCGGAAAAATATTTTCAACATGATGGTACTTTTTTCATATATTTTTTGGTATACATATCCACATATATTTCAGCCGTATGCAGTCCACTGCTGGACATAGGCCTCCCACAAATATGACTTGTATCATCTTGGGGGGTAGTTGCCATAGTCGCCACGCTTCTCAGGCGGATTGGCGACCGCAGTAGCTGTAGATTAGGTTTCGACGGACGCTGCTGCCCGTTCGTAGCATTTTTCCCTTTGTCGCCTCTTACGACACCCGCGGGAGAAGATGGGGTGGTACTATTCTAGTCAGCCGGCATCACACGGCAATTTTTTGGTATACCGAAAATAAAAATTAATATCTTTTTTTATACTTTAGCGCCCTACTTACGGATGGCTTGAATACGAATTACACGGTTAGTCAGAGAACGCCGACTGCTAGTGCGCGAATTTGATTCGATTCCGCGAATTTCGTATCGTATTGGGAATATTCCCAAATTCGACTGGCCTTTATTCTACATACGGAAGTTACGCTTCGTGAGACCGTAGTTATTTAATCCATAGACAATACAGTCCTAAATTAGAAATAGTAATGTTTTGAAGTCTACCGTGTCTGCGAACTTGGGGCTTTAAATGTAAGGATCGATTTTGCTCATAAAACTGAGCTACTTCTAGTCTATAACTTTTGAAAATAACTGGATTGGTAAAAAATAATACAGTTCAAAACTTATTAGAGCAATCAATCCATTGCAAAAACATCAGTTTTTGAAGTGTGACAGACGATGTCATTTGGTTCATTGGATGTCGTACATTGAAAATAGTATTTTCCCCTCGCTAGCTCGTAAAGCGCTTGTTTAACCTTTAATACGAGAGGGTAAAAACGCATTTTATCCACTAGTGTTTAAAGTAAGTTGACTTCTCATAGCTCTTATTGCTATGGTTTTATAGTCTAAATTCGCGAAGTACTTGCCCCCGCGGCAGCGGCGGCGGGCGTGGGCGAGCCTCGCTAACGCACCGAGTTGAAAATCGAATTAGAACATTCGAAAATCGTACTGGCCACCACAAGCTAACCAAGCTAAAGGCGCCTTTTGTAAAAATGTTGAATGTATCTAAACGCAAAGAAAAAGTCAATGCGATTTCAATACCTTTTTTCACATGTTTCACTTTCCTCGCTGTAGTGAGGGGAAAAGTTTTGTGTTACACACGGGTGCAATTGTAATTTACTTCTCGTGTATTGAAACACTCGCTACGCTCAGGATTCTATTTTAAAACCACTCGCTTTGCTCGTGGTTAAACTATAGAATCCATTCGCTTGCTCGAGTTTAAATCCCACATTCGCAGTTAAAATACAATTTTGCACCCTTGTATAACAAATAACTATTAGTTTGTGTGATAAAAATGATATCATTGAATAACCGTTATTTGACTAGTTGTAGACTAAAAGTAGTTCAGTATTATGAGCAAAATTAATCCTTACATTTAAAGCCCCCATGTCGGAGACACGCGGTATATTGATTCAGGTGACGTGTGCAGGATCAACCTCTTGAGTTCAGTGGGTAAATAATAAGCTGAAATAAACTTGTACACTGTTTTATTAGCCAAGCATCTGGTCTCTTATCCAATAACCCGAGTAGCTAGTCCATCCGTTCCACCCAATAGCCTAGTGCATTTTAGATTCCATTAAGATTCTATAGTCCTTACACCATGCGAGTCCCATGATACAGACAGGGATAGCATCCGCTTAGTGTAGCGTTATACGTCTCCCAAATGTCCGTTGCCCCGTGTACAGGAAAACTACTATTTCATAATATTCCGAATGTTTTTTAAAGTGTTCAATAAAGGTAATTTTCAATAAAGTAATTAATAATTATTTTTATTTTTCCTTTGCCAGAAATTTTTGTTAGATATGTTTTCTTAAAGAATAACGCATTTTTATGTAATATGTATAAGATATCTTGTTTAATACTGTTTTGAAAAAATAAGTCCCGCCGAGTTTCTTGCCGGTCATAAAAGTCGAAATGCTTCTCGGGTCAGAGGTGTAGGGGTTAGAACCGGTGTAGTTTTTATGTTTTCCTCTTTTGTATACTCGACGTGTACAAGTGCCCTTGTGACCTAGGTACTTACTGAATAAACGTTTGAGTTTGAGTTTTAGTTTGGTGTTTACAAAATGCATGGTCCACCCGATAAAATTAAAACTTAAATCTTCTTTTTCTTCTTCTTGTTTTAAAATATAGCTTCCATCAATATATCAATCGATGATTTCACCAATGGCATGTAACAAATAAATAAACTAACATATTCTATGTATTTAAGTATTTATATGTATCTATCTATTATATATATCGTCGTCTAGTACCTACAACACAAGCCTTACTGAGCTTACCATGTCCTTAAACTACGTCCAACATGAGAGGTAGGGCACAGCGATGACCATCACGCTTGAATCTGGGGCAGCCCAACTGGGGAAGTACCTCCTCCTTACAGAAGACCACAGCCATAATAGCACTGCTACTTTTCAGGTATGTAGTGCTGTGTTCCTGATGGTGAGTAAGGTTCCCAGAGCTCCAACCCCCCTTAAAGGCCGGCAACGCGCTTGTGACTCATCTGGTGCCTATGGGCGACGGTAATTGCTTACCACCATGCAATCCGTCTGCTCGTTTGCCGCCTATGTCATAAAAAAAAAAACATGAAAAAAATATTGATTGTATATTATGAAAACTATTTTAAAATAAACATGTAAATACCCGTTTTAATTATTTTACAAAATGACTAAAAGAATATTTCTCTATGTCTAATTTAGATGTTGTCATTAACATCGATATATTTTATTATCGATAAAATATTTGGTCACGCACTCATAGATGCCCCGAGTTATCACAGATATTTGTTCCCCAGTCATGGGTGTATCCTATGTATTTAAACATTTATATGTATATATCTATCATATATAGTGTCGTTTAGTACCTACAACACAAGTCTTACTGAGCTTACCGTAGGACTAGGTCGATTTGTGTCAGATTGTCCCGACACATTTTTTTATTTATTTAATAGGATTTCGCCATTTTGAGTTTCAACTGGAAGCCCCATTTAATGTCACAAGCTCATCAGTCTACTTACCTTACCTTTTCTTTTATTTAGGTATAATTTTCACTGAATTATATTACTTGTTTGTAACAATGTGTAAAATCAGTGTCCTCGTAAGCTTAATCAGTATTTTGTAATCAACTTACAGTTGTATTAATTTGTCGACATAAGAACTACTATTGTAACAGTCGTGTCTAACATAAAACATACATTAAATTGACCAAACTTTTGTTTCCCTCGAAGGCCAGACATTCGTCTGTCAATTTATGTCTGTCCACGATACAAATGGACAATAGGCATCACTCACTCTAACATTACGACTCTTACGAGTATCTCTCATGTAACTGTCGATTCCAAAACGATTTTATATTCATGTTAAAACTCAATAGTTACGCCCTTTTAGAGTGGAGAGTGAATTATCTATATTATGATTTATTCCAAGGGGATAGGGTCTACAATTGGATAGATATTTATAAGTCCGGGTGTAAAGAAAGCTCAGACGTCTTGTCGCCAACCTTGCTCCATATAAAATTCGACACGCTCTTAACATGCAATTAGTTTTCAAGCGATTTTCTACCTTATTAATTGTTGATAAGGCTGCTTTTCCAAAGACACTCATTATTGTGATATGAGGTTTGAAGAGTTTCTTGTTATCTTTAACATTGTTTCAATAAAGTGTGTGAATGATTCTGTGGCTAAACTGTGGTGTCATTTATAAGGAATTCAGTGGTGTTCGCAGGCTTGAGGTTAGACGTGCAATTTGAAGAGAGTTTTGAGAGAGAGTTTCTCTAATATTATTATGTATATTAATTATCGTTAAGTTGACAAAAAAAATTTTTGCTACTTTAAGGTGCTCGCTCAGTCTTAAAAACAGGGGGTCACATTGAGTGCCAGGAGTCAAGTAGGCGGGTTGTCTGTTCGTAAGCGCTTTCCTCTACAAAGCGGAAAAATGCTAGGATCGGCTTCGAGCGTACCGCGTAGCAAACAGTGGCTCTCAATGTGATAACCGATATGAATCAGCTACGCGTCTACGAGCTACGTCGCTACGCGAGCTACAAAGTTCTCCGTAGCAAGTTAGGGCTCTTTCACTATGCAAGCCAATATGCTACAGTCAATGCTATGGTTGTGCAATAACGTCATAAACACCAATCCCTTACGTTCAAAAATATACTTTATCCTAATTCAATAGAATTCTATATCGGTTACGATAGCCTGTCAAAATGGGGGACAAAATGTTTCGCGCGTTTTATGCTTAATTATTATGGAAGTAGAGATTACATTACGTTGGCTCGATTAAAACAACAATGTGACTATAAGCCACAGATCACTTACCTAACCGCTAGAAAATATTCTTGTCCCTTTAATACTTGTTTGTCTTATTAAACGGCCTCCTAGACTAGTCGGCAGTGATACATGCTTACGAAGCGCGAGGTCTCGGGTTCGAATTTCGGCCTGGGCATATATTTTGTGAGTTTGTTGCGAACATTTGTTTCTGGGTTAGTACCTGCAACACAAGCCGTACTGAGCGCTGATTTGTATATCAAGTGCAAAATATCTCAATTTTTTTATATTTGTTGTTAGAGAATGTAAGTTTTATTTTTCAACATATTAAATATATAGAAATATCGTATGCTAAAACATAATAAAACCTACTAACAAATTATTTAGTGACACAAAATGGTTCTAAAGTAGCATGGTGCATGGCTAGCATCACTGCGAGACAGCGCCACATGTTATAATTGCAACAAAAAAAAGCAAATTCAGTATAAAGTTATAAAAAGATGTATAATTTCGCAGAAGCCCCAAAAAGCCGCAAAATGTCAAACACATAATAATTAAATTGGGGCGTTCACTTGTGTGGAATACAAAGACAAATATACCTATTTAAGATAATTAAATTAACTAAAACTAAGACAGCACACAAAAAATAACTATATTTTGTATAAATAGAGATAAACTATTGATCCGGTAGGGTAGTTCACTATTAGTGTGAGTAATTTAATAATAGTTCACTTCTATTTAAGTATACATATTTATTTATTTCATGACGGAGGTGGCAAAAGAGCAGACGGATTGCCTGATGGTAAGCAATTACCGTCGCATACCTACATATAAGGCATACATATAAGGGGAGTCACAAGCGCGTTGCCGGCTTTTAAGGTGGGTTGAAGCTCTGGGAACCTTACTCACCACCAGGAACACAACACTACATACCTGAAAGGTAGCAGTGCTATTATGGCTGTGGTCTTCTGTCTCCTACTTCCCCAGTTGGGCTTCTCCAAACTCATGCTGATGGTACTTCGCTGTGCCCTACCTCTCACTGTTGGACGTAGTTTAAGAACACACCCGGGTTAAATAAATGTCATATAAATGTCCGTTGATCCAAGGCGACCACAATTGTTCGTAGTCTATGAGAGAACGTTAAAGCTTTAGACTTGAGCCGTTTCAAAAGCCTGACTACGACTCGGCTCGTCTGACCATGCGTAATTCAGTTGTTATTTTCTAAGAATATTCCTGTACCGACTTGCTTCTCGAATTCCTTGCATTCGTAACGTGCATTTGGATGCAACAAAGTAAATTTCTGCTGCATAACGCTGTTTGATATAGGAACTGCTTTTTGAATACATATTTTGGAAAACTATTTTGTAAAATTACGTTGGAACTGTAACTCACTCAACTCACGTTTTCTAAGTCGAATATTGCTTTACATGTTTCGCTCAATATCGACAGCTTTATCGGGAGTCGTCCGCGATGGATGACTGACGAAGGATTTTAATATATTTAAGACTAGCTTCTCGCCGTGACTTAATCTGTTTTTTTTTTTTTTTATGCCATAGGCGGCAAACGAGCAGATGGATTGCCTGGTGGTAAGCAATTACCATTGCCCATGGGCACCCGCAACACCAGGGGAGTCACAAGCGCGTTGCCGGCCTTTAAGGGGGGTTGGAGCTTTGGGAACTTTACTCACCATCAGGAACACAACACTACATATCTGAAAGGTAGAAGTGCTATTATGTCTGTGGTCTTCTGTAAGGAGGAGGTACTTCCCCAGTTGGGCTGCCCCAGATTCAAGCGTGATGGTCATCGCTGTGCCCTACCTCTCATTGTTGGACGTAGTTTAAGGACATACCCGGGTCCAAACGGGTCCGGGTCTGTGTAGGATTCCACGGGAACGCATTACAAGGATGTCAAGTATCCTAAAACTATCACTAGATCATTGTCTATCTGTACGTCAAGTTTCAACCGTTTTTGTTTGATTGTGACAAAATAACAAACATCCAAACATCTACATAAACTTTCACATTTATTATATTAGTTGTCTTTGAATTTTGTGTTTTAAGTTGGTATTGTATGTTCAGTTTAGGTTTCAATTCATTTTAACCTGTGTCAATTTAATTTTAATCTAAGCACTAACTGGAAGACGTAGCGTAGGTAGGCCTCCCACAAGGTGGACCGACGACCTAGTTAGAGTCGCGGGATACCGCTGGATGTGGAAGGCGCAGGATCGGTCTTCTTGGGTCGTTCTGGGGGAGGCCTATGTCCAGCTCTGGACTTATTTCGGCTGACATGATGAAGCATTCAACTTTGAAGTTCAATTTAGATTGGATTATCCCAAGAACTCTATTAAAAATAAATAAACCACAATATAGAATATGTTTGGTTTTGGTTGGTTTTGGGAACACCATTCAGGTTAGCGGGACCTGGAAAAGAGGTAAGAATAGAATATTTCAAAACCGGTATGATAATCATCTGTTATTTAACAGGAGTTACTTTATCAAATGTATTAATTTAGAATAACTAAAGTATTATGCGCAATTCTAAGTATGGAATTTGCTCCATTCGTCTGTATTCCCCGAAATATATATTTTGGTTTTTTTCTAGGCAAGGGTGAATGTTACTGCACCAGCGCGCTATACCCTCGACCTCGTCGACGCAATTAGGTGTAACTGAGATCAAACGCTGGTCAGTCGGGTAAAAAAAAAATAAGTGGCATAATTATATTAATTTAATTAATTCAAACAAGAAAGATCCGGATGTACAAGCAAATAATCCAGAAGCAGGTAGAAACAAATATGCGTTTCCTTTTTCCTTGGCAAGCTATTTATTTTCCGAATGAGCATTAAAATCTAAGCCGCGACCACTCGGGGGAAATCAGACAGCGCTCAAAATGGCGGGGAAGGTAAACCGAGGGGTATTATTGTTTAAGATAGGCTCAGGCAGATCAGGAACTGAGTCATCTGCAGGGCCTCCCAAGACTATGAGACATCAAGGGAAAGTACCTTCATTATCGTAGATAGAATATTTTTCTGAAAAAAGACTTTATGGTTTAATTAAAACTGTTGTGAGCCATGCAACTACTACTTATTATAAACGGATAAACTCACGTGTAATTATATCGCACTAGGCGACATGACATACAAACGGTGCAAGCAATCAGCGGGCGCGGCGTGCGGAAAAGAAAGTAATTTTTAGAATATCTTGGAATGCAGTATTACTATTTTTTTTAAATATAATAAAGTCTTATTTTACCAATATATCCTATCTACTATAGGTATTTAAGGTAGTTTCCCTTAATGTCCCATACGGTGACTGAATATATATAGACAAAGCTCTTCATACAAAAATGCCTTCCAAAAACGACCCCAGGCGCGCTGACACTGACAGCTATCCCCTTTTCATAAATATGTCAGAGCCATAGATATACTATTATAACTAGATCGAGTACTAGCCCGAAAAAAGCGAGCCTAGTGAGATAGCTACCACGCAGACCTTTGTCTCTTTCTATAGGGTGACCACGTTAATTTTAGAAGTTAGGAAAATTCCATTAAATACAATAGTGTTCTGATGTACTTGATCGGTGTAGAGACCACGCCGGCAGCTCTGTATTTATTTGACATAGGTACTACATGCGTTTTTTTTGCTTCCCAAAAATTTTAACTTCGAATACTTATAAAATTTATTAAAAATCGTCTGTGGTACAAGAAATTAAATGGTAAAAGAGATTATGACGATGATTTCTAAAATTAAATATAAATAACCAGATGGTGAAAGAATAAAAATAAGCTCTTGCTGTGTTCAAATTTAAGAGTGTCGGTGGAGTAAACACCAATCAAACATCACTTCTTTTCTCTCCGACAGCCTTCTTCATATTTTTTTAGATACGTAAATCGGTAATGTCGGACATCAACAAACCAGTCGGACCGATGACCGGGTCGCTGGTAGTCGGTGGCCGCAGTATGTTATGCTACCGCCACACATTCGCGCGAGTAGCGAGGCGAATGGCGAGGCGAAACGCGAGCATGCATGTGTATGCGGACGTCTCGCTATTCCTCTCGCACCTCGCCTCGCGTTTTTGTATAGGCAAAGTCTCGTCGAACGTTTCGACGAATGGCGAGGCGAGTGACGAGCCAGCATGTCTAAACGTGGAGTTAAAGTGTTCTCCATGTGTGTGCTCCATGTGGCAGTCTATGGCAGAGGCCTATATTTTGTCGTGTTGATTAAAATACAGCCTATACTTTTACATCATATAATATAATCGGAAATATTTATGTATTAAATATGGTTTTCTTATTACAACGTATATTAATGTGTAAAACAATAAAATGTTACGTTCAGTTTTCAATAAATTATTTTTATATTAAGCAGAAACGTCTGCTAGCATATCAAAGATATTTAAATCGAAAGAAAAATAGAAAAATTGGTAGTGCACTGGGCTAGTGATCCAGTGGTTGTGGGTTCGAGTCCCACTGCGAGTCAAATATTTCTATTTTTCTTTCGATTTAAATATCTTTCAGTTTTCAATGTTTAGATTTTCATTTTACTTGAAAAATATTTTTGTTCTTCAACCACCATTTTGTTATTTACGATTCTTATTTTATAAAATTAACCTCATAACCATTTTTGTGTGTAATTTCCTGTAACACACGATTTGAGTTTTACATATTGATTTTTTTTTAATCTTTACCGGGTGAAATTTTGCATTTTGGACACTTATATTCTATATGTTTATTAGGTATATCAAAAAAATACACGCAGGAAATTAAACCACTATAACCCCGCTTCTGTGGGAATTACTTTGCCCCAATTGCTATATTCCCTCTACTATAATATACAATGACAATGAAACCACATTTTACAAATTTTAATAAATATGTTTAATGTACTTTATCTCAACACCAACATTAATGTTGTCCTGTTGTGTAATTGTCCTCGTCCATGTACAAGCATGGTTACCCTAGCATCTAGTTGACTTTGGGTTGCCATAGATCTAATATTATTCTAGGAATAGCATCATTCAGAAAGGGACAGAGGTCTGTGTACTAGCTGTCCTACTCGGCTCGTTTTTTTTCTTCATATTCGGCGAGCGAAAGTAAACCTTAATGAGATGCATATAAAGCACGTTTCACTTATTGGTATTTTTCACAGGGCTTGTTCCAGTTATTCTAAAAATTCCTTGGTCAGAGCAGCTTAAAGTATAGTTCACATAGAACTGGCACATAATTATGGATAAATAACAAAACTTTTTCGTACGGTGTAAAAAAAACTGACTATCGCAATTTAATGACAATACTTTGACGTTTCAATGTTGAAAATGCTTTAGGGCTATGTTTGTGCGTTTTTAAGTTTTCGACAATGGAAATCGAAAATAGGAAATTAATCGTGAACAAGTACCTAAAAAATCCATACTGGTCCGGAACTAAGATTGCTAAGTTCCTTAAACTTCCGAAACGCACTGTGTGTAGGGTTATAAAACGTTATAAGGAAAGCTTATCTGTCGAGAGGAAGACTCAAATCAATCGAAGGTCTGGTACCAAAGACAAGAATTTAGAAACGAAAGTTCTAAGGTCAGTTAAACAAAATCCAGGTCTATCTGATTACGATTTAGCCCGAAAATTTAAAAAGTCGCAGTACCGTAAAGAGGATTCGCCTTCGAGCTGGCTATAAGAGTTATCGAGCAGTAAAACAGCCAAATCGGACCGACAAACAGAACCAAACTGCCAGAACTCGAGCTCGACGACTGTACGATCAGGTACTGACAAAATTTAATGGGTGCCTGTTGTTGGACGACGAAACGTATGTGAAACTCGATTTCAACCAACTACCGGGTACTAAATATTATATGGCCGATGCAAGAGGTAATGTCGCCGAAAATATAAGTTTGTCAAACATGAAAAGTTTGCAAAAAAAATAATGATATGGCAGGGAATCTGCAGTTGCGGTCTCAAGACACAAACTTTTATTACATCGTCAACTATGAATTCCAGTACATACATCAACGAGTGTCTGAAAAAGAGAGTTTTACCTTTCATCAAAAAGCACGGCGGCCCTGCGAAATATTGGCCTGAATTAGCCAGCTGTCACTATTCGAAAACGTTTTGGAGTGGTATGAAAAAAACCAAGTCGAGTACATACCCAAAGAGCTGAATCCGCCAAATTGCCCTGAGTTTCGACCAATAGAAAATGACGGGGCAATGTTGAACAAAAATTGAATAAGACTGGGAGATGTGTACAAAACATCGATTCATTACGAGCCACGTGGAACCAGCAGGCCAAAAAAGTGGATAAAGCGATTGTTCAGAAGATGATGAAATCCATCACGGCAAAAGTACGTTTTTTTTTTACATAATGGAGAAAAATGAATTTTGCTATTTATAAAATAATAAAAATATAGACCTTCTTTTTATTTACAACAAAAGTAACTTTGTTTTATTAACAACTAAATAATTACGTGTCC
This sequence comes from Grapholita molesta, assembly GCA_022674325.2. Classification (NCBI taxonomy): domain Eukaryota; kingdom Metazoa; phylum Arthropoda; class Insecta; order Lepidoptera; family Tortricidae; genus Grapholita; species Grapholita molesta. The sequence goes on along the minus strand of CP053121.2, from coordinate 3,436,954 downwards.
TTCTATCCGTGCCAATTCTATATGAACTATACTTTAGAATTTATCCAATAGACAATTTCGCGCTATTAAAAAAAGTTGTGATTGGTTCATAAAAGTTTAAAGTGTCAAACCTCATGCGCGGTGTTACAATATTATGGCGTTGTCAAACTTACAGGGATGATACTAATCGAGATGGAACCAATTTATATGAATATTATTCTACACACGATTTTGAATATATAATTCGATCGTGCACTTCAATGTCATTCACTCATTCGTTCATTCGCTACCTTTTTTGCTATTAGTACTCTATGTAGCAGTGTGTGTAACCATTCACCTCAACTCTCGTGAGGATACCTATACTATATAAGTTAATGAATGTGAATGTGAATTTTCGTAATTTTTTGCGCGACTAATTCCCATTTATAGTTAAATCCAAAAATTTAAACTCATTATTAACCTGTAGTAGATATGTATTTTAGATTAATAGTATGAGTACAGTCAAGTAATTTATTTTATAACCTAGGTGGGTTCTGGGTTACAAATTATATTCTATATCGTATAGCAAACTGTCACCATAAGAAGCTAGAACAGGATGTTACTTTGATATATAGCATGCATTGTTTTGTTTTAATAATGAGGCAACAGATTTACTAAATTGACGCGGAGTACTGAATTTTGGGGTGGCAAGGAACTTTGCCAAAAACGGATGACTACTGGATCGGATGAGTAGTTGTTCATCTTTTTCGTTCTTGCAAAGATAGGTATGCAAGTAACGAAATTTCAATGTTCGAGGTTCGCAGTAGAAAGATTCGCAAAGAATATAATACTCACTAAGAACACGCTTTCAGAATTAGAAAAGAAAATGGCAACTTTTCGCAAAGAGAATAAGTGCAATCACAGATAATACGTATTGACATTTGAATACTATTACTGAAATACAACTTTCGACCTTAAGGCATCGCGAATGTCTAATGATATTTAAATGAAATGGGTAGGAAATTAAATTGCATCGTTAATATTTTTGTAAAATATCATTATATTTTAAATAATATATTATTTTCGGGGCCTTCCGGAAACTAGAATAATTATGTCGGAAAGTTTACCAGCGGCACATTTACAGGGTACTTGTTTTTTGATAAAAGCAAATAATAGGAATTGCTTGTTACTTGAAAATAACATGAATAATTTACTAGTGAGTATAAATGATGCATAACCTAATCCCCATTTTATCACTCAGTATCATAAATGCATAAGTCATTATAAAACTAGTATAGAGATACGACATTTGGTTCAGCGTATTAGTCTATACAACAATATGTTACTTTAAATAATTATTTATCTCATTCAGGGTTAAACTTACATAAACCAATGGGTCCCATAGTTTTTCTTGTGTTTTTGTGCAGTTGTTTCGGGACCATTTTACTGCACACGAAGGCATTTTATAGGGTTTTTTAATTTAACAATTTATATTAGCTGACATCTTATGTCATAGAAAGCTTCTGTACTACTAGAGCTGTCAAATTCCGCCGCGGCTCAGTCGATCGTCCGCGGCACACTAGCCGTGGGGTCATTTTTGAGCTCGAGTCAGGTTTCTATAGTATTACTAGTTCGTTGGTCCCATAGTCTTGGGAAGCTCTGAAGATGACGAGTCAGTTTCTATTTAAGGTATTTAAGGTCTTGGTACATCCTGTATACGTTTGCCCGGCATATTGCCACCTCTCTGTAAGTAACCACTAGTAGAAAAGAGGTAGGAGTCAAATATCAAATGGTATTTCGTACATTTTCAAACTAACCGATTATACCCTCATAGGTACAAAAGGCGCGAAAGAAACTCAGAGCAGAAGAAACTGGAGTATTTATCTAAAGGCATGAATATTTTTGTTTGTCTCTGTCTGTCTTTAACTTTATTAAGTTAAAACAGATAAGATAAACTGCATATTGCAGCTGAAGAAACTGTGAGCCATTTGACGCGACCTATTTCAAAGAATCATCGATCAAAAATAATAACTTACAAAAGTTTGTCACCATTGTTTCTCACTCATATTTCTAAAATACATATAATTTCTTTAATTTCTGACAGATTTTCAAGCGAACAGAGTCGAATACACGACTCTTAAAAATTGCCTCCTATTTAAACTTCGCACCACGCGAAGGAATGGAGTAAGCAATGAGCATTCTTACCGGGAGTTCGGGAGCATTCAGACTCGGCTAGAAAATAGGTAACTACCAGAATATACTCGAAACCTGTCATTTAGTGCGATATAAATACACGTGAGTTTAACCACTTTAATAATAATTAAACGCTTTTAATTTAAGGATGTTTCTATATTTACTAATTCATAAAGCCTTTTATATGTATATAAAATCAGCAAAACTTTTGAAAATAATATGTATTAAATATGTCACTATTTGTGTCCTGATAGAAACAATTATTTTTAGGATACTTAGTATAACCAAAAGATTCTTGAAATCTGAACAATAGATAATTTATATGTCTTTTTACGATTCAGAGTTAACACAGCCAAAAAATTCTCGGAATCCGGAACTGAAATATTGAAATATTCGAGTGTTAGCATTGAACAAACTCGAACCTTTAATTATATTAAAGTTAAATCGATTTACCGGCAACCGATTTTACCATTACATCACTAAGCCTGATTAAACCCACAACTCGATAATAATTATTTTACTTATCCACAAAGGTCCGGGGTTGTTGGTGGAAAACATTAGTCAACAAATTGTGGGGCCCTGCCAAAGACAAATACACAATCAGACGGCTTCGAGGGTATTCCCCTTACCATAGACGAGCTTTCTACTCAGGCTTACCGGGATTATTGTGATCTTTACGCTTAATCATCTATCATCATATTAGCGGAACACACTAACTATCTATCTTTCCAAGGCCATTGCATAAAAATGTATAACTATTTAATATGAGCAGAGTTTTTTCCTAATTTAAGGAATTGGCAAGAAACATCCGCTAATACAAGATAAGTATTCTTGTTGAGCAATAAGCTCCAGATTTGAGCCTGATGAATGATCCTAATCGTATCGAACTCGCTAGATAAACTGTCACAACACACTCTGACGTTCTTAAGTTCCGATAAAAGATAGCTTTCGTGCCGGCAACAGTATAGATGTTACGGAACGTAACTATACTTACTTACAGAATTTCGTCACTTATGAGATGTCGTTATCGACGTTGTCTAGCTATTTATATTAACTATCTACTTAGTTAGTTGGTTGATTAGACACCTTTTATGACCACCTTCACAGCTCCGATATATCTGATAGCGAGCATTTAAAGATCCTTTAGTGATATTTTTTCACACATTGGGTTACAATATTGAAGTTTTCGTACGGATGCCTAATATTTTTGAATAAATAATATAGCCTATGTTCATTAGGGATAGAGTAGGATTATACTTGTAAGATTTTTTTCAAATCGGTCCAATTGTTTCAGAGCCTAAAGCAAACAAACAAACAAACACACATACAATCAATTTTTCCTTCTTTACAATGACGTGCAGCTTTAAGGCGGCTCATATCACATCTCTTTTCTCACTCTCTCCGATTCGAGCACTCTCCTCGTGCGAGGGAGTGAGCGCTTTTCAGTGTTAAAGCGGCTCACATCTCGTTTGTCGCGCTCTCCGAGACGAGAACTCGCCTGCGTGTGAGGCGATGAGCAACATACGCTGTTTGTTTGATCATTAGGCGTATACTGATCGGTGGGAGTCCGTTGTCCGTTTGTGTTTGAAAAACTCTACTTTGTTTGTTAAAAGTTTGGGTCTTTGGTCATCGAAGTGTATTTATCTTTTAGCCCGACTTATATTCGAATAAATCGCTCATCTGGTCCCTGGAGTGCTTGTGACAATGTAAATTATATTGGGAAAATAAAATATTGTTGTGGTTCGTAATTAATTATTTGTTTGATCCTGATTACAATACAAGATGGTACAAATTGTGCACTTGCTTTAAGGCATTCCTTACCAGTCATCCAATATGCTACAAGGCAAAAAAATCCGTAAGATTTTTTTTATTCAACCTTAATAAATGTGTGTATATCATATAGGTGAGCGTACATAAAATATATTTCTCCCCTCACTAGCTCGTAAAGCGCTTGTTTATCCTTTAATACGAGACGGTAAAAACGCATTTTATCCACTAGTGATTAAAGTAAGTTGACTTCTCATAGCTCTTATTGCTATGGTTTTAAAGTATAAATTCGCGAAGTACAGCTCACTTGCCCCCGCGGCGGCGACGGCGGCGGCGGTAACTCGCACACGCACAGACTTGAAAATCGAATTAGAACATTCGAAAATCGCTACCACAAGCTAACCAAGCTAAAGGCACCTTTTGTAAAAATGTTGAATGTATCTAAACGCAAAGAAAAAGTCAATGCGATTTCAAAACGTTTTTTTTTTCATGTTTCACTTTCCTCGCTGTAGTGAGGGGAAAAAATTTGTGTTACACACGGGTGCAATTGTAATTTAATTCTCGTGTATTGAAACACTCGCTACGCTCAGGATTCTATTTTAAAACCACTCGCTTTGCTCGTGGTTAAACTTTAGGATCCATTCGCTTGCTCGAGTTTCAATCCCACACTCGCAGTTAAAATACAATTTTGCACCCTTGTATAACAAATAACTATTATGTACGTTCTGTAAATTGTGAAAAGAGATTCGCTGTGAAAGGATACTGTTTATGCTATAACGTGTACAGCGCAAGGAAAAGTCGCTTACGTTTTAAAATATTTATCCATTTTAACTCGATTTGAAACATATCAATGGGAACGGGTAACTTTTATAAGACGAATATTGTCGACGTGTTCCGAAACAAGGAGCATAATCATGAGCCGTTTGTGTTGTCTCACCGACGAAAATCGTTTTTCCAACGACTTCGTTGTCGAAGTGGAAACGTGGTAATTTTGATTAAGACTATCATTGACCACAGACAGACCAAATTGGTCTTAATTTGAAAAAGGCAGTTTTTAAACTCATAAAGCACTCCATCCGGCGTGGGTAACAACCCGTCCGGGTCGCCACCTGCTCACATTTGCATTTAGAACTGTTGCAAAATGGTTCACTATATGTCCATCTACAGGTCTAACCACGGGGCCATTTTTTGAGCGTCGAGTATTCTACTCGTGACATTTTAAAACGTTGTCAGAAACGAAGAAATGATGTTTTAGTAACAATATAACTAACTATAAATTAACTATAAATTTATAATCGTGGGTATTAAAATTACACATTTCGTACAAAAATAATAGTAAGAAATGTTTGTGTTTAAATCGAAAGAAAAATAGAAAAAATTGACTGGAAGCCATCCAGTGGTTGTGGGCTCGAGTCCCGCTTTGAGTCAAATTTTTCTATTTTTCTTTCGATTTAAATATCGAAGATATTCGCTAGCAGACGTTTCTGCATAATAAAAAAAAAATGTTTGTGTGCCATTATATTCGTCATTAAAGATTTTCCAATTCCAGTGCACGACGTGCAAAACTTGAACGTAAATTATAGGCAAAACTAACCAACACAAAAAACGTTTTAAAAAAAGTAACCAACTACTCATTTTAGAATCAAGTAGATTACATTTATCGTAGCTATTATTTTTAGAGCGGTGGCCTAGCCTAGCCTAGAGCATATATGCTACTTGCAACCTAAAGGTCGCAGGTTAAAACCCCGGCTCGTACTAATGAGTTTTTCGGAACTTATTTACGAAATATCATTTGATATTTACCAATCGCTCTTCGGAAGGAAAATATCGTGAGAAAAAGGACTAATCCATATAAGGCCTAGTTTACTCTCTGGGTTGGAAAGTCAGATGGCAGTTGCTTTCGTAAAAGTAGTGACTACGCCAATTTCAGGCATTAGCTGCCAAGCGAACCCCAGGTACCCATGAGCCGTGGCAAAATGCCGGGACAACGCGAGGAAGATGAAGCATTATTTTGAGAACCAATTACAATTAAACGGGACATAACCGCGTAAAATTACCTCCGATATTTCCAGAACAAGATTGTCTTTGTTCGGACCCGGGTATGTCCATAAACTACGACCAACAATGAGAGGTAGGGCACAGCGAAGTACCATCACGCCTAGCGATTGCAAATCCGGGTACATTTTTTCAAATCCGGATTTTCGGATTTTGGTATGACCGAAATCCGAAGTTCGGATTAAATCCGGATTTTAAGAAACAATGAATATGGCATAAAGCAAAGTGGAACAAACATCAATTAAGTTGTTTTATTGAAAATAAAACAACAGAATGCGTACTACTGCTACGCCAGTAATAAATCTTTGAAAATTAACGATTAATACGCAATTTTCTCCACGTTTATTTAGTCACTCATGACATACTGGGAGAACATAGGCCTCCATTTTCAAGCACTAAGAGTGCTGAGTGTCCGTTCGGTTCGCCGCTCGCGTCACCGGCCCGTCGCGGAAAATGGAGGCCTATGTTCTCCGAAACATGTCGCGCGAGTGACTAAATAAACGGCAGTAGTAGGCGTTTTATTCGTTAATTATTAAATATGTCTAACGTAAGTTTAAATACAAAAATCTTTAGAAAATTATAAAAACAAAACACATACACTAAGCTGATACGCTAAGTACGCTATTTAATAAGTAATAACAAAATCATCTATTGGTTGATAAACATGATCGCAAAATACAATTTTTATATTTTCTTTCTACGTTTTGATAAAAAAGAAAACGAAAAACATCGTCACTTTACCTCGTCCTCATACGGTTACAGAACACCCCAGCTGCTGAAAATACCCTTTCTAACTCCACACTTGTTGGTAGTATTGATAGCTGGCTGTATCAGGAGGATAAAATGCTAACGATTTTACCTCCGCCCTCGTGGACGGCCATTTCTACTCGCATGTGGATTAGGGTAGCTAAATCCGGGGCATCTGGTGAGGCAATCTGGGCAACTCCTGGATTATTTTGGTCGAGCAAAGACAGCTGTTAATTCAATTGTTTTAAAACTAGCTCAGAGCCCTGAGTGTAAATTTTTAACGTAATATTACTTTACCATCGCGTTAGTATTTCCCATATAAATAACATTATCACTTACGCGTTTTGTGACGTTTTTATACGTCAAAAAGTAAATAAATAAATATTTTCCGGGACAATCTTTACCCAAATCGACCTAGTCCTACGGTAAAGCTCAGTAAGGCTTGTGTTGTAGGTACTAAACAACGATATATATAATAGATAGATACATATAAATACTTAAATACATAGAAAACACCCATGACTCAGGAACAAATATCTGTGCTCATCACACAAATAATTGCCCTGACTGGGAATCGAACCCAGGACCTTCGGCTTCATAGGCAGTGTGTCACTACCCACTAGGCCAGACCGGTCGTCAAAAGAAACTTACACTAGCCTCTGGTTGGTCTTGTCGCTGTTGATTACCATTTAACAGTTGTCATTGCACTATTGGAAGCCACCGAGGGAAGAGGAGAAGTCGGAGTCGATGTCGCGGCCATGGTACAGATCAATTCTTTAATCTCCTGAAGATTGGACCCGGGTATGTCCTTAAACTACGTCCAACAATGAGAGGTAGGGCACAGCGATGACCATCACGCTTGAATCTGGGGCAGCCCAACTGGGGAAGTACCTCCTCCTTACAGAAGACCACAGCCATAATAGCACTGCTACCTTTCAGGTATGTAGTGTTGTGTTCCTGATGGTGAGTAAGGTTCCCAGAGCTCCAACCCCCCTTAAAGGCCGGCAACGCGCTTGTGACTCCCTGGTGTTGCGGGTGCCCATGGGCGACGGTAATTGCTTACCATCAGGCAATCCGTCTGCTCGTTTGCCGCCTGTCATAAAAAAAAAAGATGGGTTTTCAAATATCATTATAAGTGCAGGTGCTTGCAACGCGCACTTTCCCGGCTGGCAATAGCGGTACCGCGTTTCCGCTTCCAGGTGCACCGCTTTTTATTTCGCATTAGCATTAATTTTGAGCAAATTAGTACTGGTGGAAAAAAATCCGAAAAACCGGTTTTTTCTATTCAAAATCCGGATTTTAAAACGGATTTTCAAACGCTCTGAAATCCGGATTTTTGAAATTCGAATAATCCGGATTGCAATCACTAATCACGCCTGTATCTGGAGCAGTCCAACTGGGGAAGTACAGGGAAGTAAAGGCTGGTAACGCGCTTGTGACTCGCCTGGTGTTGCAGGTGCCCATGAGCGACGGTAATTGCTTACCATCAGGCAATCCGTCTGCCGCCTATGTATTAAAAAAAACTTTTAAATCAGCAGAAGTCAAGAAATTGTTGCTTACCACGGTGAATGTGAACAATGAATATTAGAATGCAAGCCGTTTGTAGTTACAGCAGGCAAGCAGGCGTGTATGTAGCAGACATAACCATATGCACAGGGATATAATTGGCAACCGCCCGGAATGTCCGGGTACCCGGCTGCTCAGGCGTATTCAGAATGGATTGCTTTACACCGTTCCGCGCATGAACGGGTCAAACAGCCTAAAACATAAACTGAACGAAAAGTGTTATTACACAATAACAGAATTTATAGAGGATAAAACTTTATAAAAACTAGTAAACCTAAAACAGTTAAATGTGAAAACTACAGAAGTTATTACCTAGATTTATATAATGTCTGTAATAATGTTAATGCTCAAATGTATTTTATTTACACTAACACCTATCAGGGTCCATGTACATATTTATGTATTTTGGGTTGCAAATAAAGATCTCTTATCTCTTATCTTATCTCTTAAAACGGGGAAGATAACTTGCAATTGTCAAGCCAACACATTTGTCCACTATTAAGCTTGTCGTAGTTTAATTTAAGCATTTTTTTTTATATTTGAAAGAACTATCTATTTAGAATAACAAACAATTTACAGATAAATACAACGTATTTATTTGTTGGATTACTTTTTAATCTTTTTTTATCAAATGCATGTCGAGTTTACCTTTAAGTAATTATTGTATTTAACTTAATATAAGTACTAAGACTGTATGTATTTCCTTTACTCTGTATTAGTGTAAGTACTTATGGGTGATCCAAATAAATAAAACAAAAATAAAATAAATTGTATCATTGTTCAATTGTAAATTGTTATCACCTGTACACAAAAAGTTACTACATTAGTTTAGATTTTTGTACAGACAGAACATGTAATGTAAAGGCAATCAAATAAATTAAATAATATTTTTTCTTGCACGATTACATAAAACAAGCTAAAAAATATTAATAAAGATTACAATTATAATAAAATAAATGGCAATAAAAAGATTATGCAATTTTATATATATATTGATCATGATTTTGGTGTATCAACAACTGATTACGATTATTGAATTTACCCTTACCTTGCCACTTTTACTTTTCTTGGTTCAGCAATAGTAAAAAGTAAAGTCAGGATTACTTGCGAAGTACATATCATCATGAACGCATTAGCCATTAGGCAGATTATCAGACTGTGCCTCGACAAAACCGCTTTCAGTCAGTATGGCTAGGTTTTTAGTACAAAGAGTAACTGCTTTCACTTAAACATTAATTTTTACGTCTGTCAAAAAAAATGTTTAAAGCTCGGCACGGTGTGATACGAGTCCTTTAGACGCATCACAAAGAGGCGCCCGGATATCCGGGCTCCGAGTTCACCTATAATAATCTTACCGTTTGTCGTGTCTGACGCGTTACGTAATATATATATGCTCTCTGCAATGTCTAAAGCTAGCTAATTGTAGTGCTTAGCTAGCAGTGCAGTCAGTCTTGAAATGAACTATTTTGATAGTAAAAACCTGACTTTAACATTCTCTATTACTTAAACAAGTATTAAGTAAGTACTAAAAAAAGTATTGCCACGACAAAAAGGATAAAAAAAGAAAGTTCATTGTCCAGTAGGCTTAGCACAAGAAGGGCGCGACAATGTCTCGCGGCGAGGTAGATAACCCGTCCTTTTCTAACTGCATTATTCTCTCTCTATGGAAATCACTTGGTGACTATTCTTATATATCGGACCCAAGATAGTTTGACATGTTATTGAGTAAGTAAGTCAACTTCATTTTTTATTGACTTAGATTATCGTATCTGCCCAATCACTTGCCACTAAACTGAGCAAAAGATAACGGGGTGTAATTATTTTGTCCACTACCACAGACCAGTAAACCTATAGACAAGTATTGCAGGGCACTGACGATCATCAGTCCGTATGGCATACAAGGCTTGCCACCCGCGCGCCGTTCAGTTGCGTCCAAGTATCTGACCTGCAGCCATTGTTACTACACTAAAAATAGATAATTATAATAAAAACGTTGACATCATGTGTCATTGTACTGTAAGATGGTGTGGTAAAAATTCTAAGACATCAAATTACAAGAAAGATGTTATAACATTCCACAGATAAGTCAAAATGATTATATTATTGAAAAATTATTTGTTCCTAGCGGAGTTCATTTATACTGGTCGCTTACAGAAGTAGATAGTTTGTTCGTCTCTTTTCATCATATTGTAAATACAGTGTGCTATTCCTGTCTTACGAAGCCACGTGTAGCTCTAGTGATGTGCTGATGTCGTTACCGTATTAACCGTAATCGTGTGCTTAGGATTACTGAAGGTGTACTGAATTTACAAAATATAATAGAAATCAGGGATATAATCTAAATATATATATATATAAACATATATATATATATATATATATATAAATATATATATATATTAGTATATATTTATATTTCAGTAGCTTATATAGTATATTATATTTAATACTAACTAGTAGTAGTAGTATATGTATGTACGCATACTTAGTTTTATGTAGAGTTATGTAGTGGACTAGAGGGGTTGGTGAGTCCTTGGGGTCCAGAGTCATTGAATGGTCTGATGATGAACTTCAGAAGAAGTCCCAGGGCATTCATAGCTGGATTGAGATAGAGGTATGTTATGGGGGTTTTAGAATCCACTTGGTGAGTACTTGGGTCCAGTGTCATAGAATTGGCCCGAGGATGAACTTCGAAGAAGTCCCAGGGCACTCATTGGTTTGAGATAAAGGTATGTTATGGGGCTTTTAGAATCCACTTGGTGAGTACTTGGGTCCAGTGTCATAGAATTGGCCTGATGATGAACTTCGAAGAAGTCCCAGGGCACTCATAGCTGGTTTGAGATAGAGGCATGTTATGGGGCTTTAGAATCCACTTGGTGAGTCCTTGGGTCCAGTGTCATAGAATGAGCCTGATGATGAACTTCGAAGAAGTCCCAGGGCACTCATAGCTGGTTTGAGATAGAGAGTATGTTATGGGGCTTTTAGAATCCACTTGGTGAGTACTTGGGTCCAGTGTCATAGAATGGGCCTGATGATGAACTCGAAGAAGTCCCAGGGCACTCATAGTTGGTTTGAGATAGAGGTATGTTATGGGGCTTTTGGAATCCACTTCGTAAGTACTTGTGTCCAGTATCATAGAATGGGCCTGATGATGAACTTCGAGGAAGTCCCAGGGCACTCATAGCTGGTTTGAGATAGAGGTATGTTATGGGGGCTTTTAGAATCCACTTGGGTGAGTCCTTGGGTCTAGTGTCATAGAATAGCACACCAGTGCGCGACCCATTCTCCAACAACGGGTATTAACGACATCTGACCCCTGCACAATCTGGTGTACCAGAGTGGCGGGGATGTTCACCGACAAGCGCCCTTCTGAGAATATAGTTTAACTTAACGTAGCATGGCGGGACAAGCGGCCAGCGCCCGAAGAACACGGGAGTCCATGGTGGCCGAGGTGGTCTACAGAGAATCCTTAGGGGCACAGCTATGGTCTACACTCTACACAAAACAACATACGAATAATGTATCTCTAGTGATTAAATATGTATTTTATTTGAAACCCTTGTATTTTTATAAAAATACAAATAACGTAGTAACTTTAATATATTTGCAAGATTCCATATCTACAATTTGTCCTATTTTTGAATTAGGGACTGTTTAGACAGGAAGTGATATTCTGGCCTCGTTCTCACCTTCAGTCCGGTCGCCGAACTGATACTCATCCAGGATAACTAGTATTTGCAGTAATGCACTATTTACATACAATAACAATTTTAATTAATAACTAATTAATTAATTCAAAAAGACATTTTTAAAATAGGCTGTTAATTATAGAAGTTATTCCAACCCATATTATGATATGTACGACAGTGGTTTATGAACAAACAAACCACTCTCGTACATAATATTATAATCGATATTTTGGTCAAAAAAATTGTACCATTTCGCATCGTAATTTGTACTCTTTTCTGGAGCTCTTATTACTGTCATACACATTTAATTTTTAGATTATTACACCCTTAGTATTTTAACCTATACTTTTGAAGTAAGTTAAAATAATATTACTATACCTACTGATTTATATTTATAGTTACTTTTGTTTACCAAACATAAATGACTACCGGTTAGGCTTCCGGTAAAAAACATGTCCCATCACTACACGCTCAAGCGGCCGCGCGTCGTCCTTGAGACAACCTATCGCAGCGACGTTAACGCCCTCCCGCCCCTCACGTTTCACCTCTTGTGTTGGCAGCTTGCATCGCGAACAAAATGAACAACATTGCGACTCTATAGGTAGTTCTCTGTGTCCACTACTTAACATGTCGAACAGCCCGACGCCGCGACGTTTAAATTAGACTAAAAAAAAACCTATTTCTCGGACTGGTGACTCTAAGCACAATCCACGATTCTGCTTTATACAGGTTTGATGTAATGAACAACATGTGACAGTTAAAATAGATGACATATACTTAAGAAAAAGCGACGGGGACCTCCGGCATTCGGGACTCAAAATCAAAATACTTCATAAAAAATAATATGATTTGTTCTTACTATCAACATGTGAGTTGAGTATCGCCGCTTCAAATTTATTGTATTCTTATTATATATACAAAAAAAAAAACAATTATTTCGACCAACAAAGATCATTGTGTTACTTAGTACAGAGAAAACTTATGCTAGTGTTAGTTATTGATACACGAAGCGTGCGAGTCAAGTTCTAGAGCTTAGAACCTAGTAGGTAAGTAAGTTTGTAAGTAGTTACAAGAATAACAAAAGTACATATAAGTAACTCGAGTATCATTTTTCACATGTAACCTTAATAAGTACTTAAACCTAAAACTTGTATAAAGGGCGCGAGATTGTAATGTAACCTACAGATATTTAGGCGGACAAATCAATACGGCCTAGTGGGGGACCCTGCCTATGAAGCCGATAGTCCTGGGTTCAAATACCAGTCAGGGCATTTATTTGTGTGATGAGCACAGATATGCTTCGTCTAGTACCTGCAACACAGGCCTTACTGAGCTTACCGTACAACTACGATTTGTATAAGATTGTCCCGAAATATTTGTTATTATTATTAAAAAAATACAATATATATAAAAAAAATCGTCCATAACTCAATAATAGTCATCACTCATCATCATCATCATATCAGGAAAGTCATCATACAAGGAAGTCCACTTCTTAGACCTAGGCCTCCTCCAAAAAGACCCTCAATGACCAGTTTTAGGCCACCCTCATCTATTTGATTCCGCGATATAGCCCTCTTCATTGCACTTAGGGTGACTTTGAGCCTTCTTATGAAATGTAAAGAATAATTCGTGACAAATACAAACAATGCCCTCATAGAGATTTGAACCCCGGACCTCCAGTTCCATAGGACGGCTCAGTACAGAAGCTCGTCTAGTTGTTACTATTTACATTTCCTGATTCGTTCTTTAGGTATTATTAGAGTGAACGTACTAAGTTAGAATTATTAACTTACTTGATACATTAAGAAAATGCTAAATAGTACATTGTGCAACGAGGATGGTAAGTAAGGTATAGTAAACGCGAGTCTATTAGAAGCCCGACGACGAAGTCGGAGGGCTTTTAATGACTCAAGTTTGTTATACACTTACCACCCGTGGTACACACAATGTTTTTCATCACATTTGCGAGGAAATAAAATAAATTCGTTGGTAAAATATTAGTTAGTACTTATGTAGGCTTAAAATCAAAATACACTTTGAAAACTACAATCAGACCTCATCCACTAAAAAGATTGTCAACAATGTCAACTTTTTTCAATGTCTTCCACAGATAATGTTAACAACTGCGTATTGTTTTCGAATTTGACAGATCATCCTGCCAAATAGTATCAATTATCAAAATCAAATGGAAAACAATTATTTTTAATAAATACTAAACATTAAATTGCAGTCAAATTGAATATAAAGATATGTTTTATACATATTAAAAGTTGGTTGTAGCAAACTTTTGAAGATATGAAATACACCTTGGCTGTTTGGAAACATCCTCAGTCCGAAGTGAAGTATGAAGTTCTATATATTTTTAAAACTAAACTTAACAGCCCGTGTGAGCTAAATCGGCTATAACTGCTCTGTACTCTCGCAAGTAACAACGCCATTGACGAGCAAGTGTGATGAAAACTATATTATAACACTACTTTTAAAATGAAACGGCTATAGGAGTATTACAGGACAAATCCACTCAATCGAGAACCATTATTCGACTTAATCGTCGCAATAAACATCCAATGTTGCCAGTAAAGTTGCGAGCGGGTGGTTATTCATTTTATTGAAAAAGTTCGTCAGCAAAGATGGTTTGCCCGAGTAATAATAGCTTTACACGGCCCAATAAAGGTTATATCGAATAAATGGAACGATAATGTTACACAAATCGACCTAGTACCTTAACAAACTTGTATTAAGTTGTACAAAATCCAGAAGAAAACTGCCTCTTAATGCATAATAGTATCCAAGGTTTTATGAAATTCTAGTATTTTATAAATTTTAAAAAGGTGATATTTTTCTTTAAATCATATCTATATATTTATAACAATTTTAGCTTTTGTTGATCATGTAGCGTCTAAAGTTAGCTAATTGTAGTGCTTAGCTAGCAGTGCAGTCACTCTAGAAACGAACAATTTTTATAATAAAACTGACTTTAATTTTTATTTTATTACAAAACTTAATAACGTGTAAACATCCCTATTGTTACCTTTTCCCTACTAGTTATCACGTCATATCGCTTTTGTACTACCATATTTAAAACATTGTTTAAATATAGACATAACATTGAAACACGACTTTCTTAGAACAGTTTGCACTTTTAAACAAAAAGAAACGTAACAAGTAATGGACTGCATTGGAAATGTCATAGTAATAAGCCTAGTTAAAAACTTAATGTCTGTATATTTGACTAGAGATTAACATGGGTTCACGTCAAAATTGTAACAATATAAGCGAGAGCGTGCAATTGCATCTATAGTGGTCTCTTGTGTTTATAGGCATTCTACCGGGTGTGGCCTGTAATAGGAGCAAAAATTATAGGGATCGCTTCTACACCACGAACGTAACAACATTTGTTCTACAACTTTAAATAATTGGGTTATTTATTACTTGTGATTTTTTCGAACAAACTAAATAGTATTTTCAATGAACAGCATCCAATACTCTAGTTGACGTTTACTGTCAGCCTACAAACTTCATAGTTTACGCAATACATTGCTTGCTTGGAAAATCTTTTTTTATTAATATTTATTAAACTATTAGTTATTTTCAAAAGTCGTAGAACAAATGTTGCTACGTTTGTGGTGTAGAAATGATGCCCAAAGTTAATGCTCCTATTACAGGCCACACCCGGTATATTTGAAATTTCCTTTTTTCCCGTACACCACTACGAAGGTAATTCCACGCTCTCGCTAATTTATCTATAGAAAATTAATATGGAAGTTACGTCAAAATTTTAATTTAGAACGCCGCGCCGACATGCGTGTACCTATACATACACACGTTACTACTGAATGAAATTTTTCTTAACCGAAAACAATATAATAGGTATAATAATATAATAATAGGCATGCAATAAATTAGGCAATAAATACATAATATTAATGTATTATAATATAATTAGTAGCATTTCAATATCCAATAACCTCTGTCAAATTAACCGCCACAGTAACTCTCTAGTATCTAATAAGAGCGACGTTGAAATGAAACCGGCGGCCAACAAACTGAGCCAATATCACTTAGTGTTGGAATTCAATTAAATTTTAGTTATAGTTTGATTTCGATATGCAGGAGCGTAACGTTTCATAAACGTTGCTTTGTTTGTATTGATCTCATAGCTTTACTTTATTAATATTGATATTTTTATAACTATTTAATTCAGAAATCACAAGGTATTTATGAGAGGTATGGCACAGCGATGGCCATCACGCTTGAATCTGGAGCAGCCCGACTGAGGAAGTACCTCCTCCTTTCAGAAGACCACAGTCATAATAGCACTCCTACCTTTCAGGTATGTAGCGTTGTGTTCCTGGTGGTGAGTAAGATTCCCAGAGCTTCAAAGGCCGGTAACGTGCTTGTGACTCCCCTGGTGTTGCGGGTGCCCATGGGCGACGGTAATTGCTTACCACCAGGCAATCCGTCTGCTCGTTTGCCGCCTGGTCCATAAAAAAATAAGCGTCTGTTGATTTAACTGGTAACCGAAGAGCTGGCGGCTTCCTTGCACAAGAAATGCCGCTAACATCCTTGGTAGAATGCCTCAATGGCCTTTTTTATAATGCAATAACTAGTTAAGTACTTGTATTTTAATTAATGTAATTATTGTAAATAAAGATTTTAGATTATGTTTAATAAATAAATTGATATATATTCAGCGTTATATCAATATTATATCTCTCTATATTTTGTGCGAATGAGAAATTCACAAGGTGGAACGACGACATGGTAAAGACGTGCGGGTGGCGCAAAACTGGTCACTGTAAGTCACTGTGGGGGAGGCCTATGTCCAGCAGTTGACGTCCTGCGGCTTAATTCAAAGCAGTGGAGACGTAATGTTGCAGGTGGCCTAGAGTCAATGTTTAGAATAAAGTCGAAGAATGTTTAACACTTACTATTTCTTACAATACAATAAATAAATTGCATTTATAAACTCAAAACTATCGTGAGATTCAACCATATTAATTGTATATAAGCGGATAACTCCCGTTGACGTTCATCGAGCAATATTCGACTAATAAAACGTGAGTTAAAGTTGATTCACGTTACACGCGTCCGAAACGAAGCTACCGCTGCGATATTTATATATGGAATGAATCACGTGACCACGAGCTGCCCGACCCAGGATGGTGCCGGTCATGCGACGGGCGTTACAGCTTTTTACATAAAAAGGCTCTGCTCGGATCGGTGATGGGAATGCAACGTGATCTGAACGTGCAATGATCGTCTACTCGCAACAAATGTTTCGATGGAATGACGCTCGTGTTTATATCAATATTCGAGCGTCGGGCCGCTCGGTGAGTGCCCGGTGGGTCAACGGAAGGCTCGGGCTCGGACGGGCGACGTGTAGGAGGGGCGACGGTGTAACGTGAGTCATCCTTTATCCGCTACTATGCAATCAATAAATTGAATTGCCGAATCAGTGCTTCTTGTGTTGTCTTCATTACATCCTAATTATTATTATTTCGTTTCCTTATTAATTTGCTATAAGATATTGTCATGAAGACTATAAAGGTGAGCTCGTTCATTGTTACATAGTTTTTCTATTGTCATTTATCGTAAATAACATAATATCAAATATTACTTTTGTGTTTTTCATAATGTCCTGTAATGTTTATTTATTAATAGATTCCCTAGCGACTTCATCGGAATGCCATGCCTGTCTTTAAAGTATGGTTGCGGGATAAAAATAATCCTATGTCCTTTCTCGTAGCTCAAACTCTCTCCGTACCAAATTTCATCCCAATTGGTCCAGCCGTTTAAGTGTGAAAAGGTTGTTACCTCTTCACACTTAAACCTTAAATGGACCTAGGAGGACCGTTGGAGTAGTTCGTCTGTAAACAGACCAACAGACAGTGCTTTAGCATTTATAATAATAGTATGGATTATTTATAAAAAAAAAAAAACAGTTTTCGTTACGTCCGTACGGAAAATAACCTAGCAGCTATAACTTTCATAAAATAAGTCATAAACTAGTAAACGTCGGATAATTGTTTTCATTCTACCCTTAGACTAAATATATACCTATAGACGCACAGTCCCGAACAAAGAAGTCGGAAAAAAAGGCCTCAAATGACATTCTAGTTTTCAAATAAGTAACATATAAACCGTTTTCGTCCGATCACCGCGATACTGGCAACTACTGAAACGTCATTAGAAAAATAATAAATGTCAAACTCCAAGTCATCAGAATATCGGATGCATGGAGTCGCATAAATAATATTAGGCACGTTGAGTAATAAAAAATGTCTAATAACAAAATAAGTTTATTTACACTTTTTACATTTTATATTACAATATTTGACTTAAGACATCTATAATAAACAAATTCACTTGTTTGCCAAATTGGCAGCATACCTAGGTTTTCGTTGTAAATATAGTCTTTTTTAGGGTTTCGTACCCAAAAGCCTTTTTTGGTCAAATATATGTCTGACGCTGGGAAATGGGCCGAACACACGGGACGCCAGTCGTTAGGTCAGAAAAATTCATCACCCCTATCTCGTGCTATGATAGCGGCCCATTCCGATCGTCGCTTGGGATCCCGTGGGAATCTTGAATTAAAATATAACGTTATTAAAGTACATACGAGACGAAGTGATTAAATCTGCCATTTCAAATTTGCTAGATGTATTTTAAAAATGTACAGTCAGATATATCGCAACGTACGAGTTACTCAAAGATATCAGAAAACGTTCTCAATTGTCAAGGCGTTAGAGTGTATGTTCAGATATTTTTGAACATCTCGTTTGTTGCGATATATCTCATGGCTACTGTACACTCCCTATCTCCTTTTTCATCAATAGGTACATGTATAAGAAAACGCATGTAAATAAAATATTAGCGACTCCGTACCTTTTTGTTCCATGAAAATCCTTTATTTTTGCAATTAATTAAATTCATTCTAAAACACGAAATTGCATCGAGTTAATACATAATTTGTCAATACATTTGAATTACTTACGTAAAAAAACTTATCCCACTGTCCTTCTTGTGTTTTTTTGTGCTATTTTTACATGTCTTAACTGAGCACGACGACATTGTTATTTGACGCCGGTCGGTGAAAGACTAAGTCACCAACTCCATCCTTTTTCGAAATTACTAGAGTTTGAATGTAGCCATTTTTTTCGCCTGACTGTGTATCTGTATATATTTAGTCTAAGATTCTACCAAATAAATACAAAATACAAGACGGTAAGTGACAACCGATTGTCAAAGAGTATAAATAAAGTCATTAGTTTTCCGTGACAATTGACTATTCAGTATTCAATTGTTATTTATTGACTTGAAATAAATATCCCATTCAACATATTCCCTATGTTTACTCAGTAACCGACTGTAAACATTTTCGCAGCTCCAAAATATTGAACAGTTTAAATCCGCGGAGCGCAGAGAAGGCATACTAGGTATATTGGGATTGAATTTTCATCCCGTGCGAGTCGTTTGCCTGAGACGGAGTCTATGGGGAAATCTTTGACACAAATTGTTTTCAAATGGGTTCCAACTTGCTCACGTGCGTTACTAAAAGGCTGTGAACGCATACTAATTTTGCAGGTCGTTACCTTCTTCGTGCCTTTAATGATTAAATTATATACATGTTTAATTAAGTTAGATTTAATTTACAAATTTAAATAACGAATTTTCGGTAAAACATGTATTTTCTGAGGATCTAGTCAGAGTCGCAAATCGTTGGACCTGCTAGCCTAATATGGTCGGGTTTTTATCACTTGTCGCAATACCTGTCACGCTCCAACAAGTATGTGAGTACGAAAGTGACGGATAGCGCGATAAACGGTAAAATTACATCCATGCTACCCGTTCTGGGCGGCACAGGATATGTCGTTGTGGGAATCATTGGGGAGGCCTTTGCCCGGAAGTGAACGTCTTTCGGATGATGATGTGTTTTTCGTATAATCTTTGTTTAGTGTTTTATTTTTTTCTGTCCCGAATGATATATTTTGATGGTATTTTAATAAACTGTTGATATGTATTCGGATTTCATATAAACTACGTAGTGTGTAGTTTCATATATATTGCAGTTTTGGAATATTAAGTCCCGCTGAGGTTATTGGTGATAATAATCGCAGAAGTCAGACGTGTAGTGTTCGATACGGCGGTGGTTTATTTTCTTGACTTTAATAAGTGCATTATTAATTGTCATCTACAAAAAATACCGTATTATCAAAAAACTGCAACCCCATTAACCCCGTTAGGGAATGGACTTCTTGATTAGTGGAGCTCCATTATATTTGAAGAATATGTACTGTAGTTTATGCGCGCTTCAATACATTATTTAGGTTTGTATAAATTGGTTATTGTATTGAATATGTAACGATAAAAGAATTGAAAGATATTGAATAGTATTTAGATCATATACAGGCCTATATATTAGCGGCATAAGCCTACCAGAATCTCAGACCCGCGATTCTTCCAGATATCAGCTCGCGAACGAGGGTTAATTAAGCAGCTCTCGACTAATCCTTCGAGAGACTGAGGCTTGACAAATTAATTAATTTACACTAACGCCTCTGATTCTATATCGTATAATAAGTATACTAGCGGGTTCTACAGAGCTTGTTAAATATTTCAAACGCAATAAGGTTACATTAAAAAATTAAAACAGGTCAAAATCGTGTCGGGCCACGCTCATTGTAGGGTTCCGTATTTTTCCTTCCGTCACAGTAAGTAGCTCCTCGTCAAAAACCTAAACTACATACAGTCTGGCTAAGCTCCTGAACGGCATATGAACCAATGAGAAAGCGTCGATCAGAAATATCATTAAATGATACAAAAGAACCGTTTCGTTGCAATGCGGCCACTCCAATAAAAGCCCAAAAGTCAAATTAATTTTATTGAGGGTACAATTTGCCCTAAAGCCGGGCAACTTTTCCAATGAAATTAAAAGTTCAGGCACATCCTGTTTGATCAAATTTTGAGATTCTAAATAACATCTTTGTGTAAAATGTTGAATGAGACTGAAGGACTGTTATATTATATTGGTTTGTGTTAGAGGAATGGAAATTAATAATTTTTAGGGTTCAGTAAGGAAAAATGGAAATGTTATAATGTCCTACTGTCTGTGTTTCATGAGCCGTTATGTCGTGGACGCGTGGAAGTATCGAGTTGTAATTAAAGCTTTATATGCAGTTAGGCAGTCCCTTAAAGCTGAGAAAAA
Organism: Grapholita molesta; assembly: GCA_022674325.2. Taxonomy (NCBI): domain Eukaryota; kingdom Metazoa; phylum Arthropoda; class Insecta; order Lepidoptera; family Tortricidae; genus Grapholita; species Grapholita molesta. The sequence goes on along the minus strand of CP053121.2, from coordinate 3,415,768 downwards.
ATATAAGTTATCAGTTGACTTGAAGAGTGACGAGGGCCTCCAGCATCCGAGAAGACTCTTTCTTAAGTGGGTACATGTCATATATTTCAATTTATAATTTACTAGCTGTCCCTCGCGGTTTGACCCGCACTATATATATATCTATAGTTTATTCTGATGTGTAAGCTGTATTAATAAAACTGATGTAACTTTACAAAGTTTTATCAAAATCCATTCAGTACTTTTTGCGTGAACAAGTAACAAACATACATACTCACAAACTTTCGCCTTTACAATAGTGTGATATAAACTTACGAGTAGAAGTAAAAACAAATCAAATTATTTTTAATTCATAAATATTTTAATCAACAGACATATCGAACTAAAAAATGCCCATATAAAAACGTGCCGCCACATTTATCGCACTATTTCAAACAACACAAATTAAGTTCCGAGGAAATGCACAATGTCAGAGCCTAATCTTAATTTGAATGTATAGTCAACCAATTTGATTTCTAGGCCACTTGGAACCTTGTCATAGTGACGGTAATAAGAGATCTTTTGCGTCTTTCATATAGATTTTCACTGTGACAAGGAACGAAGTGGCCCGTAAATCAAATTGGTTGACTATATGTCTGTGTGTAAACTCTTTATGCTTACCTGCTAGGCTAGCCTAATATGGTCGGGATTTTACCTTTCGTCACAATACTGTCACGCCCCAATAAATATGCGAGTACAAAAATGACAGATAACGCGATAGACGCTAAAATAACAACCATCCTTTTCATTCTGTAGCCATTCAAATGAGATAATTTGCACGCAGATAAGTTGGATCCCAAATATTCCCACTAATTGTTAACAGACGATGTGGCGAGCAGAAAGCTGGTAGTATAATATGTGAGAAAAAATATAATTAAATTAATCTGAGTGATCACCAACAGTTGGAGCTCATTGATAAACGCCGAGCGCCGCCACTGAATAGTGAATACGGACACGCGAGCGAATGATAACCGAATAAATGAACTTTAAAAATACACCCGCTTTCTGGTTGCTGTTAATCATAATCCTGTATATGCATTTTGTATTCCTTTTTCATATTTTCTTTAATGTAATAAATATAATGTAACCTAAATAATATTATGTCAACTAGAGATAAATAATAATCTCTTTACCCTTAGCCTACCCTAAGTTCCCTGTTTGTGCTGCGTGTTTTTTATTACTGTGTACTTAGAAGGACTGGCCTGGTACCGCGAACGTCGAAGTTGACATATTTCGAGCATCATTCTCTTTTACTACAATTAAGGCGTCATTAGAGTGACAGAAAAATCGACCGAAATTGACGAATAGGCGGTAGCGCCTCTGAATGTAGATACTAGTATTTTAACATTTACTATTTGGATATATTGAATAAATAGTTTAGTCGCTGAACCAGTGCAGAAATGTTCTAATGTAATACTCCAATGTCTTGATAACGTATATTTTATTTATAGTGCCCTAACCTATGCATTGGCAGAAAATACCTAGTGTAAAATTTGGCTGCAAACTGTACGAAATACCAGGATATAATATAACCTCAGCGTACGCGATGTAATACGTTATCAGACGTTTTATTTCACTTACATCTAATTAAACAGCCTTTTATTTAGTGACACGTCACTTTCAGGTGATTGGTAGCCAAGCTTTTCATGGAATACAACCGCGCAACGCAAACATTGCTAATTACTAGAGGCTAGAATGGCACTTTACCTACTGACTAAACAGACGTTGCACGGGACATCTGACTCCGACAGCCTAGCTATCTAAACAAAAGGTGCTTTGCAGCCGATTAACTGTACCGTGAATGCTCTGCTTTTACAACACGTAGGCTTAAAAATAACTTTACAGATAAGTTGTTATTTGCAATAAGTGAGGTATCCGTAGTTTAACAACTGGAAGATCGTCATAAATACCGATGTCGTATTGCTAACCCGGTGGGCTATGTCGGTGACTTTAGTTCGCCTACGGAACTCCTCATTTCTGATTCGATCACTTAGAGAAACTCCGAGCATAGCCCTCTCCACAGCGTTGAGCGACTTTGAGCATTGAGATGAGGCCGATAGTGAAAGACCACGTTTCGGAGCCGTAAGTCATCACTGGTAACACACATTGATTGAAGACTTTCGTCTTGAGGCACTGAGTAAGGTCACAACCTTCACAGACTTCTTGATGATTGAGATTACGGGCTGGCCTAGTGTCAGTTCTTAATTTAAATTCTCTTTCGAACATGTAACCAGAGAGTTCCTAGATGTCTGTGGGAGACAGTCGAAGCGAGTAGTTGATTTGTCTTGCATTAAATTATTCGAATAAAAGAATATAGAAGTTATCTTTATTATCCGCTCTCCATCTAGGAGCGAACCCCCATTACAGTACTATCCTAGTAGTTGACACAAATGGCGCTTAATTTTTTTTTTTTGAAGCAAGGATAATGCATTTATGCATCCCCACAGCCCTGGGGAAGGGTCTTACAGGGGGTATGTGGGACTCGCCCCTCCATATGGGAGGGGAATACCCACTAAAAACTCTGCGGCGTTTCCGTCTTTGCCGTTAAGGGGGGGTGCAATGGGGTGGACTTGCATTCACCACGGCACCCCCCCGAAATGGCGCTTACCTAGTTTTGGCGGCGACGTCTGCCGGCCGTGTTTAATATTCAGTGGGCTCATTGCTGCACCACTGTTTACAATCATCACAACGCTTTATTTCAATTCTTCGTTTACATTTTATTGCGCGAAATCGTTTCTATGGTAATTCTATGGTAGTTTGTGTATGATGTCCGATGTTGCGAAGATTGATAGGATCCGAAAACAAAATATATTAGTGGAAGCCTGATAGTACGGTACATCGCCGATAAGATCCAAGAGAGTTCGATGGTTTGGAAGGCCTCCGGAATATGTTGGCAATAGAGCGCATCGCCTTACCTTGCCTGGTTTTCGGCGAAGAGGTAGACCTAAGTTACGGTGGCTCAATGTCATCGTTAAAGACCTGGGCGACTGCGGGTTAGAAGAAGACGAATCCAGGATAGAGCGAAGTGGAAGCGGAAGACCAGGAAAACGGACCCTGTCATAAAACGGGACAAACGCTAGGAGGAGGATGATGATGATTGTGTATGATAATGATCTCACGACAGGTCTGGCCTAGTGGGTGACCATGAGCCTGACTATGAATCCCACGGTCTTGGGTTCAAAATCCAGAAAGGGCATTTATTTGTGTGATGAACACAGGTATTTGTTCTGGAGTCATTGTTTTTAAGTATTTATATTTTATATATATCGTTGACCGAGTACCCTCAACACAAGCCTTCTTGAGCTTACCATGGGCCTCACTCAATTATTATATATTTTCCGCGGTCTTTGTTAATATTATTTCCTTCTATTTCTTACTACCAATATATGTATTAATTCGTATAGGTATTGCTTTATAAATTCCTATAGATGCAGACTATGAACCTCCCATTATTATCCAATTTTGAATATCCCAAAAATATTACGACTTAAATAAAAAATACCTACAAAGTTTCTTCAAGATATTAACAATTAACTGACCTAACTTTAATTGCTCTTTAATCGAAGTGTTGGGGCTTCCGACTTCCGTACACACCTGGCGCTGACCGTACAGGCTGAATAACATGTTTTGGAATGACTGACACTAAATTTAAACACTGACAGGACAGAGAGACATTTGACAACTAAATTAAAATATTGGAACAGACGGTTCATCATACTTCGACATCATCGATGTATAATAAACGTAGATTCTCAATAAGCCCCAAAAAAGTGGCTCTAATAAACAACCGTTCGAACAACTTGGGCGGCACATAGTAGTCTTCTTTGAACCGCTGTCAGTGCCAGTGCCAACAATGACTGATAAGTTATTACTTTACCAATAGTGAAGTTTGATACTTAATAATTATATCACTGAGCTCTTTTTTGTTTGTTTATATTATCTAAAAGAAGATTATAACTTAGCATTATTAGCATAAACTGGAACGTGATAGAAATGTCATTTAGTACCATTTAGTACATCATTTTTTCGCGTGTAGGAGTCTATTTCTTTATGTCAGTGTTCGACATCAAGAACCAGACAAAGACGGTTCACGAGGAAAAGGAAGTTCTCAAATCGCGTATTTTTTTTTTCCGTTAACGAACTTCAGAAACTCGCTGTACAATCCTTGTAGTAGGTAAGTATGTAATGTCCGTACAAAAGGGCACAAGTGAAATAACACGGAATATTTGATGAGGGTCAGTTAAATTATTTAATCTAATTACACGGCGCGGCGGAGCATTAGCAAAGGTCGCGTGTGCTCCATTTGGTTTAAATCAATTTTAAGTTTTGTGAAGCCTGAGGCCATTTGTGAGGATTATGTATGCTTTGCGGTAAAAGTTTTCGTAGTCTATTGATGTTTGATTTGTAGCTGGTAAAGACGAAGAAGACTACATAGTAGCCGATATAGCCTCGGCCGGTAACATGAAGTTAACTTTGATGGTAATTAAATTGTATTTAATTTGTTCCTGGTGTAATTTGATTTAAATTGTAGTAGCTTTATTTTATTTTGTATACATTTTATCTGACTATGATTTTATTTAATTCGATTTACTTTACAACTATTATTGAAACGGTATAGTTACCATATCTTAATTCAATAAAGTAATACATAGTTGTAATGCAATTTTTTTTTATTTGTAACTTTGAGAACCGTTATCGTATTGTTTTATATTAGTTGTTAGTCTGTTCACTTCGTGACCTCACTCGTTAATGGCCCCGACGGAAGACCAGCGCTGGCTACCCGGGCTAGCATCATGCTGAGTCGGGACCATTTCGAGGCAGTTTTGTCGAATATGTTTTAGTTTTTATTTAGTTTAGTTTTTTTTTTTTTGTTGTTGTAAACTGCCTTGAATAAATGTTTTCTATTTTCTAAACGACCATGTGCACCGAAAATGATTTATACTGTTTGTAATCCATTAATTTTTGTTTAATTTGAAATAACTGTAATGCTGAAAATTCACAGGAGATTAACATCCTCAAAGCAGCTAGAAACCAATGGTAATATTGTTGGTTATTAGTAAGAACTCGTCTGTAACTAATATAACTATATATGTTCATACAAAGAAACTTACACTGCATTAAAGTTTTTACGCTTAAAATCCGTACTGGTTCAATTTAAACTTTAGAAACACCAAAGTTTCATAAACTTATTTAAAATTATGCTGGCGCCGAAAAAGTTTAACTACATTATAATAATACTTAACTGACGGCCAAAAAAGCCTTAAATGACGGCCAGCACTGTTACCACGGTACTTTTTAATAGTTCGTATTAATAACATTGCGAATTTATATTGTTGTAAGTATTGAAGGTTTTCAAGTTGCATAAATACATTAATAAAAAATACAACTTAAAATTGTGACGCCATCTTTTTTCTAACCGTCCATACGCGCATACCTCCAAAATGGTCTAAACACAAACATTACAAATCACAAATGTGACATTATCTATGAAAAGGGACCTTATTGTCGATGGCGCTTATGTCGTTGTTCAAGACTATACAATACAAACGCAACGCGATTCGGCAATTTCCTAGATAATGACACAAATGACGTCATCAAATCTGTAGCCCATTTCTCGTTCGAAATTCAAATTGCCACTCAAACTAAATTGTAGTAAATGTACCTAAGAATTTTCTACGTTTAATATAATGAAACATGGCGTTTTACATGGAATACTTTATTATGCAAGCATAAATAAAGATACTGCAATTTGTCTATTGTAATGCCGACAAAAGAAAAAGATTTTGATACAACAATAATTCCTAGCTACTTGTATCCAGCCACGGAAGTGAACTGCTGAATATAGACTTACCGGCTCAACCAGCGATATCTGCTAAAATTTAATGAATATAATCTCGACTTACAACTTTTTGTCATAACGGTAGCTAGGGTTAAGTGTTAGATCTCTACGTACCTTTTAAACCAGCTTCCACGGACGAGCGCGAACTTCCAAGCGAAAAACTCATACCGGTCAGTTTTCCAAACGTTTTATTTATTTTTATTTGGTTACAAAACGTGCGGACAATTTTAGTCGATCGGAAAAAGACTGTAACATTTTTGTCTTTTGTGGCGTTCATGTCCGAAAAGCGCATAGCCGTTCAAAAATATAGCACTGAAGCCCTCGAAAATATAAGGCACGTTAAACTGGCAACATTTACACGCGGGCGTGAATCTCGCGCAGTGTCAATCACGCCGCGCCCGGGGAAATCTGCTGAGTGCTTTACCTGCACTATTTGCGGGTTAAGTCATTTCTGGTGTTAAGACTCTGTGCACGTTTTTGTGGTATTAGTAAAAAAAAATTTGCTTTTTGGCAAGAAATAAAAAGGTTTTTGTTGCTTTTTAGACATATTGGAAGATATTTAATTCTATTTCAACCAACTGCTGTTAACATGTTATTCGACTTTTTTTGCATGTGAAAAGAATTGTTTTTTATAAACATGTAATTTTAAAATATGGCAAAATTTTTGAATGCCATTACATTGTGTATTTTTGTATGTATTCACATAATTTACCTCGATTAGGTACCTTTGCCCGCTTCTTCATTATTCCCTAAAAGTTTAGGTTATTTCATGGTACCTAAATAAAATTATATCTCATAATTATCATCATACGTTATTTGTATTCACATGTATACTAAAAAACTAGCGCTGCTAATAACATTACGTTGGTGCATTACATTTACTGCTAGGATTTAGTTTAGTATTTTTACTCTCCTGGGTCATTCCAACATTTAATTAAATTTAAACACCTATCACGTTTATTCAGTTACCCACGACATCTTTCTGAGAGCCAATGTCTCCATCTTCAAGCATTAAAAGTGGCAAGCCTACTCGACGTACACACTTGAGGGCAATATTTTTGACGTCAGTCACAAATAATCCAACAAGCCTCTACCAGTTCAGGGCAATCAGAGTCCCCGCGAAGAACCCGACATGCTAAAAGTAGCTAATAAATAAATAAATATTTCGCGACAATCTTACACAAGTCGACCTAGTCCCACGGTAAGCCCAATAAGGCTTGTGTTGTCAGGTACTAGAAAACTATATATATAGTAGATAGATACATATAAATACTTAAATACATAGAAAACACCCATAACTCAGGAACAAATATCTGTACTCATCACACAAATAAATGCCCTGACTGGAATTTGAACCCAGGACCATCGACTTCATAGGCAGGGTCACTACACACTAAGTGCTTTGAGCATTACCCAATGACGTGCTCAAATTTACCATTAGTATCCATTACTGTATTAGATCTTGTGTTGCTCGTCTATTTAGTCTTGGTGAGTGGTGATGAACTTGAATAGGAACGGATTAAGATACTCTGCAAGCCGATTTGGCTGTTAAACTATCTTACGTAGATTAAGTTTTGTTTACGCTAGTTCCTCTGCTGATACTGCTCGCTATTTGAACAGTTGGCAACCTCACCGTCTATCAACTTTCTAAGTTTATGCTTACGTCTGCAATACAAGCAATCAGTTTAAAGTTTAGTTAGATAGTTCAACTGAGGTACGCGGTACGCATACAGATTGAAACCCTGTCAGAGAAATGGTAGTTTAGAAATATGAGCCATAAATATGTAACATGGGTAATTATAAATTTTATTTAAAGGTATTGACGACAAACTTGTTCGTTATTTTCAATTCTTAATGTTATGAACGCTCGAAAGCCAAATCCATACTGATATTATAAATACGACAAAAACAATCTCTGTCTGTCTGTTACCTTTTCACGTTTAAACCACAGATGGGATGAAATTTGATATAAAGAGGTTGAGCTACGAGAAAGGAGATAGGATAATTTTTATCCCGCAGCCGTACTTTAAAGACGTTCAAGGCTGGACGATGAAGTCGCGAGGAAAAGGTAGTATAATATAAGTCAGGTTTTTGACATCAATATTTCACTGACGGCAGAAGTCGCAATCTTTTAAGAAATAACGGTAAGTAATCTCTTATAAATTAAAGATTAACATGGTTCTACTCATGTTTATTTAGTCACTCGCACGGAGAACATAGGCCTCCATTTTCAAGTAATATGAGTGCTAGTGTCCGTTCGGTTCACCGATCGCGTCGCCGGCCCGTCGCGCACGTGAGTGCCGTGTTAATCTTTAATTTATATAATATGTCTCACGAAAGTTTAAATACAAATAAGTAATCTCTTTATGAATCAAAGAATCTAAAATTCTGAAATCTCAACGATCCATAAGAAAGATTAGAGTGTTAATTTACTTTTCCCCTCACTAGCTCGTAAAGCGCTTGTTTATCCTTTAATACGAGAGGGTAAAAACGCATTTTTTCCACTAGTGACTAAAGTAAGTTGACTTCTTATAGCTCTTATTGCTATGGTTTTAAAGTCTACATTCGCGAAGTACAGCTCACTTGCCCCCGCGGCGGCGGCGGCGGCGGCGGTAACTCGCACACGCACCGAGTCGAAAATCGAATTAGAACATTCGAATATCGTACTGGCCACCACAAGCTAACCAAGGCTAAAGGCACCTTTTGTAAAAATGTTGAATGTATCTAAACGCAAAGAAAAAGTCAATGCGATTTCAAAACGTTTTTTTTCATGTTTCACTTTCCTCGCTGTAGTGAGGGGAAAAATTTTGTGTTACACACGGGTGCAATTGTAATTTAATTCTCGTGTATTGAAACACTCGCTACGCTCAGGATTCTATTTTAAAACCACTCGCTTTGCTCGTGGTTAAACTATAGAATCCATTCGCTTGCTCGAGTTTCAATCCCACACTCGCAGTTAAAATACAATTTTGCACCCTTGTACAACAAATAACTATTATGGTGTTAATTTTATGAGAAACTAAAGAAGAGAACTTTGGGTACAGCCAGCAGCAGAAGTTTCCTAAACGTGCCAGATGTTCAACGATCTTGACAAACTCTTATTCTCTTAAAAATAAAGTCGTTTCAAGCCCATTTAGCACCTCACCCGCTTAGCACCTTTTGCTGCTGACGATATGATTTGATGTTGACACTCTTTTTGCTATTTTGACATGGACGTAATTTCACGCTACATTGTATATGCGTTACATACAAATCACATTTACGCATAATTCTGTAAAGGGCATGTAATAGCCGTATTAACCCGCTCGCATCGTACCGCAATTACTGTGCAACTAGAGCTCAATTATCCTATCTAATTATCGATATATGTGGACACAAAGCACCTCTATATATAACCGATATAGCACCATGTTTGTGTAAGCTGAGTAAACGTGGTACACAGCCTTCCAGCCGTTATCGCAACCAGTTGTGACTTAGGACTTAGGACATTCCTTTTTCACGACTAATTGCGAATAGGACTTATATTCTTTGGAAGAATCCTATGCAAGTATAAAATAATAGGTAGGTTAGGTTCGTTAGGTAGCTTTAAATGCTTGAAGGGTAAATCGAGCATAAATAGGAAACCAGCGAAGACAAGACTCCGTCGTAGCTGTCGAATGTTGCAAATATGTATTTAAAATTTGTTATCTAAAAGAATTTGTTGCAAGATTCCGATACACAGCGCCTATTTGACTTAGCTTTGTCGTAATAAGATCGATTCGATCCTTAATTAGTGTCAGTTTCGAAGTTCAAAAGTTTAACCTATGAGCATATATAAGTAGGTGTCAGCGTTATAAGTCCGTCATTATGTTTTGTTTTGAATTCCTTATTAGCCACGGACATCCACTACTGGACAATAGCCTCCCAATAGAGCTCTGAGCATGGGGGGTTTAATATCGTAATCGGCACGCTTGGCAGGCGGGTTGGCGATCACAGCACTTAAAGGTGCTACTGCCCGTCCTCCGGTGGTTTCTGTTCCCAGTTTAGTCCATCGGGTTTTTGGATTTGGATACCATTTAGTAAAAGTTCAAATGATCAGAGAGTACCAGGCTTCCTCGCACAACGTATCAGCATTGCGATACAACGAGGAAATGCCGCCGGCATCCTAGCTACAATGCTTCAAGGGATTTTTTTAGATTTAATGTAGTAAATAGTTCAGTACTCGTAATATTGATATTATTGTAAACAAATGATTTATTACCTACCTATTTCAATTTACTGTACCTGTTAGTGTTACTGCTTAAAAATCAAAGGATATCGAAATATATAATACTAAAAAAAATCATTCGTTCGTAGTTGTATTAAGGTTAACCAAATAAATAAATATTCCAGGACATCCTTTCACAAATCAACTGAGCCCCACGGCTCAAGAAGCTCAAGAAGGCTTGTGTTGTGGGAACTTCGGCAACATACATGTAATATACAAATATTTGAATACATAGAAAACGTCCGTAACTCAGACACAAATGTGACATTATCTAGCAAAAGGGACCTTATTGTCGATGGCACTTACGTCGAATCGCGTTGCGTTTGTATTGCGGCATCTTGAACAACGGCGTAAGCGCCATCGACAATAAGGTCCCTTATCATAGATAACGTCACAAATATCTGTGCTCATCGTAATTTGTCTTTTGTGTAATGTGTCTGTATTTGTACCCAGGACCGTCGGCTTCACAGACCAGACTCATCATCAACTGTAATAATGACAGATAAATCCGAAAAAGCACTCTTATAACAATGGAGTCCAGGTGATACTCGTATAAGAATTTCTTCTTTATTATTCTCTCACTGCTAAGGGTCTCGACTCCTTATGATCGTGACTAGGGAATGCAATCTCGTCTCGCCGAGATCCCGATCTCGCGAGATCCCGGCCATATTTTACGAGATTGTATCTCGTCAAATTTCGTACTAGATCTCGCGAGATAACGAGATAAGTAATGTTCCTATTACTCTTAATTATTGAAACTAAAGTAATAATTTACAAAAGACTAAATATATATTATTATTGTTTTGTTACCAATATTGTAAGAATTTGAACTGATTAGCTACAGTAGGTATAATAATTATAGACATAAACAAATGTTATTAGAGTTAGAGACAAAATAATAAGTACTCTGTTGATTTTTGAAATAAAAGTTACATTATTTTTATAACTAAGCAACGCAGTGTCTATTAAATTACATATCATGTCAATTACTAGTTCTTAAAACAAGCATTTGCATATGTTTTAATTGCGATTCTCCCAATCTCGCGAGATCCCGTAATTTCCGAGATCTCGCGAGACTGGGTTTTGAGTCTCGCGAGATCTCGCTAGGCGGAAATCTCGTACGAGATTGCATTCCCTAATCGTGACCAGTTGTCGTTCAGTGGCCTGGTGTAGTGCAGTGCTGATGCTAATATACAGCTGGGATATATGATCTGATCATCGAATGGGACTGCGCTCCTCGGTCTTTTACCCTCGATCTTCCATGTGGCCATGAGTTTTTCAAGGTTATCCGCGCCGCTGCTCGCAACATGGCCAAAATATCTCAACGCTCTGCAACCAAAAGACAGACGCATGGTTTCCAAAATGGACATAAGATAATTTTCGGAATTATTCGACAAGACAATTCATTTAGAATTAACCTTACATATATAACCCACACTGGACGACCCCATCCCCTTTATTACAGAGTAACGCTGAGATTAACCCACACTCATACTACCTATATCATCTTGTTTGTGCGAACTCGGCGAGGTTCGGGGGCCGATTTTTGAGAGTCATACACTCGAATTCATAAAAAAACTTTGAGAACGAAAATAATCACACACAAAAGTTTCTTAAAAGGGGTTAAAATTTGTATGGAGATGGAGTCAAATGTCAACTGAGGGACTAAACGATGTGTTTAAACTCCTTATTAAATGAAAAGAAAAGTGATTTCAGCGTTTTTTGATTTCCATCCCCTTAAGGTTCATATAGGGGGTTGAAATTTTGTACAGAAATGCAGTAAAATTTTAACTTAGAGTTAAAACTATTTTATTGAATTCTTATTAAAATACTCTAAAGCCATCTCGGTAATTTATGAAATTCGTCACATAAGGGGTTAAAGAGGGGGTTGAAAGTTTGTATGGACCTGGAGGATAATCTAAAACGAGAGATTTGATACTTTGTGTATAAACTTATTACCAAACTACAATAATAGACATTGCAGCGTTATTTGATTCCCTTAACTGTCATAAACAAGTTTTAAGTTTGTACGAAGCGTGTAAAATAAAACATTTGAAATTTACACATTGTACTACAACTTTTAACCCATGGGCATTTTCGCAAGAAGTGATAGACTAGACTACTTATTTTAAAGCAGGTAAATTGAATGATTTTCTTGTCAGAATCACTATCGTTCAACTTGGTATGCCTGTTAAAACAACAATAATAATCGCTACCAAAAGCTAGTAAATTTAATGTAAATGGTATATTATAACATAGTTACTGTTTTTCTGTTACAAACAGTTAAATAGACAGTTTGGCTATTATTATTTTATAAAACTCTGTAACTTTATTAAAATTATTTTTTACTAAACAACAAAAAAATAAAACAAAATATAAAACCAAGAACGACGCAAGTCTAGTAATTCAATAACTATAATTCAAGATGAGATTATAAGTCCGGGCTACACTTAACTCTGCTGAATACAAAAACTAGCGCAACAGGTTTTTTTATGAAACAAAGTGGTTTAAACTTAATTAACTTTGTGCCTGGGCTTGAGAACAAGGAATTTCTTATTTCCTTTAACGGGGCTTGTTCTAGTGAAATTGCTACTTGGAATTTTCACTCTTGAATTTCACTCTTGGAGTCATTCATTATGCGTTTTAATTAGGTACGATGGTCGATTGTGCCGTTAATAAAATTGTGATAGCGATTGGAAAATTTCAATTGGATGTCGTATTGTGGCGTGACATTTTCTAAACTCAAATTGATTTTGTAATTCTCAATTCCTGCACCTCCCTGTAGTTTTCTATTTATTTATTTATCTTTTGCTTCGCTACCCTAAGGTTATCTGGAAGAGATCGCTTTTTAGCGATAAGATCGCATGTTGTTTGCCTCCTTTTCTTTTTATTTTATTGTTCCTTTGTGTAATATTGTTCTACTTTTTGAGGTGTGCAATAAAGTATTCATTCATTCATACTGTATTGGCTGGTTTTAAGGTGATATTGTCGGTCTACCTCTAGTCGGTCGGTCGGTCTAGGTACGGAGTAAATAATAAAAATTTGATATTTAGAATATTATTTCTTTAAAATATTCGATATTTACTACCCCCAAGATGATACGAGTCATATTTGTGGCAGGCCTATGTCCAGCAGTGGACTGCATACGGCTGAAATGTATGTATGTATTTAGAACAATAATCATATGTGTCTCGATATAGCTTATTGGAAACTCCACACTATGGTAAACGACGTGACAGTTTGACCGAGTTTCACACGAAAGTAAAATCATACATAAAACAAAACTTTTTTTTTATAAAAGTTTTTCTTACACCTGTAAGCTAGGCATTAGAATATATAATTAACTACCTACTATAGATTAAATTTAAATATATGACCTTTAAGGCCGGTGACTGAATATATATAGACACAGCTCTCCATACAAAAATGCCTTCCAAAATTGACCCCAGGCGCACTGACACTGACAGCAATCCCTCTTCATAAATTGTCAGAGCAGCTTGAGTTTATCCAATAGACAATTTCGCGCTATTTAAAAAAAGTTGTGATTGGTTAAAAAAGTTTTAAGCGTCAAACCTCATGCGCGGCGTTGCAATATTATGGCGTTGTCAAACTTACAGGGATGATACTAACCGAGATGGAACCAATTTATATAAGTTTTATTTTGACACGATTTTGCTATTAAGATTACGTTTGTCCATACTTTATAAGAAGGTATAGTAATGTCGTATTGGACAACACTCCCACGATTTTGCATTACGACATTGCCTCAGTTTTCCTCCAGTAGGTGCCACGGGATAATGTCGCTCGGGAATATCGGAGGTGAATTTTCGTAAGTTTTTGCGCGACTAAGTCCCGTTTATCGTTATACTCAAAAGTTGAAACATAATATTAATGTGTAGTAGATATGTATTTTGGAATAATCGTATAGTGTGAGTACAGTCAAGGAGTTTAATTTCCAACCCACTAAGGTTCAATATCGTATTATCGTATAGCAAACTGTCACTATAAGAGCAAGCTAGAATAAGACGTTACTTTCATATATCGCATGCATTTTTTTGTTTACTAGGCAACAGATTAATAAGATCGACGTGGAGTACTGAACTTTGGGATGTAAAGACATTTTGCCAACAATAGACGACTACCGAGTCTATATTCATCTTTTTCGTTCTTGCAATATTCAAATGATAGTAACGCAAATAACAAAATTACTTTTAAAAACTCACTAAGGAGCTGGAACCGCTTTCAGATTTAGAAAAGAAAATGACAACTTTTCACAAAGAGGTTATCTGTAATATGCAATGACAGATAGTAAGTATTTCAATCCTATTACTGAAATACAATTTTCGACCTTAAGGCATCGCGAATCTCTAACGACAATTCAATGATTGCCCATTTGGGCAGAAAATTAAATTCCGTGAAAAATATAATTTATAATAAATAATAAATCCTTTCCGCGGCCTCGGGGAAACTAGAATGATTATGACGAAAAGTTTACCAGCAGCACATTTATAGCGTAGGTATTTGCGTTTTTAAATAAAAACATATAATAGGAATTGCTCGTTACTTGAACATAAAATTAATAGTTTACTTACTAGTAGAAATGTTGCATAACATTATCACCATTTTGTCACTCAGTATCATAAAGGCATAAGTCATTATAAAACTAGTATAGAGTTACGACATTTGGTTCAGCGTATTAGTCTATACATCAATATGTTACTTTAAATAATTGTTTATCTTCTTCAGGGTTAAACTTACACATTCCAATGGATCCCATAGATTTTCTTGTATTTTTGTGGAGTTGTTCAGGTACCATTTTACCGCAGAAGAAAGCATTTTATATGGTTTTTTAATTTAACAATTTTATATTAGCTGACATCTTATGTCATAGAAAGCTTCTGTACTACTAAAGCTGTCAAACTCCGCCGTGGCTCAGTCAATCGTTCGCGGCACACTAGCCGTGGGGTCATTTTTGAGCTCGAGTCAGGCTTCTATAGTATTACTAGTTCGTTGTTTAAGGCATTGTTCTAAGGATGCTGGACTTCGAGAAAGCCGCCAGGTCTTCGGTCATCGCTCTGTGATTTCTTCACTATATTTGATCACAATTTACGCAGTAGCACAGGCAGCACAGCTAACTAAATTATAACACTTAGCTTAAAAATGTAGGAACCAACATTTTTTTACAAATGTTCACTTTTTTCCGCATCTTTTCCATTGTTGACATTGATTTGTTGTTGATTGAAAAGCTCTAATATGACATCATCTTAATATTTAATGAGGTCGTATATCTTAAGTGGAATGTAGAATGTAATTCTTGTTTCATACTAAGTACTAAGTAATCATGTAAAGTGAAATAAATTAAAACAGAGCCCTGAGTGTAAGTTTTTAACATAACTTTACGTCACGAACGCGTTTGCGTTTCCCATATAAATAACATTATCACTTACGCGTTCGTAAACGTTTTTGTACGTTAAAACTAACTTACACTAGAGCCTCTGATCGTATCTCAAATGGAATATAATTCACAAACGGTTGTCGCGCGTAAATAGTTAGAATTAGTTGTTTTTAGGACAAAATTAGTTTGCAGAATTATATCTATACAATAAACAGCCCATTCCTAGAAATTTAGTTTCTTAAAGTCCGTTATATTCAGCAAAATAAACGGCCACCACTCGAAACGCTCGTATAGGTTTTGCTTCTGACGCTCTCGCCCGTAAAATATCGTTTGTGGACACTCCACTCTAGTGCTCACACAACCAGCTCTGTATAAACACAAGGAAAATTCGCCTGAAATATAAAAAAAACACAGATATAGATTCACTTGAACATTATAAGTACGTATATACATATACAGTAATGTGTACATTTTGAAGGAGACCATGCTGAGAGGCTGAGATATCTTAGAAGACTCCGAGGGTGGGTAGTTTCTTGGCACATCAAAACAAGAATTCTTTACTACTACTTAGTTACAAACGGATAATAATTACATCGCACTAGGCGATAATTACATGTGACTTTATCCCTTTGTAACTTTGTAGTGACTATTGAGTTTTAATTAAATCTTAAATGTACTAGGCTGTTGCGTGGAAAAGATGGACTAATAGGCTAGTGGATAAAAAAACTGGACGCCTGCCTAATAAAATGGTATAAAATTAAATTCTCGGCAGACGTATAATTTATGTCTCTTCCTTACACGCAACAATGGTGTTCCGGATATTTGGGAGGCGTACGCGGAGCCAGATCGAGCCAACGCGCAGAGGCCCTTTCGACAATTTAATGAAATGTAAGGGGTACACTAAGCGGATGTTGCCCCTGTCCGTATCACGGGACGCGCACAGAGACTGCACCCGCCATGGTGTAAGGACTATTGAGTTTAAGGACTTTTGAATAATGGAATCTAGAATGTTGTACCAGGCTATTGGGTGGAAAGGATGAACTAGTTACTGGGCTATTGGATAAAAAACCGGACGTCTGCCTTTTTTTTTATGACATAGGCGGCAAACGAGCAGACGGATTGCCTGGTGGTAAGCAATTACCGTCGCCCATAGGCACCCGCAACACAAGATGAGTCACAAGCGCGTTGCCGGCCCTTAAGGGGGGTTGGAGCTCTGGGAACCTTACTCACCATCAGGAACACAGCAGTACATACCTGAAAGGTAGCAGTGCTATTATGGATGTGGTCTTCTGTAAGGAGGAGGTACTTCCCCAGTTGGGCTGCCCCAGATTCAAGCGTGATGGTCATCGCTGTGCCCTACCTCTCATTGTTGGACGTAGTTTAAGGACATACCCGGGTCCAAAAAATATTATCCAATTTTATTTCCGGCAGACGTTGACTCGCCCTGTATAATTTATATTATTAGTTTGTGAAGGTAAACGTTTCCACAAATTGATAAACTGCATATCTTCCAACTCGTAGCGAACTCCGGGACACGTCAGCACAATTTTGAAATTGCTTGAAACACAAAGTTCCGCAACTTGGAACTTTCGAGAAACATGTCAACTAACGTGAGTGTTTGCGTAGTCTATTAAAAACCCGTACCGTTGCCTACATTGCCAAGACATAGAGTACTTATTGGCAGAGTGCAAAGCGGGTGGAGGGGGTAGCCTAAACGATCACAGCGCTCACTGCGGCTAAAATTGTCATTTTTGTCGCTGACCTGAGCTGTCAAATCCATATTGCAGTAAACATTAAGTATTTTTATTTGGCAATAATATTACTGACTACCATTGTCCAAAATTGTGTAATATAGTAAAGTGTAAATAACACAAGATTTCATTAATATTTTTCACAATATTTACTTACTTCTTGTTTGACAGCGGTGACAATATTGTCCATAATGGCCGCCTGTCACGTGGCGCTGTCGTCGCGCTCGGTCCCAATACTGTACCCTTACCATGAGTTGTGTCATTACGGTTTTCGATAACGAGTATCTAGTTTACTATCTGCGTATCTCGTTCGCACTAATATAGTACAAGCGAAATTCACAGATAGTAAACTCGATACTGTTATCGAAAACCGTAATGTCACAACTCATGGTAAGGGCACTGCGTGTCTTTCATAACGACATTGGTTTTAAGTAATGATAGTTAAAAGTGCTGTTAACAGTTTTATCAAGAGAATATAACGATTAACGCATTCACTGCCACCGACGCACATGTGCGTTCATTTCCATAAATTTTTGGAGGGGGTGGCAGCGAATGTGTTAACTTTTATAATTAACACATTGGTGGACAGTAAATGACATCATCTGTCATAGCCCATAGGAAACAAAAACATACGCGACACGTGTAGGCGTAAGTTCCGTCAAAGTGTTAAGAGTAATTATTAAAAAAAAAATCTCGAGCAGCAATGTAATGCAATTATTTATGCAAACATTTGTAATCACAAGTCAATTGTTAAGTTTCATTTATTAAATTATTACTGATACATTACGTCCCCAATTAATTTGTTTGAATTTTTAATTTTTGAACTAAATATGCTAATTTCTGTTCATTAGGACTTATACATTCAGCCCTTAAAATTAGCGTCGTTATAAAAGACATACACGGCATAGGTTTTAGGCGAAGATACAGGCTGAGAACAATTTGCAAAAATTAGTACAAGAGTATACATCTTTTTTGTGTTTCTTTTGTACTATTTAGTAACTTGTGTTGTAGGTATAGGTATCGTCGAGTATGCAAATTCCGATAACTTTAGGTAAAGATTCCTTATGTCAACTAGATATAATTTCTCTGGTACAAGGTTCTCGTATAAGGCACAAGGAACAAGAATATTTTAACTCCTACTGTTTGTGAGATGTTCAGTAAGTAAATTAATTTTATCGATGAACCCAATTTAAGGTTCCTCGTTACATACGATGGGGATGTGACTTTATCTAGGTATTTAAGTATTTATACATTCGTAAATACCTAGATAAAGTATGTACATAATTTCGCGACAAGTAACTATTCACGATAAACAAAAATTAACGGTCTTGCCGAGAGTCGAACCTGGAATCTCCAGAAAAGGTTATTAGCGAGTTAGTGACTAGAGATTACAGAGGTCACTACTGTGCTTGAAAGGTCCACACCCTTACTTGTTTCGGCAATTATTTATTTTTTTAGCCTGCTTAGTTACCCCACAATGTTTCCTTAGAAAGCGGATTCCAAAAAAATGTCCTTCAAGTTTAGTTTGACATCGCCTAATACGATCGCGCGTGAGGATTGACATATGACATTTTATTTTACCCTATGAGAACTTTGGTGGACCAGTCCAATTAAATAGTGGGTTTTTGCGTATTGGATAATTATTATCTAAAGCCAAGGGATAACTGTCAGAATATTGGGATCATTTGTGGGAGCCATACTCTAACTGTACCTACTGTAAACTAAATCTGTGTACAAAGCCTTGGGCAGAAGTATTGAGCATCCACGTTTCTTAATATGAAAAGTCGATATTTTTGTGTAGTATTTACTTTTTTTCTAAACTCTGAGTGTAAGTTTTTAACGTAACGAAACGTCACCATCGCGTTTGAGTTTCCCGTAGGTATAAATAACATTATCACTAACGCGTTCGAGACATTTTTTTACGTCAAAAGAAACTTATACTAGAGCCTCTGATGATATACGATTTATCAAATAATTAAAACTGATTAGGTATTGGTCGTTGGGGCTTTGCGATGGGACGACTGGTGATTGCAATGAAAAATTTGGTATAAGTCACTTCGTTGTAGATCCGAATTTCTGGTGTTATTAGTTTTCTTATTTAATACGTCTTAAGTATTATTAACCGATGTTCTCTTGTTATGTACAGTCAACCAATTTGATTTCTTGGCCACTTCGTTCCGTGTCACAGTGAAAATCTATATGAAAGACGCAAAAGATCTCTTATTAACGTCACTGTGACAAGGTTCGAAGTGGTCTAGAAATCAAATTGGTTGACTATACCTACATAAAGTAAGGTAGAAATATCAGAAAATAGTTTAACTGCATTTAGAAAAAGATGGATTTTAGAAGTTGAAATAGATAACACATACTTAAGAAAAAACGACGAGGACCTCCGGTGTTCGAGACGGGATTCGAACCCGCATCTCCAGCTATAGCAGCCGCGATAGCTGGAGATGCTTCGAATCCCGTCTCGAACACCGGAGGTCCTCGTCGTTTTTTTTCTCTTAAGTATGTGTTATCATCTATCATCTATTTCAACTTTTAATTTATATAGTTATGACGATTATATATTTTGACGACTGGTCTGGCTTAGTGGGTAGTGACCCTGCCTATGAAGCCGATGGTCCTGGGTTCGATTCCTAGTCAGGGCATTTATTTGTGATGAGCACAAATATTTGTTCCTGAGTCATGGTTGTTTTCTATGTATTTAAGTATTTATATGTATCTATCTATTATATATATCGTCGTCTAGTACCTACAACACAAGCCTTACTGAGCTTACCGTAGGACTAGATCGATTTGTGTAAGATTGTCCCGAAATATTTATTTATTTATTTTATTTATAGTAGTATTCCTTAGAACGTAGATTTTTTATGAAATAATTTGATTTGTTCTTAGTTTCATGGATTTTAGAGTTAGAAGAAAACAGTCGCTGGCTCAGTGTTTATTGTATCACACTTCCAAAGATCTCAGCACCAATGATGAACTCATTATTTGTAATGATTCATTATCATTAAACTGGTCTGTTCGGAGCAAGGGGAACCGCGATGGATGCGTAATGGGGAGCAAGATGGATGGATCCTCCCACGGGAGCGTTTGAACTTGCAAATGGAAACGATTGCCCTGTTCTACTCGCGAAACGGTTTTCACTAGATTTAACCCTTCGTTTCTTGTATTATTTGAGCTTTTGATAACACGTAGAATTTTTTTTTATGTCAAAGGTGGCAAACGAGCAGACGGATTGCCTGATGGTAAGCAATTACCGTCGCCCATGGGCGCCCGCAACACCAGGGGAATCACAAGTGCGTTGCCGGCCTTTAAGGATGTTGGAGCTCTGGGAACCTTATTCACCATCAGGAACATAACACGTTCCTGAAAGGTAGCAGTGCTATTATGGCTGTGGTCTTCTGTAAGGAGGAGGTACTTCCCCGTTGGGCAGCTCCAGATTCAAGCGTGATGGTACTTCGTTTTCCCTTTTATTGTTGGACGTAGTTTAAGGACATACCTGGGTCCAAAATCGGATACCGAAAACAATGTTAAATTTGTAATATTGTATTAATTGTATAGAAGCGGGTAACTCGCGTTTTATAAGTCCAATATTGCTCCACATGTTTCACTGGAGCATAACCATGAGCCGTACATGTTGGCTAACCGACGCAGTAAGTGTAGTGTGCAACCATTGACAATATTGCTGAAAATGAGGGTAGTTTCTCGCCTCCCCACCCTCAGCTGTTGCTGTTGTCGAGTGCACGGTCGCGGAGAGCTGCAGCCCGCAGTCTGCGTCGGTTAGCCGACGCGAACGGATCATGATTACGCTCCTCGTTAATATTAGACTTATAAAACGTGAGTTACCCGCTTTTATACAAATAATATGTTTGAATTTCACGATAGTTTTGTGTTTAAAATTGCAATATTGTCTTCGGTTGCCGCGGTAATTGTTCACGGAATAAAACAAAGTTTGAATTCCAACGAAAGCCTTTAGCTGCTAAACAATAAAGCGCCGGTAGCCTAGCGGTAAGAGCGTGCGACTTGCAATCCGAATATTTAAACCCGCTCTTGTACAAATGAGTTTTCGGAACTTACGTACGAAATATAATTTGATATTTACCAGTCGCTTTTCGGTGAAGGAAAACATCGCGAAGAAACCGCTTTAATCCCAATAAGGACTAGTTTACCCTCTGGCTAGGAGGGTCAGATGGCAGTCTCTTTCGTAAAACTAGTGTCTACGCTAAATCCTGGGATTAGTTCAAGCGGATCCCAGGCTTCCAAGGTCCTGTCAAAATAGCGGGACAAAGAAAGGAAGATAGCTGTTAAACGATTTGAAACATCGGGATTAAATTTAAATATAGTATTGCTACGCGATATAATCCGTCTACTAAAGTTTTATTTTTACAGTTTTATCTGTCACTCTTGTTAAAATTATTAATAATAGTGATAGGGAAATTGTGGTTCTATCGCTAATAAGCTATCTTGTCAAGACTAACCTTTGGACCAACCAGACGAGAATTACACCCATGGTACTAACAGCAACACTCTTAGCTGTACATCGGTGGACCTTATGCCTTACGTAATAAGGTCTACCAATGTAGAGCTAAGAGTCTTGCTATGTATACAAGTTCTTTATTTTAATACATATCGAGTATACTCATTACGTGTTCTTCCTAACACGCAATTTTGATTTGCTGTTAGTAGAGAGGGGTCAGAGATATCGATACGGACAAAGTTCCAAAATATGTATACATGTGTCTTAATATTGAGACAATAAGGTACATTATAAATATTTGATATGATATGATTTCGTACCTTTATCTATACAATATTAGACCATATTAAATCACTATTCTTGTCTGGAAGCCCCATGATTTTTTTTTAATTTAATTATAATGAATATTTCATGCCGTTATCAATAACGAGCAACAAAAATCACGTTTGTTAACCCAGGACATAGGCTATGGCTTCATAGGCAGAGTCACTACCCACTAGGCCAAACGTGTCGGCAAAATTCAGAGCGCGACGGGCCGGCGACGCGATCGGCGAACCGAACGGACACTCAGCACTCTTAATGCTTGGAAATGGAGGCCTATGCTCCCCGAAACATGTCGCGCGAGTAGTCAAATAAACGTGATTAGAACCGTGTTAATCTTTAATTTAAATAATAAAAATCGTAGACCAGCTTACCCTGGTCCTTGTACAGAAAATTCGGGTAGGGTGTTAAATAATAGGCCCGATCAAGATCACTTCGACTGGAGGTTACAGATTATCTTGTAAAACTTTTTGATAACGCAAGTTCAAATTTTGGTGAGTATTTCATTCGTTTTAGAACGACGCCCGTAATTTACTTGAGAGGGTCGGGTTAACTCGATATCTGAAAAGAGTTTGGCAGAAAAATCAAACCGTGCGATTTTAATTTAGAATTTCAAAGGTATTGCGAACTTATTTTAGCAGGATAAAAGCGTTTATATATTTAATAAATAAAATAGATGTTTATTACAAATATCTATAGGTAGTTGATTAACCTTAAAATTTATCAGCTGATACAAATTTAAACTTTAAGTTAGGCAGGTATTTGAACGATAATTTCCAAATGATTCGATTTTCCCGTGGCTATGATTACCAGGGTTTACCCTACAATACAACTTCACGGATATGGTAATGATCCCTTGAGGTGTTCAAACCTAAAATATTCAGAAGGCTGAGTCGAAGCTTACGTCAATTTGGTATCATGATACCTCTTTAAACGACTCGGCAGTGTATAGTGTCATTATAACTCATATGTATGAAACACGAAGATTCCCGTAACATTACCATGGCAGTACATTGTTTTACAATGAAGAAAATCCAAGAAGCACTCTTGTTAATTTTTTTAGCATAAAAAGTAGTGTAATGTACTCCATACTACCAATAAAATAAAAAACCTGTATGATGGGCACGATACATATCGACTGGAAATCAATATCATTTCTTAAGACAGAGCTACCAATAGACCCCAGCCTCCCATGTTAGTTAGCATCTTCAAAATATCGATGTAAAATTTTTGCTCTAATTTTGGTTTAAATTATATAGTATTGTTGGTGAAAGAACAACTTACATATATTCAAGATAATAATTTATAAATTTTACATGACATTCTTACACAAATTGATTGAGCCCCACGATAAGCTCAAGAAGGCTTGTCGTGGTTACTCATCCAACGACATATATACTTCAATACATATACAAAACACCTATGACTCAGGAACAAATATCTGTGTTCATCTCACAAATACATGCCCTTACTGGGATTTGAATCGGTTTCATAGGCATAGGGTCACTGCCTACTAGGCCGAACCCGTCCTCGATAGTCTGAAAGACATTAATTGTATAAAAGCGGGTAACTCACGTTTTATAAGTCGAATATTGCTCAACTAGCAATAATCGCACCTCGGATTAACCTCATTGGTTACGATATTGCCTCTTTGCGCAGAGGCAATATCGACTATAAATATTCGAATTATAAAACGAGAGTTACCCGCTTTTATACAATTAATATGTTTAAATCTCATGATAATTTTGTGTTTAAAAAAGTCTGAAACATGCTTAAAGGGCCGTTAAAACCTAAAACAAATTGCACAAAAGAACAAATTTTAATCGAAACTAATACTACCTAGCCAAAGATTACGAAAGTATAAGGTAATGCAGTTTCTCGTTCGAATCCATATTGAAAAATAATTACAACACGCTCCTTTCTAAAACAGCACAAATTATACCAAATATTTTTCTCAAAGAACATTTAGAATGTGACCAGCTGCAAGCCGACGCCACCGCAGCGTTGTAGCGCGACGGCGCTAGAAGCGTTGTAGCCGCACTTGTTTACAGACAACACGGGCTGTAAAGCCCACATGCGACCCCTAGCGGGTATAAAATTAATAATATGAATATGTTATGTGGGTTGCGCGGAACTATGAGTTTTTTTATTAGACTACCGTGTGGGTATGCATGTTATTTCCTCAGGCTGTAACCTTAGTATTTTCATAGCTTTGCTTGGTTCAGGTTTTCAGTAATGTAACGTACTTTGGTAGTGTATTGGTGCTACTTTTGCGATATGCAGTATGATTGAAAGTTATTCTCATCAAAAGTTGAAATAGATAACATATACTTAAGAAAATACGACGAGGACCTCTGGTGTTCGAGACGGGATTCGAACCCGCATCAGCTATCACGGCGATAGCTGGAGATGCGGAATTGGATGTGGAATTTATTTAGTAGTATTACTACTTAAAAATCAAAACAAATCAAAATATTTCATAAAAAATAATTTGATTTTTTTTAGTTTTTTCTCATCCGTTCTACTGAAATTCATTCTCGCGAAAACTAATTTGCTCTCGTTGTGAAGCATCTCTATTTTGGAAGTCAGGATGAGGAGGAGATTATTAATAATGTGAACCGAATCTGACAGTAAATGCTTCGTTCATGCACATTAAGAAGTTAACTCGATCCGTTCATAAGCATTCCAATGGTAAGCAAATAAAATGTATCTAACTTAACAGGTTTAGTTAGTGGATACGTTTTTTGCGTTTCCGAACAAATTTAGTATGTTTGTGTGACCTTAGAAACCTTTATTAGTGTGATATTTGAGAAAGAATGAAGACTTGTAATTAATTAATAACTTTTATTATAGTATCTGTTCACAAAACGACCGCCATTAATTTCTAGCTATGTTGAGAGAGAGCGAGACCGAACGCGGTGCGAGTGAGAAGCATTTCAGATGCGTTCATAAAAGATGCGTTCTCACAATTAGGTATGAGTCAAGAGTGATATGACCGTCCAGAGTTTATTTATATAATACTAGCTGTACCTGCAGTTTTACCCGCTGTTTATTAGGGAAAAAACGTAGCCTATGTATTAATTCAGGGTATCAGCTAACTCCATACCAAATTTTATTAAAATCGCTCTAGCCGTTTAGACGTGAAGAGGTAACAAATATACACACTCATAAACTTTGGCCTTTATTAGTGTACATGCATCTTTGTTGACATAATATCCTATTTTGCACGGATTCGGGTATGGATTAAATGCATTCTACGATTGATGACATCACGGCTAACCATATTTAACCTTCAAAAAGCATTTTTAAAGATTACACGCACGTCACAAGTGCGGGTCTCGACAAATGTGCGTCGTTAGCTGACGGGCCCGTGTTTTCGGGCGGCAATCGGATCGCTTTGTCACTGTTTTGGCCTAAATATTGTTGCCGTAAAAAGCCAGTCATGATTCTTGTGGTGTATGCGGTTATGAGACTAACTCAAATAGCATACATATGCTGTCTCATGTTTCCTTGTATTGGCGGGAAAGCCGTATTAAAAGAATTGTCACTGTCTACGGGCCGATGGGCGGAGAAGTGAAAACTTGGAAGTGGCATTAAAAGAATAAGTGGACATTGGTGAGCCGCAGATTGGTGTTTTACTTAGATATTAGCAAGTGTGATACATAACAATGCAGCAATCACTATAATCCTTTTGGTGGGAGTCTCAAGTTTCCAATGCGACAATCTGTTTGACGAAGAAAATGGGGAAGGCCTTTATTGCCTTTTCATCCATGTAGTCAAAATGCGTCATATAACCTTAGGTACATACGTCAAATTCTTAGATATCGTAAAGTGAAATTTCTTGTGATCGTTGCGGTATAATTATTGAATAATAGTAGTTTATGCAACTGGGACATAATAATTATGGGTCATTAGCACATGAGTGTGGTTTTCTGAAACGATCCGAAGCGTAGAAGAATTTATCTGTTTTGTATAAAAGTTGACTGGTAGAGAATGCTTTATAGCATTAAGTCCGTCTTTTGTACAGTAAGATTTTCTTTTGTGCAATAAAGATTAAATAAATAAAGAAGTTGACTTGCATAATATAGATATCTGTCTTAAGAGAAAAATCACAGTAATATCCTCTTAAGTAAACTTCCTCACGATGTCTCGGCATTTTGTCACGGCCCATGGAAGCCTGGGGTCCCCTTGACAACTACTCCCAGGAATTGGCGTAGGCTCTAGTTTTACGAAAGCGACTGCCACCTGACCTTACAACCTGACGTCACCGAGTACTGATGGGTCGAATGTGATGACTCCTATAGTAAAGAACTGCATAAATATATACAGTGTATATGTTTGTATGTACATTTGTTATTATTGTTGTTCAAGAACAAAACCTTGTTTTTTATATATTTGTCAATGGCCAGTCTATAATGTGTAACATTTTACGTAATAACGTCCTTTAAGCACCCGCGTGCTATGGCGTGTGTCCTGTATGTATACCGGATGCGGCCTGTAATAGGAGCAAAAAAATTAGGGATTGCTTCTACACCACGAACGTAACAACATTTGTTCTACAACTTTAAATAATTGGGTAATATATTACTTGTGATTTTTAAGAACAAACTAAATAGTATTTTCAATGAACAGCATACAATAGTCTAGTTGACATTTACTGTCAGTCTACAAACTTCATAGTTTTCGCAATACATTGCTTGCTTGGAAAATATTTTTTTATTAATATTTATTAAACTATGAGTTATATTCAAAAGTCGTAGTACAAATGTTGCTACGTTTGTGGTGTAGAAACGATGCCTAAAGTTTATGCTTCTATTACAGGCCACACCCGGTATTATAAATCCTTGACAACATATATAATATTAATAATTTAACCGGCGTATTATTTTTACATTTTATTTAAAGTAATATATAATAAGCCTTCAAATTTTTCTCTTTATTCTTTTGTGATCCTGGCAGGATAGAAAAGATTAGGGCCCGCCAAGGAAACATGGCATGAGTACCAAATGGACAACCGTTAACTGTTCAGCGTTAAAAAATAACAACACTTCTTTTTATCACATTTTTAAACCATAGCTGACATCTACGCTAGTCTCCAGGATAGTTGAGGCCTAATCTTAGTGTGTACCTTGGGAGAGGGGGTAATGGCCACATTACAGAACGTGGGCGAGACAAAGCACATTCTATTAAAGATAGGCCTGATATAAATGACACAGGATCGACGTAAGCTCTTAATGGGCCAGGAGCCCTGCCCAATCGATTGTGTTTATTTCAAAGAGAAGAAAGAAAGAAAATACAAATACAATTCAAAGAAAGAAACAAAATACTTTTATTAGCACAAATAAATAGATAAATAAATATTTCGGGACAATCTTACACAAATTGACCTAGTCCTACGGTAATCACAGTAAGGCTTGTGTTGTAGGCACTAGACGACGATATATATATAATAGATAGATACATGTAAATACTTAAATACATAGAAAACACCCATGACTCAGGAACAAATATCTGAGCTCATCACACAAATAAATGCTCCGACTGGGAATCGAACCCAGGACCGTCGGCTTCATAGGCAAAGTCACTACCCACCAGGCCAGACCGGGCGTCAAAACAGTAATTTAAACAGTAATTTAGACTTAAAACTAACTTTGCGCTAAATGGTCCTCACTCAGCTTGATGTCACACAGAGCTCCGTATGGCTCACTCCACGAACGCAGATTTTCAGTGCGGGTCAATTGTTTCAAGTATGATACTTATTGTTGCGTTGAGATAGGATGGATAAGGCTGAGCATGGTAATCCGGCCACACGCCCGGACACCGGGGGATGTCATGGCTGACATGCTCGCGAACCCATGACATCCCCCGTAAACGGCACGGACGGAAACTCTGCAGGGTTTTTAGTGGGTATTCCCCTCCCATATGGAGGGACGAATCCCACATGCCCCCGTAAGACTCTTCCCCGGAGCTGGGTAAGCGTAAATGCATTTTCCCTGCGTCAAAAAAAAAAGATGTACCAGGCTGAAGCCACACGAGCGTAATATTTTCCACGTAATTTCGGTTATGTCATAACTTGTATCACGTGATGACGCATGTTGTATGCCGCGACCGAAAATGCGCGGCAAAAATTACGCTTGTATGGCCTTACCCTAACTCTTTATTTGCTCACCTTAGTAAAAAGATACAAAACATATATAAACAATTAATCAAATGTACAGACAGAACAACGGGCGGCTTAAGAGCGATATTTTCAAGACAACCTTTGCGTACCGGATACAGAGAAATTAATGGAGTTGAGACTGTTAGTGCTTCGGAAATCGAGCCTGTTATTTTAGTAACAAAAAAATACTTTTTCCTAACTAGTGCGTAAAAACTGCACTTTTCGCACGCGAAGCGTGCGTAAATTTTTAAGGCACTTGCTATGAAAAATTAGGTTCGATACTCGTGTAAAAACTTCTTTAAGACTCGTTTCACTCGGGCTCCAACTTTCACCCTCGTCGAAAAAAATTTTTTTTCACTAGTATCGAAATGTACTATTTTCACTAATAAGATGTCGACAACATCACTTTCCGCACGGGGCTGGAAATGTGTTCAGCATAACCTGCCAAAGTTCTAGTGGACATTTCAAATTTTGGCGTACGCAAAAATCTATATATTTAAGCAATTGGTTTTGTGTTAATTTCTTTATTACAACGATTATAAATGAGAGATATTCTCACCGTCAGACTGCTGTTACCCTTGTACACTCCATTAAAAACAGTTCAACAATCGTAAAATTAGCAAAAACAAGTCCACACCCACATGCACCGCGCAAGGATTTACGCGTGATTAATATAATTAGCCAGCTTTCTGGCAGCTTATTGCGCAATGGGCTTAGATTTATAATGCATAAGTAACCTCTTTGTTTGTGCTACAATGGGGAACAAAAGCCCGCTTTGCATTCGCCCCGTGTTGCTAATGGCAGTGTTACGGTCAGAGATGAGCTAAATATAGACTTCTAATCTACTCAACACCGACACCACATTCTTTCTTATAAAATAAATAAATAAATATTTCAGTACGTCCTTACCCAAATTATCTAAGCCCTAAAGTAAGGTCAAGAAGGTTTGTGTTGTAGAGGTAGTCGGCCAATGATATAAATAATATACAAAAAAAACTTAAATACACAGAAAACATCCAAGGCTTAGGAACAAGTATCTATGTTCATCAAACAAATGATCGTCTTTTCTTCTTGTTCTATATTGTCTGCCTTTCTGTCAAGAACTGCCTTGGCTTTGCCCTTATTTTGTTGATCGTCGGTCAAAATTTCACTGCAAAGGCTGTGAGAGTGTGAAGCATTATAATGCCATTGGAATATGTGAAGTCATGAGAATAAACAGTATTTTGAATGTCACAAGTACGTACAATGTCAAATCACTGTGGAATTTGCCTCCAAGACGATTAACCGTTTTCATTATTGACTGGTCTCTGTAGACTGTATTTAGGGACTGGAAAGGTGGGTAAGCTTCTTAGTCAACCGCTAAATGTGATCAACTTGTGTGGTTGAGTGGTTAGTCACTACGCATCTTATACTGGAAATATGATTACATTTAATATGACCATAGCGTAAAGTTGTGAATACATATTCAGACGCGTCCGCACTTACTCTATGACTTAATAACTTTAAGGGTTTATTAAGGTCATAAAAACCAATATTCAAGGATCTCCAAAACTGTGCTGTTTGCCTTTAACGGGTTCCCGCAACCTTGGCCAAGATTTCGGACTACCTTTTAGGCCCTCCCACACTGCGCCTTCTGGTCATTTTAATGAATTGGTATAAACTCTTTGTTTGTGGTTTAAAACAATTTCTACAAACGAGTTACTTAAGTATGTATGAATAAATATTTCGAGAGAATCTTACACAAATCGACCTAGTCCTACGGTAAGCTCAGTAAGGCTTGTGTTGTAGGTACTAGACGACGATATATATAATAGATAGATACTTATAAATACTTAAAAACATAGAAAACACCCATGACTCAGGAACAAATATCTGTGCTCATCACACAAATAAATGCCGCGACTGGGAATCGAACCCAGGACCATCAGCTTCATAGGCAGGGTCACTACCCACTAGGCCAGACCGGTCTTCAACCGGTCCTCAAGACCGGTGTCAATGTATGACAAATATCAATGCGAAGCCCATTGTTATCAATACTGAAATATAAATTTAGTGAAACAGTAGCAACTAATTGCATCCCTGTTACATTATCCCGCACAATTCAACAGTAGAGCATACAATTTGCTTCTAAAATTTGAATTGTAGGGTAATCCTCGTATGATGTTTACTTACTTTCTGCTAAATTATAATCTCGTGTTCATAATTCAGTGCAGACTAACCCTAGCTCTAACTGAGCGAGTCGCTCTCTTTAGTGATGAGCGATACCGGAAATATCGCCGGCAATGTTTTTGTTTACAATAATTACAAATAATTAATAATCAAAACTAACCATAAAATTCATCGTAATCTAAAACAAATTTTAAAATGTCAAAGAAAATAAAATGAACGTCCAAACTAGTGTCTAGTCTTATACGTACCCGGCTCAAACGTTCCGCTTTTGTTTGGCATTATTGTATTGAAGTGAGAATGCCGTGCGGTGTGGATCACAAGAACTGGCTACGCGTAGATCTGAATTGTGGAAAAGAGGAGCTAGGGGTCGCATATGAATGGTAAACTTTATAGAGGTATTAGCGAGTACGTGGCATGTCGATAGACACGAACCACGTCCAAGATTACCGTATAACGACATTAATATCTTAATGGAAACTTAAAGATTTTCCGTTTAGCTGATTTATTTGATTTCTTAGGCATGTAGCAGAATTCGTCAAATTGATGCTGTGATATACATACGTAAGTAGCTTTATTGTCTAGCTAGCTACAGATCGCGGCAATATTGACAATGGCAATATTGCAAAAATATAGCAAGGACATCACTAATGTTGCTATTAACATAAACGCTTCTGCGTTGCAGTGAGCTAATAAGTATTAGCCTCTGTGCTGCCTAAATGATCGTTTAGGGTTTAATCCTTCGTCTATATAGGTGGGGCACAGGGTTAAACATTAAAGGAAAAACAGCCAAAATTACTGAACGGTTCTGTAGTTACCCTTTATAATAGACTGACTTAATACAGCGGTACTATGTACAGATTTACAGAACGGTTGGAATCTTTTTGCAAATCGGAGCCTGTACCTTTAGTTTGTATATAAAATGTGAGTCATTGTGTCTTTTTGCTTGAGAATGGAGGCCCATGTTCTCCGAAACACGTCGCGAAACGAGTGCGTATTTAAAGCCGTTATTTTCATTTACAAAAAAGTGCTTTAACATCTGATGCATTTACTAAGCACAATATTACTTGGCTCTTGGCTCAATCAACTAATCTATTGCCATGGTTAAGTTCTCCTGGGTCACTCTTCAAACCACAGTTTAATTGCATCTAAATACATAAAACAGAGATATTTGTAGAAGCTTTATGTCCCTTCCATAATGGGTCACCTACCAAGCGCGTCAGTAGTACGCAGGACCACATTTCTTGTTACAAACTATGTCTGTTGTCCGCTTGCTGATGGGACAGCATAACAAAAACAAATAGTTGATTCACTAACTTGTAAAATGCTGCGTGGCTAATTGCAACAGCCTACGGAATTTTTTAATTTAACAGCCTACCCTTTAAACTCCATTTATATAAATAAGGTTTTTTTTTATTCCACGATAAAACATCGGCACAAACAGAACAAGAATAAGCAGACACCTGTATACAGCGGAAAACAGTCATCTCTAAGCATGGCGTATTTTATGCCATAATCGACACGCTTTGCAGGCGGGATGGCGATTGCGGTATGTTTCACCACTCCAAGGGACGCTGCCCGCTACGGTGGTTTACTAGTCGCAGTTTAGGGGCAATACCAGGGTCCCTATCTGAGGCTCTAGTTGTTCTTTTGACGTAAAAAAACGTTTACGAACGCGTAAGTGATAATGTTATTTATATGGGAAACGCAAACGCGTTCGTGACGTAAAGTAACTTTAAAAACTTACACTCAGGGCTCAGGATAGGAGCGCGTCTCTTGCAAGTGACTATACGTCCCCATGGATCCTACAGGCAACTTGTGAGACGTTGTAGTTATTTTGAAGATCTTATCAATTGTTTTAAAACTAAAAAAAAACTAGCGTTTCTTGTGATATGTAATAAAACCAAGTGCTACGATTGTAGATTGCCGGGCTTCTTCGTAGCAGAGAATCTGAACAACAATAAGTAAGGAAGTCAATATTCTTTATTGCTTGACAATAAAAAAAAAGGAAAATTTTATGTGGCAGCAAGAAGCGGTCAATATGGTACATACAAAAATATAT
Organism: Grapholita molesta; assembly: GCA_022674325.2. Lineage (NCBI taxonomy): Eukaryota > Metazoa > Arthropoda > Insecta > Lepidoptera > Tortricidae > Grapholita > Grapholita molesta. The sequence continues at coordinate 3,383,327 of CP053121.2, read as the reverse complement.
ATTTTCTATAAAGTTACTTGTACTTGTAGATCATACAATTTCTGACATTTCAATTCAAAATCTTTGATGCCAAAAATAAAAATCAGTAAATACTAAAAAAATACCGTGCGAAGTAGTCTCCTATAATTGAATGAAGTAATGAATTAAATACTCTTCGTTTTACACCTACAATTAGTTCTATAATTTTATTTAGTTTCTAAGGTACCTATTCTTTTGACGACCGGTCTGGCCTTGTTGGAAGTGACCCTGCCTATGAAGCCGATGGTCCTGGGTTCAAATACCAGCCAGGCATTTATTTGTGTGACGAGCACAGACATTTGTTCCTGAGTCATGGGTGTTTTCTATGTATTTAAGTATTTATATGTATCTATCCATTACATATATCGTATAACCTACAACACAAGCCTTACTGAGCTTAACGTAGGACTAAGTCGATTTGTGTAAGATTGTCCCTAAATATTGATTTATTGATTCTGTTCTCGGTTTTTATATAGGTGTATGCAATCCATACTAATATTATAAATGCAGAAGTAGTCTGTTACCTGTGTTAAAGTCTGTCTGTTACCTCTTCACGCTTAAACCGCTGAACCAAATGGGATGAAATTTAGTATGGAGAAAGTTAAGCTACGAGAAAGAACATATTTAGGACAATTTTTATCCCGCAACCATACTTCATAGACTGGCATGGCTAGCCGACGGAGTCGCGTGGAAAAGCTAGTATAATATAAATTAGTAAATAAGCTATGCTACACTTTCAGTGGTCAGGATAACCTACAAATCAACTAGCGATGAATAGAATCATCAAAGCGAGAGGCGGGCACCAGCTCCAAATTATACTGCGTTTACCACTGCCAATGTGTTTGTCCTATGAATTATTATGAAGCTCGTACAGAATAGTAAGGAAAGAGCGATATTTATGACCACGGTAAATCACCGGGCTTATAATGTATCAGACTATTCAAGACTAGTGCGGGGCTTTGGGAATTTTTCTAAATATTCCCGACGTTAGGTTACTTTTAACTTACACACAGCAGACGGGCACTGGTACCGTCAGCACTGATGAGTTAAAGACATCGAAAGTGATGAGCCATGAGCTAATTTTATATATACGTATAAACGAGAAATGATGAGTGAAATGAGACTCGGGTAGAAAGTCACCCATTGATGACGAGGTGGTTTGGCGCTCGAACGAAGTGACAGCGCTAATAGTAGGAGTCGGAAATGGGTGACTTAATTTAAGTATACTATTTTTCATTTCGAATGCGAGGAAAGTAAAATAAGAGCAAGAAAAAAGTAAAAAAATGTCTCTTAGATAATAAACTGACTGACTAAAACACTTATCTTACCGCATCAGTTTGTTTGAGTTGAAGCATACAGCTGAAACTTTATGTTGTATTGACGTGAAAGAAAGGAAAAATGATGCGATAGCAAATGTATCGCTTAATTAGGAACATAAATACGTAGCCTTAGAAAAATAATTATTTTGGTATTGGTAGCTGACGCCAGAAATTTTGAATGAAAGTGGCAAGTTCGCTATTATAGATAATATATGCTAGCCCAATCTCGCAAAGAAACTATAATATGTTTTACCCTGAAATATATGCAGGTTTCATATTGGAAATCGATTAATTCGTAAAGTAGTATTGTGTTTAAAAGTACACAATAGTACGATATTTAAATCGAAAGAAAAATAGAAAAAATTGACTCGAAGCGGGACTCGAACCCACAACCACTGGATTACTAGCCCAGTGCACTACCAATTGTGCTATCCGAGTACCGCTTAGACTTGTCAAATTTTTCTATCTAATCCTTCGTCATCATGGGTGACGTGTAGTCACATCTACCGTCACCCATAATGACGTATACCACCATTTTTCTATTTTTTTTTTTCGATTTAAATATCGAATATATTCGCTAGCAGACGTTTCTGCATAATAAAAAATAAACACACCATACTACTTATTCGAATTCAACATACATATGTTTAAAAACCAATATTACCCACCATTTATCTGAATAGGGAATATTGCGGGAAATATTTTCTGAAGAATACTTCCTTTCCCATCACTTCAGGACTCGTGTAACTTGCAGCGCGATTCACGATATATTTTTACGGCTACTTATTTCAGTTAGCGGTTTCCATTTTGTTATGTCCTTATCCTATAATGCGGTGTTGTACCTATATTTAAGCTCCTACAAGTGAGATGCTTATTAAGTACCTACCTTGTGCCAATAGGAATGTTGACACATATTACATTTTGCAACAAATTTAACAGAAATGTATTCATGATGACGAATATAATCAATTAAAATTGAATTACAATACTTAGGTATTTGATTTAAAGATATCACGATTACAAAATTTAAAAATAACAGCATTTTTATTTTGTGAAATTTTACAATACCGTGGCACCAATCAACTTCTCGTGGTTTACTGCAAAATAAATTGTAAAGCAACTATATACATAAACAAAATATTTCGCGGTACAAATAGCAATTTAATTATTTTTCCATACTTTAGAGAGCGCGGCTAGGAATAAGTGACGTCATAAGTTCTCGTTATTTCGTAAGGAGCGTTTTCGCGGAAAATACGAATGTCAGACTTTGACGCTCATTTACTTACAGATATTTCATCCCTAGTATAAAAGGAATGGATTGATAAAAAAAAAAGTCAATTAGCCTATTCAATATCATATTTATTTATTTTGTACTCTGTGTAAGCAATTTAAACATACAAATACATCCTCCTTCCTAAGTTATTTTCAAATAAAATACAGCTAACGGATAAACTCACTTGCAACTATATCGCACTAGGCGACATGTTTCGGGTAAGCTCTGGTACTAAAACCAAACAAACCAGCCGAAACAGTACTTAATAATAAATATTTTTACATGTACTACAATACATTTTTCAAATAGATGTGTCCCATTTTTTTTATGAGCAGACGGATTGCCTGGTGGTAAGCAATTACCAGCCCCCATGGGCACCCGCAACCCGCAACACCAGGGGAGTCACAAGCGCGTTACCAGCCTTTATGGCGGGTTGGAGCTCTGGGAACCTTACTCACCAACAGGAACACCACACTGAAAGGTAGCAGTGCTATTATGGCTGTGGTCTTCTGTAAGGAGGAGGTACTTCCCCAGTTGGGCTGCCACAGATTCAAGCGTGATGGACATCGCTGTGCCCTACCTATCATGTAACCATTTCATTCTCCCATTTCTGCTTCAGGTTAAGTTTATATATATGTACCTATAGGTATATAATTTGCTGTCATTCTTTATGTCTCGATTATAATCTGAGGCGCTACCGCAAAAGACGATATTGTCTCTGTCACTCTCGTGACGCCTTGATTGCAGTAGAAGATAGAGATGCTCGAAATACACAAACGTCGATGTTCGCGGTACCAGGTCTGCCTTTGCAACACGTCGTATCATGACGATAATAAAACCGGTTCTCATTTTAAATCCAATTTTGGCCTCTAGTTACATACCTAATGCCAATGGCAATTGGATTATGTACTCGTATATCACGCGTTGAACTGACACTAAACGTCGATTGTTTGTAATGGTTTAATTACACGCTGAGGTTTCCAGCGACCGTTTGTTTACTGGTACACAGTTGAATCGTCACATAAACTCGCCTTTACGTAATACAAGTGTAATTATTATATCAATACTAACACACGAATCACTTTAGACGAAGGAATTTGATGTATTTTAAATACGCTCTGCCAGTAAATATACAGTTGTGACCCAAGTGAAAAGGGGTACAAGTGTCGAACAACTAGTATGGAACTAAAACGTTTTCACTAGAGAAAGAGCCATATTATTTTATAGATTTACTATAATCAAAAACATTATATTCCTTTGTGCGTTGCTCGTGTGTATATGTTATGTGTATATTTACTTTAAAAATGAACTCCGACGTTTCGAGAACGACGTTGTCCTCGTGGTAAAGACTGGCTAAAGTTCTACAAGTTTTTCGAACTACCCGCACTTCATCTTATTTATCAACTTGAAGGTGTTGCGTACTAGGGATGTCACTCGGTCGATACACTACATGGATATCGGTATTTTTAAGTTGTAGTATTTGACGCCTGCATTTACTAATGACTGGATTCCTTGCGGATGAGAAGTTTTTAAATTTAATACATGCGGTCAAGTCCCGTTTATTTGTAATAATGTGTAAAAACTGTGAAAGTTTAAATCAGTGACTCTACTACCACACGGTTATACATTCCATCTTTAAATGTCAGTTTAATACTAATGCCGTCAAAGCCATGTTCAGTACGTATATTCAAATTTGTAGCGTCAATTGACACATTCTAAGTTTACAGCTCTCAATAAACCGCAAAATTTTGCGGTAACGGGAGCTGCGATTCATAGACATTCTAATAGACTCGATAAACGTGCACTCAGATTCATTGCACTTTTGTGATATGAACACCACGGAACGTCTCAGTGGAGTTTTACAACTGTAAACCACGGTTTCTACTTAGTTATCATTTGTGGACAGTAAAGGATGACTCACGTTACACCCGACCCGGGTATGTCCTTAAACTACGTCCAACAATGAGAGGTAGGGCACAGCGAAGTACCATCACGCTCGAGTCTGGAGAAGCCCAACTGGGGAAGTACCTCCTCCTTACAGAAGACCACAGCCATAATAGCACTGCTACCTTTCAGGTATGTAGTGTTGTGTTCCTGATGGTGAGTAAGGTTCCCAGAACTCCAACCTCTCTTAAAGGTCGGCAACGCGCTTGTGACTCCCCTGGTGTTGCGGGTGTCAATGGGCGACGGTAATTGCTTACCGTCAGGCAATCCGTCTGCTCGTTTGCCACCTTATGTCATAAAAAAAAAAAACATTGTCCTTCCTACACGTCGACCTCCTGGATGGAAATCCAGCCAGACGATCGTCGCATTTGTTGCGAGTAGACAACGCTCGTGTTAAAGTCATTTTTCGAAAGTCGGGTTGCTCGGACCCGGGTCGCCCCGGTGAGTGTCCGGTGGGTCAACGGAAGGCTCAGGCTCGGGAGGGCGACGTGTACGAGACACGGGGGTGTAACGTGAGTCATCTTTTACCCTTCCTCTCCGCCTCCTGAGGGAGGCAACACCCTCAAAGATAGCGTCGTGTGCTTAGTGATTAGCTTGCATGCCACGAAAAAGCAAGCAAGTCGTAAACATACACGCTAGCATTTGTTCGATAGTGACATGCATGCGGGTAATCAGCAATTCAGCATGTATCCTTTATGTATTAGTTTGTTTTTCTGTAGAACGAACGATGGAACAAAACTGTCAGCAAACAGGGTTTTATAATGATTTCCCTGATTCGTCAGCAAACAGTTTAAGCAGACATTGCGGCGGGGGCTTTGCTTTCGGGATTATGCCACGTGGCTATCGTTTAAATTACCAGATTAATAATAAAGGACGAAAACTGCTACTTACGTATTAAAATATTTTTTTTCGAGTATGTTCTTTATAGGTTGCACCTAGTACACCAAAATGTATAAAAGAACGAAAAATACTATGGTTACTATGGCCTTGCCAGTGCCATTTGTGCCCGAGCCCTTATTAGTCCTCGAGTTTTTTATACACTTGTAGTGAGATATCCAATATTTATTTACAAATTAGGTAGGTACAGTCGCCATCAGATATTTCGGAGCTGTGGAGGTGGTCAGAAATATCGGAACAACGCCTCTATTGTTAAGGAGATAAAGTGCATGTTCCGATATTTGTAATCACCTCCACAGCTCCGATATATCTGATGGCGATTGTACTCTAGAAGTCGCCTCCCAAACTTATTTAGCATTTCTCAATTACTATTAAGATTTACTAAATATTAGTTTTGTTATTTATTAAAATCTAAAAAACATAGGTACATACGCAGGCTTGCTCTCACTACAACAATGCTTTTAAATGCATCATACCACTTAAATGAGGAATGGACACTTCATACTAAAACTCTAGCTCGTATTTTTATAAATAGAAAAATCGTGCCATTGTTGGTGTGCGATTTTTAGAAAAATAATTATGTCTATATCATACTTGCCTCTTGCTTTCTATTTCTACACCATTTCGTTAACAATGGAGTATTCAATCTTATTTCCAAAATGATTACGAGATTACTAACATACTTGACGGAACGTAGGGAAAACCCTTATTTTACTACTCTTAATAAATAAATAAAATTAAAAAATAAAAATGATTTATTCAGTAACTTAATAGCTTAACAATATGCAAGTTGGTGTCTCTTTTTAAGTATACAATATACCTGTGTCAAGAGACACCGTTCTTCCTTACTGGTTTGCTAAGTAATAAAACAACAGTTAAATGAAACAGAAACAAAACAAAAATATAACTAAAATAAAAACCAAAAATTTAAATATAGAAAGTAAAGGGTGATTGTCCGGTCGTTTGAACCATAGATATACTAATATAACTAGATTGAGTACTAGCCCGAAAAAAGCGAGCCTAGTGAGATAGCTACCACGCAGACCTTTGTCTCTTTCTATAGGGTGACCACGTTAATTTTAGAAGTTAGGAAAATTCTATTAAATACAATAGTGTTCTTATGTACTAGATCGGTGTAGAGACCACGCCGGCAGCTCTGTATCTATTTGACATAGGTAATACATGCGTTTTTTGCTTCCCAAAAATTTTAACTTCGAATACTTATAAAATTTATTAAAAGTCGTCACATTTCACATTGTGTATCTATTTGATATACTACATGCGTTTTTTGTTTCCCAAAAATTTAAACTTCGAATACTTATAAATTTTATTAAAAATCGTCTGTGGTATCAAATTACAAGAAATTAAATGTAAAAGAGGTTATGACGATGATTTCTAAAATTAAAAATAAATAACCAGATGGTGAAAGAATAAAAATAAGCTCTTGCTGTGTTCAAATTTAAGAGTGTCGGTGGAGTAAACACCAATCTTCTTTTCTCTCCGACAGCCTTATAGGTTATTTATATATTATGATACGACAACAGCCTTCTTCATATTTTTTAGATATGTAATTCGGTAATGTCGGACATCAACAAACCAGACGGACCGATGACCGGGTCGCTGGTAGTCGGTGGCCGCGGTATGTTAAAGTGTTCTTCTTGTGTGTGCTCCATGTGGCAGTCTATGGGAGAGGCCTATATTTTGTCGTGTTGATTAAAATACAGCCTATACTTTTATAAAATATAATATAATCGGAAATATTTATGTATTAAATATGGTTTTCTTATTACAACGTACATTAATGTGTAAAACAATAAAATGTTACGTTCAGTTTTCAATGTCCAGATTTTCATTTTACTTGAAAAATATTTTTGTTCTTCAACCACCATTTTATTATTTACGATTCTTATTTTATAAAATTAACCTCATAACCATTTTTGTATATAATTTCCTGTAATTGACACACACGATTTGAGTTTTACATGTTGATTTTTTTTAAATCTTTACCGGGTGAAAATTCGCATTTTGCACACTTATATATTCTATATGTTTATTAGGTATATCAAAAAAATACACGCAGGAAATTAAACTACTATAACCCCGCTTCTGTGGGAATTACTTTGCCCCAATTGCTATATTCCCTCTACTATAATATACAATGACAATGAAACCACATTTTACAAATTTTAATAAATATGTTTAATGTACTTTATCTCAACACCAACATTAATGTTGTCCTGTTGTCTAATTGTCCTCGTCCATGTACAAGCATGGTTACCCTAGCATCTAGTTGACTTTGGGTTGCCATAGATCTAATATTATTCTTGGAATAGCATCATTCAGAAAGGGACAGAGGTCTGTGTACTAGCTGACCTACTCGGCTCGTTTTTTTTCTTCATATTTGGCGAGCGAAAGTAAACCTTAATACGATGCCTATAAAGCACGTTTCACGTATTGGTATTTTTCACAGGGCTTATTCCAGTTATACTAAAATGTCCTTGGTTTGAACCGCTTCCATTACTCTGTCCATATTTTTGTAGAAATGATCACACAGTTTCGTGTTATTTTTGGTTTACTGGTAGACAGCTGGGCTGGGTAAAGCATAACCAAAATCTACTTAATATAATGCAGGCAATGCTACAGAAAGGACAGAGAAACATAATAAAAACAAGGTATACAAACACCTACCATCCAAAATGATTGGGTTATAAAAGATGCCATATCAAAATCCGGCATCAAAAATCCAAAGCCGATTTTAATCCAAACAAACACATCTAGTTCGCAGTGTAACAGCAAATATAATCTTCACATACAGGTACCTATATTCAATAATCTGCTTTGGCGTTATATTGTGTTGTATTTTCAATAAAACATACACAGCCAGTGTGCCAGTATATTTATTAATCTTCTATCGACCCACTGCAGTCACACGCTACAACAAATTCGTTTAGTTTTTGCGAAGGACATAGAAATATATCATGGATGCTTTTATATGCCATCCTTTGAAGCATTGGTTGGTATTTTATATTTCCGAATACTTCTATATTTATTAGTATTTGATAAAAAATCAATTATAATTTTTCACGAAGATATATAGGTGAAAAACTTAATGAAGGTTGTCTATGTAGTCATGCAGAAAATTAATATGGAACCTACGTCAAAATTTGAATATACAACGCCGACATGCGTGCACACACACGTTACAAAGACCAGCTTAGTTTTTCACCTATACTAGTGTTGTCTAAGAATAACTTATCTGACCAGTTGCGTTAACTAAAAACTAAATGTTTTGTACCTATCTCACTGCTACTAAACAAAGTAACTCTGTATGCGTCGCACGAATATATACGACATTTTTCATTTGATTGACAGAATAAGAAAAGTTGAGTTTTTTTTTTTTTCAAAGTAGTGACGATTTATTACTGGTGCAGAACAATGATTGTTTTATTTCATCCTGGTATCAACGGTGAATAGTTTTAAAAGTTAACAAGGAAATTAGTACATACCGTTTTTGGAAATTGCGCGCAGTTGAATTAGGAAAAAGCCAATTTCGTTCGACTTCTCTACTTAGCTTCAGCTTCAGTTTAGTCGTAAGTGGTTCACTGCTCGACAAATCCCACCCCCAAATATGGCTTGTATGATCTTGGGGGCACTGACCATAGTCGCTACACTTGTAAGGCGGGTTGAAACCGGAGTATCGGTACATTGGGTTTTGACGGACGCTGCTGACCATACTTCAGTATTTTCCCTTCGTCGCCTATTACAACACCCGCGGGAGGTTATGGGGTGGTGCTATCCTAGTCGGGCGCTACACCGAACAGTCAGCCGGCACCACAAGGTACAAGAGCGCGGTTTAATAAGTTTACTTCTATAGAAGCTTCAAAAGCGACCAGTTTTCATTGCTCTTAGGTGAAGAAAAAACTCCTTTGAAGTGAAGTTTCTTTTTACCCTGAATCATCCTCGGCGTTATAATGCTTTATTTGAACATCGGCACTCAATACGGCGCATTAGAAGCTGAAAGCAAACGATCTCATTGTGTGCACGTAAATAGCGCTCACAGTAAAAATAACAAAACCCTCTGTCCTCGTCATGAGAATTGAATTTTTTCACCAGATTTTCTTAGGGATCCCGGAGATAGAGCTAGCAGAAATTCAATTAAAGTATTGAGGATTATGGTCACCCATATCGATAGCGAACTCCATTCATATAAATGTCGCAGTTACAAACTACGTTCTCTGAGAGGAAGACGAATCCTAAAAAATCCAAAATCCAAAGAGGAAACAGGAGTTTCAAAGTCCTCAAAACATCCGAAAAGAATTTGGTGGTTAGCCCCAATATAATTGGCGTGACAAAACTCTTGTACATGCATAATGCATGCTCTCAATTTCAAATCCATTTCCGAAACATTGGCAACACTAAAAAACTGCACCACGCATGCGCGTTTTTCAAACGAACGCCAATCAGAGCACTTGACTGCAGTTGTTAATTTTAATGGCGGATTGTAAAAGTTGATCGGTGTGTAAAACTTTGGTAACTAAGAAATTAGTGGTAAAATGGTGTGATCTATAGCATTTGTGACTTTAATATAGTTTCAAAAGGTGTATTAACATAAACATTGAAAAAGTAACTCGGGCCTGGTTTCAGCATCTACATTTGTTATTGTGAATCGCCGAAGGCAGCCGCTACGTCGCCAACTTTTAAAGGTTTGTGGATTTCGTTTTGGTGGTTTGCATAATGCTGTATATCATAAATTGAAGCCAGACTATGTATCACAGTTAATAATTAAAATATCGAAGGCAAAAAATACTAAACAACTCTTCTGTCTCCGTTATGCGTTGTCTCAGCTATGTTTAGCAAGAATCAATGAGGGTTGCGTTCTTAAGACACATCATTCTACTTACACATCATCAGACATACTATCGAACATGCTAAGGAATAAATTTTAAGCTGTTTCAAAGCCAGTGGGAGTAGATTGCGCAAGATTGATAAAACGAGAACTTGTATCGGGAACCTTCCTCGCACAACGTGTCAGTTCTGCGAGGAAGCTGCCAGCTCTTCCGTCACCAGTTACGTCAACCAGACTTCGCGATTACTACAAAAAGTTTGTACGCGCATGGACCTATTTTTATATTAATATATTACATACCGGGTGATCAATCCAAATGGGTCAGTGGGGGGAAGTCAGAAACTATTGAGAGATAGCGAAATCTGTTCTTAGGAACCATGGTTTCGGTTTCAGATTTTATAATAATGGCATTGGAACTTTTTTTAAATCTCTCATGCATAACCGGGAATCGAACCTGGTCGAAGTCTTGTAAACAATGTTAGGTGTAAATCAGAAAGATTTTTCGTTGTTATTGTTGATGATACGAAACGTAAATTCATGAGCCATGAATACATTTTTCATCATCATCATCATCATCAGCCGTATAAAGCATCAGGTTGTTGACAGGTTCGATTCCCAGTAACGTATGAGAGATTTAAAAACAGGTTTGAATGCCAATATTATTAAATCTGAAATCAAAGCCATGGTTCCTAAGAACAGATTTCGCTATCTCTCATAGTTTCTGACTTCCCCCCACTTCCCCATTTGGATTGATCACCTTGTATATTATCTTTCGTTAGTTAGAAGACCCTTGTACTGAACCAGCAGCCGGGGATCCCGTCTCGCCGCCAACCCGCTTTATTTTCAGCTGTCCCCTCCACAAAGCCGGCACACTAGACTACTACAAAGCTAATATTGTCAAGCATTTCATACTCCATTATTCATAAGAAAGTACAATCTGAATTTCTGAAAGCCGTACGGCCCGGGCGAGGGCCGGAGTGTTTTAAATACGTTTTGCGTAAGATTGTTGTTGAGCCTTTATTGAGAGTTGCTTAGCCACTCTTTAGGTATTAGACAGTTTGTTAAGTCTTATAAATACAATGATTTTAACTCTCACGTTTTTTACACATAATTACAAATTAAACGGGACTTATCGTTAAATTGTAATTGCGGTCGTATGTCCTCAATAACAATTTAGAAGTGACGACTTGACAAGAACGTCTAACATTTGGAGCAGGATTCGAACCCGCATCTCCAGCTGTCGCGGCTTATGTCTTAATCAACTGGGCCATCAGAACACAGCGCAACTCGTCGAAATTTGTCAAGAATATGTAATATTGTTTATTTTTAACAGTTTTTGGGCACCGTTTACCCACTACAAAGCGAAACTCTACATGCTTACGCCTCCTATATGAATCACTTCTGGATTCTGATATAGCTAGAGATATGGTGCTGCCATCTGTGCAACTAAGATCAAATTAAGATTTTTATTTTATCTTGATTTGCTTTGATTTTTAAGTATAAATTATAAATTGTAATAGATGACATAATACTTAAGACACAAAATAATTTGATTTGTTCTTAGGGACTTTTCGCGTTAAAACTTGAAGTTAGACTTCCACGGTCGCTGCTAGATTGAGAAGGGGGGCAACAACGTAATGTTACAGTTCAATTTTGTCCAACTACCCGCAGTTGGTATTTTTTAAATAACTTGGTAGAGTCGTCTTTTTTATCTGTACATATACATGTTTTTATAAATCATTATATAATGATTTGGGCGGGGTTACCAAATTCGGGATAGGTTTAATTCTGATTGTTCCAGATTCTTATATAGCCAGCTTCTGAGTAGATCGTGTTCTTATTAGATTAAATTCGGAGTACGTCAGTTTCAAAAAAATTCTCATACTATATGTATACATCAAGTTCTAATTTAATTCTTTACAGTACAAGTAGGTACGAGTATGTGTGGTGTTATCTTGCAACTCAATTATGAAGCAGAAATCTTCAACCTATTGAGCTGAAATATTGCCACTAACTTTACGACTGTCAAACTAGACTGTGAACGAATTATGAAACACACTACTTTCTAAATTTCTTATATTGAATTCTAAATGTAATAAACCCATTATACTTTATTTCCATTGAAATACTTCAAGCTAAATGTTTTGCTCTGTTCTATGAAGTACCCTTCATGTTTTAAGTCTCCAGATTTATCTTGACATGTACCTAAAGGAACGTTCAATTGTATTACTTGAAAAATAAATCTAAATCATAGACACAGTAGCTATAAATCTATAGGTTGTAGAATCATAATTTTCGGTGATAAACAATTAATGATTCACATAATTCGCTTCACCAATGAAAGATAGTGAATTATTCTGTGTCTGCCTGGTTATCTTGCTTCACAACTACGTAATCACCCTGTATATAGTCACCGCCGTCGGTCCATTCGTCTATTTCATATATTCGCAACCCGACCGCGACCGCAACTATTCTCATTTGCATCAAACAAATGAATGATTCGTACGCGTATTAGTGAGTGAATACACACTGAATAAAAATGACTAATTAGGAACACCAGAGCGTTAGAATAAAGATTTAACGCAGTTGTCTTAAGGTAGGAATCGCGGTGTGATCGCTAGTGGACTTGCAACGTTTTGGGTGTGAATGCTAGATAAATTTGTTCTAATTTGTGAAGCTCTCATGGCATTTGTAGGCGATATAGCGCACGGTTGGTTGTTATTTATTACTCAATAGTGCCAGAGCTGGCTACCGCCACTTAGTCTGTAATGTCGCGAATTATGTGCATATGTTAATGTATGCCTTTACTCTTGGTCACATGGCTGCCTTTATAGCTCATTTATCATAGATGTTCCGCGTAAACAACCGCTTCTATCACACTTCTCCTGGATTTCGTAAGCTCTAATAATCTTTTAATTTGCATATACGTAAAGAAACTCACAGAGTCTAGTGTTACGTACAAGACAAAGTTATCTACCTACGCAGAGAACGCGGCCCACAAATGGACCCGCCGGAAGATTAGCGCTGTGCCCTTACCATGAGTTGTGACATTCAGGTTCTCAATAACGAGTATTGAGTTTACTGTCTGTGCATCTGGCTTATACTATTTTAGTACGAACGAGATGCAACTCGATACTCGTTATCGAAAACCTCAAAGTCACAACTCATGGTAAGGGTACTGGCTCTCGACTATCGAGTCAGCGGCGCTCTACCGTAAAAATCGATATTCGTAAATTTCGAACGATTGTCTCTGTCACTCTCATGACATCTTAATAAGAATAAAAGAGAAAGATGCTCGAAATTTACGAACTTCGATGTTCGCGGTACCGGGCCAGCATTTTTATGCTATAGCGGGTCCATTTCGTGCTAGATTTTTTAGCCATATTTTCTTTTTATGTTGTTGAATCATATGTTACTATCAAAATATTTTTTGATAAATCATTTTGAGTTGTGCAACTAATCTCAATAAGTTGAGTAAGACGGTTCACTTCACTCAGAATGCTAGCCCATGTGATATGATATAGCCTCTCAAAAATTAGATAAGCAATAAAATTCCCAAACGCGACAAAAAGTCTGTCAGCACCGACACCGCAAAGCTTTGTGCGTTACTGAAAAAACGTGAGATGTCCCGGTACCCGACGAAAAACGATATAACTACCAAACCGGCCATGGTAATCACAATCTAATTCCTACACACATATAGGTGAATATCGCTGGTTCTTCTCCATGCAAGGGCCTTTTATTTTCGAGCTGTATTTTCCTGTGCTTATTGTCTGATGAAGGCCCTGACACGAGTCGTATTTTTCCCCGTTTACAACGCCTGCATGGATCGGGCTTTGGTCCAGACAGCCTTTGATATTCTTTATGGTTTTTGTTTAAACGTTCTTCTCATTTTACCTTCGTCTATTATAGGATTATAGCAATCATGCTGTACTATCAGCGATGCAACGTTAAAATAGGGGTCTAGCTTTTGTTTAAGTAACATAAGTAGTTAGCGACAGAATCAAACTGTCTTACGTCAGATTATATGAATACCTTGTAGATCGCTCTATAAAATGTCAATTCTATCTTAAAGTTAAAATACAGTCAGCTGCTACCAAACCGCTCACTCTTTGTAGTACTAATAGGTACTTATTAAAGCTCTTACAAACACCAAAAAAAACCTACGATTGCGCTGCGCTGCAGATATTAGCCGTTCTTGGGTTCGAATCCCCGGCAATTGCATTTATTAGTCCATCACGAATATTATTCACTCGGATTACGGGCGTTTTATGTAACTAAGTATTTGGTTTATTGAACTTATAGATAGATTACTGTAAGATTCTCCGATAAAATATGAAATACATACATACATACATTTCAGCCGTATGCAGTCCACTGCTGGACATAGGCCTCCCACAAATATGATTTGATGATTGTATCATCTTGGGGGGTAGTTGCCATAGTCGCCACGCTTGGCAGGCGGGTTGGCGACCGCAGTAGCTATAGATTGGGTTTCGACGGACGCTGCTGCCCGTCCGCAGGATTATTCCCTTTGTCGCCTCTTACGACACCCTCGAGAGGAGATGGGGTGGTGCTATTCTAGTCAGCCGGCATCACACGGCATAGATCACACCCTATATAGTGAATATGAAATAAAGTCAATATTTATATATTGCAATGTGTCTCGACTATACAAAAGAAGCTTGTTGCATTATTTTGTAGTCTCGCTTCCAAACAATCTAATCCACGCTATCAAGTTTTAAAACCAATTTCCCTTCATAAAGGCTGTGTTCATTAAAAAACGATAGATATCTCCATAAACTTTGAACTTTATGTATCGCATAAAAGTTGAGCGACACAAAAATATCGGGCCGATACAAGTTTTGCAATGCCATTAAAAGTTTAAGAGTTGAACCGTGGGGTGACGGCGTAAGGCGTACGCAAGGACTCGCGTCACACCGTGCCGATCTCGAGACGAGTGCCGGACGGTGCTCGGCCGTCAATTTGATCTTGATATGCGTATACAATTAGACGACTGTTTTACACGGCGTAAAACTTTGTTTACATAATTTTTCGCATTAAATATATCCATGTTTTCAGCGTGACGTAAACATTTAATTTAGCATTGTCCTTTCAATAGATAAAACGCTGCATTTTAACATATCCCGTGCTATTGTTTACTACCCTCGCGGCTTTTCCCAGCCTTTTTCTTATGTATGTACAGGAAATGACTACGTACAACCGCCATCAGATATATCAGAGCCGTGAAGGTGGTAACAAATATCTGAACATGCACTTTATCGCCGTGACAATAGAGACGTTGCTCAAATATTTTTGACCACCTCTGCAGCTCCGATATATCTGATAGCGACTGTACAATTGGGCCAACAGCTTTAGGATTTTATTGTCATAACCGATTGTCATATTAGCTAGCCTCTGTTGCTAGTAGATGTAAGTCACGGACGTAGCGACTAGGCTTCTATCATCCGAAACATGTCGCGAGAATGACTAAACAAGTGAAAGAAGGCGCTGCGTTGTGTTTAGTAAAACACCGGGAAAAAAATAAGTAAATAAAGCGTATTAAGGTTGACTCACGTTACACGGGCCCGCGTCCGAGCCGAGGCCACCGTCGCGACATTTTATATGGAATTGATCACGTGACCACCGAGCCTCCAGAGTCAGTCGGTCCGATATCCTTTGTACGGTGTGAACCTCAGGAAATTTTACGCATTACTTTGGACCCGGGTTTGTCCTTAAATTACGTCCAACAATGAGAGGTAGGGCACAGCGAGGGGTACCATCACGCTGGAGTCTGGAGAAGCCCAACTGGGGAAGTACCTCCTCCTTACAGAAGACCACAGTCATAATAGCACTGCTACCTTCCAGGTATGTAGTGTTGTGTTCCTGATGGTGAGTAAGGTTTCCAGAACTCCAACCCCCATTAAAGGTCGGCAACGCGCTTGTGACTCCCCTGGTGTTGCGGGTGCCCATGGGCGACGGTAATTGCTTACCATCAGGCAATCCGTCTGCTCGTTTGCCGTCTTTGTCAGAAAAAAAAACGAAAAAAAATAGGTTAGAACGTTTAAAGCTCGGTACAGTGTAAGCGTAGGTAATCCTGGAGAGTTTACGTCTTAATAAGCGGTTTGTAAACATAAACAAAACTCGTTTCTTTTAACAACACGTTTAAACATGTTGAATAAGATTTCGGTAACATTACATTGCATGTTTTGGTAACAGATAGAGACGCGAATGGTAAAAATCATTGCAAAGCTTTTGCAAACGGTATTTAATATAAGCTATTGACGGTTGAGATTTACCCTGATTGTTGGACCATATGTATTCAATCCCTACGCTCTGTTCATTAATATATTTTCAGTTCCAATGTAAGTATATATGTTCGGGAGGAAACAACTTGCAAGATATCCGTTTCAATTTTGAAACAGATGACACCGCGGGGCACAGCTAGTCACCTATAAGCCAAATAAGCTTGTGCGGCATGGACATGGGTAGTTGTTATTAAAGTTTTTCCCGTCTTACAAGCATGGTTGCGGGATAAAAATTCTACGGCCTTTCTCATAGCTCAAACTCTCCATATCAAACGCTCATTTCATCCAAAATGAGCGTTTTAAACGTGAAGAGCTAACAGACAGAGAGAATTACTTTCGCATTTATAATATTAATATGGAACATGGGTAATCGTACTATCAGTACTCAGTGTGTGAAGCACTACTATTGATTTATATGCCATTAGGTTTATCCAATTCGGCGTGTGATACTCATCTCCATAATGCTTGTATCAATGATAGGCGGTGCAGTAAATTTACACTACGTATGCTAAACGCTTTGCCACAACTCATCTCATGATAAATTAAACTCTAACTATGCCTAATCCCCCGTGTGTTCCTGGACGGATAGATGGTTTTGACATTTTCTCACCTATACTGGAAGCGGTGTCAACTTATCACTTTCGTACTACGTATGAATCCGATATAAAACTATCCATCTTAGGGTAACTTTTTTTTTCCGCATTTTTTTATGACGTAGGCGGCAAACGAGCAGACGAATTGCCTGGTGGTAAGCAATTACCGTCGCCAATGGGCACCCGCAACACTAGATGAGTCACAAGCGCGTTGCCGGCCATTAAGGGGGGTTGGAGCTCTAGGAACCTTAGTCACCATCAGGAACACAGCACTACATACCTGAAAGGTAGCAGTGCTATTATGGCTGTGGTCTTCTGTAAGGAGGAGGTACTTCCCCAGTTGGGCTGCCCCAGATTCAAGCGTGATGGTCATCGCTGTACCCTACCTATCATTGTTAGACGTAGTTTAAGGACATACCCGGGTCGGTACTGGTTGACTATCTTTAAAACGTGACATTTACTACTTGAATTAATATCAGTATGTTACTTTGTTCAGCACTGGAACTTGTTTAGTTTTTTTTTCGTTTAAGTAAATAAACATAAATTAAATTTAGAAGTGTTCAAACTGGAACAGTAATATCGAAAAAACAATTGCGGCATTTTTTTGTACAAATAGAAAATTCTAAACATTGTGAGATACATAAAAACAAGTACAGAAAGAATACCTTACTTCTCACAGTGGTTGGAATTATCTATTTGTACAAAAAAAAAATATGCAATTTACCTACCTAAGTTGGGTAAGTGGTATCTTACGAAACGAAAGAAATATTTAATGTGCCTTACCTAATATTCGGCTCAAATAAAACTATCGCCATAACCTACCTGGTATCAAAACTTTGTAAGCAAATATACTACTTGTTATATGGCTTATAAAAAGTTAAAACTGGAACTTCACTATGTTCGCCGCGCCGTTAGTTTCAAGCAAAAACGAAACGCAATAAAGTACCGCCCCGCAGGTATATATTAAATGTAGCTCATAATACTGTGAGGGGCCAATAAATTACGGGGAACAGAGAACTACTAGCTGACTGGTCAGTAGCTCTGTTTAATTATTAATATATACAGTGACAGACACACAGAAACAGCAGAACACATGTTTTGTAAGAACGCATAGAGAAAGCCCTCAGTGTAAGTTTTTAACGTAACTAAACGCCACCATCACGTTAGAGTTACCCATATACATATCATTATCACTTACGTGTTCAAGACATTTTTTTACATCAAAAGAAACTTATACTAGAGCCTCAGACGTGAGACGGTAGCTCGCTCGGAAATACAGCGTGCCTCCGATTATGGGACTTTAAATTCAAGGCTCGAGTCTAAAACTGATCTAATTTTGTTTGGTGACTTTAAAAAACACTGACAATATAGACAACTTATATAGACCTCAAAGTTTAATCCTGAAGTCAGTGTATCAAATATTGCGATATTATCTTTATCTCCTGTTATGAGGGCGATAATTTCTTGACATTTGACGTTTCTTAATTGTAAGTGAAAACAAATTACCAAATAATTGTTACTGTATGCTACTTCAGACTGTCAATTTTGTGTTGGACTGTGTACATTGAAAATTATTTAAGTAAATTAAATAAACTTAAAGATTAACGCATTTTTTTAATAGGTATAGAACTAAATATGCTGATGCTATTTGAAATGTTCCATTTAAAGCTCTATAATCAGACACTTTACAATAAAAAGTTATTAGGCGTAACAATAATTGTTTATTTAAGTAAGAAAGAAATACACAACTAAGTCATAACTGAATTAAATCTAAAATACAAGTAATTTCACAATAACACAAGATTTTCTAAATTAGCAACACAAAAAAGAAAACAATAATACTTACCTACAAAAATAGAAAAAAGGTCCACACTCCAGTCTGCCCCATGGCAATTAAAATCGTTATTTTATTTAGAAACACCGTAAGTTTCTTTGTTACTGGTCCCTTTAAGTAGTTCAATATTTATTGTATAATTCCAACGTACCTACTGTGATTTGAGCAAGTGCACTGGCTTGAAGCTAAACTATGCAGCCGGGCGTTGGTGTTTCAGCAACTGATGTAACACCACCTTCGAACTTTCAAATTAAATTTGGTTGAGGATCAGATGTGAGTGTTGTGTTAAATACTTAACTCCATTTATAATCTACATAAGGTTATACGGGATAGGTATAGCCCTCCGGTGGGGCACATTTTGCACTTCGGTCTTCTCCTATCTCCTATTTTATGCTATACTCGACGTCTGACGTCAGTATCAACGTTCCTGAACAAAAAAGACGACAACGTCGTCGTGTCAAAGAGATCACAACAGTACATCTCTATGGTAAGCATTGTAACGCTGACGCTGTAAGCGGCCAGTGGCGTTTATAGGAGACCATAGCCTTAGAACAGATCGCCTCTGGCACGTACTGGAAGGCGCAGCGTAGGCAAGATGGACCAAGGTGGCTCCCACAACAACTCCCCACAATCCCACAAGGTGGACCGCCAAACATGCTAATCGCGGGAACGAAGTGACTGGTTTTCCGTCAGTGGAAAACCAGTCACTTCGGGTCACAAGGTTTTTGAGCTGTAAAACTGCCTATTACGGCTTTGCTTCACCTCCAAATCGACTCCAAATAGTTTTTAAGTGTTACCGAATACGAGACACTAGTATTTTGAGAGAAACTACCTGATATGTCGCTGTATCGCTAATTACAGCCAACATACAGTTTAATATTTATTTATTAGATTACTTAGATACGAATATTATTGTAATTATGAATATCACGATAAAATAAAATGATCATGATGCTTCTGGATTTATATCTCACTGATATAATTAACAAAGAGAATGTTAATGTTGAGTCAACGTTACCGCTGAGTGTCAGTTATATTTTCTTTCAGTTGAGTAACTCCAGCCGAAATTGAATGCGTTTGATATTCTGTCTAGGAATATTAAATATCCTAAATGACACATCAATCTAGTATAAGAATATTTTTCTTAATTCTAACTCCAATATTATCATGTGCTTTCTGAATAATTAACAAGGACACAGGACGCATAAAGAGCATCAAACCTTCGCACGTAATCAAGAATTCAATCTCGGTTGCAATGCGCAGCGAGAGCGTGCAATTTGTATATTGAGCCTAATCCCCCGTGACGCGACGCTATGACGTGTCTGACGTGACGCGTGTCGCGGCTCTGTGGCAGCCACATAATGTCCGTTATACACGACATGCAGAGAACAGCCAAGTAGCTAGAAATGTAACATGGTAAAGTATCCAAATCTTCGCTCATAAATTAGAATTCGGTGCAGCAGGGTGCAATTTATACATGAACTAAATCCCCCATGACGCGACGCTATGACGTGTCTGACGTGACGCGTGTTGCGGCTCTGTGGCAGCTACATAATGTCCGTTATACACGACATGGAGAGAAAAGCCAAGTAGTTAGGAATGAAACATGGTAAAGTATCCAAATCTTCACTCATAAATTAGTATTCGGTGCAGCAGGGTGCAATTTATTCATGAACTAAATCCCCCATGAGTTCCATGACGCGACGCTATGACGTGTCTGACGTGACGCGTGTCGCCGTTACGTGGCAACCACATAATGTAGGTTACACAGGACACGGGATAGAATAGCCAAGTAGCTAGAAATGAAACATGGTAAAGTATCCAAATCTTCGCTCATAAATTAGAATTCGGTGCAGCAGGGTGCAATTTACACATGAACTAAATCCCCCATGACGCGACGCTATGACGTGTCTGACGTGACGCGTGTCGCGGCTCTGTGGCAACCACATAATGTCCGTTATACACGACATGGCGAGAACAGCCAAGTAGTTAGGAATTAAACATGATAAAGAATATCCAAATCTTCGCTAATAAATTAGAATTCAGTGGAGCTGGGTGCAATTTATTTATTAACAAAATACCCCGGCCGTGACGCGACGCTATGACGTGTCTGACGTGACGCGTATCGCGGCTCTGTGGCAACCACATAATGTATGTTACACAGGGCACGGGTTAGAACAGCCAAGTAGCTAGAAATTAAACATGGTAAAGTACCCAAATCTTCGCTCATAATTAGAATTCGGTGCAGCAGGGTACAATTCATATATTTACTAAATCCCCCATGACGCGACGCGACGCTATGACGAGCCTGACGTGACGCGGCTCTGTGGCAACCACTTAATGTCCGTTACACACGACTTGGGAGAGAACAGCCAAATAGCTAGAAATTAAACATGGCAAAGTGTATCCAAACATTCACTCGTAATCTAAAATTTAATCTTGGCAGTCATGTTCAGTGAGAGCGAGCAATTTGTATATTGGGCATATTACCCCGTGACGTGACTTCCGACCTTACGCCGCGTGTGACGTGACGCGTGTCCCGACTGCGGCCACTGCATACTGTCCACGGCAGACAACACTGATGACACGGAAGAGCGAAGTAGCTAGAAAGTGCGTCGAGATATATATATAGTACCTAGAAATATATTTATAGGTGCTATATATATACTATAGATATATATCTCTAATACAACGACCCAAAAAGACCGGTCCTGCGCCATCCACATCCAACATCTCCTAAATATTATCCGCCGCATGAGCGAGAGCGATCGAGAGTCTCACCAAGAAAGGCGGCATTCTTACCAAAGAACTACTGATGTATAGTCAACCAATTTGATTTCTAAGCCACTTCGAACCTTGTCACAGTGACGTTAATAAGAGATCTTTTGCGTCTTTCATATAGATTTTCACTGTGATAAGGTACGATGTGGCCCATAAATGAAGTTGGTTGACCTTGTTTAAGAATAAATTTGTAAAAAAATAAAAATAAAGTACCTATTATGTCAAAAATAGAAGTTCCCTACTACAGAACTTGCCTCGCTTTTCCCAGCGTGTTTAGAGAGATTAGCCCTCTCTGCCGCCCCTCGACTGCAAATGACGATTGAGCCCGATATGCACAACCACTCCATCAAACAGTCCAGGGTACGTCAGGTCGACAGTACACACTTGCTACTAATATATAGGTCAAGTTCTACATATTTAGGTGTTGTTTTGTGAAATGATAGCCAGGCAGGAGTAAAACTGGGCAAATCCACCTAGGTAAGTATAAGGTAGGTAGTGGGTAAGTAGGTAAGTGATTCTGAAATTAAATAAATAATAGATACTCGTATAAATAGACGTAGGACATGCTTACAGAAATTGATGGCTTGTGTTGTGGGTACGCAGCCAACGATTCATTATGATATACACATACCTAAATACATAGAAAACACCTATGACTCAGGTACAAACACCTGTCCTCAGCACACAAATAAACTGGGATTAAAAGCTAAGACCGCCGGCTACAAAGCCAGGGTCCCTACCCACTGCTAGATTTGTCGTCCAATTTTATAAGTTGGTGTGATAAGTAAAGTCATACGTGACAATAGCTAATTAACATTTTTTCACACACACATTTCCATCAAAACAAATGAAGGTTAATTGAATTAGTCACTTCTATTTCACATTCACGTGGATTTACCCTCTGCTCATGCATAAGAGCCATTGGAAAAAAACAACTTTTTGGATGTTAAAAGTAACTTTGCTAAAAAATTCATTGTCACCCAACTAATGGTCTATGAGCTTATCGTTGGCTGAGTACCAACAACACACCTTCTCTAGCTTACCGTGGAGCTGTGAGCCCTGAGTGTAAGTTTTTAACGTAACTTTACGTCACGAACGCGTTTGCGTTTCCCATATAACTAAATAACATTATCACTTACGCGTTCGTAAACGTTTTTTTACGTCAAAACTTACACTAGAGCCTCAGTACATTTGTGTAGGGATGACCTGTAAAATGTATGTAGTGTGGTGTCATTTACCTTGTCTTATTCTTCTCTTGCTTGTCTTAGTCTTGTCTGAATGTATCTATAGTTAGCATATACTATTTTAATGAGTATTAACTAACACCAATGAAAGTAAAATAAAGATCGTTTATTTCGGACCAAAATCCATAATTTATTACGTCTGGGCCAATGAGTAAGATAAAGTTAGACCCCTTAGTTGTAAACAATGTCTGCTCCATGATACATACTTGCGCAAGAGTATGGGTTTCACGGCGACTAGCTGTAATGGCCGTCCGCACTTCCGGGAATTATCGTCATTTGAGCTAAAAACGCGCAATAACGACGCAGGAGTCCGCAGTACACAGTGTACGACACACTTAACAATAACAACAATGAATGAAGGTAGATGTGGAAACTTATGTGGTGAGTTGGCTATATGTTTAAAGTCCAGTGACACCTCTCTACCCTTAGCCCTTAGCAGCTGTGTTGCCCTTGAGCCATCTTTGATTTCGCTTTTTGTAGGGGCCCATCTCGCATGGGGCAAGTCACTGTCTGCCGGAGATAAAATTGTATAGCATTTTATTAGGCAGGCGTTTGGTTTTTTATCCAATAGCCCAGTAGCTAGTCCATCCTTTGGACCCAATAGCCTAATACATTCGAGATTTCATTATAACTCAATAGTCCTTAGACCATGTCGGGTGTTGTCTCTGTGTGCGTCCCATGATACGGACAGGGGCAACATCCGCTTAGTGTAACCCTTAGATATCATTAAATTGTCGAATAGGCCTCTGCGCGTTGGCTCGATCCGGCTCCGCGTACGCTTCCCAAATGTCCGGAAGACCATTGTTCCGTGTGCGGAAAAGACATACAACAATGAAAAAATGAAAATGAAAAACGATTGCTGTTAAAGAGAATGGAACTTAAAACAATGTAAGTTTGGTAACTAAAATATCAATATATCTTACTGTCGCAGTGACTCTACTGCGGCTGCGCCAGTTACCATCATTACGTTCGGAAAAAATCTCTTTCCACAGAAAATTGGGTAATCGGCGCTCGACAGGCGGTTTATTATCGTGGTGTGTGACGCCTCGCTGCAGCCGCCGCTCTTAATCGTGGCATTTGGAGTTGTACTGGGACAAAATAGGTCCATTATTCATTTGGCCGTTGTTTGTAGCTGGTCTCATAATATTATCGGTGGCCTAGTAAGAGTGTTCAACTTGGAATCGGAGTCAATCCCCGGCTCGTAACAATGAGTATTTCGGAACGTATGCACGGAAAATTATTTGATAGTTACCAGTCGCTTTTCGGCGAAAGAAAACATTTTGAGAAAAACCGGACTAATTCCAATAAGCCATAGTCTACCCTATGGATTGGAAAATCAGATAGCAGTCGCTTATGTAAAAAAATGTGACAATTCCTGGAATGCCAAGCGGACTCCAGGCTCCCATGAGCCGGGACAACGTGTAGAAGATGATAAGTCGTTTAATAATTTACATTAACTATGCTTGGCCGGATTGGATGGTCGCCATTCGCCAATTGGCATAATGTATCACTTTCGCACTTACATGCTTGGTAGAACGTGTCAGCTATGGTGACAGACGATAAAAAGCCGATCATCTTAAGCTAGTTGGAAAATAAGCTATCCTCGCTGGGAAAGGGCCTGTCCTCCTCAGTGACGATTGGGGAATTGATTGATCTGACGCTTATTGCGAGATAAAATATGGATCAAAATCACATGAAACCAAAAGGATGTCTTGAGGTCTAAAAGTGAACAGTCCAAACTAAATGAGAATAGACAGTGGAACTGACAATGATGATAATAAATAATGCATCGAAATCACGTAAAACAAACAGCTATTTAACAATCCGACATTCACTTTGCAGTAAATACAAAAGCCAGCTGTATTTACATAATTCAAATAAAAATGAATTCACCGCAACCCGCAGCGAGCTATCAATAACTCAATTCCAACCAAAAACCACAGAATAGGATGTCAAACAATAATTAACAGAAAAATACAGCTAGCGTGCCTGACAGCTCGATTAGCGGTTTCAATTTCGGCAACGTGTGACGTGACGGGTGCGTGACGAGCGTCACGATCGCGTGACAGCGTGACGTCGCGTGTTGTGTCACAAGCGGATGCCAAATGGCGTTAGATATTCATTTCACGGGCTTTTCAAGCCGTTTTGGCTGACAATTTTTTTTTGAGATGCGCTATATGCTCGGGGGATCGGCGGTTAAATAGGCAATTGCGTACCTAGGGCCAATTTTTGAATGTCGAGTACCTACTCGAATCGTATTTTTTTTAATTTTGACAGAAACGAAGTATTTCAGAAACATGAAAGATAAAAATTGATAATCGTAGCTATCGAAACTATTTTATACTGTAAATATGCGACTATGGGCAGTAATGGCCTATTCGGCAATTTCTAATAAACAAGGCAGATAAACGTTTATATTCATCGTCTTTGAGAATATGGCATCCATATTAAATATTTCGAAGATTACACCAATGTCAAAGTGATGTTACAAAATAAAAGAGTAGAATAATGAAACAAGTATATTCTTAGTTAACGTGCCGCTGTTTGTCTGTCTGAGTTTTGTAAAGTTGACAAAAAGACACAAGGACAAACACGACATAAAAATCTATCAATATTACTCTTTAAATAATGACAATGAACGAAAATTAAAGACTCAAACGACTTCGCCATTGTATGACTCAATCGGAAGTCGAAGTATATTGTTTTTCTCCCTCTAACTAAAAGTATCCCAAGGACGTAAAAATAAAATAAAATATGCTTAGTTTAGCATGATTGTAAGAGTAGGTAGTACCTAAACGGTAGTCTAGAAATGAAACTTAGTGTCAGAGAAAAAGTAATGAATAAAAATTTGTTGAGAAAAATAAGTCCAATACCATTTTTTCACGAAAACTAAGGAAAAACTTGGATTATAAATTGTAGCTTGTAATATAAGCGGAACTTTATTACTGATGGAAGCAGTTGAATTTAAACATGTATATAAGATTATTACACTGTTTTTTGTTGTAAAAAGTTCAAGAGTTCATCGAAAATCGACTGCACTAACTGTTTTTGTTTCGGAACATTTTGAGTGGATTCCTTTTACAAACAACAAAAATGTTAAGTTGTCAAATATTTTCTTCAATCTTATGTCCTTTATGTTATTTTAGACCCCTATACGCCTAGCACATGTCTTGGGCTACTAGGCCTTGAGGCATAGATAGACTTCTCCCTCTGTTTCTATGTTGATTAAAGAGGGATGGGTAGTGTTTCATCTTTACTATCGACAGTCAATTCTCTTAATTCAGCACAGGGTGAAAATGTTCCCGACCTTGTGCCCTTTGCACATGAATATTGAAGTCACAGTTATCCGTGTTTCTAGAAAAAGGTCGTATCTTCAAGGCCAATACCGAGGAGATACTTCTTTCTGTCTCTTAGGGTTAAGGGCATCGTAAATCTACCGGATGGGTGCCCGAAGCATTGGCTTAGATAGATTATTTATCTATATACATAATCATCATATAGTGATAGAGGCACGGAACTGAGTTTAGGCTTTGGAGCAGCTTTCAATGCAATAAAAAAAAATCCGGACAATCTGACACAAATCGACCTAGTCCTACGGTAAGCTCAGTAAGGCTTGTGTTGTAGATACTAGACGACGATATATATAATAGATAGATAAATATAGATACTTAAATACATAAAAACACCAATGAGTCAGGAACACATATCTGTGCTCATGATAGCTCCCAGGACTATCGGCTTCAGAAGCAGGGTCACTATCTCCTACGCCAGACCGGTCGACAATACAAGAAGAATGTCTTAAGTTAAGGCATTAAGTCTTTCATTTGTGTGTTCATAATTAACCATTGAACCTACTGTAAATACTTAGATTTGGTGCTCGTTTCAAAACAAGCCAAGCTCAGCGTTTTCTTCCTTTTTTAAATTATTATCATTACATACAAACAAAATACTTTTCGAAAAATAAACGTGAGTGCCTATCGTATTCTCTACATGACGCTTACTCAATAATTTAATATATCGTACCGAATAGGGTTACCACGCAAGATGAAGTTTAGAGTAATGCGATCAATTTTACAAGACACGGCCGCGTCAATTATGTTTCATTGTTAATATGTTTTGAGATGTAATACTGGATACTGGCCGCTTGTACGTTACAACAATAATTAATATAATATGAAGGGTATTATAAGATTCTATGTTAATTTTTGTTTAATAATATCTCTTGCTGTACTGTAACCTAATCGGTCATGAGCCGAGAGGAAAAAAAACCGGCCAAGAGCGTGTCGGGCCACGCTCAGTGTAGGGTTCCGTAGATTTTCGTCCGTCACAGTAAGTGTTC
Source organism: Grapholita molesta (assembly GCA_022674325.2). Lineage (NCBI taxonomy): Eukaryota > Metazoa > Arthropoda > Insecta > Lepidoptera > Tortricidae > Grapholita > Grapholita molesta. Next base: position 3,355,931 of record CP053121.2, on the reverse strand, counting down.
CCACTTAAGAGTTAAAAATGGGCTATTTGATACATTGTTGTTGACATATTAATATTAAGAGCAGAACCCTAAAAACGGGCTCACAAACTGGACGCTGACAACTAAAGAAAGAGTTATAGATCCCAACTATACATGGACAATTTGAAAAAATGTTGTCGTTTTCAGTCCCACCACGAGTAGTAAGAAGGGGTTGTAATATGGAGTGATAACCAGCCAGCGTCATTTGAAGTCAGTCAGTCAGTTTCAACCTAATGTATGGGCATGGAGACTGCATGCTCCGACCCCATTAAATCAGAAAGAATCTCAAAACCGCCATGTAGGGTATGAGCGTTCCACCTACAGCGACATCTATCGGCAAATTAAGTAAACTATGCGCGCGAGCTTAAAGTACAGAGGCTCTAGTGTAAGTTTCTTTTGACGTAAAAAATGTCTCGAATGCGTTAGTGATACTGATATAATATGGGTAACTCTAACACGATGGTTACATTTCGTTACGTTAAAAACATACACTCGGGGCTCAGATGTAGTGAATAATCCTTTCCTATCGTATTTTTTCGGAAATGTTTGTATTTGTCTTACTATTTCACTCACACTCAGATGCGTAATATTAGTGCAGATTAAAACTAAACGCGGAATTATACATAAAACGGCGGCGCTACGCGGTAGCGGTACCGCGAACATCGAAGTGCGTATGTTTCGAACATCTTTCTCTTTTACTCCAAATAAGGTGTCGCAAGGAATTTTTAATATATCTATGAGGTGTCGTAAACTATATCACTATATTCGTAAATTTCGGAGGATTGTCTCTGTCACTCTCTTAACGCCTTAATTGGAGTAAAAGAGAAATACTCGACATATGCGAACTTCGATGTTCGCGGTACCGGGCTTGAAGTGATGAAGTGTGACTTGTCATTCAAGAGAGATTTTGACAGCCATATCTTAGGGAATAAGGGCTAATTTATTAACAATTTGTAAGAAACTATAGCCTTAACGACTTTAGTGCTGGAATAATATAAATTACTTATTATGCTCGCAAAAAAGCCTAAGATATATGCAATCCTACGGCGTTTCCGCCTTTTTCGAGCGAAAGCAGAGACCATTTTACCAAAAACTCGAAGATGTATGAAATTCTACGGCGCTTACAGTTTTTTCGAGTTGATAAAGTTTGTATGGGGGAACAATATTTTAGTTTTTTAGTATATTACTCGATTTTTTTCATACTTTCTCACCGTTTAAACCTTCCCTGAGCTACTACAAATATTTCAAGACCAAAATTAGCCAAATCGGTAAAGCCGTTCTCAAGTTATAGCGTGACCAAGAGAAATAGGGGTTGATTTTTATATATATAGATTTTTTTCAAAAACTATTGAACCTATCAAGTTCAAAATAATTTTCCTAGAAAGTTTATGTAAAGTTCTACTTTTGAGATTTTTTTCATATTTTTTAAACTTGTGGTTCAAAAGTTAGAGGGGGGGGGACGCACTTTTTTTTACGTCTGGAGCGATTATTTCCAAAAATATTAACATTATCCAAAAGTGATGTTAGTAAACCCCTATTTATTTTTAAATACCTATCCAACGATATATAACACGTTAGGGTTAGAATGAAGAAAAAAATCAATCCCCACTTTACGTATAGGGGGGGTACCCTAAGAAAACATTTTTTTCCACTTTTTATTTTTGCACTTTGTTGGCGTGATTGATATACATATTAGTCCCAAATTTCAGCTCTCTAGTGCTAACTGTCACTGAGATTATCCACGGACGGACGGATGGACGGACGGACGGACAGACATGGCGAAACTATAAGGGTTCCTAGTTGACTACGGAACCCTAAAAATGACAATAATATGAATTCTAATTCCATTCATTCTAGCGAGCGATACAAAAGTACCGATCAGTTTTTTATAATGTAATTTGAAGAATACCTAGTAATTCATCCCAAATATCTTATACCATATTTATGTCGTACAAAACAAATGTACTGTCAAAAAACTTTCTAAACTCGCCTCTCAAAAATATTCTAGTAAACCTATTTAGTTAAAATGGCCACTGAGAACTAAAACGTCACGTCGCTTACAGAAGAGACAATGCGTTTTTTACAGAACAAATAAAATTAAACACTTGTCCGAGAAAAAGAGAGAATAATGGTTACCTGGGCTGTTTTCAAAGAATACTGATGCTCACAAACTGACCAGTGTAAGAATGAGATCCGGATGCGAAGAATTGTCATGCACTTGAGGTCAAGCTATGCTAGGGTATTACTAAAAGTCGAAAACAGACGTTTTGTAAATTTAGAAATTGTGTAGTTATTCTTGTCGCTTACATAGTTAAGGCAACCTTTCGTCGCCAGCGGGATACATTATCTAAATAACCTTTTTGTACATATAGATAGTGTATTGTTTGTTACAATTGTTATGAATATCATTTATGATGCATAGGACTGTAGTCCAGTACCAGTTTTTTCACACGCTTTGAATACAGATCATCAGGTTCAGATGTTAATTAATATAAAGGATCTTTAATACAAATTTGACTCCACTGAGATCGATTGAGAGATGTCTGGTGCAATTAAAAGCATCTTGTACCAACAATCCAAAGGATGTCGATCCAATATCTCGGATTAAGTTCTAGATTCAATATACTATTCCAGTTTATTACCATAAATTATTGTTTATTACATTACCCGAAATAAGCATTAGACAAAGGCATTTCCTAATGATACGATTACAAGTTATTAAGCTAACATGGTCATTTATATTATAACTGATTTGCTACTAGTGCTGAGGCAGTTCTTCAGTTATTCCGTGAGCGCGCTTGCTGTGCCGAAATATAGGAAACTCATTAGAATGAACTTACATGGTAACTATCCAGTTTAAGTAATAATTGTAATTTCCTAATGATTTCCACAACGACCTTGCCCAGATTGTCGGTCCATCTGAGTCCTAAGGCTTCCAGCGCTACGTCTTGCTTACTTGATCTCCACTCAAGAACCTTTCTGTCCCATCAATCTTCGGTTTTATGCCCATGTCACTTAAGGCAGGCCATCCTTGGTCCGGGGAGTGTCACCGTCGAGTGCGATAGTGATCCAGTGGCACTCCCCTAACGGCAATGCGGACGACGCCGCTGGGTTTGTAGTGGGTATTCTCCTCTCCTCCTCTTGCAAGAAGAGCAGCGAGGAGAGAGTCCCACATATCCCCTCACTAACATCATGAGCCTACCTCTGACTCGGGGGGATGCGTAAACGCCTTTTCCCAGCGACAAAAAAAGGCCATCCTATGAGCTATGTTTGTTTGAACTGTGTCTGCTGTAAAGTCCACCAATTTTACCGGTTCGCCGAGGCATCCATTTGAGTGCGACACGGGAATATCGCCCCAGCAGTCACGTAACCCACAATATTGCAGCAGGCTGACATCTAGCCTCGGTACACTTCGGAATAGTTCGGACTCCAAGTTCGTACGTGCACTGGGGCGAACTTAGTTTGTGGACTGAGAGAATAGGCTCACGAGGGTTTGCAAACAACAACATTGAACTATATAGACACTAGAAATTCAATCTTTGTAACGGGCAAAACGTTTACTCACAAGTATTAAAAATAAAATAATATAAGAAAGAAACAGAAGTTCTCTAAGTTCAGATAGGTTAGAGGTTTCGCTCGCCGCGTCCTCCTTACCGCTCTCGATGTGAAGCCACGTCAAATTGTCCACTACTGGACATAGGCCTCCCCCAAATATGACTTGTATCATCTTGCCATAGTCGCCACGCTTAGCAGGCTGGTTGACAACCGAAGTATCTGCTCGGTTTCGACGGACGCTGCTACCTACCCGTCGGTTTTTTCCCTTTGTCACTTCTCACGACACCTGCGGAAGGAGATGGGGTGGTGGTATTCTAGTCAGCCGGCACCACACGGCTCCTTAATACACTGTGTAACATGAGGAAACCAAATAATTTTAACAGCGTATTCCTGAGACCAAAAGAAGTATCATATAACTTTTGGTCAACTCCGGCAAAAAAAAAATTGTTTCGTTTTATATATACTTATTCAGCATTGATGATTGATTATTATCTAGCCTATGTTATTTGCGGTTCCATCTCATATCTCGTCAAAGCTACATCTGATTTCCCAAATAAGTTGAATTACCAGAGCCCGCTATAACGCGATTTCAAATACCAGTTACGCCCTGGTTTGGACGCATCGGGCCATATTAGCGGATGTTGGAGGGAAATGGCGGGAAATTCGATAATAGTGTTGCTCGCTATACAGTTCTGATTTTATTGCCGTGGGTAAAGTAGGCGAATTTGTGGGTAAATCAGATAACCAGTTAGGGTATAGTTTTGGTCTAGTGGGTAGTAGAACTGCCTATGAAGCCGATGGTTATGGGTTCAACTCCCAGTAAGGGGATTTATTTGTGTCATGTGCACAGGTATTTATTCCTGAGTCATGGGTGCTGGTTATATATATCATATCATAGACTGAGTATCCACAACACAAGCTTTCTTGAGCTTACAGTGGGGAGCTTACCAATTTGTGTAGGAATGTCCTGTAATATTTATTTGTTTATTTAGGTACCTACTTAAATGCATTTTTATCCAAAAACAAAAGACATATTCGTAGAATTACAAAATTCAAAATTGATTGATTTTGCCATGTGTTTACCATATTTATTGACTTGAATCGCTTTGTTCATAAATCCATTCTTCAACTCGTAAAATGGATGCAGTAATTCACTTCACGCCGATGGCACGAAAACATTTAATGGCGTCTGTCAAACATTTAATGTTATATGTAATTGAAATTTAAAAAAATTGCTCTCCGTGTCAACATTTGTCAGAGTAGACGAATGTGGTTTAAGCGGGTTTTAAGGTATCGATTTATAATTGATATCAATTGTATCCCGTTTAAATGTAGACAAATCAATAAATAAATTCGAAAAAATGGCCGCCAACGATTTAGAAATAATCGGGGGACAACTCCGGATTTTTTTTTGCAAACTAGAAATTACGTAACAGTAGTGTTATTAAGAAAAAGACATGGGCATGTATCCCAGAGTAGCGAGTATGAGTCTCGACCGGGGTATAGTTGATTTTTCCATTTCATCTGTATTTCGAAGAATTATGGTATCGTTAGCAGATATTGCAGATGATGTAGAATTCTGATTTCCATAACATGCTACTGATTCCCAAGAGGAAACTAACCATCCTCACAGATTAGCGATAGTATTTAATACTAATATTGGTTCCAGATTTGGAGTACTTAGTCGGCAGTTTGTGAAGTTAGTGAATCCCGGGAAGTCGGGAGTCCCGCCTGTCCCGGAGGTTCGGGATATTCTGACTCGACTATGGCAGGTTTCCGTAATTTGTTGTAAGTTCGTCTATTTGTTGAGCGCAACGAGGTAGCTAATATGCTGAACTAGTATAAGTACCATAAAACAGGGAGAATAGGGATTCTCCCTGTTTCTCCTCACGTAAGTGACATTGAAACCTCGATAAACAAACATAACTAAATTAATAAATGTTCCATTTGGTAGTTGTAACGATAAATATAAAAAAGATCTTTATTTTTCCATTTAGGCACGTTACAATACACTTGTCAAAGAAAATTCCACCGCCGGAAGACTTCAACGTCAAAAAAAAATCTACCACTGGTTCCAACCCTACACTCTACAGTACCCGAGAAGACACCGACATAAAACTCGGTGGGATATCTTGTAATAATCTCTTTGATATGTTTTTTTATTGGGACTACGCATAATTATGTATTTTAAGATTTAATTAATCACGGTTTTGTAAAAATAAGTCCCGCCGTAGTTTCTTGCTGGTGTCTTCTCGGGTCAGGGTGTAGGGTTGGAACCAGTGGTAGATTTTTCTTTGACGTTGACGTGCATGTAATGTCCCTAAATTGAAAAATAATAGTAGATTGTTTGACAAGGGGCTAAAGTAGGCCATAGTACCACGAGATGGTTATTTTCCCGAACGAAGTGAGGGAAAATTGTTCGAGGAGTAATATGGCGTTTAGACCCGAGTTATACATACTAGTTTTCACTTCGATTGCGAGAAAATTATAAAAATAACATTTTAACAATAAACAAATACAATTTTATTCGCTCGCAATGAATTCTGAATTCTGAGTCAAAGATGTTTAATTTGGCAGTCTTTATATTTTTTTCACTGCTTTGATACAGATAAGATATACCTATGCCGCGCCGTGAATAAATGCCATAGACAACGTATAATTGGGGCTTCAAAGAGTTTGCCAACGATTAAAACCTTTTTTTAATGCTTGTGTAGTAGGAACTAAAAAGCACCTAATGCTTTGAGAATTTGATTGCGTTTCCTCATTGGTCAATTTTAATATTGCGGTACGTTCTGATTGGTTGATACTTTATACAAAGTTTTGTTTAATGATTTCACATTTTTAAACAGTATTCGCACCAAAAAAGAATCTAGAGTTGCGATTAACTTCGATATGTGTCGTCATTGGTAGATTTAATATGGTGAAGTGTTCTGGTTGGTCAATTTAAAACGTTTTGTATTTCATAAATATGTGTGCATATTTTCCCAAGAGGCTAAATGTACTACTTTAGTCCGCCTTGGCAAGCATAATATGACACACTTTTAGAGCATGAGAAGAGAAAAGATCTTTTATCTTTTGTTGGATCGCCACTTTAAGGTTGTAAACATTACAACAGCTTGTAAAAAGAACATCATTATCAACAACAGCTTTAACACCAACTCATCCTTATTGACTCATCTTTACTCTCCCCATTTATGACACAAGTGCCCTCGCCATTCTCTTTTCCTCTTGATTTCATCATCACCAAACCATCCGAAGGAGCGTTACCACATCGTCGTTGCACCTTGTGTGGGGTTTGGCCAAGCTGCGCCTGCTACGTGGTCGCCACTTGAGAATCTTTACGACCATCAGTTCTACGTGTGTCTTATTGGGTCGTTTTGGGGGAGGCCTATGTTCAGCAGTGGACGTCTTTCGGCTGACACGATGATGATGATGATAACCACACAGCTTGTGAGAATGAACCTTAAAGGTATTTTTATATTTGTTTGTTTATGCACTGTGGAGGCAACGCTATCATCAGCCTCGGACGTCCAAAAAACGGTTACACCTACTCGTCGCAACGTCTTTGCAGTCGCTTTATAGCGCAGGCAACGTAAAAAAGGCACATCTTATCACTGCGAGTACAGAGCTGTCTAGATTTCAATTAATTTCCAAACTGTACAAAACGGCCCGTTCCCGCCATCTGGCTTCGCAATACCGGGAATGGAGGACTTAGTTCATAAAATACGTCTATGAAAATGATTTGTTGGTTCCAACAACACCCGCCGGCGATCTCGTAAACCAGATGGACTATTCAGAGCATTTTAAAGTTATTGGTTCGTTTATGCATATATCAACGGAGATATGGGTCGGGGGGTTGTCAATTATGCAATATTGTTGAATTCATTGGGGTTATTCTGGCAGACAGCAATTTGTGCCGATGCCGAAATAATAAATCTACTGTTTAACGGAGTTTTTACTCACCTGCAACTGCTCCGAGAAAGCCTAGCAAGTCCATTTATTACACCCAGACATACACATACACACGCGCCCATACACATACTAGCAATAAATACCTCTTGTTATACATAAACGGGGTTAAGCGGGTTAAGCGTAGGTATATTAACTTTATAATTTACCTCCAACGTTTCGAAGACGATGCTGTCCTCGTGGTCTCGGATTAAGACTCATTTTTAAATATTTTAAGTTATGTATAATAATGTGAAAAAACCGTGAAATTTTAAATCAACAAATACCTAATTGAAAAATTGCTTCGTCACGAGGATACAAAAACAGCGGTCCTACCGCGGAAAACGGTACACGTTTTAAGACGATTGTCTCTGTCACTCTTATGAGGCCTTAAATGAAGTTAAAGAGAAAACTGCTCGAAATATAAGAACTTCGATGTCCGTGGTACCGGGCCAGGTCAGGTCGTTTAGTTATTATAAGTCATAAAATGTAATTTCGAAACGTGAGTCCTGCAAGTCAAGAAACACACGGTTAGGTTAGGTTAGGCAGGGGTCCACCCCATTGCACCCCCCTTAACGGCAAAGAAGGAAACGCCGCAGGGCTTTCAGTGGGTATTCCCCTCCCATATGGAGGGGCGAGCCCCACATACCCCCTGTAAGACCCTTCCCCAGGGCTAGGGGGATACATAAGTGCATTTTCCCTGCGTCAAAAAAAAAAGGTTAGGCAGGGGTGCTAAACAGGAACCCTCCCCGAGTGCCAGAGGGTTCTTCTTAAACTTTTTGATCCGGTTGATCTGGACGGTAATCCGGTGACGGACACCCTGGGGGCAACGGTAAGCGATCTTCTTGTTGGCTCACAAGCTTACCGGTGCTGCAAATGTCCTGTGTGGGGGATGGGGGGTTCCGCGCCGGGTAGAGCTGGCTCTTCATGGGCGTGGCAGGTGACGGTGGCTGCAGGATGGACCTCGGTCCTCCTGCGCTGTCTTTGGGGGGCACTGCGGCAACGGGTGACCTGTGCCGTTGCGTGGTGGGCCGCTCCGATCCTAGTTGGCAGGGTGCTGCCGATAACTAGGTGGGAGTGGTGAGGTGAGGGTGGGTCCCTAGCTTCCTCGGGGTACAGGGAAGCCGGTACGGGAAGGCACGCTGATATATGCTACAGCGTGTTGCGATGAGGGTGGGCCCTAGGGCGCTGGTGCCGGTGGTGTCGCGGTAAAATACTCTGCGACCCTATGACACCACCACTCAGGCACAGTGACGGCAGCATCCCAGTGTTTTAGTGGGTAGGCCGGTGCGATTCACCGGAGAGTCCCACATAACCAATACATAATAACTGACTCCATCGGGGGTCTCTTGTTACGGTAGTGGTATGCGTAACGCATTTCACTGGGTCAAAAACAGGTTAGGTTAGGCAGGACACAGGGTCATGATTTATTTGTATTTAACAGATATTATCCTTTGTTCAATTTTTAATTGATTATAGTTACGATAGAATGAACCGGTCCACTTCAAAACTATCGAAGTTCAACATGTATCGTCCACCGAAGCGAGAGCAGACGACGCGATCAACTCAGAAATGCCGTTTCACCATCGGTGCGCCACGCCGAGCACTCGCTACAGAATTACCCGATACACGCGAAACAGGATCCGGCGCTAACTTCGTTAGCTCCTCTGTTATTACACTCGGTGGCAAAAGAAACTGCACAACTTCCGCCAACACTGCAGTGTAATTGCACTGAAACTGAATAAAATGTTAAAAAGTTCGCAACTATCCGGCGCAAACATGAAATTAAATTGCGTTGGATTAACAGCGTTTTTTAGTTGCGTGCGGTGGGTTTTAATTTTCGAGTTTTCCTTGACATTTTTTTTTCATAGTTCGTTTTTTTTCATAGTAACGAACGATCAAGATGAAAAATATGTGAAGTGGGTTTAACTTTAGATTTTACGATCAAATCATCTGTCAAGTATTCGCGTTTTATTTTCTTTGATTTTCCAACATTTTTTATACTTTAGAATAGGTACACAATATTTATAACCAAAATAATGATAAACATATATTGAATATTTACTAATCATAGATAACTTTTGAAACATTATTTTTTTATGTAAAGTTTAAATTTTTAAAATCACTACAAAACAGTAAGTATTTAGCTTTACCAAACACAACCATTTCAGTCCACAATTTCCTCCAGGACGCAGTCAGGTACAGTATCTTCAAATATTAAAACCTTGTTTAGGTAATGACGGCGTCGTAAAGTCTATCCAGGTGGATAAACGACAAAGCCCAATCTCGACAAACGATTACGACGCGAACAACACAAATTTTAACGCCAGCTGCCATCATTCTCGTCCCTTACCGACATATTCCCTCGGCGAGACTAGATTTATTGAGATATGATTACACAAAATCCATATTATTAAACCGAAGATGTGACTGACTGTTATCACTTATTTCTGCTAGCTTAAACCTTTGTACCGATTAATATTACATTTGGTCTGAAGATAGTTCAGGTCCTGGGAAAGGACATAAATTACAAATTAATCCCGGACATCACTCGCGAAAGGAATGCAACTTTGTTGCCAGTAAGAATCGATTCCCATAGCATTTTTTGAAAACACATTATGATACTGAAGTGACACTAGGCTATGCGATTCTTGTAGGATATGAATTTTTCAGCCCTTTCTTAACGCGGAGACGGGAGATATTTTTAACCGAATAGTAATTTTGTAGACGCAGAAAATAAGACGAACTAAAGTGATATTTCTAAGTATTGCATTGTTGAAGTGAAACAGGGTTGATATTGATGGGTTCAACCCCTAATAAATATTGCTTTTAAGAACTGGTGAATGTTGCATAGGACCCTACGGGCTGGCTACGGAGGAAGGAGCATAGTTTTCAACGTGTCAGATCGAGGCCACAATTACGCCGGTTTGTACCTATAGACTGCCGTTAACAATAGCAACGCGACAGTAGCACTAAACCTGCTTTACGCACTTGCCGCACTTTGTATTCCGCAGATAGATAACATACAACATCTAAACGTTTTTACGTCGACAGTAAACTTGTGAACGCGCTATCTCACTTAGTTCACACTCGTTCAGAGTCGTAAAATATGAAAAACATCCGAAATAAAGGTGTGACGTATAACGGCCGATGATAACAGAGCGCGTAAAGAATTTAAGACATGAGTAAACTTTATTTTGTTTGCGCTGATCCGCGACGCTCCCATGAGGTTCTGCGTGTCAACATTGCCAGAAGCAGACGAATGTGTAACCTTACACAATACAACTGATAAACATAATATGGTTTCGAAATAAGGCAAAAACGGAAAACTCCATCGGACGTCCAGGTGAGGGGAGCGGTTTTTCGAGCAAAACTAATACTACTCGAAAATCTTAAATCGGACCCAGTATCCAGAAAATTCATCATCATCATCATCTTGTCAGCCGAAAGACGTCCACTGCTGGACATAGGCCTCCCCCAGAACGACCCAAGAAGACTGATCCTGCGCCTTCCACATCCAGCGGCATCCCGCGACTCTTAACTACCGTCGGTCCACCTTGTGGGAGGCCTACCTAAGCTGCGTCTTCCAGTTCGTGGTCGCCACTCCAGAATCTTTCCGCCCCACCGGCCATCGGTTCTGCGCGCAATGTGTCCCGCCCACTGCCACTTAAGTTTGGCGATCCGGAGCGCTATATCGGTAACTTTGGTTCTAATAATAGCCCAAAAAGCAATACTAATAATAACTTTGGTTCTACTGCGGATGAAATCATTCCTGATGCGATCACGCAGGGATACTCCCAACATAGCCCTCTCCATTGCTCTTTGGGTGACTTTGAGCCTCCTTATGAGGCCCATAGTAAGCGACCACGTTTCAGCACCATAAGTCATAAAATTAGTTGTTATTATTTATTAATTCAATAACAATGTTATAATCTTGTCTGTTGTTACAACTGCATAGGTATACCTAATTTTTAAATCCAGCATGTATTTATTTAGGTATATTTACTAAAAAAAGTTTAGTCTTTTAAACAGACAGTTATCATGAGATTCAATCATATTCATTGTACGGAAACGAGTAACTCACGCTTTATAAGCCAGCACGGAAAAGTCGACCATTATTCGACTTATAAAACGCGAGTTACCGCTTCTATACGGGACTTATTGTGTGAAATAAGATATGATAAAGTGACGAAAGATAGAGGGGAATGGAGAGGAAAACATGTACCCGCCTCTATAAAGTTTTGTTTAGTAGGTACTATTATGGTAACCATCAAAACGCAACCCATCAATGCTCGACCCCGGAATGAACAGCCCATCAATTGGCGACCATGATGTACACGGATTGTTGGGTCGTCAATTCTCGGGTTGCGCATTCTCGGTCCGTACAAACGGGTTACGGTACAGCAATCCGAAGCCAAGTTTTGTACAGGGCAACAATGCTCGACCCATCAATCCGCGTCCAACAATAAGAGTGCCTTGCCTTTGAATTGTTGGGTTGTGCATTGTTGGTACGGGTAGATAAAGCGCGACCCAACATTTAACGACCCATCAATTGGAAGCCACAGAAATATCATATGTGACACGTTTTTTACGCGGCAACAATGCTCGACCCATCAATCCGCGTACAAAAAAGTGGTCGCCAATTGATGGGTCGTCATTTGTTGGGTTGCTTATTACCCGGACTCTTTATTATTATATTTTAACACACTTCCCGCAACCACTAAGCAACTACTGGTACAAAACTGGAGTGCCCACGAAAAATCCTAAACAAAATGGGCGAATTTGCATAGCTCTCTGAAAAAGAGATTAACGCCGGCAGTCGCAGATACATATACTCGTATCTCACCTTTATGGTTCCGCGCGGAATTACGCCGCCTTTGACGTCCCGCCAAAATGGAATAACCGACTCGTCAGCTTTATTTGTCAGGAGGCGAAAAATGCCAATGGAAATCATATTTTCAAATGTCGGATTGGAAAGGTACAATTTGGTGGTAGATTATTAGATGTACAGAAAAAAGAGACAATTTTATTCATTTGGTTCTTCAGTCCCTTTCTTACCATAGGAATAGTTTGATTTGTGTCAGATTGTCCCGATATATTTATTTATTTATATATTATTTATTTATTATTTCTGAACGGGACGGGAAAAGAAGCACTGTATTGCAGCTAGTAAGTGATCAAAATGTTACTGTTGTCAGCCTCCTTAACTTATACTCTAATTTTGTGGCTGTAGCAAAAAAAGTTCAAGGATTAAGTACGATTTTTTGTAACTGTAGAAACGGCGAATAATTCCATTAATAAAGTTGAATACACCTTATATATACATATATACAGTTTTGCTTATCGTACCTTTTTTCATATTGGTAACAAGGCTTTTAATTTAAATCGCACTAGGCGACATGTTTCGGGTAAGCTCTGGTGGCTTACAGTGAGCGATACACCCTCAACGCGAGCGGTGTGTCCTGACTCGGCTTGAAAATGGGTACCAGAGCTTACCCGAAACATGTCGCCTAGTGCGATATAATTGCAAGTGAGTTTATCTGTTTGTAACTAAGTAGTAGTAACATGGCTCATAGCAGTTTTAATTATATTAAGGCATTTAAAATTGTGGATAGCATAACTGAGTGTTTGAATAGAATGATATAATTGCCTCACATATGTATTATCAGTAGTCCGTATCAGATGACTGTTGACTTGACGCGCGTGCTTGAGACTGCGTGCCCGCCGTACCATCAGAAGTACCTACAAAGAGCCATTTGACACCTGCGGGGCCTGTGTGTGGGTTAAGCGTTAAATAGGTATATTAGATAAGGCTTTATAAGTAGATAAATGTATCTAACATTGTTGTTCATATTTTACTAAATATAAAACCATAACATACCAACCTTTAATGTCGGTTGTTGGGCCATGCTCGATGTAGTTGATGGCCCTTGAATAGGTGTAAATTGTAACTCCGCGGTCACACATGCTTGCTCGTCATTCGCTTTTAGTCGAAACGTTCAATGAAACTTTGCCTGTACAAAATGTCGATAACTCGCCAATTACAGTACCCTTACCATGAGTTGTGACATTGACGTTTACGATAACGAGTATCGAGTTTACTATCTGTGCATCTTGCTTGAACTATTTTAGTGCGAACGAGATGCACAGATAGTAAACTTGATCCTCATTTCGAAAACATCCATGTCACAACTCACAACTCATGGTAAGGGTACAGGAATCTCACATGAATATTGGCACACGTTAATAGGATGTTTTAGGTTTATATCGAGTGTGGCCTGTAGTAAGAGCAATAACTTTAGGAATCGATTCTACACCACAAAACTAAGCATGGACGCTTATCGTAAGACATTTTTAACACGGTTCATCCACGATCCAATCCGCAAACGCATGTAGTTAATAGTTTTCTACAAAACGACTGCCATCTATCTTTTGAACCTAGAATGAAAAATGGTGCAGGTTTCCTCGCTAACTTTTCATATTTTGAAACGCGATTGGAAATTAAATGATATTTCGTGCATAAATTATGAGAAATAGTGGGTAGTGACCCTGCCTATGAAGTCGATGGTCCTGGGTTCGATTCCCAGTCAGGGCATTTATTTGTGTGATGAGCACAGATATTTGTTCCTGGGTCATGGGTGTTTTCTATGTATTTAAGTATTTATATGTATCTATCTATTATATATATCGTCGTCTAGTACCTACAACACAAACCTTACTGAGCTTACCGTAGGACTAGGTCGATTTGTGTAAGATTGTCCCGAAATATTTATAATTATTTATTTATTTATATAATGGTACCTACGAGCCACGGTTCGAACTTTCGAACCCTCGACCTTTTAGATTAAGAGTCGCATACCTTACCAACGTGTCGTAAAAATGCAAAATCGACATTAAAATCTGTTTTATTTGAGATTTTTTATCGTTAGCATTCCTAACCTTCAATATAAATAAAAAATTAAATTAAAATTTGGACACATCACATTGGTTTATTAAATTTAATCATTTCTGTTTCAAAAAATGAGTCACATATGTATTACGTCAGTAATTTCGGCTGTAGTTACGTTTGCCATATTTCATCAACCAAAAATGTTATATAACTACTCTCTGAGTTAAGTTTTCTTAGTTAGCTGAGTAACGATTCTAAGTTTCTAAGATTGAAAAATGATAAACCCTAGGGTGTACACTAGGGAAGTATATGTACCTACTCATATATTGGACCCGGGTATGTCCTTAAACTACGTCCAACAATGAGAGGTAGGGCACAGCGAAGTACCATCACGCTTAAGTCCGGAGAAGCCCAACTGGGGAAGTACCTCCTACTTACAGAAAACCACAGCCATAATAGCACTGCTACCTTCCAGGTATGTAGTGTTGTGTTCCTGATGGTGAGTAAGTTTCCCAGAGCTCCAACCCCCTTAATGGTCGGCAACGCGCTTGTGACTCCCCTGGTGTTACGTGTGCCCATGGGCGACGGTAATTGCTTACCATCAGGCAATCCGCCTGCTCCTTTGCCACCTTTTGTCATAAAAAAAATATATATCAGTGATAATAGAGATGTACGAGTACCTAAGTAGGTTTCTCTTTGTAGGTCTTCTGATTGCGAAGATAGCTGCATGTCTATATAGTTGTCTACGCATGGCGCATGTATGTAAAGATTCTTTCTCGATAACGTCATCCAACCCGCTGGCATCTGCGTTCGTAGCCAATCGTTTATTGAAACCTACTAACGTAATGTATAAGATTTTTCCAACTAACACATCGAATAAAGTCACCATTTTCATTTGGATTGGCATTTTGGCTACGGGCTTAAACCAGCTAGCCTAATATGGTCGGATCTCTATCATTTATCACAATATCAATAATAATAAGAATGACATAGCTCACAAACCAGGTGAGTTTGTTTGTTTAATTTACTTAATATTTATAGACATTATAGTTATTGAAATTCAATCGAGTATAATTACGAGAAAATATAAGTAAAAGTACAAGATCAAACCAAAACTACTAGTAGATAGTAGTAGATTTTATTATCTCTGTATATGGTCTTATATAGCAATGTACAAATTGCAGAACATTCCCAAAAAGCGGAAACGTTCTCGGGAATGTTCGCAGAACATTCCTGCAACATGAAACTTATTGTTTAAACAAAAGAATATACCTGGAATAAAGTTTAAATAGGCATAACTTAAAACTACATGTTATTATGCATATATTATTGTCTACTATAGTCAGCTATTTGGTTGATAAGTGATAAGTTACCAATAAGTTCCTTAAATTCTCATTGTATTATAGAGAACATTTCGACTTTCGGACTTCACTATTATAGCCTTGGGCCGGCACCGCGAACATCGAAGTTCGTATATTGCGAACATCTTTTTCTTTTACTCCAATTAAGGCATCATGAGAGTGAGAGAGACAATCGTCCGAAATTTACGAATAGCGGTTTTTGCGGCAGCGCCGCAGATTTAAACTAAGTTACCGAACTATTTCTTGATGCTTGTCTTTGGTCATGTCAAATTGACGCGTTGACTTGTGTCAACGAGAGGGCAAGGAGTTTTAATATATGCTGAAAGAAGTTTTTTGCATAATGACAATAAGTAAAATGTGCTTTAATAAACATCACATTAAGGTTAACTTTCGCTAGCCGAACATGAAGAAAAAAAAAACAAGCTGAGTGAGACGGCTAGTACACAGACCTCTGTTTCTTTCTGAATGTTCTGAATTAATCTGAAGATCATTGCAATAACTAATTTCTTACCATGTTGTGTATAAAAACAAATGTGCTTTTTATATATACACTAAAATGTTATAAACGACCGAACCAGGTGTTTGTTGTGGTACCTTATTTATATAACAATACCAATGACTACGAGTATAATTACTTCGATACACATGCATTTTACTGTCCGTTGATAACATTTGATTAACATTGATAACTGGAGTAAACTGGAGTGCAAACCCGTAAAATATTTATATTATAATGATTACATCTAAACTATGGTGAATGTTCATGGTAAAAACCACGGAGTTATTAAGTAATTCGATAAATTCTCGTTCTCGAGAACATTCTCAGAAGTTACCGAGAAATTCTCATGTGGAAAGTTTCGCAACATTGGAAACTTCTCTTGCGTGCATTGCTAGTCTTATAAAAACAATTCTAATAGAATCGAATATCGACATGGGATCACCGAGATCTCCCTGTGATGGTCTATAGAGGAGGCAGTGAACGTCCATGATTGATAGGTAAGTGGGTATGTACATAGTACATACCTAGGTATAGTCAACCAATTTGATTTCTAGGCCACTTCGAACCTTGTCAACAGTGACGTTAAATAAGATTTTTGCGTCTTTTATATAGATTTTCACTGTGACAAGGAACTAAGTAGCCTATAAATCAAATTGGTTGACTGCACAACGGTACTTGTAAGTAATGAAGGCTACAACAAGTACCGTTATTAAGCAAAGGGTGATTATTCGGGCGTTTGAACCGCTCTTATTACTCTGTCAAGATTTCTGTAGTAATGATCACACAGTTTTGTGTTATTTTTGGTTTACTGGTAGACAGCTGGGCTGGCTAAAGAACAACCAAAATCTACTTAATATAGGTAATGCGGGCACTTCTACAGAAATCTGGACAGAGTAATAAGAGCGGTTCCACAAACAACTCATTTGACAAACAAATATATTACGGCATAATAACATTAATAGCTCTGTTTATAGGCAACAACTATCTTTCAGGCCATTCACCGTGAAACGGCTCGAGCCGAAATAACGTATAGGTACTTTCATGTGAGACACTTCTCATGTTTCCGAAACATTTGCTAGACATGATTAAGACACATTATTACGACTTCAGTACCCTTACCATGAGTTGTGACTTTGAAGTTTTCGATAACGAGCATCGAGTTTACTATCTGTGCATCTCGTTTGCACTAAAATAGTACGCACAGATAGTAAACTCGATACTCGTTATCGAAAACCTCAATGTCACAACTCATGGTAAAGGTACAGTGCCAAGGGGAAGTATTTATCAAAAACGACTGTTAATTCGTCACTAAAAGTATTTCTACGGACGTTAATTCACGTAACAATATGTGTTGTAGAGTACCTTAACCGAAAATTAATACCTAATGTGTAATAATAAATAGATTTTAAATTGTATAACACGTTTAATACTAGTGCAGTAGTATACTTGCACGAGATTTCTCAAATCGTATTTGGTTTCTTCTACATGTAACTCAACGCTGGGTTCCTCTACGAAAAGCGACAGAGAAATTGTAAAAAAGTTCAAGATGTGTACTAGAAATACGATAGTAAGTTACGCTAGACACACCTCTCGTCTAAACTGTAAACATCTAAAACTTAGTTATCTCTTACTTTATACTCGTACCTCAAAACTGCCACAGAGTGGATAGAAGCAGGTAATACATTATCAATCTTCGAGAAAATCCCGTAATGTAGATGATTAGGACCATTCTTCGCTATCGTGGAACGAAAAGTGTAGGTACTTTACAATTTGTGTGAGTCGTAGAAAAGTTAATCATGTCCGTTTTGGGACTATAATTATAATTTAACCATTAAGTGTCTATAAATACTTATATTTGGTGATCGTTTCATAAAACTATACGCAAGATTACAATGAAAAAAAGGCAAAAATTATTACATACAGTTTTCATGCTTAATTATCGACACTTACTTAAAACAAGACACTACCATGTAAGTTAATTTGAATGAGATTCCGATATTTCGGCACTATTTCAAGCGCCATCCTCGCGGAATAATTATGACTAACCCTTATTAAGTATAGTTATAATATGGACGACCATATTAGCTTAAAAAAAAAAATCCTACGAGTCACACTTATTGAGTACAAAATTCTGAAAACTTCTTAAAAACCGCCATCTATTACTAGGCAAGTTAACGTTAATTAACGGATTAACGGCTAGATGTCTAGCTATGATCCAGAGGCATATTTCAGAGGCTGGCAGCGAGCCAGACCGGTGATGTGTCCCTCGTAGTCATTCCCATCGTCCACCAAGACCCGTGTAGGATTTACAATACAAACTCAGTATATCTTGCAGGGCAAGACCGGATCCAAATATGAAAAATGTCGGTAGTCCGGGGTAATTCGATCACCAATTATGGGTGTCATTCATCCGGACATATAACACGTCAGCCTGACTGAACTAAAATCAAATTTATAATTAAACGGAGTAAACTGACAGCAGTTTTCATACATTTGACAGGTCATTTGACAACTTTAGTATGAAAACTGTCAGTTTACTCCGTTTAATTATAAATTTGACTTTAGTTTCGGAATTATTACTAGAAAGTAGTAAATAGGCAGGTAGTTACTATCGAACATAGTGATTCATGACCCACCTAGCCGACAAACGGTTTGAAAGTGTCATTAAATTGATTTGACACTTTCAACCATTTTCGATCTAGGTGGGTCATGAATCACTTTGTTCGATAGTGCATGCTACAAGTGCAGGTGCAGGTAGGTACAAACTGATTGTCTGGCTGGTAGATCAGAGAAAGGCAACATCACATCAAAACTAAAGTAGGTACAACTAACTACATAAAAAGTTAGAAAACTGTACAAGACAAAAAAAGATAAAAGACAAAGTACAAGAGTACAGTAAGTAACATAGAGCATGAGGTCACAGTCCACTGGAATCTGCTAAAACTTTTCTTGCCAGCGCTCGCGTATCTATGCTAATATGCCTCCTTCCGCCTATTAATCATAATTCAATGGCGTAGCCGATGAATTGCCATTTTTGATATTAGGCTTTTAGGCGAGTTATCTACTCTTTTCGCCGGACGGAGGTTACTCGTTAGTGACATCTCGGATGTCTGTTGTGCCTGAGAAATATTACTAGATAATGAGAAATATAGCAATGTTAGGGGACAAATACGAGTAGGTTTCAAGAACAAAAATCATTTTAAGGCTTGGGCACATAGGCGCGTTTTGTGAGCGTGGCGGTAGCGCAGCGTGAAACCGGTGTGGCTAATGTAACGAAATAAGGCACACATTCGGACGGCAGCGTCGCGCCCCGCTGTGCCACGCTTACAATACGCGCCTATGTGCCCAAGATTTAGATTTATTTAAACAAAGTTAAAAAAAATGGATGCCATCAATTCTAACGATTTCGCCAGTGTCAAAGTGGTTGTAGTAAATCAATCAAATAACATAAAGTCTGCTCTTAGAGCATGTACTAGTAGTAGGCCTCTCGTTTTGTAAAGTAGTAGCTGAAGTTTACAAAAAGCCACGAGGCTGCCGCGGCCCTGAGACTGCCGGGTGTTGATCAAAAAGTGGTGTTCAACGCATTTGAGACCAATTCTACATGAGCTGCACAATTCTGCGTTAGGTCACTGCATAACAAGCTATCAACATTACACACTAAACAACGTTAATGAAAAAATATTCACAAGTCGAACTCGGTATTTTGAGGCTCAACCGAAAGTCTTAGATTATCCAGAGACTCACAACGTCGAAATGACATAATAAGTTAAATACCTCAGAATATACATAGTATTACAGTAATTGTACAAAGACTAAACTTGCTTAAATCTAAAAAGGCTCTTGAGGCATGGTACTAAGGATGCCGACGGCATTTCTTCGTCTTATCACGATGCTGAAACGTTGTGCGACGTAGCCACCAGGTTTTCGGTCAACATAGTTACGTCAACTAGACGCTTTGCGATTTCTGACCTACAGTTTCTTCGTCAAACCGTACAAAACAATACTGTCTGCCGAGGCTCTTATTGCGTTTCAGATTAAAATTTTAAGTTGAGTAAACAAAAGACTATATTTTGTAAAATTAACACATGAAAGCCTGAGTACACCAAAAGAACCACTACCTAAAAAACAAGTAATAGTCGATTCGGATTGCGGAGCAATTTGGCCGACAATTTGAATACTTGTGATTCGCCAGTAAAGAGGGCAACGTGACTCTACTCCCGAGTGACGGTCAAAAACTGATAAAATAAACCCGAGAACAATGGAATCCGGACCACTTTTATGGAAATAGAAGTCCTCGCGCATATCAACGGAGCTATATTTCGAAATTATTTTATTTCTTGACTTGCGCTGTAGGAATTGTACTAGGAACCCGCCAGTTGAATAATCTATTAGTAGCGGCTCGCTATATACGGAGAATACACAAAAAAATTGATAAGCCGCATAATTGAGTTTTTAGGTCCCGCAACCGACTCGCAACTTCTCATAACATAACTTTTGCATCGCTAGGAATTTAAAAATTGGTATGCTACAGTGCAAAATATTACAGACCTACCTAATAATAGTATTTATGACAAAGATGCTTTTCTAACTTTAGGTACTGCTAAATTATATAAAATTATTCTATCAGTTAAACATTAACACGGCTCTACTCACGTTTATTTAGTCACTCGCGCGACATGTTTCGGAGAACATAGGCCTCCATTATCAAGCACTAAGAGTGCTGAGTGTCCGTTCGATTCGGCGATCGCGTCGCCGGCCCGTCGCGCACTAACGCGCGCCGCGCTGCTCGCGCCGCTCTTGATGTCAAAACCGGTTGAGGGCGGTCCGACACCGGAGCCGCTGTAATGGTAGACCGCGGGTTCGATTCGTCCACCAACAATGACTCTAAACACACCGAACTCACTGTGTCCACTAAACTGTTACAACACTCCCTAAGGTTTTGATGTTTGCCATAGATGGCAGGCTTCCATGCTGGCGGTACAGCCCAACCACCATCACGATTAAAATTTGGACGACGCCCGATCTCAATCGCTTCGCGTATTTTGCGTGGTACGAAACATTTTCACGCACCAGCAATCGCGCCTTATCGAAGCGAAGGAAATGGGACGGGCCCGCCTCATGAGCGTGCTCTGCCACCGCGGAGTTACTGCAGTCCATCTTCTTCACACTCCGTATATGCTCCAACAGTCTCGTGGACACGTTTCGTCCGGTTTCGCCTATGTACGACTTACCGCAACTACACGGTATCTCGTACACGCCTGGGTTGCCCAGCGGATCCTTATCTTTCGGAGAGCGCAAGACTTGCCTTATTTTTGTATGGGGACGGAAAATTGTCCTAATGCAATATCTCCGGCGTAATAGGCGTCCAATTCCGTCCGTCACGCCCTTTATATACGGCAAGTATGCTGGAGCCCTCTCCGCGGTATGTCGATTACGTGTAGAAGTCGCAAACGCTGCTCGCTGGCTCTGCCTCCAATTGTACCCATTATTTTCTAACACCTGTCTCACATGTCGCAGCTCGTCTTGTACATACTGCGGGTCACAGAGCCGCAGGGCTCTGGTTATCAGAGCGCGTGGGACAGAAGACAAGTGTGCGGGATGATGGTGTGAGCCAGCCTGCAGGTACCTGTCCGTGTGAGTGCCCTTCCTGTACACTTTATGACTCAGACGACCCGTCTGGTCTCGCTGCACCAATACATCCAGAAAAGGCAGTGCCCCATTACACTCTTTCTCGATGGTAAACTTTATCCTTGGATGCATGTCATTGAGATAATTAAGCAGCGGGCCTACGTCTTTATCCGACACCACCGCAAACACGTCATCAACATAACGCCACCAGTGTTTCGGTTTATAAGGACTACCCTCCAGCGCCCTCCGCTCAAAATCTTCCATAAAAATGTTGGCCACCACCGGTGCTATAGGAGAGCCCATTGCTACGCCTTCAACTTGTAAGAAATATTCGCCTCGCCACACAAAATAACCGCTAGTCAAACAAAACTCAATAAGCTCCATGTACTCAGTAGGTAAGTCGTTATGAGTCACGATCCCTCTAATAATTGCAATTGTCTCCAATACTGGTACGTTTGTAAACAATGAAGCTACGTCGAAACTAACCATTATCTCGTCTCCCCGCAAGCGAACATTTTCAAGTAGCTGTACGAAATGTGTCGAGTCGCGTACAAAACTACTAGTTTTCCCCGTCAAGGGTTGAAGTGTCTCCGCTAAGAACCGAGATGCCTTATACGTGGGGGAATCTATCTGGCTCACAATGGGTCTCAGTGGCCATTCTGGTTTATGGATTTTGGGCAAACCATAAATCTTGGGAGAAGTGGGATTCAACGGTCGCAGTTTCCTAGTTTGGTCTCGAAACGATAACTTGCCGACAATACCATTCAACTTAGTAGTTACACGAGCTGTAGGGTTGTAAGTCACTTTTTTGTACGTATTAGTATCACCTACTGTTGTGAGACAGGTGTTAGAAAATAATGGGTACAATTGGAGGCAGAGCCAGCGAGCAGCGTTTGCGACTTCTACACGTAATCGACATACCGCGGAGAGGGCTCCAGCATACTTGCCGTATATAAAGGGCGTGACGGACGGAATTGGACGCCTATTACGCCGGAGATATTGCATTAGGACAATTTTCCGTCCCCATACAAAAATAAGGCAAGTCTTGCGCTCTCCGAAAGATAAGGATCCGCTGGGCAACCCAGGCGTGTACGAGATACCGTGTAGTTGCGGTAAGTCGTACATAGGCGAAACCGGACGAAACGTGTCCACGAGACTGTTGGAGCATATACGGAGTGTGAAGAAGATGGACTGCAGTAACTCCGCGGTGGCAGAGCACGCTCATGAGGCGGGCCCGTCCCATTTCCTTCGCTTCGATAAGGCGCGATTGCTGGTGCGTGAAAAATGTTTCGTACCACGCAAAATACGCGAAGCGATTGAGATCGGGCGTCGTCCAAATTTTAATCGTGATGGTGGTTGGGCTGTACCGCCAGCATGGAAGCCTGCCATCTATGGCAAACATCAAAACCTTAGGGAGTGTTGTAACAGTTTAGTGGACACAGTGAGTTCGGTGTGTTTAGAGTCATTGTTGGTGGACGAATCGAACCCGCGGTCTACCATTACAGCGGCTCCGGTGTCGGACCGCCCTCAACCGGTTTTGACATCTTTTTTTTTTTTTTTTTTGAACCTGACTTGGGCTTTATGCACACGTGTGGTGCGATAGAGCAGGCGAACTGTGTGGGGGGAAGGTAGCCTGGGGAAAATCCAGGACCCTTCCGCGCCAGACTTGACTTGTACTACTGGAATACTCCTACTGAGTTTTCGCTTCCAGTGAGATTGGTTGAGACGGTCTCAAACCTGATCTGAGTGGTGGTTTTGACATCAAGAGCGGCGCGAGCAGCGCGGCGCGCGTTAGTGCGCGACGGGCCGGCGACGCGATCGCCGAATCGAACGGACACTCAGCACTCTTAGTGCTTGATAATGGAGGCCTATGTTCTCCGAAACATGTCGCGCGAGTGACTAAATAAACGTGAGTAGAGCCGTGTTAATGTTTAATTTATAAGACATGTCTCACGTAAGTTTAAATACAAATTATTCTATCAGTTAACTAATATACCAAAGTTATAGTAATTGAACAAAAACATAGTCTATATATAATTCACATTCACTGGTCCATTAAGTTTGGCGGTTGGACAAGTTCGGAACAAACAGCTGAACGCAAATATTTGGTGGTTTCTAAGCATTACGGAGTTACCCCGAGCTCCTGGTTTCCACCGCTGTGTAATCATGCTGTTTGTGTTGTCCGGACTTTTCTAAGTTTCGGGAACGGACTTTTGATGAAGAATGTACTTATAACGCGGTCGGGAATTAATACGTTATTAAGATTTGTCTAAAAGTTAATGCAATTATTTATTTTAGATAACCGCTGTTTCGCCCTCGAACCTAAAGACTGTATTTTTATATTCACAGGTAGAAGCGAATCGCTCCGTGCGAATGAATGGAAATAATGGAATATTCAAAACATAAGGATGAAACGACTCCCCTCGCCTGGATGTCCGGTAGTGGAACGGAAATGGCGGAATTAAATCGTGCAATTCCTTTGCACATTCTTATTCTCTTCAAATGCATCCTGTAGAACACAGACAAACTAGCAAACCTGCGACGGAAATCAAATGCCGGGACATTATTTCCCACCTCCATGAATATTTTCCTATTTGTTCCGTTTCTTAAAGGGTTAAAAACATTCCTTCGTTGATTTGAAAATATATATACTCTATTGTACTTTCTGGAAACTCAAATAAATGAAGAAACTATTAAGGGTAGGAAATTTTTGACTAGCGGTAATGGAATCAATTTCATATCTTTTTATAGGAACAGTAGGTACTTACACATACCTGCGAACGAGAAATTTTCACTAATATTATAAAGGCGAAAGTGTGTGAGTGTGTATATGTTTGTCACTTCTCCACGTCTAAACGGCTAGAGCGATTTTAATAAAATTTGCTATGGAGTTAGCTGACAACCTGGATTAACACATAGGCTACGTTTTTTCCCTAATAAACCGCGGCTAACACCGCGGGGCACAGCTAGTACAGTATGAATCTCTGCTTTAACCGAAAAATCTATAGTCATACTTATTAGTTAGTCACTTATGATATAAGATTTAAATAGTTTAGACGTTCCAAATGGATTAAAAGAGCTAACTTCCCGTGACAGACGGACACCTCGGCTTGAAGTTAAGTGTATCAACCTCGTTGGATCTCTTAGCTTATTGCTCTGCCACGGTGTCGCCATACAATCGAATTAGCCTATCTGTCTTAACGGACGCTTCACATGGTAGTGTTGGGTTGCCAGCTTAGGAATCTTTCTGAAGATCTTCTATTACTTGTTTTGTTTTCGGGTTTGAAAAAAAATCCAGAAACATGCTCCGGAGAAATGAGACAGTTTAAAAGACAAGCACATTTTATACAATGTTAGCTTCGGTCGGTTATTTACGGTAGACAACTATATAAAATGCAAGCCAAATATCACGATAGCGCTAGTGGCTACAGCGTTAGACTGGATATGAAGGTTGCAAGTTCAAACCCCGGCTCCTACCAATGAGTTTTTCCGAACTTTTGTACGAAATATTATTTGATATTTACCAGTCTGTTTTCAGTGAAGCAAAACATAATCGCAATAAGACCTAGTATAGTTGGAAGGCAGTCACTTTCGTAAAAGTAGTGTCTACGCCAATTCCAGGGATTAGTTGCCAAGCGGCCCCAGGCTCCCATGAGCCGTGGCAAAATGCCGGGCCAACGCGAGGAAGATGATGACGATGTTCATTCCCACGATAGTCCGTTACCGACAATCAAGGGTATGTTGATATTCTTGCACGGCGTACAACGTAAACTATTGACCTTAGTTACAGTGTATAAGGTCAATGTGGGTAAGACCGTCGACCTGGAAAGACCGTTTACCAACTAATTTCCTACATTACCTCATAGGTATTTAGTGTCATATGACGGACTCCCCTCAAAAATATAATATGCCGGTCTTACCCACATTGACCTTACGTAGAACTTGATAAATACTTTGAGCACTAATCTAGTTACCCCTGCCGATAATCTATTTTTTGGCGCTGTATGACGTCTGTTGAAAATATTTTCCATAAATTTTCTACTATCGTGTACGAGCATATCATTAACATACACATACAGAAGAACATAAACCATTGTTTACGCTGTTTTATATGTTCGGATTTTGCTTTATTTGTTCCCAAGTGACTTTATCAAATGAAGTTTGTTTTTATCCTATAATCTATAATCCTAACTATGGCAGCCCTCGCAACACCAGATTAGCGGACCCGTCACGGCTCGTCGCGGGCCGCATTAGTGCGCAATCACTGGAGTGCTTAACAGGGTAAATCTAATGTTGCCAGTTACTGAATTTCCTGGGCAACATTAGATTTCCTGTCTATGGCGGTCCGTTTCACCTAAAGTTCAAAATACGAAGCTAATCTGCGTCATTGGACATGATTGGAGATAGACCTATAAATAGTGCAAAACTTAGCTGAACACCTGGCCTACGTAGTAGTCCAGTAAAATTACGAAAATAGATCAGTATAAGTACCGAAACCTGGACATAATTCGATAACTGTAATTTTCTTTTTCTATAAAATAAAATATTGTTAGTTCTTTTAAAATATAAAAAATTAAACATTTTAGGGTTCCGCGTCAATGTAAAAAACCTAAGACCGTATTATCCTACGATCACGTTTTCTTCAAAACATAAGAAATTAAAAATCTAATACATCATCATCATCTCAGCCACAAGACGTCCACTGCTGAACATAGGCCTCCCTCTTGGACCTCCACATATTATACCGGTTGGAAGCGACCTGCATCCGGCGAAAGGTACTCGAGTGGAGACCACGGACTAGCAAGCGCAGCGTAGGACGTCCACCTACAAGATGGACAGACGACCTCATTAAGGTCGCCAAAATGTAATTGAATAGATAATATTACTATTAATGTTAAACCCAAGGTGTTGGGTTCTTTATATTGATGCAGAACCCTAAAATGTTTAATTTTTTATGTTTTAAAAAGAACTAACAATACTTTATTTCATAGAAAAAGAAAATTACAGTTATCGAATTATGTCCAGGTCTTGGTAATTTTACTGGTCTATAGTAGTAACGTGTCTGTACAGAAACCATAATCGATATATCGAAGCTGTGGAAGTGGTCACAAATATCAAAATAACAAATATATTTCATCAGTTGAAAAAATAATTAGACAAAACCGCTTTATGGTTCAGTCAGCAGCAGAAGTAGCTAAGCATTTGAGGTGTTCAAAATGAGGTCAACACGTCTCTATTGTCAAGAGAATAAGAGCGCGTGTAGGTCATTTTGAACACTTCAAACGCTTAGCAACTTTGCTGCTGACTGTACAAACATTTTTAGAGGTTTTGTGTTCTTCAGCACTAATTTGGCCTTTAGAATACTAAGAAGCACTAACAAATTAATATATGTGACCGTCCATGGCTAAAGGTCCCTTATGGCAGGTATTGAGTTAAGCACAGATCCTAAATCTACACTAAATAAGCTATCTTATACAAAAAAAATCATGACTCTAAGTCCCATGCTTTTTTTTATAAAAAACATTAAACTTACACATGCTAAAACTGCACTTTTGAGAAATCGTCAAAAGAAGTTTGAAACTAGTTTTAAGTGTGTTCCCATTGGAAGTTACATAGATTATGATTGATTTCGTATCTCAAGGGTTTTTTCTTTGGAACCCAGTTATTGTTTTTTTAATGTGACTTCCAGATCATGAAAAAATTGCCTTTGAAAATAGCAACACGCTCATATGGACCAAACTATAAAAAAAATATTTTTCGACTTTTCCTTTAATATATTGTAATCAGAACCATTTTATATAGTAGAACATATTTGAGCTTACATTTTAGGATAGAAACAAAAATCACATAGGCTACGAATTTTTTTTTTTAATTAAAATGTGATTATTATTATCAGTTACATCTTTCCTAGAACAATAACAAATTTGGTATAGTATGTTCTAAATTATATTTTAATCAGTCCACAGGAGTATCACAAAAGCCTTATTATTATTCTACAGGTCACACTTTTTTATTTATACACGATCAAAGTTACGTAAAAATCACAATTTCGCTCCCATACATTTGAGAAAAGGGCCCTTATGACCAACCATAGACAAAACATATTGATAATTACAATACGGCACAATATTAACATAATTTATTTGCTAATCTTGTATCAAAACAGCAATCCGAAGAAAAAATGTTATTATAAATTTTCTAAAAATATTGATCTGTTATGAGTAATTTTCATTTAAAGTTAACGTTAAATAATCCACATAGTACCTACCTAGTGATCCCGAAAGCCGAACGAGACCACAATATCTGTGCTGTTAACAGTCCGTTACCACTAAGGAACCATTCATAAATCACGTAAGGACATTTTAGGTGATTATTGATCCCCCTCACCTTCCCGGGCAGGGGCGTGTATGGAGGGGGTGTCAAAAATCACGGTCAGACCCCTTATTTCTCATTGTTGGAATATGAAATTATTGCGATAAATGGAACTACTACCAATTTATTTGACTGATCTCCATTACATCAAAAGCCGGGAAAATGAGGATTTTCGGCCAAGTGGGTATATACGGCCGAGCGAGCGTGAATGAAATTCGCAAAATCACAACTAACTGTTTGCTATGACACCCGCCATCTATGTCTCAGTATGGATAATCAACGAAAAAAAAGTTACTTTGCAGACCTAGGCCTTTATATGAAATTCCATTCCCGTCCCCTTCACTTGCCGCGCTAAAAAAACCATACTTCCGAGTCTATTATAAGGAATGTAAAGACGATATTTCATTGCATGTTTGAAAAAACATCATTTCGTATTTGGTTCCTGTGGCCGAGTTCACCACAGTAGCTACATGTAGGTAGGTTTTTTACGTTTTGTAGGTAATACATCTAGTGCAGAAGCCGTCTAGAGATGTTTTGAAGTCAGTCGAAAAATGTAGTACCTACACGCAAAGTAAAATTTAAAATGATCGTAGGTACTTAGGTACCTAAAGCCCTTTTTGTTATTATACTTATGTATATAACTTAAACTTGTTTATAATATCAGATATGAGTCCCATGGATTTGCACGCATTTATAGGCTGCAGTGACTGCTTAGGTACCATCAGGACGGCCGTATCCTTGTTTGCCACTGACATAGTGTACAAAATAAGTAAAATTTGTAAACAAATACTTGTAAACAATTTTAATTATTTTATCTTTTTAATTTTTGTATGCAATTTCCCATAAGGGACCTTTTCTACTAAACTTTGAACTCAATTTTAATAAAGAAAGAATTAACGTACACATCTGACACCAAGGTACAAACATACCCCTATTTGTATATATTACTATTTTACATAGAACTAAAAAATGATAATTTTGAAGGGTTTTACGAAAACGCCAATATCTCCGTAACTAGAAACTGCCATAAGGGACCTTTTCTTATGGACGGTCACATATTTTCAATGAAAGCTCTCCTTAGCACCTTTTTCTCCGTACAGCGCCCGCTGCGAACGGAGTTTAGTAAAACTAGTAGCAAACAATAAAGTATTGTGAAGTCTCTCGAAACAAATGTGAGAATTTAAAAAGCTTTGTGTTGGAAATTAAACATACCGAATAAAGAACCGGTGGAATGAATAGAGGAAATTATTTACTGGCCATTGTTTAAAGTACAACTGAGCTGTTTTTGTAAAACTGTTTCTATTTAACTCAAAAAGATAGCCTTTGACGACCCTAGCTTGTATTATCTCCATTAGTATAAAACACGGACGTAGACAATAGATTTTTCGTTCAGCCTCCTTTACTCGTATTCAGAGACTTCTCGATATCAATGAACTGCCTATTTCTGTTCTTATCTCTGTTATGCTGTAATAGGTGTGGTTACCTAATAGTTGACGGCTTCTGTAAGTACCTACAAGTTATGTTTTTGTGATAGTGTTATGTAAGAGGGGGCGGTTTATGTTGATATTTGATAGAATAAAATATTTAGCTTTAGAACCCTTTACTTTCACAGTGTTTACAGGAAAGACGCGAACCTATTTGGTCTGTATGATCCAATAAAAGTATAACTGCAAAGGTACGATAAAATAAGTTTCCGTCAAAAATATTATTTTTGGTATTTACACGCCTTTATTGCTCACTGTACTTTTTTGCACAATTATCAACTGCTCATCGAGAGGATTCTAAAAAACCTGAACACTGGGTTTTTGCTTGTGTATTTTAGGAATCGCTATAGCTACCTTCTGGCTCCAGCTTCAGATCAGTGGCACTATAATATTGTATTGTCATCACCATCAGTGACTACATAATGTTACTTCAAAATTTTGTTGCATGATGTCACCCGAACAATTCAATCAAGGGATTCGCTTCTACCTTCCTAATGCGGACTGCTAAGGAATGGAATTCGCTCCCTTCGTCTGTATTCACGGAAAGATATAATTTAGGGTTTACCCTTGAAATGTCGACAAACTTTTAATCGAATTTTAATTCGAAGTCAACGTTTCGCTTATTTTCATTTGATCGAATATTCAATATATCGAACAATTAAATGATACATTTTTAAGACACCGATTTTTAATATGTAAAATTATTATTTACCAGATACTTTATATCACATATCTTTATTTCATATTTTATTATTACATATTTTTATAATTTGTAATTTAAAAAGTCGGCTCTGGCGCTCGCCGGCCGTTAGGTCGCGGTTCACCTAACACGCTCCTCCTCGCTTCGCTCGTCGTCGCACCTACCCTTGGGTAAGGCAGATTTTTTAGTTAGATATATGCATTTGGCATATGTACTTCAAGGATCTACAAATCCTTGTTCCGTTGCTCTAAACTTCGAAGAAATAAACAGCGATATTTTGTTGTTCTGCCTCTTAAACAGTTTATCAAATGTATTCGTAAGAATTTACATATCCTTGTACCGTTGTATTAATAATTGTTTAAATTATATAATGAATAAATGATGAAGTCATTATTACGCCAATAGATAATATTTTATCCAAATATTCTATGAATCGTTTTCGATGAAATGAAATTCGATAAAAAGTTTGTCGATATTTCAAGGGGCACCCATAATTTAGGTCTATTCAAGGCAAGAGTGATTAGGCTGTTACTGAACCAGCGTGCTACACCTTCGACCTCGTCGACACTTAGCATGAGGTGCGACTGAGGTCAAACGCTGGTCAGTATTTTATATAAAAGATCATATTTACATACCTACTTACATTGTAAGTTAAATAAAAGCTTGTAATTGTGATACCAAAAGACAAAGAAAATAAGCAACATTTAACAGCAAGTATCTTTAATGTGTGATAAGTTGATAACTTATATAATGCCATAATAAATGAATTTAGATATATTAAGTGCAGAAGTGTTCAGTTCAAAAGTAGGGAGTTGATTTTTGCATCTTTCCTTATTTCTAAGCATTTCTAAACTTACCCTTCTATAGCAATGTCTTGATTTGATTTGTATGCGAACTGTCCACTTGGGTTCGTGCTTACAAACCAGTTAACACGTTCGCTGCGGTAGGGGGCCTATTGACCCCTCACAAAGTATGGTTAACTGCGATGTTAACTAATTTCCGCAGCGAAGGTGTTAAAAGGGCAGTTGAATACAGCTGTAAATACAATACAGTGAGTATATTGAGTCTGTAAACGCCTTTAGCAAAAGCAGAAATCGCATTTCTATGGTGACTATAATTTTTAAATTCGTGTTTGTGGGAAGTCATTCAGAAACTAAACTTTCCAATTTTCCAAAGAATTTCTCTGTTATTCTAATTGCACCTTAGTCGGAAAAGAGAAAGTGCCCGAAAATTCCGAGCTTTTAGATCTCATGGATCTTTGGATGTCAGCTGTAAAAGACATCGGTTAAGATTCGGCATCGGACACTAGACTCTAGTGACTAGAGGTCTTGGTCACTTTGCTTATTAATTTATACTTTACTAGCTGTGCCCCCGGTGGTGTTACCCGCGGGTTATTAGGTAAAAAAACGTAGTATAGACTACGTTAATCCAGGCTGTTAGCTCCATATCTACCAAATTTTATTAGAATCACTCCAGCCGTTTAAGCGTGAAGAAGTAACGAACATACACACTCACAAACTTTCGCCTTTATATTATTAGTGTAGATGATTTTATGCAATATTAATTATACAACTTTGTGACTAATTAAAATTTAACTTTTAATGGAGGGTTAAATTAAGTATTGGCTTGGCATCTTGTCCTTCGTAAAAAAATATACTATATTCCCCCACCTTACTTTACACACAGCTAACCTTTGTAGCCCTTTGCTCAAACTTACCCCGCGTGGAAATCGCTGAAAAGCCACTCGGTTATAGACACCCACCGCACCGCGAGCTAGTAAACTATGAACTATCAGCTATTTCAAGGGACGAACGATAATCGCTCCCGTGTAAATAAAAGAGATATATTTATAGCGATGGCCCGGCGATGAAATACGATCGCCCGGCTATGACATATATGTCTCTTTTATTTACACGGGATCGACTATCTTTTGCCCCTTGAAATAGCTGAGCGGTGGGACCAGTGCCATCATTAGATCTAAATGTCACTGTGAGTCCTTCAGAAGACGCTGTACTAAAGGTACCTTCAGTCTCCACGGAGCTCCGAGCTATTTCATGTAGTCATCAGATATATCGGCGCTGTGGTGGTCACAAATATCTGAACAACGCCTCTGTTGTCAAGGCGATAAAGTGCATGTATCATGTTTTCTAAAGTCACAAATTGTCCTGCGAATCCATTTACTGTCTCAGTAAAGGAAATATCTCAGCGCTGCTGGAAAAACTGATTGTTGAACTTGTCTGAATACATGCATCTTTGGCAGAGTGCAAAGCGGGTGGAGGAGCTACCCAGCTTAAACGATCACAGCGCTCGCTACGGCTAAAATTGTCATTTTTGTCGCTGACTTGAGCTGTCAAATCCATATTGCAGTAAACATTTTTAATATTATTGGCAATAATGTTACTGACTACCATTGTCCAAAATTGTGTAATATAGTAAAATAACACAAGATTTATTAATGTTTTTCACAATATTTACTTACTTCTTGTTTGACAGCGGTGACAATATTGTCCATAATGGCCGCCTGTCACGTGGCGATGTCGTCGCGCTCGGTCCCAATACTTACGATTTTCTTAGGACTAACGTCGGATTGGATCAAAATTAGAAGGACCTTTTTCTTTAAATATGAAGTTATTAATTAACTACATATTTATCGCCTTTATTATGTAACTTATAGAATTTGGTCGATGTAGTAGTAATAGATCAGTGTGAGTTTTACAAATTTATTTCATTCACAGTTACAGTTGTACTCATAAATTAATAAATTACAAAAAAAATTGCAGATGACATATGGCCTAGTTACTTATTATGATCAAGGCTTAATGTACATTTGCCATCAGATACAGAGCTATCGAGGTGGTCACAAATATCCGAACAACGCATATTGTCAAGGCGATTAGTATATCACATATTTGTGACCACCTCCACAGCTCCGATATATCTGATGGCGACAGTACAGTGAGATTCAAAATTACATGGACACATGATGAATACATTCTTTCATATTACGTCCATGCAATTTTGAATCTGTGTCAACAGATTATATACTATAATATAAGTATTATTTACAGTGTACATTAGATAAATTAAAATGCTAGGTACTTAGGTATTTAAAATGTAAATCTGGCATTTTAAATTACTACCAATTGAGGCACATATGCTCCAATTGCGGTTCGTATAAAAATATAAAATAAATAATACGGTATATCTACCAAGTAAAATAAAACCGGGTAAGTGCGTATTGATTCACGCAAATGTTAAGTTATTTACTTTCATACAATGCAAGGACCGTATCTATACAACATGATGGCGCATAGCTGTGTGCTAAACGGAAATTAAGTAATTTTGCACAAAAACAACATAATTCTTGAATGCTGAATTTAAGCTGAGAAGTAATTTTTCTTGTATCGAATAATCATTTAATGACAGAAATGGATTAGAGGCCAATTTTTGAGAATCGTGCAGTTCGTGCACTCCAATTCAAAAACTTTCTGGTGGAAAATTATCGCACGCAATAGTTTCGATTCACACAGATATTATTTTTTATAATTTGTCATGTTTATAAAATACTATTTCTTTATTATTTACATGTCACGAGTCTAGCACTCGATGTAAAAAATTGGCCTCTAGATTTCATTGGATTGAGAAATGTAATTCTATCTTGATTTTGAAATTTCATAATTCTTCTATCATTAGTGAGATTTTAGTTACATTAGTTGAAACATATACCGGGTGCGGCCTGTAATAGGAGCAAAAATTTTAGGGATCGCTTCTACACCTCGAACGTAACAACATTTGTTCTACAACTTTAAATAATTGGGTAATATATTACTTGTGATTTTTTTCGATCAAAGTAAATAGTATTTTCAATGAACAGCATCCAATAGTCTAGTTGACTTTTAGTGTCAGCCTACAAACTTCATAGTTTTTGCAATACATTGCTTGCTTGGAAAATCTTTTTTTATTAATATTTATTAAACTATAAGTTATTTTCAAAAGACGTAGAACAAATGTTGCTACGTTTTTGGTGTAGAAACGATGCCTAAAGTTAAAGCTCCTATTACAGGCCACACCCGGTATAAAACTTATTTCAAGATTATTTTCCCGCTATTGTACTGTAAAAGTTGTAAATCCCCGCACCAAATAGAACTGCGGCGCTACCGCTAACAACGATATTCGTTAATTTCGGACGATTGTCTCTGTGACTCTCATGACACCTTGATTGGAGTAAAAGAGAAAGATCCCCGATATATACGAACTTCGATGTGTGGGACCGCTCCTGACACTTACTGTATGACGCCATAGATGGCACTAGTAGAATAATAATACACGATTTTGAATGTTTATTAGTCCTGGTATTTAGTCCTTGATCGACGAAATCTCTCACTTCTTAATAGGGCGATTTAGCCCCTTCATTTTCGTGAAAGTTTGACCCATTCAACTATTAAGATTCGAGTCTAACTAACAGATACCTATTTCCTACACCACTACTTAATCAGTGCTTTAATACTAGTGGGTTTGACTCGTATATATACATAAGGGATCACAGCAGTCTTATATAATTGAAAGCACTCATTTACATCGCGTTAAATTCATCACATCTATTAGACCATATCTATACTAGCGATAAAAAATGTTTACGGGTAATTTCGTAATAATGATAATGGCGGATAATTCCGAAAATTTACACTTATTACAATGGAATAGGTACATGTGACATTTGTATGTTGTCAGGAATTTTCTTGTCGCTTTTATTCATTATGAGTTACCGGAATATTTCTTGCTGCACAAACACTACAGCTTCTATAATAATTAATAGTAAATATTTTATCGTAATAAAATTTGTCTTAACTAAAAAGAAATTATTTATATAACATTGTACTTATTAAAATTATTTGTGAATCTTGCCCTAATTTGTAGCGTTGTTCATAAACACTAGTATAACCTAACATGCCGTCCCATTCTTTTTTTAACCCTTTGACCGCTATAACCGCTAAAGGGGTCGCGTGATGTCGTGCCTACCACGTCACTGACCTCTATAGCGGCTATGGCGGACACTGTTAAAGCATTTTTCAAAGTTTATATTCGTTCTTAACCACTCGAGACGTTGGCGTACACGTCACATTTTGACACGAGAGCAAAAGCGTTTAAAAGCTTATTACAGAGCGAGAGGGACAAAATCTTTTGACAACCAATTAAAACGACCCCCTCATTCATAAACTTATGTTAGAACAACTTTGTCCTGTTCTTACATACCTACATACATTTCAAAAGGACGGATTCAGAAAAACGATCATGTTAAGTTTGACAAGTGTCTTACCAACATCGCCGTATTATGAGTTGGGGTACTTTAGGAAAACTAGAAGCATTTTAAATCTTGGTAGCAATTTACGCCTCTCACACGCTTAGAGACATCTGTGCTCTTGATGGCTTCATATACCTTATTATTTGCGAATTTTCAAATTACCGTGTTTCCCATTTTACCCCAATGCGCTTAACCAAAGGTCCTGGTAACTTTAAATACTCGGATAACATGTTATTATAATATTATGTAATTAAATTAGTGGAAAGAACAACTAATTATTAAAGTACGTTACTTATTATTACTAAACAATTTTATTAATATGATCGGAGCATACATGTAAAGTATAGCCGAGCATATAAAGTTACTTGGCATAACATTATTTTAAGTATATCAATAACTTACAAATATAACTTGATAAAAATAACCACACCAAACTAAAAATAGATTAACATATGCCAAAATAAATTAATTCGTGATTTTTTACATAAAATATGTAGTTAATCATATAAATGACTAAGAATATAGCAATCCTAGCATTCATCTTCTATCAGCACCATTATTTCCATAACTTACATTGCGAAACATCAATACTGGTTGGATTCTTGTACTACAAGTTAGCTAATCTGTACAGTCGCCATCAGATATATCGGAGCTGTGGAGGTGGTCACTAATATCGGAACAACGCCTCTATTGTCAAGGCGATAAAGTGCATGTTCCGATATTTGTGACCACCTCCACTGGTCCGATATATCTGATGGCGACTGTACTCTTATTTTGGGGCCTCCAGACCTAGCGAAGGGCAAACGTACACATGCAAATTAGTTTGAGTAATATGCGAGTCTAATTAGCATGGGTTGGTCTGGCGCACCGTATGATTGTCACCGACGTAGAATTAAAAAAAAAATGGTATGCAAAGGGCGCGTTTGCATAGCAATTTTGAATTAAGATGAATTGACTGGACTTGTAAATAATGTCCCATTTTTGTGAAGATATTTATATCATCAGATGACAACCGAAACTCACTATTTACTAAACAATAATTAAACAACCTTATTTAGGTATTAATATGATTCACTATGGCTATTAACTTGTGGTAGTTACTAGTTTTTTTTTTTATAAGCAGTTCACAACATTTACAAAAAAAAACAAATTTCCCGCCAAACTGTCAAAACAGTTGGTTGATTGAGTTGTTTGTCACCTGACGATATATCCTCATCCTAAATATTTGTAGTGTTACAATGGTTCATGGCGCCCGACTCTAGTAAATCTTATAGTGTTCCTTCACTAGTGTTATAAAATCCTTCACGCTCCTTCACTGCAATGTTATATAACACCGTTAGACAGTGATAGTATCATGTAACATTGCTTTGTTAGAGAGAGTAAATACATGTTATATAACATTTATTACAGCTAGTGTGGGAGCACCATTAGGCATCTCAGTAGGCCTAGCACACGATTGGTGCGACAGTACTTAGCGGCAAGATAGATTCCCTCATCTCGTCTCTCTTTAATTAACACAGTTAGAAAAAGACGGATAGTCTATCTCGCCGCGAGATAATGTTGCGTAATTTATTAATAATTTTAACTTTGCTGTATCAGTAGTTCTTTGCAGCTAGCTTATTATGGTCGGGTTTTTATCATTCGTCATAATATCTGTTACGCTCCAACAACTATGTGAGTGCGAAAGTGAGGGATAGCGCGATTGACGATAAAATGTCAACCATCATGCTATCCGTTCAGGACTCATTGCAAACTAAATGTTTTGCTCAGTATTTATCCTAATCCTCAACTATTTCTTGTGTTAGATTGTGACAATGGCACCTGACTCTAACAGAGCACGTTAGTTACACTCATAGCTTTCAAAGTTCTATACCAGCGTACAATGCTACAATGATGCCCAGTAGAAGTCAAAATAAATATATTGCAACAAAAATGCATCCTAACTGCAATAGAAAAAATGCGCAACAATATATTACTACAGGATGTAATTTTTAACATGATACAAAATATATTTTTCCTCCACAATCAACTAGCAAGTGAAAGCTGTAATTATGATTAAAATCAGACTTTTTTTATTAATTTTCCTTTTGTATTTTTTACTAGTATAGGATATTATGATACTAAAACAGCTCTTATACCTTAAGATATTTAATTTATTAATTATTAAAATAAACTAATTAATTTTTCAAACTAGCATAAATCACAAATAAAATAACATTGACAGTTACGATTTAAACAGTGCATTCCAATTACTAATTTAAATAGCTTAATAAACCGTTATAACACCCAGAAACAGGTGTTAAAAGTAAAATAGATTACAAAATATAAAAAAAAGATTTTTTTTTTTGTCTGATTTCAGCGAGAGTAGGAGCATTCAATTGCAAGTTGTTTATGGAGTTAGAAGAACATATTTAGTATCATGTAAAAAATTACAACCTGTATAGATACTTTCATCATCATCATCAATCGAAAGGCATCCGCTGTTGGATAAAGGCTTCCTTCGTACTTCAGTTCAGTTGCTATTTGACCCTGACAATAGCAGAATCGTGTTTTAGCCTTTTTGCCTCTACGGCCAACTATTTGTCTTGAGTTACACTGCATAGAAAAGAGTCAGTTATACTAGCCCTCAACCAAAGTGACGACCGGGCCCATAAAACCCTTGAGCTCGCGTTATCAGTTATCCATTGTGTTGCTCGACCCGTGCTTTATGCTTTATGCTCGAGGTTTATGGCCCACGCCCGGACTTTTATGACCTCAGTCGTCTCTTCGTTTGAGGGCTACTATAACAAATTTGAATTACGATTCTATGTTAATTGCAATAAGGTTCAAAACGAACTGACGTTCGAGTACCCGTGAGTGCCCTCACAGCTTCATTGATAGAACCTCCTTTTTATGCGGTAAGTAGCAATTGCGGTTTTGTCCATTGCAAGTTTAGAATAGACAAATAGTTTACATATAAGGCCGAGGCAAAGCTAAGAACTGTAACAGTCCTTTCCAGGGGCGTATTGCATAACAAATAGTAACTTGTAATATTAGCGGAAGTCCCTTTCCAATCCCGTTTATTAGAAAGAGAATTCCGCTAATATTATTTGTAAACTGTTATGCAATGGGACCAGGGGCTTAAAACCTGTAACCACTATTATATACTCTAGTCCTCAATAGTTAGTGACATGGCGCCCGACTTCATCTCAGGCGCCTCAGTTTACACTCATAGCTCGTCGAAGGAGGAGCTCTCTCGCTCGTCGAAGGGCCTGGCTCGCTCGCCCCAACGGTCCCAGCGCTCCGAGCTCAGCAGGGACTCCGTGTCTTCCTCCGGGATGGGCAGCGGGAACGCGATGCCGTCTCCGAAGCTGGCGTTTCAAGGTTACACAAGTTTGTATACTTTCGTGAGTCAATCGTAACTATTTTTCACTTCACTAGCTCAGAAAGAACTGAGGTAAAGGCACCAATGATCGACGGTTTAAGTTGACAGTTACCAGTGATAGACACTTCATTCTTAAAAGATCGTATGGTTGATAAGTGATTGACGTAACATTTATGTATGGACCTTATTAATTTATAATAAGAGTGAACGTCCATAAATGGCTCCTTGTCGATTATAGGTGCCGTTACCTTGTTTTGTTTCTAAAAAACATAGCAAAGTTGCATTTTATTCAAGAGTGCAAATTTCATACAAATTGTTTATTACTAAACAAGTGTTTTTTTTTTATATTAGCTGGTTAGATGTTCTTCTTTTAATTAATGTTTTTGAATGATAAATGATGGATGCCAATAATTTTGAATGCATTTTGAAAGTTTACAGTTAATATTTTCCTCGCGGTAATGAGGTGAAA
Organism: Grapholita molesta; assembly: GCA_022674325.2. NCBI lineage: Eukaryota > Metazoa > Arthropoda > Insecta > Lepidoptera > Tortricidae > Grapholita > Grapholita molesta. The sequence goes on along the minus strand of CP053121.2, from coordinate 3,316,342 downwards.
AATTGTGTCTTTCACTCGGTAGCAAAGTGTGTTCCCCTCTCGTGCTTTGAAACCCTGCCAATGCTCAAGATTCCAAATTTTGGATTTCGCTAGCTCGGGTTTCAATATTAGCACGAGAAGGTAAACACTAACTTTGCTCCCTTGTATAACAAATAACTAAAACACGGTTAAGCTTATGTTTATTTAGTCACTGGCGCTTCATGTTTCGGAGAACATAAGTCTCCTTTATACACGACGGTTTTCCTCCGGGCACACAGCTGTTTTTAAACGTTCGCACAATTTAACCGTCTATTGCTGCATGGTGAGAGCCTATTGTACTAAAATTAATTACTCGCATGAGCCACGAGAAAAATGCGTCTGTCCGCACTCTAACTATCCAGCAATATATGGTTCAATTTTGCGTATGAATAAAAAAAGGTAGCATCTCGCCCTGCCGGTGGAAACTCACCTTTAGAGTGCCGAGCCCCATTCGAGTCACCGACATGTTAACTGCCGCGCGACGCGAATTTTTACCTCTCGGCTCGGGTGTGACTAAATAAACTCAAGTATAGCCGTATTTTTATTAAATTGCTATAGAAATTGTGAATATTACAGTTTAAATATATGCATATTTGTCTTGTTTAATTATCATCTAGCGTCCAGAGAGATGAGAACCAATTCATTATGAATATTCGAGTTTTTTTTATACAACTATGGCTAGAAGATACAACATTCTTACTATAAAACCTCTATTGTTTAGTTTTTAACTTATTCAGAAAATATAATTAAAACTGTTGTGAGTCATTTTACTACTACTGAGTTACAAATGGATAAACTCACGTGTACTTGTATCGCACTAGGCGACATGTTTCGGATAAGGCCTGGAAACCATTTTCAATTATATTCAGGACACAGCCATGGAAACATGTCGCCTAGTGCGATATAAGTAGGTATCCGTTTGTAACTAAGAATTCAGAATACACTATTTTCGTTTATCTTTTAGTTATTAATCCTAAAAGATATACTTTATAGTAAAAATGCCATAACTAAAAAAGACAAATAAGTTTAGTTGGTTATGAATATAATATGGATTTGTAAGTTGCCATACATTTAGAGTTAAGTAACCGTTTAATGACACCATCAGTCGAAATAAAAAATAAAAATAAAAAAACATTTCATAAAAGCATTCTTACCGTGTTTTCCCAAGATGCCTACCTATGTATGTATGTATGTACCTAATTTATTTTGCTACATTGTTTGAAGTTAGAAATTAACACTTATACAAAAAAATGTCGAGATAAGAGTATGGAAGCATAACCATGCTTAATTATGCTTTAAATAGAAATCGTATGCCTAAATATAAAAATGTTTGAGATGTATAAAATTGAACTACACTCATATCTTGCGGTAGTCACCTGTTTCAGTTTATATATGTATAGAAAAACCGCGAAACTTTTGACTGTTAAACTTATTGTTTGCATAATACCATTGTATAGTAAGTACCTAGTATACACCGAGGGCTGTTTAAACCCGACCGATTTTAACCATAGCTTCCTAAGCTTAAATGAAGTAAAGAAAGTGGTATAACATGTAGTCCAAAAACGCATATTTTTTTAGATAATCGCGATTTTAAGAATTTACCAAGTTGAAAAATCTCAAGTGTAACACACCCTAAGAATGTAAAGTAACTTAAAACGTTTCTGCGCAGAAACACTAAAAACTCTGTTCACACCAATGACGCGTCCGTTGCTATGGTTTAATTACAACAAAGCTCGGTTAGCCAATGACCAATCCCGCGAGTTGCAGGGACGCTGACGTTGCCATGGTTAAATTACAACAAAGCTCGGTTAACCAATTACCGATCCCGCCAGTTGCACGGACGTTGACGTTGCTATGGTTACATTATAACAAAGGTTGATTAACCAATGACTGATCACGGTTTTACCGAAAACTGATGTTGCTATGGTTACCTTATAACAGTCCCGTCTTAGGTAGGAATATTAGATCCTGTCATCAATATCAAACTGTCAGAATTTTCGTGGCTAAAGCCCTGAGATCTGTAGAAATGGCAGACTGACCGATAAAAGCCGATTAGTATTACACGACCAAGTTACAAACATTGGTAAGTGGTCAACAATCCCGGTTCGCGACTGTACCTACATACTTGACATTAGTTGTCATAAAATAGCAAACAATCCATGACACATACTCACTTTTCACTGACAGTGCATCGTGTGGTGTCGGAGTGATTCGTTAAGTGTCGTGTTTGCTTACTTTCTCTGTTTCTCTATCAGGAATTTAATTTTCTTATTCACACTCTGACCTAAAGATTTGTTCGCAATGAAGTGCTAAGCTTAATTTATTTATTTTGTTTGAAAAATAAAAACTGCGTAATTAGGCCTATGTTCATATAACATTATTTAATTGTAATATCGTCAGAAATACGTCGTTGAAATCGGTCGGGTTTAAATAGCCCTCGGTGTATATAGTACTTATATCTTGGTTTAATGACTGATATGATGACATGTTAGAATTTAAAATGTACTGTGATTTCCGATGTGTCTAAATAACGTTAAAATAAATTTAAATTGCAATAAATACGTGATCAACCAAAACATCTAAGTGACTATAATCCTTTTCAAATAGCTAGTTCTGTGGCACCTGTCATTTCAATACAATTTATAACTACACCCCGTTATCTAATGCTCTTTTGGGGGCAATCTAGTGCTTCACATAATTAGTCGATTCATATGTATCTAAAAAAGATATTTGACAAACTAAAATTCTTCTTTAGGTAAAGCTATAGACAGAACTCATTCATTCCTCTCTTTAATCAGATCGGAGGACGACAATTATAAATATCGAATATCGTCAATTTGGGGTCCGATTTTTGAAATAATCACCTAGTAATCTTCATAGTGATTCTTATTAATTGTCTATGGAAATCACTTGGTGACTATTTCAAAAATCGGACCCAAGATCTTTTGACATGTTATTGAGTAAGCCTACTTCATTTTTTATCGACTTAAAAGGATCGTAACTGCCCAATCACTTGCCTGCACTGCTCTCTTTCAAGTTTTTAGGTTATAAATTGTATCGAAATGACAGATGCCACAGAACTCGAGCAATTCGAAAAGCATTATATCTTGTTCTATGTTTGCTGTAGCTCAGCCCATATTCTATAAGCATTGATTGTCTACGGCTAACACAAATAGCATGCAAAAGGACACTGTATATATAATTATGATACTTAACATGTTAAAAAGAAGTGAATGACTTAAATTTTGTCCAATAAAATCGGGTATCGCCAATGAATGAAAAGCATGTTTATAAATATGAATTGATTTATTAAAATTGTAATAAAAATATTGTTGAATGGAAGTGAACTGGATTAGTGAAATATTCCTTATACTATGGCCGGAAGCGCGGCGCCCGACCGGGGGCATAGCCTCCATCTCTCAGTCTCGTGCCCGTTCGCCACGCTAAAATATTAACAAAACGTCTGAGGTGCTCCGTTGTACCAATCACATCGACATTTAAAAGCAGAAGCTTGCGTCTGTGAATGCTGCAGAAGATTCGTACTTATTTAAAATTTTAAACGCCATCTTAAAAAGTGATACTGTAAAGGTTCGATCAAGTAAATTACGCAGACCCTACGCAGTCGCAGTGACTCATCGCATACGCATCTACCGTTTTCATCGCATGTCCTCCAAACCGCCGCTCAAAATACGCTGCGGTGGAGACCGTGCCATAAAGTCGTAAAGATCACGGCACGTCACTACGATACTAGCGATATTTAAAACAGCGGCGTGGAGCGCATGCGATGAAAACGTTCTGCGATTCCGTAGCGTCGGCAGCAATATGATCGCACCTTTAATTATGACAAAATACAAAATGACGAGTTTAATTTTTGACGTATGGCGGTTAAAAAGTCAAATCGTGTCAGTGTTGCGAATCTGCTTGAAAAATGGTTTTAAAAGCAACTATGACAAAGCGCGAATATATTATGAGGGTTATGTTTTTAAAAACCGACTGATGCAGCAGTCATAGACAATGGATATAGACTGAGAGGAAGAGAAAAATTTAGAAAATTTAAAAACAAATATAAATATACAACACAGACGATTAGTGTATTAAGTTTTAAGGAAACTGTTTAATTAAGACATGGTTTAAAAGTTAATATCCAATATTAGGCGAGAAATTGATAAACAAGTTAATAGGGAAATAATATATGCTGGTCAATTAGACGTGGAAGTAGTGTAAGAGTATCCGTTTGCTTGCTAAATAAATTGTAAAACTGCCTGTAAGCTGAATTACTACGAACAAAGCTGGCTGGGAAAGGCGCGGTGTTCATAGCGTAAAAAGTAAATAAAATAAAAAACAAAATAAAAGACAAATTAAATTTATTGTGCACAAAACATACAAATTTATAGGATTCTAACTTTATCAGTCTTGTGTGTTGTATATAGCTCAAAAATAATAAATGCAATATTAAGCAATTCGCATACAATACAATCGTTAGAAAACTGTTTTATATTCTTTGTAAATTTTAATAAAGGAATATCAGCGCGAACCCCACGTAACTTGAGAACGATAAACTATATTCAAGAATGTTATGTATCAGGTACATAAAGAAATCAAAAGAATTTAAGAATCTAGTAAGAAAATAAGAGCGATAAAAGAAGTAAAGTCTAGAAAAAGTCATATTCGAGTACATACCTAGTAATAATTAAGTCACTGTGACTAAAATTAGCATAATTGCTGCAACACATGCAATATGCACAATATTAAAATAATACGCACCTACACAATAATTATAACAATATTAATATACTTTTATAAAAACTTCACTAACCTTCACGGTTAAAACTACATTCTATCATTGATTTACAAAATAATTTTAATTGACTGTCAGAATTTCAATTCTGAACCGTATAACCTATACAACATTGTTTCCTAATAAATATCAAAAAACAATTAATACACTAACAATTTTCTGCACCACTAATACTATACTAAAACAATGCACAAATTCAGACTTTAAAAAAGATATAACTTCGAAAACCAGTACGTCTTTTCGGCAGTAGCTTGTTTTTGTTCAATATAAAGATTTCTTGTCTACATTATATTAGACGCTAGTCTAAACGTCTAATTAATATTTATTGAGCCATGAAACTATTATAAGTAACAGACCAATCCTCTACTACCTCGGACTACTATCGATTAGACCTAAATCGGGCAAGTTTAGGAGAGAAATAGGTATCAAGGGTACGCATAATATCGACAAAATAATGTCCTGCAACGTTACTATAGCTTCTAGGAGAGTCTAAGATTCACACTTGCAGCCTTGTACAACATTAGTTAGTCATGGTAAATTACGTTATAAATAATAGAGAAAGTATGAAAACTTAATTTTAGCCCATTATTTAACAATAATAAAGTAAAACTAAGATTTTTTCAGACTTCAGCTTTATTAGTTGGAAAAGCTGTAATGAAATCTGCAATTCATGAATGACGTAACTACTAACAGTGACACAATTAGCTGGGCGTCATTGGACCTTGCGTCCTTTGAAATAAGGTTCACAAAATGTAAATTTAATGTGAATCTTTGTACGTCCCGTCGACGGAACATTCGTATCCCATACCATGTCATGGTCTATGACTTGATAAGAGGTACAACCCTGTAAACACGAGCTTTCCGTCGGTGTTTCTTCCCCTAAGACTATGTGAGCGTGATAAAAGAGCCATATTGTTCTCAAGGTATGTGCGATTCGTCTGAGCCGAGTTGCTGGGGTTTGTCTGACCTGGAGCGAGTGGTCCCCATGGAATCGTAGCTTTCCTGCGGCGTCGTGAACGTCTGCAGCTGGTGTTCCCGCCGCACCGGGAAATCGCACCCGTCACCCAAACTGACAAAATCGTTTAAGTTACGAACCGTTTTTGACGCCACTGACATGCGGTGTTTGGTAACATTTTGGCGTAATGTGGTTTCGTGGTCAAAGCCTTTACTTAAAAAATACTTTAGATTATTTGACGGAAAGTAACTGGATCGAAATATTTGAATTTAATGCATGCACACGCAGTAAGCATGTTTCCGTCTAACCTAACTTCATCAATATCCTTGGTTCTTTCACAACAGCTTCATAATATAATAAATAATAGGATTATAGCGACAACAATACATTATAGCATAATATTATATAATTGTTAAATATAGTAAAAGCGAGCGCGGGCTGTGACAACATTTTTGTTAGTTGCGTAATACAAGTTAGGCAGCTGATATTTTGAGGTTAATCTGTTAATATGAATATGAACTAGTGATAGTGATTTATGAATTATGAACTATAACTTACCATTATTAATGGTTTAAAACATAATGGAAAATATCCAAAAATATCATAATAACATGATAAATGGATAGTTGATCGGAAAGCTTATTAGTTATATTATAATATATACAATAATGTTCAATGAAGATGGAAATGATCATGTGAATGTGCTTGAAACCTATATCTAAAATCTATACACACGCTTATTGTTATAGAAACCCGGTTAAGTGTTAGAAATGTCATTCACTTCTTTTTACACACATTGGAACATGCAAACAATCACATGTCTAACCGACTAAGGAGCACTCTTGTACTAAGCTAGTCCCTCTAACATATGTATTGACATGACAGCGATATGTTACTTAATATTGCGAGGACTGATTTGAAACACAAACCAAACCGCATCACACATAAGTCATTTTATGTTTAGGGTTAATATAACGAAGAACCTATGCGAATTTATTTTTCTTCTGGATATAAAGTCTATTCATCCTAACTTGTCTTATCATGTAAACACTTCTCGAAGACTATTACACTTTTCTTTGGAATGACAAAGTACTCATCACTTAAATGTTGTTGTATACTTAAATAAACTCACAAAGTGTTGAAATGAAACAAATAACTACTGAAAAATATCATTTCGTACAAGATTTTCATCAATAATCGCAGTAACGAACGAATCACCTCAATAACGTCAGACGTATGCATCGTATTGTTGAGAATGACAACTTTTCGAATATATCGATATGGATAAATGTTAATTAACAATTGAATGCGATCTCAATAATTTACCAGATTGTTGCAGTTAATTGACAATGAACAATATGAACATCTTTGACGTCACGTTTGTTTACATTATAAGACAAGCAAGGATGAATAAACTTTATGTTTCAATACAAATCCAAATAATGCTAGTCTCTCTCACTCAATAGTATCCATTTAAATTATATGTAACGAGCTATTCATATCCAATATCACAACATGTCGCCCTTGTGTTATTAGTTTTTAACGTGGTTATTGTTTAATCGCCATCAAATATGTCAGCGCGGCCAAGGCGCTCAATATATCTAAACACGCACTTTATCGCCTTGACAATAGAGCCGTTGCACAGATATTTACGACCACGTTAGCCGCTCCGATATGTCTGATGGCGACTGTACAACACGCATGGTTTTTGGTACACCCGTGCACATGTTGCTTTAATTTCTTGGTTTAGTAGGAATCAACAATTATCTACAATATTTTTTTACAACTAACACTAACTATACATAGACATTTCTAATGGCAGACTCCATTATTTGTACCATAAAAATACTATTGAAGAAGTATTAATAAAATAATTTCCTAAAATATAATTGCTCGCTAAACTACTATTGACTAATCATCATTGAGGATGCTCAGTCTTGTTAAAGAGTTAAAAAGTCAGTGTTTTCCGTTCCGCTCCATGAAACTTAAAGATGCTTAGATTCAAAAAAGCTGTTGCACAAAAGTCCATTGCCACTATTATGTGTTGCCACCATGGCCAATGCGAGCTAAATAACTTTGAAGCAGTGAGTAATTTTACCGACCAGCTTGCCTCAATGTCCGCACTCTTTTTTATGTTTTTAGTTATGATCAGAGTAGGAGCGAACAGCTAATAGGTAGACTTTTAGTATTAAAAAAATCTGCTAGCTAAAGATACCATAATAAACGATGTGGTTCACAGTAGTGACTAGCGGTTGAATAAAGTTTTGTTACTATGCAAACGTTAAGGAATAACCCTATTTTTTAACTATTTGTATCAATACTTCGGGGTTATATTGGTCGACTTGTCTAACTCGTAGTCTTTTCCAGAGCTATGGGACCTTGACGGGAGGGATGTGTTAACCTCGTAAGGCCCACGGGCCTTCCTGAGGTACTAGTTACTTTAAAGAAATTTGAATCATATAAAATTGGAACAGAGTTGAATTTCATGTTTCTTTCGATTTTGACACAAAAGAAATTATACTTTATTTCCTACACTATAAAGAATGAATTCGAGTAGCAGTTTACTTAAACGGTGGGCCTTAGGAGGTTAACGGAACGCCAAATGGCAAACATAAAGACATTTTTGTCACTTCATATCACGTCACAAGTCAACCCCAGTATTCAATCAATCATTAGACCTGTACTTGACAGTCCCATGCAATGATCGCTTGTGCAACTGCCTCCCTTCAACCTTGGACATGAGTTTACCTGGTGAAGACCGGCACCAGCCACATGCAGGGCTGGTTTCCGAACACCTCCTTGAAGTTCCCGTACGCGCCGATGGAGAAACCGTCCTTGTCGACGCCGCCGCGGAACATGGGCGCTCGGAACGCCTCTGGAAATGTATGGTTAAACGCTACAGTCTTTGTAAGAGTGTGAGTGTCTAAAGGCTTGGTCACATAGGGCGCGTTTTGTGGTGTGGCGCAGCGGGGCGCGACGCTGCCGTCCGAATGTGTGCCTTATTTCGTTACATTAACCACACCGCTGTCACGCCCCGCTGCGCCGCGCTCTCAAAACGCGCCTATCTGCCCAAGCCTTAAGAGTATTAACCCTTAGTGTAAGCCCTGAGTGGAGACTAGAAGGTCGTGTAGCGAGCGTCGAGCTTCCAAGCGATATGAGCAGCGCGCACCGTACCGTTCCTATAAGTTTAGGTACATTTAATTAACACGCCGCGCTCCGCTCCGCTTCACGCCCAATGCGAGCCTCCTATCACGTCTTCCACTTAACCTTGTGAACTCTAAAGACGACAACAACAACAACAATATTTCAGCCGTTTGCAGTCCACTGCTGGACATAGGCCTTCCACAATAATGACTTGTATCATCTTGGGGGGCAGTTGCTATAGTCGCCACGCTTGGCAGGCGAATTGGCGACCGCAGTAGCTGTAGATTGGGTTTCGACGGACGCTGCTGCCCGTCTATAGGATTTTTAACTTTGTCGCCTCTTATGACTCCCACGGGAGGAGATGGGGTGGTGCTATTCTGATCAGCCGGCATAAAGACGACAGATCACGGAAAATTGTGGCGCCGCGTCATGTGATTTCACAGTGCCATACAGACGCGAAGGTAGGCTTTTGTCCTTGTGGTAAACGCGAGTTTTTCTCTATTTATACTGGAATATTAATAATTTCTCCCGCGGGTTTCGTAAGAGGCGACAAAGGGTGAAACCGACGGTGGGCAACTGTATCCATCGCAACCCAATCTACAGCTACAGCCAAACGTGGCGACTATGGCAACTATTTACCCCCCAAGATGATACAAGTCATATTTGAAAGTCCAGCAGTGGACGACTTACGGCTGAAATGATGATGATGAATCATTTATGTAGCTGTTTAAGTTTTGGTGAAAATCTACACTAATATTATAAAGGCGGAAGTTTGTGAGTGTGTGTTTGGAAGTTTGTGTATGTTTGTTACTTCTTCACGTTTCAACGGCTGGAGCGATTTCAATAAAATTTGGTACGGAGTTAGCTGACACTCTGGATTAACACATAGGCTACGTTTTTTCCATAAAAAACCGCTGGTAACATCGCAGGGCACAGCACTATAAACAAGGTACCCATTTCCAAGCCGAGTCAGGACTCGGGGTGAGGGTGTATGCGCACGCCAACGCGAGCGGTGTGTCCCGACTCAGCTTGAGGTTGCTTGTTGCCTTGTATCAAAATTCAAGAACATACGCCAAAAGGCCATTAGTGGTAATTCATATTGTTATCTTATCTAATCAGTGAGTCACAAGTGACGTCACATCTACAGGTAACTGTAGGCTATGAATGAAGATAAAAACTACATCATGATATATTATTACTTATTAGTTATTACTATACCTAGATATTTTTCTAGCACGAACGATTTCTTGTAAGTGATTGACAAAATAAAAACATCGACAGTCCTGTTATCGATAAGTACCCCTTCAATTTCCATACAGGTAATACAAAGACAAATATGGGGTAATAGGGTTAAAAATAACTAACAATAATAAAAGTCAATTTATTTATATTTAAATACCTACTTCAGAAAACAATTTGGAACTATTCATTGCAAATTATAAACGTAAATTGGATCAAAAGTATACGGATTACGTTTAATTTGTTCAAGATCGGTGACACGCGGCGTCTAGGTAGGTAGCCGATATAAGACTGTGTGTACATCTTGAAGTTGAAGTAGTATGTACTTATCGATAGCAGGATTGTCGATATTTTTATTGTGGCAAGCACAAAACAAATGCCGTTCCTGCTAGAAAAATATCTAGGTATAGTTATTACCTACTATGTTGTGACAGTACACAGTTTGTGTTACAGTTATTACCTACTGTGAAGTTATTAGACCGAACGTGTGAATGAAGAATGAGATTTTCAGTACTCACAAATTAATCTTGACATAATTTAAAGAAAATGCTTTGAAAACGCGTTCGTAGTAATAAAACATTGGACAAAACTGTTTAGAATGATTAAATACCATGAAATTACAAGGTTTCATGTTAAATTTACTTTTCATGAGACATGGCGAGATACATAAGAGTATATATATAATTATGAGTTATGACCATGGGGTCTCAGCACGCACAAACTTTTTTGTAGAAATCGCGAACCGTAGCCTGCCGTACCTGGTTGACGTAGTTGGTGACCGAAGAGCTGGCGGCTTCCTCGAACAACGTATCATCATTGCAATACGAGGAAACTCCGCCAGCGTCCTTGGTACAATGCCTCAAGGGCCTTTTTTCGATTTAATGTAGTAAGTAATTACAATAAAAATACATTATACAGCAATACATGAGGACTACTTTGTATATTTCACATACAAACTATTAAGTGTATGACGGTAAATACAATGGATTACGAATAAACTGTTAAAATAGAAGTGGCTGCATTTACCAGCGACCAATGTCTTAAAAACATTGCCAACGATCTGTTTAGTGGGGCTACCGAAACGACGGTAAGCTATGAGCACGTCTGCAAACAAATGTGAGTTTTAATGCTATAGCATTAGAGATCGAAACGGCATGGACCAGGTTGGATACAGTCACTTCTAGGGACTTGGACCACAGTCAGAATTGCCAACATAAAAAAAACGAGGCCGAAAAGTTGCCAGCACAAGGGCGAAATTTTTAAAACCACGAAGACACACCGTTGTAAGTCCCTAGAAGTGACTGTAGTCCAAGGAATCTATTAAAAGGGATCTAGTTAAGTCTACAATATTTTGAAAACACCACCTATAGTATTTACGAACACGTAGTCTGGTTAGCAATAGTGTTTACTTTGCCAAAATAGGAAAACCTTTATAAATGAACAGCAGAACAACACAAACGCAATATAACGCTGTTGGTGGCCACGAGTTAGCAGTGGTACCCGAACAGCGAGCCCAGCGAGATCCCGAACTTGAGCGTTACGAAAAACGCAAACAGAATGTGGTACCGGCGCGCGTTGTCAGAGCCAAGGGTACGTACCTAATGTCGTCCTGTTGGTGGCCACGAGATAGCAGTGGTACCCGAACAGCGAGCCCAGCGAGATCCCGAACATGAGCGCCACGAAGAACGCGAACACAATGTGGTACCGGCCCGCGTTGTCAGAGTCAAGGGTACGTACCTAATGTCGTCCTGTTGGTGGCCACGAGATAGCAGTGGTACCCGAACAGCGAGCCCAGCGAGATCCCGAACATGAGCGCCACGAAGAACGCGAACACAATGTGGTACCGGCCCGCGTTGTCAGAGCCAAGGGTACGTACCTAATGTCGTCCTGTTGGTGGCCACGAGATAGCAGTGGTACCCGAACAGCGAGCCCAGCGAGATCCCGAACATGAGCGCCACGAAGAACGCGAACACAATGTGGTACCGGCCCGCGTTGTCAGAGCCAAGGGTACGTACCTAATGTCGTCCTGTTGGTGGCCACGAGATAGCAGTGGTACCCGAACAGCGAGCCCAGCGAGATCCCGAACATGAGCGCCACGAAGAACGCGAACACAATGTGGTACCGGCCGGCGTTGTCAGAGCCAAGGGTACGTACCTAATGTCGTCCTGTTGGTGGCCACGAGATAGCAGTGGTACCCGAACAGCGAGCCCAGCGAGATCCCGAACATGAGCGCCACGAAGAACGCGAACACAATGTGGTACCGGCCGGCGTTGTCAGAGCCAAGGGTACGTACCTAATGTCGTCCTGTTGGTGGCCACGAGATAGCAGTGGTACCCGAACAGCGAGCCCAGCGAGATCCCGAACATGAGCGCCACGAAGAACGCGAACACAATGTGGTACCGGCCCGCGTTGTTAGAGCCAAGGGTACGTACCTAATGTCGTCCTGTTGGTGGCCACGAGATAGCAGTGGTACCCGAACAGCGAGCCCAGCGAGATGCCGAACATGAGCGCCACGAAGAACGTGAACACAATGTGGTACCGGCCGGCGTTGTCAGAGTCAAGGGTACGTACCTAATGTCGTCCTGTTGGTGGCTACGAGATAGCAGTGGTACCCGAACAGCGAGCCCAGCGAGATCCCGAACATGGACACCACGAAGAACGCGAACACAATGTGGTACCGGCCGGCGTTGTCAGAGCCAAGGGTACGTACCTAATGTCGTCCTGTTGGTGGCCACGAGGTAGCAGTGGTACCCGAACAGCGAGCCCAGCGAGATCCCGAACATGAGCGCCACGAAGAACGCGAACACAATGTGGTACCGGCCCGCGTTGTCAGAGCCAAGGGTACGTACCTAATGTCGTCCTGTTGGTGGCCACGAGATAGCAGTGGTACCCGAACAGCGAGCCCAGCGAGATCCCGAACATGAGCGCCACGAAGAACGCGAACACAATGTGGTACCGGCCCGCGTTGTCAGAGCCAAGGGTACGTACCTAATGTCGTCCTGTTGGTGGCCACGAGATAGCAGTGGTACCCGAACAGCGAGCCCAGCGAGATCCCGAACATGAGCGCCACGAAGAACGCGAACACAATGTGGTACCGGCCCGCGTTCGCCGCGTTGCCGAAGTCACCTCCCTGGAAACAACATTTATGTATGGCTTAAATAATCAATTGTATTGGATAAAAAATTAAGCTTGTATGATCACTCTAGTAGGAAAAAATATAATTCGTCGTAGTCGACAACGCGAGCAGCTTAAAATGAATCGTCCATTCGAGTACGGTTCATGTCTGAGCGTCATTCGGAAAAAAAACTCAATCAAAAGGTTAACTCTCCAATAAGATTTGACATCGAAATGTTTTTCAAAACATAACTTTCCAAAATAATAGAATTATTAGCTTGTGGTGAACTGACAGTGAATGAAACTATGCCATTCCACACTGCCTGAACATTCACACACAAACATTCCCACTGCGATAGCACTAAAAAAGTAATGTAACTATATTGTGTAGTATTCAATCAGTGTGGAACAAAAACATACCTACAACTACAAATGGGGCGTAACCACCATCTACTCTGTCGGAAACGTGATAGCCATAAAAACTCCCCGCCATTTTGATAACATAACCCTGTAACGCACAACGATACTTCCTTCTGATGCTTCTTTATTAGTTCACTATTGTCTAGCAGAAAATATCCTTTGGCATAATACATCCTTTCGTTTTTTTTTTTCTAAAACTGTAGACTTTTTAGGGATATTCTTAAACCAAACCTAACCTTATATATTGAACAGATGATACCTTAGAAAGTCTTGCAAGTTATACAGTTTCAGAAAACAACATATTCTGCGAAATTATAAATTACGCTTTATGATGAATTTCGACGTTAATTTTTCTGCTAGGTGAGGGTTTTTATTATATGATCTGAATTGAATCGCACCATCCATTGAAAAGATGGCAAAAATTTGTCATAAAAAATGTATGCGTGTTACAATAAAAAATGTGTATATACGCTTCGACTTGAGAACCTCCTCTGTTTTTTTCGTCGGTTATAAATATTACAAATCGTCGAAATGACATGCAAATCTTTATGCTATACACAATTATGACAAATTTAATTCGGTCATATGACATTATTGCATTCAAAATTAGGCAAACGGACAAAAATAATCGATTAATCGCTATCACATAACCGACATACTGGTGGTACATTATCTACGCGAAGAAAGTTCATATGTAGATAAGCGTGCGGATCTCGTGTTACTGATAACAGGTCTTATCTGATACCGTGCAAGCTGAATGACTCACTACGGAATGAAATGCAAAGTAACTGTTTGGATTAATAAGGGCACCTATCAGTATTAACCTTGTATTGTCCAACCAAGCCCAGCTAGATGGCATACAAGTGTGTGATGAAGTGGACATGAAAGTAAAACAAAACATCGTAAAACTCGTAATTAAGTACTTCGTACTTTAATTCGTAATTAAGTATCAATCCCAATATTCTTTAAATATTATTGTATATTATTTGTATGTCTTTTCCGTACACGGAACAATGGTGTTCCGGAAATTTGGGAGGCGTACGCGGAGCCGGATCGAGCCAACGTGCAGAGGCCTGGTACTACTGGAATACTCCTACTGAATTTACGCTTTCAGCGAGATTGGTTGAGGCGAACCTACCGAATCTGAGTGGACCGTTGTTGGGAGCTAGACTATAGTCCAAGTATAGCTGGGAAGTTTTACGGAAGATAAAATGTTGATTTAGTCGAAACAAATGAGCAAGTAGCAATACGTCTAACGATGTTATTCATAGACGGTTTTTCAACTCTAACATGTCTTTGATGTCTCTTTCCGTCTTATTGAAATTTCAATTACTTAGACAGGGACAGAATTAGTCTGATGTACGCCAATTTTTAAGGGATTTAGCCAATATGTAATTTGTTGCGGAATGTGCGTGATATTTGTTTGATTTAAGAGAGATATTTAATTACAATATTGAAGTTTATTCTGATAGGTACTCTTTAATCCTGCCGTTTTCTAAATACAGGATAATCAAATTAAGTTTATTTTGAGAAACAAATCATTTCTTGGACCAATCAAGAGTCCTTTACGACATCATAGATAATAAATAATTAAGCTACATCAACATTTGTCTTTTGTTACAAGCCGATTCCCTGTGGCTTAAATAACTTTCTTTAGTTCTGATTCAACCGTTTTTTTAGTTCATGAAGAAAAGGCAAATATGACTCAACACGTCATACAACATTGAAATAGATGACATATACTTAAGAAAAAGCGACGAGGACCCCGGGCGTTCGAGACGGGATTTGAACCCGCATTTCCTGGTATCGCCGCTAGCAGCAGCAGCTTTTTCTTAAGTATATGTCATCTATTGAAATTTTTAATTTATGTAATAGACTAATTGAAAATGAAAGCAAATCCAAATATTTTCATAAAAAATAATTTGATTTGTTCTTAGTTTGTACGTCATACATTTAGGTATTCCTAACAAATTGTACTAGGCGGGCAGAACAACAAGAAACTGTTGATTGACTGTTGATATATTCCTGTATTTAGAGAACGTAAGTTCAACATGTACGACTACCTACTGTGCTACAGTCGCCCTCAGATATATCGGAGCTGTGGAGGTGGTCACAAATATCTGAACAACGCCTCTATTGTCAAGGCGATAGAGTGCATGTTCAGATTTTTGTGACCAGATGGTCAAACATACCTACATCGCTGTGTAGCTGTGGAGATCCACAGCTCCGATATATCTGATGGCGACTGTACAAGGGTGTAGAAGCGAATGTATACAGGAGAATCAAGGTTTACTAGTAAATCCATGCATGTTTTAGTAAATGTGCCATTCTGAATCAACTCGTTGCAGTGGGCATGCTTGTATTGCTGATACATCTGGAAATTCATACAAACTGTTGAAATTATTTGTATGAACAATGTTATCCGTATAAATTTGAACAAGCTGTAAGAATAGGTACATATTTCACGACAGGTTTGGCCTAGTGGGTAGTGACCCTGCCTATGAAGCCGATGGTCCTGGGTTCAAATCCCAATAAGTGCCCTTATTAGGATTTGAACCTAATTTATGATGAGCACAGAGTTCCTAGGTCATGCGTGTTTCATATATGTATTTAACTATTTGTATATTATATATATCGTTGGGTGAGACACAACATAAGTATTCTTGAGCTTCTGACGACCGGTCTGGCCTAGTGGGTAGTGACCCTGCCTATGAAGCCGATGGTCCTGGGTTCGATTCCAAGTCAGGGCATTTATTTGTGTGATGAGCACAGATATTTGTTCCGGGGTCATGGGTGTTTTGTATGTATATAAGTATTTATATGTATCTATTTATTATTTATATCGTCGTCTAGTACCTACAACACAAGCCTTATTGAGCTTACCGTAGGACTAGGTCGATTTGTGTAAGATTGTCCCGAATAATTATTTATTTATTTATTATTTATTTACCGTGTGGCTCAGTCGATTTGTGTAAGAATGTCCAGTAATATTTATTTATTTATTTGAGTTTCAGTATGAATAGGTACAACAACAAAATTGTCGACTCGCCTGACCCAGTACCGCGAACATCTAAGTTCATACATTTCAATCATCTTTCTCTTTTACTCCAATTAAAGCGTCATGAGAGTGACAGAGACATTGGTCCGAAATTAAAAAAAATCGAATTTCGCGGTAGAGAAGCAACGCTCGGCTGCGCTCGGCGCTCACTCGTTTGTTAAGGAAAGCCGGACACCGGTTTTTGTCCGGACACGCAATCAAAAAGCCTATTTATCACCGGCTTTATCTGGAGGCCTGACAACGCTTAAATTACTAATTCGCACTACGTTGATGACTAATTACAAAAAACTGCGATACGAGAACAAATTAAACTATCGCCTCGTGATAACACCTCTTTATTGCATTCTGATCCTTCTGTTAAGGAAATAAGCATCAGATTTGTATACACACCTGTTCAATTCCAATTAATCATAATACGTATTGTATTTGCACGCGGTATATGAGGAAACAGGATAGCAACCTACATTTATAACCCCACGCAAAGATATGCGTAAATAAACGTATTTAAATTAAACGTGTCAAGTGAGGACTCGCGCACTAAGTTATTTTGATTCTATTCTTTGTCTTTCGTTGCCATGGTTACGTTCCCCTATGAATCTCTTCAAACCACAGTTTAATAGCATCTAAACACACAAAACATAGATAAATATGCGCGATATCATATAGACAGGACTTACCATCAGGAGGCCTAGCAGAAGAGGTGCGCGAGAGTATCTCGCGGCGAGAGAGACTACTCGTCCTTTTCTATTAACTTTTTTTTTGTATGACATAAGGTGGCAAACTAGCAGACGGATTGCCTGATGGGAAGCAATTACCGTCGCCCATGGGCACCCGCAACACCAGGGGAGTCACAAGCGCGTTGCCGGCCTTTAAGGGGGGTTGGAGCTCTGGGAACCTTACTCACCATCAGGAACACAACACTACATACCTGAAAGGTGGCAGTGCTATTATGGCTGTGGTCTTCCCCAGTTGGGCTGCCCCAGATTCAAGCGTGATGGTAATCGCTGTGCCCTACCTCTTATTGTTGGACGTAGTTTAAGGACATACCCGGGTCCAAAATTTAAGGCTCAATCAACTATTCTTTGTCTTTCGTTGCCATGGTTACGTTCCCCTGGGTCACTCTTCAAACCACAGTTTAATTGCATCTAAACACATAAAACATAGATATTTGTAGGAGCTAAATGTCCCTTCAATAACATACCCAGCGCGTCAGTAGAACGCAGGGCCACATTTCTTGTAACAAACTATGCTTCAGTTGTCCCCTGGCTGATGGGACAGAATAACATCAACAAATAGTTGATCACTCTTAAATACTCTTTTATTATTGAAATGAATTTACAACTGATTATTCTGTGAACATTTAAATCATCCGGATCCTACTCCTCCCTTCTCCGGATCGCTAAACTTAAGAAGCAGTGGGCAAGGCCTATCATGCAGAACCGATGGTTGTTGGGGCATAAAGGTTCTAGAGGCGACCAGTACCGGAAGACGCAACGTGCTATGATCACCCACAACCCTGTAGGCTACAAATTAGGGTACGAAAACCAGTAAATTGAACTGAATAAATAACTCAGAAAATTTACTATGGAGATGAGATATACACAAAAAAGTTGAATATACGATAACGAAAGTAAACATAGAAAATTTAAATAAAACAGTTGGCTTATCGGTATCAAATGCAAAACATCCCGGTTGATAAAGAAAAAAATAAACAAAAGAATACAGAACTTGGGAGTAGAGTTTCCTACAATCGCCATCAGATATAGGTATCGGAGCTGTGCAGGTGGTCATAAATATCTGAACAGGCACTTTATCGCCTTGACAATTAAGGCGTTGATGCAGCGGCGGCGCGTTCATAAAACCCGATTCCCACCGGCTTAACTGACTTACCGCATTTCAATAGTTATCATTGGGCTTATGAAAGCCTTTTAGCTCCTTGTACAGTCGCCTTTAAATATATCGATACTTAAAAATATCTAAAGATGCACTTCATCGCCTGTACAACACTGTACAACAGAGTTCGAACAACTTTTAGGGTAGGCAACGTGCATGTGAATCCTCTGGAGTTGCAGGCGTAAATAGGCCGCGGTAACTGTTTACCATCAGGCGGGCCGTATGCTTGTTTGCCACCGTCGTAAAAAAAAAAACAACAATGCCTATACCACTGACCTTCCAAAACTTAATGAAATAAGGCAGGCACGTGGACATGACGAACGTGCAGTAGACCAGCGCGTAGCCCAGGAACAGCATGAAGAACTTGTAGTTGTGGAAGCACACGCAGTTGTTGACCCACGGGCAGTGGTGGTCCATCTTGAGCACGCAGCGGCCGCAGAGGCTGCAGTGGTGGGCTCGGTCCGGCTTGACCAGAACGCAGCGGTTACAGTAGCGCACTGAGCCCGACATTGTCCTGTAATCAATTGTCTAAGTTGGTCATCAGAGCCCTGAGTGGAAGTTTTTAACGTAATCTTACTTCGCCATCGCGTTAGTGTTTCCCATATAAATAACATTATCACTTACGCGTTCGTAAACGTTTTTTTACGTCAAAAGTAACATACACTAGAGCCTCTGAGTGTAAGTTTTGGACCCGGGTATGTCCTTAAACTACGTCCAACAATGAGAGGTAGGGCACAGCGATGACCATCACGCTTGAATCTGGGGCAGCCCAACTGAGGAAGTACCTCCTCCTTACAGAAGACCACAGCCATAATAGCACTGCTACCATTCAGGTATGTAGTGTTGTCTTCCTGATGGTGAGTAAGGTTCCCAGAGCTCCAACCCCCCTTAAAGGTCGGCAACGCGCTTGTGACTACCCTGGTGTTACGGGTGCCAATGGGCGACGGTAATTGCTTACCATCAGGCAATCCGTCTGCTCGTTTGCCACCTTTGTCATAAAAAAAAAGTTTTTAACGTAATCTTACTTTAGGTACCATCGCGTTAGTTTCCCATGTAATTAACATCTCTTACGCGAGACTTTTTTTTACGTCAAAAGAAACTTCACTAGAGACGAGAGTGGGCAAAGGACGACCTGGGGTTGTATAGACATACATTTGTTACTTGGGCGTTTTCAATAAACGTTGTCCCAAACCTCATTCTTCTAGATATGGACTTGCCAGAGCTCATTTTTCTCAGTATCACTAGCTCTTTCAATGCTGATTATTGAAAAATGTGTCCCGAAATTCCCGTTCCATTTCGCCACCCTATTAGTGTGAATTTTCTACTAATGGTCGCGTAATGGAAAATGAAAATTATAAAATTTTGTATGAACATTTTGGGACTTTTTTATTAATCAGGTAGTGATTCTGAGAAAAATGAGCCCTGGCACGTCCAAATCTGGAAGAATGGAGTTTGGGACAAGGTTTGAAAATGTCAGTCAAAACTAATTTATTTAATAATATTTTGTCATGACTCAAATGCTTTACTTAGAACGTCAGTTGTCAATCCGCCATATTTGTTTACTATTTTTCTTGTCTATTATCCCTGACTATACGTAAATATACACAGAATGCACTAGGTCAGTTAATACTGACAATACTTTTTCATGCGTCCTTTTATATCAATAAATATAGTCAGTCATGCGGTTTCGTCATCTGCCTATCCGCGGTTTACCCGACCTTTACCTAGAACATAATTCTATGGATGCTTATAGTTAGAACAAAAGTGTTTGTTTATAACCGAGAAAGGTTATCTGGTGCACACTGATAAGTCCGTAAAGGGCAATAATACTAACACTGAGTACCAGTGATTTGTTACATCATCATCATCATTTGCCTCTGCATCACTGCCTCAAATACATCTTGAGGGCTTTGCCATAGTCACCACGCGGACATAGGCGATTTGACGACCGCAGCAACTGTTGACTCGATTTCGAATCGCGCTGCAGCCCACCCGTTGGTTTTTCCGTTTGTCGCTTATTACGACACCCGCGGGAGATGTGATGCTATTCTTAGCCAGCACCAAACGGCACAAGTGACTGAGACTTAGCAGACGTAGTGTAAGCCGCCCTCTGCCTCTGGTCTAGGAGAGGACTGAGAGGGTCATGGGCCGCATGGGAGCCGATAAAAGTATACTACCTAGCGGGCGTGGCTTGTTAACCTTTTTGACGCCAACGACTCTCAAATCGGCATCACAAGTCCAACGCCAAGTGACAGTCTGGGCGTATTGCATTAACAACTTGTAATATTAGCGAAAGTCCCTTTCCAATGCTATTTATTATAACGAGAGTTCCGTTAATAATATTAGTTGTAAATTGTTATGCAAGGGGCCCCTGGTCACAGACTAATGAGCTAAACAGACAAACACGCAGTTTTAAAATTTCGGTAGTGTCGTCGGTAGCTTTTACGTTTGACATGGCATCGAAAAGGTTAAAAAAAAATGTAGAATGCAATGATATCGAGACAACATAGTCCTACATAAACTTGCAGCACTAAATAACTAAAGGCTAACTATATGTACTCAAGGTAAAGAGCAATGAAAATCTATGGAACAATTTATACAAAGGTCAGTTATTTTCTTAAATTCAGATGCATCTCATGTGTACTCAACAAACCTCATCAACACAGGTATTCTTTCAACAAATCCGTTTATAATGTGTTTTCTAGTTAAATTAGTTGTTGGATTTCTGTACCAATTTCTTAATGCATTCCGGATTCTAGAATTGAGAAAATAATGACGATGATAGTTTTAGAAAACGAATGTGAAATATCTGTTGCTTTATGCGTCAAGGGGTAAGGTCAGGTCAGGATGTTACGACTGAAGTAAAAAAAAAATTAACAGGTACTGAATACCAATCTCACATTACCCTGATTTAGGGCTAAAGGCGCTGAGTACTAACTTAATAGTCGAAAGGCGCGTCTACACAGGCCAAGGGCAATCGAAGATTTGTCGGCCAAATTGCTTTGAGGCATAATTTTCTCTGCCCAGTCTGTGTGAACCCAACCTTATGGTTTATCAATATTTTTTCACACCTGGAGCATAAGTTGATATTCATAAACTACATTACAATAACTAAGAACAAATCGAATAATTTTTTTGAAAATATTTTTGATTTGTTTTGATCCTTCCTCGGACGCAGGAGGAACCGAGTCACTTTTCCTTGTATTTGTCTTCTAATTCAATTTATATTACAATAAGATAACACACATCAAAAGTCAGTGATACTTTTTGAACCATGTCATTTTAACATCAAGTTGCAACTGCCATACGAAATCGTCAAGTATGTAAAAACGACAAAGTTCTAAAAACATCACACTTTTGATGTTCACTATACTAGTTACCTTGTGACTATAGGCAGATCCTTGGCAAAATTATCCAGGATTTGCCTCTGCGCTTCCTCTGAATCTGCACTGAGCAAGCGTTCTATTTCTTCCTCGGGTAACTTATACTGGAAATAACACATTTATTAATGATATTGAATCGAGGTTAACCAGTTAATTAGGTGCCTATGCTCACAATTGAATAAACTCAATATATCAAGTGACTGAGAGCTCCTATACTGCTAGGTTCCTGAGGCAGTTATTAAGGAATATATATATGCTTTAGATATGTTTTATATATATTATTTTACTAAACTAGGTGCCATCCTCATAATTACATAAGTTGTTCACTGCTGGACATAAAGGCCTGTGCCAGATATGACTTGTATCATCTTGGGGAGTAGTTGCCATAGTCGCCACTCTTGGCAAATTAGGTGAATACTTTTCCAATTTCAAACCAAATAAAAAAGATTAAGGGACCTTTCAAACTCTGGATGAGTTTGAAAGGTCCCTTAATAGTAAATTGTGCTTAAAATTTCTTACAGTAATGGATCTCTTCTATATGAAATATTTCTAACAGTAAATGTTTCAAATATGCTGAATAGCTATATTATATATTATTCAGTTAAAGTGTGGATAACTGGATAGCTACCTACAGTCAACCAATTTGATATTCCTTGTCACAGTGAAAATCTATATGTAATACCAAAAAATCAATTATTAACTATGACAAGGTTCGAAGTGGCCTAGAAATCAGATTGGTTGACTATACAATAGGTAGCATAGTGTAGCTAGGTATTTCCCAAAGCATGATATTTTGCTCATGACATGGCCATAGCAACATTTGATATATATTTAAAGTCACTCCAGCATACTGTACTTAAGTACAGGCCAATAATATAAATGATTTTTATTTATGGGATTCATAGGGTGAATCAATAGTAACTGGCCACTTTTCAGTAACTGGCCACCTTATAATAAAAATGAATTCTGTTTACCTATAAATAGAACATATTTTCTAATGGGGTTTCAAATAATGGCACTTCACATTAAAATTAATTCTAATTGCCTATTAACGGAGTAAATTTTTAGTATAATGTATCCAGATATTGGAGTGTGACCAGTTACTAACCAGTTAATAATAATAAAATGCATAGTTAGGTGAGTCAAGTATTATCCATTGTTTTCTGTCTCATCAGCCAAGAGGAAACAGTAGGTATGTGTAGTAGGTATCTTATAAAAATGTGGCATCACATTTTATAGACATGTTTTGTAGGTAACCTATATGGAATGGATATATAGTTACCACAAGAATGCATGTTGCTTGCCTTTAGACTTACAACTGTGAACCGGGCATGATAACCATGGCAACAACTTATATATATATTTTTCAGTGTCAAGTGACAAAACCTCTGTCTGCGCGTAGACCTATAAAAAGGTCTCCCATTGAATGCCTTTTTGAATTTTACTTATGACAAACCATAGTTGCATTTGGCCTGGCACGGCTAGAGGATAATATTAAGCCAATTGTCCTTTATACAATTCTAAGCTGGCATGAATATTGTAGTGTTAAGTTAATGTTTGTTATTGTTAATCCTTATTGTTTGTTATCGTTAATCCTATATTGAATGTACTGTACATAATGGCTATACACTATAAAAAAACAAAAAGATGGTTGAATACAACCAATTTTTGTTTTTTTTTTATTTGAAGATGGTTGAATACAACCATCTTTTTGTTTTCTTTTTTTTTTTGATAAAAAATTTTAGGACTATTCAGATCTGCTGAGGCTTTTTTTCACACACGTTTTTTCGGCAAATTTAGGGCTAATAATTATGATGGATGGTACCTAATATATTAACTGCCAAAGGTATGAAAACATATAAATTATAAAAAACTAAGGTTTTAATTATACTTATAAGAACACTTTTATATTGACTTTTGGCTCACTTAACACATAATTGATTAGGTCAAGTAACTGTATTGCCTATAGAGTGTATATATGTCAGTACTGTTTGTGAACTAAAAATATCACACATGAATAACTAATTTGACCAACCCATGTAAGGCTTAGAAGGTCATAGAATAGAAACTACATTTAACATAGTTATGAATAGAATAACATTTAATATAGAATGGAATAAAAAATAAAAAAAATGTTTTAGAATATTAAGAACACAATCAAACTAGAGTGTTAGAACATAGACCAATAAAAAAACAATCTGTTGTTTACATGTATTAATGATGATTGCTAGAAATTAGGTCATTACCAAAACTTGTTGCTATTAAAACGTCAAAATAGTACTTACCTTCTCTGGTATGGGTTTGATTTGTGCAAAAATTGTGCGGCAATAAGACCAGGCGAACATGACCAGTAGGATGTGGTAGAAAATAAGGTAAAGCACTTGCTGCACCGTACTCTCAATTGTAACTGAAATAAAAAAAGCTTACACATTACAGGGCCAGGAATACGAAAATAGACCGAGTCAAGTAATTCATTATTAATTTGTCTACTAACAAATGCACAACTGAATAACGTAGGCATAATAGGACCAAGCTATGATAGACACTATTAGGAGCACGGGGATCCATTTAAACGCTCGCCAGCACATGTTATTACACACTCTGCAACACATACAGTAGCCCGAGGGCGACGCTCTGTTATTTTGTACAGACGAAGCCATTATTCGTGTTTTCCGATGGAATTGAGATCATCCATGTTCGACTCATGAATTCCTATTTCTAAAATAAAATGACACATGAAGTTTAATGTTGCTAGTGCATATGGTTAAAATAATCATAAATGCTAGTCAAAATGTACTATTAAAACAATTATTTGGATTACATTTTAGTAATCGTAAATAATATCCATATCAATCACATATCTAAATTTATTAGTAGTTGTAGTAAATTTAACTTAAACTTTATTTAAACTCAGGGCAAACAAAAAAAAACTATTATTTGCCTAAAACAAAATTATTAAAGGATTTTTCATTAGGCTTTAAATCAAATTCGTTAGTAATTTATACTCATTAGTCAGTAATTAAAATAATTTACACGAGCTAACAAATTATATTTTTTTTTCAAAATTCTCCAATTTTATTGTAATTTTAATTTACTGGCAGCACTAAAAGTTGCTTGACCATAGAGTACAGACTTAAAGTGGAGCTGTTCCAGTCTCGATTATTTCAGCTAAAAATGTGTCCACACTTTTTATTCGGTCATTAAAACAGCAGTATTTTTTTCTTGGCAACATTCGAGCAATGATACCAATAGACCAACATATAAAAAGTTAAGGCGTTTTTGTACATGTAAACGACGCTACAAACTATATCTCTTCTCTATTGGTTGGTAAAACTTTTGAGGCGTATTTATGACTCACACACGCCTAGCTATTGGCTGTAAATAGTTACGTCACATTGTAAAAAATATTTTTTAAAACACGGCTGTCGTGTATCACATCACAAAAAAATTATGTCAGTGTGAGACTATTCAAAGCATCGTAATTTTCGTTGTTTTTGTACTAAAATAAAAGTTATCCGGGTTATTTGAAACAATAGGTACTAGAAATCATGGAAGTTAAAGAATGCAGTGATTTGACCGAAGAAGTAAGCCCATGACATTGTTGGTTTTTTCTGTTTTAGAAAGCGGGTATTGATTCGTATTTACCGTCATGTAATTTTTCAGAATCAATTCATCGTGGACGATGTGAGCAAAATTATTAAAGAAGCGATCGAGAGCTCTATCGGTGGGACTGCCTATCAGCACAACAAAGTCAATCAATGGACATCGGCGGTAGTTGAATCATGTTTGGGTCAACTGACGAAGCTACAAAAGCCTTATAAATACATAGGTTTGTATGCATAGCCGGTTACACCGGCGTGCCCTGTTTGCTATTGTTTCGTTTGGCAGCCGTTTGGCGCTCCTTATTTTTGTATATATTGTAACAACTCATCAAATCAACTGTATTTTAATGCTTGGATTTTTTTTTCTATGCATTATTGATATGTATTATAAAATGTTTACCTGTTATAGTGACTTGCACAATAATGCAGAAGAATGGTGCGGGCTTGCACACAGCATCTTCCTGTTTCTGGGACAACAACACTGATGGATCCTGCACAGTGCGTTGGGAGAACAAGACAATGTATTGCATTGTCTCTGTCTTCGGACTTGGCATCTAAATATTTTCAATTTAGAACATATACCTAGCAAGTTTACTTACAACCTTGGTTTGTGCTTTAAAAATGTGTACTATTGTCTATGGCTGAAGATAATCACATGCTTAGGTATAGAAAACCCTAAAAAATATTTTAAGTTATAGTAAAATGTACTGGAATTAAAGTTTTTGTTTATATTGTACTTTGCCAGAAAGTATCTATTGCAAAATTATTAACAGTCTTGTAGCATCTGTTACAAAATTTTAATGTAAATTAATATGTATACTGCATTAATAATATTTAATTGTGAATCATAGTAAACTTTTTTGTTAGTTATTAAACAATACTTTCTAAGTAACTAGGACATATTTTCATACATAATAAATACATTAAAATCATTAATGTTGTTTAGTTTTACCTTGCTTTCTTAAATTTAAGTTTCAAACAATGTCAAAGTTATTTAAAGTTTGTTTGATGTCCAATCTACTAGGAATTAAAGTAAATATTCCTTATTTAATTGTAGAACAATGCATTTTTATAATCTGCTATGCACTTCAATGAAGCACATTACTATCTTCACACTAACCTACTGAAACAACCAGTTGGTACTAATACTATTGTCTGATTGAGTATAATATCGTGTTCACTGTGGGATACGTTCAAGGAAGCATCTGTACTTAAAATATGTAACTTAATCTTTAATGTACTCTTGATGTATGTTTCTGTGTTATCTCCTTAATAAATAAAATAAAAATAAAATTGCACCAATAAGCAAAATAAGCAGTTACAGAAATTATACAGAAAGAGAATAAGGTAACAACAGGCGGTCTTATCACTAAAAAGCAACCTCTTCCAGACAACCTTTGGTTATCAGATCATGAGTAGTGCAAAATGTTAAAAAAGAGAGTAAAATTGACAGACCCTACAATATACTAACGCAAAAAATAGAATTAACAATAAAAAGTACATAAAATATTTATAATATACTTAAATGGTTAAATGAGACAATTGTCTCCAAAACCTAAATGTCAATTTCTACATATTTCAAAACTGATTATAGTTGTTACCGACTGATGGCAGTTCTCAATTTAAAGAAAAAAGAAATAAACTTTGATACAATTAACTAAATTTAAATGTGTTGATGTGATAGATTCGTGTAACAAGGGCAATTTTGGTTACAAAACGTAATGTAAAGCAAATAAAGCATAGGTACTCATATGAGTCTTGTTCAGTATAGTAGTAATCCGTCTAAGGTCGTAAGGTAGTAAAAAATAAAAGGTATTGAATATTGTCTTCGGTTGCCACGTTAAATACTCATGAAATAAAACAACTGTAACGAATTATATCGCGTATACTAATTTATACTTCATCCCGAACTCTTTAGCAGCGATCGTGGTACTGGGGTGAACTGAGGAAAAATATTAATTTACCTCCATCCCAAAATTGTTTTTAAGTACCCAATTTTTTTTTAATTCACACAAATGTAACAAAAAATGGCAATTTAAAGGCGTAGTAAATGTGAATGTCACAGGGCAGTTCGTCCAAATCGGCAAATTTTTCGCATCAATAAATATTTTCTTCCACTTTACTATGCCCTTAAGCACCTGTTTGTGGACCGAGCGGACCAGATGCAGAGGGCTTAAGACCTGCGTTACCTGGATACGATGCAGGAAATTGTCTACCTGGGGTCCCTATCGTTAGTAATAAGGGGACTGCGATAAGGACGTGATTGGCGGCGCATAGGCAAATGGCCGAATCAGCTGTTGGGGAAAATATGGAAAAACAGAAACATCAAGCGCAACAAAAAATACGCCTCAAACGCACTCTTGTTTTCTCCATATTTCTCTATGCAGCGGAAACTTGGACCCTGAAAGCTCGCACAAGGGCGAGAATAGACGCGTTCGAAATGTGCCGCTGGCGTAGAATGGCGGGCATATCATGGTCAGCGTATCGCACCAACGTCTTTTTTTTTATATAAAGACGGTGACAAACAAGCATACGGCCCGCCTCATGGTAAGCAGTTACCGTAGCCTATGGACGTCTGCAACTCGAGAGGATTCACTTGCGCGTTGGCCTACCCTACACACTTTAAGAACCTATACACTCCATTTTTGAAGTGTCTATTCTGAACGAGGTCAATAAATATAAAAACCTGACTATACTATCTGTCTCAGAAGAATCCTTGGCTTCTTTGGGCACTTGGCCAGACGGAAATCGGACAGTCTGGAGAAGTTGATGATCGGTGGCCAGGTTGAGGGCAGGAGAGGCAGAGGTAGCGAATACCCACACGCTGCTTCGATGCCATTGAAGAAG
The DNA here is from genome assembly GCA_022674325.2 of Grapholita molesta. Taxonomy (NCBI): domain Eukaryota; kingdom Metazoa; phylum Arthropoda; class Insecta; order Lepidoptera; family Tortricidae; genus Grapholita; species Grapholita molesta. The sequence goes on along the minus strand of CP053121.2, from coordinate 3,287,871 downwards.
TCATGTTCGATGCCAATGACGACCGGTTTGGCCTAGTGGGTACCTAATGACCCTGCCTATGAAGCCGATGGTCCTGGGTTCGATTCCCAGTCAGGGCATTTATTTGTGTGATGAGCACAGATATTTGTTCCTGAGTCATGGGTGTTTTATATGTATTTCAGTATTTATATGTATCTATCTATTATATATATCGTCGTATAGTACCTACAACACAAGCCTTACTGAGCTTACCGTGGTACTAGGTCGATTTGTGTAAGATTGTCCCGAAATATTTATTATTATTATAGGTATTATAAAAAGTCACGCGCGTCAAATTCCGCCACGTACCGGATAGACTCACTCCGACAGCGGTCGGGCCTGCTGGTTTTCTTGCTGGAGTCTTTACCAGCAGGCTAAGGGTAGCGAACCAGCAATAAAACTCCCATTAGCTTGATTCCATTACACACCACTCAGATTCGGTTGAGACCGTCTCAACCAATCTCGCTGGTAGCGAAAACTCAGTAGGAGTATTCCAGCAGTACAAGTCAAGTCTGGTGCGGAAGGGTCCTAGATTTTCCCCAGGCTACCTTCTCCCCACAGTCCTATCGCTCTACTGTACCGAACGGTCAGTCAGGTTCCAAAAAAAAGGCGCGTCAAATTCCAGGGCTGTAAGCGGAAGGCAGGAGATGGGCCAGGTTGGAGAACAACACAAAATAAAGCGACTTATGGCGGTAACGACCCTCAGTCATGAGGTTTCGACGAAGAAGAAGATCCTCTTTACTTGTATTTAAACTTTCGTGAGACATAGTATAATAATTAACGATTAACACGGTTCTACTCACGTTCATTTAGTCACTCGTGCGACATATTTCGGAGTACATATGCCTCCGTTTTCAAGCACTCGGCTAACGGAACGGGCACTCAGCACTCTTAGTGCTGTACTGGTTGTTTTATTTTTTAAGCACCGATCTTTACCGATATGACAATAAATCGAATGTGTTACCTCAGAATTATTCTGAGTGAACTGTTTTTTTTTGTAAGCTGATGCTGCTCACGTATCCCCATTTAAATTTGACCATGTGAACTTTAACTTTAACGTATGCTGTTAAGAATCTAGTCACTGGACAGACTAGATTCTTAACAGTGCGTATATTTAGATTTCCCTATAGCTTATTTTTTTGTTTTAGAAATTGCTATTACTAAGGAGTTCCAATTTAATATATACTTACTTTGTGTTTGTTTTAGGTGACAAAAACACAGACTTTTTTGACGAAAATATTAATTTATAATTGGACAGGAAAAAAAATCCTCATGCATTTATTATATTACTCCCTAAAAGTATAAATACTATGTAGGCAGCATACGTTAATACGTCTTAAAGGAATGAAGAAACAAATGAGCTTCAGATCAGATGTGTATAATTAAAAAAACAAAGGAAATAACTCCATTTCCTTAAGAAAATTAAGAATGAAATGGTTAAGTATTATAGCGTTCTAAATAAGATGGAACATTGTTTAGCTTACTGATATTTTAATAAATAAAAATTGAGATACTACAATTAAACAAGCGAACGTAGTTAAATGTTAAATAAGATGTACATTTTAAATTTTCGCGGGCTTGAGATAGTAGCGACATATTTTCGTCACGTGACCGTCATCGATCCAATGGTTGAGCGCGTCTCGGGTCCATTCAACTCGGTCACGACAGAGACAGGGAGGGACACTTCACAACACCTTCTATTCATACGTAGGAGATATTTATATATTTCTGTCCCTCTCACGCGTATTGAGAAATAATTAAATGAATGGTGAACGAGTGAAACAGGGATACGTTCGAGTGGAAATTATTGAAAGCAGCAGCCTAGGCCAGTCGCCATGTAGAATTTTTTGATGTGGGTGTTGTGTCTCAGGATGTCGAGCGCTTCAATGATTACTATTTTCAAGTGGACGTTTTGATTTTTGTGTATATCGTCATCTAAACGATTCGTGGTGTTAAAAGTGTTTGTGGACAATATTTGTTTCTTTGTGCTCGCGAACGATTCGGTTCGGTGACGGCGGATAATCTCTGGAGGGGGGCTGCTAAAATACTACAATAGGATAGTAACAACGTTTTACAACTCGCGAGAAGTGTTCGGAGCGCTCATAAAATTTCTCATATCGGTGCGGGCAAGGTGGACTTCCATTTTGTTTTATTATGAGGTTTCGTTGTTTACTCGGTGCGTCCACGACAATGGAAAGAGACGGTGAGTACTAGCCAGTGGGAGCACGGAACGAAAATAAAACGATCTCTGCGCATGTAGGCCGCACATGACAATAAACAAGCAGTGAATAAGTAATGCTGTTCGATTTTGTGCATCGCCGTTGTGGCGCAGCCGTGAGTCGGGGCATGGAGCTGTGTTCGGTTAGGTCGGTTAGTGTGCGAGGTGCCTGAGGTGCGGCTGACGGCAGATTGCACAAGTCCGGCTAATTGATTCGAGTAGAATCTGTAAGCATGCGCCGGTGCAAGGCGCGCGGCCGCGGCGCCGCGGCCCAGCGGCCGGGCTCCCCGCGCGGCTCGCGTTGACAGCCTTATCAGCTGATTACCTATACTGTATACATTGCACCAACTCTCGTGCACTGTTTTTAATCTACTAAATGTGATCAGTATAAACTGTGATTGTGAAACATGTCTAATGAATGGATGGAAAGGTATGGTCACAACTTCATAACACATTCAATGCAAATATTTATTAAGATTTTACAGAGACAGATGTTTACAACCATTTTGGTTCAAGGTTGTTAGCTGCCTGAGTTTTAGTAATTAACATAATAATGGTAGTTACCAACTCATTAGAAGCAAAAATGTATGCAACCCTAGTATATGTTTAAAATCATTATAATTGCTCTATCTACATAAGGAATGAGTGCTGTTCATTAAAATTGATGGTTTGCTGTGGCTCAATGGACGAGGTATTTAAATAACTGCAACTTGAAACTCAATTTGTTATGCTGTGTTTACTGCAATAATAAATAGGTACATATTATTTTCATACAAATACTGGCCATTATAGCCATCTGTTTTTTCCTATTATAGTTCCTGTTATTAGATCTATCAATCCTTTTTTCAATTACTATAATAGCATAAAAAAATAGCATGATTATTGCTGGCTATATGTTGGCTTTATGTGAGGAACCAATGGAACTCACTAGCCATTCTAATTTTAAATTGTGGAATGTTTATGTACTGTCATAGTTTTGTTTTTACAACCTGCCAGTATTGTCTAAGAAGGTTGTGTCAATAATTTATTTGTAACAGTTGCTGAATCTGTAGCTATCTGTGGCTCTAATCAAAAATGACACTGTTTATAAGAAAGGGAGCTCTGTTTCTCTTACAAGTTTTCCAGAAATGGGCTGCTGCTATGCAATTTGTATGAAACAAGTACCATTTTACATTAGTATTATAGATGTAAAAGATAGTATTAATACAGTAACAAATCATGCTCAATATTATGAAACATATTACAGGAGCATTGTTATAGTAATATAACTTTAAATGCATGACTTAATGTATGTATTGCAGTTATACCTAGATTATTACTTATCACCGAGTATTGTTTTTTTTAAATATCTGATTTCATATATATTTTGTCATTAATTTTACATAATAGTATTATGCTAAAACTGTAATGAGATAATATATTATATATGCTTTTGCATGTTGTTTTGTGGATCATTGCATACTATCCGTTTTTTTCTGAACATGATTGATTTTTTTATTAGCTTGTATTTGGTGTCCCACTCGTGGGCTAGGGCCATCCCTATTTTTACATACATAATATATTTCAATACATATTTGGTGGTAGGATATATATGTATATTTAAGTACAAGCTTTTATTTAATTTGCAATGTCTGAAAGTATAATTGGGTGAAACCTTGCAAGTCAATTTTTAAGATAAACCCGTGGTGTTTAGGCACATTAGAAATAGAATCCTCTTGATTTCTAATTTATGATTTTGCAAAAAGCTACAGTTAGCAAATTTTGACCAAAAATTTACCAAAAACAACAAAATGACAGAAACTTATTTTCTTTCATTCTTTCTCTTGCATTTTTTTATTATATAGCTATAATGTGTGTGTGTCTATAGAGACCTCTATGCATTTTAATAATTCAATTACAACTCAAAATATTTATTAAAATAGCCCAATTATTTTATCCGAATACTTACAGGAGGTACCTTCCTATAAGCAAAAACTAAATTACCTTAGAATTTGATAAACCCAACTTACTAATTACAAGATTATACATATACATATTTAATTTTAGGTATGTATATATATTTAATTAACAAAGTGGTGTGCTACTCAAACCTTGAATGGGCCTAGAGATGTTATGGTGTTTATGTTTAGCAGAAATCTTTAGGAATTGCTCAGGATTCTCTTTGTTCTGAAACAATATTCAAAACAAGATGGCAAACCAAAACATGTTTAAATTTAATAGTTTGAATAACATTGTTAAGCTGTATACCTAATAGTTACTTACAAAGATTTAAGAGGAAGCAAATAAACTTTGAATGGCGACTGAGTCATACAATAGTAACAGTACCGTAGTACAATATAATAGGAAGTTTATATGATTGTATTTTTATTCCTACATCACAGTTTAAACCAGACATTAGGTACAGTCAGTTTTATAGGTCGGCAACGCGCTTGTGACTCCCTTGGTGTTGCGAGTGCCCATGGGCGACGGTAATTGCTTACCATCAGGCAATCCGTCTGCTCTTTTGCCACCTTTGTCATAAAAAAAAAAAAATTCAACGTCATAATTAGTTACGGTCAGTATGGCCACTTCCCCACTAACTATATGATGCTGACTGTACCACCACCTGCGTAGCGGGGTTCGTATATTTCCGATCTGTCTGTTTTACTCCAGGTGTCATGAGAGTGACAGAGACAGTCGTCCGAAATTTACAATTATCGTTGTTCGCGGTAGCGTCGCAGAAAGCGTTCAAGCAAATATCGCCCTAAGGATGGTACCGCAAGCACAGGTGGCTTTCTAACTGATAAGGTCATTTTTGTAGTGTAGAGGGAATTTAACCTTTGCACTGCTTCTTACAGTAATCACGATCACATTTTTGTTTCCACTCATTACGGTTAGGTAACCCCTACCTACCCAGCAAACCCCCTGCTCTTTCTTCACCATGTCAGACCATCTAGTAGGTCTCCCTTGCGCACGTTTGCCATTAATTTGCCCTACAATAATTTGCTTCTACAAGCCCTAATATGCCCGAGAAGCTCAGGGCACGGTTCCGGCATATTGACGAGAGCCGTGGTGTGGACCAGAGTTCTTTTAAAATGGACTCATTAGTTACGCATTGCTTCTAATGTCGGTACCTTCGCCAACAATCCAACATCACACCTTAAACTCGTCGAACTTAGGCTTCTCAAAACTCCAAACCCTAAGAAACAATTGCAATTTTGTATGACAAAGTTACTATCCTAGAAGGTGTTTGACTTGCACTTCTAGCGAATATTCACTCTTTAGTTGGTTATTTAATTACCAGTATAAAAATGATATTCTATATATTAGCTCACCTATTCTACCGGTGATTGTAGGACTGGCTTGTTCTTCATTCACTTAATTGGCATTGCCATTTGCCAGCCAGGTGCCAGGTAACACACTTATCCTTATGGAAACTACCAGATGCTAGCGGAAAATGTGATATACCTAGGTAGGTATATAGTCGTAATATGTAGATTTCTATCGTTTGTATTACTTTAGGTTTATTATACGACCGGTCTGGCCTAGTGGATAGTGACCCTGCCTATGAAGCCGATGGTCCAGGGTTCGATTCCCAGTCGGGGCATTCATTTGTGTGATGAACAAACACAAATATTTATTCCTGAGTCATGGGTGTTTTCTATGTATTTAAGTATTTATATATATCTATCTATTATATATACCGTCGTCTAGTACCTACAACACAAACCTTACTGAGCTTACCGTAGGACTAGGTCGATGTGTGTAAAAATTGTCCCGAAATATTTATTTATTTATTTTATTTATTATAAACATATTTGTAATACTTGAATGTCTGTGATTATAGTATGGCTGTAGTTTATAATATGAGTAACTATAATAGGTATGTAACCTAAGTTGTGATCTTAAACTTCGGCCCTTCTGAGCTCATTAACGTCACACATGGCTAACATCTGCGAGCATGTGAATTAATTGCATTATTCAATGCAATACACAAAGAAGCTGGCTATCAGTTATATTGAAGCAAGTGACTAATTCTACTACGTCTGCCACAGATATGGAAAAAACTACGAAACTTAACTGATTGATGAGACACCTTATATCAGTGCATTAGAGTATACTTTTGGTCATCTGTCGATAGTACTACGAATACTCGATTGACCTTAAAAGTCGTAGATCGTAGACCTTATTGTATTTAGAATAAGGACTAAGGCTTGTTATGAGTCATTGTATTATGAATCGTTTTGCTCCTAAGGCAATGTGTAACATGTTGGGACTTGTTCTGTTTTAATCTTTGTGCAATACCTTGGTTTGTACGTTTCCGAGTTTCTATAAGTAGAATTTAAGACTAGGACTAGTTAGGTACTAAAGTTACTTAATATCTGTATAAGAGCCAAATGGTTAATCAGACTATCAGACTGACCTTAGATTACTTACAGATTAACCCAGGGGTTCCCAAAGTGTGCGCCGCGGTGCCCTGGTGCGCCGTGGAAAGTTCAGAAGGGCGCCGTGAATCTATCATCTATTATTATCTATGTACAACGACGATAGATTCATGTTGTGGATGTTTAATTTTCTTCCTACCTCCCTCTAACTAAACTAACCTAACCTGACTACTTTTATTGTAGGTAATGCAGGTAACTATTTCTTTCTACTATATCTTTTTGAAATAGCTAGGACAGGGCGCCGTGACGTAATATTAATTTTGTAACTACGCCGCAGGTTGAAAAAGATTGGGAATACCTGGTTAACCAATTTATTAATGAAATTTACCCTATAAGTAGACAGCATTAAAAAAATGTAATAGACCAAATTGGCCGAAAAACTGCGAATCCACAGAAACCTCCAGATAGGTATTCTCGTAATCAAGATAGCGGCTATAAAAGTGTATTGCCGCAAAAACTGTGAGACTGCCGTCTGGACGCGGCCGGGAAAAAATAAAACAATAGGAAGCCAGGTTATTGATCCGAAGTAAATCTGACTAGGTACCTAGAATGCTAGAATTAGGTAACTCGGAATGGCACTCTCTGTAAGAGTTTATAATAGAATTAGCTGAGCAAGGAAATCCTTTTTTAACATGAAACAAGCTAGTATTCCCGGTATTTCCGAATAGCTCATACGAAAATACCGCAATTACAAGTCCTGGAGACTAAATAATTTTGTAGGGACACCTAATCAATATGCTTCAGACTTGCCATAATCTTCAGACGAGTACCACTGGATCAAATAAAAATACCAGGGAACCTCTATTAGGTTACAGATCAGTCGTTAGGTAACTAGGATACACTAACGAATAATAGGGATAGTCCAAGCGTATTGATCCAGGCTAAATGTGCTTAATTTGAAATAAACTTTAAATAGCCGACCTGAAACTGTACATTTTCATTTGTGAAAAAATTCACCGCTATCGCAGGTTTAATTATAAAACGTTCTGTATAGCGATGTCTGTGGTATCGCTGGAATACCAGACCACAGTAATTCATTGTGGAATACCCGGGCATTTTGATAAGTAAATGGAATATGAAGATTTAATTCGTAGTCCTAACTAAATGTGGTATTATAGGTGTTGCGGTTGCTTCCTGTTAATGTTTTTATGGCCGAGTAACATCAATAATAATAACAACGCGATGAAATGAATATAGTTTTTGCTTAGAAGTCTTAGAACTGGCGATAAACGGCATGACGCGTAAATATTTTTAGTTACTACGCGGGACAGTTTCCGGCGCTTACGACTTAACTTTCAAGCACACAGTACGACGCTTCCAGTACGCATTATATTATGTTTATAATGACCATGCAAAGTCGTAAAAATCGAAACAAAACCTTTTAAGGGCGATCTTTGGCTGTCGCTATAGCGTTTTTAACTCTCATACGCATCTTTAAGTTTATAAGCAGCAGGCTTGGCCAATTTGTCAACCTCACCTAGCCAACGGTTCACATTCAGAATGACTTCATCGTCATCGTCGGAGACTTTATAAATGTATTCCACTTTTAAAGAATATGTAATAAGCACTAATTTTGAAAGACCAACAGTGGAACCTCGATAATTCGAGTTTCGTGCTATACACTCGGCAATCACAGCATAGCAACAAAGCCGTGAATTAAAACGAGTGCGCACACAGATCATTAAGCGACTTTTTGTAATGTTCATTATCATTAGATATCAGATTGCCGGTTTTGCCCTTTTTTGTCTAACGATGGAACGGGTTCGTGTTTACTGGGCTTTCAATGCAGTTGAGTAGGTGTGTGTTACTCTGTATGATCTTGATGTCAATATGATTGGATGCTATTGTGATTTGTTCCATGGTCGTTTACTACTTGAGTACTCAACTTTTTTCTGTTGTTAATAATTACATTGAATTAGTAACAATGTATAGAAACGTGGAATCTGGCGTAAAAGCGTCAAAACGTAGCGTTTATTGTATTTACCACTGAAGAATTTCGTTTTGAGCGTTAGGCAGGAATTCTTTGAAATAATATCAAAATCCGTCGATTTTTACTTAAATAATACAGTGCCAACTCATTGCAAAAGCCCCACACGTACTTTAGCAAGTGATTCAACATTATTAAGTCATTTTCGGCATTTCGTACCGATGACTATCTCAAGTTAGTGCGTTCCTTGTCTCTAGGGAAAGAGTAGTTAGACAAGAGCGATAGAGACGGAAATAGTCAAATAAAAAAGACTTGAGTGTGTGGAGAGCGACGTTACGTAAGTCAAAACATTTATGTTACAGTATATATAGAAAAATCTAATATTAATAATACCTTTCTAGTAGCAAAGTAGCAAATAATGTCTATTATTCGTGTGTAATCCAGTGAGTTTTCATTAGATTAGATTAGATGAGATCCAACCCACACGATGAAACTGTCAAATTTTGCGGGAAATTGTAAATTTTGTGAAAAAGCGTCAAGCTAAGCTCGAATAGGTTGAGTTCCTAATCTAGTGTAAAGATAAATTTCTAACAAAAAAGCAAAGTCCGTGAAGGTAGTCAGAAACTTTGAAATTTATACACTGTGGTTGTAATAAATAAGTAAGTAATTCTTGCCTTGGTCTTTGTCTCCTCCAACTTTATACCCGCGAAGTTTGTCTCGATCGCCCCTAAATTACTAAAAATACCTGTATACGTTAAGGGTGTCCTTATATGACTACCGTCAATTCTTATCTCATCCCTTTTACGCCGATTTGTTAGACTTTGTACAACTTCTCCATGCAAACGCGGACTGCTAAGGAATTGAATTCGCTCCTTACGTCTGTATTCCCAGAAAGATATAATTTGTGTCTTTTCAAGGCAAGAGTGAATAGGCTGTTAATGAAACAGCGTACACCCTCGACCTCGTCGACACTTACCATCAGGCGTGACTGAGGTCAAACGCTAGTCAGTCTTGTAAATAAAAAAAATATATATTATAGACGTATGTGTACAATTTCCAAGTTGTGGTGCAGGTACCTACCTAGTTCAGAGTAAACAAAAACGCGTTGACTCATTGCAGTAGGCATCTTGTGACGTCAGCTCATGCAACTATTTAATGGATTGTCTGTTGTAGCATTATTGTAGACCAGGTATTTGTAGTCACGTTTATTATTAGATTTTATTGAATGGATAATTTTTTTTTAAATTTTCTACCTATAATTATAACATTAACTGTACACATGCACATACACTTTACTTAGATCTAAAAAAGGCCCTTCAGGTATTGTACCAAGGATGCTTAAGGCTTGGGCACATAGGCGCGTTTTGTGAGCGTGGCGCAGCGTGGCGCGATGCTGCCGTCCGAATGTGCGCCTTATTTCGTTACATTAGCCACACCGGTGTCACGCTGCGCTACCGTCACACTCACAAAACGCGCCTATTTGCCCAAGCCTTAACATCATTTCTTCGTTGTATCGCAATGTTGAGATACGTTGTGCGAGGAAGCCGCCAGCTCTTCGGTCACCAGTTACGTCAAAGGCGTCAAAGCGCTTTCCGCCGCTCCGCCAGCTTTTACATTTTTCCGTTGGAGATGGGACGGGGCTAGTGTGTCTATGCAGGTAGCATCCCATACCAGCATCCTTCCCGCGCCATATCAGGCCTCTTGCCGTCATCCCTAAAAGTCCCGGTCGGCTCAACAAAAGCAGGCATGGTGGCATAAGAGTTCAACGGATTATATCATTAAGCGACTCATGTTTAGAAAAGGCCTGTGTATTAAGTTCAACATCATCTACATTTTATAACCGTGCTGTGTCTTAGCTGTATGCGCCATCACTCATGAGATTGAACACTATTTAATTTTTTTTAAAATGTTTTAGTACAATAGACACACAAATAAACTTAATCCTACAGTAATATCTAATATCAATGGTTCCTATACATTCGGAGCATGTAGATGTTTCCGAAGATTTCAGTCGTACTTACGTTACTTCGTTGTTAACTTTTTCCAACGCCTCAAATGTTCAACCAAACAACACCAACGACTGATATATAGTTCACAGACCACAGAGAAAAATAGACCTACATGCACATGCATATAGTTCAACTTCAGTTTTGACATGTGACGTTGCGGTAGCTTTCCGTTTGACGTTGAAAAGGAGTGATGTGCCTGTGTGTGGTTGGCATAGCTATTCTGGTTGTTGATCTGAGGCGCTACCGCCAAAAACGATATTCGTAAATTTCGGGCACCTTTCTCTTTTACACCAATTAATAAGACGTCATGGGAGTGACAGAGACAATCGTCCGTATATTCAGGTTCAATGGAAAAGTAAAATAAGGTAAACAAATATCACTGACTGACAGCTGAATTTCTAAGCAAAATAAGCATTTGACACCTGACAAAATATTATAGAAATTCTTATGCATTAACACACTTCAGCCGTTAATCGTCTACTGCTGGACATAAGCCTCCCCTCCTCCCTTTGTCGCCTCTACGACACCCGCGGGAGGAGATGGGATGGTGCTATTCTAGTCAGCCGGCACCATACGGCAAATATGCACTAAATATAGGTAAATTAACGCATATTAAAACTAAACAAGAATGTAATAACAAAGAAATTACAATCGTATTATGATAACTACAAGTACTTAACTAGTTACAGACTTACAGTATAAAACCTAAGGCCCTTGAGACATTGTACCAAGGATGCTGGCGGCATTTCCTCGTTGTATCGCAATGCTGATACGTTGTGCGAGGAAGCCGCCAGCTCTTGGGTCACCAGTTACATCAACCAGACGCAGACGCACGAAATCTTCATAAAGTTTGTGCGCGCTGGGACCCCATGGACCTAGCGTCTCTACGCCAAACGGTACAAAATGGTACTCTCTGCCCAGGCTATCTAACAAATATGTATGTACTCAATAATAACGAAACCATTGTTCTTAAAATTGTTTTGTTGCGAATCTATAGGAAAATAGGTTTGTTTACAATATTTTATTTTTCTATGTATCGCGAATATAGGTAAAACTTCACAAAAGCTAGCGAAGCAGTGTACAGTCAGCAGCAGAAGTAGCTAAGCATTTGAGGTGTTCAAAATGAGGTCAACACGTCTCTATTGTCAAGAGAATAAGAGCGCGTGTAGGTCATTTTGAACACTTCAAACGCATAGCAACTTTTGCTGCTGACTGTACCAAACAACATTATCAGTTCGTAAACCTATTTGATATTCAATTTGCACTATAGATTTATTTTAAAATTTTGACGTTACAATACTTATAATATCAAACTAAGTCGTTTCCTGCCTGCACGCATAGATCGTTTGAAGTATGCCACGGATTTGCGGCATTTATCAGACGGAGATTCAAGAGGAAAGTTTATACTTATAATAATTATCTACATTGCAACGAATCAAAGCGGGGGCGGGTCACCGGTATAGACTAATTTATTTCAACCTTTTTTGGCAAATATCATATTTTTTATAACAATGCTATTAAGTTACATAAGTGAATTTATCTAAGGCATTAGTCAAGGTTAACGCGTTATGTGTGAAGCCAGACATTTCTAAAGATCAACGCGAACAGCGGTAACCAGAGACCAATTGTCTTTGTGGCTTTTCAATGGAACATTTTAGTCTGTGAGTTTAGCAAAACCTAACCTAATCTATATTTGTGGTCCAATGACTGGCGATTTTAAGTGTGTCGGGTTTTTAGTACATCTTTTGTACGGCTGGACCTCCCAGAATAGCAGAATGACTAATAAAATGTCTTAACATAAATGTGAAAAAACTCTTCAATGGTACGAAGTTCGCGGGGTCAGTTAGTGTAGTATAAAACAACTTGAGTTCTCGCTGGCTTTACACTTTAAACTGTGATCAAAGGTATAGGGAAGGTTTATCTAACAACAATGCCACCTGTTAAGGAAACCCCCTAATTGTTCTAAAGGTTTTTATCATGTCACTTTAGCTGTCACTCTCACGTTCTTACTAGTATAATTCATAAAGCAAAAGTGACGCAAGACGCGATAGATGATATAATCAATAATGGCAATCATTCTACTTTTTCTGATCTGAATTGTAAGACCTATTTTCTGTATATCTTTTATCTCAACAGTCTGTATTTTCCCCGCAGGATCACAGCCGCAATGACTGGGCAGTAGGCGGGCATGCAGCGAGCCGCCGCGGGCGGCGCTCCGCAGCCGCAGGCCTCCGCCGCCGCCCCCGCGCACCCCCGGCGCCTGCACGCGCTCTACCCGGACATCGACGACCAGGTAGCGTGTACACCGTGAACTAGGGAGACAGGCAGCGTGTAGTGGCTACATTAACTAGGGGCCAGGTAGCGTGTAGTGGCAACATGAACTAGGGAGACGGGTAACGTGTAGTGGCTACATGAACTAGAGAGACGGGGTAACGTGTAGTGGCTACATGAACTAGGGAAGCGGGTAGCGAGTACATCGAATACCACGTAGCGTGTAGTGGCAACATGAACTAGGGAAGCGGCTAGCGTGTACATCGAATACCAGGTAGCGTGTAGTGGGAATATTAACTAGGGAGGCGGTAACGTGTAGTGGCAACATGAACTAAGGAGGTGGCTAGCGTGTACATCCAATACCAGATAGCGTGTAGTGAGAACACGAATTAAACGGCTTTCAATTGTAATGTTGTCGGGGATAATAAAAAATATAAATGATTAATTTACTTACTAAGCGTAAGCTTATTTACAGTTCGTAAAACCACACTGTAGGTAACTATAATATTTATAAGGTAAGTATTCATAAACATAATATATTCTCGAGCTGATCTCTGAATATTTATTAAACACATATTAAACGTTATTAATTTCCGCCTATTATGATAGGCACTTAAAGTAATATTTAGTTATCATTATTGCGAAAATATATATACATAGGCATTTGTTGTGTACTATAGGTACTGGGCGTGGCCTGTAATAGGAGCATTAACTTTAGGCATACTTTTTACACCACAAACGTAGCAACTTTTGTTCTACGACTTTTGAAACTGACTTATAGTTTAATAAATACTAATAAAAAATGATTTTCCAAGCAAGCAATGTATTGCGAAAACTATGAAGTTTGTAGGCTGACAGTAAACGTCAACTAGACTATTGGATGCTGTTCATTGAAAATACTATTTAGTTTGTTCGAAAAAATCACAAGTAATAAATTACCCAATTATTTAAAGTTGTATAACAAATGTTGTTACGTTCGTGGTGTAGAAGCGATCCCTAAAATGTTTGCTCCTATTACAGGCCGCACCCGGTATAATCATATATTAATTGATAAATAATGATGAATTATTGTCATTTGGAAATTAGAGTAAAGGACCCAGTTCAGCGGCGCTACCGCGAAACACGATATTCGTAAATGTCGGACGATTGTCTCTGCCACTCTTATGTTGCCTTAATTGGAGTAAAAGAGAAAAATGCTCGAAATATACGAACTTCGATGTTCGCGGTACCGGGCCAGGTAAGAAAGCATTTCAAACGTTTTGTTAACTTCGTTTAAGTAGTCAGATTTGGACTTGTAAGTTTTTCTATGGTATTTAATTTTTGTAATTGTTTGATATGTTTTCTTATAGAATAACGCATTTTTATGTGTGTTCGAGATTTTATTTATAATATTGAATAAATAAGTCCCGCCGAGTTTCTTGCCGATCATAAAAGTCAAAATGCTCGGGTCAGAGGTGTAGGGTTACCACCGGTGTAGTTTTTATTTTTCTCTTTTACTTAGGCACTTAATAAACGTTTGAGTTTCAAACACATGAACACATTTTGAAATAGATATATTAAAGTTCGAATAAATATAATTTGGCCTATGGACTTTAAAAAAAAAATTTTGCTTGTAGAGTAGGTACGTGAGGAAAATATGTACAAGTCGTTAATTCGGGGAAGTCCAACGCATATATACACATGCCTACATGTGTAGGTATATTGAAGAGACCAGTAAAATAGACTATATGATAAGTACAGACAAACTGTGCAAACAGTTTTGCGGGGTTTTTGTTTAGTTTTTTTTTTTAAGTTTGTTTAATGTCTATATGTAATAATACAGATTTTTGTGTTATATATATATAAGTATCCCTTTTGTTTTAGATGGCAAATTCTAAATTTGAGCCAATTTGACATGCTTTGCTGGCTTGAAATCGTCACGATACCGGAATAAATAGGATTATGTGGTTTGAACAGCCACAGTCACAAAGCCTCGTTAAAAAAAATGTAGTTAAATTAAAGTTCAAGTCGGACCAAAGACAAACCTATTGAGAACTATTGTACCTACGGAAAATAGAGCGCTAATATTTCACCCAAAACCTATTTTAAGACGGTATAATATAAGAGCATTTCTCAAAAAAATTGCCACTTTGTCAAGTTTTGTTTAATTTTAGTTAAATATTTTTTAAGTGTAATGTAAATGTATTTGTGGCATTTTTTTTTAGAAAAACGGTAATAAAATAATACGTAATTTACTGATCCCGCTAAATGATAGAGCGCCCTCTACATCAACAATGAGTCGAGTCGACAAAGATGACAGTCTTCTTAATTGAAGCGTCTCTGTCATATATGACGCATACAGATGGCACGAGATATCTGTTCGGATGCTACTGCTCTAATATAATTATAATTTTACAATGAAGCAATAAATGTCCAGATAATGACAGTTAGTCAGTGACAGTCAGCCTTCGTGGAATTCGGGTACATGATAGATATATTTTTAATACAATTAAGTACATATGTATAGACTAAACAATGAACATGCAATCGTTATGTTTTACGCTGATATAGTAGAGTAGGTACCTAATACAGTTCACAATACAGTAATGGCGTTATTAATACACACTTGTGAATAAATAAGCCGTTGATAATCGCCGTTCCCTTTCAGTCTTTTTGAAATCACTGTTTGTTGGAAAGAGACACAGTTTATCTCTCGTTTACTGACGTTTATGTTTTAGGGGGTAACTATTACATAACTCAAACAGTAAGAAGAGAAATAGAGACTACAAATACTCTTAGTTCGGACGCTTAATACCTTAAAACTGCACCCCAATTCTTGGAAACGCCATGGTATAACTCTGTAGTTAAAAAATAATATATTGAAATGTTGTTTTCTTGTTCTAGATACCCGCCTCAGTGATCAGCAGCGTGGGCACAGTGAGCCTGTCGCAGGCCTCATCCCACCCCACCTCCAACATCACCATGGCCAACCCCACCAACCCCGGCACGGCGAGCAGCGGCCAGGCCCAACCAGCCCAGGCACCAGCTCGCCTCCCCAAGAAACGCAAGTTCGACCCTTCAGAACTTGAGGAAATGGAGCGGACGTGCACAAACAACGTCAACAATGTCGTCTCCGCTCCTCAAGAATACCATCCACAGATATACCCTCCGCCTATGCAGCCTTCGCCTATACAACCTTCACCACCGCAAGACATGAAGTTCTCTCTATACCCGAACATAGATCTATCAGAATGGCGGGACCATAGAGTGCTAGCTAAGCAACATCGCTTGTATATCCCGGGGGTTATAAGGCAAGCTGATGGCTGCAAAGTAGTCGTGGAAATAGATGGACAAGAACAAAGCCCTATAGTGTACAACGATATATTCGGGGCTAATAAATACGATGTGATAAGTGACGCGAGCCCTTTACTCAACCATCTGTTGATAGGGTCGCCATGTGTGGTGCGGACCACGGACCCGAGCCGGGAGAATGTGCAAAATGTTTTTGTGGAAGGACTTGTTGTTGAAGTGCTAAGTTCTCCGATTAGAATAAGAGTTAAGGTAAGCTGTTAAAAGATGTGTTAATTTTTATATGATAAAAAAACTTGGCTTATAGAGCTTCTTACAAGAGTGTTCAGTGTAGTTCAAGTCAGAGCATCAGAACGCCGCTGATTCAAACCATGCTTTTATTTTTTTCTTAAGGACAAGTAAGGTTGATAGCCATTTATAGTTCTGAACAAGAGACAGTAGTTTATCTAGACTATAATATAGAGTAACGTTGATGATGCATCAGCAGGTGGACGGCATCTGCAAAGACGCCGTGGAGGTGAAACGGGCAGACATCCGGCTGCTGCAGCCTCCCTGGGCCGACGAGCTAGAGGACGCGGGCTCCCACGCCGCCACCATGCACTCGCAGCGCGTGTTGGTGCCGATGCAGGTACGTCCCCACCGTGCACTGACAGCTCCACCTCATGGCAGCATGACATCCGGCTGCTGCAGCCGCCCTGGGCCGACGAGCTCGAGGACGCGGGCTCCCACGCCGCCACCATGCACTCGCAGCGAGTGCTGGTTCCGATGCAGGTACGTCCCCACCGCGACCTGACAGCTCCACCTCATGGCAGACGTGGAGGTCACACGCCGACATCCGGCTGCTGCAGCCACCCTGGGCAGACGAGCTCCCACGCCGCCACCATGGACTCGCTGCCAGAGATGGTTCCGATGCAGGTATGTCCCCACTGTGCACTGACAGTTCCACCTCATGGCAGACGTGGAGGTGACACGCGCGGACATCCGGCTGCTGCAGCCCCCATGGGCGACCAGCTCGGCCTTTAATTGCTTCTTAGTTACTCGTGTCAAGTCGGAAAACTAAATTACATTTATAAGCAGTTTATCGGACTCAGTTTCAATATGTTGCGGTGACTCATTAACTTATTGTTTTCTTACATTCAATAATTCTAAATTCCATTCATATTTCCTTCAGCCGTACGTAATTCAACGCTCGTTGAGTTACGAACTTTGAGCTGAGACGTTTGGACAAAGGTTTCACTACTTATTTTAGCGGGTATCTATATATACGAGCCAAGTTTTCTAGGGAAGTCGCTGTTGATAGATAAATTAATTACTATATATTTTATTTCATGACATCTTAATGGCTCATCACACTCGTAACCAGACTTAAAACTACACAAGTAATAAAGAAACAGGTTTAATAATAATAATGAGACTCTCACATTTTTAGCAAAAAACGTAGTAAAAATATGAGAGAAGCTAAATCTCACAACCGTAACGAGTATGACGTAAGTCCGTGATACCGGGCGTCCCTGTCCGTGACTCATCTGCTGACGGTACACCACCGGCATTTACTTTTGTCTATTAGTTCAACATCATCATATCAGTCGAAGGACTTTCACTGTTGGATAGGCCTCTCCCAAAACGACCGGCTTCAGGCCACACGGATTGAGTGGTAAAATACACATAGCATATTTTTCGAAACGACTCTCGAAAAACAAAATCCCCGGTATTCGATTAATACAATCTTTCGGCGTTAAACGCTCAGTGATACCATTAAAGCGTCACGCCTTTCCTTCACCAAGGCCTTGTTAGGCACGTGTAGCTACACCGCACCGTGTGATGTTCGGTTCAGTGACAGGCGGCCATTTTGTATTTAAAGGACGCAAGTCACCATCAGATTGTAAACAGATTTGTCATTTGGATTTTAAATACAGGAAGTCAGATCTGAAATATTTTTTTTTAATTTATATCAGATCTTCCTAGACTTTCGTAATTTCGTTTGCCTAGGGTAAGAACCCGTTAGACCCTTTGGAAAATTACTTCACCTCAGCTAACTCAACTCAGATTCAAATTAGTAACATAATAAATCTCAATTAAAACTTAATTTATAGTATATTTTATGTGAAAGCGTCACGTTATAAAAACGTTACAAATACGTTAAAATTGACATTTAATCTAAGTTGCAGCCATAGACTTAAAGAATACTCGTTGCAGAGATATATCGAGATCGGCATCTGCTGCATGACAAATATAACTTAAATCTTACTTTAAATAAATGTAACATACTAGTATTAACTTTCTGCATTAAAACAAACAAGCAAAAACTGCAAAGATTGCCAGCTGTTAACGAACAAAGTGGAATACATTAATCTTCAGTCTATTTACAAATAGTTTTTAGTTGAAATCAATTGAATGAGTAAGCGAAGCGTCGCCGATTTAGCTTTAGCAGAAATTCTTTCGTATTTGGCTGATTGCCTCAACCAATCGCATTTCTCAACGGAATCTCGTGAAATTGTATGATCTAGTTCTGAATTATCTGTATAATTTTTATTATAGATGTAGTTCTTGTTATGAAAATTATATTTTAAATCGAAAGAAAAATATAAAAATTTGACTCGCAGCGGGACTCGAACCCACAACCACCGGATCACTAGCCCAGTGCACTACCAATTGTGCTATACGAGTGCCGCAATTGGTAGTTATATATAATAGCAATCCAGTGGTTGTGGGTTCGAGTCCCGCTGCGAGTAATTTTTTTCTGTTTTTCTTTCGATTTAAAATATCGAAGATATTCGCTAGCAGACGTTTCTGCATAATAAAAAATAATTTATGAAAATAATAGTACACAAAAAGGTCCTAAGCGCCAAACTTGTACGAGTAGGTAATAAATAAGGAATAAAAATATATGCTAATTGCAGTTTTTGCCCAGAAAGACCACGCGTTTGACACTCGACATGACCTCACGCATGAGCACTGCCTAGTGACCAAAAAAAACCGTAGTCACAACAAGTCATGCATAGCCTTGAAGAGGTGCCGTATTCTGAATGATCCACCCTGTGGCGCCTAGCCTACACGCCACCACAATGTACTTCTATAGGAATAGAAGTGTGGAAACCATTTGATTTCTCAATCTGGATGATCAAACGGGGTCCAGTGTTCAAAACAAACATCCTCGTACGATATAGTTGACGCTGCACAGACGCCTTTATCGTTTAAAGCTCGCTACGCATGTCTTACGCTTTGCCTAGTCTTACTTCATCACAATGAGTTAATGTCTGTCTGACTTACGTATATCGCTATACTGTAGAGGCATAATCGTCATCATCAGTCGAAAGATGTCCACAGCTGGACAAACGTAACAATTTCAACAATCGTTCCTGTGCCGTCCGGGTCCAATGATCTTGATAAACTTGACTCCATAACAATAATAAGCTAAGGCGGTAATCTTGGCCAGCCCGCATAGTCCGGCGGTTCCTTTCTCAGCAGCCCTAACTACCGGCAGCCTGGGCCCTGCCGGTTTTTCATGTGTTTGAATTTTATTTTGTTTTTGAATGTTGTAAGAGAATAAGCTAGTGCCATTTTGTATCAGATGAGCGAAAACTTCTACACGTCGTCGCCTCTCGGCGCCGGTCCCGTGGTCACAGTCGGAGCTCTCTCCAACGGTTCGATGGATGACCTACGGAAGAGACCCTTCGACGACTACTGTGAAAGCGATGACGAGCTGCGCAGAGAAGATATCATGTTCCCTGATCAGGCGCACATGGGTAAGTAGTCTTTATTGTTATAGACATAAGGGTCAATATCCAATACTCTACGATTTTAAATATTTTGTTTTAAGAGACAATTTTAGGCAATCCGTGTTTGAGAATTAAGCACAATACTGATGAGTTGAAATTACCAGACGATGTTATACATAATGTTGATGTAGTTGCAATGTACGCCTAGAGTTCAGGTGGGTGAGGCGGGCTATCCATCGCAGTTAAATCGTACCTAATCGGGTCTTCTCCTAAACCCGGATATCATCCTTAGGTATAGAAACCACAAAACCGGTACACATAATTGTGATAAGCACACTGAAAAGCTCTTACCAGGATTCAGACCCAAAATTATTTCCCAAGCACTACCGACTAGGCTAGGAGGTTGTTGATAATCACTATATTATTTTTTATCTTTATATACACTTTGATTTTGCATATCAAACTGAGCAAGAAACAATTTTATCAATGTTGCAAGGCTTATCAAGGTTGCATCTTATTCCATTCTGTAGCGTATAATTCTAAGAAATGACTTTCAATAATGCATTAGATAAAGTATTTTTTAATAAAAGGAATCCAAGCACTGAAACTAGATTTAAAACAAACTATTATTACTTAACAAAAAGACCCAAAACAATTCGCAATAACCATTGTTCTAAATTTAAACATAGATGATTCGAAGATAAGGTTATGCAAATTTTTGCCATTAAGTACAATTTGGGGACAGACGCATGTCAGATCTAGTTACCGATAATAATACAATAACAATACAATGTTGAATTTAAATAACAGTTTCAGTGATTTCGTTATTCGAGATGAATTACGACCGTAGCCAAGGGGACGATTAAAACGAAATCGAATCGAAAACAAAATGTTTTCGTAAACAAATCTTTTCCACACATATTTTCGATTCGATTGCGTTTCTCATTTCGTATACGGCCCCTGGCCCGTTACTCAAAGCGTCTCTTTTTGACATCTTTTATTAGAAAGACATTCGCTTGTTTTAAAAGTTACTAGCTTTCGATAAACTGGCCCCTGGTGTGTGCTATACGACAAAGTTTACTCTCCGCACGGCTGGGATGTTTAGTCTGCGACACTGCTGTGACGTCACTGTTTGCTAATTGCGAACAAACTAATTGTTCTGCGGTTAGAGTTGTGCTGAACATACTGTCGGAGTTTGTACAGTCCCCATCAGATATATCGGAGCTGTGGAGATGGTCACAAATATCGAAACAACGACTATTGTTAATGCGATAAAGTTCATGTTCCGATATTTGTTGGGTTGTTTACCTCCACATCTCCGATATATCTGATGGTGACTGTACCCACAAATGCGATGTAATAGTAGCTAACGTCTTGCTCCAAGCAAATATATAATTTTTCAGTGAGGATTAAATTGTCATTACATATCATCCTGTGTTTAAAAATAAATTTACTAATTTCTGGTTATGTCAATCAAAAGCAAAAGGTAGGAACTACGTATGCGATGCATATAGAGTTATAACTTACTATGAGTACTTGCTATATAAATGGTTTTTTTTTATTGTCAGACTGCAACAACAGCAAACGCAGCAGCCTGCAGAGCCGCGGCAGCACCTCTAGTCTGCTGGAGCGCAGCATCACACCACGATCTCAACCCCCCACTCCCAGGTAACCAACCAACTCCACCCCCGACTCCCAGGTAACCAAACAACTCCACCCCCCGCTCCCAGGTATCCAACCAACTCCACCCCCCACTCCCAGGTAACCAACTAACTCCACCCCCACTCCCAGGTAACCAACTAACTCCACCCCCGCTCCCAGGTAACCAACCAACTCCACCCCCCACTCCCAGGTAACCAACCAACTTCACCCCCACACCCAGGTAACCTACCAACTCCACCCCCCATTCCCAGGTAACCAACCAACTCCACCCCCCGCTCCTAGGTAACCAACTCTCACTCATCCCTGGGGCGCAAGAAGTAATATTTTGCTTAAACAGACCAGAAGTGCTAAACTTAACTTGCATTAAAATGCACTTTCAGACCTGTACGGTTCATTTTTGCGCGTCATACAAAAAAGCCGCGGCTTTCAAGAGGTTGAAAGTGGTTTTATACTATACATAGAACTAAAATAGTTTTTCCAAGAACTTTGAGATACATAATGTTTATTATCAACTGTTTCCTTTAGATCTCAAGCGGCAACCCCGCACAAATACAAGAAAGGCGATGTCGTGTCCACGCCGACCGGCATACGGAAGAAGTTTAACGGGAAACAATGGCGGCGGCTCTGCTCCAAAGATGGCTGCTCCAAGGAAAGCCAGCGCCGCGGCTTCTGTTCAAGACACTTATCATTGCGCGGTGTTGCCAGATCGTCCAACACACCGCTGGCCCAGGGCTCAGCTCAACAGAGGTAAGGACTGATTTTGATGTCTATCCCAGTTTGCCGTTAGCTGTTATTCAAAGATGGCTGCTCCAAGGAAAGCCAGCGCCGCGGCTTCTGTTCAAGACATTTATCATTACGAGGTGTTGCCAGGTCGTCCAACGCGTTATTGGCTCAAGGTTTTCGGCTCGGGCTCGTGAGGTTGACACGTAGTAAGGGCTACGATGTAACGTGAGTCATCCTTAAAGCGACATACTACATCATGCCGTCTGGGCCATAGCTTTTCAGAAACGTCTACGCTTTCTAAATATTGAACTCAGTAGGTCTCGTCTAATTATCGACCTTTCTTACAGGAGCAGCAGTAAGTCCCTCTCGTCGAGCGGCACGGGCGTGGAAGGTGACGAGACGTCACGGGAGTCCGACACGACTCCGCCCAGCTACCGACACGTGGCCGGCCGCTTCGATCCGGACGAGACCGAGGCCGCTAACATGCTAGGTACTTACAGTATGAGATATATCAAGAGGAAGTCAAGTACTTTATGATCGTAGTCGTGGTCGAGGAGTGTGTAGCTCTAAAAAAAATTTAAACCTTCTAAAAAGAATTTTGATTTGGATACCCGACCCGATTTCTATTTTCGACTTGCCGTATTTTCGGCAGAAATATACTCTTAAATTTTTCGTACCATTTTACGTAAATTCACGCAAACTTTGACAGTTTCTGTCACTAGTGTTACCAGTGGAAACTGATCGTTATCTCCTAGAAGACAGTGTTAAAATCAGCGTCCGTGTTGCAGTGTCGCTGGGCAGCTCGCGCTCTGGCAGCCCGGGCGCGTCGCCGTCGGGCTCGCCGGCCGGCACGGCGCTGCGCAGCAACGTGTTCGTGCCCATCTCCTCCCCGCAGCCGCGCCTCGCCGCGCAGGCCGCCGTGTACCCGCACCTCATCCGGTCAGTGTCCGTGCTGCAGTGTCGCTGCGCAGCAACGTGTTCGTGCCCATCTCCTCCCCGCAGCCGCGCCTCGCCGCGCAGGCCGCCGTGTACCCGCACCTCATCCGGTCAGTATCCGTGCTGCAGTGTCGCTGCGCAGCAACGTGTTCGTGCCCATCTCCTCCCCGCAGCCGCGCCTCGCCGCGCAGGCCGCCGTGTACCCGCACCTCATCCGGTCAGTGTCCGTGCTGCAGTGTCGCTGCGCAGCAACGTGTTCGTGCCCATCTCCTCCCCGCAGTTAATTTTTAAATAAATCAACTTATATTACATACAACTTATAATACACACAACGTATAACACTCGAAATAATATTTTATATTGAGAAAACCTAAATAACGATGTCATTTTCGCAGGCCTGAACTAGTCCGGCCGGGCAGAGTGAGTCCGCCCGTCAACAGCGTGGCGACCAGCGTCATAAGAGTGTCGCCGGCTCCGACTTATCACTATCAGGTACTTATTAACAATGGCTTAATACTCGTATGTTTTCCTTATTCTCAAACTATTGAGCACTATTTTACAGCCATAAAAAACGTGACTTAATGTTAACGTGTGTACAATTTTTTTGTGTTTTTTATCCCTGTCTCAGAACCAATCTAAAAGTATCGGTACCTCGCACGTTGACATCAATCGATGCGAGGTGTAAGGCTTGCATAAAATTAGACATACATGGCGGTCGGCGGTTTGGTAACCATTGAATGCTTAGCAACATGTTATATTTTAAAATTTGTTTATAAATCAAAGCAAATATAGGCGAAAAGCTTAGCTAAAGCACCTGGCCCATGTAGTAGTAACGTGCGTGTACACGCATATCGACGTTCTATATTCAAATTTTGACGTACTTATACATTTCTCTGCACAACTGCATATACATTATACATGGTCCTACAGTTACGTTTTCCACCTACAACCATAACAAAGTCTGTAAGGTTTGAACTTTTATTCGAGTCGAATTTATTTATTGTATTTATAATTCAACTTGTTCGACGTAGTTCTCTATCAAACTATCGATTTCGATTCAAGTTTGATCAGCAACTTATAGTCTAATATTCTTATTTTTTATATGAATCTGTCTCAGGTCGAAAGCCGCAACGGAACCGCGACACTACAAACAAACAACATCAGCCAACCCAACGTGATCGGAGTCCAGACCTCCGGGCTCAACATACAAAGCTCCATACAGAACCACAACTCTCCGACCGTACAGACAAGCCTCTCCCTGCCTTCCAGCATATCACTCAACCTGTCGACCCTCAACGGACAGACCTTACATACCAGCATAGCTAACACCATACGCAGCGCGAAGCTAGACGACATACCGCATAATCTAGTTATGCATAGAACTATACCGACGTCGAATGGTATAGATCTGGAGCATATATATAGAGCGCAACCGCTGCCGATGAGGAATGGTATACATGATTATAGGCGGGAGGAGTCGCCGACTATAAACAACCATGTTAATTTTGTGAGGAGTTATGAGGAGGAAGACCAGGTACGTACATTATTGTTGTTTATGTAAATACATGTTTGATATTGGTGTTTCTCACTTAGAGCATAGACATAGAGAATCATACTGTCCTTATTTTAGGCTGCGTTTACACTAGAGATGAGCGAGGATGCGTTGCGAGGAATGTGTTTGTTAACAACCTATAGAATTACTTCATTCCCTTGTCCTCGAGAAATAATGTGATTATATTGGTTCTTAAAAACCCGGGTATGTCCTTAAAGTACGTCCAACAATGAGAGGTAGGGCACAGCGAAGTACCATCACGCTTGAATCTGGAGAAGCCCAACTGGGGAAGTACCTCCTCCTTACAGAAGACCACAGCCATAATAGCACTGCTACCTTTCAGGTATGTAGTGTTGTGTTCCTGATGGTGAATAAGGTTCCCAGAGCTCCAACCCACTTATAGGTCGGCAACGCGCTTGTGACTCCCTTGGTGTTGCGAGTGCCCATGGGCGACGGTAATTGCTTACCATCAGGCAATCCGTCTGCTCGTTTGCCACCTTTGTCATAAAAAAAAAATTCCTCGCTGCACATTATAGCTCATCTCTGGTGGAAACGCAGCCTTAATCTATATTATTGATTTTTATGGAGCTATAGTACTATAATAATAAATATAAAAATCAATTATTATATTATTTCTACTGTTAGTGACATGGATAGTCAGACTAGAAGTTTCCACTTAAATTGTAAGATGTATCTTAAGAAACCATGTACAATATATGATCATTGAATTAGAATATGATTATTTTTTAAAGAATAATCAATATTCGCCATTTCTAAGCATAGGCAGTCTTATGCCATAAGCACTGGTCCCACCGCTAGCTAGTAAGCTTTACTTACACGGAAGCGATTATCTTTTATCCCTTGAAATAGCTGATAGCTCATAGCTTACTAGCTCGCGGTGGGACCAGTGCCTTAATCGCCACTGTTACCGCACTCTGTAGCACTGTAAAGATTGTATAAGATGTCTTATGACATGCTTGGTTGCACCAGCGCGAGCACCTGCGCGAGCCGGAGCCGCGCGTTGTGAAGCCGGCGCCGCTGCAGGCGCGGCTGTACGTCATCCCGCAGCCCACCAACGACAAGAAGATCGTGTTCATCAAGAACGAACCCGCTGACACTCTGCAAGTGAGTTCTCTCTATGTTTATATAGTATTCTGGGGTTCCATATCTAGATAATGAAGCAAATGGACCTATATTTACTGTAAAAATTGGAGACTGAATAACATAAAAGGTGACATAGAAGAAAGATCTAGTATATAAGCGGTGTTGAGATTAACATTTTCAAGATTTTCACCTTTGTATTTAAACTACCTGGTAAATTTTTGATACCGTGTATTCGCTGCTTGCAAGACATTACACTAATGAGAGGCATTAGGAAAACGTTTAAAACGTCGTGTTTTGCCTTCAGATTGAGCAGAAGACTCACCAGTTGGCGCAGCAGATGAACATCAACATGAACAACAATGACTCCGATCATGACCAGCACAGAACTCTGGATAACGGGGACCATGTAAGTTAAAAAAAATCTTGTTAAATATGGTTGCCATCAATATATCAGTCGATGATTTTGCAAATGTCGTGTAAAGTAACGGATGTCGAACTATCTTCATAGTTAATTTATTAATTGCTTTAAAGACGTGACGTACAGATTTTTTTAGCTCTATTGACACTAGGCCTACACGCGTCACGTACTTCGTTGTTTCCTTCGGCGTATCACTGCTATCACCTATGACGTCATTTAATGTATACATTCATAATATTATAGGTACTATCCGCAAAATGAAGTGGCGAGAATCATGCTATCTCTTTCGCACCTGCGCGGCCGAGCAACAATAGTGCAGGTAGTGGTAGGCACAAAAAGGACGGGAACTGAGGGTTGCCCGACTCGTCCCTTAAATTAGCTGATAGTAGATTATGAAACCACTACCGTTATCTTTGATAAGCAACTTAACAAACGGTTAACTCTTAAGCAATAATAAAATACGCTTTAGAATGAAAATACAATGAATAGCAGTGGACGCAAACAATTGAAGGATTATGTCGGTTAGATTTTCGGCTACGTACAAAAGTCGTGGGTGTTCTTTAATATAACGCCAGTCTGACTCTGTGTATCGGCGTCCTGAGGTCGAATCATGTTAAAGGTAATAATATTTTGAAACGTATATCAGCCTATACCAATCTATGTCATCATCGTTGTTATGAAAATTTGCTTATTTTATGGTTTATGGTAGACATCATGAAATATGTCGTCTCTTTTATAAATTATGTTCTCAATTAGTCCATCGAAAGCCGCCCACTACAGGCTAATTATTTCTGATGTAGATAATAAGCATTTTTCTCGTGATAGCTTCGATGCTGGTTAATTGCTAGCTTGCTATTTCTTGGAGACTTATTTTTTTTAATTATTGTATTGTATGTTTGAGAACATACTTCGGTGTGAAAAGGTGTTGCCGGCTTCGTAACAATGCGTTCGGCCGGCAACCCTTTACTTCCCGGCCTCTGTAGTGATGTGCTATTGTTGTTCCCAGCAGCTGAACAACGGCAACGGCAGCGCGGTGATCGTGCGGCCCACGCAGCTGCTGCCCGTGCTGCCGCCGCCCACGCCGCACACGCATATCATAGGTACACACTGATATCCCTTAAAAGCCAAAGCTGTACACGAAACGCAGGCGTCTAACATATGGATCTCTGAACAACGCACTAGCTTAGAAAACCTAATGTCCTAGACAGAAAAGTAACCTATCTTCCTGCTGGTAAAGGAAGAAAAAATCTTTATCTATCCGAATTTGGGTGTGTTTTTTTTAATACAACGACGGTGGCAAACAAGCATACGGTCCGTCTAATGGTAAGCAGTTACCGTAGCCTATGGAAGCCTGCAACTCCAAGAGGATTCATATGCTCGTTGCTTACCCTAAAAGTTGTTGGCGCTTTGGGAACCTTACTCACCATCAGGAACACAACACTACATACCTGAAAGGTAGCAGTGCTATTATGGCTGTGGTCTTCTGTAAGGCGTACTTCCCCAGTTGGGCCTCTCCAGACTCAAGCGCGATGGTACTTCGCTGTGCCCTACCTCCACAGAGAACTACCTATAGAGTCGCAATGTTGTTCATTTTGTTCGCGATACAAGCTGCCAACACAAGAGGTGAAACGTGAGGGGCGGGAGGGCGTTAACGTCGCTGCGATAGGTTGTCTCAAGGACGACGCGCGGCCGCTTGAGCGTGTAGTGATGGGACATGTTTTTTACCGGAAGCCTAACCGGTAGTCATTTATGTTTGGTAAACAAAAGTAACTATAAATATAAATCAGTAGGTATAGTAATATTATTTTAACTTACTTCAAAAGTATAGGTTAAAATACTAAGGGTGTAATAATCTAAAAATTAAATGTGTATGACAGTAATAAGAGCTCCAGAAAAGAGTACAAATTACGATGCGAAATGGTACAATTTTTTTGACCAAAATATCGATTATAATATTATGTACGAGAGTGGTTTGTTTGTTCATAAACCACTCTCGTACATATCATAATGTGGGTTGGAATAACTTCTATAATAAACAGCCTATTTTAACTGGGACTTCCTCGAAGTTCATCATCAGGCCCATTCTATGATACTGGACACAAGTACTTACGAAGTGGATTCCAAAAAGCCCCCATAACATACCTCTATCTCAAACCAACTATGAGTGCCCTGGGACTTCTTCGAAGTTCATCATCAGGCCCATTCTATGACACTGGACCCAAGTACTCACCAAGTGGATTCTAAAAAGCCCCCATAACATACCTCTATCTCAAACCAGCTATGAGTGCCCTGGGACTTCTTCGAAGTTCATCATCAGGCTCATTCTATGACACTGGACCCAAGGACTCACCAAGTGGATTCTAAAAAGCCCCCATAACATACCTCTATCTCAAACCAGCTATGAGTGCCCTGGGACTTCTTAGAAGTTCATCATCAGGCCAATTCTATGACACTGGACCCAAGTACTCCACAAGTGGCTTCTAACCAGCCACCATAACATACCTTTATCTCAAACCAGCTATGAGTGCCCTGGGACTTCTTCGAAGTTCATCATCAGGCCAATTCTATGACACTGGACCCAAGTACTCACCAAGTGGATTCTAAAAAGCCCCCATAACATACCTCTATCTCAATCCAGCTATGAATGCCCTGGGACTTCTTCGAAGTTCATCATCAGACCCATTCAATGACTCTGGACCCCAAGGACTCACCAACCCCCTCTAGTCCACTACATAACTCTACATAAAACTAAGTATGCGTACATACATATTCTACTACTACTAGTTAGTATTAAATATAATATACTATATAAACTACTGAAATATAAATATATACTCGTGTATATATATATATATATATATATATATATATATATATATATATTTAGTGCGTATCCCTGATTTCTATTATATTTTGTAAATTCGGTACACCTTCGGTAATCCTAAGCACACGATTACGGTTAATACGGTAACGACATCAGCACATCACTAGAGCTACACGTGGCTTCGTAAGACAGGAATAGCACACTGTATTTACAATATGATGAAAAGAGACGAACAAACTATCTACTTCTGTAGCGACCAGTATAAATGAACTCCGCCAGGAACAAATAATTTTTCAATAATATAATCATTTTGACTTATCTGTGGAATGTTATACCATCTTTCTTGTAATTTGATGTCTTAGAATTTTTACCACACCATCTTACAGTACAATGACACATGATGTCAACGTTTTTATTATAATTATCTATTTTTTAGTGTAGTAACAATGTGCACTGCGCGCAGGTCAGATACTTGGACGCAACTGAACGGCACTGCGCGCGACCGGGAATTATATAAGCCTTGTATGCCATACGGACTGATGATCGTCAGTGCCCTGCAATACTTGTCTATAGGTTTACTGGTCTGTGCCTACCTCTCATTGTTGGACGTAGTTTAAGGACATAAAGCCCCATTTAGACCATGCAAGCACTTGTATACGATTTTCATTACATTGCGGAGTTATACAAATCGACCGAATTCGCCGTACGCCCATAGCCCGCAATGTCATGAAAATCGTATACAAGTTCTTGCCCGGTCTAAATGGGGCTTAACTCTGGCTGGTCGAGTACAGTCGCTCATTCCGTGGCAGTGTCGACGAGCGGCGTCAGCGGCGGCGTGTTCCCGTGGCAGTCGCTGGTGCCGCTGCTGGCCGCCGCCTCGCCGCCGCCCGCGCCCGCCAGCCCGCGCACGCCGCGCACGCCGCACACGCCGCACACGCCACACACGCCGCACACGCCCCACACGCCGCACATCAAGCAGGAGGAGATCAAGACCGAAGGCGGTGAGTACGGCGTTCCGTGGACAGTCGCCATCAAATATATCGGAGCAGCCAAGGTATTTAAGAGCATGCACTTTATCGCCTTGTTATTACTGGCGTTGTTCCGATATCTGTGACCACCTCCACAGCTCCTATATATCTGACGGCGATTGTACTGGGGCCTTTTCAAATTAATAGTTCCTGCAACCGACCCTTGTACGTGATACGAGGATTTATATTAAAATTACATACAGCGTTACAGGCCTAGGCCGGGAAGTGGCTCGATTTTAATTTCCATTTCACATATATTTCTGACAGCATCATGGCATTCAGATTTCAGCCATAAAAAATAGGTTTAAATTTTTTTTATTTGCTAATTTCGTTGCATGTTTGAGATAAGCACTATATATAAATCAGTGTGAAAAAAGTGGTCGGCCTCATAACTATCCTCACTATGTTCGGACGTATATAATTTTTGGCCAGCAACCCCTCGCTTCCCGGCCTCTGTAGTAATGTACTGTTTCCATTATTAATTTCATAAGTATAACTTGAAATATGAAACCGTATCGTAACGTTGTTTAGTTCGATGCGCTATCAAACTACTATCTAACGTTACTCGTTGCCAAAAGCCGGTCTCCTGTGTGACTTTTGAAACTATAGTTTTCTATGCGTGTCCGCAGTGGACGGCATAACGGCCATGTGCACGGAGGAGGACGAGGAGGTGTTCGAGTGCGAGGAGGGCGGCGACGACGGCAAGCGGCGCGCGCACGGGCAGCCCGCGCCCGCCGCCGGCGCGCACGACAAGGTACGCACTACCACCCTGAGTTTACCGAGATATTTTTCTAGCAGGAACGACATTTGCTTAGTGCCTGCCACAATAAAAATATCGACAATCCTGTTATCGATAAGTACTACTTCAACGACAAGACGTACACACAGTCTTATATCGGCTACCTACCTAGACGCCGCGTGCCACCGAAATTGAACAAATTAAACGTGATCCGTATACTTTTGATGTGACGTGATGATCCAATTTACTTTTTTTGCAATGAATAGTTCGAAATTGTCTTCTGAAGTACCCTACCCTATTACCCTATATTTGTCTTTGTACTACCTGTATGACGTTGAAATAGTACTTATCGATAACAGGATTGTCGATATTTAAGTCGAAAGAAAAACAGAAAAATTTGACTCGCAGCGGGACTCGAACCCACAACCACTGGATCACTAGCCCAGTGCACTACCAGTTGTGCTATACGAGCGCCGCTTAGACGTGTCAAATTTTTCTATCTTATCCTTCTTGGTATATACGTCATTACGGGTGACGTGTAGCGACATCTACCGAAGAGTATTGACCCTTTTTACGGCATCGATGTCTCAAATTTAGATTGAGAATTCATCGATAACAATGTGCTACCCCTTTCTAAAATTATTTTTATATTAAGCAGAAACGTCTGCTAGCATATCAAAGATATTTAAGTCGAAAGAAAAACAGAAAAATTTGACTCGCAGCGGGACTCGAACCCACAACCACTGGATCACTGGCCCAGTGCACTACCAGTTGTGCTATACGAGCGCCGCTTAGACGTGTCAAATTTTTCTATCTTATCCTTCTTGGTATATACGTCATTACGGGTGACGTGTAGCGACATCTACCGAAGAGTATTGACGTCTAAGCGGCGCTCGTATAGCACAACTGGTAGTGCACTGGGCTAGTGATCCAGTGGTTGTGGGTTCGAGTCCCGCTGCGAGTCAAATTTTTCTGTTTTTCTTTCGACTTAAATATCTTTGATGTGCTATCTGACGATTCTGCTTTATATATCAATAATTTTAGAAAGGGTAACATTGTTATCGATGAATTCTCAATCTAAATTTGAGACATCGATGCCGTAAAAGGGTCAATACTCTTCGGTAGATGTCGCTACACGTCACCCGTAATGACGTATATACCAAGAAGGATAAGATAGAAAAATTTGACACGTCTAAGCGGCGCTCGTATAGCACAACTGGTAGTGCACTGGGCTAGTGATCCAGTGGTTGTGGGTTCGAGTCCCGCTGCGAGTCAAATTTTTCTGTTTTTCTTTCGACTTAAATATCTTTGATATGCTAGCAGACGTTTCTGCTTAATATAAAAATAGGATTGTCGATGTTTTTATTTTGTCAATCACATACAAGACATCGTTCGTGCTAGAAAAATATCTAGGTATAACCATGAGTTGTACATTACCCTTACCATGAGTTTGAGGTTTTCGATAACGAGTATCGAGTTTACTATCTGCGCATCTTGTTCGCACTAAAATAGTACAAGCTACAGATAGTAATCTCGGTACTCGTTATCGAAAACCTCAATGTGACAACTCATGGTAAGGGTACTGCTGTTCTCTGTGGCCCTGCTCATATACAAGCGGGTGACTCGCGTTTTATAAATGTCTCCGTTGGTTAGCCAACGCGAACGGCTCATGATTATGCTCCTAGTCACGAAGTATAGGTGAACCAGGATCTATTGAGGGTGCGCTATGTTACGGAAATTTGTTGGAACTAATTTCTAGCAATGGCAACAATTTTAATAATAGACAACATCTACCCTCTATGATTGTTGTCAATATTGACAATGTAAACGCTTTGTCTAGTTTCGTGTGAATTATTATTGGACTGCAATAATCATGCCGAAAGTTTTAGATTTTACAGAGAATAAGTTGTAAATAGTGTATATTTGTGTATGAAATTTCTTCCATTAGAAAATAACGAAATTAGCATCTGAATTAACGGGTAAGTTTCAAAGTTATGGACAAATGTCACTATAGTAGTGTATTAGGTGTATCGCATGCATCGGCATCACGGATTACTAGCGAAGTGCGTAAGGGCGGAATTAAACGACCAAACAAAAAAAAAAAAAATACCTACATTTGGATGATTTTGATTTATGTATCATACGTCGTAAAATTCACGAATTTTATAGCGTAAAAACCGAAGATATATCCAAACATCGAACTTTGCATTTATTAAAGTTGTCGGAATAAAAAAAAAATCATCTGCCAATTTCCATTGTCCCCACTATACAAATTGTAGCTATATAAAATTCAAAATTAGCGCCCTCTTGACAATACTCCCAAAATTCTGGTTCGCCTATACTCGACTAAACTTGAGTTACCCGCTTCTATACAATGAATATGTTAGAATCTCACAATAGCCTTGAGTTCAAAATCTGTGACCCTGATGGAAACACGCGTAACCATTAGACAGCCACAATTGGTAGTCTATTAGTTACTGGAAGTCCTTTTCATTTTACAATTACATTTTTCTATGTTAGTTGAAATTATAACTGAAGACTTATAGACTTAAACTCTCACGACTGTTTTTATGAACAATAATTACTAGTTAAACGGGATTTAATGGCGACCATAGATGTCACAACACTTCCAAAACACCGGCAAAAGTCTAAGTAGCTAAAACACTACTTTTAACTCGATTAAGCCCCATTTAATCTGTAAATTTGAAGTACGATTTTTTTTTTACCGCCGTGTCAAACGCAAAAACTACCTCTAAGACTGACTGTATAAACCGCTACTACCGCTAATTAAAATTGAAGTTTATGCACATGCATGTAGGTCTATTTTTTCGTCTATGACCTATAGGTGGCGTAGAAAAGGTGAACCGTATTAAACATAAATATAATTTTATAATTTGGGTAATCTCATAAACTTCTCGAAACTAGCTAGATCTAAATTACCGACGTAACACATATGAATGTAAAGGGTTGATACCGTACGTTCTGGTTCGCCTTAGAGTACTTAAAACTGCATACATGTTATTGGCATTTAGCGTCAGCTTCGAATGCTGAAGGAGCAAATAATCACTCAGACATTTTATATGTCATCTTTGACAATTGACGATCGGTCTGGCCTAGTGGGTAGTGACCCTGCCTATGAAGCCGATGGTTCAAATCACAGTCAGGGCATTTATTTGTGTGATGAGCACAGATATTTCGACGGTGGAAATTTCAAATGTAGTAAGGGACATACTTTTATATGCGACTTACGACATTTGAAATTTCCACTGTCGATTTGTTCCTGAGTTATGGGTGTTTTCTATGTATTTAAGTATTTATATGTATCTATCTATTATATATATCGTCGTCTAGTACCTTCAACATAAAGCTTACTGAGCTTACCGTAGGACTAGGTAGATTTGTTGAAGATTGTCCCGAAATATTTATTTGTCTTTCAATCTACAAGTTTCAATTGATTGCTTACAGAAAGAGAACAACCGCATCCGCCGGCCAATGAACGCGTTCATGATCTTCTCGAAGCGGCACCGGCAGATGGTGCACCAGCGGCACCCGAACCAGGACAACCGCACTGTCAGCAAGATCCTGGGCGAGTGGTGGTACGCGCTGAAACCCGAGGAGAAGCAGAAGTACCATGAGCTGGCTAGCGAGGTAACGATATCTGATGTTGAAAAAAAGTAGGGTATTGTCCCCAACTATTTGAGGACAGGCAGCCGCGTCTCTTAGGCCGGTGGACTATACTGCGATCGCCAACTTGCCTGCCAAGCGTGGCGATTATGGCATTAAACCCCTAAGGTCAGAGATGGATTCCTGCTAAAGTTTTAAGTCCTGATTGACTCATACGTTAAGAAATACTATCTATAAAACATCTTCATATTTGTAATTTGGCCGGTCTATGGTCAATAGATCTGGCTAAAGTGGAATTATATGTATGTATAAAAAGCTAATAGATTCAGAAGATTTGCTTTGTAATGACGTTGATATTAAAATTAGCCTTCATATTGTAAATTGAAACTATCGGGGAGATATTAATATTTGATTATATTTCTTTCGGGTACTTCGGCCGTTAGCGGGAGCATAGTGGTGCACGAATTTAAATTGTTGATGAATTGTACTTAATAAGTTTTATATGACTATGGCACAGGTTAAAGAGGCCCATTTCAAAGCCCACCCGGAATGGAAGTGGTGCAATAAGGACAGGAGGAAGTCGTCGAGCAGCAGGGAGCCGGCGGGCTCCATGCCGCCCAGCCCGCGCACGCCGAGCGACGGGCCCGCCGCCGCCGACCTGCCCGCCAGCGTGGCGGCCTGCAACCACGGCTCGCCGCAGCTCAGCGACGACGAGAAGATGGTATGTACCGAGTGCCAGTGGTGCCACAAGGACGGGAGCAAGTCGTCGAGCAGCAGGGAGCCGGCGGGCTCCATGCCGCCCAGCCCGCGCACGCCGAGCGACGGGCCCGCCGCCGCCGACCTGCCCGCCAGCGTGGCGGCCTGCAACCACGGCTCGCCGCAGCTCAGCGACGACGAGAAGATGGTATGTACCGAGTGCCAGTGGTGCCACAAGGACGGGAGCAAGTCGTCGAGCAGCAGGGAGCCGGCGGGCTCCATGCCGCCCAGCCCGCGCACGCCGAGCGACGGGCCCGCCGCCGCCGACCTGCCCGCCAGCGTGGCGGCCTGCAACCACGGCTCGCCGCAGCTCAGCGACGACGAGAAGATGGTATGTACCGAGTGCCAGTGGTGCCACAAGGACGGGAGCAAGTCGTCGAGCAGCAGGGAGCCGGCGGGCTCCATGCCGCCCAGCCCGCGCACGCCGAGCGACGGGCCCGCCGCCGCCGACCTGCCCGCCAGCGTGGCGGCCTGCAACCACGGCTCGCCGCAGCTCAGCGACGACGAGAAGATGGTATGTACCGAGTGCCAGTGGTGCCACAAGGACGGGAGCAAGTCGTCGAGCAGCAGGGAGCCGGCGGGCTCCATGCCGCCCAGCCCGCGCACGCCGAGCGACGGGCCCGCCGCCGCCGACCTGCCCGCCAGCGTGGCGGCCTGCAACCACGGCTCGCCGCAGCTCAGCGACGACGAGAAGATGGTATGTACCGAGTGCCAGTGGTGCCACAAGGACGGGAGCAAGTCGTCGAGCAGCAGGGAGCCGGCGGGCTCCATGCCGCCCAGCCCGCGCACGCCGAGCGACGGGCCCGCCGCCGCCGACCTGCCCGCCAGCGTGGCGGCCTGCAACCACGGCTCGCCGCAGCTCAGCGACGACGAGAAGATGGTATGTACCGAGTGCCAGTGGTGCCACAAGGACGGGAGCAAGTCGTCGAGCAGCAGGGAGCCGGCGGGCTCCATGCCGCCCAGCCCGCGCACGCCGAGCGACGGGCCCGCCGCCGCCGACCTGCCCGCCAGCGTGGCGGCCTGCAACCACGGCTCGCCGCAGCTCAGCGACGACGAGAAGATGGTATGTACCGAGTGCCAGTGGTGCCACAAGGACGGGAGCAAGTCGTCGAGCAGCAGGGAGCCGGCGGGCTCCATGCCGCCCAGCCCGCGCACGCCGAGCGACGGGCCCGCCGCCGCCGACCTGCCCGCCAGCGTGGCGGCCTGCAACCACGGCTCGCCGCAGCTCAGCGACGACGAGAAGATGGTATGTACCGAGTGCCAGTGGTGCCACAAGGACGGGAGCAAGTCGTCGAGCAGCAGGGAGCCGGCGGGCTCCATGCCGCCCAGCCCGCGCACGCCGAGCGACGGGCCCGCCGCCGCCACCATGCCGCCCAGCCTGGCTATTTGATTATTTTTAAACTTGTATTGCATGTTTGAGAAAAGCGCTATAAAGCACCTCGGCGTGAAAAGGGGTTGCCAGCCTCGTAACAATCCGTGCATATACTCGGCCGGCAACCCCTATCTTCCCGGCCTCTGTAGTAATGTACTATTGCTAAGGCGAACTCGATGCCTTAAGTTGAAAAACTAACATGATGTCCCCATTGCAGATCACGGCGTCGCTGGTGGAGGAGGCGACGGCGGCGGCGCACAGCGCGGAGGCGGACCTGCAGTGCGGCGAGCGCGTGACGGACTCGGACTCCGACACGCACGAGCCGCGCGACTACCTGCGCCACCGCGACGCGCGCCGGCCCAAGCCCATCAAGGCCAGGTGCGTCCGGCGACCTGCGACCTGCAGTGGTGCCAACATACGACATTTGACGACCGGTCTGGCCTAGTAGTGACCCTGCCTATGAAGCCGATGGTCCTGGGTTCGAATCCCAGTCGGGGCATTTATTTGTGTGATGAGCACAGATTTGTTCCTGAGTCATGAATGTTTTATATGCATTTAAGTATTTATAGTACGAGAGCCCACGACCAAAATTTTTGTCTCATAGCAATACGGCCAAAACCGCGTCAAATCGATAGATACGATTATCCTGAACTCGAAAATTCCAATATCAGACATTTTCCGCGTAGCGTTTGATCTGACCGAATTTTCAAAATTGTCAAAGAATTTTACCGAATGCATCATAGCAATATGTCTGATTTGCAGACTGTAGTTGAATGATAGTTCTGAGATACCGGAAACATATTTTTCAGACGTTAGTGGTGTAGCGCAAACCCGTAAAATCACTTAAAAGAATTAAAAATGAGACAAAAAAAATGTCTCATAGCAATACGTCTGAAAATCTTTTTTATTAGTAAATTTTGGTTATTTGATGCGAACAAAACAATTTTCAGACGGAAATGTGAACGCATTAAATTTTGAGACCGTTTTGAAAATGTTAACAAATTTTACCGATCGGTATCATAGCAATATGTCTGAAAATTGTTGGACATGATAAAATAAGTTGTCCACATGTGCAAAAAATTTATATCAGACAAATTAAGTGTAGCACCTTCTCTATCAGACAACTTTATGCTACACTTAAAGTGTCTGAAAACAGGTTTTTGGTAATCATGGCAGCAATACAAAAAGTTGAAAAAAAATTTATCCGTATTGCTATGATACAGGTCGGCCAAATTTGTTGACATTTTCAAAAATGCGCTCAGGCTATATGCTACGCGCAAAATGTCTGAAAACAAACTTTTTCGTAATACAATTATAAAATCTATGTACATTTTCACTATCAGACGTATTGCTATAATACCGACTGTCTTTTTTTTTTGACACAGCAGAAATGGCCTCCCACGCAGTTGCTACACTTTCGACCGTTACTACACACCTAGTCGGGTTCAGAATCATACAATCTAACGATTTTATAGGGTTTTTGCCGTATTGCTATGAGACATGGTTTTGGTCGTGGGCTCTCGTACTATTATTATATATTTCGTTGACTTAGTACCTACAACACAAGCCTTACTGAGCTTAACGTAGGACTAGGTCGATAAGTGTAAAATTGACCCGAAATATATATTTTTTTTAACATAGCCGCTCGGAGACCCAAACAAACCCATTAATTTTACTGTACAATTAGCGTCAAGTATTACAAATAAACGGGACTTGACCGCGTATGTCAACTTGAACAATTGCCTCCGACGTTTCAAGGACGACGATCGTGGTATCGGACTAAGACTGGCTAAAGCTCCCATCAACATTTTCAAGCAGCGTTAGTTTTTCGAACTACCCGCACTTGATTTTGTTTATCATCGTTTTGCGCACTAGGGATATCACTCGGTCGACACACTACACTAACAATATCGGTATTTTTCACTTGTGGTATTTGACGCCTGCACTTACTAATGACTGGATTCCATGAGGATGAGATCCTTAAACTGCTAAAAACGTTAATACGAACAGAGATAACAAAATCCCCTTGAAATAATACACAATCGGTCATATTTGTGACAAATAGCAATAATTATTTTTCCAGAGCCGGATCGTCTGATAACCTACTCGGCGGCATAACCGCGTCGAGCCCGGGCGGGTCTAAAGTGTTCCAGCCCACTGGTGGCGCCTTCAAATCCACTCATGCCGATTCAGGTAACATGTTTACTCTTTATTGTTCAACTGTGAAGATGAAGTTATAGCTTGGCTTGTCGGGTATAGCTAAGTCCTTGAAACCAACCAAGAACATCTGAATTAAGGATGATATAAGACTTAGACAATGCCCATACCCAATGCGCATTAGTGCCATCTAGTGTTTTACAGCCGCAATAGATCGTAGTTACATAAAATTTGTTCGGTGGCAAACACTTGCATAGTAATTACACACGACACTCAACAGTGGCGCTTTGTGCACTTAGTACGAAAAATATACACAGCAAATGTGGCTGAGCGGGTAAAGTGTTCAAAATGACCTACACGCGCTATTATTCTCTTGACAATAGATATGTGTTGTCCTCATTTTGAACACCTCAACCGTTTAGCCACTTCTGCTTTCGGAATTAATTTGAATTCGGAAAAACGCTGTTTTGTATAGACGTTGTAAATCCCTCCTTATATCATCCTTGGCCTATAAAAATGCGTTATTTCAAAATTTTGGTTAGTTCGGTACTTGGTATTGTGTGACTTGGCGTTGCATTATCTGTGGACTTGACTTGAGTCATATTGACGGTGAGCAATTTTCCTCAAATTATTTTAGAATTGAGATCTAGTACGTACAAACGTGATAGTCGGCGTCAGTTTGATTTCGTATAGACTAAGTCAATTTAGTTATCTTATTAATCTTATTATCCTTGTGAT
Organism: Grapholita molesta; assembly: GCA_022674325.2. Taxonomy (NCBI): domain Eukaryota; kingdom Metazoa; phylum Arthropoda; class Insecta; order Lepidoptera; family Tortricidae; genus Grapholita; species Grapholita molesta. The sequence goes on along the minus strand of CP053121.2, from coordinate 3,248,364 downwards.
ATTTTACAGTTGAGAAATTAAAAAGTTACAAATAGATTTCGTCACTTGTGTTATATATAACTATAAAATTTGCCCAATTGTTGTTACTCGGATGTATTAAAATAGCTCCTTTCTTAAGGTTCACCGTATCGTAAAGTAATGCATTGTATTATAGAACTTGTGTAGTCTAATTTGATGAATATGACAATGACTTACGTATGCCCCGCGCCGCAGAGTCGCACCGGCAGTGGAGCGCGTACGCGCAGGCGCACGGCGTGCCCGCGTCCCCGCACGGCGCGGCGGCGCTGGCCTCCAGCGTGCAGGGCATCTCGCTGTCGGCGCCCAACCTGGCCGCGCAGGCCGCGCTCGACTCCGCCATCGCCTCGCTCATGTCGCCCGCGCCCGCGCCGCCCCCGCGCCCGCCCCCGCCCCCGCGCCCGTGCAGGTCATCTCCAGCGGCGTGGCGCCCGGCGTCAGCAACGCGCTGCTGAAGAGCGTGACGCTGGTCAAACGCAGCGTCGGGGATAACGCCACGGGTGAGTTTACTGTTTGCTATACATTTGTTCACATGTCTAAAATGAAATCCGTGGAAATAATTTCATTGCTATGATGATTGATAATACAATTTTCTTGTCAATATACTACAGACCCAATTTAATACTAATATCATGTCATGTATTATTAAATAATTGGTTTCGCTTTAAAATTATCTAATTTATACAATAAATACAACATTATAATTATTTATTATTCCCTATAAAAATGTGTACTTTATTTCGTTACCAATTTCCTAAATAATTTTATTAATATAAAACTTTCAAACAGTAATCTAAAACTGAACTATACCAAAACTACCTCCAATATCCTTAAAAATTAACACTGTTACAAAGTGAAATCTTTACATGCATAAAAAACAAACAATACCCTGGATCCGTTTACTAAACTTGAACAACCAAACCAACAAACCATTGACTCGGTTTAACAAGTAATGTAACTCACTTCAAGTTAGGACTGTAGCGTATCAACAGTACGGTACCTCACGCGGCGTGTCCCACAGGGCCGCTGACGCTGTCGGTGGACGCGTCGGGCAACCTGCTGCTGAAGGCGAGCCAGGCCGGCGACGCGCCCGCCGAGCCGCAGCTCCACTACGTGCAGCTGCAGCGTCTCTACGTGCCCTCCTTCAATACTGGTACACCCTGCATACGGCGTCAATACACAATGAAAACTGCATTTCTAAGCAAAAAAAAACATTTGAGATTTTTTTGTATAACCAATCCTTAATCTTAGTCTTTGTGCGTCATAAGTTAAAATTTGTGACATTATCTATGAAAAGGGAAGGGAATAAGTTCCCTTTTCCTAGATAATGACATATTTAAGGATTAACTTAATAAATCATACGATTCAGGAACACGATTACTTGAATTTTGCATTATAAAAATTACATCCAAAGTGACCTCTAAAAGATAAACTTCACATGTGTAGTAAACATCATTTTTAAATTAATACGAACGAAAATTCCTAAATTCGCGAGCGGTTCGCCCATTCTTACTTGAGCCGCCATGATTATATTGAATCGAGTAGCGCGATAAGCTCGGCGCCCCCTTACTAACAACTGATTAAATACGCTGCGCTATATGCTATATATATAATTGAAATAATTTGATTGGTGAATCGCTGCATATTCATTCATATCGTTGGAACCAGAATAATAGGCTATTTTAATCACCAGTCGGAGACATGGAACAGTATTTAATACAATGCTTTTTTTTTTTCAGAAGTTGAACCGCCCAAAAGTCAGAGTCAAACAATACAAAGCCTGGGTTTGAACCAGTCTGTGATAGTGTCTCAGAGCAACGCCCAACCCCCGCAGAAACCAAACGCGTAAGTGTACTAATTTTAATAAAATTTATGAACTCATTTTTAATTCTTAAAAAAAAAAAACTTTGAATAACTACTACATTAATTCTAAAAAGGCCTTTGAGGCATTGAACCGAGGTTTTTGTGCGAGGAAGCCGAAAGCTCTTCGATCGCAGTATTTCATTACATATTTTTATAAAATTAGTCAAGCGGTTGTGGGAATCGAATTAGACGTATTTTGGCTACTGTATGCTTGACAGGCTTCCGACCTCTGTACTGGCTAGACAGACTAATACTGGCTGGTTGACATTGTTTTGGAAGTAGCTACTTTAAATTTTAACTCAGACGTAACAGTTAAATCCGGCACCAGATCAGTACGTAAAGGCGGTTCAGATTGGTTAACGAATTAAAAAAATGAGTAAATTAATCATCTCGAGAGAACATACTTGACGAAGACTTAATATGTCTTTTGTGTGGACTACGTTTTCACCAGAAATGCGAATGGATGTGTTTGTTCGACTACTTTGTTCTCTTTCTTTACAAAAATCCTTGGATATCTCTGGCGAAAACGCAGTCTACATAAGATAATTATTGCGTCTTTAGTTACTGTTATTAAGCGTAAGCAGTACTAAATCATATCAATGTCCACAGGCAATGGGAGCAGGCCGCAGAAGAGACCCGGCCCTTCCCGCTGGCGCCCACGCCGGCGCAGCTCGGACGGGCGCCGCTGCAAAAGCGACTTAGTCGAGGTAACTTTATGGTTAATTTTTTATAAGTAACTTTGTGATTAATGTAATAAACCGTTACTAATAGTCAGAGCCTTGAATTTACGTGATAAATCGAAAGACTGTCGCAATCTAGGTTTATTAAAGAGATGTTTTAAATGATGTCCTTGTAAGCTTTGTTTTATACAATATGTAGGTTTTTAACTTTTTATATAATAAAGTTGCAGTTGCGAAATAGCACTTGTTCTAAATTAATGAACTCGCTATGAAGCTCTCTCTGCTTGCTGTCCTTAACCTGTTGACCTACTATGGTCGGCTTTTTATCATTTGTCACAACATCTTTCACGCTCTAAGAAGTAAGGGAGTGCGAAAGTGCCAGATAGCATGATAGACGATAAAATGACAACCATGGTATCTGTTATGGTGATGATTTGGTTTAAAGTCAAAGGTTTTACTTTTCGTTGGTTATAAATAAATAAATAAAATAAATATTGCGGGACAATCTCACACAAATCGACCTAGTCCTACGGTAAGCTCAGTAAGGCTTGTGTTGTAGGTACTAGACGACGATATATATAATAGATAGATACATATAAATACTTAAATACATAGAAAACACTCATGACTCAGGAACAAATATCTGTGCTCATCACACAAATAAACGCCCTGACTGGGAATCGAACCCAGGACTATCGGCTTCATAGGCAGGGTCACTACCCACTAGGCCAGACTGGTCGTCGGTCGGTCGTGGTTATAGTATTAGCATACGATCGTTGCATCAAATGGCCGCCGCCATGTTAGCTGAATGTGGGCCACCCTTAACATTAAAATAATGTATCGAGCAACAGTTAGTAAAGTAGCGTTGTGCAGGCACGTCGACGGGGTCGACGGGCTCCAACGAGGCGGGAGGCTCCGCTCCGGCGTCGCCGCGGGACCCGGACCCCAAGAAGAGCCTCTTCAAGAAGGGCACCGAGGATGGCCGGGATAAGTACGTATAGGTTTCTTTAAAATCTGGAATTCTTTATTAACTTAAGTAGCAAAATTTTTAAAAATGTATTATGCATTAAGCAGACATATCTGCTAACGGGCGACACTCGCAACCAATGCATTCTCGATAGCTCAGTTGGCAAAGCGACGGCCATGAACCCCAGAGACGCGAGTTCAATTCAATTCAAAATTTTTATTCGTGATAAACTACATTAAATTTACAAAAATGTAACACAAAAACAATTACTATATAAAAAAAAGTGTAAATTAAAAAAAATACCACGAAATGGACCAGCCTCAACATAAATGCTGACCCGAGGGTCAGCGCTGATCTTCCGGCGGGACCATTTTTGTGGGCTACGATCGCTGCTATACAACAGTCTGTAGTTCAAGTCCGAGGCAGTTAATTTTTCCTTTATATCTAGTACATACGTTAATAAACGTATGGAAATTATTGTACATCTTTGGATTGCATTATATTGGAATGAGAAGAGATGGAAATGACGTATTATATAATTCTCAGAAAATAATAAAAAATGAGTATCACTGCCATTTTTTTTCCGAATTCTCATATCAGGTTTGTGATGGATATCGCTATCACACCATCGCTGCTACAGAATAAACCATTATAAATGGAAAATGTACAGGTTACCTATATTCTCATATTTTACGAGAGTTAGGGCACAGCGATGACCATCACGCTTAAATCTGGGGCAGTCCAACTGGGTTAGTAGAGAAGACCACAGCCATAACGGCACTGCTACCTTTCAGGTATGTAGTGTTGTGTTCCTGGTGGAGAGTAAGATCCCAGAGCTCCAACCCCCCTTAAAGGCCGGCAACGCGCTTGTGACACCCCTGGTGTTGCGGGTGCCCATGGGCGACCGCAATTGCTTACCACCAGGCAATCCGTCAGCTCGTTTGTCGCCTATGTCATAAAAAATTATATATTAATAAGAGGTTATTCCGCAGGGTCCTGGAAACTGTGAACTTCGAGCAGAAGTTCAGCACACTGCCCCAGTTCAAGCCGGAGGCGTGCAGCCCCAGCGTCGTGGTGCCCAGCAGTCCGCAGCTGTACATGAGGAAGAAGCACAACAACAGGCTGGGTTAGCACTCTTCTAACATACTGCAATCTGTATTTCTGTGTCTATTTCAAATACTGAAATTACCGTTTGATCGTAATCTAATTTTTAACGAAAATAGGTGATAATACTTACTACCTAAACTAGTAAAGTCATCTATTTATTCGTAACCAAATTGAACAATATCAAATGGGCAAAATTTGTTTTTTTCATATTCAACATACGACATCGACAGTTCACTGGGTGCACAGTGACAGTGCTGTTTCCTGCAAAAAATATAAAATTATACTATTTGTTTAGTCCATAAAATAGATATAAACCGTTTTAAAACAAAATGACTTATGAAAAATAACGCTTTAAAAAGTTATTTTAAAACGTCATTTACACGTAACGTTTTAAACGTTCTTAAAATGACGGTTTCACTCACGTTTATTTAGTCACTCACGCGACAAACTCAACTCAAACTGAAACGTTTATTCAGTAAGTAGGCCACAAAGGCACTTTTACACGTCGAGTATACAAAAGTAAAAGAGAAAAATAAAATAAAAACTACACCGGTTCTAACCCTACACCTCTGACCCGAGAAGTATTTTGACTTTATGACCGGCAAGAAACTCGTCGGGACTTATTTTTTCAAACTGCTATTTTATATTTATATATATTTTGCAGCTACCATTTCGAATTATGTGATCGCTAGCTCGTATGGGCTCCCGGCTCAGTGTTTAGTGAACTTAACTTACGTGATAAACTTCCATGGTTCCCCAGACGAGGAGGTGCCGCCGCCGGCGCCGGACGGCGAGCCGCCGGCCAGCGCCGCCATGCCGACGCCGCACTCGTACGGCACGCCGCACACCACCACCAAGCTGGTCGGGAACACCTTCTTCGGCCCCGACTTCAACCTGGACACCTTTAGAGGTCAGTGCTCCTAATAAAGTATATATATGTCTATAAAATATAACGTAAGAAAAAGTAACGAGGACCTCCGGCGTCCGAGGGTTCTCGTCACTTCTTCGATCTATTTATAATGTATATAGTATTGTTACTAAGTAAAAATCAAAACAATTCAAAATATTTAATAAAAATAATTTGGTTTGTTATTAAAAGTAGCTTTTGATGAAAACAAAATTCTGTTTAATATACCCATTAATTCGCCGATAACGCGCGAAAAAAAAAGATTGTGTGCATTATGACAATTCTGCTGCAAGAAAAAAATGCGCGCAACTATTGAAAACACTTGGAAAGTCAAGAAAACAACATACATACATATTTCTATGATTTATTTATATATAAAACTTAAATGTTCAACGCTATGGAGTATATATTCTATGCTTAAACACCAAACACGGCGTAATATTTGAAGATTTGAAAAGAAGCTTGTTGTAGAAGCTGATGTTATAAGATTTATGTTTTTGTCAGTTAATTGATTATCTAATAATATATTTTTAACTTATTCCTTTGTTTTTCTTCCGCGCATTCGAAATGAAAAGTAGAGTGTTTAACTCGGGTTAAAGTCGCTCATTTCGGACTCGCAATATTAGCGCTCTCACGAACTCGTCGCCAATGAGTCTACTATCGTTTTATTTCTTCTGTATTGACCAATAGTTATCAGCTTGTGTGCTAATCAGCTTTGTTTTTGTCACTCATTAAGATAAAAGAGAACAGGACATCAAGTTTATGAAAATACATATTTGTCCCCGACTTTCCTGTGACAGGAAAGTCAGGGACAAAATTTAGTTTTCGACCTATCTTGAGTGTCAACACCTGTGCGTAGCCGCTTTCCTCTACTGGAAAAAAGCTGTTCTGGGCTACGGCCGTAACGAACAGTGGAACAGAACGTATAACCCGAGGACTTCGCCTCGTGTTGTCCCCATGTCGCTAAAGCTGTGTGTTGTCACGTCCGCAGCGGACAGCCTGGAGGACATGTCGCCGCGCACGCCGTGCACGCCGGGCGCGCGCGAGGCGGGCCACCGCCGCGTGCTGGAGCAGCGCCGCCACCTCGTGCTCAAGCTGTTCCAGGAGCACGGCATGTTCCCCACCACGCAGGCCACCACGCACTTCCAGGTGGGCTCACCACCGTCGCACCATGCGCCATGCCGCGACATGCTGTCCATACATTTTCATACTCAAAATCTTAACGACAAACAATCCAGCAATAGTCATCGCTGCTAATACATACATCACGGGTTCCCTTTATTTGGCATAATTTGTTTTGTCCGAATCTTAATACGCATACCAAGTTTCGCATAATTTATTTACGCCGAATGTTAATATTGCCGAATTTTCATTTAGCAGAATTCTATATTAGCCGAATGCTACTTTGTCCAAAAATATATTGCCATACTATTATTGAGGCCGAATGTCCGAAGTGGGTTACGTTAGGTTAGAACTGTGACCACAACAGAAAACGAGGTGGGTTAGGTTAGGTTAGAACAGCAACTACGACAAAAACGCACTCCTGGGAAAAAAAATCGCAATAACACCATTCGATCTTTCCAAATTATACGTACTAACCAATCGGCTTATTTAAATTCTGTTTAATAGAATTCGGCGGAAAAGAATTATGCGAGATCAGTTTCTGCATGTATACAATTATGCCAACACTGTGTATGCGATTTTAAATTATTACAGAACAAATTATGCCTAAACAAGGGGAACCATACATCACACATCTCTCTCTAATATGTATATATCACTGCTCGGCCCGCAGGCGACACACATGGACATCTTCCCCAACAAGATGTCGCTGCAGCTGAAGATCCGCGAGGTGCGCCAGAAGCTGATGGCGCAGTCCAACCTCACCCCGCACTCCGACATCAACACGCCCACGAGTGAGTACGCCCAACTCATTATAGCACTATAAGTCCCTTTCATTGGAGTTTCGTTATGTAAGCCTGATGTTAGGAAGCTATAAGGCTGTCATAGAGTATGATTTCATTATGGTCGAATACAGGTCTTATTATTATACATATTAAGTCTTTCACTGCTGGACATACGCTTCCCCCAAATATAACTTGTATCCTGTATACTAGTATGCCATATTCGCCACGCTTGGCAGGCGGGTAGGCGACCGCAGTAGCTGTTTTGATTCGGTTTTGACGCACGCTGCTGACCAGCCGTCAGTATTTTGCCTTTGCAGCTTCTTACGAACCACGCGAGACATAAGGGGTTCTTAACCGGCACATAGCTGGCACCACACGGCGACATACAATATACAAATACTTAAATACATAGGAAAACACCCATGTCTTAGAAACAAATGCCTGTGCTCATCACACAAATAAATAAATAAGTATTTCGGGACAATCTTACACAAATCGACCTAGTCCTACTGTAAGCTCAGTGAGGCTTGTGTTGTAGGTACTAGACGACGACGATATATATAATAGATAGATACATATAAATACTTAAATACATAGAAAACACCCATGACTCAGGAACAAATATCTGTGCTTATCACGCAAATAAATGCCCTGACTGGGATTTGAACCCAGAACCATCGGCTTCATAGGCAGGATCACTACCCACTAGGCCAGACCGGTCGTCATGTAAATGGCCTTACTAGTATTTGAACCTAGGACCGTCGCATTCATAGGCAGACACCCACAGACCTGTCGTCAGATCTCATCCTCACCGGTTGTTCCACAGACGTGAATTCACCAATGCCCGGGGCGCTGCAGCCCACCTCCACGGCCAGTTAGCGATGCGGCTTCACCGTCTCCATCGTGGTGCAGGAGTAGTCTACTCGGCCGACGCGGTTAGCACACTGACAACCAGTCGAGTACATACATGTATACATAGCTTTTAAATAAGGCATACAATTGTATACATTTATTGATTCGTCTTTGTTACTAGTTAACAATATGGACCGATTATTTGTACTGAAACCCTTAACCTTTTGCCGCCACGTCAATGAAGTAATAGTATCATCAATACAGTGTCAAGAATTTCACCTGAACAAAACCACAACTTTTTTTATACAAGACTGACCAGCGTTTGATCTCAGTCACACCTGATGGTAAGTGTCGACGAGGTCGAGGGTGTAGCACGCTGGTTCAGTAACAGCCTATTCACTCTCACCTTGAAAATACCCAAATTATATCCGGGAACACAGACGAAGGGAGCGAATTCCATTCCTTAGCAGTCCGCATTAGGAAGGTAGAAGCGACGTGCGAATGAATGGAATATTCACAAGTTGATATGAAGTCGTGGCGTGTGTGACACGAATGTACTAATTTTACGAATTCCTAAGGCGGCTAAACGGCAAAATATGTAAATGTTTTTAGGCTAAACTTAGCTTGTAACTATATCAGAGTTCAAGCCAATGTGTTATCGTGATTGTAGACTTGCAAAGTTTTGCCTAAAAGCATCAATTTGGTTACTTCAGATTAATTTTCAGACGCAGTGATTGTTTTAATGACGTTCTAGGAAATTGTAACGAATGAGATCATAAAACTATTGATGGAGGTATCTTTAATTCAATCACAATGTTCTGAAAATTGTGTCGACAGTTATTTAAAGAGGTCTATGTTACATGATCATATACATTACCAACCTAAATTCAAATTTGTATGGAAAATGTATAGAGAAGATTGAAGTGCTAACCGCAAGCAATGGAGACGGCTTAAGTCATAACGACGAAGTGATTGCAATTACTCTAGATTGCATTTAAAGGACTTTATTATTACAGACTAACTTCATATTTCATATTAATAAATCAATATAAAATTGTGTCTGTACTTTAAGTATTTAAAAAAAATATGTGATCCTAACTAAACGGCCGGATTGACGGGTCATTTGGTTTGGTCCATTTTCTTTTTAAATGCGTAAAATACACACTATACAAAAAAAATAAGAAAAATATATTGGTAATCTGTGTGAGAATCGAGGTTATGCGTGTTACCGGGAACTTAGTCATGTAACATTTCATTAGCTCTAATTCCATCTACATCAGCCCTGCACGTACAGTCAGCAGCAGAAGTTACTAAGCGGGCCAGATGTCCAAAATAATCTTGACACGCTCTTATTCTCTTGACAATAAAGTCGAGTTAAGGTCCTTTTGAACATCTCACGTGCTCACCAAATTCTGCTGCTGACTACTGCTATAAACAGGATTTTGAAGCTAGCTTTAGCAAAATATGGTTAGAATATTTAACATTAAAATTTTCTTTATACACGATAATGAGTTTACTAACTGTATTTTGTTCAAGTCAGCTTGAATCGTCATAAAATATCGAAGTGAAAACGAACGACTATCATCTTCAAATTTTAAGCAGTCGGTCAGAGCTAACATAACATTATCATCATCATCATCATAGTTACTCAGTGTGGGGTGATCTCAATACATTTGTATCTGTATATAAGTCATATGTGTTTCATCATCAAAGGGTGTTTATTTCGTTATTACGCGTCACAGGGGCAGGCGGTACCGCGAACATCGAAGTTCGTAAATCTCGAGCATCGTTCTCTTTTACTCCAATAAAGGCGTCAAGAGAGTTACAGAGACAATTGCTCGACTACGTATCGATATTCGCGATAGCGCCGCTGGTTTGGCAAAATGAACCAATATACATGTGTAAAGTTGACTTTATTGAATTTGTACGTTATTTTAATAATCCGTGTGTGGCGTTATTTCGCCAAACTTGTGTTTAGTGTCTGTTTGTGTTTTATTATCATTGCAGTTTCGTTCTTAGTTATTCTTACGCTTCACCACTGGCGGATTATATTATTACAATAGTTCCAAATAAGAAAAACGTCATAACTACCTACTCGGCCCGTAAACTTTCGATGTATTGAATACAGAAGAGAACTTTTAAGAAACGTTTTGACTCTATAACATATAAACGACAACTGCCAAATCGTAAGAACGTTTTAAGCTGAAACTTGTAAAGGAAGCTTGTATTGTATCGGCATCTATTTAAGGGGCAGATTTAATGTGTTTTATGTATTCGTTGGAATGTCAAAGTGAACGCAATGAGAAATGAAGTGAGTTAGAATTACATCTACCTTCAAGAGGCCCAATATTTTATATCAAAACAAAGATTTTACAAAGATCTACGGCATTCATCTCTCATTTTTGCATTTATAATCGTTCATGTAGACACGTTATTTGGTAAGGTTAAGTCGTGGTCCGCTGTTCTCGTGTGGGGACAGGAATCCGGACGAGTGTAGACTGGATGTGAACTAACGAAACTGGTGCGTACGCAATTAATTATTATTTAGGTACACGTTTATTTTTATCGTTTTATATTTATGTTGTGATCTTGGTCTTCCACGAGTTTGAAATCTTTTCTTTTATTTAGATGATTATCTATTTAATTATTTCTTTATGTACAGTGACTTACTTTAAGCTATAAGTGGAGTGATTTGAATTATTTTTCGATGCCATGTATGAAAGTGCAGCGCACCGTTGGCGCGGCCTAGTGTAAGTGTACACCGCACCACCCAACATATTTCTTTTGACTTTGTTTTCATAAATATCGCTGTGCAACTATTTCGCATCCTGTATTTAAAAAAAAGAGATACATCATCATGTATATTTTGGAATACCTGACCATGGGAAGTGCACCTAATACATTTTCTATCACTCGAGACAGCATAATGATTCTGTCATATTAAAACAACCAATACGGTTTACAAAAATAGCTCAAACGATAACGACACTAGATAAATCAATATTTATATTATAATCTCATTGTAAATATTAGATTTATGTTATACTAGTGCTAAGTGTTCCCGGCTCTCAAAGTAATTAAGTTTTTATTTAGAGAATGCTAATGATAGACGAAACGATATAAAATTTATACTTGAGAATTTTCGGCCAATACAAATGTTATGTATATCAAAATTGTATTTTGTAAAATGATCTCTTCGGCGTTATAGTGTTAGGGAATTGCTTTAGGAGTCCGGAAGTGAAATGAATTTATTAAAAATATAAACGTAAGAAATATTTTCGCACTGTTAAATCTTAATAGTCGCGTAGTCAATTGATCTTTAAATAATAATTGTTGTCATAATCATACCGTACAGATGCAGAAGTAGTACCGTTGTTACCAATAGAATAACATACACACATACTTTTATACACACTTTAGTAATATGTATATGCCAACCTCACCTCTTGTCGAATCAGATGTCTATAATCAATATTTTATTCCGTCGCCCAATTTGAAATTAGAAACAGTAGGGATGTATATCGTCTTATCCCCGATGGGTTCGCTTTGTCCATATCCCAAACAAACTTTCCAGATAGTCTGAAGGAACCTGCATACACACATACAGTGCTCGAGCTACTGAGTAACTCTAAATATTCTAATATAGTTACGACCCTTTTGAACACATTATATTCCATCACCACACAATAGTACGTCATAGTTGTACCATTATTTTCAGTTAATTAATAAGATTTCAATTACATATTTACGACTGGAGTAGTGACGTAGAAGCCGCGAACTCCACCGAAGCCCGAAACTTCCGCGACTGCTGTACGAGCCGAAAACTCATAATTTTAATGAGATTATTAACATACTCCAGTGCCTAAATTATATATTTATACTTTCAAATAGCTCAACGACATACGTTGACTATGCAATTATATTTATACTTATAGATTGTGTTGCAATATCGTTTATTTGACATACAAGTAACAGTTTTGTTTATGTATGCTTGTGATGTTTGTACTTGTTTCAATTTGTTTTAATACTGTCCAAGAGTTCAAGTTTGCTGATGATTTCGACTGCTTTTGAGTATTTATTTCCCTCGTGTTAAAGTTACAATGCATGAAAAACAAACTTTGAAGTAGTCTGCGTATATTACTAGTGCCTTTTTGACTCTCAAAACTTAGTATATCTACTTGTCTTATGCTGTTGAAGGATGTTATTCGAGAAACTGTCTGTTACGTTTCAACTCGCCTCTAGGTTTTGTCAGTCAACAAACGATCGTAATATGCAGATTTTTTTATTAGACTGAATTATGTATGTTACAAAACATTTTCAATGTTATATTTTAAGAAAAGAGCAATTCACGCTCAACTTTTTGAATGGAAGCATTTTCGTTATTTATTTCTTCTACATAAGGCATTAGTCTAATTGTTTAGTCAAAATGTAACTGTAAATATCTTGTTTAGAAGTTTTATTTAGATTTAAGTGTTCAATTTAATGTCGATTAGATTGAATTAGACAAACAAATCATAATAGCTAATCTGAAGCAGTAATCTTTTGTGTGGGAGTTTTCAAATCCAACTGAAGGACCAATACCGACACGTTTTACTTACTCTATAATGTATGAAGCAAACTGCAGAACGAGTGCCCGCGTGTGGACAGTTTGTTCAAGCATATTGGATCATTGTACGAACTTATGTTAAAACATAAAAACTACGAAAGCATTCTTGCATTTTATTTACCTTCTTGTTGTACGATCGCAACCAAGCGGGCGCGGAAGGTACTTCAACTACACATAACATATTTACAGTAGAGACCAACTGGCATATCTCAGCTGTGGCTAATGTAGTTGACTTATTCGTTCCGGCTCGTCTGGTTGGAATCTTACATTACTATTTACCCCAAATGGTTCTCAATCATGGTACTGCATGAGTAATATATCTGTTATCAACCCTAAAAACAACAAACAACTGAACATTCCAGGAAAGTCTTTTAAAAAATAAGGTTGAAAGTTGCTTGTGACTTGACTAAGTTATCCTTTGAGAGACACTGTAATCAAGAATTACATTTGGCCTACTGACTGATAGTAGGTGTTGAATGATTTAGTTACAAGCTGTTTTTTAAATTGCATTGGTGTTTAGGCTTTTTAGAATAGTCTTGATTGTACAAAAAAAGTACAGTTGGCAGTGCAAGTTCAATTACATTTTTGACAGAAACTATTTAATAAAACTAGGTTTATATAACAAAAAATATAATACTTCACTAATTACACATAAAACACTAGAGCATCACATTTATTCTGATACAGCATTTATTAAAAGCTTAGGGTTTTCCTCTTCTAGCACGGAGAGTGCAGCTTGCAGCTCAATATTATCTCCAGGGTCGGTGACATACAGAGTCTTCAGTGCTGACATTCTTGCTAAAGCTGATACCCCGCCTACACACAAGTTGCAGCCTCTGATATCCAAATACTCCAAACTCTTTCCATTCTGCCCGGCCAGTCTGTCCAGGCACCAAACATCAACAAATCTATTATTCCTCAAGGATAACCATTTGAGGAAGTTCAGACCGGAGAGATTTTGTATTCCCTCATACCTGATGCCGTTATAAAGGAACTTGGTGCAATCTACAGCCTCTACAAAATAACCTTCTTCATACTGACTGGGGAGCGTTAAGTTTGTTGCATCTCCAGTAATCCATTCTTGTTTTCCTTTCAACCTAAAAAACAATTACATTTGATATGAATTCAAAGCTTAACAAATCAATTTGATGTAAACAAAAAATTTATTTTTAAACAGATAATTTAAAGCATTGGGTGATGATGAAATTCAAGAAAGAAAGAAAGAAGTTAAACCTTGTCAACTTGTAATAGAGAAGGTTGTTAAAGAAAGTATTATCAAGTAACATAAAGTACTTTTATAGATTCAGAATATACCTGTGTAGTCATAAAAGTCAGCAAACATCAGAAAATTGTCCTTCTCTAACAACAGAAATTTAAATATGATGGAAAAGGGCAAATAATCAACACCATTGAGAAGCGAGATCAATTACAGACATTATTGACATTTTAACGTGCACTGTGCTAAAAAACCAGTTTATAACAATAATTACCTAACAGCACAAGCTCTGTATGTAAAGAAGTGCAACGCTGCCAGGTTAGAGCCAAGTGTGGCGACTCGTTTGGGCAGGAACTCCTGGTTCTTGATCTCCTGCAGCACTTTCATTCTGCCCCACCATTCCTTTACATCTTCCACTGTTAAATTAGGTAACTTCGAGAGTGCATTGACTATATTTTGATTCGGGTTTTTTTCGACAAACACGGATAACTTGCTGGTCCATTCTCCGTCGCGTTGTATCCATGGCTTTCTCCAGTCGGGATACAATTTTCCGTGTACCATTCGTGGTTGTGGGCCTTCTTCATCGCGTTGATAAATAGACTTTTCTTGGCAGTACTTCCGAGAGGTTATAAAGAGTGACTGGTAAAGTCGATGAGGTTTTATGTTAAGCGACATTTTACGCTATTGTATTAAAATCAATCAAATAATTAAATGTGCAGTCATAATCTTATAATTTAATCACTTCTATTTCAAAAGTGCATTTTGTTTTTATTTGCAGGACTTCTATAACCTCTCAAATCCTGTCATTTGTCTTGTCAATGTCACTATTATCATCTGTCACTGTCACCAATCTCAAAATCTGTTAAGGCTTGTTTACACTTTCTTAAGTAGTAAGTGCTGATGAGAAGTAATGACGGACATCGGACGACCCAAAAATAGCCGCCGTATTTTGAAATTAATAATTATGGGATATAATTTAAAACTTAAACTCCAATGCCCAAGCACCTTAAACATTAAACACGATGTAGATGAATTTAATTATGTCATGTGTTTTTGTCAGTTAGTTTATTATCTAATAGTATTTTTTTTACTTTCGTCGCATTCGAAATGAAAACTGGAGTGCTTAACTCGGGTAAAAGTCATCTATTCAAGACTAGCACAATTAACGCTCGTACTTAGTTCGGGCGCCAAATCACCTCGTCGGGAACGGGTGACTTTCAGCCCTTGGTTAACAATCTAATATACCTACAATGTTATTATTAATGTCGAAAGCTTTTATTAGAGTCAACCTACATGTGATCAGCGTAATTGTATTGTATAATTACTATATTCTATGGTTAATATCTGCTTCTGAGTTCTGAGGAGGTCAATAATTTGTCGTTGCTCATTCGGTCACACGATTTTTAGTAAGTTACTAATGAATCTGATGATGTACTACTTGGTTCTCATGTCATTGTCACTCATGAATTATGAGGTCTGAATATGAATCAGGGCCGCACGCACTGATTGCGTGCACAAACTTGGAGAGATTATCAAAGGCAATGAAACAATAACAAAAATCATTTATTTTTTCTATTTACATCAATCTTTGTCGACATTACTCGTTTAGTAACAATAAAACCTAATAAAATCACGACAGACACCAGGCCCAATAAATCTAGGTACATCTTCTGGTACCAGGGCAGCATGAGCGCCGGACAGCGAAGATGCGGCGCACCGCGTGTGCGCACCACGTGGTCTACCCAGTGCACGAGCTCCTTGCCGGGCGGGGACGGCCGGTGGTGGTACACGAACGACAGCTCCTTCATTGTGGTACGGTACCTGATAAGAGATGACTGTTATACTATCCGCAAAACTATCTGGCCGGTAGGGTAATAAACGTCCGCTACCGTTAGGGGCGTAACATGTTGATAACTTATAATATAAACGTCGATATAATTATTATATTTTCAAATGAAATCTTATATCGTTATTGATATTGATATAGTTTTTAAAGCTACCTCATGAATAATACTAAATATTATAATTAGGTATTATTTTATTGTAATAATTTAAATCAATAGTTCAATATACCTATTTAAATTTCGATTGTAACTATACAATACTGTTATATAAAACACCACGTAATGTATATTCTTTGTTTCATTACTTTATCGACCTTCCCTTTTATGCGTAACGCTACCTGCCCTATTGCTGCTCGGCCCGCTCCATAAGCCGTGCAGGTGTGAAAGAGATAGCACAATTCCGATGATTTATTACCTGACCGGCCAGATAGTTTTGCGGATAGTATAGTAGACATTACCATACATTTTAAAAGGTTTAAATAATAACAGGGGTGTTCACAGGCCACTACAACGTTAGAACAGTTCTGGCAAGAATAGGGCAACCGGTCAATACCGATTGTAGACTGTGTGGCGAAGAGGAAGAGACAATAGAACACATAATGTGTCAATATCATGCTCTCGCCAGACAAAGGATGAAGGACTTTGGAGCAGGCTACCTGGATCCGAAAGACTTCAGGGCGCTATCTCTGAGCTCCATCATCCAATACATGGCTACGGATAAAAATGCTCTGGAGGCGCAACGGGGGACAACTACACAAAAGATCCCAATGCGTCGAAGTGTATCCGAAAGGGTCCCCATAACATAAGATAAGAAGATAAGACATTATTATGGTATAATTTTGTGGGATCAGCCATTTAGATCGATCAGAATTCAGGGTGGGCAAGTCTGAACTCACACGAAAATCTGTTCTTAGGAACTATGTCATTTAAGTGAGAAGAACAACTGTAGGTATTCATACGAATTTAAAGTAACATTTGTACCTACTTATTGCAGGACTCGAATAAGAACGTTTTAGAAAATAGAACTCACTTTATCCGCTTCGCACAGATCTTGTCATATAATGCATGGTTTCTAAAATATTTTAGTTTTAGACTGATTTTCTTAAGATTTTTTCGAGATTTAGACCTGCCTATAGGCAGGTCTAAATCTCGATGGCCTTAATGAAGACTGATCTTAATGGCCCATCTATAGTGTACAACTAGGAGGAATAATGACTGGAGAACGCATCCGCAAGCGCCAGTAAGGGACAAAGATATTCTGGCTTTTGTGGCCCAAAATGTAAGTAACAATTCACTATAGTTTTGCTTTACAGGACATTCTTTATAACAAAAATATTAGCGTACCTATTCTGTATTAATTACCGCAACTTTGGTTGAAAATCCAAGAAAACTCGAATTGTATTTGTTTGTTCCCCTCCAACTTTGACAGTTCTCAAGCGTCCATTTTGAAGGGGAACAAAAATATGTGAGACTATGACAAGGACGGACGAAAATAGCGCCGTCTGTGCCATACCTATTTGTAAGTTACATAAGACTATCCCTTTCTATCGTGGTATTATTATTCGCACGCTCCGTCTAGGTAAATGGTATGTCTATGGTGTACAATGATTACAATGTGTATAAAAACATTGTTGTGCATTCTTATACCCACTTTGGGTTTCCAAGAATATCTCCAATAGCTGCTTTCAAGTTTTTTGCAATGTTGTGATCCAGGTCCACCCTCTTCGCGTAGCCTTTGCTCACAGCTCGGTCGATGTTGAGGAACTGGTCTGCGAAGACCGGGATGCCGATGATAGGCACGCCGAAATGCAGCGCCTCCGTGTTGGAGAGCAGCCCGCCGTGCGTGATGAAGAGAGCGCAGTTAGGGTGGTCTGCAAAACAGAATTTTGTAATGATCTCATTTCTTTAGTCAAAAGTGGGATAAGATTTACACATACGGTGGCATACAAGCGTACGGACCGCCTGATGTTAAGCAGTTTCCGTAGCCTATGGCGCCTGCAACTCCAGAGGACCCGGGTATGTCCTTAAACTACGTCCAACAATGAGAGGTAGGGCACAGCGATGACCATCACGCTTGAATCTGGAGCAGCCCAACTGGGGAAGTACCTCCTCCTTACAGAAGACCGCAGCCATAATAGCACTGCTACCTTTCAGGTATGTAGTGCTGTGTTCCTGATGGTGAGTAAGGTTCCCAGAGCTCCAACCCACTTATAGGTCGGCAACGCGCTTGTGACTCCCTGGTGTTGCGAGTACCCATGGGCGACGGTAATTGCTTACCATCAGGTAATCCGTCTGCTCGTTTGCCACCTTTGTCATAAAAAAAAAAAAAAAAAGAGGATTCACTTGCGCGTTGCCTATCCTACTTCTGTTCTAATTTTAAGTTAATGCAGTCACCCGCTCTTAAAACTGTTGCGTAAACATGAGATGGACGTGATCTTTTTACAAGTTTCTGTGTTGATTAATGAAGGATTGTAACGCAGATAAAAATTTCATTGCTAAGTTCTTGTGACATGATTTCGTATAACAATTGGTTGGTAAAGGAGACATCTGAGGAAGGTTATGGCGACGGTGGTTGAAAAAATGACACGGCACTACATATATCATTATCACAAGCACTTATCCACCCATTCTTCGCGTTCAATGTTGTACTATGCAAATGCTCAATCCAGACGAGATTACAAATTGCAGCAGGTGAAAAATCCTTTACGCACAACGGTTTGAACTTCGTTTCAACAGACGGTCAAAGGGTGTGAGAGACCATACATCATAATTCATAAGTTTCCGTGCCGTTTTGAATGTACGAGTAATATACTAGGTGAAATCAAAATGGTAATACAAAAATATATTTTCTGGATCTGTTCGTGATCACGATCAACTTTTACTATGGGGTCACAACTGGAAAATCTGTTTAAATAAGAGACCTTCCCATACTAGCTACTAGCTAGCTGTAGTTGTTAGTATGGGCAAATCATTTTTTTAAGCTGATTTTTCAGTTATGGCTCCATAGTAAAAGTTAATAGTAATCATGAATAGATTCAGAAAACATAGTGTATCACCATTTTGATTTCAGTATAAACTATTTTACCTAATATACTTTGTTGTGGCGCAAAACCGATCAAATGGACATTTTTGGGAAGGTTCTGGACGGACTCCTCGAGCTTCCAGATGACCGTCTGCTTCAGCTGGGAGAACATGTCCAGGAGGCTGCGCTTCAGCTCCGCGGACAGACTTTTGCTGCTCAGTATGGAGCCCATACTGAAGTATATCACGCCGTCTTTAGCGTTATCCATCAGGGTTTGGAGGTCCTGGAAAATAATATTTTGTATCAAATGTTGCATAACCATTAGTTTCTAAACAGGAGTTTATTCTGTCGGCAGCAAGATCGCATTTCTGAAGCTCGCGAACACAGATCACAAATTTTACTGGCATGGGTTATACATCCTCTGGAGGAAGAGGATGTATAATATACTCGTATATGAGAAATAGTCCTATATTTAGAACTTTACTGCAATTTGAGTCAGTCCTAGTGTTACAACAGTTTACGACACGCAGACATAATGTTTATCAGTTTTATCACGTTCTGTATTGTAGTACCGACGCTGTCTCAATAATAGTAGGTAGGTATATGGTTTATAAGTGTCTTTATATTGTACAGTCAGCATCAATAGTAGCGTATGAAACAGCGCATCTAAAGTGTCTACTGTAGCTTCACAATAAGAGATAAGTTGCTGCGTATTTATCAATGGAATGTGATAGTAAGTTGAAACGTGAATTGAATATAATATGGCAGGCTCCACGGGATGACAGATACTTTTGGTGCGTTGTTTCATATGTTACTATTGATGCTGACTGTACCTACTATAGTCTGATGAGCATTTTTTAAAGTGATTTAGAATATGATTGATCGAACATTGCTCAGCGAACCTTAGGTAAAGGCTTGACAGTATCTTCGATGTGGTAGCCGGCGATGGGCACGTAGCTGGGCGGCAGGCTGGGCGCGCTGCCGGCGGACACATGCGAGTTGCCCAGCATCAAGCTGGCGTTGTATTTGGCTGTGTAGTATGAAGGCAGTGGTCGCCCTCTGGCTGCCGTCGCCGAAGTAAACGCTTTATCGTATTGCGCAGCCTCCTGTAGTGATGCTAACCTGGAGAATATTATACTTATGTAGGTAGGTCTAAAACATTTTTTACGTCACACTGGGCGGTAAGAGAGATTTACCACCCTAGAGTGCGACGGAAAATCTCACTTTACGCCCAGATGAAGACGTAAAACTATGTACGCACCACGGGCAAAGAAGGCCTATCACTTGTTTATGGCCCTCACCTATATTTATCTTTGTTAATATACTAATATTTACCTTTGTTATTATGTATCTCCGGTGGCCAATAGTTAACAGGTCTGTGCGTAAGTTACTTATAAAAACTTTCCGGTGAGCAATCTTAATTAAGTTATAGTTAAGAAGTATAAGACGACGTCAATAGACGTTGGTCACTAAAAGGGTTGACAGAACAGAAAAAGGTAAAATAAAAACTATACGGATTACTGTCAATTAAATAGATAGTGTTGATAATGATATCCCTTTGGTGATGTCTGCCGGAAAGATGCGAACAAATATTGTTTTTGACCTTAGTACGTGGGTATCTGTTTGCCACTATGTATGTCACTCTAAGTAAGTGTAAATTAGGAAAGTTCTGGGAGTTAATACTTTATCCTCTGTGTTAATATTCATGTAAGTATACAGTGATGTGAACTAGTATGGGTAAGTATGATAAAATGATGGCATATAGAGAGAAAGTATCTAACGCTTTAACGGAAATCTTACCATTTATGATATTTCGTGGACAAAAACGTCCAAAGGGCAGTGACTCGCTGCTGGAAGTTGAAAGGTGGGACTGTAGTGGAGCTGAAGTCGGCGACGTACGCGGGGTTGGGGTCCACGTCCATGAGCGACATCACCAGCCCGTGGGGCTCCATGGACGACGACCAGATTAACGGGCAACCGAATACCGCAGCTAGTCTGGAACGTGAGGTATTTAGGTAAACTTTAATTCTTGTTAGAAATAAAGGAAAAAAAACCCGGTCAAGTGCGGGTCGGACTCGCGCACCGAGGGTTTCCGTACAAACCTATAACGAGCAAATTAGATTTTGGTACCCTTGAGATTAACTACTTATTTTTATATTATGCGACTTATATTGATATTTCTTATGATTGCGTGGACATAAAAGGTTCGTTTTGCTACAGCTGAAAGGTATTATAGACCTGAGTATTTGATATGAATTTCCAACGAAAGTAATTAAGCTAATAACCCAACCTTCAACTTTTATCTATTGAGAACATTCTCATCAGATACCAATAAACATATGTATATCAAACATAAATCCAAAAAATAAGTATTTCCTTTCCCATTCGTTCGCTGGGACGCTTGAAAAAATTCCTACATTCTTTTGCATTTTGACGGCCGGACTGGGTGACCTAGTGACTATGCCTATGAAGCCGATAGTCCTGGGTTCAAATCCCACTCTGGGCATTTATTTGTGTGATGAGCACAGATATTAGTTTCTGAGTCATGGGTGTTTTCTATGTATCTATTTAATTATTTATTTATTAAATATTTTGTCGTCTAGTACCTACAACACACGCCTCACTGAGCTTACCGTAGGACTAGCTCGATTAGTGTAATATTGTCCGAAATATTTATTTATTATTTATTTTGTGCAGGCAGGAGCTGGATGTGAAAAGCCGAAAATCGAACACGATGGCGTGAAATTGGGGAGGTCTATGTCCTCCTTACAGAAGACCACAGCCATAATAGCACTGCTACCTTTCAGGTATATAGTGTTGTATTCCTGGTGGTGAGTAAGGTTCCCAGAGCTCCAACCCCCCTTAAAGGTCGGCAACGCGCTTGTGACTCCCCTGGTGTTGCGGGTGCCCATGGGCGACGGTAATTGCTTACCATCAGGCAATCCGTCTGCTCGTTTGCCACCTTTTGTCATAAAAAAAAAAAAAAAACGAATTAGTACCAAAGAGAAACTTGCACACTTGCGACCTACCCGCAGTACACCTCGCTAAACAGCCACTCGGCTATGACGACGTCGAACTCCTCCCGAGGGTCGTGGAGTAGCCTCTGGAAGTCCTCATTCTGCAGGGTGCTGTTGCTGATGCTCAGCATGAGCTGCAGGACCTGCTGCGTGTTCATGGACGGCATCTCCTTGTTTATCAACTTGGTCAGGTCTAAAATTTCACCTGGAATGAACCATTATATCATGAAATAACAAACATTACAAAATTCTGTTAAAAGTGAGCACTGTATAGTCAACCAATTTGATTTCAAGGCCACTTCGAACCTTGTCACAGTGACGTTAATAAGAGATCTTTTGCGTGTTTCATATAGATTTTCGCTGTGACAAGGAACGAAGTGGCCCATAAATCAAATTGGTTGACTATACCTACCTCACAACCGCGAGGAAAAAATTACATATAAAACTTTAAAAAAGTATTCAAAATTATTGGCATCCATCATTTATCATTCAAAAACATTAAATAAAAGAACATCCAACCATTTGACATGCACACACACGATTAGTAATAAACAATTTGTATGAAATTAATTAATGCTGTGAATGTGTGATCCCGACTATGCCGTGTGATACCGGCTGACTAGAATAGCCACCAGCCCATCTCTTCCCGCGGGTGTCGTAAGAGGCGACAAAGGGAAAAATCCTACGGACGGGCAGCAGCGTCCGCCGAAACTCAATCTACAGCTACTGCGGTCGCCAACCCGCCTGCCAAGCGTGGCGACTATGGCAACTAGCCCCCAAGATGATACAAGTTATATTTGTGGGAGGCCTATGTCCAGCAGTGGACTGCATACGGCTGAAATGTATGTATGTGTATGTATGAAATTAATTTGCACTCTTGTGAATAAAATGCAACTTTGCTTTCTTTTTCTTAAAGAATAAAACAGTTCTTTCCGAGCTAGTGAGGTGAAAAATCGTTTAGCCGTTTCTTGAATGCTGTATAGTTTATTCAGTAAAGTTAACTATGTTATGTCTTCCTCGTGATTAGCAAGGTGCGTAAAGAACTAAGTATTAACTGCGTCATTTGCAATATTACACATTACAGCCGTGTCCAGTCCACTGCTGGACATGGGCCTCCCACAAATATAACTTGTATCATCTTGGAGGGTAGTTGCCATAGTCGCCACGCTTGGCAGGCCGGTTGGCGACCGCAGTAGCTGTAGATTGGGTTTCGACGGACGCTGCTGCCCGTCCGTAGGATTTTTCCCTTTGTCGCCTCTTACAACACCCGCGGGAGGACATGGGGTGGTGCTATTCTAGTCAGCCGGTATCACACGGCTGATTGGTTGTGGTTGCAGTACTATAAAGCACTTGATTTTACAAACTTACTTGTTGGGAACAAAGCTTTGTTTGCAGACACGTCGATTTGACGCAAGTTTTTTGGAGGGTTAGTAGTCGGCGCCGGAGTTATGTAAGTCACCTGAAACATACGTTACGAGGTAAATGACGACAAAAGTAATATGAATAGTTGAATGCCGCTAATGAAGAATTGATCTCAAAACGCGATTCACCACTATTCGGTCAACACCCGGCAGTCCTGAGGCCGCGGCCGTCTCGTGGTTTTCTGTAAAGCTCTACCATTTTACAGAACTCAAGGCATGCTCTTAACTTGTTATGTTATTCCATTGATTTGCTAAGATTATTTGTGAATCCTCTGGAGTTTCAGTCCAAAGGCTATGGGTATGCTTGTTTGCCACCGTCGTTGTATTAAAAGAAAACACTTTGACTTTTATGAGATTTAATGAAAAATATTTTTTCCCCTCACTGGCTCGTAAAGCGCTTGTTTATCCTTTAATACGAGAGGGTAAAAACGCATTTTATTCACTAGTGATTAAAGTAAGTTGACTTCTCATAGCTCTTATTGCTATGGTTTTAAAGTCTAAATTCCCGAAGTACAGCTCACTTGCCCCCGCGGCGGCGCCGGCGAGCGCGGGCGAGCCTCGCTAACGCACCGAGTTGAAAATCGCACTGGCCACCACAAGCTAAGCTAAGCTAAAGGCACCTTTTGTAAAAATGTTGAATGTATCTAAACGCATAGAAAAAGTCAATGCGATTTCAAAACGTTTTTATTGCATGTTTCACTTTCCTCGCTGTAGTGAGGGGAAAAGTTTTGTGTTACACACGGGTGCAATTGTAATTTACTTCTCGTGTATTGAAACACTCACTACGCTCAGGATTCTATTTTAAAACCACTCGCTTTGCTCGTGGTTAAACTATAGAATCCATTCGCTTGCTCGAGTTTCAATCCACACTCGCAGTTAAAATACAATTTTGCACCCTTGTATAACAAATAACTATTTTAAACTATCTATCTATTTCTCATAAAGGTTACCTACTAGAAAAAAACTAGATGTACCTTTGAAATGTGACTATGGTTTTAAGAATTATGTATTCCTGTAGAAATTGTTTATTTTTTCTAGCACCTAACTATGGAATTATGTGTAGGTAAAGGTATTCTTAGTTCGGTATCCACTAATGTTGGGGTATACAAAATACATGCGGTCTCACATAAACATGACGTCAAAGGCACTGGTCCCACAGCAAGCTAGTAAGCTATGAGCTATCAGCTATTTCAAGGGACAAAAGATAATCGTTCCCGTGGTAACTAGTGTCATAACAGGTCATGGACCATTTAACAAGCATCTATTCAACTTAGGTGTTACAGACAGTCCCCTATGCCGAGGATGCTTGGAGACAGAAGAGACGGCCGCTCACATGGTGCTGGAGTGCAGCGAAGTGGCTACACACACGGCAAAATATCTCGGTACCCCGAGTAATCTCCACGAGGTACTACGAGACGTCAAAGGTCTGGTTGGATTCCTCGAGGAGTTGGGCTGGCTGAGCTAACCGGCCTCCCATCACGCAAAATAGGCGCCCAGTCGTCGAGTTGCGGAAACCCGCCCGTATTACATTACAATACAATAGCTGATAGCTCATAGCTTACTAGCTCGCGGTGGGACCAGTGCCTAATATCCTTGTAATAGTTGTAATAGTAGCGCAAGTCTATTTTCAATTCCTTTTATTAGAAAAAGAGCTCTGCTAACCTTGTCTCTGTTCTACCATACAATAAACCTGTAACAGCCAATTGAAACCATTCGTGTTTATAGTTTTATTGCGTAAATCATCAATTCACATCAGGAACTGTTTTTAGGGTTCCGTAGTGAACTTGGGATAGGGGTTTACCTGAAACATCTTTTGATAAACTGATTATTTTCGGAAATAATCGCTCTGGAAGTTAAAAAAAATGTATCCAACCCAAACTTAAAAAAAAAGCTACGAAAATACAGTTTATAAAGGCTTTCAAGGAATTAAAACTGTTGTGAGCCATGTTACTACTACTTAGTTACAAACAGATAAACTCACGTTTAATTATATCGCACTAGGCGACATGTTTCGGGTAAGCTCTGGTACCCACTTTCAAGCCGAGTTAAGACACACCGCTCGCGTTGAGGGTGTATCGCTCACTACATGTCGCCCGGTGCGATATATTTACACGTGAGTTTATCCGTTTGTAACTATAAGTAGTAGCTATCAAAGAACATTATTTTGAACTTGATCGGTAGAAGCATTTTTGAGTTATAGAGCCCTGAATGTATATTTTTAAGAGTCTCTGAGGCTCTAGTGTAAGTTTATTTTGACGAAAAAAACGTTTACGAACGCGTAAGTGGTAATGTTATTTATATGGGAAACGCAAACGCGTTCGTGACGTAAAGTTACGTTAAAAACTTACACTCAGGGCTCAGATCATAAACTAAGGAACAACCCTGAGGTTTTTGTAATGTAGATTGATGAATAGCAATTACGCAACCACACAGCTTGCTCTGAACATAAATAAAGATGAGACAGATGCAAAAAATATACAATCGACTTAAGTTTATTTGCATTTATTTAATTGCAATGTCATATAAGAGGCGTACCTATGTACTCGTTGGTACCTACAGTCGCTGTTAAAGGTATAGAAGATATATAGATGCTTTATTCAAATTTTAACAATCAGTTCCGTTCCGTTTCCGTGCACGTTCTTACAACTTATTGTAAAGACTATATGAGCTCCATAATTTATTTGTATGCACTAGAGAGTATATCTTTTGTATGCACAAAGAATCTCCGGTTCTAAATGCATAATACGTCGTCGTTTGTAGTGTTAACATACATGGTAAATAAATGTACTTAATCATTCTTCGCAGTGTAGTACCTAAATTCCGAGATTGAAATCACATCGTGCCTGCGGCGCTACCGCGAAAAACGATATTCGAAAAAATTTGGATGATTGTCTGATCGATATAAAAAAAATAACAGCATTTTATTGTAACTAACGTGTTGGTGGCAAACAAGCACACGTCCCACCCGGTGGTAAGCGGTCAATGTAACTAATGGACACCTGCAACGTCAGAAATGTACATATGTCGGGAATCGTGACAATTGTCGGTGTGGTGAAATAGGGGCCAGGGCGACTAGCGCCGACATGTTTGTGGTCAGCTCACCTGGTGGCCGGCCTGCAGCAGGTGGCGCACGTAGCCCCCGCCCAGGATGACGTGGCTGGTGGAGGGCACAGGGAACACCAACAACACACGATACGCCTCGCACGCTGTCAGGAGCGTCAGCACTGCTAACGCCTTCATGTTCCCTGCGAATAATAAACAGGACATTCTGACACAAATTGACTGCTGACAAAACTATTGTAAGCTCAAGAAGGCTTGTGTTGTGGGTCCTGAGCCAACGATATACATAATATACAAATGCTTAAATACATATACATAAATTAAACCACAATGACTCGGGAACAAGTATCTGTGTGCGAATGTTTTAATAATTTGTGTGGCGTATATGATTAATGAATGATAGATAGGATAATATATATAAAAAATAAATTAAAATGTATCCCATTTTTGTTCGGTGATTTAATTGAGTCTATCTATTTCATAAATTTTATTTTACAGGACAGGATGGGACATTCGTACACAAATTGACTATACCGGGTGTGGCCTGTAATAGGAGCTTTAACTTTAGGCATCATTTCTACACCAAAAACGTAGCAACATTTGTTCTACGACTTTTGAAAATAAGTTATAGTTTAATAAAATATTAATAAAAAAAGATTTTCCAAGCAAGCAATGTATTGCAAAAACTATGAAGTTTGTAGGCTGACAGTAAACGTCAACTAGACTATTGGATGCTGTTCATTGAAAATACTATTTACTTTGTTCGAAAAAATCACAAGTAAAATATTACCCAATTATTTAAAGTTGTAGAACAAATGTTGTTACGTTCGTGGTGCAGAAGCGATCCCTAAATTTTTTGCTCCTATTACAGGCCGCACCCGGTATACATGGTAACTATCCCGCTTTAAGTAATAGTTGTAATGTGAATGACCATATTTAGCTTAAAATCGTAAATTGGCTCAGCTCCGCGGTGAGCTCAAAAAGCCTTGTGTTGTGGGTACTCAGCCAACGATATATATATTTTACAAATACATAAAACACTCATGACTCAGGAACAAATACACTTAAATATCACACAAATAAATGACCTGCCCTTACTAGAATTTGAACCCGAGGACCACTACCCATTAGGCCAAACCTGTCGTCTTATTATTATTTTAGATACTAACTACATATATTGTTTATATATTTTATTATTTAAGTGTCCAGATATTCCTTCAAATATATGAGGGTCATACTGATTGATTAAAACAAAAATCGCAAGCTATTTACTACGATTTTATCACGTAATGTGAGAGAAGGAGCGGTTTATGAAAGCTCATTTTTTTTTAATGTCCACTGGAAACACATGGACCTAAATCTCTGTACGTATATGACCCATTATGTTCTATGTACTTGACAATAGAGTGAGTGATTATTGATCAAATATCTGCATAAATATTTTAGATTGATTTAACTTGAATGAATCAAAACGGGCTACGGACACACATCGGCCGACCGCCAACCGTAAACAATGTATGGAAAATCAACTTACCGACCGTTTCCATCAAACGCCAAGTTTCACTATAATATGTCCGACTATTGATATTAGCGGGCCATTTAGTGACTGGTTTCAACTACAGTCACAAGCATAATAAAGGTTATATTAATTATCTGCCTGCTGCATAGTAGATAAACAGAGGTTACCCTCGGCCATTATAACCTTATTACAAAGACATAACGTCAAGTAATGGTCAGTTAAATTCTTGTTGGTACTTATACGATGATTGTGTTGTATAAATACAATTATACATAATGGCGTAATATGGCTTAAGTATGCCAATGTATTATTTGGCCAACTTGGAGGAAATTGTTTGTCATGGTTACAAACTCCGGAGCAATAGATATATTAGTTTCATATTATTAGGATAATAATATGTTATGAGTAGAGCGAATTAAAATTGAAAGCAAAGGGTCGCTGAATCGTACTAATTTAATGATATAGGAACAGTCAGCAACAAAAGTGGCTGAGTGGGTGAAGTGTTCAAAATGACCTACACGCGCTTTTATTCTCTTAGAGATGTGTTGACCTGATTTTGAACACCTCAACCGCTTAGCCACTTCTGCTGCTGACTGAACAAGGAACATGCTTTCGAATAGCTCGGCCCTATATTTCTCGAAAACTTTTCAGTAATGGGCCCTAAGTCTGAAAGTTACGCTAAAATTGATTTTATCTTATAAATTGATAAAACTATTACTTAATCCTGTATTGATAATTTATGGAGAGATAAAACATAATTATATAAAACTTTACAGAATGAAGTGATTCTGATTACAGTATCTTCTAGAAAAACCGTTAATGGCCCCATACGGTTTGTTAATGCCTGAGCAGCGTAGGTATGTATTATATTAGTGAGATTTAACGAGTGTAAACTACTGGTGGTAAAGGAAATCATCGTGTGGAAACCGGACTAATGGGTTGGAAGGTCAGGTGGCAATCGCATTCGTAAAACACTAGTTTTACCAATTACGTAGGTTTATATACAACATCCCATAATTTTAGTTTTTGAAACATTTATACAGTCTCACAGTAGGCTAAGCATTTGGATGTTAGTTTGGACCAGCAGTCTGTAAAAATATCGACTTGCAGGTCAGTCCTTAGCGAGGCTGTGAATATGGTCATGAAAGGATAGCTCCCGATCAAACTTCACTCCCAGGTCTTTCACAGTAATTACACGATTTATGGGTCTCCCTTCCATCGTGTAGTTAAAGTTGATGGGACATTGACGTCACGTATATGTCATAATTTGACATTTGCTGTGGTTTGCGATGCTCCAACGATATACTCGATCTAAGTCACTTTGAAGTGCTACGGGATCGGACTCCTGCTCTATTCCCATAACCAGTCTTAGGTCATCTGCATAAAGAAGACATTTTGCATGTTTAAGATCCATTACCAGATCGTTCACCATGATTAAGAAGAGGAGTGGTCCTAAACTCGATCCTTGGCTTACTCCCGAACGTGTATGATAAGGGGTGGAATTAAAAGGCCCATATTTAACGAACTGCGTTCTGTCTTTAAGGTAGTTGGCAAAGAACTTTTATAGTTTTATATTGAACCCTACTTCACTTAGCTTGACTAGGAGCACGTCATTGTCTACGGTGTCAAATGCTTTACTAAAGTCATTCATATATATTTTTGAGTATCTACAGTTTTAATTTGCTATAGGGTACTCTTGGGGTATTTATTTTTGTGATGAGCACAGGTATTTGTTCCTGAGTCATGGGTGTTTTCTATGTATTTAAGTATTTGTATATTTTATATTTCGTTGCCTGATGAGTACCCAAAACACAAGCCTTCTCGAGCTTACCGTGGGGTAAGAGTTCCTGTATATTTATTTATTTATTATAGTTAGATACTTTTATATGGGCACATGAGGCACTAGTAAATCTAGTAATATAGGTTAATTTTTACAACCTACAAAGTACTTTACACCACAGTTAAAAACATAAGAATCAAGATAAAATCTTGTAGGTAGATATGTTAATATAAGACATTATTATAGACATGAACAAGATATATTTTTTATATTCGTGCAATACTTCCTATATACGAGTAGGTACCCTGCCTTTGGTAGATATAAGTAAGATGACCGTTCTGGCCTAGTGGGTAGTGACCCTGCCTATGATGCCGATGGTTCCGGGTTCAAATCCCAGTCAGGGCACTTATTTGTGTGATGAGCACAGATATTTGTTCCTGAATCATGGGTGTTTTCTATGTATTTAAGTATTTCTATGTATTTAGTATCTACAACACAAGCCTTACTGAGCTTACCGTAGGACCAGGTCGATTTGTGTAAGATTGTCCCGAAATATTGATTTATGTATTTTTCTTAGAAATAAAGGAAAAATGGAAAAACGAATGTTCAGGGCGGGACTCGAACTCGCGACTTTGTGCTTCGTCGCTTAACCAACTGGGATATTATGGGCCTGGGTAAAATGAAACGAGTGAACGGGAAGCATATAAGAGCGAGGGAGAAAGAGATGTAGGGATTGCATATATATGCATATTGTGGCATACGAATGCATGCGATGTGTGGTAAAACAAGGTTACAACAAGATAAATAAATAATTTATTATTAAACGGACCTTTTATTACTAGATTTACATAACGTATTTAGGTATTATGTATATTCGTCTTCTATAGTACAGCCTTATTAAGCTTAGGTATACATATACTGTACCTATCACTACTCACGAGGTCGACTAGTTTGAGATTTGTACGGTACACTGTATGTATTTAAGTATTTGTAGATTATATATATCGTTGGGTCAGTACCTACAACACAAGCCTTATTGACCTTACCGTGAAGTCCAATCTGTGTAAGAATTTCCTTTAAGTAATTTTTTTTATGACATACCAACTGCAACTGGTAAGCAATTACCGTCGCCCATGGGCACCCGCAACACCTGATGAGTCACAAGCGCGTTGTTGGAGCTCTGGGAACCTTACTGGTGAGTAAATCAGGAACACAGCACTATATACCTGAAAGGTAGCAGTGCTATTATGGCTATGGTCTTCTGTAAGGAGGAGGTACTTCCCCAGTTGGGCTACCCCAGATTCAAGCGTGATGGTCATCGCTGTGCCCTACCTCTCATAAAATGTCCCATTTCCTGTAATGTATTTTTTCTTTATACTGCTCCAGTTATTTTAAGGGTATTTTACTAACTTGAACTAAGCGCGATGCAAGTAATCAGCGGCCGTTTTTGAGAGTCGCGCTCTCCAGTTCAAATAACTTTTCGTTTCTAAAATATAATTTATCCGTTTCTGACAGAATTAAGAATATGACGAGCCGAGTGCTCAACGCTCTAAAATCTCCCCCCTGACTGTGCAAACTCAAACTCAAATGTTTATTCAGTACGTAGGCCACAAAGGCACTTTTACACGTCTAGTATATAAAAAGTTAAAGAGAAAAATAAACACTATACCGATTCTAACACTACACCTCAGAGGCTCTAGTGTAAGTTTCTTTTGACGTAACAAAACGTCACGAACGCGTAAGTGACGTTTTGTTACGTTAAAAACTGACCC
The DNA here is from genome assembly GCA_022674325.2 of Grapholita molesta. Lineage (NCBI taxonomy): Eukaryota > Metazoa > Arthropoda > Insecta > Lepidoptera > Tortricidae > Grapholita > Grapholita molesta. The sequence continues at coordinate 3,216,809 of CP053121.2, read as the reverse complement.
GAAAAGTTTTGACTTTTATAACCGACAGGAAACTTAGCGGGTTTATTTTTTCAAAACAGCATAAAAAAAAACTTAAATATAAATAAAAAAGACTACGACGTTATTAACGGTTGTAAGAGCCCTACTAACAGTACTAACCCCAGTCTTATAATATAATACAATAATGATATAATCATTAATATAATGATAACCTTACTCGTACTCGGAGGTGAATAAATTAAATAGCACTTAAGCTGTTTACGGTGTGTAATGTCAATAGGGTAAGATATATAAGATAAGATATTATGCTTGGCGTCGGCGTTTGTCAATTACAGTAGGTACCTACAGTCGCCATCAAATATATCGGAGCTGTGGAGGTGGTCAAAAATATCGGAACAACGCCTCTATGAAGTGCGTGTTCAGAATTTGTGACTACCTCCACAGCTCCGATATATCTGATGGCGACTTTACGTATAGGTACTTAGATTATTTTTCTTATACTTGTAACATCACAAAAAAGGGATGCAAGTAAGGTTATTGACACCTTAAGGTCATCAATTAGGTTCGCGATTTTCATGTGGATATTATGAAAGTTAACGGTTATAAACGCAATTATTTAATTATATAAAATATCAGCAATAACCGCTCCCCCTCTTACCTAACACTTTACCACAATAATGTGTTCTTGTAACTTGTAATGACATAGCCGTTAACTATTGACCAGAGAAAAGACGATTTTTGTTTTAATCAATCTGTACTCACTCACTAAGCCAAACTGTCGAAACCAAGCAGCGATGTTTCTAGGTTCAAATCCCAGTAAGGGAATTTATTTGTGTTGAGCACAGATATTTGTTTCTGAGTCATGGGTGTTTTATATTTTTATTTAAGTATTTGTAAATTATATTTTTTTTCATCCTAGTTGACTTCGGAGTCCTAGCGAGGCATTGTCAAGATTTTGAGATTTTTATAATAGGATACAACACTATCACCTGTTTTTAAGCCACACATTGATCGAATGCTGTTTTTATGTGCCTTGAAAACAATTTTTTTATTTGTGGAGTTGCCCCAAAAAATGATTCCATACCTCAAATTGGAAGCCAGAAAACCATTATAGGTATGTCATTAGAACTGCATGAGGGTTAGCTTGTTTTGACATTTTATGTAAGGTTAGACAATTATATTTTAAAAGATGTATTCTGGTCTGGTGTAACCTTGTCCAAACTGATTGACAAGACGCTGAATAAGTGCATGTTGTTGCATAATTGCCTCATCATTATCGTCGATTTGTAATGCGTACAATAATAGGATAATTAAATGTGTGCCTTTGTTAACTTGCCACGGCACCGCCCTATGTACAAAAAAACCGTGTCTTTTTTCTTTTCTATAGAAAAACTCTCACAATACTGGCGTGTTTATGGAACGCTTAAGGTTGACTCACGTTAGGGACCCGGGTTTTTGGACCGGGGTATGTCCTTAAACTACGTCCAACAATGAGAGGTAGGGCACAGCGATGACCTCTTGAATCTGGGGTAGCCCAACCGGGAAAGTACCTTCTCCTTACAAAAGACCACAGCCATAATAGCACTACTACCTTTCAGGTGTGTTCCTGATGGTGAGTAAGGTTCCCAGAGCTCCAACCCCCCTTAAAGGCCGGCTACGCGCTTGTGACTCATCTGGTGTTGCGGGTGCCCATGGGCGACGGTAATTGCTTTCTACCAGGCAAATCGTCTGCTCGCTTGCCGCCTATGTCATAAAAAAAAGGGCGGCCCGTCGCCGAATCAAGGCTACCGTCGCTACATTTTGTATGGAATGAATCACGTGATCACCGAGCCCTCCGAGCTACTAGGTTCAGGCTCGAGCTGGTCATGCGACGGCCGTTGTAGCTATGTAAAAAGGCTCGGCTCGGCCCGGTGAGGGAAGGCGACGTGATGTCCACGCGATGTTGACGGGCGTGTGACGATCGTCTACTCGCAACAAATGGCTGAACGGAATAAAGCTCATGTTAATGTCAATATTCGAGTGTCGAGCCGCTCGGGCGAGGGCCGGCTCGGTGAGTCCCCTGTGGTTCAACGGAAAGCTCGGGTCCGTTGGGCGACGTGTAGGAGACGTGACGGTGTAACGTGAATCATCCTTTATGAGTCTAAGTGAAAAAATGCATTAGGTCATATAAGTAACTCTGTTTTTATCTTTAAAAACAGATAACAAAGCTGCACTTTATTCACCAGCCCAAGCCGCACAAGGGTCCAAATTAATTTCATACAACATTACATTTTTTTTTGCCGTTAGCTCCCCATCCAATTAAGGTGTAGTTTAGAGTGACAAAAACTCGTTCGAAACCGAACTTCAATTGGCCCACAGTATTTTTCGGTGCCAGAAATAGGGTATCACATATTTAACACGCTTATTTGTAAACGTATATCAAACATACTTATATCATTTTATGACAAAACATAAATTAACTAATGTAGGTTCTATTATTAACGCCTGTAACAGAAGGAATTGGAAGTACCGAGTAGATGATATTTCTAGACTGCAGGCGTTTCAGAATTCCCCTCAATAGACTAAAAGTGAATTTATGAAATTAAACAATTTTTCAATTACATGTCGACGTGTCAAACCCGTTTGCAGCTTTCGTGGTCACCCGGCATTTAGGTACTTATTTTTTCATTAAATATTTAGTTTTTCACAAAATAGTAGTTTCGTTTCGATACCCAAGATTATTAATTTATACAATGTATGTTTCTATAATACCATTAAGTTCCTTTCTGAGAGTTTAAAATGTCACGAGTCGAGTGCTCAATGTTCAAAAATTGCCCTCCGGCCGAAAGACCCGTCACCGCGCTTAGAATTCCGCTGTGGAATTTATGAGAGCAAGGAACAATATTTGTGGCAAAGTAACAGTAATAAAAGTCGTGCGTCCCATTCCCATTAAAATATCTACGTATTACATAAAGTAAAACAAACCTATATGTTGGCGTGCAACAATATATGCAACTTGCACGTGTGCAATTATTATACCTACTGAGCTGATAACTAGCAATTCCTTAGCTAGGAGGATTTAGAATACAGAATGAGAGCAAACCTATGCATGTACCTAGTGCAGTTGTGATACAAAATGGCAGTAAAGATTGTAGTAAACCGGCTTATCTTCTAGAATCTTGTAAATGCATCATTAACACGTTCACAGCCCCATACAGAACGTATTGATTTCCTCATACGTCCAAGCAAATTACTTCTATCGCACGGCCGTGCTCCACGTATGGATCACTAAGGAACGCCCAGTTATATATTCGGATTACTACAATATATATTACTGAATATTGTTGTCTATGTAACAGAAATATTAATAGATGAATTAGAAGTATCTTTATATTATTAGCACGAATGAATGCAGTTGGAAGTGATTTGATTTCAGTGCGTACCTGGTCGGTTATAGTGACCCAAGCGTGGGGCACGGATTTGTGAAGATAGTTCGTCGTGACCCATACGTGGGGCATTGGACTGTGAACGTGTTAAAGCTTGGAACAAACAGACTATACGGAAGGCATTCCCATATGTTATGTCACGTGTTCAAACGTAATGATTGAGTAATAATGGTTTAACTGGATTAGTTTCAAAGTTACTTAGTTGTGTTCTGATATTGATAAGTGATAGACATGGATCGGAACATATATCTAGGTAAGAATAGTTATTTATTATACTAGGATCGAAGGTTTTATCTCTCGAGCTAGTCGTGCGTTTATTGAGACATTAACAGGCAAAGGTTTCCAAGGTACAGTTATGTAATCACAGGGAATAGATTTGAATCGTTACGAAAGTGTCAGACACAAATGGTGTGCAGTTTATCTTTATTTAGTTTATGTATTTGTGTATAAGTAATCTTAATTATTATGCAAAATTATCGCTTCGAATTTTAAATCCTAACGTATTGTAGTGCGTAAAAGCGTTTAGTTTTTGTCGCGATTGCATGTTATATCTGTATAAGCAATGACATACTCAGTCACGCATATTATTATGTGAAATCGCTAGGCCAATCCTTAAAACTATCAACTTCTTACTAATTAAGCAACTCCTTATAATGAGTGAGTGGAGAGAATATAACATAATACTTAAAAGGTATAAATACCCGTGCCTGTAATGAAAAAGGGTACAAGTGACGAATCTACTAGTATGAAACTTATACCGTTTTCTACTAGGGCCACAAATATGTAGATATACTCGGAGATAGATAAAAATACACCATATATACGCCGTGTAGCCCACAATGAAAACAAAGGCTAATAAAGGATCCCTAGTCGACCACGCAACCTTAAAATGTATAACTACTGTTTTAGGATCGGGTATGAGTTTGAAGGTGGCGACGATCCTGTTTTGCCTTCTGGGCTGGTGCTGCGACGGCTACAGGATCCTGGTGGTGTTCCCGCTGGCGGGGGGCAAGAGCCACAGCATCCTCGGGGAAGGGGTTGTCAGGCATCTCTTGGCCGCCGGGCATGACGTAAGTTGATGGCATGGCGGATAATACCCGGATTTCGGACCATATTAGGCAGGTGAAAAGTAAGGAAGGGGTTTCCGCCGGTAACGACGTAAAACTGAATGAAAAGTTACCAACCTAGTTTCCTCTTAATTAGACCACCAATTTTTGAGCTTGTATGGAGAAAACCGGTCAACACCTGTTTGAAAAAGCCTTAAATCAGGTTTCCCGATACAAGGACAAAACCGCTTGTGACGCCTACTCTTAATCATATTGGTAAAGTTATTCGACCTGTCTAAGTCACCCGTCAGTTTTTCGAGAAGTTTAGTACCTTCGAGCTCACACGGACCAGAACACAAATCGGCTCGTAGTCTATAAATCACAATGATCGAAACACAAAATGACTACAACACAATTAGTCACATACGATAAATACCAGATGAGGAAAAGTAAATCCACTGTCCCGTAGGTAGGTTTAGGTTATGTTCATTTTGTTTCGGCCCGAAGGACCAAAGCACCCAACAATAGAAGCGTAAGTGGAGCTGCGTCAACTATGTTTTAATAATTTTTTGTTTCTGCCATTTTGAGTTATGGACTAGCTCATAAGTCGATGTAGTAATTTTCTATTCTAGTCCGTGTAAGACTAACCCGTTTAGTATTGTCATACAGTCGCCATCACCCATCCGATATATCGGAGCTGTGGAAGCGGTCATAAATATCTAAACAACGCCTCTATTGTCAAGACGATAAAGTGCATGTTCACGTGTTTGTGACCACCATCACAGTTCTGATATATTTGATGGCAACTGAACATTGACAATGTACAATAATATGAACTTCCGCAAAATGCTTCAATGCATTATACATTATCATTTCCAAGCGTGCTAATTTGATGCACACATTGCATAGCAGTTAAGCACTGTATAATTTTGCGGGGCATCACAATAGCCCAGTATATTAGTAATCTGGGGTTGTGTATGAAGCTAGAGGTCCCTCCTACACATCTTGATGACCAGTTATGACGGATATTTGTTGCATCAGTTTCAACGACGAAATGATATTCGTAAATTTCGGACGATTATCTCTGTCACTCTTATAACGCCTTAATTGGAGTAAAAGACAAAGATGCTCGAAATATACGAACTCCGATGTTCGTGGTACTGGGCCAGACGTTATCAACGTATTTAATTAAGTACTCATACTTATCTGTCTATCGTCATCAAAACATAGCCTTAATGAGCTTCATGTGGGAATAGGCAGTTTCGTGCAAGATTATACAATGATATTTATTTATTTATTACATCCACAAAAGACGGGCAAATTAGGTAAAAGGACCATCCTAATATCATCAGGTATATCTACTAAAGGTAAGGTTGTCTAGAGGACATCGCTGTTAAGCGATTTATCATTGAAATTTTCAGTTAAAATTCTAAAAATGTATAATGTTGCTTGCTTCAATTCCAGGTAACGTACATCACGGGAGTCCCTACGAAAATGTCTCACCCGAAGCTGCGCCAAATCGATGTGTCTGTTAACAGGAGGATTTTCAAACCAGGTAACCTCACTAAAAACCGTAACAGCCATTTGAAAACTTATTCGATTTATCATTACTCGCATCGATAAATCTAAATAATAAACTCATACTTTTTGGTCAGCTTAGTGTTACTTACCTACTTTTTGTATAAGTAAGTATGGTATATTTAGGTCATAAGAAAAAACAAAAACTATTCTAGTACTAAGTACTACTAGACGCTCCTAAATTAATAAAAAAAAATGGAAATAAAAGGTAACTTAGTAACTGTTAACATGACGGATAATTCCGAAAAAGAACTCTCATTATTTTTCTGAACAGAAAAAATACCAAGAGTTCTTACGTTTTATGATAATTAATAGAATCCCGTATTGCACAGTCGTCATCAAATATATCGGAGCTGTGGTGGTGGTCGCAAATATCTGAACAACGTCTCTATTATAGAGGCGATGAAATGCATCTCCGAAATTTCTGATTAGTTAAAGTAATAGCTACTACAAACTATTTCCAGAGGATTATTGCGACATCGACAGCATTCTGAGTCAAGGGAAAGAAATAAAGTTCGACCTGGTGACAGCCAGGATGCAGCTGATGGTGACCAACCACACCGCGACGCATGAAGACGTGCAGAAGCTGATGCTGGACCCGAGGGAAGAGTTCGACCTGGTCATCATTGAGTGGCTATTCAATGAATTCATGGTTGGGTAAGGAGATGTCTAAAAGCTTGAAAACATACACCGCATATTATATTTCTTACTTATTCAAGGAAGTAAATGTTGTCCAAGTAATTGTTTATCTGCTGAGCAAGCGAAAATATTATTCAATTACCTATTAAAACTTTCACAATCCAGTGCCAAATACATGGGTCATGGCGATCTATCTTTGCAAGTCCGTGCCCCACACGTGGGCCACTATAACCGACAAGGTACGCAATGATATCAAATCGAGTACAAACCTGGGCGTTTCTTAGTGACCCACTAGTGGAGCACGGACGTACGATGGAAGTAATATATTTCTTTATTATCAAATTGTTCCTATTTAACACTTACAGACAAGCTACACGTATTAATTAAAAATAGGAAATTCAGAACAGATCTTAACAGACATTATTACTACACATTATTACAGCATTACACTTAATTACATACATTAATCAATACACTTAACTTATAGAGCTTTCTGTAACAATAGTTTCTAAGTATCTGCTCGCAGACGAATAGAATTGTCGCTCAGAGGTTTGCTTGAACGTATACGTAAGTACGTACGTAAGGAAATCAAAACATTTTGTATGGGGACTGTGAAAGTGTTAATCATTCCGGGGATTATCAAGGCACGTACGACGAATAAACGTTACAACCGACTTGCCCAGTGTCAGCCATCGCCACGAGGGAAATCCAAGCTAATGGTTAATCAGTGAGTTTACTGGATTTGGAATCCAGTAAATAAACGTTTGTTCTTCAATCCAGTAAATGCTTCCAAACGGTAGTCTTGTTAACCCAGATATACATTCTTTGACTTTTTCTGATATGGTGTGCTTTGTTTGTTCTTTGTGAGGACAATTGCAATCGATCTCATAAACGCCAATTGACTGGAACAGAAACTGCTTTTTCGGTGACTTTAGATGTCCTCCAACTTTGAACAACGACGGGTGTAAAGCGGCGCTACCGCTAAAAATTATATTCCAAAATTTTGGACGATTGTCTTTGTCACTCTCATGACACCTTAATTGGAGTAAAAGAAAAAGATGCCCGAAATATACGAACTTCGATGTTCGCGGTACCGGTCCAGGTCTCGTACCGTATCAGTTAGTTAACCGAGAACTTAATACCTATGCTCGAATAAGTCCCGTTATAGTCTGTAAAAACTGTTAAATTAAAGGTTAAAAGGCTTTTAAGATACCTAGTATCATGTATGTATATTTACTTACGAAATCCTCATTCAACAGAAAAATAACTCAGTGCTAATGCCTACAGTCTGTCTTCTGTATTCAACTGCCCCTACATCTGGCTGTCCTCCTTGGAGCCCCACGGCCTCATCATGTCCCTGATAGACGAGTGGACGGACCCGGCCTACGTGGCCGACGTCCACTCCAGGGCCGTACCGCCGTTCACACTGGCACAGAGGGTGATGGAGTTATGGACCATCGTCAAGTACAAATATATCAGATGGTAAGGGTTATGATCTATGAATATATTAAGTAGATAGAAGCTGGACCTTACGCCCGATTTTTCCCATTAGCGGCAATCCGGTGACCTTGAGTAATTAGGGTAGGTCAGTTATTACATTATTAACATTATTTTTACACTAATTTCACGCTGGCCAATCTGGCCGTGGCTTATAACTAGATTTTGTAGATGTAGTAGGCGGACTTGCCTTTATCCCGTTGCTAAACGTGCAGGCAAGCGGGTGAAGGTGCGGAAAAATAATCACCAACCGAGCTTAACACACGGTTTACGTACACAGCACACGGAAAGAACAGTCAGCATAATACACATATCAGTCAGTAAGAACACAAAGAGTGAGAAAGTCTATTAAAGCACTAAGTAAACAAGAAATGCTAGTCTAATCATAAGCGGCGAGTGATAGGAGCGTGACTGTGCGTCTCGCGGCGATATCAATCTAGTAACTAATATGCAGGCGGCGCAAACCTCGCTGCAGCCTGCAGTGCAAACATAAGGTGCGCTGCAACCGGATCACTAATAACAAACTCGGTTGCGCCGTCCGCGAGTAATTTATATATTTAAGTTGACATTTTTGATTTACATTTTTTAATATACTAGTTCAGTATAATCTTAATATGATTTATACATCATTATAACTATACAAATTATATAAGACATAATTATTATTTTGGGAATGTATTAATGAAATATAAATTAGATAAATTCCAACCCTACAAGTTATTTACCAGAATGCATAGGTTTATTGACAAATGTAGCAGGTATGATGAGAGACGATAAAAACGCTACTTCACCATCTTAGGCAATAACCATATTCGTTTGAGTGTAGACTAAGTCATCTATTTATAGTACTAAATAAGTACCTAAATGCGAGATTACATATGTGCCAAATAATAGGAGAGCAAAAATGCTGGGGCATAATAGAAAGAAAGATAAATGGAAAGAAAGGGATACGCAGTCCAAGTAAAATTTATCCGATAACAATAAAGGAAGCAGATATGTAAACGTCCTGTCCTACCAGGACATCAAAGAGGAGCTGGACTCAGTTCGGCTAAAGTGGAGACAACTACATCAAGCTGCACCGACAAGAACCCAGCTCTTTAAATAAATGATGAGGACATAAAGATAGAAAAATAAATAAAAGATCTTTATTTTAGGCACATTACATGCACTTATGAACGCCTAAGAAAAATCTACCACCGGTTCAAACCCCACACCTCTGACCCGAGAAGATACCGGCAAGAAACTACGACGGGACTTATTTCTTCAAAACAATGATACATCAAATCCTAAAGTAAATAATTATGCGTATAGTCCCAAAAGAAAAAATACCTACCATACCTATGTCTGTCACCTCTTCACGCTCTTAACTTATGTCATACAGGCAATTAAAGTTTGAGGAAGAAGAACTGTTCGAGCGCGCGTACGGTACCGCGGCCTCCATGCGGGGGCGGCGGCTGCCAGCGCTGGAGGCAGTGCGGTATAACGCCTCGCTGGTGCTGGGCAACTCGCACGTGACTGCTGGACAGGCCACCAAGCTGCCGCAGAACTACGTTCCCATTGCTGGATATCATATTGAAGATAACAAACCTTTACCATCGGTAAGATAGACTTTGACAGGACAATTCACCCGTGGTACCTTACGTTTAAACCGACTAGGCAGCTTAAGCAGAATGCCAAATAGCGCTCTTGGCGGTGATAATATACGTGACTTTGCGGTTTGCATAGTTAGTAACGTAACGCTATGTAATCATATTATTAAATCGACCGAAAATAATTACGGATTTTGACATGTAGTTATGCGAATAATCACTTGGTTGTAGGTATGTAAATTCATTATTGAATTATTTCACCGTTGTGTGGTGTTCACAAGGTTTTCAGTAACACAAATCGATATTATTATTTTGACATTGACATAGCATAAAAATAAACGGCGATTTATGATGACTTGATGACATCCACTACGACAAAATTATCGCGAAAAATTAAAGTCTAGAATTTGACGCGTCATAGATTCAATAGGTACCCTACATCATTTCAGAATTTGCAAGAGATCATGGATGGCGCGTTGAATGGGGTTATTTACTTCAGCATGGGGTCGCTGTTGCAATCCAAGCGCATGCCGGACTCCCTGAAGAAGGAGCTCCTGGCGATGTTCGGGAGCTTGGAGCAAACCGTCATTTGGAAACTGGAGGAACCGCCGGACAACGTCCCGAACAACGTCCACGTCGTCAGCTTTGCGCCACAACAAAGCATTTTAGGTAAAAAAAGCTTTAACACGTTTACGGTCCAATGCCCCACGCATGGGTCACGCCGAACTATGTTCACAAGTCCGTGCCCCACACGTGTGTCACGGCAACCGACCAGGTACGCATTAAAATCAAATCACTTCCAACTGCATTCAATCGGGATCATAATATAAAGATAATTCTGATATCTCTAATAATATTTCTGTCAAATAAACAACAGAATTCAGTAATATATATTGTAGTAACCCGAGTGTATAACGGGCGTTCTTTAGTGACCCATACGTTGAGCACGGACGATGCGATGCGATGGAAGTAATTAGCTTGAACGTATGAAGAAATCAATATATTTTGTATGGGGACTGTTAATGTGTTAAAGAAAATTGAAAATCTGGCATAATATACAAAATACGTAGTACAAGTACTAAAAGTTCCTATAGCTGTAGGTTTCTGTTTTCTTGATGTAAACATATAAAATAAATAAGGAGTATATAAGCAGAATTAATATCTACTGCAGTGTAGTTAAATAAGATGAGTTAAAAGCAAATCCGACCTTACCCTTTTAAATGACACATAACTAGTTCTCTTTGAAATGAGTAGATAGGTATATCACTAAACCCATTGTGCAGAATGAAGTTTAAGAAAACTCATAAACTCATTTGGCAGGTACAATATAGCAAGTAATTATCTAGCACATGTTGCTTCATTTTGTCAAAGGTTTTCCCATTCCCAGCTCATCCCAACTGCATCTTGTTCATCACCCACGGCGGGCTGCTGTCCACCAACGAAGCCCTACATTTCGGGGTGCCCCTCCTCGGCGTGCCGGCTTTCGGAGACCAGTTCCAAAACGTGCAGCGGGCCGTCCACAAGGGATTTGGGGGACAAGTCAAGCTGAGCTACGAGCTAGCACGAGAATTGAAAGTGGCTATTGAAGAGATGATCAGTAATCCCAAGTTAGTGCATATTTTGGACTTTTATCCTACTATTCGTAGACTTGATTTCCATTGACATAATTCAGTAAACTTACAGTAGCCATATACACTTGTAGTAGGATTGTAAAGAAGAAAGGGGATCTTTGCTACTGTAGCCTATGAACATTAGCCCTCAGGAATTCATGAGAGGCATGCCTTCGTGTGATTGAATTCTTGCCGTATGATGTCGGCTGAATAGAATAGCACCACCACATCTCTTCCCTCGGGGCTCGTAAGAGGCGACAAAGGGAAAAATCCTACGGACGGGCAGCATCCGTCGAAACCCAATATACAGCTACTGCGATCGCCTAGCGTGGTGACTATGGCAACTACCCCCCAAGATGATACAAGTCATATTTGTGGGAGGCCTATGTCCAGCAGTGGAAATGTACCTAATGCCTCTTCAAAACTGTTTTGCCTCCACTTTGCTCGTCCGTAAATCTTCAAATGTTAGATAATCTAAAATGTTTTTCAGATACCGGGAAAAGGTAAAAGAGTTGTCTTTGGTCTACCACGACCGGCTCGCTCCGCCCGGCGCCGAGCTGGTGCACTGGGCGCAGCACGTGGTGCGCACCCGCGGCGCGCCGCTGCTGCGCTCCCCGGCGCTGCTGCTGCCCTGGTACCAGAAAATGTTCCTCGACCTGATCGCACTAGTTTTGGTTACTATTACTGCCTTGTATGTGCTTTTGAAACGTGTGTTGGTGAAGGCAGAGATGAAGATGAAACAGAGTTGATGTAATAATTTAACCTGAGTGTTAAGCCTGAGTGGACGCTACAATCAGAGCCTCCGACGGGGTGTGCAGCGGCGCTAGCGCAAACATCGATATTCGTAAATTAACGATTGTCTTTGTCACTCTCATGACGCTTTAATTGAAGTAATAAAGAAAGATGCTGGAAATTTACTTCCATGTTCGCGGTACCAGGCCAGCGTTATGTCGATTTTTTACGTGTTCTACATTCATCTATGTATACCCCCTTAAGCCCGTTTCACATCAAGCGCGGGCGCGTGTCATCATATGATGTGAAACGGGCTTTAAACGGATCACCAGGATTTTTGAAACACCCTGTCCATAGCGTGCCAGAATCCTGCAATTGTATTTATGTATAATACACACACTGGCACTGCAAGCTCCATCCAGTGCGAAAAACGATATTCGTAAGTTTCAGCCGTTTGCCCCTGTCACTCTCATGACGCCTTAATTAGAGCAAAAGAGAAAGTTACTCGAAACATACGAACTTCGACGTTCGCGGTACCAGGCCTGCTAAACGCCTTAAACTCGAATGTCCACTTAGTTGTGTAAAAGCAATAGGAATAATCTAGATAATCTAGTCTAAATAACCTAGTTAACGAGCTGTGCGAGTAGGTACATATACTTGTATGTGTTAACCAGTAAGATATTCCTTGGAGTAGGTACTTCCGTTGGCGTGATCGCAGGCCTGCGGCGCTACCGCGAACAACGAAGTTGGCAAATTTCCGGCATCTTTCTCTTTTACTCCAATTGAGGTGTCATGAGAGTGACAGACACAATCATCCGAAATTTGCGAATATCGTTTTCCACGGTAGCGCCGCAGTGGTTCTTTGTTACCCTTGTTAGCGTAAGGTTGTTACCGGAAGACGAAATATTAAGTCTACGTACTTTGTAAACTGTCTTAGCAACTTAAGATATTGTCGAAATATAGTAATTACTGGACTGAAGAGCTTTGTAGTTTCTTTACACATCTTTTTTCATACATTTTGGAGTTAACGCAAGCCTTAATGAACTTACTGTATTGGAACTTTGGAACTAGGTCGATTTGTGTCAGATTGTCCCAAAAATAACGTTGTATTAAGGTATAAGTTCTTAATTGGATCTTTCGAATGGAAAAATAACCTTTACCTCATTACTCCTTGCTCCTGTTCTAACACCCCTCATATCTTATTTTTAAATTAAAACGGTAACGTACGTCAATCATATATTATCTAAAACTATTTATCTACTTTTATCCTTTACGTACTCAATGACCTAAAAGGTCCAATATAATCCATGCGATCCAATTTAGATTATATTAAGCAGGAGTATGCCTATATTCACTCCAATAACTTAGATTATATGGAGTGCCGAATTAAGATAACAATGGATAAGAGTAATAATTAAAATTACACATTATATAAAAGTATGGGATTCAATCAAAAGCTACCACTCAATACTGAATAGTCATCATTATTTGAATCAAGAAATAAAGAACAAAAACAAGATGAAAAGTTTTGTGGCGTTGTTCCTTGTTCTGTCAACGGTTTACGGAAGATCTTTGCTGGGAAACCAGCTGGCCAAGAACCATCACAAATGTAAGATTCATAAGCTTTCCGGTACACTTATATATATTATATAAGGTCTTAACATTGATCAAGTAGGCATCATATAAAAAAAAAAATTGTTTTTTAATTTTTCCGTCATTTAAAATTCATTCATCTGCCTCGCTTTGTAACGGAATTTTTGTCACGGCTGATGGGAGCCTCGGGTCCGCTTGTCAAGTAATCCCAGGATTTGGCGTAGGCACCAGTTGTACGAAAGCGACGCCAACTGACCTTCGAATCCAGAGGGAAAACTAGGCCCTATTGGGATTAATCCAGTTTCCTCACGATGTTTTCCTTCACTGAAAAGCGACTGGTAAAATCAATGAACATTTCATACATATGTTCCGAAAATTCGCAAGCCGAGGTTCGAACCTGCTAAGTAACTCATAAAGGTATATAAGTTAATTTATAATAGAGACCTACAATATGGAATAAGTGGTTTCATACTTATTTTATGAGCCCTATATGGCTCAACAATTAAAGTCTCTAACCGTGTTTATTATTACTTATTTACTACTTAAATTACTTTTTATTAGGTATAGCTTTAATTGGCTCTTACGGCTAACTCTTTATCTATGGTAAACTTACAATTGACAAAGCCGTACTTATCCACGGGTATTGAGTAGGGCTTCAGTTTGTTGTGAATCTTATTACAATCTCCATAGAGTCGTAATTCATTAAAGTGGCCAAACTTTTTAAAATAGTAAGTTACGTGCGGTTTTCTATATAATGGACAATGAGTTGTCCGCAGGGGCCAGCTACAAACCTAATAAGCCAGAGCCCGGAAAATCCATAGCAAAACAAAACACTGTCGCAATCAAACTTTTGGACCCGGGTATGTCCTTAAACTACGTCCAACAATGAGAGGTAGGGCACAGCGATGACCATCACGCTTGAATCTGGAGCAGCCCAACTGGGGAAGTACCTCCTCCTTTACAGAAGACCACAGCCATAATAGCATTGCTACCTTTCAGGTCTGTAGTGTTGTGTTCCTGATGGTGAGTAAGGTTCCCAGAGCTCCAAACGCCCTTAAAGGCCGGCAACGCGCTTGTGACTCCCCTGGTGTTGCGGGTGCCCATGGGCGACGGTAATTGCTTACCACCAGGCAATCCGTCTGCTCGTTTGCCGCCTATGTCATAAAAAAAAAAAAAAACTAGTGATAGAAATTTTTTTTTATCGATATCGAGTAAGATTTGTCTAAAAAAATTCATACCGACATGTTTAGCTACATTATTTTTAATCATTCATGCGAATTGCAAAATAAATGGTAAGTAGAGGGTTTATTTATATGTGTTATGTCATCTAAAACGCAACGTAACTTATACATTTCATGTTAAGTAATTACCCTTCCCTTTTGTCGTGTCCGTAGTCGGGTGACAAATATGTAATCAACCTGATCAAAAAAAAACCTCACTTCAGATAATTAGTATTCCGTAAGACATCGATGAACTCGATATCGATAAAAAAATGTTACTAACACTAGTTTGCTTGCGACAGTCTTTTGTTTTGCTATGGATTTTCCGGGCTCTGCAATAACTATAAATAAAACAAATTAATAAATAGAACGCGATCTTTAATAACAAATCAAATTATTTTTATGAAATATTTTGATTTGCTTTTATTTTTAAGTAGTAATACTACTATATAAATTAAAAGTTGAAATAGATAACATATACTTAAGAAAAAACGACGAGGACCTCCGGTGTTCGAGACGGGATTCTGCCATCTATGAAACTAAGAACAAATCTAATTATTTTTATGAAATATTTTGATTTGCTTTGATTTTTAAGTAGTAATACTGGTAGTAGTAGTAGAAAGCGCAAAACACGTAGTGTTTCACCTTAGAGCTGGTAAAACGGTGCCTAAAACCGTTAAAAATAAATAAGATCACATATACTTCAATTGTTTAAGGCGTCAGCCGCGATAGCTGGAGATGCGGGTTCGAATCCCGTCTCGAACACCGGAGGTCCTCGTCGTTTTTTTCTTAAGTACCTATATGTTATCTATTTCAACTTTTAAACTATAAATAGCTTTAAGTTTTACTAAAGGCTACAAGATCAACTAAGAAGAGGTTGTGAAATAGTTTGAACTCAACTCCCAAAAATGATTCCGAAAATCCTATGGTCCACTATGCTGGACTTGCCTCCCCCATAGATCGACATTCGACTACGGGGGAATCTCTAACCATAGGGGACTCAATGCCGTAATAGCCTCGCTCAGTAGGGTTGGCGATAGCAGTAAATTCAACTCTAAGGGACTCTGTTGCCCGTCGTCATGTTGGTTTTTCGTCGCATTTTAAAGACAATATCCGGGTCAAAATAAAGTATTTTTCACCTCAGCAGCTCGAACATGTCTACTTTCCTCACTCCAGGGAGTGAGGAAAGTGCGATTTTCCTCACTTTCAGAGAGTGAGGAAAGTTGCTACTTTCGTCACTCCAGGGAGTGAGACAAAGTAGCTTTTTAATTGACGACCGGTCTGGCTTACTAGGTTATGACCCTGCCTAAGAAGCCAGTGGTCCCGGGTTCGAATACCAGTCAGGCCATTTATTTGTGTGATGAGCACAGATATTTGTTCCTAAGTCATGGGTATTTTCTATGTATTTAAGTATTTATATGTATATATTTATTGTAATAGGACATAATGGAGTCCCTTAACACCACTAACACTTTCGGACCCTCACAAATTAATCAAATATTATAATTTTGAAATGTACATATTTAATAATGAAAAATATTTAAACAAAATATTAAGTAATGAAACTAATGAAGCCAGTGCAGTTGCAGATAAAACACTTAAATGAGTGTGGTTAACTTGATGTTCATTTTTTACAAGATTTTATTTAACTTTATGTATGTATTTGTATATTTATCCGGATAAAATCTTACAACTCAATTTTGAAGCAGACATCTTTAACCGATTGAGCTGAAATTTAACACACTTATCTAATTTCGGTTACAATGCAATATTATGGTACCACTGATCTGATCTGATGCTGGAGTCAGAAGATAGCAAAAGCAACTCCTAAAATACACGAGATAAACCCGTGGTGTTTTAGGCTCATTAGAATCCTTCGAAGAGTAGATGACGATTGTGAAAAAAGTACAGTCGGCAATAAAAGCTTGTACTAAAAATGACATTTTTGGCAACTTATTTAACCTTTAATATGTTCTCACTACTGAGGTGAAAAGTTGTATGTGTCACACTAGAGTAAAGTTATTTTACATCTCGTGTTTTTGAGTGCCTCGCTACGCTCAAGATTCTAACACTAGAATCACTCGCTACGCTCGTGATTCAATTATAGAATCTTTCGCTTACTCGGGACTCAAAATTAACACTCGCAAGAAAAAACAACTTTCCTCTCTTGTTGCACAAATAACTATTTTTCATAATTATGTTGAGGTTGATTTATTTTTCAGATGGATACGGACTGAAACGCTGCGTCAACATGTGGGACGAGGGTTGCATCAATGGTCAATTAGCCGGATCCGGTATGATCATTTATATTATACACGGTTCAATCGCAATAAAGCCATAATGAAAAATTATGTCTCTTATTGGCCACATGACAAATTTTTGTAAATGAAGTCTATCGTTATTGTTTTTTTGTGTGAGTCAACAAATGGTCAGAATTAAGTATCCAAGTTTGCCTTTCCGACCCAATGATTGAAATATTTATAACTAAATCATATAATCAATTTATAAATAAATAGTATAGGATATTTTCACACAAGCTGACTGAATTAAGTTTTTGTTAAAACGGAAGGAAACAAATGGTACTTTTCATTTCTTTTCATTTCATTTCATTTCTTCATTGCTTATTATACATGCTTCTTAATATCTAACATAAATATATTACATTTAAAAAAAAAACATATACTTAAGGCCCTGAGGGGCATTGCAACGCTAGCTGCGGACAGAGGCAGACTGACATGTTGTTTATTTATTGGTGTACTTGGCTTTTTTATCACTATAGGAGTGATATTCTTAATGTTAATGTAAGTCCTAACCTACCTACCTTTCTAATCTCCATTTTATTTACGTTCCATATAGGGTGACGGCGCCAATATATAATGGGCAAGGAACCAATCATAAACATTAGTTTTGATATATATTGATAGTAGGTATCCAATTGGGATTGAATACAGTGGTTTTGGTTAACAATTTAGTTTTTATACGAGGGAGCTAAATTATTGTTTTACTCTCAAGTTTTTATCGAGGCCTCTCTTTTGAAAACCACTTCGTTTGTTCGTTCATTCCATTTCCCTCTATACAGTTAGAGTGAGGTTAAAAATTTAAAAATTTCGATTTGTGCGTTAGGGTTTGGCACTCTCAGATGGTGATATTAAAGTCAAGATGTTCAATTAAATTTGTAGGTACCGACGATTACTACCTTGGGGGTAGCTTCAACCCCGGCAAGCGGTGCGTGAACATGTGGGACGAGGGCTGCATCAACGGACAGCTCGGTGGATCAGGTACTTTACTATCCTACAATCATAAACAGAGTCGGTTCAAGATGGCTCCGAGGAGTCATTATATCTACTAGGTACCTAAATCAAATGTACTCCCCATACGTTAGGGACATATGTCACCTTAACCTGTCAAAACGTAGGTTTAGACTCAGTATTAGCCACGGGATAGTCTTATTAAACTTTCAATAGGTATGACAGAGAATTAAGATTGATTTGCCCAAATATAAATAAAAAAATGTCGACCTAAACCGCGCATTGAAGGGCAACAGACAAACGGACTATCTTAAGTAGGCTAGCAACTGTTTGTTATCCCCCATCTTGAAATGTTTCTGAAATGTCACATTAGTGTATCCTTCCTTTAAGAGTTTCAGTGACAATTTCTGCGCGCATCTGTTCTGTGGCACTATAATGGGGAATCCCCAACTACAAAACCTTCCTACCCTAATAAGCAGACCCTGCCTTTGAAGCAGGAGCTCCAGGGTGCCATCCCTGGCAAGGCCACTACATTTGTGTTCATTACTTTTTGTTGGATACTTTACATATTATAATTTACTTATTTACAGGCAACGACAATTATTACCTTGGGGGTAGCTTCAACCCGGGCAAGCGGTGTGTGAACATGTGGGACGAGGGATGCATCAATGGACAGCTCGGCGGATCAGGTATTTAACTCAATAATAAATAAATAAATATTTCGGAACCTTTCTTACGCAAATCAACCTAGTCCTATGGTAAGCTCAGTAAGACTTGTATTAGGTATTAGACGACGCGACGACATATATAATAGATACATGCATATAAATACTTAAATACATAGAAAACACCCATGACTCAGGAACAAATATCTGTGCTCATCACACAAATAAATGCCCTGACTGGGATTTGAACCCAGGACCATCGGTTTCATAGGCAGGGTCACTACGCACTAGACCAGACCGGTCGTCAATGCTATCAACTTACAATTTGCACACGAAGTTCGAGAGACTATTCTCGCAAGTCCCTTTAAACAATTTAGAGCCTTCCTCCTGATTCGTTTGTCTTCTTTCTTTCTTTTAAAAAATGCCGTACTGGCCAAACCCAGTTGGCTCAATTTGCCAAATTCGTTTGTCTTCGAATCCGGTAAGTACAAGACGGGGTGGCTTACTTGGCGTCCATAGGTCCATACTCTATAATCTATGTATGCTACTTTCTTACCTATTTCAATTGAGCGAGTCCTAAATTTAAACAACTGTAAAAACGATTGGCAGTGTTGAATCTGAGGGTGTCACCTCAAAACGGAACATCCATAAGAATCCGTCCAATATTTATTTTTTGTTGATTCCAGGTGGGGACGACTATTACCTAAACGGCGCGTTCAATCCAGGACGCATGTAAACTCTTCGACAAATTCATTTCATATGTAACGCCATCTTCCATAATGTATTGTACTTTTCGGTTCTTTAGTACGTTGTGTTGCATTTCATTGACATGTGTTTTAAAACAAATAAATATATAAAAATAAGTACAGACTTCTTCTCTCTGCGATGATTGCTTAGCAGGTCGCCCCCGGTACTGTTTTACGAGTACAAAATGCTTACAATATGCCGGTAGAAATTATCTCGATAACTCGTACGTACTTTTATCTGTCATTTACATAGTCACGAACGTACATATAAATAGATACCTACATTATTTACTCCTTATAAAAATCTAGATCAATAGACATTGCCCAAAATAGCACTTCTATCGTTTGAGAGACCTTACGACACAATAAAGCTAATGCGGAGCAGCAGGTGCCACAAGGGTGCCACATACCTACCTAGATATACCCTGTGTGATAGATAGATAGCTAGGTATCGGTATTGTGTGGGTCTCGAGCACGAGGGGTTATTTATAAATATGAATCCATCTTTTCAAGGGAACACAATTTTTGACCTTATCGCAATATGGCGTAGGAGCTGAAGCATAAAACTTCCGTTGAGACGACAGCCAACCGGAAGGACATAAGTGCGTAGCTGTGTTCCAACGGAAACCATATGAACCGTGACCACTTTAGGGTCACAGGTGTTCTTTAAGTTCCATGCAGGAACACTTTGTTCAAGTAAACCCATTTTGGATGTTAAAATTCAGTAAAAAATACAGTTTTAGCCTGCGGTATGATGTTACCGGGCCGCGCTACGTATTAGCTGTGGTAATAAATAACAGAGACGACAGGTAATTTTTTTTGGCAAAACGGTGACAATATGGTTTTACCTTTTCTTCATGAGCCCAAGAAAAACAGAAGCTAAAAATCAGTAAAGCCAGAGCGAATCGGCTCGTATGTACGCGCCGCCGCTGGTATGTATACAATATATTGAGGACAAAGCTTGTCTCCTAGGATCCCCGAATCCCAGGTCACCAACCTGCCTGCCAAGCGTGGCGACTATGCAAGTACCCCCAAGTTAATACAAGTCATATTTGTGGGAGGCCTTGTCCAACAGTGGACTGCATACGGCTGAAATGTATGTACCTATGTATTTTCTTCACCATATATCGTTACGAGATAATTGATGAATGATGAAACTTAGGCAAAATCGACAGTTATTTTTCTAATATTTACAAAAAAAGGTAGGTATAGTCAGCATTATATAGTTAATAGAAGTCAGTATCTATGGCCAAATATCGTAACACATCCTTTCTGCTACACATATAAATAAAGATCTGTTTCGATATATTTGGCCACTTTGATTGCCACTTACTATTTTGCGCCGACTGTAATAGGATTCGTAAATAAAAAAGTATGAAATACTTATCAAAATTTATTAGTTACACAGACTTTCGTGCCTTCAGCACATGTTATGCCTACATAAACAACATAGAAAAATATTTAAATTTTCTCCATAATTTTGTAGCATATTTTGCAATTTAATTGCTACAATATTTACTTTTTATAACAATATACCTACATCTAATACTTTTGAAAATTAATGAATTGTTGATTTTTATTGGTCGTTATTGTATAAGTATGGTTAGTTTGCTTGGCAAGTTTAACAAAGGCCACGTTTAGGTAAAAATAAAAGCGAAATACGTAAATATTTCAGAAAATTCTTTTTTTTTTCTTTTATCAAAGTGATTTCCCTCCTATTTTATTTACCAATGTAGTGTACAGGGAAAACAGCAGATATTTACCTAAGTCAGGAAGAGTTTAAAAAATAACTAATAAAACTGGCCAAGAGCATGTCGGGCTATGCTCAATGTAGAATCCGCAGTTTTCGATGCGTAACTCAAAAACGGTTTAACCGATAAAGTTCAAAATAATTTTCCTTTTAAGCTTATTAAGCTATACTTTCATGGTTTTATTTTCAAATTTTTTGGGCTTGCGGTTCAAGAGTTAGAAAAAAATCATGTGCCCAAAATTTTTATCTGGCGTTTATTTTTCATGTTTCAAGGCCAACCCCAATTCTTTTACTAATAACTATCTAATGATACCTCGCATTTTTGAGTTGAACCGGACCCCCCCCCCCCTAATTTCTCATGTAAAACCACCATAAAAAAGGACATTTTTTTCTGCGTGATTAAGTTACATATTTATACCAAATTTACTGAGCATAGCCAACAGCCAGACCGACATGGCGAAACTAAATGGGTTCCTAGTTGACTAAGGAACCCTAAAAAGATAGATAATTTGCCATGTTCGCCGTAAACATTTTTCCTGGAAATTACTTTTCGTAATAAAACAGATCTCAGATTTCAAGATAAGTAATAATAATAATCAAGGTAAGTAATCATAGCCATGTAACAATGATCTCAGCTCTCATTATCATTAATGTCTCCCTTGGATGAAACAATGAGTATTACTATCATTATTGAGGATATAAAATAAAGGCAAGGAGTACACTGGAATGGTAAATATACAAATACAGTCGGCCTAGTACAATATTAGCGCGCCAGGTATCCCGAGGCGAAATAGACTAACTCCTTTTCTAACTATACAAATTTATGAGGGACGACTCGTCTAAATCGACGCGAGATACTGTGCTAGCCCGGCTGGACTGGTTAGATGATTACAATGTTACCATAAGTGGTAATAAGAAGTACAGGTTAGTGCTGAAAATGGCAACAACTAGTACTCAGGTCTTCCGACACTAAATGAAAATAGCAATAAGTCATGTTATGACAAATTATCCTCTAGCTGCCCAGAGACCTATAAAAGGGTCTCCCATTGATTGCCATTTTGAGTTCTAATTATGACAAATCAGAGTTCCATTTGGCCTGGCAAGTTTTGATCTCAGGCCCGGTACCGCGAACGTCGAAGTTCGTATATTACGGGCATCTTTCTCTTTTACTCCAATTAGGGGTGTCATGAGAGTGACAGAGACAATCGTCCGAAATTTACGAGTATCGATGTTTGCGGTAGCGCCGCTGCATGGGCGGCTAGAAGTTAAGGGCGGTACGCACTACGCACAAGATAATTGATCAACAATAAACATGGCGGTGAACCTGACATCCCTTAAACAACTGTTAAATTTTTCATAAGTACAGAGAAATTTTATTACAGTCGATGACACACACGTTTTGGTGCAACCGTCCCTTATCCTGGAAACCATGACTTTCAAAATCATTCAATGCTTTGCCAAGTCCAAACACGTGGATTCGCAGGACGGTGCGAGCGGGACATAGGCTATATGCGTGCATAGAATGTCTCGCTTACACACTGAAGCGAATCTGAAGGACTATCGGGAAAATCGAAGTTCTAAAATTTAGAACATCTCTTTTACTCCAATTAAGGCGTAATTAAAGTGAAAGAGATAAATTATTATTTCGCGGTAGAACTTCTGCTACGGTGTGATAACCGCGTAAATCCATGAAAAGTTGTTAGTTTTATCACAAGTTAAGGCAATTTACGTAAGGACAGAATTTAGTTGAAAGATGACTTTCGCTTTTTCTTGTTTTTAGTAAGCGGTGGGCTTTAATATTGCACTTATATTTTAATTAATACACCATTATAAGTGACAAGGTATAAAGCATGTTGATTTTATCATAAATAACAAATTAATATCATAAAAATGATGTAATTGTTTTATTATTGCATTCTTTCATAACATTCATAACCATGATTTAACTTTCATGATATAAATACACAATATGATAAAATCCATTATCTGATTGAATTTATTGTCCTTGATTTACAAATCAAATATTGTTATCACAGTCCTATATGTCAATATCATTTAGAGCTAGACTGATAATGATAAAATGCTAATCCTTTGTACATAATGTTTCAGTCTCTTTTATCATTCTAAACCTTAATTACTTCTTTATGTCTAAATGTATGCTATAAAGTAATTATTGCAGTACCAAATTTTAAAATGTGCAATTTGTTAACAAAGCATTCAAATATGTAATGCAGTAGTAATGCAAATAGGTATGGATATCTTTAATATTATTAATATGGAACATAAGGTAGGTTTTTAAAAAAAAGTTCAGAATGTTAATTGAGTATATAGCAGTTATTTTACAGAGATCGGAATTTTTTTCCTATGGGCAGAGCTTAGCTATAATTTATAAGTACATTAACTAAACAAACTCCCACTGAGTGAACACATTACAATTAAAATTATTTCATTAAAATTCAATAAATTTAAAGTATTTTTATGACAAGATAGTTTAACCTATTTCTCAAATTAATAGCTAAAATAAATAATGCAAGCCATCAGTATTATTTAGACAGCGTTTAAAATTTCCCAAAAATCTTAAAAAACTGATTTAAATCAGAGCAGTTCAGCCATAATTAACTGAACACTTATAAAGAAAATGTTAGCGTTTAGTTGTGTTGTCCCTGCCAGTGGTCTTGTGCATATTGCGGTAGCTCCATCGGTAGCTTGTTGTACCCCGAATGCATTGGTGCCGGCTGAGCCTTTGGAGGCCCTGCTTGCCGGAATTTAGTGGAGTATTTATAGAAGTCAGACATTTCAAAAGGCTTCGTCTCCTCCCTGTACGGTATACATTTACCCTGTTCAATGACTGTTAAATTCTTGGGAGATTCTAAGTTTGATGAATTTGGTGATAGCACCGAGGGACTGTGCGACTGATTAGGGCTCTGCATGGCAGAATGGCGGCCTGTGGAAATCATAATTTCATAAGTTTGTGCGTTACCAATGCTTGAAGTCCGTTTGAGGCCGGAACTCTTCTTTAATAACGGTGACTCAGCTTTTGTTGGAGAGTCCAATGAAGTCTCATACCACTGCTTCTCCCGCACTTTAGAATCTTGAGAGAGAGGTGAGAATTTGTTCATGCTGACCGAGTCGAAGTTTCCTTGAGAGAATCCTGATAACTGACTGACAGGACTCAATGCATCAGGGCATGCCCTTCTGTCATGAATATATTCATCTGTAGAGACTTGTAGCGGCATATGCATAGGTCTGGCATTTCTTTCACGCAAAGGCAAGGTATTTGGTACAGCAGGCCTTTCTGAAGGGACGTGTATTCTGTCAGTAGGCTGCTCTTGAATGTCTGGCTGAGATCGATGCTGGTACATTGGCAAGGGGGGCCTGTGCGCATCCATAATGTTCTCTAAGTGTTGGTTGTAATCACTATGTGATGTTAAATGGTAGGTCTGTGTCCGCTGCAGAGTGTTTCTGCGGCTGCCTTCTGGTCGTCTTTTAGATGGAACCTGTATCTGGTGGTGATGAGATAGGGCACCCAAATGTTGACTTTGGGCCTTTAAATGGGATGCGTATTGATAAAGAAGAGCACTGTTTCTCGAAGCATTGTGTTGTGGCAAGGGTTGCGGTGCCACTGTGTTTTGAGAGTAGTGGGTAGTAATATCAGGATGGCTTGAGCTGAAGTGTGTCTCCCGTAAACGTGTAACATGTGCTTCAGGAGCATTGTTATAGTAAATTTTATTCATATATTCAGTGGTCATCGTATGGTGCCTATACATTGGAGGTTGATTGATATCATTGTGCATATTTTCAGTCATTGGTTCATGCCGTCCTGCTAATGCTGGATAAGTGTGAGAGGTGTGCATAGAAAAAGTTTCTGGATTCCTTTCTTGTGGGGGAGAAGGAAAGAAATTAGAACAGCTGGTCTCCGGACGCCGAATTAGTCTTGGATGTGCACTTTTCGTCGACATACCAGATATCGATGGCGTAGAAAGTCTGTGAGTAAAGTTTTTGCGTAGATTCTGATCTGAATCGTGCAAACGCTCTGCTGGGATGGTTCGGAGACGTCTGGAAGTGTTATCTGAACCGTCTTGGACGTCATTACCATCAGTAGACCTATCAGTACTACGAACACTGTTTAGTCTTTCTCTCGGCACTTCGGGACTTAAAGGAGCCTCGGGTGGCATGATTCCCGTTAGTTGAACTTCTTGAACACATAGTTTATATAATTCCTCGTTCTTGGTGGCTAAAAGCTGCTCTAATTCTTTCTTTCTAGCTTGCAATTTCAACAACTTGTCCTGTTTATCTGAGTGTAAGTCGCTACCCATCGTGCTTGTACCCATATTCAAAACATAAATTCACAAACACAAAACATTAGTGGAGGTATATTTCAACACAGAAATAAACTAAAATAGCTGATTAAATTAAAATAAACAAAGAAAAACCTTAATTCTATTGCAATGACACAACACGCGCAGCCATTTTGATCCACAGATAGACTGCGAATTGTTTGAATAGTTTGTTTTGATATTGCTATGTATTTGTCAATGTATAATCCATTCAGCAGAAAAATTAAATTTTATAGGTCATTAGTGTTACAGTATTGATATAATTAATAACAAAAAAATAGTCACTACATATTTAAGAATTTCATAACCTACAATTAGCTAAACTAAACGCTATAAGACAGTGACAGACCATTGACAGTTGACGCAGACGTCTAGTCCGGAAACGTCATCCTTATCAATTACCAAGGTTTCTCCACGGCCGATTGGAGTGATCATGTAAATTCCTTCCCAGTAAAAATACAACGTAATTCCCCGACCCAGTTCCCTCCACAGTATCCGAAATCTGCTAGATCTGAAATTACACTAAACAAATTATCTAAAAAAATGTCTAAACTCTACAAAACCGTTATCACTGCGTGCGACAGATATGTTCCGAACAACTTACGTCCACTATGGAACCACGAAGCTGGTGAGTTTTATAATTTATTTAATGAGTGCATTAGCATATACCTCAATGAAAGAGTGTGCTTATATTGGTTTTCCTTTTTTAGGACCTAAAACAGTCTTCTTTTGGGCCCCTTTCTTCAAATGGGTAAGTGATGCGGATATATTCAAGGTTGAACTATTATTAATTCGTAACCTTGTGTAGGGGCAGATAACCTATATATACGTTTGTTGGTCTGTCTGTCCACAAACAATGATGTTGACATTATATTAAGACTAAAAGCTTAGTGACAACAGAAATACATAAATAAATGCATTATAATAATATTATCTGTAATCATTCTTGAGTATATTTTCTTATAGTATACCTACATATTATGTAACTTTCTTATTTGTCATTCAGAAATCATTGAAAACTTTTTGCTGAAGTATTTATTTTAACAATTCCCTGACAAACACTTATATTATCTATTTACATTTTTATTGTGGCATACTTTTACATTGCCATTAACCATTTAGATATTATATATAATATAATATATAAGTTACACATTATTTTAGCATGTTTCATACTTTGCATGTAATAATATGATTATTATTTATACATTTGAGTTAAAATTGAAACACCACTGGCCATATATTTTTTAACAAAGCTTAAATACAATGTTATTTAACTAAGAATCAATAATTTTTTTTAATAAATATAGCAGGCGCAAACATGTAAGTGCTTCACCTTAGAGTTGGTAAACGGTGCCAAAAACCATTAAAAATAAACAAGATTACATACATTTGGTAAATTTTAATGGGTTCCGCAGTGTTCAGGTGGCCCAATTTGTTAAGGTGTCTTGTGTATAGGCTTCAAATCCTATCTCAGTTGCCGGAGGTAGTTGTCACTGAAGTATATGTCATCTATTTCAATTAACAATGCTATTTATTGAACACTTAGAACTAATAACATACAGTTGTTACATACAAAGAAAAGGTATTAGCATACTCTGTTTACATCAAATCAACCTCTAACTATATGTTTTATGTGTTTTTTATTAAGGATAGGTTAGTTTGATAGTTGTAACTTCCATAAGTTCTATAATAAGTATATCTGTGTCCCAAGTGAAAAAGGGTACAAGTGACAAACAACTTGTATGAAACTTATGCCGTTTTTACTAGGGCCACAGATATATTTTTTATTTTTTATCACTCTGTATATATAAACACTATCTTCTATTGCTCATGAATATAAATCTATGACTTAAAAAAAGAGTAGCTTGATCCATAGAGCAGCAGACGGCGACGCTACCGCGAAAAACGATATTCGTAAATTTCGGACGATTTTCTCTGTCACTCTTATGACGCCTTAATTGGAGTAAAAGAGAAAGATGCTCGAAATATACGAACATCTATGTTCGCGGTACCGCCGCAGGCCCCCATGAAAAAATATACTTGAAGCCTCTTCATGTATAGTTTTTTATTTTATACTCCGAGACATTTTTCATATATAATCCATATTGTTGTATGGCCTTGTAAATGCCTCTAGACAACTTGATATTTTTAGGTTTAATTCTTAAGGTCTTTTAAGTGTTTTATGTGTAATATACCATAAAACTCACTACTAACCTATCATGCATATTGAATGGAATCTATGCTCAGTGAAAAATAATGTATCAAATAAACTGACCTCAATTTATGTTCACTCTACCACTATAGTATTTGACAAGTAGGGATATTTGCTACTAACTGGCCACATTATACTAAAAATGATCTCTGTTTAAAGGGGATTAGAGTTCGTTTTAGTGTGAGTGTAATTGAGACACCAATAGAAAATGTGTTCCATTTATATGTAAACAGAATTCATTTTCATTATAAGGTAGCCAGTTATTGACAAGTGTCCAGTTACTGGCGACTTACCCTATGTCCTCACTATTTATATCCCACTCATAGTTACGACGTTCTTCTTTTGATTGACAGAACAAAATCCAAGTTTTTTTTAAGTAGTTATGTTTTTTATAGTTTACCTTAAACAAATATGACAGAAAAGAACATGAACTAATTTGGTTTTCACAGAAAGTTAAAAGCCTGCACCTTGACATTGGCAGAATCCACTTTGTAAAATTTGAAAGAGTAAAAGCCATTTAATGAAAAAAAAAAAAAAAAAACTCCCATTTATTCCATTATTCATAGCAAGCACACAAATCAGCAATAACAGCATGTATCATGCATGACATGAATTTTCGTGAAAATGGTTCAAAAACGTATAAACAAATACTACTCAAATACTACTTTTATCAATTATCATGTAACAGAATTCCGGTGGTCATCTAATGGTTATTTTTCACTCGGCAGAATCATTCCATGGTCTTGTCTTATACCTAATCATCCTTTCAGGGCTTGGTGATTGCTGGACTAGGTGACCTCAGTCGGCCCGTGGAGACCCTTTCCATCCCCCAATCTGTGTCCCTGGCCGCCACCGGCCTCATCTGGTCGCGGTACTCTCTCGTCATCATCCCTAAAAACTACAGCTTGTTTTCTGTAAACGTGTTTGTGGCCTGCACTAGTCTGTATCAAATCAGTAGGGCTGTGAGACATGCTCAAGAGCAGAAAAAACTTAAAGAAAACTAAGTGCCAAATGTCTCTTGGTAATTTAATAATGACAAACCTAGGTAAAACTTAAATTCTTAATGAAAAATGTACTGGGAATTTAATTCCTAAACAGTTCACAATTTTTAATGTCCAATTCTCTCTGAAAACATCCACGAACATATATGTAACCTACGTTAAAACGTGAATTTATAACTTAACTGGGTAAAAACTGTCGTTGCAGTAAATCAAATCCCAGTCATATAATTATTAAAATAATTTATAGACCAATTTATATATCTATAATTTAATAGTTATACACGGGTCTTAAGGGAGATAGGTAGGCACCATTCAATTCTTATTAGACCAAATTATTTAATTGGAGTATTGCGATACCGATGCCAGTGTTTCTGAAGTAATCGAAACCGACAATCATTTGTTTCGACTTTCGTATGACATTATGGCTTCCGATAAAGTTTCAATCGCAGTCACGCGGATCAAAGATGACGCGTGACCAGAAAAAAATATAAACGACTGCCAGTTCAGAGCGCTATGTTTATACATTTTTTGGTAGCGCTCTTGATGCAAACTGGCAGAATAAATATTAATTTGGCGTAACAATAAGAAATGAAATGGTTGAACTAGAGATACTATACAGGTAGGTTACCTTTCTTATCCAAAACATTCGTTTTATAACTGAATGGTGCTTCTTTAGTTAGATACTGAATCAATCTCTGTGGGTTATATAATTAAGCTATTTATTTCTATTTCTTAAGAACGTATACGCTCAAGTACTTTTTCTTGAGATATTCTTAGTGTTAGCTTTAACAAAATGTCTTCAAAATTGAGTGAAATTTGGTGACCTTATTAATCATTACAGTTAGGTGCTTTTGCCTAGAACTGTACCCGCCACATTGTTAAAACACTTGTTAGAAATAAATAAAATTTAGATAACAGGGTTTTACTAAATTTACCTTTAAAAATACTTGTAGACTGCTTAGTTTTAGATATGAAATAAATACCCAAATTAACGAAAACGTTAGTATAATGTGTTTATGAAGTGATTAGGATACTTCTGGTGGAACTGTCGTCCTTGACTAAAATTATGTAATTCTATGCTAAAATGAACCTTATAACGTCAGCAATAAAGTGGGATACTGGGTTTCAGTCCTATGGCACCACAAGTGCCCTAATCACGACTTCGTTACCATATTACAGGGAAGACAAATATGAGACTGGAGTCGCTTTTATATTACCATCGTAAACTAAAAGCCTCTTCATACAACTCCATACATCTGAGTCTCCCGCAATATCTTTAAGGGCAAAATCGTGTCGGCCACTATAAATACGACTCTACTATTGTGATCATTTCTTGGTATACATACCGATTTGATAGTTTACACTATTCTAGACTATACTTATGTAAAGTCGACTTAAAATTGTAGTACAATGTATGATAGGGGTTATTTGAACATGTGATAAAGTATGTATGCCGTGTTATACATTCGATATACAATGTTGAATACATATCATTACTTGTATATGTGAATCATTAAATCAGAGTTTTGTAAAATGTTGTGTATTTTTGTAACGTCTTTACTGAACAATATATTGTTTTGTTTGTACTATCTTTTTGTTTTGTCTCAACTAACTTTGGGTTTCTGTCTTATCGCTGTTTCATCCTATATAAAGATAACAGTTTATCTCTTATAAAACCGTATTTTACGAACTGTTGTTATCTATCAGTTTTATTGTTTAAATATGGATAAGGGAAAGTGGTTTAAGAGTGAAAGCATTTTTGCGAAGGGTAAAATTAACCTTGTCAACGCCATATCGAACGCTGAAGCTTACGATCAGACGACACGTCCGTCCCCGAAACGTCTAAACTGAAGTTGAAATTTATGCATGTGCATGTAGGTTTATTTTGCTCTGTGGGCTGTGACTTAGATATCAGTGTTTGGCGTTGGACCTGCGGTGCCGATATATCAGTCTTTAGCGTGGAAACAACGAACTAGTAATACTATAGAAACCTGACTCGAGCTCAAAAATGACCCCACGGCTAGTGTGCTGCGAACGACCGACTGAGCCACGGCGGAGTTTGACAGCTTTAGTAGTACAGAAGCTTTCTATGACATAAGATGTCAGCTAATATAAAATTGTTAAATTAAAAAACCCTATAAAATGCCTTCTTGTGCGGTAAAATGGTCCCGAAACAACTGCACAAAAACACAAGAAAAACTATGGAATCCATTGGGTTGTGTAAGTTTAACCCTGAATATGATAAACAATAATTTAAAGTAATATGTTGTTGTATACACTAATACGCTGAACCAAATGTCGTATCTCTATACTAGTTTTATAATGACTTTTGCCTTTACGATACTGAGTGACAGAACGGGGATTAGGTTATGCATCATTTATACTCACAAGTAAATTATTCATGTTATTTTCAAGTAACAAGCAATTCCCGATATTTGCTTTTATCTCAAAAAACAAGTAGGTCGCTGTAAATGTGCCGCTGGTAAACTTTCCGACATAATCATTCTAGTTTCCCAAAGGCTCCGAAAATAATTAACTATTTAAATAATTTTATAAAAATATGTACGTACAGTCATGGAATTTAATTTCCTACCTATTTCATTTAAATATCATCATACATTCGCGATGCCTTAAAGTTGAAAGTTGTATTTCAGTAATAGTATTGAAATGTCGATACGTATTATCTGTGATTGCACTTATTCTCTTTGCGAAAAGTGACAGTTTTCTTTTTTAATTCTGAAAGTGTGCCAGTTTCTTAGTGAGTATTATATCTTTTACGAGTCTATCTACTGTGAACCTCGAAAATAGAAATTTCGTTACTTGCATCCCTATCTTCCGAAGATTGCAAGGACGAAAAAGATGAACAACTACTCAGTAGTCATCCGTTTTTGAAAAAGTTCTTTCACGTCCCAAAATTCAGTAAATATGTTGCCTCGTTATTAAAACAAAACAATGCGTGCGATATATCAAAGTAACATTCTGTTCTAGCTTGCTCTTATGGTGATAGTTTGTTATACGATATAGAATTTAATTTGTAACGCACCTAGGTTAGAATATAAATTAGTTGACTGTACTCACACTATTACGATTAATCTAAAATACATATGTACTACATTGTACTACACGTTAATAATAAATAAATGTTTATGGACAATCTTACACAAATCGACCTAGTCCTACGTTGAACTCAGTAAGGCTTGTGTTGTAGGTATTAGACGACGATATACATAATAGATAGATACATATAAATACTTAAATACATAGAAAACACCCATGACTCAAGAACAAACGTTTGTGTTCATCACACAAATAAATGCCCAGACTGGGATTTGAACCCAGGACCATAGGCAGCGTCACTACCCACTAGGCCAAACCGGTCGTATATAGAATGTTTCAACTTTTGAATTTAACTATACGAAAATTCACCTCCGATGTTCAAGAGCGACATAACCCAAGTGGTACTTACTGGGGAAAGACTGAGGCAATGTCCTAAAGCAAAATCGTGGCAGTGTTCTCCAACACGTTATTACCGATATACTGTAAGGTCATTTTGTTAATAATCATATCTAACAACATAGTAATACTTAGGGTGTTTAAAGATTAGATATGGCAACTCTATGTTAAAACGGGTAACGTCATTTTCATAAGGGAACACTTTTTTGGGGGTTTTTTTTGAGACATAGAGTTTTGGAGGGAGACTTGACGTTTGGTGCGGCGAAGAAAAACTGATAAGAAAATTGTTAGAAGTTATTGCGTTTGCATAATACAAATAAATACTTAGTTGATCTGGAACTGACTTTCATTGAAGAAGCAGGAATAGATTTTACAATACCTCCTTATAAAGGATGGACAAGAGTAATCTTAATAACAAAATCTTGTGTAGAATAATATTCATATAAATTGGTTCCATCTCGGTTAGTATCATCCCTGTAAGTTTGACAACGCCATAATATTGTATCGCCGCGCATGAGGTTTGACACCTTTAAACTTTTATGAACCAATCACAACTTTTTTTAATAGCGCGAAATTGTCTATTGGATAAATTCTAAGCTGCTCTGACATATTTATGAAGAGGGGATAGCTGTCAGTGTCAGCGCCCTGGGGTCATTTTTGGAAGGCTTTTTTGTATGGAGAGCTGTGTCTATATATATTCAGTCACCGCGTGGAAAAGGTTAACTCGCCTGTAATACTCCGGTCTACGGAAGATATTGAATCTTATATATACCCCTCATAAAAAGTAATTCAATCTAGACCCACTATTACCTTACATATTAAAACGTTACGTGATATCATATCATAGGTTCTGGTCTGCAGCATGACCAAGTTATAGAAATATTCTTAATGTCTAATAAATAATTTCTTTTTCACATTTCTTCACATATTTAATGTTTATCTATGAAGCAGGAAGTGATTTGTTTCGGCTAATAAGCTTCCTTAGGTTTGAATTTATAGACAATATTTTCTTGTAATTTAAAAATTTATTATGGTACATGAACATGACAAATTTTCAGTAGGTAACAATATTTCACTCTCAATTGTAAAATATATAAAACATACATACCTCTGTAGTTAATACGTACAATAATAAAAAAATAAAGTACTTGAAATCAAGGATGATATAAGACTTGGATAGGCAATGTTCTTACCAATATATCGTTCCCGTGTTGCTGGCTAAGGTAGTAATGCCATCTAGTGTTTCACAACATTTATTCTTAGCAAATGCCCGCACAGGTGGCGCTTTGTGCATTTAGTACCAAATACACGTTTAGCCAGCACTACGGAGGAACGTGGCTTTTTATTCCTCGTATTCCAAATAGAAAGTAAACTGTTAAACTTAGGAAATTCTTTTTATTCCATGGTTTAGTAGATACTCACACAACGTCGATATTCGTAGATTTCGGACGATTGTCTCTGTCACTCACATGACGCCTTTAATTGGAGTTAAAGAGAAATATACGAACTTCGATGTTCGCCGTACCGCCTCTGTTAAGGAAACGTCAACTAGACCATTTAAACTGCATTAATAAGACATATACCTCAACGTACTTGCATATCTTATAGATTTACCGTAGGTATGTAATGATTGGTAAGAATTACCAATATAAACAGGTAAGAAATATATTAGCCAGACAAAGGAATGAAGAACAAACGTAAGTACCTATACTACATTTTACTAAGCATGTCTTAAACTGCATGACGGCGGTATGCATGAAGGGTTAAACATGCTCTATGGTACACGGATAAAATATATATCCTTATATTTATCTATGTATATGTAGCACCATTGAACACCGCCAGGTTTCGTAGAACGTAGAGCAAATGTAATTAGTTAATTAGCTGAGCTTACTTAGTTTTGTAGAATTGTTTACCTAGTATTAGTAAGTAACAAAGTAGTAAGTAAAAGAACGGTAGCTTGGTATCTATTAGACTTGTTAGTTGTTTATATACATGTCACTTGCGCACGCTCGCTTTTAAAAAAGTTTGAACACTCTTTAAAAATTCCCAAAACTA
This sequence comes from Grapholita molesta, assembly GCA_022674325.2. Taxonomy (NCBI): domain Eukaryota; kingdom Metazoa; phylum Arthropoda; class Insecta; order Lepidoptera; family Tortricidae; genus Grapholita; species Grapholita molesta. The sequence goes on along the minus strand of CP053121.2, from coordinate 3,182,428 downwards.
CCGCGTTGAAATTTTTGGAAGTTTTCATAAAAATATGTCCCCAACTAGCGTGATTTGTAGAAAAGTTAAATATGTCAGTTGTGTGACGATAATGATTATAATGAAGCATTAAATTTCTATAAATACTTATATTTGGTGCTCATTTCATAAACTTTAACCAGTTATACCTACAATGCAAAAAAGGCAATAAATTAATGTTCATACAGAGTTCATGTTTACTTATCGGTCACAAAAGTGACATAATTTAACTTTCACGTCACCTTAATGGCACTTTATGAAAAGTCCCGTTTTAGAATTTTAATAATGTTATTTTCAGTGCCCTTATAGTCGCTATATAAGTATGTTTTCCCCTCACTAGCTCGTAAAGCGCTTGTTTATCCTTTAATACGAGAGGGTAAAAACGCATTTTATCCACTAGTGATTATAGTAAGTTGACTTCTCATAGCTCTTATTGCTATGGTTTAAAAGTCTAAATTCGCGAAGTACAGCTCACTTGCCCCCGCGGCGGCGGCGGGCGCGGGCGAGCCTCGCTAACGCACCGAGTTGAAAATCGAAGTAGAATATTCGAAAATCGTACTGGCCACCACAAGCTAACCAAGCTAAAGGCACCTTTTGTAAAAATGTTGAATGTATCTAAACGCAAAGAAAAAGTCAATGAGATTTCAAAACCTTTTTTTGCATGTTTCACTTTCCTCGCTGTAGTGAGGGGAAAAGTTTTGTGTTACACACTGATGCAATTGTAATTTACTTCTCGTGTATTGAAACACTCACTACGCTCAGGATTCTATTTTGAAACCACTCGCTTTGCTCGTAAAACTATAGAATCCACTCGCTTGCTCGAGTTTCAATCCCACACTCGCGGTTAAAATACAATTTTGCACCCTTGTATAACAAATAACTATTACCGTATCGTATTATAGTATCGATTATGCAAATTGCATGAGACGTAGTCAGCAACAGTAGCTACCTATTCCATTTATTTGTTACAAATTGTTCGCGGTCAAACGTTTCTGTCCGCATTCCAATTTTATCGTGCAGTCCTTAGTCACTTTTTTTCCTTTCATTTTGAGGCAGTAATTAGTTTAACACTAACACTCCAAACTAAGAAGGGCAACTCTAACCTACCAATTATTCCAGAGTCTAGTGCTGACCTCGTTGGACGAGTTCCGGCGCCCCGTGGAAACCCTGTCTCCATCCACGGCAGCCGCGCTCAGCGTCACCGGCTTAATCTGGACTCGCTACTGTTTCGTCATCAAGCCCGTAGCACATTCCCTGGCCATCTGCAACTTCTCCTTGGGCATAGCCAATGGAGTACAGTGTATTAGGGCTATGAGATACCAGTACGAGAAAGAACAAGCCTCAGCTGCCATCGCTACATCTGAATAGCTTTTCAATTAATCCATTCTGCAAGTGTAGTTTACAAGAACCTACCTAACCTGCATGAAAAATACGTAAAAGCGGACAGGAATAATTACATTTCTTCCCGTACAAATAATAGCAGATGCTAAAATCCACCGAAAAGTAGTACTGAAACATTTAAATATCTTCCTTAACCGGATTTAAGGGAGGAAATTATAATCTGAAGACTAAATGTGACATTATCTATGAAACCTTATTGTCGATGGCGGTTACGTCGTTGCTCAAGATGACGCAATACAAACGCAACGCAATTCGACGTAAGTGCCATCGACGATAAGGTACCTTTTCCTAGTTAATGCCACAAATGTAATTCTTTTTGCTTGTCATCGGAACAAGAATAAAATGTAATGTTAATGTACAGACAGTTAAACCTGGAGATAACAGCTCCATAAAACAGCATTAATATTAGAGAGATAAGCCTCAACCGTTTTTATGATTAAAGAGTTATAAAGATTCATCACGCTCGTCAAACCTGCCTTGACTGATATTATTATCACTATCAGTCTTTTTGAAATTTTGGTTCGTTAAAAGGGATTGTTTATCTGACGTTTTATTAAGGGGGTAAATCTCCACAAAGGGTTATTTATGGCTATTCGAATTATATTAACGCACCAATGCCTAGCCTGAGTGAGTGCAAAACTTAATAATCTTACTATACAGGGTGAATTCGGGGTCATGGAGCAAGTTAACTTAGCATTTTTTTTGTTTTCTTATCGGACTACGCATAATTATGTAAGTACTTTAAGATTTGATGTATCACTGTATTGAAAAAATAAGTCCCGCCGTCGTTTCTTGCCGGTATCTTCACGGGTCAGAGGTGTAGGGTTTGAACCGGTGTAGATTTTTTTTTTTGACGTTCATAAGTGCATGTAATGTGCCTAAATTGAAAAATAAAGATCTTTTATCTTTTTTTTTTTTATCATGACATAGAATTTATAGTTGAAGCTAAATACGTTAATGTATTTTTTTAATAATCATGATATAAGTTATAATAATGTTTCAGCTGATACGTAAAAATTTGCTTACTATTTGGTCACCTTACACAATGTGACGTATTGTCGTTTCCCATACGCTGTGTATGTCAAAAAGCATAAGGGACCATCATTTGAATGGTTATAATTTTAAACCATTTATATTCAAACATAATTAACGTTATTTTGATCAAATACTATTATATGATAATTATACCTAGATATTTTTCTAGCACGAACGATTTCTTGTAAGTGATTGACAAAATAAAAACATCGACAGTCCTGTTATCGATAAGTACCCCTTCAATTTCCATACAGGTAATACAAAGACAAATATGGGGTAATAGGGTTAAAAATAACTAACAATAATAAAAGTCAATATATATTTAAATACCTACTTCAGAAAACAATTTGGAACTATTCATTGCAAATTATAAACGTAAATTGGATCAAAAGTATACGGATTACATTTAATTTGTTCAAGATCGGTGACACGCGGCGTCTAGGTAGGTAGCCGATATAAGACTGTGTGTACATCTTGAAGTTGAAGTAGTATGTACTTATCGATAGCAGGATTGTCGATATTTTTATTGTGGCAAGCACAAAACAAATGCCGTTCCTGCTAGAAAAATATCTAGGTATAATGATAATATTGACCAGTTACCGAGTTAGAAAAACTGGTTCTGGGTCACGACCCACAAATCACCCTGTATAAATCTATTTACGAGTAGTTATATACATATTTACACAAATATTTTTACTCCACTATACGTATCGAATTTGTTATATCGAATTAAGTACTTAATAAGTGTTTTCGTATATGTATCTGTGTGTACTTACTGATTATCTAAATGCCATACTAAAGCAAGGTGTATTGCGGTAATTCCCGTGAAGGAAACTAGGATAATTCCGAAAATTAATCAAACATCACATGTACTCCATTATAATAAGAGTATTAATAGTCCATATTGGGAATTATCCGCCAGTTTAACAACAACAAGGAACATATAAGACAATGACAATGTAAAGGTTAACTGGAGGAAATCTCCTATAGGGATAAGTTCGATTTTGTACATCCCCTACTATTCAATGTGTGTTATTTAGTGTTTTATTGTGTACAGTCGACTACAAAGATGTGTATACATTTTTTCACCTTAATCCTTTGTAATAAGGTGCAAAAGTGTATACATATCTTTGTAGTCAACTGTACAATAAAGAGTTTATCCTGGCAAACATGTTAACGACATCTATAATTTTCAATTAACAGCAGCGGCGCTACCGCGAGCCACGATATTCGTAAATTTCGGACGATTGTCTCTGTCACTCTCATGACGTCTTAATTGGAGTAAAAGAAAAAGATGCTCGAAATATACGAACTTCGATGTTCGCGGTATCGGGCCAGTACGTCTCAGTGCTATACAAGTAATATGGAGATGTCTCGCTGTCAAAATAACTCAATAATCAACATGTGTCCATAGATGGCGCTGTGCGATATAGTACCGAAAAGAGAAATAGCCAGCTAGTCAGAGGAACGCAACCATTTCTTGTAAGTTCCTTGACCCGAATAACTTTGTTGTACTTAAGTAATTACTTGCCATTTATTTACTAAATATATAACTTGCTTTGAAAATAAAATGGATGGGGCCTACGAAAAATATCGGTATATGATTGTACTTAAATAAAACAATACTTAAATAATACTAAATAGTATTTTATACATTTTCTATATGAATAAAAAAATTTGGTTACTTTATGCTATCACAACGGCAACTGCCTACAGTATTTCTTATTACCTCTTTAAAATATCATTTTTATAAAGTAATACTACAGTCAAGGCCAGAAATATCGATATGAACGAAGTACCAAAATATGTATACATGCAAATATGCATACTTTTTCCGTATCAATATCTGTTACCTTGACTGTATAGTCCCGGTCAAAAATATGTTTACACTTTAACACCTTATTACAAAGGCATAAGATGAAAAAGTTTAAACATGTCTTTGACCTAGACGTACATATGTTTTTTAGTTTATCATTGTAACTAATGCTCGAGGATGACTTCATTTTTATTCAAGGCAAGTTTATATTAGTAGCGCCAAACGAATTTATTTTTATTAGTTTTAGAATATGTACCACTGTTGTATTTTTTTGTCATATATCCACTATACTCCACTATGTTTTGTTATTTTAATTGTTATGAATATTATTGTAATAAAATTTGTTCTCAATATATATTCATGTATGTTATCATTTTTATTTTATTTCTAACTAATTGAATTCAAATTATTTTATTTTACTCGTGATAAACTACATTAAACTACAAACATGTACAGTCAGCAGCAAAAGTGGCGTTTGAAGTGTTCTGACCTACACACGCTCTTATTCTCTTGACAATAGAGATATGTTGACCTCATTTCGAACACCTCAAACGCTCAGCCACTTCTGCTGCTGACTGTAACATAAAAAACAATTACTATATAAAAAACATGTTAATTAAAAAGTTTACCACGAAATGGACCCGCCTCAGCATAAATACTGACCCGAGAGTCAGCCCTGATCACTTGCAGTCTCTGTACTAGGTTTGTACAATAATTTGCAATTCACCCACGACGCTTAATAATAAATAGTAAAACAGGTCTTTATAATACTTAATATTTATTAATCACTTAAATTATGCCGATAATTTAAATTAAATTGTAATCCTAATACTAAGCGTTAAAAGTCGACCCCACGGCGTCAGTCCTCAGCCATGCCGAGCAGCCGGTCTAGCCCCACCGGCTCGAAGGTCCGCCCGCCGTCCTGCGAGTACATGATGACGTTCCGGATGACGTAGCACTGCATGTCGGTGCCGATCTTGTACAGCGGCCGGCCTTCCCTCGTCTTGCCAGCGAGGGGCACGAACGTGATACCTGCAACAAGAGGAATTGTTTAGGGTCAGTTACTATGGGCCTCAAGGTTCGGGAAGCTACAACACATCTTTTTTTCCAATATCCCGCAGTGTCTCAAGACGAAGGTCTTCGATCAGTGTGTGTTGCCAGTGATAACTTATGGTGCTGAAACGTGGTCGCTTACTATGGGCCTCATAAAAAGGCAAAGTCACCCAAAGGGCAACGGAGAGGGCTATGTTGGGAGTGTCTCTGCGTAATCGCATCAGAAATGCCATCCGCAGTAGAACCAAAGTTACCGATACAGCCCTCCGGATCGCCAAACTTAAGTGGCAGTTGGCGGGGTGCGGAACTCATGGCCGATGGGGCGGAAAGGTTCTGGACTGGCGACCACGAACTCGAAGACGCAGTAGGCCTCCCACAAGGTGGACCGACGGCGTCCCGCGACCTGGTGAACCGGTCTTTTTGGGGGAGGCCTATTTCCAGCAGTGGACATATTTTCATTGACATGATGATGATGATGCTTCTACCAAACCGTGTGTTCGAGGTCTAAATTAACTATTTCATGTTACCCGGTGCTCATATATGGGTCACATTCACATTCGTAAAATTCCCACTTTGAGAAAATAAGTATACGAAAGGTTTCCTGAAAAAACCCGATAAGTCGAGCAAACGGAATTTAGAATTTCGAACTAAACGTGAATTATGTTAGGTTGTTGCTTCAATGCAATATTATATTATTATAGTTTCACCACAAAACTTTCTATAGTAAAGTTAACAGAAATTAATAACAGTACCTTATATTCATATCATCTCTTAGTCTTAGTTACAGTATTTAAAAAAATCCACTCCAATACAGGGAAAAAATGGGATGCTTCCCTAATTTGGGAGTTACGAATTGTAATATTATAATATTGCGTAAACTTTAACAACAGTTTCTGTTAATTTTCCTAGTAAAATGTGAAAGTAGAATGTATAAACTGTTCGGAGTAAATTTCAGCGGCCGAGCTGAGGCGAGGTTCTCAATAACTCGAAGATATATATTGCCGTGTGATGCCGGCCAACTAGAATAGTACCACCCCATCTCCTCTCGCGGGTGTCGTAAGAGGCGACCAAGTAAAAAATCTACGCACGGGCAGCAGCGTCCGTCGAAACCCAATCTACAGCTACTGCGGCGCCAACCCGTCTGCCTAGCGTGGCTACTATGGCAACTACCCCCAAGATGATACAATTCATATTTGTGGGAGGCCTATGTCCAGGAGTGGATTGAATACGGCTGAAATGTATGTATGTATATATATTATCTTCTACCTTTCTCTATACACCTGGACTCCAGCAACTCCGAGAAGCTCTTCTGCTGCGTAGTAGACGCCAGGACATCCGCAATCTTGCTGGTCTCCTTGTCCGCGGCGAACGTGAAGCGGGGGGGAGGGGGCGGCTCCACGGAGTCGATGTCGGCGCTGCGGTTCATCATGTCCAGGGCTTTGCGGAACGCGTCGCGAACACCAGGCTCCTTCAGGACCTCGTCAGGGAAGATTTTCTGTGGACACAGAGCAGTTCCAATTATAGCAAAAACACAGGGGCATCAAATACTCGTACTGTCAGCAGCAAAAGTGGCTGAGCGGGCGGAGTGTTCAAAATGACTTATTCTCTTGACAATTTTGGCCGGCTTGGCCTAGTGTGTGACCCTCCCTATGAAGCCGATGGTCCTGGGTTCAAATCCCAGTCAGGGCATGATGAGCACTGACATTTGTTCCTGAATCATGGGTGTTTTCTATGTATTTAAGTATTTATATGTATGTATCTATTATATTATATATATCGTCGTCTTACTAGACGCAAGCATAGTTACTACAACGCAAGCGTTACTGAGCTTACCGTAGGACTAGGTATAAGATTGTCCTGCAATTTTTTTGTTACAATAGAGATGTGTTGACCTCATTTTGAACACCTCAATCGCTTAGCCACTGTGCTGCTGACTGTACGACACGGTTTAATAAAGACCATTAGAGTGGGGAAAATTGAAGTAGGTATTAGATTCCGCGGAAGGCCGTGACGTACGTTTGTGACAGAGTTAGCCTCGGGACGTAAAATCATAAATTCGGAAGAATGGCGGTTGCTATACCGACAAGCAAGATACATGATTAACGATGATTTATTTATAAGCTAGTAGTAGTAGTCTAAATAGGTCGTCGTTTCACCTTGTGGGAGGCCTATCTACGCTGCGTCTTCCAATTCGTGGTCTCTACTCCAGAACCTTTCCGCCCCACCGGCCATCGGTTCTGCGCATGCCGCTGGATGTGGAAGGCGCAAGATCGGTCTCCTTGGATCGTTCTGGAGGGAGCCTATGTCCAGTAGTGGACGTCTTTCGGATGACATGATGATGATGGGTATACCCACAAAAAAATTCGATCGGAAAGTTCAGCAATAACAAATATCAAAAAGCGAGCAAAGTTTGTAGCCTCAGGTGTACCTTGAACTGCGTGTAGCTGTGCAGCACCTGCGCGTGCGGCGGCGCGGTGTTGAGCCAGGCGGCCAGCGCGCCCAGCCAGCGCGGCAGCAGCGCGCGCGCCGCCAGCGCGCCCAGCGCCGGCGCGCCCACCAGCTCCAGCCAGTCCGCGCACCACAGCCACGCCGCTGCCGCGCGCCCAACCACACGTTACAACTTGCCCACACCGTACACACCCAGTGCGAATAATGACTGGAGAACGCATCAGCGAGCGCCAGTGAGGGACAAAGATATTATGGCTTTTGTGGCCCAAAATGAAACAATTCACTATAGTTTTGCTTTACAGGATATTCTTTATAACAAAAATATTAGCCTAGTCTGTATTAATTACCGCAATTTTGGTTGAAAACCCAAGAAAACTGCAATTGTATTTGTTTGTTCCCCTCCAACTTTGACAGTTCTGAAGGGACCAGTTTGGAGTGCAACAAAAATATGTAAGATTGTGAGACGGACAGGCGAAAATAGCGCCATCTCTGCCATACCTATGGAAAGTTACATAAGCATAAGACCATCCCTTTTTATCGTGATATTATTATTAGCACGCTCCATCTAGGTTAATGGTATGTCTATGATACACACAAAATCAATCTCTCTTTCTTACACCTTTAATTTACTCTTGGTTTACATTTAGACAAAGCGGTCGTCGCGTCTGGCGGACTCTAAATGTAACAAATTATGAACGATCCCTATGAGATGTGACAGTACTCGAAGCTAAAACTAATAAAAGCTAGTAAATTCTCAATGGGCGTAAGAGAAATAAAAAGTAAGTTGATAGGTCACTTTGAATTAAAAGTAATCGAATAAAAAGTTCTACGGAATGACAGTTGCACTGCCAAATATAAGGATGCTCAGTTCCTTAGACGCGCGTGATGCATTCGACCGTTAGATAGAGCAATCTACACTAATATTATAAAGGCGAAAGTTTGTGAGTGTGCATGTTTGTTACTTCTTCACGTCTAAACGGCTGGAGCGATTTTAATAAAATTCGGTATGAAGTTAGCTGACACCCTGGATTAACACATAGGCTACGTTTAACTGCGGGAAAATATCTTATCTCAAGGGAAAATCGATGAAAATGAATTCTACACTATTCTACACTAACATTATAAAAGCGAAAGTTTGTGAGTGTGCATGTTTGTTACTTCTTCACGTCTAAATGGCAGGAGCGATTTTAATAAAATTTGGTATGGAGGAGCTGACACCCTGGATTAACACATAGGCTACGTTTTTCCACCTTGAGGCACAGCTAGTTAGAACTTACTGTTCTCCTGGCCGACGAGGTGCACGGGCGCGTGCTGCAGACAGTGCTCCAGCTTGGGCACGATGTGCTGGTGCAGCATGGCGGTGAGCGCGGGGCCCCAGGCGGCGCGCCAGGCGGCCAGCAGCGGCCGCGCCGAGCCGTCGGCCGGGTGCCAGGCCGCCAGCGCCGCCGCCAGCCGCGAGCGGATCAGCGGGTACACCGCCGTGCTCAGCGCCGAGCCTGCCGCACACACACAATATTTTATTTCGATAATCACAAGTTTTCTGTCCATGGGCAACGGTAATTGCTTACCGTCGGGCGATCCGTCTGCTCGTTCGTCACTTTTATCATAAAAAATGGTATTGACAGACAGACAGACAGATAGACAGACAGACAGGCAGACAGACAGACAGACAGACAGGCAGACAGACAGACACACAGACAGACAGACAAACACACACACACACACAGACAGACAGACAGACAGACAGGCAGATAGACCGGCACCTAATGTAATGTGTCGCCTGACAGATTAACTTGTTAATGATGATGGTTTCCTGGTTACTAATCTAGGGTTGTGCATATATTTATGCGATTTAGTTGTCGGCTACATCCTACCACATGTTACCTGCAGGTAAATACTCGTACTACAAATTTAGCTAATTCGCTTGAAACCGAAAATTCAATCAGAACGAATATATGAAATCTATGAGAGATTTCAGAAAGAAGTGTCGTCAGTTAGCGTAACAAGTAAAAAGTTAAATTATGTCATGTTCATATGTATGTTGTGTGACTTGTTTAGGTACTTGTCTCACTTATTGAGTACATTATTTTCTGAAAGCAGTTTCCCAGTAGACTTTAGACACACAACATCGGGAGTTGGTTGTTATTCATTATGAACATTGGCAATTGTTCAACGTCCAATGCTCGTACGCACCGGCCAGCGCGTGCCACGGCAGCACCCAGGCGTGCAGCGGCTGCGTGTCGTGCGTGGGGTCCCAGCCGCGCACGGCGTCCAGCAGGCGCGGCGCCACGGCCGCCGCCGCCACCGCCGCCGCCAGCCACGCCGGCAGCGCCGCCTCCCACTCCGACACGCACGCCAGCATGGCTTCCGGCACGCGCGGGTTCCATGCGCTGCAATAAACCATTCACGTTGATCCAGAAGCATTCAGATACACTATCCTACAAATCTAAAGGGCATTCTGCAAGCATCCATAGGCTACTGTAACAGCTTAACATAAGGTGGGCCGTATGCTTGTTTGTCACCGTCGTTGTATAATAAAAATATCTACCCGCGTCCAATTAATAGATTTATTTTTGAGTGAGACACGTTTCAACAGTGTATCTTGAGTATTTATATATATCGTTGTCCATATATATATATATACCGCCATTGAGGCAGATAAAAGTCAATGAAATATAGGTTACAAAAAAAAAGGTAATATTATACTGCCGGAGTAATTTTGGGAACAAACAAACCACTTTGTTCATTATTTAGCGAAACTGAGAGGTGGAATTGTACATTACTAGAGAGCCCGGGAAGAAAGGGGTTTCCGGCCGAGTATATGAAGACTGTTACTAACTCGACAACCTCTTTTCACGCCGAAGTATATACAGGGTGAACGATATGAAGTGTTACCAAATTAAAAAAGGATACGTTTTTTATTTTGTAACAAAAATTATTTATTATTAAGGAAAAACAAACAGAAAAATATCAAAATTTTGGTATTTATTTTAACTCAATGTGGCCACCTTTTGTCTTGACTATGGCCTTCAGACGGTCAAAGAATGACTTGCACGCTGCACGAATGTGTTCCTGTGGTATATTGTGCCAATTACGTACGATAGCTTTCTTGAGTGCTTCCATACTGGCATGTTTTCTTGTCCTCACCTTGCTCTCCAAAATGGACCAGATAGAAAAGTCCATCGGATTGGCGTCTGGGGAATTTGAAAGCCATTGGGTGGACGAAATAAAATGTGGAACGCGGTTTTTCAGCCATTCTTGGTTTACACGAGCTTTATGAGCCGGGGCCGAGTCTTGTTGAAATGTCCACGGTCTACTACCGAAATGTTTTCGTGCCCAAGGCCCCAATGCAGCTTCCAAAACGTTTTCCCGATAGTATGTCGCATTTGATTTTTTTCAGATATGGCCAGTGTGAATTTGGTAACACTTCATATCGTTCACCCTGTATAGAGCTTTTTCTTAAACATGTAATACAATCAATAAAAAAATTCCAAGAAATAAAAGTATTAATTCCGAAAAACTAAAAGCAAACTTGCAATACTTACGCGGCGGCTGTCTTAATCGCAGGCGCGTAATGTTGCCACAGCAAACTGTTGTAAGCCTCCTCGCTCAGTAACTGGCGCCATTTGAGGAACACGGGCACCGGTTCCGATGGTGCCTTCAGCGGGTCCCACTGCGCCATCAGGGCGCTGAACAGTGGGCTGACGATGTTGCCAGCGATGGCACCGATGGCGAACATCTCGTATTCAAGCGGGTGCGATTCCTATTAAAATAGAACATATATAAAATAAATAATAATAAATATTCAGGACAATCTTACACAAATCGACCTAGTCCTACGGTAAGCTCAGTAAGGCTTGTGTTGTAGATACTAGACGACGATATATATAATAGATAGATACATATAAATACTCAAATACATAGAAAACAACCATGACCCAGGAACAAATATCGGTGCTCATCACACAAATAAATGCCCTGACTGGGAATCGAACCCAGGACCATCGGCTTCATAGGCAGGGTCACTACCCACTAGGCCAGACCTGTCGTCAATTCCATCGGTCGTCCATTGAAGTAAAAAGTATTACAGGTAGACCCGGTGGCCTTAAGAGGAAATTCTTATAGGATAACTAAGATTTATTTATCTTTTGAGCAACAGTTTCATTTCACGGATATAATTTTGATATAGAAGTATAATCTCACCATTAGTTCAGACATTTCATTTAAAGTACTACCAGGATGGTAACTGCCTAATGTATGTACTACAGCGAGGACTAATTATTGATCACCCTTTTTTTAATAACATTAATGGCTAGAATTGTATTGTATGTCATTAAAATAATGCCAACGGGCACTTTAAGTATGTTAATAAGATAAAGCGCAAGTAGTATATCTATGGCAGAGCTAATCCTTACTAAGGATAGTGCGAGACCAACGCTAGCTGACCTTGAGATCGGAGACGACCTCGTAGGCCCGCTCGAGCGAGAGGTCGGGCGCGCTGAGCTGCGCCACTCGCTCCTTGATGACGCGCACTTTCACTATGATCTCGTCCTGCTCTTTCAGTTTCTCGTCGCACTCTTTCATGTCTCGCTCGAGAACCACGATCTCGTCTTCTGCCTGTTGGAGCTCGCGGGCGTTTTGGATTATATCCTGTGAGAAACAAATTTGATATTGTTTATTTGATAAGTGTTAATGGAATTGGAAGTTAAAGGGGGGTGAAATCGGTTAAGTTGGAGTAAAAATAATATTTTTTTAGGTTCTACTACCTAGGTAGTTTTAATATAATACAAATCTAGTTAGATTTGGTAGCAAATACATAATCTATTTAGTATTATATTTAAATAACTGTTGGAATAGGCAGATAAAGTCATATTCAGAGCCCGGAATTTTCATGGCAAAACAAAAGACTGTCGCAAACTTACTAGTGTTAGCTGCATTTTTTATCGACATCGTCAGTTGTGTAATGGAAGAATAAAACTATCCAATAAAGAAACAAAATATGAACATAAAAAATATGAGTATGGACGGGCCGCCACTGACCTGCTCGCAGCACTCCACCATCAGCTCCAGGTTGTGCACGAGCTGCGGCGCGGCGAAGTTGGTGCACTTGCGGCGCGGCTCGTGCTCGAAGCGCGGCGCGGCGGCGCGCAGCGCGTGGTAGCCGCTCAGCACGCGCTTCTCGCGGCCCGTCATGTCGATCACCGGCACGCGGGACAGCTCGCTGCTGCGGGACCATACCACACTCCAATAACACACTACACACCAGGGGTGTTGCGGATATTCGCATCCGCATCCGCAAATGCGGAAGTTCCGCGGATGTTGAATTACATCCGCATGAAATCAGTGCGGATCTGATGCAGATGCGGATGTAGAACAAGTCACTGCAGGAACAACGTAGCGAGGCACGCGCTAGGAATTTTAGGCCAATAGCCAATTGAACACTGGTTCATTATTTTTCGAAAACTATAAAGATTGTGATGATGGCGTCGATAGTGTTTGATTAAAATTCAAATATTGTTATAAATCTGGAAAGTGTCTACAGGTTAAGCACGTGCCCCTAATTTTTGATGATTTTTAAAGAACCTAATGTTACATCCGCATCCACATTCGCATTCCCGGACGTGAGACTTATAATATCCGAATCCGCATCCGCGCGTGTCAAAAAAACTACACCCGCAACATCCCTGCTACACACACACACTACACACACACCTACACAAACACTTCTAAAAATATTAAAATAACATAATACTCATGATAATAATAGTAGTAGTTAATTGTACTTTTGTCAACCGCACTCGCAACGGTCAAGATACTTTGCTCAGTCTAGTTTGATCTTTGATGGATAAACATGCATATGTAGAACCTTTTTACTCATAAATAAATTATTTGTATTTGTACATTACAGCAGCCGGGGCTAACGGCCACGAGGGCACTCAGTGTCATATAGTTAGCGGCAACCAAAGTGGCCAAGGTTCTGGAGTGGTTACCACGAACTGGAAGACACAGCGTAGGCCTCCCAAACGGTGGACCGACGACCTGGTGAATGCCGCTGGATGTGGAGGGCGCAGGACCGGTCTTTTTGGGTCGCTTTGGGGGAGCCCTCTATCCAGCAGACGTCTTTCGGCTGACATGATGATGGTGATGATTAAAGTGGCCAAATATACCGATGATATTTATTTATATAACAATAAGTATGTGTTACGATATATTTGGCCATACTGACTGCTACTAGCTATATGACGATACTGTGCCTCCGTATTTTGAATGTAGTTGTATATTATCATCAGAGCCTGGAATTTTCATGGCAAAACAAAAGACTGTCGCAAACTTACTCGTGCTAGATGCATTTTTTTATCGACATCGACATTTGTATAATGGAAGAATTAACCCTCTACTGCATGACATAAAAAAATGTTTGTTGTAATATGAACTTTAATTCAATCCAATAGAGTTGAAAATTATAACTGCCATAAATGGCTTCGTATGCAGTAAGGGTTAAGGGTTACTATCCAATAAACAAAATATTTAAAAAAATACGTAAGGTATAAAATTACGTAGAATTAGATGAAAGACAAAGTAAATTAATGACAGATCACTTCACTTTCACTTTCATTCACTTTGTCGATCATTCAGTTTCGGTCGCTAAAAATCTATCTATGACCAAAGTAAGAAGTGAGGGTAATATGCACCAAGAGTCAATAGCTCAGTTGGTCAGAATAATTGAACTGTATTCAATATTTCGCACGAGGATTATTTTTCAATTTTATTTTAAATTCTAATATCAAATAAATAAAGTCTATTTCAGCTTACCTGCTGATGGTGTGCACTGTGGGCTTGCCCTCTTGTATTACATCTTTAGAGTCTCGGTAGAAGTAGCGGCCCTTGTGCGACTTCTTCCAATGGTACGATTTCTCTGGACCTTTCTCATCTTCCTTTTCTTTCAATCGGCGCTCCTCTTCTTTCTTCGCTTTTTGCTGAAATATAAATAAACACCGGTTTATTCTAACAATATGTTTATAGTATGAATTTCGCAATGGGTTCAGTGAGGGCAGCTACCAGGATGGGAAAATAGTCTTACCTAACTTTTAGTTTATCATCTATACCAAATATTGGGAGCATGTTATTTAACCGAAAATTATTTTAGTGTATCATATTGTAGTGACGATCGCGGAGTTATGCATGCTGTTCTTACGCTACCCACCTTTAGTACTTAATAAACTTTGTACATTTTTGCATATCACGGGCGCGAGCTCCTCACAAATAATAGCCTTATACTTATTGAAAATAATGTTAGCGCTTCCTTGAAATGCAAAAATACATATACACACCGTGTAAACATATAGCATAAGTTAAATATATATTCTCATTTTAAGTGAATAATGTATATTCTTATGAGAATAAATGTCTTAAACCATAATCTTAAACCATAATCTTTTCATCTTTCATCTTTTCAGCCGTCAGTCGTCTACTGCTAAATAGGCCTCCTCGAAATATGACTTCATTTTGGGGGGAGTTGCCATAGTCACCACGCTTGGCAAGCGGATTGGCGACCGCAGTAGCTATAGATTGAGTTTCGGCGGATGCTGCTGCTTATCTGTCAGTTTTATCTGTTTGTCGCCTGTTACGAAACCCGCGGAAGGAGATTGGGTGGTGCTATTCTAGTCAGCCGGCACCACACGGCACTGTTAATTTATAGATTTTTGAATAAATTAGAAGTTGTTATATTTATTTCTAAAAATAACTATGGCACCATTCAATCCTGTTTCTAACAGGGATCAAAAGTCTCTTAAAGGCCAATCCAGGATAGGGGACAGCAAAACTTACAATAAGAAGAACTAACTAAAAGAACAAATCAATTAGACTCCAAACTTATCATCATCATCATCATCATCTCAGCCATAAGACGTCCAACTGCTGAACATAGGCCTCCCCCTTGGACCTCCACACGTACCGGTTGGAAGCAACCTGCATCCAGCGTCTTCCGGCGACCTTAATGAGGTCCTCTGTCCATCTTGTGGGTGGACGTCCTACGCTGCGCTTGCTAGTCCGTGGTTTCCACTCGAGCACTTTTCTCCAAACTTATAAAAAAAATATTTTTATTGTGCAGAAACATCTGCTAGCGGATATATTGGATATTGGCCCAGTGTTCCAGTGTTCCATTTTTCTATTTTTATTTCAAATTAAATATCGAAGTTATACAAAAAACCCTAAAAAAAATACATTGTAAACTTGCTTGGACATAGAGTAAACTTCTATATCTGCATGTCTATCTTGAGTTATGTTATTCTCTATCAATAAAAACAATACTTACAGCTGCTTTCTCGGGACCGTAAGCACCGATCGCGCCGCGGCCTTTTCTCACTGTGGCCTCCACCGGCGCCGAGATACCCTGCAGGTCCTTACCAAGACCCCGCCCGGGCTGGTATCCCATCTGTAAACAAGATACAAGGTGTATTCCTTCCTAGAACTAGGAAAATGTTATTTTGTACATTAAAGCATGACTAAAGTTACGAAAAGAGTTCGAACTTTTTGTACCTCTTTTGAGCTGTCATTAGGCACTTCTTGTTTATCTACTTATAATTTATCGATACATTATAGAAGACAAATGACTGCTCAAAAGTGCAACAAATTCTAATTTCCAGACTATGGTTATAAGGATGTTTTAGTTACATCTGACCATTCAGTTTTGTAAAGAAATGTATGGTGTTTCATAATGTACACTGTTAATTGAAAACATCCTTGTATTTGAGCCTTATTGGTTTTGGATGTTGATTTTTTTAGGAAGGTGGTTATAAAAAACCTCGGATACAGTTAACAGAACGACACTACTGATTGAATTTGTTTTTAAGATAAGTGCATCTGTCAAATTATTGTATAAGTCAACAACAACAGTTTTTATCAAGATTACTGTCCTGTACTAATACACTTACCCCTTCTTAAAAGGGTTAAAGCTCTAGGTTAAGTAGGCTAGGGGCCATTTGTGTTATCATTTAGAATGTTTGTTCCACAAATATATGTTGAACAAATATTCAAAATGACAATTCAATGTCCATACATTAAATTAACATTTTTAATATTTGTTCCCGGTTATGGACATTATCAATGTATTTGTTTTATAAAAGTTGAAATAGATAACATATACTTAAGAAAAAAACGACGAGGACCTCCCGTCACCGGACACCGGAGGTCCTCGTCGTTTTTTTTCTTAAGTATATGTTATCTATTTCAACTTTTAATTTATATAGTAGTATAACTACTTAAAAATCAAAGCAAATCAAAAAATATTTCATAAAAAATAATTTGATTTGTTCTTAGTTTCGTATTTGTTTTATAAATATTTATGTACCTATATAATATGCTAGCAGCCTGCCCTGGCTTTGTACAGATAGGTATAAGTAATTAACAAATCATGAATAATATGTAATATTGTCTATGTTCATCAGGTAGTATAATAGTAAAGTAGAATTCTAATGGAATAAAGAATTTTTCAAATTCGTTAAGCAGCTTTGGAACCTGTGCAAAGCAAACAGTCACAGACTTTAATTCTGTGATTCAGTCAAATTAGCTCAATAAAAAAGCCCACAAGTCCTAAAAAATGTACAGCACTTGTACCATTTTTGGCTGTGCTAATTTGATACACTTTGATACATAGAATTATTGAGCCCCTCATGTTTCAAGCTTTTTTTCTTTTGTTTACTTACTCTATGGTATGGCCAATGTAAAGTGAACCCTAAATGGCTCAACAATTTAAGTCCTTGACCATACCTACAACACAAGCCTTACTGAGTTTATTGTTTACTACAAACCTGTAAAAGCAGTTTGGCTCCTATCCCTTTAGTGTGCTTCTCCCAGGTGCCCATACTTCCGCCAAGATTAGCACTGCGCATGCCCTGACCCTGTCTCCTGATGCCCGCTGTCTCAGATTCATCTGGTTGGGCCACAGTTGACTCCTCATCAGAACTGTCTACAATGGTTGGTCTATTTGTCTTATCTGCTGATTCTATCTCTGAAAATAAGAAAAATCATGTCTTCTTATAATGAGACACATATGTAAACCTAAGCATCTATGTTTCGATTCTTCTAGAACTCTAAATTAGAAGAAGACATAATAGGGTAGATTTAGAATAGAAAATAGACATTATTTTAAAATTACAAAGCTCAAGCAAAACGTTTATGGATCTTTTCTCTATTTCTTCACAAGTAACAAATTATTCTATTTCTGAAAAGCATAGCATACCTTGTTTAGCCTCTTTCTTCTTCCCGGCCTGCTGCACACCACCTGCCACAAACCCGATGGGAGCAGCATAGTCCTTCTGCTTGCGGGTTCTCTGTCGCACATTGTCTTCATTATCGTCCTCATCACTATCTTTGGCCCAAACACCTGGAATTTAAATTTTATTAGTTACAGTACAAATAGTTTAATATTACATCAAATTGTGCAATATGAAGATTCTAACCATAAATTTGCTGTTCCTTCTTGGCTCTTCCTCTTCTGTTTGGGTTGAACTCGTTGTCTAAATCATAATCGGTAATTTCAAAACGTATCACCTCGTCGTCTGACATATTGTTGAAACTAATTTAAATACAGAGTTTAATAAAAGTAAGCTTTTAGTGGTGATATCAAGTTGGTTCTAGATACTATATGAAGATATAGATTAAGTCTTCAAATTATCATACGGTATTCAGGTATATGAGGGGTTTTGTCACACTAATGAGTAAAACAATATAAAAATGATCTTCTGGCTAAATCAAAGCCAATGTTTCTCGGTGTAATCCACACATTCACACAACACAACCATCCACAATCACAACAAATTTGACAGTTGACACTGACAGCAAACCTGACATTGACAGTTTGCGACTTATGTGTTTATTAGGAGCGTTTATTTCAATGCCTCAAATACACAGGTAGTCGATAAAATCGCGTGATATCGATAAAAATGACATTTACGCAAAATCTATCTTGTCGATAGATATTTGTCCTGATTCTTTTCGCAATACAGGTTTTCAGCAATTTTCAGTGTTTACAATGAGCATTCACGGAAAACAAAATTATTGGGATGCTTGAGAGTAATCAGTGCAGCGTGGCTGTGTTCAGTGTGCATTCTTATAGCTATTGTCTTCTAGCGAAAACATTGTAAATAAGATGTTAAGCAGATTTTCCGACGTTCTGCAATCAGCAGCAGACGTTGTAAGTAATAAAAAGAGTCGGCATTAAAATTCTTTTGAAGGCTAGATCAGATTACCTTAAAATTCCAAGTTTAATACCTTACAGCTGTGTTTATCATATTAACACCATAATTTGCATTAATTAGTCTCAGAGCATGGTGTTTCTTGACCCATTTACTTTTGAAATTTTCTTACTTAGGCTGTATTTTTTTCTAGTTGGCACCTCCAGCAACCCGCTTAGAAGACTTCGAATACCACTGGAAGATGATAATAAACTTCTACCAGAACTATGACGATAGTAACAAAGGACACATTGAAGATACCAGGATACCACACCACTTACATCAAATGTTGCAGGTTTGTTTTCACAATGTTAATTTATTAAACATTAACACGGCTCTACTCACGTTTATTTAGTCAATCGCACGACATGTTTTGGAGAACATAGGCTTCCATTATCAAGCACTAAGAGTGCTGAGTGTTTGTTCAATTCGGTGATCAATGTGTAATTTATCTGATATATCTCACGAAAGTTTAAATACAAATGTTAAGCATCAAGATATTTAGAAATGCACATTCCATAGACTAATTATAATTTTATGACCTATAATTTTATCAACTAAAGTTTTTGTATGTTACATTTTAAAATAAAAGAACATTTTAAATTCTAATTAAGAATTATGTAATTTGAGTTTAAAAGCACCTTACCTATGCATGCAACATACGGTTAATTTGTGCCATTAGCATTATTTTCCATTAATTTTATTAATAAACAAGTTTAATATAAAAAATAGTTATTGCATTAAATCACATTTCATGTCTCAAACTACTATCAAGATATCTAATCAAGTGAATGTAATAGTTAACAAGTACTCTTGCACAAACATAAGTTTTAAGCTTGTAAATAAAGTAAATATTCTTGATTTTGTATAACTATAATGTTCAGCAGACCATTAAGCCCAATAATAATATATAACCTTTAGCATTAGTCAATAAATTTTACGCTTTATCTGTAATAGAAATAAAATTTGAATTTGTCCACTCAATGGTCAGTTTTCAACCTTGATATAACCATATGCATATGTAATAGCTGATTAATATGGAGTGAATTAATCCAGAGAGTCTTATCATCTACTATAGATAAAGCTACAAACAAATAACATAATAATTATAGTTTCAATATTGCAGCATCTTTCCCAGTAACAATATGGCTGCCACACAATGAATTCATAATAATATTGTTTTTATATTATTCTTTAAGGGAGTTTTCAGAAAAAAAAATATGCCAGTTTTGTGAGTATAAAATACTTAGATTTGATGCTCTTTTCATGAACTTTAAGCAGTGATACAATGCAAAAAAATGCAAAAAATTAATTTCCCTACAGAATTCACGCTTAATTATCGTCACAAAATTAATTAACGTTTTTTACGTCACGTTAATTGCGGGCATTTTTTCATTACGGAAGGGACATATAGCTACCACACATATGCAAGTTTTGTGTAATTAAATGTGGTTTTAAAGTGTGACTGTTACCTTTGCAAAAGAGTGTTATAAAATAGTTGATGGAGATGAATTGTAGCTATTGTAGTGTAAATATGTAATGCTAATGAAGGAAAAGATTCCTAGTAAACACAATTCTTTTTTATGTAGAACTACTATTCTTGTTAATAACATTGATTATGTCAATCTAGATTATACTAATGTAAATAAATACTTTATTTGTTAATATTAGTGGGACAGGTAACTTTATGAACTTCCCTGGGTCCTGTTTTTAACCTTCAAAAAGATAGTTGCAAGAAGTGTATTTAGATAAATCCTCTTGAAGAAGAATCTTACAGTTTTATTGTACCTACCTATTTTTCAAATTGTTTTTATTTTTTAATGTTATCAAGATTGCAATTATTGTAAGTAGATGTCAGGAAGTAGCTCCTTTAAATAAAGAAACATTTAAACATGTCAATGATAACATTAAACATGAATTAAGATATGATTGATTTATATAATTACAACAATCCCCTTTGTCTGTGGTTACAATACAGCAAGTTAAAAAAATACTTATGCTTGTATTACTATGGATTGCAATAATGTATGAATAACACATAAACTTACGTGTATTTAGTGTTTTGCTTATGTCGCGAGAGAGACGATAAACAGTCATGTTCATAAATCGATTCATTGTATTGAAAAATAATTGTCATGAATACTTTTATTTCTATTTCTAAACTAGGCCTCACAAAAGTTTAAATACATCTATCTTTATTGATAAAAGAAAGTTGTGTTAGTTCCGGCTTTTATTAACTCGAGAACGGCTGAACCGATTTGGACGATTTTGGGTTCGTTGTGATCGTCTTGACCAATAGTACGCTTAAAAAAGAAAACCAAATTTGAAATGGTATTTATTGCCACCGCTAGCAAACAACCAATAAGCATAATGTGTTGATGATTATTTTTGTTTAACTTGAGCGTATCGCCAACAAACTGCTCCGCAGTTTGGCGAAATTTAAGTAATCCGTTTTATTTTTAATCCGTTTGTTGAAAAAAAATAGAAAAAAAAACCATTAATTAAAAAGACCCCAGGCTTATAGACTTTTAGGCGGTACAAAGTTCGCCGGGACAGCTAGTTGAGTATAAGTTGAAAATCAATAAGATAATGAATTATAATTACAGCTAATAGTAGATGAAGAAAAAGAGCAGCAGGGCGGAACCGTGGGGCCGTGCTTGGAGGCGGTGGTCCAGCGGTCCGTGGCGCTGCTGGACGCGCTGGCGGCGCTGGCGGCGGCGGACCGGCCGCCCGGCGCGCGCGCGCGCTGGCGCTCGGCGCCGCCTCCGCGCTGCTGCGCCGCACCCGGCAGCCCTGCGTCAACAGCCCGCACGTCTACAGACCGTTGCAGGTGAGTCACTTAAAGACGCTTTCAATGTTTGATAAATGACTCATTTCTTATTATAGTACATTACATCAGAGGCCGGGAAAATGAGGATTTCCGGCCAAGTGGGTATGTACCGAATAATGATACGAGGCCGAGAATCCGTTTTCACGACGAGGCATGTAGGTATAGTGCTTTTCTCAAACATACAATGAAATAAAAGAAATGCTTCAAAAAATTAAATTTGTAAAATCACAACTAACAATGAAATCGAAATGTATTAAAAACTAACATCAGCTGTTTGCTATGATACCCGCCATTTTTGATTGTATGGATGATCGTCGAAAAAAAAGTTACTTTGCACGCCCAGGCTTGCAAAGTTATATGAAATTCCATTTCCGTCCCCTTCAGTTGCCGCGCCCAAAAAACCATACGTCCGAGTCTATTCTAAGGAATTTAAAGACAATATTTTATTGCATGTTTGAGAATACATTACATACATTTCAGCCGTATGCAATCCACTGCTGGACATAGGCCTCCCATAAATATGACTTGCATTATCTTGGGGGGTAGTTGCCATAGTCGCCACGCTTGGCAGTAGCTGTAGATTGGGTTTCGACCTTAGT
This sequence comes from Grapholita molesta, assembly GCA_022674325.2. NCBI lineage: Eukaryota > Metazoa > Arthropoda > Insecta > Lepidoptera > Tortricidae > Grapholita > Grapholita molesta. Next base: position 3,159,994 of record CP053121.2, on the reverse strand, counting down.
CGCCTCTTACAACACCCACGGGAGGAGATGGGGTGGTTCTATACTAGTCGGCCGGCATCACTCGGTACGGCATTTATTATAAAAACAATAACATTTTAGAAAATTTGTGCCAATAGGCATATTGAATATCAGTTGTGTAACATATTATTACAACATAGTATGCTTGTTTCAGCGTATGCTCATACAATGCAACGAGAGCCCGGCCTCACCAACCGAAAAAGAAGAGGTCGAACTACTCCTAACCCTCTGTGGCCTAGTCCGGAAAGAGCCCGGCTTGGCCAATATATTCACAACCCCCTTCGTAGAAGACAAAGCCAGTTTACTTAGCACACCGGAGGATATAAAGAAGTTGATACCAATTAGAAGTAAAATCCAAACTCCAAAGAAGAATCCTTTGTTTGAAGTGGAGCTGCCGCCGAATCCCTTAAGGAACGTGTCTATAATAAGGGCGTCGGGGGACTGCAACAGTAGTTGCTCGGCGGACGACAACGCGTCGTGCAGGAGCCACAAGACCGTGTATGACGACAACGACAAGTTCCTACTGATTGATCTGCTGTTGTCGTATTTGAATAGTGCCGTAAGTATATATTCTAGAATGTAAATAATACAAGAATTTCATAGTTTATTATTTAGGTTAACCCTTTCCCAGGCTCCACCAATCTGGTTAGTTTTCCTAGAAATCCCAAATATATTATAAATTTATATATATTATATATATAAATATGTTAATTTGTGTAAGGTTGTGCTTCATATATGTTATTTATTATATACATTTTTTCCCTTGCTGTTTTCGCAACTTCCCGCTTCTGTCAAGTGCTGGTCACACTTTTATAATGGGATATTTTTCTTCATTTAAACACATATTTAATTTTATTTATTTATTAGGGAAAAAACGTAGTTGTGTTAATCCAGGGTGTCAGCTAACTCCATATAAATTTTAATTAAAATCACTTCAGCCGTTTAGACGTGAAGAAGTAACAAATATACACACTCACAAACATTCGCCTTATAATATTAATGTAGATAGTGTAGATTTGCTTTAGTTGACAGACTTTAGGAAAAATAAAGTGACTAGATTATTTATTTGAAAATTGTTGTTTTTTTCCCAGGACAACCAAGTAGTACTCCGAGCGTGCGAAGGCATTATGATAGTGTCGTCCCTCCCCGACGACGACATCGCGAACCTAGTGACGACGTGCAGCCCCGCGTGCGAGCTGATCGTCGACAAGCTGGTCGACAAGTACAAGGCCATACCGGCCAATGTCGACCCCAACGATATCGACCACTTGAACATCACGTGGGCGTAAGTATAACGCAGATAAATAAAATAAATAAATATTTCGGGACAAGCTTACACATATCAACCAAGTCCTACGGTTAGCTCAGTAAGGCTCGTGTTGTAGATACTAGACGATGATATATATAATAGATAGATACATATAAATACTTATATACATAGAAAACACCCATGACTCAGGAACAAATATCTCTGCTCATTACACAAATAAATGCGCCGACTGAGATTCGAACCCAGGACCATCGGCTTCATAGGCAGCTAGGGTCACTATCCACTAGGCCAGACCAGTCGTCAAACTCAGTCAGTCATTTGACAGTACTTATACTTTTATACTTGTTTATACTGATGATGCACCTCGTTATCATCTCAGCCATAAGACGTCCACTGCTGAACATAGGCCTCCCCCTTGGATCTCCACAAGTACCGGTTGGAAGCAACCTGCATCCAGCGTCTTCCGGCGACTTTAATGAGGTCGTCTGCCCATCTTGTGGGTGGACGTCCTACGCTGCGCTTGCTAGTCCGTGGTCTCCACTCGAGCACTTTTCGACCCCATCTGCCATCTTCTCTGCGTGCAATGTGGCCTGCCCATTGCCACTTCAGCTTGCTAACCCGGTGGGCTATGTCGGTGACTTTAGTTCGCCTACGGATCTCCTCATTTCTGAGTCGATCTCGTAGTGAAACTCCGAGCATAGCTCTCTCCATAGCTCGTTGAGCGACTTTGAGCCTTGAGATGAGGCCGATAGTGAAAGACCACGTTTCGGAGCCGTAAGTCATCACTGGTAACACACATTGGTTAAAGACTTTCGTCTTGAGGCACTGAGGTATGTCGGACGAAAAGACATTACGTAGTTTCCCGAACGCTGCCCAACCGAGTTGGATTCGGCGGTTTACCTCTTTCTCGAAGTTGGACCTACCTAATTGGACTACTTGTCCTAGGTAGATATACGAGTCAACAACTTCGAGTACCGAGTTCCCAACAAAGACTGGGGTGGGCACAACATTGGCATTTGACATTATTTTCGTCTTGTCCATGTTCATTTTCAAGCCGTTGTGAAACTCGGTTGAGGTCATCGAGCATCATGCTGAGTTCCTCCATCGACTTTGCCATGACTACGATATCGTCGGCAAATCGAAGGTGAGTGATGTATTCGCCGTTGATGTTGATGCCACGCCCTTGCCATTCCAGGAGCTTGAAGGCGTCTTCCATTACGGCAGTAAACAGTTTTGGAGAGATCACGTCTCCCTGCCTTACGCCTCTTCGCAATGGAATCGCCTTCGTGCTCTGCTCCTGTACTCGGACTGACATGGTGGCGTTACCATACAAACACTTCAACACTTCGATGTACCGATAGTCAATGTGGCATCGCTGAAGAGACTCAAGCACCGCCCATGTTTCCACCGAATCGAAGGCTTTCTCATAGTCCACAAACGCTAGGCATAATGGTAAGTTATACTCTTCGGTCTTCTGTATAACTTGCCGCAGCGTATGGATGTGGTCTATGGTACTATAGCCTTTTCGGAAACCGGCTTGTTCGGGAGGCTGGAAGTCATCGAGTCTGTTCGTGACGAGAGTTCGAGACGATTCGTGATAACCCTGGAAAACAGCTTATAGACATGGCTCAGAAGCGTGATGGGTCTGTAGTTCTTCAATAGGCTATTGTCACCTTTTTTGAAGAACAGCACCACCTCGCCTCTGTTCCATGTTTCAGGCGTTTTGCCCTCGGACAAAACGGAGCTAAAGAGCTTCTGGAGGATTTTAAGTACCGGTATTCCACCCGCTCTCAGAAGCTCTGAAGTGATTCCGTCTTCGCCCGGCGCCTTGTTGTTCTTAAGCTGTTTTAGGGCCATCCTAATCTCGTACAGACTGATGTCCGGGATATCTTCGGTATAATGTCGGGACAGCTTGGCTCTTGGATCTCCTACCAAGCTGTCAACGGGCTTTGCGACCGAAGTGTATAACTGTCCATAGAACCTCTCAATCTCGCCTAAAACCTCTGCTTTGGTCGACGCTATGCTGCCATCTTCCCGTTTCAGCTATGTCAGCTGGCTTTGCCCAATAGACTTATCCTTTACGAACACTTTGGAGCCTTGGTTTCGCTCAATAGTCTCTTTAATACGGTTAGTATTAAAGAGACGCAGATCATGTCGCAAGGACTTAGATATACGTCTATTGAGCTGCCTAAATGACTCCGCGTCATCGGGAGACTGCAGCTGTAGAGAGCGTCGTTCAGCCATGAGGTTTAAGGTTCGCTCGGTTAGTTTCTGAGGTCTATCCTTACGGCGGGGTCTAAAAAACTTAGACCCTACTGTGTGGACAGTTTCCACTAGCCCGTTGTTGATCTCGTCCACTGAAGCTAAGTTCTCTAGGCAGGCAAAGCGATTACAGAGCTCAAGTTGAAAGCTCTCGGGGTTTTGAATATGGGCTCGAGTAGGTCGGAGGGTAGACTTCATCAGGCTGGACCTTTCAAGTCTAACATTGATATTCAGTGACGCTCTTACGATTCGGTGATCACTACCGGTCTTTACCTTGTTGATCACAGAGACATCACTGAATATCCGTCTCCTGTCGGTCATGATGAAGTCTATCTCATTTCTCGTGGAACCGTCCGGACTCATCCATGTCCATTTCCTGTGAGGCGGCTTCTGGAAGAAAGAGTTCATCATGAAGAGTTCCTCTCTCTCCAGAAACTCGGCCAGCCTCTGGCCCCTAGGGTTCCGCTGCCCATACCCAAATTGCCCCACTCTCAGCTCATCACCGCTTCTCTTGCCCAGCTTAGCGTTGAAGTCCCCATAACAACAGTGAAGTAGGTTTTCGAAGTATGTATGGCCCTACTTACGTCCTCATACATAGCATCTACTTCCTCATCGGAGTGTGACGAGGTCGGTGCGTATACCTGAATGACCTTCAGCGAATATCTTTTGGATATTCTGAGTATTAGGTATACCACCCTGCTCGACACACTGTCGATGGCTATTATGTTGTTTACGAGGGACTTGTGAACGAGAAACCCGACACCACCTTGGGACTGTTGGTCGCCCTCCCGGTGGTAGAGCAAGTTACCAGACTTCAGGATTATGGTGTCCTCCCCCTCTCTACGGACTTCAGATAACCCTACAATGTCCCAGTGTAACCTGCTCAGTTCCTCTTCCAGCTCGCAGATCTTTTCGTCAGTCCTCATAGTGCGTATGTTGTGTGTTACCAGGGCCAGTGGTCGTCGGGGTGGGTAGCCGGATCTCTTCCGGAGATTCTTAGCACCCCTGACCCCGCGAATGCTCTGACCGCTACCACAATAGCCAGAGCACCGGAGGTCGCCGGAACCTCGGGGCCGTGGCTTTTTTCGACTTTTCATTGGGGGGGGGGGGGTTTGCCATACGCGCCACGCTTGGCAGGCGGGTTGGCGCGCGCAGTTTTTTTATTCAATTGGTATTTTATTTTAAGAGATGCTGCTGCCCATCTCCCGGTGTATTCCCTTAGCAGGCTCTTACTGCAACCACGGGAAGATATGGTGGGGGACAATTCTAAGGCCGGTCACCCCACGGCCACCGGTCACCCCACGGCCAGCGGTCACCCCACGGCCAGCCGGTCACCCCACGGCCAAAATAATTCATTTTATTACCTCGTTATAATTCATTTTATTACAAAATTAAACACTTATTTACAAACGGCTAAACTCACATGTACTTATATCGCACTAGGCGACATATTTCGAGTAAGTTCTGGTATCCATTTTCAAGCCGAGTCAGGACTTCGCTCGGGGTGAGGTTGTGTCATCGGAAACATGTCGTAGTGCGATATAAGTACACGTGAGTTTATCCGTCTGTAACTAAGTAGTAGTAACATTCAACAGTTGTAACTATATTGAAATTGAGCACATATCAATAATTTGTCCACACTTGTGTGTGTTCCAGGTACGTGGCACAAGACTTCGGCGACAAGGACTACAACAAGTTTCACGGCTACAGAGAGCTCACCAGTTTTTTCTCCTGGCTTGACTACTGCGATACTCTGATGAAGGTAAACATCTTATACTCCTCGCTATTTTGTACACTCGTTTCCATTATCGACATTTTTTTTTGATACTTTTTGCACTAGTCGATATCTTCCAAACGAAGTAAGTTTTGCAGGGCGTAAACGTAATATCTGATTAAGATAACTTCCTGTAAATGTTAAGAATTGTTACAATTCCAACGGAAAATCATTGTAATTGCATGTATCTACCCTAAAATTAATAAACGCCATTTTTAGACGCCTTCAATTTGATTATAATGTAACGGTGACGCCACTACAAGTTTGTGTCGTAGGAATAACTGTCAGTGTCATAGGGATCATGATTCGCCGCGACGAGTATAGAATACGCAACTTTTCTTTCTTTACCTTCTATAATTAGGTCATTATACAGGCGTACAGCCAATTTCCTCTTTGTTTCAAATACAAAAAAACCATCATCATATCAGCCGAAGGACGACTACCGCTGGACATAGGCCTTCCCCAAAGAGAGCCGCTGTGACCGGTTTTGTGCCACTCGCATCCAGTGGATTCCAGCGATCTTTGTCGTTGTTCCACCTTGTTGATGAATACAAAAAATGTCTCATAAAAAAATGTACACATCTTTTGAGTCATGGTGTCTCCCGCTAAGCAATATATTTCTTCTGTGAGTTATTTGTAGCTGCAGCGCACCTCTCCATGGAGGATTGTCTACTTTGTAAAAAAAACTCTTATGATTTCTGTCAATTTTAATTCTTGTCGATAATAAATCTTGATATCACACGTATTTTTTACATTTAATTATTGGGCCTTAAATATTGAAGAATGATAACTAGGAAGGGTACCCAACGGTCCGAATCCGATTTGACTCATATACGTTATAGAGTAGACTAAAATAACGAACACGTATTTTTTTTCGCTGCACATACTCAACCTGTTTGGAGAAAATGTCCTTCAAAATACTGAAAATTCACCATATCTCACTTCTACAACGTGTTTACGACCATTTGCTTTAACTTTAAGGGTAGATTCTTTAGTGTTATTGAGTTAATTTCTCGAAGAAACTAAGTTCTCAACTTGTACCGTTTTCAAATTATTCAATATCTAAATTTAATTGCTAATCTTAGTTACACCAGTGTAAAATCTCCTTAATTCATAACCAAATGACTTTTTTTTTGGTTCACAAGTAAAAAGTTTTCAATGTTTCTTAAGTAGTACTTGTAATGTATTTGTTCTCATACAAGCCAGGTATTTTTTCATTCCGCAAAGAGTCTACGATAAGAAGGTTGAAATAAATGACCTCTCTCACTTGACTCGCTAGTGTCATTTGAGTGTCACACCAATTTGATAATGAAAAATTCCTGTTATGCTACAACACCTATTTGATACTCAAAGAAAAATTGTGTTGACTTAATTTGCGTCTTAATTTGGTTCATTATACGAACGAGGAAGTGGCTGACATACGCTTTATTTACGGTTTCGCGGGTTTAGCCAGGGAGTACCGACATTGATATCCCAATCGACGAACGCCGCAACCTTAATACTTTTACGAATGTAAGTCTCCAGTATTTCGAACTTACAACGATAATATTGAATTGGCCGCGGCAGTCGTACCCTCGCGTGGCCGGCCAGGTCTCCGGACCTAACACCACTAGAAGTCTAGTGTGTCCGGTGTGTGGTGTGTCGTGTGTCTGAGATGTCTGGGGTACGCTAAAAGAAAGAGTTTACTCGAAACCGGTGGCCACGAGAGAACAGTTGATACAACGCATTCATGAAGAAGCTAATATCATGCGTGCCACTCCTGTCAACTTAAACCGCGAGATAAAGACACGACTGAACGTTTGTTTAGAAAATGAAGGTGGCCACTTTGAAGACAAGTTGCAGTAGGGTTGGTGATACAAAAAAGGGTTCATTTTATTTTATTGTGACTGTATTTTTTAAAGTAAATTTGATATTTTTTAATAAATTTATGTAGGTCTTGTAATAAAATTGTCCATTTTGGCGCAGTATTCATTATTTGTTTTTTAACTTTTCCACCGCACAAAACGTCACACACTGTTTCACTCAGTTGGCCACCATATGCCATCCCTATCCCTTTCTCCCTCACTCTTTCATCCTTCCCTTTCACTCTTTCCGTTTCACTCAAAAAAAACCTACATTTAGTATAGTTTTAATAGTTTTAACCTATGCCATGCCATGATCTCAGAGAGCTAATATTAATAATGATACGAACGTAAACAACATTAATAAAAAAAAAATTGTGGGACACAAAAAAATATACAAAAAGCTCATTTGGTACGATCCGGGCTCGAACTTGCGACCTCCGGATTGAAAGTCACACGCCTTACCGCTGGGCTACCAACGATTATAACGAACTATCAATTCTGTCAACGATGAAGTTTTAACACTTTCAAATGACAACAAGTTGACACTAACTTCTGTCTAACTCAAAAGGACCTTTTACAATAGCCATCAAATAAATAAAAAAATATTTTGTATGAAAAACAAAAAAAAAATTTTTTTTGGAATACTGTAAAATGGTTTAAGGTATAAGTTTGCGTTATTGTGCCAAGCACTTTGTCGAAGTTAAAGCAAATAGTCAAAAACACCCTGTATAGAAAGTGATGTTCAAGTAACTTTCTAATTAATGGCTTAATTGAGTATATGTTTAAGAACAGAAAAAAAATATGGGAACGTGTTTTTTTTATATCAACCTGGTCTCAAAATCTCATAATGGGATAGGCCCAGGGATTCCCAATCTTTTTCAACCTGCGGCGCATTTACAAAATTAGTATTTTGTCACGGCGCCCTGTCCTAGCTATTTCAAAAAGATATAGTAGAAAGAAATAATTACCTACATTACCTACAATAATAGTAGTCAGGTTAGGTTAGTTTTGTTAGAGGGAGGTAGGAAGACAATTGAACATCCACAACATGAATCTATCGACGTTGTAGATAGATAATAATAGATGATCGACTCACGGCGCCCCTCTGAACTTTCTACGGCGCACCAGGGCGCCGCGGCGCACACTTTGAGAACCCCTGGATAGGCTGTAACACTTTAGAGGTTACCTATTGGAATGAACAATAATAATGTTCCTTATTTGTCTTATATTTCAGAGTTTAAGTCAATTCACTCTTCTAGTTGTTGTGCTTCGCTTTATCGTTTCATTTTGGCAATCTACTCGATATAGATAGTAGAAACTTGTCCGAATTCTTTTGATAATATAGTCCTGTTTGAATGTCCAATATTCCTTCATTTTCAGATTCTGGTACACGTTGTAAGAGATATCTACGTCGCTGTCACCGTGTTTGCCATTTTGTATCACATTGTAATAGGAATTTCACTTTCATTTGATGATTTTAAGGAGAAAAAGTAAACTTGAGACTGTTTCTCAGAAGCTAGGAAATGTAAACAAACAGCAACATGACTTTGACATGAGCTGTCAATCTGAACTAAGACATTCTTTCTATCTGTCGCTTTGCACCGGGGATTATGTTTGCTCAAACAGTCCTTACTGTCGGTTTTCTCTGTTGTCAATGGATTTATTTCATGAATATTAATTCATTGTTCCTATTAATTTATATTTGACTTTTAAATGTCTTATATTAAAATACTGAAGTATAAACACTTGGTGAATTGTTTATTTAAAAACTTATTTTGAGATTTTTATAAGAGGCGCCCTCTGGTGTGCATTTGTGTTTCGATCGATATGTTGTTTCTGTGGAATGCGATTGAGATCCGCCATTACGCCGCTATCTGCTATTAAAAATGGGTTAATTTGTTCCCTAGGCGTAATCTTTCCAAAATGGGGTAAGTTTGCATTCGTGAGAAGGTTTGCAAATCTTTGCTAGTGTTCATTTTCTAATTGGAAATGTTATTGTTTCAGCTGGACCCATAATTTTTATATTTTGATGTTAATTTAAAATGTGACCTGCGTACACGACGCCATTTCTTTTAACATGCTTTGATACAACCAGTTTTGGTAAGTTTTGCATTATATAGCACTGCAGGAATGTTGGAAAGATATTTAAAGTGTGTCGAAATGAATTCTAATTGGAATCTATTCTTTTTCAGCACCATTATGATATTTTAATTACGTATGTGACTCCACGTGTTGGTTCTGCACACATATTCCTTTCGCCCGATCTTTCGGTAAGTTTTGAACTATATTTATATATACACACAACACTTTCTCCGTTGTATTAAACTTAAATAATAGAATTAATAATTTTCCAAAATTATTAACCTGGTTCTTTTGTCACCAGGGCTCTTCCTTTTGGGTACGGTTGATACCTACCGAACTTTTTGTGCGGGTTACTTTTGGTACGGGTTATCACCTACCGGACCTTTTTATTAGTCAGGGTTACTCCTGCCAAGTTCCTTGGATGAAGTAGTTGTACTGCTCCTGGGTCTACCAGTGGGTGTTAGTGTGAGGACTTCCCATACTACTTTCTACTTGAACCGGTAACAGCTGGCGTTACTATCCGGTAAATGTTTTCTTTCTTATTTTAAGCATAAATGTATTGAGTAACAGCTAGTCTGTTCCTTTCTTAAAGGTGAATATGTACCAGTAAACTTTATAATATAACGAACCTAGTTTTCCATCTGGTCATGACCATAGAGATATAATGGAAGTAGTGGAATTATTTTTAATTTGCACTGTTGTTGTTAAATAAATTAGAGCCATAGTTTAAATGTATTAAAGTTGGAAATAAACTTACACTATTTAAAAAGCTGTGTTGTTAATTTCGATTGGTGTTCATTCGTTAGTCGAGGAGTGGATAAGGGCGCTCAACCTTAATTGTTTATTCTTATTTTTAATATCTTTCCTACATAAATAAATACTTATCCATTCCCTCGCTCCAAGTGGCCTTTCCCTTCGACCCGTAAAGTCTCATTCTTTAGCCGTGCATTTTCTTTTAATTTTATCTCCCTCATTTAATATTTGGGCAATAGCGTCACTCAGGTTTTAGTGGTACAGTGCTACAGTGGCGCCACGCTAAAGTATTACAGTGGCGCCCAACGTGGGGCCTTGGAGAATGAGCACAAATTGGTTAACTAAATCTTTAATTGTATTATTATTTTTGGTGTGAATTCTGGTTGTACATGTGTAAAAACTGAATTTAAATATTTTAGTTATAAGCGTATGTGTACTGCAAGGTTACACATTGTAATTTAAACATAAATACATTTAAGCTAATAAACTTAAATAGTAATTTAAACAAAAATATCACTACTGTGTAAAAATATTTGAGCTAATAAACTTAAATAACTATTTAAATATAAAAATGATATTCAAGTGTAAAACTTTTTAAGCTGATAAACTTAAACATTTGAAATTGTTATAAATACTTTATAAATACTTTTCTTAGTGTTTATTCAACACTTTGTTCAGTAAATACCGGACTTGATAATAATTTTGGGAAATATTTTGTCGTACTTTTCGGTTAATACACTCACACTTTACAACTAATATTTAAACAAAATGGATTTTCTTAAAGCAGGTTGTAAAATCGCACACTTACACAAAGATGAGATAACACATGAGTTAGTTATTCGCAAGTTACCAGTTAATCCTATTTCTAGAAGGTCTAGTTTATGTCAAGCTTTAAAAGACACAGCTGAACATGCTCGAAAAGGTAGTCTTAAATTTCAGGATTTGTTTCTTGGTGATAAAGATGCGGAAATTGAATTATGTAAACGGAAAATTCAAGAAATTGAACATGAAATCAGTGATCATCTTTCCGTCTCTGCTAAGGACAGGCTACTTTCACGCTGTAGATATTTGTTTTGTCGACTTTCTCGTTTAGATCAAAGCATTACTGAAGTCAAGCTATTGAAGGATACAATTAACTTGTTTGTTGAGCGTTTACAAGAGGAACTTTCTTCGGCTTCATCTGGTTCTGATGATGGAGACCAATCAGACTCTATGGGTAACCGAATTGTACGTGAGGTAATTTATAAACCTGAAAAAAGTTTTAATATTAATTCCCTTAATTTAAAATTCAAAGGCGATTCTTGTGTTCGTACTTTTCTTTTACGATTGGAAGAGCTGCGCGTTGCACGTAGGATTTCGGAGAACCGTATTTATAGGGGTTTCCCGGAGATTCTCGAAGGACCGGCTTTGTCGTGGTTTCGATCCCAACGTACTTGTCTTTTGTCCTATAAGGAAGTGGTATCTGCATTAAGGGAGGAGTTCGATATTCCTGACCTTGACCACTTACTTTTACAGGAAATTCGTGAGAGAACTCAGTCTAAAACTGAGACTATTGTTTACTTTGTTTCAACGGTGTTAGGTATGTACGACCGACTTAACCGTAAAATTCCTGAGGAAGAAATGCTGGATACGATGATGCGTAATATTAGACCTGAATTTTCTAGGGATTTAGCTCTCCAGGACGTGAGGTCAATCCAACACTTGAAGGAATTGTGTAGGCGTATTGAGTTAGCTCAAGTCAAAGCTAAACAGTTTCGGGAACCAGTGTTACCAAAACAACCTGGATCGTCTCTCTCTCGTAGTGGTATAAATAATAGCGAGCCTTTAAATAGGTTTAATTCTTCACGTATTTCCAGTACTTCCAAAACTTTTGTTGCTTCTGTAAATCAACCATCTTCTAATGTTAAGGTTGTAAAATGTTTTCGTTGTGGTAGGGAGAATCATCCTACCAAATTTTGTAAGTCATCTAGGGAAATCGTATGTTTTAAATGCGGAGAAAAGGGAGTTCGTACTCCTGAATGTCCTAAATGTAATTCCCCTTCAAAAAACTAAATAACTTTGTCTTTTCTAAAAATAAAAAATCTTTACCTTTTGCTCCCTCACAAGCAGAAAAGGCAATTTACTTCAAACCTCCACAGGGAGATAATAGACTATATTTAACTTTAGATGTACTCAATTTAAAAGTGAGAGCTCTTCTTGACTCTGGATCGTCTGTTAGTCTTTTGGGTCGTGGTAGTCAGTCTGTTTTCGAATCTATCGGAATTCCGATTATGAAACATGAAATACCTCTTTCCTTGTATGTAGCAGATGGATACCCTCACTTAATTACTCATTATATGATGATACCTATAAATTTCAAAAATGAAATAAAAGTAATACGGTTTGATATACAAACTAATATTAAAAACCGCATGCTGCTCGGTCTTAATTTTTGGAAAGCATTTAATTTGATACCTGATAAAATTAAAGATGTAGTAGAAAGTTTTAAAGAAGATCACGCTCTTTGCAGCGCTATGTTACCTACTGAGTGCGGTTTAAATGATTATAATAATTTGACTAATGACCAAAAACATCAACTTAAGATTGTTAAACAATTATATGACCAAATTGATACTGAAAAAGTTGGTTTAGGTAAAACCCATCTTATTGAACATGTTATCGATACGGGCAATGCACGCCCTATAAAACAAAAATACTACCGTCTTAGTCCTGAAAAACTAGCTGCGTTAGAAAAGGAAGTTGATCGTATGCTTCAACAAGGGATTGTAGAACCATCCCATTCTCCTTGGAATTCTCCGTAGTAATGGTTGAAAAACCAAATGGTGAATTAAGACTATGTTTGGATAGTAGGAAGGTAAACTCAGTATCTAAATCTGATGCATATCCTGTACCCTATGTTCATTATATATTAGACAATTTACGTGATGCTAGATACCTCACATCTCTTGATTTAAGTGCGGCTTATCATCAAATACCTCTTAGTGAAAATTCTAAAGAAAAAACAAGCTTTACTGTTCCTGGTAAAGGTTTATTCCATTATAATCGCATGTGTTTTGGTTTGGTTGGCGCGTCTGCGACCATGCAAAGGTTGATGGATAATTTATTCACGGCGGAATTCGATAATAAAGTTTTCTGTTATATAGATGATATTATAATTTGTACTTCAGACTTTGACGAGCATATCCGTTTAAGTAAAGCCGTTTTCGAAAAACTTAAATCTGCAAACCTTACAATAAATATGAAAAATCACTATTTTGTAGATCTGAATTAAAATATTTAGGTTATCTAGTGGACAAATACGGTCTACGTACTGATCCGGCTAAAGTAGATGTAATTTTAAATTTTCCTATACCTAAGGATTCGAGAAGTGTAAAGAGTTTCCTTGGAATGTGCGGTTGGTACCGTAGATTTATTGATAATTTTGCTAAAATTGCGCGTCCTTTGTCTCGGTTAACGAGCAAGAAAATATCTTTTGTTTGGACGGAAGAAGCTAATGAATCTTTTAATTTACTAAAATCTGCCTTAATTTCCGCTCCAATTCTAAAATGTCCTAATTTTGACGAAGCATTTTATATTCACTGCGATGCATCTTCTTATGCTATCGGTGCAGTATTAACTCAACGATATGATCAAGTGGATCACCCCATCGCTTACTCTAGTCGTACTCTCAATAAACCTGAGACTAATTATTCAGCAACAGAGAGGGAACTTTTGGCTGTAATATACGGTCTAGAGCAATTCCGAGCGTATGTAGAAGGGAGAAAATGTTATATCGTGACTGATCACGCTTCTTTAAAGTGGTTCAACAATCTAAAGAATCCATCTGGTCGTTTAAACCGGTGGGCATGTCGTTTGAGTCAATTTAATTTTGAAATGATACATAGAAAGGGTAAAGAACATGTAATCCCTGACTGTCTTTCTCGTATACATGTAGATGCTTCTGAGGTTGCACCTATAAAGGATCCTTGGTACCTTGACTTGTTTAAAAAGGTTACCGAGAAACCGTCTTTATATCCTAACTTTAAAATTGAAAATGAGAAACTTTTCCGATACTCTAAGAATAAATATCGCCTTACCGCTCAGTTTGAATGGAAGTTGGTATTACCTTATGAGCAAAGAAAAGAAATCTTAGCTAAATACCATGATGATCCTACTGCTGGACATTTTGGAGTAGCAAAAACTCATTTTCGAATTTCTGACTTATATTATTGGCCTACTATTTTTCAAGATGTTAAAGAGTACGTCGAGACTTGTGAGATATGCAGAACTTATAAACCTGTGAATCTGGCTCGTCCTGGTCTGATGGGTAAACCCCGTCGTGTGTCGTTTCCAGGCGAGGCTATCTCGTGTGATATCTTAGGTCCTTTTCCTCCTTCTTATCTACGGAATCAGTATTTATTTGTATGTACTGATTATCTTAGTAAATATGTTACTCTTTTTCCTTTACGCACTATCACTGCGAAAGCTATAGTGAAGTGTCTAGAAAAGGGAATTTTTCTTGTTCACGGAGTTCCCAAAATATTATTTTGTGACAATGGTGCACAATTCACATCTAAAGATTTTAGAGATTTGATGGTGAAATATAGTGTACCGAATGTATTTTATAATCCAAGATATCATCCTCAGACGAACCAAACGGAAAGGGTAAATCGTGAATTGGTTAGAACCATTGCATCATACGTGCGCTCCGATCACCGTACTTGGGATAGGAACGTAGCCGAGATACAATGTGCGATAAACACGGCCAAACACGAGGTCACCAAGAACACTCCGTATTTCCTTACTCATGGACGTCAAATGATCTTGGACGGATCACTATATAACCAGGAAAGTCCTATCGATCCAACTTCTATAGAAACAGATACCAGTGGTGTTTTTTTAGACAAACTGAAGGAGCTCCAGTCTGTGTTTGTTAAAGTACGTCAGTTGTTGACTGCCTCTCATGAACGTAATGCACGTAGACTTAAAAGAAGGACAGGTAGTTTATAAAAGGTGTTTTCCATTGTCTAACTCCTCTAAGAATTTTTCTGCTAAACTGGCACCTCGTTATGAGAAATGTGTCATATTTAAAAAACTGAGTTCCGTAGTTTTTACTCTAAAATCCCTAGGAGGGAAACTTCTAGGAAACTTCCATATTAAAGACATTGTCCGTCCTGGCGAAGTCGAACCATCCGTGTAATGGTTATCGCTTTCGGCCGTGAGACATGAAACTTTACTTTACTAAATAAATATTTGAGACTCCTAGTCTTAGTATTTCTTATTCTATCAGGTCTGGTGGCGTACGAACCGACCATATAATAAATGTGTCCTAATAAAGACATAAATGAATATCTAAAACGACTGAATTTAAAAGACTGTTTTCATAGATAATAGGTTATTCTTCCCAATACAATGTATAGAAGATAACTCATTTCTCAACATATTGTATCTCGAGATAGCATGTTGTTAGGATATAGCTATTTTGCTTAGCAATTCCAGCACCACCTCATCTCCGGTACACCGGCATTTCTTTAATAAAGGGAAAGTCCAATGCCTACTATTAGTTTAATAAAGTGGTACCACACATGTAGATTAATATAGTTCCATGGATATAAGGCTTATAAGTTTAGTAGTTAAAAAAAAAAAAAAAAATAGTTTGTTAACTTTATTAAGGTTATTTCTCTTCGTTGAATCTAGTTTTAGAGATGATACATGCCTGATCAGCATCGTATTTTTTTTGTTTCCATTTAAGCTTGTTGTAGTAGTAATAGTTGTATGTTCCATTTCAGTGTTTGAAGGTTGTAGAGACCACAAAGTTCAAGTGTCTTGTTTATTTGCTTTAGGCAAGGATTTATATCTTCTTGTCGTTTATTTCGTATAAGCTCTTATTTTCCTTTCCACATTCCAATTAATAAACTAACATTCTAATTCCTATGCTTATTAACTGCTTTAAAGCATACAACTAATTTCCTGATTTTGCCTCGCTGCTCTATCTAAAAAAAAAAAAAAAAAATTTTTTAATTTTAAAATTTTTTTTTTTTACCCAACTAAAGATGAACTGTAACACTTTAGAGGTTACCTATTGGAATGAACAATAATAATGTTCCTTATTTGTCTTATATTTCAGAGTTTAAGTCAATTCACTCTTCTAGTTGTTGTGCTTCGCTTTATCGTTTCATTTTGGCAATCTACTCGATATAGATAGTAGAAACTTGTCCGAATTCTTTTGATAATATAGTCCTGTTTGAATGTCCAATATTCCTTCATTTTCAGATTCTGGTACACGTTGTAAGAGATATCTACGTCGCTGTCACCGTGTTTGCCATTTTGTATCACATTGTAATAGGAATTTCACTTTCATTTGATGATTTTAAGGAGAAAAAGTAAACTTGAGACTGTTTCTCAGAAGCTAGGAAATGTAAACAAACAGCAACATGACTTTGACATGAGCTGTCAATCTGAACTAAGACATTCTTTCTATCTGTCGCTTTGCACCGGGGATTATGTTTGCTCAAACAGTCCTTACTGTCGGTTTTCTCTGTTGTCAATGGATTTATTTCATGAATATTAATTCATTGTTCCTATTAATTTATATTTGACTTTTAAATGTCTTATATTAAAATACTGAAGTATAAACACTTGGTGAATTGTTTATTTAAAAACTTATTTTGAGATTTTTATAAGAGGCGCCCTCTGGTGTGCATTTGTGTTTCGATCGATATGTTGTTTCTGTGGAATGCGATTGAGATCCGCCATTACGCCGCTATCTGCTATTAAAAATGGGTTAATTTGTTCCCTAGGCGTAATCTTTCCAAAATGGGGTAAGTTTGCATTCGTGAGAAGGTTTGCAAATCTTTGCTAGTGTTCATTTTCTAATTGGAAATGTTATTGTTTCAGCTGGACCCATAATTTTTATATTTTGATGTTAATTTAAAATGTGACCTGCGTACACGACGCCATTTCTTTTAACATGCTTTGATACAACCAGTTTTTGGTAAGTTTTGCATTATATAGCACTGCAGGAATGTTGGAAAGATATTTAAAGTGTGTCGAAATGAATTCTAATTGGAATCTATTCTTTTTCAGCACCATTATGATATTTTAATTACGTATGTGACTCCACGTGTTGGTTCTGCACACATATTCCTTTCGCCCGATCTTTCGGTAAGTTTTGAACTATATTTATATATACACACAACACTTTCTCCGTTGTATTAAACTTAAATAATAGAATTAATAATTTTCCAAAATTATTAACCTGGTTCTTTTGTCACCAGGGCTCTTCCTTTTGGGTACGGTTGATACCTACCGAACTTTTTGTGCGGGTTACTTTTGGTACGGGTTATCACCTACCGGACCTTTTTATTAGTCAGGGTTACTCCTGCCAAGTTCCTTGGATGAAGTAGTTGTACTGCTCCTGGGTCTACCAGTGGGTGTTAGTGTGAGGACTTCCCATACTACTTTCTACTTGAACCGGTAACAGCTGGCGTTACTATCCGGTAAATGTTTTCTTTCTTATTTTAAGCATAAATGTATTGAGTAACAGCTAGTCTGTTCCTTTCTTAAAGGTGAATATGTACCAGTAAACTTTATAATATAACGAACCTAGTTTTCCATCTGGTCATGACCATAGAGATATAATGGAAGTAGTGGAATTATTTTTAATTTGCACTGTTGTTGTTAAATAAATTAGAGCCATAGTTTAAATGTATTAAAGTTGGAAATAAACTTACACTATTTAAAAAGCTGTGTTGTTAATTTCGATTGGTGTTCATTCGTTAGTCGAGGAGTGGATAAGGGCGCTCAACCTTAATTGTTTATTCTTATTTTTAATATCTTTCCTACATAAATAAATACTTATCCATTCCCTCGCTCCAAGTGGCCTTTCCCTTCGACCCGTAAAGTCTCATTCTTTAGCCGTGCATTTTCTTTTAATTTTATCTCCCTCATTTAATATTTGGGCAATAGCGTCACTCAGGTTTTAGTGGTACAGTGCTACAGTGGCGCCACGCTAAAGTATTACAAGGCGATATATATAACTTTGTATAACCATTTTGAATATACAAATACTTAAATACGTGGAAAACACCCATAACTTAGAAACAAATATGCTGATCACACGAACAAATACCCTTACTTGTTTTTATATTAAGCAGAAACGTATAAAAAACGTGTAAAAAATATAAAAATTTGTCTCGCAGCGGGACTCGAATCCAGGGACCGGAACCGGTTACCAAATAAGGGGTATTACCCTGGGGTTCTGAAAGGTTTGTTTTTAAATACCCTATCAGTTTGGTAAGCGTCTCATTGACTTACCCGGATGATAGTCTAACCAATTTAATAGACTTAGTTTGAGTAAGCGCTTACCAAATTCAAAAACCCTCAATAAAGTTAGCATTTAGCAAGTATTTATCAAATGCGTTTAAGCGATTTTAAACTCTATGACCACGACGCGTGGCTTATTATTACGGCACTTAACGAGTTTTATAAATCCTCACAATGAGAATTTAATAGAACCATGACGTAGTGACACTGCAGTGACTGCTCTAGTGACTGTTCTAAAATGAATAAAAATTAACATTGATAACTAAGTATCTTACATTTAAACAATTCCCACCCGCTCCTGTTTAGTTGAAAATTAGAAAGTTAGAACTATCTGCCTACGTGGAAAAGAGACGGCCATAGGGTAACCCTATGAAATGGTAAGCGCTAAACATCCGACTCGGTAACCATGTGAAACCCGGGTAAGCCTATCCATAATGGTTTCCATATCGATACGGTAACCCTATTATAGGCTAACGACATCGTTACGGTAAGACTTCTAAAGGGCTACCCTATCGATATGATTAAACAAATGAAGGGGTTTTCCGGTCTCTGCTCGAATCCGATCCAGTGGTTATGGGTTCGACTCCCGCTGCGAGTCAAATGTTTCTATTTTTTCGACTTAAATAAATACCCTTACTGGGATTTAAACCCAGGCCCAGGCTTCACAGGCAGGGTCACTACCCAGTAGAGATGATGTACCCACGGAGACGGTGTTGCAGGAGTGCCACGCGACGATCGCGGCGCACCTTGCGCGCACGTTCCGGCAGAGCTTCCTGGAGGCGGCCGAGGCGGGGCTGGCCGACGCGGCCCGGGCGCTGCGCGGCGCCGCCCTGCTCGCCAAGTGCCTCAAGCTGGTCGACTCCACCGACCTGGCCTTGGGTATCTACATCACTGACTCTGTCGACTATTTTATGTCACTGGTTGTCATCCCCTTGGTCACTTAAATACATATATGCAAACACCGGATTGACGGGGGCAAATCTGAACTGACGTTTAATAGTGCGAGGACAAATTAAATTAATTTTATAAATTGATATCGATATAAATTGTGTAATTTTTAGAATTTAGTTTTAACCGACTTTAAAAAGAAAAAGATATGCGTAATTAATCGGAATGCTAAATAATATTATAGTACTGAATTAATTATTCAATGTAATAGTTGTCACAAGTGACTAGACACCGTCAATGTCAGATATCGGTTGTTTATACTTGACAGAAAGAGTTTTGCATACAATTATATGATTTATATGTATTCAAACTTAGCCATTTTTATAATGATGGATAAAATTGTTTTTTACAATGTCGATAAATTTAGTCGATTTTTAATTAATCACTTGCACTGGTGCACTTTTGCCCCCGTGGATCCGGTGTTTGTAAATAAATATTTCGGGACAACCTACACAAATCGACCTAGTCCTACGGTAAGCTCAGTAAGGCTTGTGTTGTAAGTAGGTATTAGACGACAATATATATAATAGATAAATACATAGAAAACCCCCATGACTCAGAAACAAATATCTGTGCTCATCAGTTCATCACACAAATAAATGCCCTGACTGGGATTCGAACCCAGGACCATCAGTCGTCGTATACATACATACATACATTTCCGCCGTATGCAGTCCACTGGGCTTCCCACAAATATGACTTGTATCATCTTGGCCGTAGTTGCCATAGTCGCCACGCTTGGCAGGCGGGTTTGCGACCGCGGCAGCTGTAGATTGGGTTTCGACGGACGCTGCTGCCGGTCCGTAGGATTTTTCCCTTTGTCGCCTCTTAAGACACCCGAGGGAGATGCGGTGGTGCTATTCTAGACAGCCAGCATCACACGGCAATATATATAATTGCATGCCGATTATAATAGTAGTTTATGTTACTGCTACATAATGCATAAAAATACAAGCTTCTTCTAAAATGATATTTAGGTAAGTAGAATATATTATCTGATTTACTGACATAAATTCCAGTTAATTTGTATGAAAAAAATTCTTACTACCTATTCCTGATATCACCCGTTGCCATGGTTACGGTTCCCTCAAATGTTGTGTTTTCGTTCGAAATTTGAAAGTCATAATAATATCGAATTATAATGACTTTCAAAAAGGCGGCCATGTATCCCGAAGTCGCAAGTTTTGTTAGCAGAACCTTATAATTTTACCTAGATATTTTTCAAGCAGCAACGACATTTGCTTAGTGCTTGCTACATTAAAAATATCGACAATCTTGTTATCGATATGTACATACTCCTTCAACGAGAAGACATCCACACAGTCTTATATCGGCTACCTACCTAGACGCTGATTGTCACCGATGTTGAACAAATCGAACGTAATCCGTACACTTTGATCCAATTTACTTTTTATTTGCAATGAATAGTTCGAATTGTTTTCTGAAGTTAGTAAAATACAAATAAATAGATATAGTTTCGTTATTGTTATATATTTTAACCTTATTACCCTATTTGTCTTTGTATTACCTGTATGACGTTGAAATAGTAGGTCCTACTTATCGATAACAGGACTGTCGATGTTTTTATTTTGTCAATCACTTACAAGAAATCATCGTTTCATTCGTGCTAGAAAAATATGTAGGTGTATAGGTGAACCAGAACTATAGGAGTATTGTCAAGAGGGCGCTCGTTTTGAATTTTATATAGCAACAATTTGTATAGTAGGGACAATGGAAATTGGCAGATGATTTTTGTTTTATTCCGACAACTTTAATAAGTGCGAAGTTTGATGTTTGGATGTTTCTTCGGTTTTTACGCTATAAAATTCGTGAATTTTACGCCGTATGAGACATAAATCAAAATCATCCAAATCTATTTTTTTTTTTTTTTAGGTTTGGTCGTTTAATTCCGCCCTTATACCCTTCGCTAGCAATCCGTGATACCGATGCATGCGATACATCTAATACACAAATCAAATTATTACAAGACATCAACCAAATCGTGACGACCTGACTATAGTGACATTTGTCCATAACTTTGAAACTTACCCGTCAATTCAGATGCTAATTTTGTTATGTTTTCTAATGGAAGAAATTTCTCTCCCGCACGTTTTTTTCCAATAAATAACTATATACACTATTTAATTTATAAAGGCCATGGCAGGATAAGGGAACATCTTGTGCCTTAATAGCTTTTCCGGCTGATTTTTTTTTGTGATGATGGGCACTGCTGTTAGTAACACTTATACAAAATTACAGCATTCTCCTCTTCTTACTTTCCAAGAAAAAAAAGAATTAAGAAAAATCATTTTTCATGAATATTTCCACTTCTGTAGATTTAATTAATTCGTGCTTTAAACATATAATATAATACACTTAGCCGAGACGGACAATATGTCACTATAAACCGTATAACATTTCATAGACAGTTTCTTTATTTTAAGGGTTAACATTTTTCATTATTTTTTTTTTCGTAAGTTCTGAGAGAGGGACACCTCCAATTTTTTAACACATAACGCCTTTTTGATGGCCTATAACATAAATAAAATTCAAGCTTCTAGCATTGGTGCATAGTACAAAAATTATTTAAATAAAAGTTGGTAAGTCCCTGTGACGTAATAAAAAAGAAATAAATTCATCTTATATTAAACCTTTTTGTAAATGTTTATAAATGATTTATCACTGGCCTGATATTATAGTACTATTTTTGACATCATAATTTTGACATATTGATAAAAAGAAAAACTATTGACGGTATTAAAAACTTCTTCTGCGAGTGTGCATGCGGATTACGTACAGTCAGCTGCTGCTCCCATATTGCAGCAATAGTTTATTATTTATTACATGGTAGATTTTTAACTAAAATACCTAGACCAGCCGAAAAACTGCGCAATTTATTTAAAAAAGGTCTGAGTATTGTAATTAACGAAAATAGTGACTTTTTAATTGCGATTAAGTTAAGACTTTTTTTTATGATGCACCAATGCTAGAAGCTTGAACTTTATTTATGTTATAGGCCATCCAAAAGGCTATTATGTGTTAAAAAATTGGAGGTCCCTCTCTCAGAACTTACGAAAAAAAAAATAATGAAAAATGTTAACCCTTAAAATAAAGAAACTGTCTATGGAATGTTATACGGTTTATAGTGACAGATTGTCCGTCTCGGCTAAGTGTATTATATATGTTTATAGCACGAATTAATTAAATCAACAGAAGCGGAAATATTCATGAAAAATGATTTTTCTTAATTCTTTTTTTTCTTGGAAAGTAAGAAGAGGAGAATGCTGTAATTTTGTGTAAGTGTTACTAACAGCAGGGCCCATCATCACAAAAAAAATCAGCCGGAAAAGCTATTAAGGCACAAGATGTTCCCTTATCCTGCCATGGCCTTTAAGCTGTTTTCTCAATAAAATCTAAAACTTTCGGCATGATTATTGCAAGCAATGTTTAGACAAAGCAATGTTTACTTTGTCAATATTGAAAACTATCATAGAGGGTAGATGTTATCTATTATTAAAATTGTTGCCATTGCTAGAAATTAGTACCAACAAATTTCCGCAACATGGCGCACCCTCAATAGTTCCTGGTTCACCTATACTTATAATTGATACCAAAGTGAATGTCGTAATATTTGTGGTCAGAGTTCTCCAACTGGCTTGTGGGCGACGGCGAGCTGTCGGAGTGGCCGCTGCTGCACACGCTCATCACCAACTGCCTCACCGACAACCACGACCTCACGCTCGAGACCCTCAGGTTCTTTGAGGTAAGTCAGCCCTACGACATATGACCGGCGCCTGACTGAGGCATTGGTCCCACCGCGAGCTAGTAAGCTATCAGCTATTTCAAGGGACAAAAGATAATCGCTCCCGTGTAAATAAAAGAGAGAGATATATATTTATAGCTCATCTCCCGGCGATGAACTACGATCGCCCGGCTATGACATATATGTCTCTTTATTTATCTGATGGCGACTGTACACAAATTTACAAAAGCCACTGTCATTTTCGACGATGCTTTCCTCGGTTTTAAGGTCAACTGTTTAATTGATAATGTACGTATGTATTATCATCGTAATTAAGAAGTCTGTGACCGCTCAACTCGTCGACGAAAATCAACTGATATTATACCTTTTTAACCGACTTCAAAAAAAGGAGGAGGTTCTCAATTCGAACTAATATTTTTTTTGTTACACTCTTGTGACAGCTATAGATAGCCCTAGCCCTTAACGCTTACAAGTCTTACAACTTAAAATGAACCTTCGGAGTTCGGACGTTTCCGTACGGTTCACCTCTGCGAACTCATACAGAAGAAAACATTACATGAAAGTGATTTATTTTTCATTAACCATAGACATACCTTTAAACTAGACGGAGCGTGCAAATAATAATACCACGATCAAAAGGGATGGTTTCCATAGATATGGCAAAGACGGCGCTATTTTCATCCGTCCTTATTTTTGTTGCTCTTCAAACTGAACCCTTCAGAACTGTCAAACTTAGAGGGACACAAAATAATACAATTGGTGTTGTCTTGTGTTTTCAACCGAAGTTGCGGTAATTAATACAGAATAAGCTAATATTATTGCTACATAGAGTGACCTGTAAAGTAAAACTATAGTGAATTGTTACATTTTGGACTGCAAAAGCCAAAATATCATTGTCCCTTACTGGCGCTCGCGGATGCATTCTCCAGTAATTATTCCTCCTAGTCTGTACCCCCCGGCGGTTATCCCTCAGACGATCGTGGAGAAAGGCACGGAGCACAGCATCCACCGGCTCGTGCTGTCCCGCGTGTGCTCGCGCGGGTACGTGGCGCCGCCGCCGCCCGACCACGACGAGCGGGACAGGCTCAACGACGTGTCGCTGTGGCGCGAGCGGGAGCGGAACAGGTACTACTTACATATATATATTTTAACTCTTACAAACTACAGTATCGACTTGTGTCATTTGTTTTTAATTTTCGAAGTCAGTCAACATATTATTTTTATTATAGCAGACGTTTCTGCTAGCGAATATCTTCGGTATAGACTTTAAGGCTAAGCGATACTCGTATAGCACAAATTGGCAGTGCACTGGGCTAGTGATCCAGTGGTTGTGAGCTCGAGTCCCGCTGCGAGTCAAATTTTTCTATTTTTTTGTTCGATTTAAATATCATTCAAGTAATGTTTTTTAATGCCAGTTTTCTTTTTATTTATTTGACACAAACTAGTCCAGTATGATAACGCTATGCTACTTCAATAAGGTCACTTTTTTTTATGAATATACCTAGATATTTTTCTAGCAGGAACGACATTTGCTTTGTGCTTGCCACAATCAAAATATCGACAATCCTGTTATCGATAAGTAAGTACATAGTAATTCAACAACAATACGTACACACATTCTGCATACCTAGACGCCGCGTGACATCGATCTTGAACAAATTGAACGTAATCCGTACACTTGATCCAACTTATTTTTTTATTTGCAATTAATAGTTCAAAATTGTTTTCTGAAGTATGTAAAATATAAATAAATAGATAGTTTTGTTATTTTTATTTACTTTTAACCCTATTACCTAATATTAGTCTTGTTGACCTGTATGACGTTGAAGTGGTACTTATCGATAACAGGACTGTCGATGTTTTTATTTTGTCAATCACTTACAAGAAACCGTTCGTGCTAGAAAAATATCTAGGTATATTTATGAAGCTCTTGTAATTTTTATACTTACCCTTTTTTTACTTAAAAATATGTTGCTTCCAATCAGTTTAAGTTGAAAATATGCAATCTTATCAACCAAATCGACCTGTTCCAGGGAAGCGATGCAGCAATTGCAGCATGAAGACCAGGTGAACGAGCAGATCAGCGACATCCTGCAGCACGAAGGTCTCCAGGCGGAGCCGCGGGACTCCGACAACATACACAGGGTCATTAACAGGTACGGAGCCACACGCACTCACTGACGTGCACCGAGGCAGGGAGAGATGCAGCAGCTGCAGCACGGGGCCAGGTGCACGAGCAGACAGCGTCATGTTGCAGCACGAGGCTGTAGGCGGAGCCGCGGACTCCGACAACATACACAGGCCTTCAACAGGTACGGAGCCACACGCACTCACTGACGTGCACCGAGGCAGGGAGAGATGCAGCAGCTGCAGCACGGGGCCAGGTGCACGAGCAGACAGCGTCATGTTGCAGCACGGGGCTGTAGCCGGAGCCGCGGACTCCGACAACATACACTGGTTATCAACAGGTACGGTTAAAATTCAGTAGGTTTTATCAATTCAAAGAAACAAATGCATACCCAACCAGCACCAGGTTAGATAAAGTTAAATCTTATTAAGTGTTTGTACGGTTTCAGTACAGAATGTACGCTTATCTTGGCCAACCCCATATGAACTAGACAATAACATAACCTAAAATAATTAATGTACTTACTGGTACTTGTGAAAGAAAATGGAGCTTAAGCTCTTTTAATACGGTGAAACTGTATTTTTTAAACAAATCTTGGTTCGTTGTATATTAAATATTATTGGCTTAAATTTAACGTTTCAAGGATCCTTGGCTTTAAAATGACTAAAAACTAATAGCTCAGTGGTATGGTGCAGCAAATTAGTCGTTGGGCGAGGAAGCTGCCAGCTCTTTTATCCAAAATAGATAAAGCAATACTATAGATACAACACTTATCCATGTCTATGTAGTTGTGCAGATAATTAATATGGAACTTACGTCAAAGTTAGAATATAGAACACCGATATGCATGTACACACACATTACTACTACTTAGGCCAGTTGTTTTAGCTAATTTCTTCACCTATAGTATTATATAAAATTTCAAATACACAACTTTCTCCATCAAGGGTCACTGTAGCGTTAGCGTACCCCGCCTTCAGCTTCCGCGATGACTTACTGAATTAACGCTTGCTTTTTAGGCGGCTCGAACTGCTCAAAGCTCAAGTAGAGGAAGCGATGGCCAGCGAAAACATTCCTATCCCCACCACTACGCATAACTCTAACTCATAGACCTAATTATACATGTACCATTTTCATCCAAAAGGCTCAACCATTGTCGGTAGCATATAGGGAATTATAGCCTAACCCTTTAGCTCACAAGTCACCTGCCAAGCAGTGGCGCACTGTCTATAGAACTCCTCAGACAAATGCTACCGTTTGTATGAAAATGTCACATTCTTAGTATAAAATAATACTACTCAATTCTATAGGATTACAATATTCCATTTTAATAGTAAAAGCTGCTATCCTAATGGTCGGCTTTTTATCATTTGTCACAATATTTGTCACGAGTGAGAAAGTGACGGATAACGCGATATACGTTAAAATGGCAACCATGATATCTGTTCTGGTTATTATAAAACCATACAGCTTTGTACTATAAAATTGTTATTGCAGTTTTATGGGCCGAGAAAGTTACTAGTACTCAAATCTATGAAACATAGGTTTTATTTAGGCTTGTCTATACATAATTACATGTAAATAGTTTTACGTACGTTTTTGTATATAAGAATAATGTAATTATGGGGTTCGGATGTGGGGTAACTTAGATGTTTTATTTAATTTGAGCCGTCGTGTTACGCGATCCCTACTACAGTCAGAGCCATATCGTAGCGTAGCACATCCTTAATTATTGCCTATACAAATAAAGATGTGTAGGTACTGATATATTTGGCCACTTTGACTGTTGCTAACTATATGATGCTGACTATACACAATTGATTTCTTTTAAAGGTTCCATAAGGGTTACAATTTTATTTATTCTCTTACAGACAAAATATAATTTAACTTATAAAAGTCAGGTTTGAGAGACGTTTATGATTTAAAAAATTTAATAGATTTTAGTGTTCTAGTGGCCCAATTGGTTAAGGCGTCAGCTAGCTGGAGATGCAGGTTCAAATCCTGCCTCGGATTTAAGTAATACTACGTCTACTCCGGCGTAGACGTAGTATTACTACTATTACTTAAAAATCAAAGCAAATCTAAATACTAGAAATATATATAAACGAGTCACTCACGTATCTTAAGGTCGAAAACCGCTCGACGTATGTTTCGGTCCAATTCGTGAACCATAATCATGAGCTCCGTGCCGCACCGTCGCTGGCGGCGGCCCTCGAAGGCCCATATGTCGAGCGGTTTTCGACCTTAAGATACGTGAGTGACCCGTATATATATATATTTCTAGCAAATCTAAATATTTGTTTCGTTCTTGATTGCGTTTATAATTTGTTAATGACGGTATTATTATAGTGTTTTTTAGTTTTTATATAGATAGGGATTGTGTAGACGTTGGTTGTCTATGTAACACTATGCCTTTATTTTTTAACCAATTTTTCTAATAAATTGAAAACAAATGACATACGCATACTTAAGAAAAAGTGACTAGGTATTTTTTTTTCTTAAGTATATGTCATCCATATTCAATTTATAATTTATGTAGTAGTGTTACTACTTAAAAATCAAAGCAAATACTTTGATTTGTTGGTTAGTTTGTTATGAGGCTCAATCATATCCGATGAATGTTATTATGCCATTATTAATGTGTTAAGTTTATACATAGTGATATATTTTATTTTTGTTCTTAAACATATTTACATGGTTTATTACGGGGAACAGATCTGTGATTTGATTATTTAATTTAAAAAATCTCAGTCTTATATTTTCGCATTTTTTTTTACAAATAATTTTGTATGTTTTGGCCTTACTCTGTCACCCTCCGCTTTTACTAATTTGGTATTTTTAGTTCCTACGTAAACAATATGTTCAAATTTGATGTGAGAACTCAAATGAAACAGTATTTATTGAAGATATTTATTTATAAAGGAAATGTAGATACTATCAGCATCTAACATATTGTAGCTCTATTAACTTTTTATTTATACATACTAAAACCATAATTTATTGAAGTAACTCATGATTACTTTTTAACATAAATTAAATGCCAAAGAAAAAAATTCATACATGCAGGGTAATTTGTTAGTAAATGGCCACATTATACTAAAAATGAACTCTATTTATAGGCGGTTATAATTAATTTTAGCTTGAAGTAGCTAGTTATTGAACCGTAATTGATACCCCCATTAATAAATGTGTTCTATTTAAACAGATTTCATTTTCAGTATAAGGTGGCCAGTTAATGAAAAGTGGGCAGTTACTAGCGATTTAACCTAGATACGATAAATTCAGTAACATTTATACTTGTCTGTTTAGGTAGTTAAAAAAGATAAACAATCTTGACGTGTCTTTTTATTAAAAAACGCTTTTTAAATCAGTGACTATTACTTACGAAAGCGAAATAATGTAAATAACCATATGTGATTCATAATTGTCACATACTTGTCATGATTTATTTTTCAAAACTGATTTTCAATAAAAAGACGTCAAGATTATTTACCTTTTTTTAACTACCTAAACAGAGAGAGTATAGTAACACTAAACATATAATGAAGCTACAATAAGTTTGACGCCGACTTCCCAAAGGGTGATTGAAATTCAAAAATCTCCCTGTCGATCTGTGATTATTTTAAGCCATATTGTTTGTTCGATTAAAGACGTTTTGCCCGAGCGGTGGTTTTATTGTCCCGTTTCTTGCAGCTTCCTGCTGCTGCTGCCGCGCGCCATCTTGTCGGACCCGGTGGGCGCCGACTATGACCATTACATACACGATGCGAATAGGCACTATCAGGTAATAAACTACTTAACCTCCTAAAGACGAAACAACGAAAATCTATATATATAAATGAAAGTGGGGTTTGTTCAACCGCTTATAACTAGAGAACGGCTGAACCGATTAAAATGATTTTGGATTGTTTGGAATCGTCACAGCTCTGATTGAGACATTAAGTATTAAAAAGTCAAAAATCCCGTGATTTCGAAAAATAAATATGACCTCAATTGAATGGTCGCCATTGTGGCCATTATGTTTATTGAATTAAAATCATATATGTTTTAGCTAATTAAAAGCTATCACTACTTTTGTCGCTTTTTAGGCGGTACGAAGTTCGCCGGGTCAGCCAGTGCTAGATAAAAACAAGATAAAAGATCTTTATTTTTCAATTTAGGCACTTTAAATGCATTTATAAAAGTCAAATAAAAATCTACCACCGGTTCTAACCCTACACCTCTGACACGAGACGACATCGGCAAGAAACTACGGCGGGACTGATTTTTTCAAAACAGTGATACATCAAATCTTTAAGTACAGTGGCCATCAGATATATCGGAGCTGTGGAGGTGGTCACAAATAAAAACATGCACTTTATTGCATTGACAATAGAGGCGTTGTTCCGGTATTTGTGACCACCTCCACAGCTCCGATATATCTGATGGCGACTGTACATAATTGTACATGATGCGTAGTCCCAAAGGAAAACATATCAAACAGTTTATTAAAAGATATAACTAAAAATACTAAAATATTAAATAAATAATGTATAAACAAATTTGACTTCACAAAATAGACATAATTTGATATGCTTTCTTACCTGAACTGTGTCATTTAAATAATCTGGCAGTACATACCAACAATTGGTGAATTAAATGCTAGTCGGATTAGTTATAAAGTTTCTAGACTTTTTTTGACCTTATTTAGACTCTATATTCCGTTTGGAGTATAAGAGCGGCCGGACTGTGTGTAGGGAAGGTAGCCTGGGGAAAGTCCAGGATTCTTCCGTACCAGACTTGATTACTGGAATACTCCTTGTGAATTTTCGCTTCCAGTTAGTTCGTTTGAGGCCGTCACAACCGAATCTTGGTTAAATAAATGCTAGAGGAATTGGCTCTCAATAGTATAGTAAAGTAGAATTTATGTTTCCAAATTAAATGACATAAAATTAATGCAATTATATTATTTCATTAAGCATTTGGTACTATGAGTAGGGCTGTGGTCCTTAGGAGTTTATCTTAGCTCAATAAATAAATATTACAGAACATCCTTACACAAATTGACTGATTGTAAGCCTCACGATAAGCCCAAAAAAGCTTGTGTTGTGTGTTATCAGCCAATGATATATATAATATACAAATTATTACAAATACTTAAATACATAGAAACACCCATAACTCAAACACATGTGCTCATCACACAATTAAATGCCCTTACTGGGATTTAAACCCAGGACCCTCGGCTTCATAGGAAGGGTCACTAGGCTCTGTCTGTTTCACCTTTTCAAAGCCACTGACGGCTTCATCGTATAACAAGCATAAGTGAGCCTTAATGGTTGACGATTCAGTTTAAGCTGTAAGCATTGCTAATGCCGTCTACAAATGACAAAAAGATGAATAGAAAAATACTATTAAAAATCGAGAGCGTTATAGAAAAAAAAACTCGTATCCGACACAGATACTCCAAGTTGAACGCAGTAACTCTGTTCTCATCCCATACATAGTTTCTTCATTTTTCTTTTGATTGAGATACGAGGTTTTTTTTAAACAAGCGACGAATTGTATATACGAAATGTTAAATTAACCGATTCGTTGCGTGTTCTATTTTCGAAAACTTTAGTCTGTGGCGGCGAACAATTTTTTCATGGCACGACAGGCGTGCCTTACGCCATGGAATATGATGGCACGCCTGTCGTGTCATCCGCCATGTGTATAAAATTCGGAATTAATTTCGTTTTTTTCATTGATTTTGACTTGATTGAGTTCAGTTGACATCTAACCAAGGAAGTGAACTGATCAAAAGATTGTTTTAAACTGTTAGTAGCTTTTAAACTACGAGTTTTACTCGAAATGGATGGTAAGTGACTTTCAAAATTCAGATATCACAAACATTTTCTACTAAGTATAATGTTTATACTTTCCTAATTATCAGAGCCCGGAAAATCTATAGCAAAACAAAAGACTGTCGTAATCAAACTAGTGATAGAAACATTTTTTATCGATATCGAGTTAGTTTCGTCTAAAAATCATACCGATATGTTTAGGTACATTACTTATTTTATAATCATTCACGCCAAACGCAAAAGAAGTGGTAAAGTTAGGGTTTGTTTTATTGTTATTTCATCTAAAACGCAACGTAATCATCAACGTTATTTATATTTCATATAAGTAATAACCCTTCCCTTTTGGCTTGGCCGTAGTCTGGTGACAAAGAGGTAATCAATCTCATTGAAAATAATAAACTTCAGAGAATCAGTATTCCATAAGACATCAATAAACTCGATATCGATAAAAAATGTTTCTAACACTAGTTTGATTACGACAGTTTTTTGTTTTGCTATGGATTTTCCGGGCTCTGCTAATTATGTATAGTGGGGTAACGGAATGGGTAATTTTTTTATAGTGCGACGTATTTAAACCTATGCATTTACTATCTTCGACATTTCTCCTTGAACTATTCATTTGAGTCTTATAGGTAACAAACTTAGATGATTTAAGTAGTAACTGGAGACGCCTTGGCTGTCATTTTTCGTACAAAATAGACTGACGGTTTTTGCGGGCAAGGGAAGTGTCAAATGCATTGCTAAAACGTCAGTCTGCACAATTGTGCAAGTTTTTTGGCAGAAGGGTAAACTTATAAAGGCGTCTCCAGTCATTAAATGCTCTAAGGTAACAAATCATTTATCTGGAATTACAAAAAATAATATAGGTATTCATTCTATAATATGATGACACGCCTGTAGTGTTATCCGCACTGAAACGCTAAGTAGTAAAATTAGTGCTGCATGAAAAGGTTGTTAACAACTGAATTTGAAAAAAAATCTTAAAATTTGAATATTTCAGAAACGAAGGCTACTAGCTTGTTCTACACGACAAACAATAATAGTTTTGTTCGGGGTGAACCTTTCTGAAACTTAATTTGGTGAAGTTTTAATCGATTTTAAAATGACACTCCTCTCGTGTCATACGCCATTCGTTAAAAACATTGATGACACGCCTGTCGTGTCATCCGCACTGAAACGGTTAAAATAAAACCCATTGCGGTGGAAATGTTTTAGTCACATCGTTCTTGCATCAGTGTCCGATTTGTGCAAAAATTACATTATCAGATACGATATAAAATTAAGCAACATTTTTTTTAATTAGGTATATCTGGAATCTATGCGCCAAATTATATTGCAGCCAAATTAATCCATTAAGTGATATGATAACGAGAATTGATTATTTTTCTATTGCTAAAAATAAAGCTTCCCAAGTACCTATAGGACAGTATTTAGTAAGCTCATACAAATAAAATCCCAACGTTTCCAGTACTGGCTGGACATAACGTCCACGTTCAACTGGCCGACAGACGTGTACGCGGACACCACCGCCTCCTCCACCCACAGCTACGACTCGCGCCCCGAGGCGGACTTACACCTCGACGACATCTTCCACAAAGACCCCTGTCACAACTGCGAAAACAAATGCCAGCAAGACGAATGCTTCACACAAAGACTCATACTCAGAAGCCAGGACTTGAATGTGAACGAAGAAGATGAGTTCGACGAAGGACCGTTTCTCAGAATGCTTTTCAAGCTACTTGCCAACATGCCCAATCAGCCTTACCAGCTTAATTTGCACCTCACATCGATAATATCGAAGCTAGCGTTACTCCCTCACCCGAATCTGCACGAGTACCTGCTGAACCCGATGTTGCCGACGTCCAAGAAGACTGTGACGCTGTTCAAGACACTGCAGGAGTTGGCGCGGCGGCTCACGCTGGAGATACCGCGGCTGAGGAACTATAAGAAGGTGATTGAGAACACGCGGCAGCATCTGATGAGCGAGGATCCGATATATGATGAAAGGTAAGAAAGTTTAAGAAGTTTTAATCGAAAAAAAATTGGAAAATATGACTCGTAGCGGGACTCGAACCCACAACACTCGATCACTGCACTGGTGCACTACCTACCCTAATTGTGGTATACGAGTACCGCTTTTTCTATTTTTCTGTCGATTTAAATATCGATGATATTGCCTAGCAGACGATTCTGCTTAATTAAAAACAAAGTTTTAGAAGGTATAATAACTTCGTTGATTATAATTTGTAGTGCGTGGGTGTTTCCAAATGAGGAGTGTCTTTTCAAAGGCCTTATTTTTCTATGTCAATAGGGTTTGTTTTTGTTTGATTTTCTTAGAGAAATAACCCCTGCTGACAAAAATAAATAAGCCTTTTTGAAAAGACACTCCTAAAATTCTGCGACCTTAGTGAAAAAGGGTATAAGTCAAATAGGCTCAGTTAAAAAGGTCACAAGTCCTATAAAATGTACAGCACTTGCACCCTTTTTCGCTGTGCTAACTTGACTTATACCCTTTTTCACTAGTGCCACAGAATTATTAACATGGTTATTCAAAATTTATCTCATTTTCTTTGATAGGTACACTTTCCGTCATATGACCAGACATTACGGGTACATTAAATATAGGTACTGTTCTAACAAGACAATACCTTCTGACCGCCACGGGTTTTTCGATTAACACGCAAAATTGAATCATATTCGAATGTACAAATGCTCACTATAACCTTAAGGCAGAGCCGTAGCGACGACACATAATTACTTAGACACATAATTAATCAGAGCCTTAGTATCTTTCCAATATGGTTTAAAATCGATTGTGTATTTGTTCAAAATCAGTTTGTAAAATTATATTTACTTTCAAAAGTTACCGTGGTGTCTTCTCCACTTTACTTTCATATAGGTAACATAGAGGTACAGTCATCAGCAAAAGTGGCTAAGCGTTTGAAGCGTTCAAAATGACCTACAAGCGCTCTTATTCTCTTGACAATAGAGATATGTTGTCCTCATTTTTAACACCTCAAACGCTTAGCCACTTCTGCTGCTGACTGAACGTATCCCATTAGATAGTTGCTCGTAGCTTAAAAGTTGTGAACTTTAAAGGCCGTTTGTGGAGCTCAAAAGGTTAAGGTTATGCCATCTACGACAGACAACATTAACACTTTAACAGTCCCTTCGCTTGCGCCACTGACATGAATCTATACAACGTCCGTGCATTACAGGTGATGCACTAATGTACAGCGCCATCCATTTCTGACGTCACGTGGACTTGACAGAGCTAGTGTGACGGTGCATTATATGTAATGCACGGACAGTTATAGGTATTTAAACTTTCGTGAGACATATCTGATAAATTAAACATTAACACGGCTCTACTCACGTTTATTTAGTCACTCAGTTAAGTTTAGCGTTAGTTTAAACATGTCGCGCGAGTGACTAAATAAACGTGAGTAGAGCCGTGTTAATGTTTAATTTGACAGTTATAGGGTTAAATTCAACGAACTTAAATATTTTTATTTCGACTTTCAGTTGTGACCACAATCAACTCGTGGAAAGCCTGATAGTTCTAGAAGAATTCTGCAAGGAGCTCGCCGCCATTTCGTTCGTCAAATATCAACACGCCCACCTTAACAGATAAGGCCGCGCGGACTCACCCTTACCTTACCTGTACGGAATCACGGACCAATACCCATACCATGACTTGTGATTTTGAGATTTGCGATAGATAGTAACGAGTTTACTATCTGTGCATCTCGCTTGTACTATTTTAGTGCGAACGAGATGCACAGATAGTAAACTCGATACTCGCTATTGAAAACCTCAATGTCACAACTCATGGTGAGGGTACAAAACTCGTAGTATGGACCATTTTAATTGGCAACATTCTTTTTTGAGGTTAAAACTGTTCAGGTGAAAAACAAAGCTGTCACTATAATAATTATTCTTGTGTTTATGGCTTGGAGGAATAATGACTGGAGAACGCATTCGCGAGCGCCAGTAAGGGATAATAATATTTTGGCTTTTGCAGCCCAAATGTAACACTATACTTTTGCTTTACAGGACACTCTTTATAGCTAAATATTAGCTTATTTTGTATTAATTACCAGAGCCCGGAAAATCCATAGCAAAACAAAAGACTGTCGCAATCAAACTAGTAAATAAACATTTTTTTATCGATATCGAGTAAGTTTTGTCTAAAAAAAAACATACCGATATGTTTAGGTTTCTATAATCATTCACGCCAAACTCAAAAGAAGTGGTATATTATCAACGTTACTTATATTTCATATTAAGTAATAACCCTTCCCTTTTGGCCATAAAACATCGATAAACTCGATATCGATAAAAAATGTTTCTAACACTAGTTTATTTGCAAGTCTTTTGTTTTGCTATGGATTTTCCGGGCTCCGGTAATTACCGCAACTTGAATTGAAAACACGAAAAAAATCCAATTGTATTTTCTTGTATTCCTCCAACTTTGACAGTTCTGAAGGGTTCAGTTTGAAGGGGACTAGGTATGACAAGGACGAACGAAAATAGCGCCGTCTCTGTCATTCATTCGCACGAAGCGATTCGCTTCTACCTTCCTAATGCGGACTGCTAAGGAATGGAATTCGCTCCCTTCTTCTGTATTCCCGGTGCTAAAAAATGGAGGCCTATGTTCTCCGAAACATGTCACGTGAGTGACTAAATAAACGTGAGTGAAGCTGTTATTTTCAATTATAAAATAAAAGCAATTGGACTCGTTGGTCCGTGGTTTAATACCTTACAAATTATATTTCGATAACATACGTATATGCATTTATTAAAAGTGTAAGCAAACGAGGCAATTCAACAGGATTCCAGGGTGGATTACTGACTGCACCCACTATGAAGTTTGTTGAGTATTTACTAGTGTTTACCTAGTATTATTTATTTTGTTAAATCGAGTCACTTTTAGTCCTAATGTTAAGTTTGGTTTTAATTACGCTTATTCATTATTTAATTTTAACAATGCAATGTATATCTTAGTTCTACTAGTCCAATAGTTATACTTTTGCGTCCTGTCAGCAGAATCAATGGGTACTCATTGATACTATTAACAGTGTTATATATATTAGTTGAACATAATATCGCCACACGGGGTATGCAATTTAATTATACGGATTTGCGTCGTAAATTGTTCGTATTATATATAGAGTCATTCTACAGCCAATATAAATTACCCGTGTTATTATGAAAACCTGTTTCTCTTATACCTTTTTTGTTTTAGCTGTTTATAGCTAATCGGAAATACTCGTTACCAAGTATATTAAAGGAGACTTGTTTAACCCTTTACTGCATACGAAGCCATTTATGGCAGTTTTTTCAACTTTATTCGGGTGCATTAAAGTTCATATTATAACAAACCTTTTTTTTGTCATGCAGTAGAGGGTTAACACGTTCTTTGTCCGCGTGCCCCCAATGGGGGGACTTTAAGCTTTTATCAGAAGTCCATGCGTACTAAATACCCCAGTTGACCCGTACTAAATACACAGTGCGAGACAGATATTTTTTTACGGGGACGGGGATCGAGTTAATACTATGAAAATTAATCCGTTTTTGTGTTAAAGTAATACAGCTTCCTGTTTCTGGCAAATAGATGATACTGGACGAAACCTATTGTAGTCTTCATTATTTATTACATTCCCTATTTACCATTATGTTATAGGACAACTGATTTTGGCACATTTTACTTTAAGACATTATCAAATAAAATCATGTAATAATTTATTGCACGTAGAACTCATGGCCGTTGGGGCGTTAGGGTTCTCGAGTGGTGACCACGTACCGGAAGACGCAACGTGGGCAGACCCCTACAAGGCGGACCGACAACCTGGAATCGAAGGAATCCACTGGATGCGGGTGGCCCAACAGTGGACGTCCTTCGGCTGATATGATGAATAATTTATTATATCTCGAATTTTAGTTTCCAATCATGCGTGGTTTAGCCTATAAGGGAGGTAGTTTAGCATCTACGCGATATTATTTCGATGCACAACATTGTTACCTGTTTCGCCTGTTGAATGATATATATATTATTGAAAAATAATTCTAGTTTTATTTTACTTAACGTCCTTATTGGCACCAGGCACCTATTGGGTTGTGTAGGATATTCACGAAGCATGTCGGCGTAACGTGCACCAAAGTATAATAACTACACCTAGATATTTTTCTAGCAGAA
This sequence comes from Grapholita molesta, assembly GCA_022674325.2. Taxonomy (NCBI): domain Eukaryota; kingdom Metazoa; phylum Arthropoda; class Insecta; order Lepidoptera; family Tortricidae; genus Grapholita; species Grapholita molesta. The sequence continues at coordinate 3,122,824 of CP053121.2, read as the reverse complement.
CCAACATTGGCTTCGTGCTTGCCACAATAAAAATATCGACAATCCTTTTATCGATAAGTACATACTACTACAACGACAAGACGTACATACAACCTAAGACTTATATCGGCTACCTACCTAGCCTGGTACAGTCAGCAGCAAAAGTGGCTAAGCGTTTGAGGTGTTAACAATTAGGTCAACACATCTCTGTTGTCAAGAGAATAAGAGCGCGTATAGGTCATTTTGAACACTTCAAACGCTTAGCCACTTTTGCTGCTGACTGTACCGCGAACATCGAAGTTCGTATATTTCTACTCTAATTAAAGCGTCCTGGGAGTGGCAGAGACAATCGTCCGAACTTTACGAATATCGTTTTTAGCGGTAGCGCCACTAGACGCCGCGTGCCAACGATCTTGTACAAATTGAACGTAATCCGTAAACTTTTGATCCAATTTATTTTATAGTTTTGTACTATTTTTTAACGCACTCTATTACCCTATTTTTTAAGAAAAACTAAGAGGTTCTCCGACGTCCTCTTAAGTATATGACATCTATTCTGCTTACCTATAAATAAAACACATTTTCTGATTATGTATACAAGGCCTTAATTTTTTTTTTTCACCATCAAATTCAAACGAAGTAGGTAACTCCTTCATAAGAAATAAAACAACATAATAAAATGCAATTGGTGATTATATTTTTTCTCCAAAATTAAATAATGCATATAAACATGAATTAACCATGGAACAAAATGTTTAAAACTATGTACAAGTGATATCCTCACGCTTTGTATGGGAAGATAACAATCATTATGACCAAGGGCCATAGAAACAATGGATTAACAGTGAATATTACAAAATCGTGTTACCTAATTTTGACAAAAGCACTACCGCCATCTATCGCGTCTAGCCAGCATGTCGAGAGAACGCGGCTTTGTAGACATTGCTAATCCATTATTTATATAATTCTTGATTGACTTAGGAAACCGCGAAATAGGACCAGCCCCTCGCGGGTTATCGACTTCCGTGGGTCATTCGGCCTCTTACCGAGTATGTAGTAGTTCATTTACGTACAGGTATTGTTGAGCCAGTTGTGTGATGCCCCGCAACACAATATCCGTGGATTATTTATTACGCGGCAAAATTACAAACGTTGGCACGTGGCTCAATAATCCCTCTACGTGCCTGCACACACTGATATACCTTACTTGCCACAGATGGCAATTGACCATTAAAGTATAATCATTATGACTTAAAGTCTATTAGTTAACTGGTACAAAGAAAATTGATTAAAAGTGGTGTAATCTCTAAGAAAGATGAGATTTCGACTAAAATAGTTTTCTTCCCATAGCATAGCTTAAATAATAACGTGCAGCTGACATTTAGTTCACCGTCTCTTCATTAATGTCATATTTTAAAATGTACAGTCGCCATCAGATATAACGGAGCTGTGCACGTGGTTACAAATATCTAAACATGCACTTTATCTCTTTGACAATACAGGCGTTGTTTAGATATTTGTGATCACCTTCACAGCTCCTATATGTGACGGCGACTATATCTGAAAATATGAATACATAAAATGTATAAGTATGTGACAAAAATATGTAGCCACGACTCTTTACTGTGATAACAGTTGTATTTCTCTCTTGTTTCGCTTGAATTTGACACACAAGAAATTCAACTTTATTTCCTACATTATTGAGATCAAATTTAACTGACGTTTCGTCTTTGCCATAGTATGAATAAGTGTCCAGCGAACTAACTGTCAGCTCTCGTCAACACACACGCGCTCACACACACCGGCTACACGTAACATATTTATATCAGTTTCCATTTAACTATCGATTAATATATAAATTGTTTGTATTAACAGAGCGCGCACACACCATTAGGAGAGGACAACTTATAGGTACATAATGAAAACGCCTAGTTCTCTATGCGAGACCTAATATCTGTGACCGTAATTAAAAAGGGTACAAGTGACAAACAACTAGTATTAAACTTATACCGTTTTTCACAAGGGCCACAGAATTACCATTAAATATATCGGAGCTGTGGAGGTGGTCACAAATATCTGAACAAAGACTTTATAGCCTTGACAATAGAGGCGTCGTTCAGGCATTTGTGACCACCTCCACAGTGCCGATATAACTGACGGCGACTGTACTCGTACAATGTAAGAAAGTGTAACTGAGCCAATTAAATAACTATACAGATATTGACTGTTGTCGCGTATTGGCTACAGGAGATCTTTTTTTTTTGTTATCTGGTTTAAACAGTATTTCAATACTACTACTTTTTCTGTAAAGTCATGCACCCGAAATATTCGAAAATCTACTAGATTTAAATCGGAAGAAAGAGATTACTTAATTGTATTCTTAAGAGTTTACATTCAACTTAGAATGTTCTTATATAAATTAGGAGAATTTTAGTAAAGAGTGACAGAGAGAATAAGAAGAATTTTCTATTATAATATCGAATAAACAGCTGCCAAAATTGAATAATAATTGATATAAAGAGAAGAGTAGATTTGCCAGGCTCCTGATAGTGTGTGTCCGCTTTACAAAGTTACTAACTAGACCTCCACGGTTGACCTCAACGCCTTTCCCTTGTACAAAACGTCTACTCGATCCGAGGAAGCTTGGACAGGATTTTAATACATGTTCAATAAATTGCAAAAGTATAGGTGAACACAACGTAAACAAAGATAACATCTCCCGCTCTTATGTCTCTGAAATAAAGTCGTATCTGTGCTCCACCTACTTTATTTATAAGTAAATTGTGTTTTGCCTATTTATCTTAAAAAAACAACTGTCGTAAAGTCAGCGGAAATATTAAAAATATTAAAGAATCATTTTTATCTTTTACAATTTCCGTAACGTGGTTTGAAAGGAAATATATCTTATTTATTGACAAATCTACCGATTAACAGCAAGTTTGAGTTTTAACCCTTTGAACGCGAAGAACACCTATCGATAAATTCGATGTTCTCTAGTACTGGCGTGTGCGTCACATTTTACCGCGCAAGGAAAAGCGTTCGAAAGGTTAAGAAGGATATTTAATTAAGTAGATACACTGTCCAAGCTTATAAGATTGTACTATAATAGAATTGTAACAAATTATAATTTACAATGCAAGAGGCACTTGATCTCTTTACCAAGTAAATTGAACTACTTTACATATGAAAGTGCATTTGGAGATATTTTCACCTAGGTACTATTGTCTAGAGAATTAACTACCCAGAAATATGTGACACGATATATTTCAATACAATAATGTACAGATTACCGAGACTATTTATTTTTTACCGTCAGTAATATTTGAGCATTTCTCTAAAAAATTGCCAATTTTAAGTTTAGTTATTTAACATGATATTTGTGTTTTTTTTTTAAATCTACAGGCTAAAGATGAAATTTAAAAAATGTATGGAAGTTTTTGTCTATTGGATTCTAAATAGTAAAAAAAAATTTTGGTAAAAATATTCTTGTTAAAAGTGGCATTTTATTAGAAAAACGCTTATTTCTGTGATGAAAATACCCGTTAAACCTATTTTGCAGTCGACAGCGACCGCCGACAACTGTTTAAAATGAACCTTCGCGCATTCTAATAAGGTATAATTTAGCGTGTTATATAAATTAAGCGGCCAATTGGCTAAATAGATAACGTTGTGAGAGTTATTAACCTTTTCAACGCCATTTCGTCGGGGATAGTGCATTACCGCGTAACCAACAAATGCAATAAGATACAGTTTCTTTGTACATTGTTTGAATTTCGAATTCTATCGATATTTATAGTCACGCGGTATAGCACTATCACCGACGATTTCAAACGCAAAAGCCACCGCTCAAAAGCCGTGTTAAAACTGAAGTTAAACTTTAGTAATGTGCATGAAGGTCAATTTTGCTCTGTGTCCTATATATCGGCTGTTGACGTTGGACCTGCGAGCTGCGGTACCGATATATACGTCGTTAGCATCGAAAAGGTTAAAAACACATTAATTACAAATAATTAAATATCGTTTTTAATAACCTCGTCGTTCTCATAAACAAATCGTGCCCACGTAGTTCATTCAACGGAAAATATAAAAATTGTAACACAAAAATATAGTCATATATTGAATAACACATTTTGTACTAAAACAGTGATCGAGCATCGAAATAAATAGGCAAGCCATAGACAATCGTCGAAAAATCATTACACTAAACTAATCATTACGCTATAGTACAATACACGCAATGCCTGACGCTTGGCTGCTGTAAAGACTGGTATTTTGTCAAAATCTTATAATATTCATTTTAATAAACAAAATTCTAAAAATTAAACTAGTTGCGAAATATGTTCAATGTTTGTTTATTGTAGTAATTTGCTTATATTATACTATAGCATGTAAACTAAATGTACACCTTACATATATTTTGTTTGCAGTTTTGTATGTGATTAGATTATTATTGGTGTAATGCTTATAGTAAAAAAAAAATATGCATCTTTATTTTAGCTGTTAATTATTATTTACGAGTTTTTTTACTTGTAACATGATTTATTTTCGGTCATACATACCAATCAGGTTTGCGTCTTTCTTGTAGATACTGAGGCTTTAGTGTAAGTTTCCTTTGTAAAAAAAACATCTCGAACGCGTAAATGATAATGTTATTTATATGGGAAACACTAACGCGATGGTAAAGTATTACGTTAAAAACTTACACTCAGGGCTCTGATACTTAAGGGTTTTAAAGAATAATATTTGGTTCTACAGAATGTCAGTATACACGGCTCCTCTTACAAAACACTATGCGACATTTTTGTCTGTTTTTTTTACCTCAGGAAATATAATGAATCCGTATAACTCCTACATAGGTATAAGTGAAAAACTTAACTGAAGGACTATGACTATGTAGTTGTGCGGAAAATTAATATGGAACTTGGGAGTTTTCAGAAAAACGTGCCGCCGCCAGTTAACTTGACGTGAAAAACCTTAATTTATGTCAGTTTTGTGACGATAATTAAGCATGAAGCCTGTATGGAAATTCATTTTCTGCCTTTCTGGCATTGTATTACTGCTTAAAGTTTATGAATAAACGTTTCCGTCTAAGTTTACGAGCATTGATGACCCGATCTTATGTATTTATCGAAATTGAATACTTAATTATCGTCACAATACTGATATAGTTAACTTTTCCACAAGTGAGAGTGAGTTTGTTAAGTCAATATTTGAATATAGAACGCCGACATACGTGTATAGACACGATACTACTACACAGGCCGGGAGCTTTACCTAAGTTTTTTCACCTATAGCAACGATTAGCGCAAGCTCTACTAATTTTCCCGCTGTTTAAAATTTTTCCATGGCCTCATGAAAGGTAGTTCCCGCGTGTTTTTTTTTGTACAATTATACGTTAAAGGAAAGTGAAATATATAAAAATCAGAATAAATTATCGACTAGGTTCGGTCGAAACTCGACCCTGCCACATCGCGGTTCAAAAAGTTAGTTTGTTCCGTTTACTTACGATGACACATTTTTAGGTCAAGTGTGCTTCTGCTATAATAAATGTTTTAACATACGTTTTACTGCTGATTAAAATCAACCATCAAAACATACATTTTGTACTACATCACTGATTTTAAGTATTAATTAAGAGATATATTTAAATAGCAAATAGAAGGAAATTCATACAGAAAATCAGTATATTATAGTGACTCTTGAAAAAAAATTCAAAATAAATAAATTTTGCGTCCTAACAATAACGTTTTAAAAACCTAAGGATTTATTTTGGAGACCTAACCTAAGATACGTGATCTAGTTTTTTCGCAAGTGACTCAGGGTCATTCTACAGTGTTTTCTTTACCGATAGTAAAACTTATGACATTTCGAACATGTTGTACTCAGGCGTGAAAAAAAATGTAGCAACTGTTCTAACAACATAGGGTGATTCGCTAGTAACTGGCTACCGTCTAATAAATGGCCAAATTATACTAAAAGTGAATTCTCTTTATAGTTGACCAGGATTGGCTAGGTATTAGCGATTTACCCTATTAAAATAAAAATTACGCATTTACCAGCTCATGAATATTAAGTGCAGAAGTACTGCATGGCCGAATACAAAATGAGATTATGATATTTATAAAAAATAAATATAATTCCTACATGGTCTTTCAAAAATATACACTTGAATACAGATCGTATTGCCGTCAGCATACATAGATTATGAAACAACGCTCCAAAAGTATTTACCATATTGAAAAGTGGCAATTAAACGTTTTTGAACGCAAACTGTGCATAGATATCTCAATTCTAATACTTTGTCGGCCACTACGCCTACGGGCGTCGAAGTTATTGGCCTATGACAGTTGACGCATTTACCAACGTGTTAAGTCATACGAGATGGCATGTACTATTAGGACGTTGTTTTATATGCTACTGATTTTGACTGTACTCTTGGAGGAATACAATAAAAAATCTAGCTTTCAAGAACATTACATTCATGTTTTGATTCTCCAAATGTACAGCTAGCAACACTGTATGGGTGTAGACTATTTCTATGAACAGTATATAGGCATTAGATAACCCATAATTTAGATAAATAGTTAACGCGGTTATGCATAACCGCACGCCGCTCCGGTGCGTGAACGAGACCGCATGCACGTTCCGCTCGCACACCGCAGCGTGAACCGGATTTGCATCTAATTTGAGAACTACCTAAGAGTTTAAGTAAACAAACTTATGTCAAAAGTAACATGCACGTATAGGTAAGTTGTATATTTTTAAGTAAAAAAAATAAAGCATAAATTAAGTTACATAAACCCAGCAGTAGGTACCTAATTAATGGTAATATGAGCTACATTACATTAATACATACATAAATATACATACAATTGGTTTCACTAACAGCTTCTCTGCTCACTATCACTTTTTCTTTAGGTCTGAAACGAAATTAAAATAGTTTTAGTTACATATAATATTCTAGAACATATATCGTCACTACTTCGAAAAAACCTCGTATCTGACACAGATACTCTAAGTTGAAACGCTGTAACTCTGTACTCATCCCATACATAGTTACGTCGTTTTTCTTTTGAATGCCAGACTGACTAACGAAATTTTTTCAAAGTAGTGACGATATATTAAATCAGCAGTTATAAATAAATAATCTGTTAATTAAAAAAGTAGAACAATTTAAATACTACATAAGAAAAAGTGGCCAAGTCCACAGTTGTCCGAAGCAGGCTTATTAGACTGATAGTCAGCCGGGTACGGTGGGGAACGGGTGGTCGCATTAGTCGTTGATGGGATTGCTCACTTGTATCAGTATAGTAAGCTAGTACTTGTCACAGCTTGCTAGCTTACTATACTGGTTTGAAATACTAGCCTCGTGTATTCCGAGCAATAAAGTGGGACTTCGCTGGGCATGAATGGAAAAGTGGGTGAGGTCTTTGCCCAGCGGCGGGACAGTATAGGCTCAGAATAATGAAATTGAATCACAATCAATGGTTAGTAGGCGACATATTAGACCGGCTGTGGCCGTCATGGGAAATTCGCGCAACGGACGCCAACGACGGCTACGGACGTCAGTTTTATTATGCATTAAAGACCTACAGAGGATTCAGTAAAGTTCAATATTGCTTAACTAAAATGCGTACGCATCGCGTCACGGGTACGGCTTATTTCTTTTTCGTCTAATAGTTAAAAGGAATTCAATTAACCCTTTTAACGCCAACTAGGTGTCGTTTTTTTTTATGACATAGGCGGCAAACGAGCAGACGGATTGCCTGGTGTTAAGCAATTACCGTCGCCCATGGGCACCCGCAACACTAGGGGAGTCACAAGCGCGTTGCCGGCCTTTAAGGGGGGTTGGGGCTCTGGGAACCTTACTCACCATCAGGAACACAACACTACATACCTGAAAGGTAGCAGTGCTATTATGGCTGTGGTCTTCTGTAAGGAGGAGGTACTTCCCCAGCTGGGCTGCCCCAGATTCAAGCGTGATGGTCAACGCTGTGCCCTACCTCTCATTGTTGGACGTAGTTTAAGGACATACCCGGGTCCCGGGTCGTGGCGTCTGTCATACAATTGTGACATTATCTAGCAAAAGGGACCTTATTGTCGAAGGCGCTTACGTCGAACCGCGTTGCGTTTGTATTGCGGCATCTTGAACAATGGCGTAAGCGCCATGGACAATAAGGTCCCTTATCGTAGATAATGTCACAATTCTACTCGTGAATTGCCGTCTTTGACGTATAGTTGTAAATAGTTATTAGACAGGACATTGCACGTAGAACCGATAAGTGTCTCGACCCCACAAGGTGGACCGACGATATGGTAAACGCGGGAATCCAGAGGATGTGGGTGGCGCAAAACCGGTCATTGACTCGCATTGGCATATGTCCAGCAGTGGGCGTCTGTCGGCTGATATGATTATTGATTAGAAAGGATTGCGACTCACCGCTACCACCAGGAGAAGAACGGCGACTTGTGCTGGAAGCGCTGCTGGAACGAGTCGAAGAACCGCGACGACGTGGACCCGCTCTTGGACCTGCGCGCAATGGTTCAGTTAACAAACACCAAATACCATCAGTTTCAAATCCTTACTTTGTTATAATAAAGACGGTTATGCAATAAGTGTGCACAAGCATAGTAAGAGTACAGTGGACACGGCTCAAAAACGAATTGAACAGTACTTAATTAGTGTTTCTCGAAATGCTAGTTTGACCAAATGAGTTTTTTCCAAAAAGTTTTTTGTTTTCTTTATCCACATACAAGCGGTATTTTCAATCTCAACAGTTTATTACTCCGAATCAAAAATTTTAAAAATTCCCGAATATTCCATACATTTTTGAAGTTTTGTTTTGTGTTACCGCCGTACTAATTACATGGAGGTAATACAGAAGGGTAAAGAACTTCGGGATTTTTTCCCTATAGAATAACTAAAAGTTCGTGTTACTGAGTAGAAAAAACAACATTATGTAAAACTACAAAACTTTTAAAATAAATGGTGTAATAATCATGACTAGACCTCGGATTCTTGTCGCGACGACGTCACAATAGGGTAACTTGGGAGTAAATGGAACAGTAGTAATTAATACGGATTTATTAAGATAAGATAAAAAAAGATGTGTTAATTAATACGAAAATGTTACTTATTATTTTATGGTATATTACTGCGAAATTTCCTATAAATCAATTGTCAGTTGTTTAAATTATCGACGTTGTTCTTTCGTTAACTGACCGATTCCTATTGTGGTCAATTAAAACTTATTCCGTTAATAACCGTATTTTTTTCTGGTTCAATTCGTATATTTTTAGCTTACCTTATTTTTTGTTTATGTAATATTTTTTTCCACCATTCCATTCAATCCCACGTTACCCTATTTTGACGTCATCGCGATAAGAATAAGGTCTATTCATGACGTGTACCTAAGTCCGTCATTTTCTAACTATTAAAGAGAGCTACCCGTAGTTATCTCGACGCGAGACACTGTCGCGTCTATCACGTGCCAATCAGAGGTTAAAACAACAAAGCATACAAGGTGGTGGTACCTCTCGACGATGACGGCGGGCATCTGCACCAGCTGCACGGGGCTCTTGTTGTCCTTGAGCGCCTGCGTGAGGTTGAGCACCTGGCCGCGCGTCACCGACATCTGCCGCTCGAACAGCCCCTTGTCGAACCCCTTGTCTTGCTGGAAACAGTACGGGGTACGGCGCACATTATTTCAACTTCTATACTCAACTATTTTTTTGCCGTGTGACGCCGGCTGACTAGAATAACACTACCCGATCTCCTCCCGCGGGTGTCGTAAACTCCCCCATGATGATACAAGCCATATTTACGGGAATGTATGTATGAATGTATTGTACGCAACTGTTTTTTTTTCGAATTTAGATTTTTTTGTGCGACTCCGAGTCTGAAACACCTTTGACTCTGATAGAAGTAAAAGTATCCCAAAAATTTTTTTTTTATTCAACGACGGTGACAAAAAAGCATACGACCCGCCTGATAGTAAGCAGTTACCGTAACCTATGGACGCCTGCAACTCCAGAGGATTGACAGTTACTAGTTCCGTTCCGTTACCGTCGTATAAAAAAAATGAATAATTATAAGTGAAAGGAAGAAAAAAATTGTGCTTCTATTGATCTCAGAGTCGTGGAGTAAGAAAATAAGGCATGATACAGAATTCATAGGTGAAGCTGATTAAGTTCATAATTAATTAGTTATCTGAAAAATAATATTTTCCAGGTGGTAAGTTGTAAAAATGTTTTTTTGCATACAATAAGAAAGATAAGACGTCACATTGTTTAGGGGTGAGCACTCATTGTGTAGGTATGTCAAAGATATAGGTGATCATTATTTTGGTTTAAGAATAATTTTACTACAAAAAATAATTTGTTTTGGTCGGGATTATAATCCAGAAATCAAACTTGCAACGAAATGTTGACATGACCGACTTCTTATCAGTAAAGATGTTATTTAAAGGAATTTCAGCCTTAACCTTTTCGAAGCCAATAACTACCTTAAAAAATAATAACCTTGAATGAATATCTTAAAAAATCGTGTGTCATAGAAGCTTCATAATAAATTCTAGAAACTTACTTTGAATAATAAATGTAATTCATCACATAACTCTTGGACGAAGTTCATGTCTGATAACAACGGAAGTACTAATTCTCTGGAACAAACAAATAACACTTTAGTGAAAAGTATAAGTACCTACTTAAAAAATACAAAAATATTCAATTTGATTTGATTGAGATACTGTAAAATAGAAAGAAAATTTGAATGTCACTTAATTATTTTAAAACTATATTGTATGTACTGTACATAAGATATATCGGAGCAGCGGAAGTGGTCACAAATATCGGAACATGCACTTTATCGCCGTGACAATAGAGGCGTTGTTCAGATATTTGAGACCACCTCCATAGCTCCGATATACATCTGATGGCGACTGTACATAGATCGGATTGACCAGTGATTCCACAGCTCCGATATATCTGAATATATCGGAGCTGTGGAAGCACTGGTCAAAAATGCACTTTATCGCCTTGACAATAGAGGCATTGTTCTGATATTTGTGACCTCTTCCACAGTTCCGATATATCTGACGTACAGTCGCCATCAGATGTATCGGAGCTGTGGAGGTGGTCACAAACATCTAATCATGTGGCGTTGTTGGAGGTGGTCACAAACATCTAATCATGTGGAGCACCTTAACAGCTCCGATACTTCTGATGGTACGGAGTCGAATCGACCTGGTGAACTTATTATCAAGGATCCAGGTACAATATGGCTACAGGATACAGGCAAAGAACACGTGGAGCACTCACTTGGTCTCAGTGGAGAAGGGCAACTTGGCCTGCGGCAGCCACGCCCAGTGGTAGGGGTAGGCGCGCCAGGAGTCCGGGTGCTTGAACGGGAACGCCAGGCCGTTGTCGATGGCCGCGATCGACACCTCCGGCGTTGAGGACCATTCCTGAGGGACACACGCTGGTGTACTTGCGGCTCGTGACCAAACATATCTGAACACGTTCATGGACTACGTCGACAGACGGGGCGATGTCATTTGTTTAATTTGCCCTATAAACACATGACGTCAGACGGTGGCGGTGAACGTGTTCACTAGGAAATGCGACCGGTTCTGATTTAGTATACCCTCTAGCCGCCCGGAGGCCTATAAAAAGGTCACCCATTGAATGCCATTTTGAATTTTAATTATGACATACCATAGTTGCATTTGGCCTGGCAGGTTTTGATATCTGGGCGGCTAGAGGATATAAAAGTAATGGGTTTTCTTATAGTAATCATTGTTGCAAGTGAAATTTAAAAATATCAATTTGTCGCATATATCTTAGTTGTACGTTTGGAAATATTTTGAATTATAGAGATACAAATATCTCCAAACTCAAAAGTTTACCAAACAACCTCAGGTGCCTCGCAATGATGGGTCATACAGCTTCTTGCTTGTGATTCCATGCTTCCACTATGAAATCATATCATCATATACCCATACTAAATAGACTTTTGACATATTATTAAACATCTATTTAGTATTATGACATATTAGCAAAGCGAACGTCGAGGTTGTAAATCATGTCTAGCAAATTATTTGTAACGTAACGTGATATGCCCGAGTCTCATGATCATGATAGTTGTAAGATTCGTGACATTGTTAAATCCTTTTGTATTGGGACAGTGAATGAACACGTACATTTGATATAGTGGCTGAGCGGATGAAATGTTCAAAATGACCTACACGGTTCTTCAAAAATAGGTTCTTAAAGGGTAGTCAATGCGCATGTCAATCCTCTGAAGTTGGAGGCGTCCATAGGCTACGGTAACTGTTTACCATCAGGCGGTCCGTATGCTTGTTTGCCACCGTCGTTATATAAAAAAGCACTATTATTCGCTTGACAATAGAGATGTGTTGACCTCATTTTGAACACCTCAACGGGTTATACGCGGGTGGCCTAGAACGCAAAATGACCTGTTAATATTTTGCCTATATTGCAAATAATCTGCATCGCAAATGTAGCATCTTTTGCGATGTAGGCAAAATAATACACTAGTCATTTCGCGCTCTAGGCTTTCCGCGAATAATAACCTCAACCGCTTAGCCACTTCTGCTGCTGACTGTACGCGTTGAACAGGTTCACCACCCCCATTTCAGTTTAGTGTGTCTCAGTCTCAGGTAGGAGCAGTAGGTACTGACGCTGGGGTCCGTCATGTCGAGAGCGTCGCCGCGCTGCGCGGGCGCGTCGTACTTGATGAGCCAGTTGTCGTTGCCGCGGTCCGTGTTGCGGATGATGTAGTCCAGCACCACCAGCCGCTCGAATTGCAGCTGGAATCTGCGGATGTCACAAAAACAATTCCTCAAATTACTTTGGAATAGTACATTACATCAGAGGCCGGGAAAATGAGGATTTCCGGCCAAGTGGGTATATATTGATAGAAGGCTACATAGTGATAGAAGGCCAGGAATCCGTTTTCACGACGAGGCATGTATAATGCTTTTCTCAAACATACAATGAAATAAAAGAAATGCTTCAAAAAGTGAAATTAGCAAAATCACAACTCACAATGAAATCTAAATGTATTAAAAAATTAATATCAGCTGTTGCTATGCCTCTGTACGGATAATCGTCGAAAAAAAAGTTACTTTGCAGGCCTTTGCTAGGCCTGCAAAGTTATATGAAATTCAATTTCCGTCCCCTTCAATTGCCGTGCCCAAAAAAGCATACTTCCGAGTCTATTATAAGGAATGTAAATAATACTTATTTACATTCCTTATACATAATTAATGACAATATTTCATTGCATGTTTGAGAAAATGAATTTTGTATTGTATTGTAATTCACGTCGCTACTGACTTCCTCATGACGTGCGCGGGCGGCGGGTCCTGCTCGAAGCGCCGCAGCCAGTAGTCCGCGTCCTTGTAGCCTTCCACGAACAGCTGGAACGAGCCCGCCTGCAAACACCATTTTGTCAATAACACATATTTGTTTAGTAGGGTGGCCGGAGGGTGCCATGGTAGAATGTTCGCGATCCTATGGCACCCTCACAAATGGCAAAGAGGGAGAAACGCCGGATTGGGGTTTAGTGGGTAGGGCTGAGCTTTCCCCCCTCTCACTAGGGGAGGGCGAGCCCCACATAGCGGCCGGGGGGACGATGCGGAAGTGCATTCCCCACACCGTCAAAAAAAAGGGTAATTCGCTAATGACTGCCCACATTATACTAAGCATGAACTCTGTATATAGACAACTAGCTTTTCCTCGCGATTTCGTGACTGGGTTGTAGCAGTATACTAAACATGGCTTCGGCCAGCCATGCCCGTCTTTAAAGTATGGTTGCGGAATAAAAATTATCATATGTTCTTTCTCGTGGCTCAAACTCACTCCATACCAAATTTCATCCCAATTGATTCGGCAGTTTAAGTGTGAAGAGGCAACAGATAGAGTTACTTTAGTAATTATTAACCCTTTTCCAGGCATAGTCCGATTTATCGACCCCATGGGTGTCAATTTAATTTCAACCTAAGCATTCGACTTTAAGGTTCCTAATAGATTAGACTATTCCAAAAAAAAAACTCTTTTTAAAATAAATAACCAAAACGTAACGATTTAGTATATATTGGGAAAACCATGCGGATCGGTGGGGCCTGGAAAAGGGTTAATTAGTAATTTGAACCCCATTAGAAAATGTGTTCCATTTATAGGTAAACATTTTCAGTTTAACGTGGCCAGTTTATAATATTAATCGACGTGTCCTGGACGACAACTGTCTTCATCTGAGACCACGAGGACAATGTCATTCTCGAAACTTCGGGTTTAATTTCTAGAGTAAGATACGTGGTTAAGTCACATTTATTTGTAATAATGTGTAAAAGCAAATTAAATCAGTAACATTTATCAACATTAGTAGCGGTAAACACTACGCTTTAAATAATAAATCTCCCACATCAGCAGCGCTACCGCGAACAACGATATTCGTAAATTTCTGACGATGTCACTCCCATGACACCTTAATTGGAGTAAAAATTATAAGAACTTCGATGTTCGCGGTGCCACTCCTAGTTCACCGGCTGTGACCACGGGCGGGCCACGTGCTCACGTGACCCTCGAGCTCGTACCTTCGGCGGGAGGCCCATCCTGTTGAACCGCAGGTTGGGGAACTGCTCGGTGATGGCCCGCTTGAGCCGCGAGCGCTCGCGGTCTATCCGCAGGTAGTTGAACGTCTCCGACACCAACTTCACCACCTGGAACCAAACACGGGTCCTTGAAGCACTGACAATATCAAGGTAAGCAAGTGATATGCAATGATGACTGATGATCTCATGGCTGGTATGCACAATAGAATAATTCATTTTAAATAAGATAAAAATGTCGTTATTGTTTTCAATGTGTGTTCCGTCGCCACGGAAAGGTTTCCATGGAAAACTAGCGTTAACGTATCTATAAACTACTCTGACACAAAGTTAAATGGAAGGTCAGTGAACCTAAATCGAGTGCTACATTTTATAATAAGGGTCATCATTTCGTTTTTCTTCTTTAAAAAATGCACATGTTAATACTCACTTTTAACATAAAATATTACTTTTAAGTATTACCTATTGAAATATACTATGCAAAAACTCGTCTAAACATGCCTAAGAACACAAACAGTTCTACAGTTTTGCGTTTTTTTTTTCATATATCATGTGTTTTTTCTTTGTTAAAAAAAAAAAACTTAACGTCCTAACGCTTATTTAATTTGTTTATTCAATGTTGCCATACTGTTACACTGCGTCTCCACCAGAGATGAGTGAGGATGCGTTCGGAGGAATGTGTTTGTTAACAACCAATAGAATTACTTCATTCCCGTCTTCGATAAATAATGTAATTCTATTGGTTCTTAAAAACATATTCATCGCTACACATTATAGCTCATCTCTGGTGGGAATGCAGCCTAAACGTCACAGGTAGTAAATTAATAAATTCGGTTTATAAATAAATAAATATTTCGGACAATCTTACACAAATCGACCTAGTCCCACGGTAAGCTCACTAAGGCTTGTGTTGCAGGTACTAGACGACGATATATATAATAAATAGATACATATAAATACTTAAATACATAGAAAACACCCATGACTCAGGAACAAATATCTGTGCTCATCACACAAATAAATGCCCTGACTGGGAATCGAACCCAGGACCTTCGGCTTCATAGGCAAGGTCACTATACATTAGGCCAGACCGGTCGTCAAAACCCGGTCGGTATATACATATAATAAACAATTATCAGATAGGTAGTGAGACAGAAAAAAAACGTAGTGTTAATAATAGTTTCGAAAATAACTCAAGACCCTTCATTTTGAAATTCTCCGTAATTCCAATAAAAGCGCGTAACACGAATTTGCATATTACAAGTAGGTTAAAGTCGGATAGACGGCCACGGTGTGTTATGTTAGTTATGTCTCGTCCGATAGCGTTATCAGATCAGCCACGTAACCGATAACAGTGTACACAACGTGCGAATCGATCTGTCAGCGCGCGATTAATATGCAGGGATTCAGGCCCGCTACCCGGAAGTTCGTATATTTCGAGCGTCTATCTCTTTTACTCCAATTAATGATGTTCTTCTTGTAATGGACAATTCGATAAGCAGTAGCATACATTTTGTCACAAAATTTACAGGTCAGACGTGACTTAGATATATGTAACTTGAGTCGAGTTTCAAGGCATAACAAGTAATAACTAAAATTGTCGTTTTAAAGCTATTCATGTCACCAGTTAGTCTTTGAAACATACGTCTAGTCTAGAACGAAAGCACGAGCTTACCAGAAGGAAACTCGCTCAACAAACCGCAGGCGACACAGCTACATACATACCAGCCCGGCCATTTACAACCATTTATTTACGGAACGAAAACTAGGTAAGGAAATTTTCAACTATTTCGGTAAGTAGTAAGTTTTTGTAATAACAAATGCCCGAAAACACGTTTGATACATTTACATTTTTATCCATTGTATTTTTGTTAATAATTAAGTTGCACTCATTTCCTATCGACGAAAAAAATGCTGTAAGTAGTGAGATTTAGGCCAAGGTCATAACAGGGGGCCAATTTTTGAGTCGTGCACTCGAATTCATAATACTTTGACAACGAAAATAAACACACACAAAAGTTTATTATCATTAGTTTGCACAAAATGTATAGTTTCGATGGCCATGATTATTTATTTATATCATTCATGCATCCTTAATAACATATCTTCGTGTTTGAGAGAGTTTAAAATGTCACAATTCGAGCGTCGAGTGCTCAAAAATCGGTCCTCTGGACGCTGGAATAATTTGTTCATGACGTGAGGTGATGCGAGGACTCTTACATCGCGATGAACTTACAGAAGACGCGGTTACGGCATTGACTTGCATTGATCGAAGGCTATCATAACAAATGATCTCTGCGCAGAGTGATGTTTCTGTTTCCTAACTATGGTATGAGACCGTAACACAATCAGGTCAAATTGAGATTCCGTGTCAGACTCGCCGGCCGATACACGTATCAAATAACAACATAAATAAACCTACTTCGTAACTTCTCCACCATGTTGGAACTTGCAATTTACACAAAATTTTCGTTGAACTTTATTTTACTAAAGAGCTAATGAATAACGTTAAAAGTATGCTGTCTCCTATTTGCAAAATGTTTGAATTTAACCACACTTGAACCACAGAAAAGTGACTTTATTATTAATAATTAATTAAATTCCAAGGCTATGTAAATGCGTACAAGGAAGTAAATTTAAGTGTATTTGTGGCCACTGTAACTACCTCCAATCCAATTCATTTTTAATCTAGTTTAACGTAATGTTGCGTAATTATTGATTCATCCATACGAGTTCATTAAGGCCATTGCGGAGAGAAATAAAATATGATTTCATAATGTTAAATGACTCATTTTTAATACCAGGAAATCGCGTTTTTCAACCCAACCCAATCCTTTACCGAAAACGTCAATATAAACTTGATAAAATAACGGAAATAGTCACGTGATTTTTCGTTCTCATCTTTCAATAATTAGACATTTCATCGGGTATAGTGCAATGCCGCGTAACCACCAAATGCAATAAGATACAGTTTATTTGTATTTGTAGTGTACAAATGTTTGAATTTCGAACTCTATCGATATTTGTACAATTAATTTGGCTTGGTAGTTTATTCTTTTCTTATGACAAATGTGGCAAACGAGCAGACACAAGCGCTTTGCCGGCCTTTAAGGGGGGTTGGAACTCTGGGAACCTTACTCACCATCAGGAACACAACACTATATACCTGAAAGGTAGCAGTGCTATTATGGCTGTGTCTTCTGTAAGGACTTTGCCACGCGGTGCTTCCCCAGTTGGGCTCCTCCAGACTCAAGCGTGATGGTACTTCGCTGTGCCCTAATCTGGTAATCTGTGGGAGGATAGAGGCTATGGACACTTACCCTAGTTTTTGGCACGATTTTAAGTCCTATCTTGGTGTCAACCAGGCTGGCTCCGGCCTCCGACAGGTACCCCTGGTTGGGGATGAGGCAGGAGCGCCCGAAGCAGCAGGGGCAGCAGAGCTTGTGCATCCATTTCGTCCATTTTGGATTTAGCCGGCCGTAAGGCTCCTCGTCTTTCGGTTTAAATACGCCTATTATTTTCTGTAAGAAGAGAAAAGAAAATTCAGGTGTGTCAAACAATGTGACTAATGTTGACATGCGACTACAATATTTATATATATTAAATACTATATATAACAACGTGTTGGCTAATACCGGGTGTTAAAAAAAGTGATACAAAATTATCAAGCCGACATCTGGTCATGATTTGGAACAATTTTTACTATGGGTGACCCCATATCCAACTAATACCATAAATGCGAAAATAACTCCGTCTGTCTATCAACAGACCGACACAACAGACAGACAGAGGTGACCTCTTCACGCTTAAACCGCTGAACCAATTAGGGTGATATTTGTTACTGCGAGAGTTTGAGCTACGAGAAAGGACATAGGATAATTTTTATCCCGCAATCATACTTTAAAGACGGGCATGACTGGCTGACTAAGTCGCGTGGAAAAACTAGTTATTTATATTTTAACGAAAATAAGTGGGTTGTGTCCAAAAGTGACATGAAAGTTGACGAATGGGATTCTGATTTAAATACTGGAATCATTGTGTTTTAGAAAAACTACCTCCAAGGTGAATTAATACTTTTCAGCACCGCTTAGCAAGACAGTTGGGTAAGCATTGCAAAAGAGTAGCATTAACAAAGTATTCAATGCTTTGTTTCTTACTCAAAACAAAATCTAACTCGTATTTCTAAATGGAGCTGCGGTTCCGTTAAATACATCTGTTAATTTGTATTCAAACTTTCGTCATATTTTGAACGGATACTCGCCACTTTTAGTGATTGAAAATGGAGTCCTATATCTACCGAAACATGTGCGTGAATGACTAAAAAAACATGAGTAAAGCCGTCATTTTCATTCATAAAATCAGCTGTTAATACATTTTCTCTAATAGAACTCATACAAATTTCCACTGGCTTAAGTTTCTATTTCTTTATATTTTTCCATAATAACACGGTTTCATGTAGAATCCTAGATGAACTTAATTCTATTATACTAGTGGTTTGGTTCATAGCGATGTACTGCGTATTGAGAGCCGATGACGCATTTCGTTATGAATTATCAACAGGGGTCACGGCACGACACGACAGTTTAGTTCTTACTTATATCTATAAAAAATACTACATGAATTAAAAAAAAAATGTTTTCCTGTTTAAGTATGACTACAGATAGATTGTATACGAGTATCTAGATTTATTTACAGAAATTTTAATAGTAGCTTCAATTTCAGTTTCAGTCTCACTCCCAGCCTTATGATCTTAGTGACGAATAGTATCTTTCTAGAATAGCTAAACATTTCTTATCAAACAGCGACACATTTCAAAAAGCTAATGTAATACATACTTCCACACTAATAAATGCGAAAGTAACTCTCTGTCTGTCTGTTACCTCTTCACACTTAACCGCATTACAAGAAAGGACATAGGATAATTTTTCTCCCGCAACTATACTTTAAAGATGGGCATGGCTGGCAGACGAAGTTCGCGACTTCACCTGCCAGCCGTAAAGCTAGTTTAGAATTAAAATTGCTGTAACAAGTAAACACTACAAAAAGAACAGTCAATGATACATATAATTTTGTTTCCGACGCACCAAATAAGGGAATCAATCTCAAATTTCCCTTAACCCCGCGTGGGATAATTTCTGTACGCTCTATTTTAAAGCAAATACTGGCATGAACCAGATCTGCAAGGTATAAGTAAGAGCAGATTATGAGCGGTTCCGATACGATTGAAAAAATCCTTAAAGTGCTTGAAAAGTGGCGCCAAGTCATGGTAACAGGAAGGAAAGAGTCGTAGGTATTATGAAGGTTGTCTTTAATAGTTTCTGGCGTAACTAGGGAAGTCACAAATATGTATACTCATTGTCTCGGAACTTGCTATTCCGAGTGGCTTGCTGTATAGTGTGTTTGTTCAAAAATTTGCCTTTTTTTCTTATTTCATAATCAAGTAAGATAAGACAAATAAGGCCTAGTCTGCAACTGCAGTTATTTTTGTTGTTTTTATGTGTGAACAAAGGTTTCTCAAACGAAAGAAAGAAAGAGATAATCTGATAAGTACCTAATGGAGGACTGCAGACTAAAGTAAGAATGATTATAACGGAATAAATTACAAATGTAAAACCCCGGACGAAAAAAAGAAAAACGAACATTTAAAAGTCGATGATTACCGGAAATGCATAAAGAATGAAGAAATTAAAGAAATGCCAGAAGTCTATTGATAGAAAACTTGCTGTTAATTAAAAAAAAATATATAGAAATTCGTGCACCTGTTTAAGAGGTACGGTGCCACAGATACAATTCTGCTTTTGAAATGCCAAATAGTTAGTTAAATGTTTCGTTTTTTGTGGGCAGTGACATACTTTTATTAACATGCAACACACTATCAATGCAATTGAATCAAGACTACTCAAGACTACTCATTGATAAACGCTAGCCAGAGAACCTTCAACTCTATCGGAAAAAACATAAAGTTGTATATTCGTTCTCCAGCGCAAATTAAGCAGTCTAGATGCGATAGCCTTGGTCGCGTACATTTGTTTTCATTAATCATTGCCTTTGAATGATGGAGATTGCAGGCGCGGTACCGCGAACATCGAACTTCGTATATTTGGAGCATCTTTCTATTTTACTCCAATAAGGCGTCATCAGAGTGACAGAGGCAGTCGTCCGGAATTTACGAATATCGTTTTTCGCGGTAGTTCCACAGCAGTCTTTTAACAATTAAAGCAAGAGTAAAATGAGACGTCCCGCGGATGGTTATGGAGAATGGCGCTTATGCGATTGTTAACGACGCTTCAATATTAAGGTGATGCTTCGCATAGCTTTTCATACATTTTTATTACTTCCGTTCCGTTACCGCCATATGAAATACATGAAAAATAGTCACGGTATGGAATAAAAAAGCTTGGGACACATTTTTTCTCCTATCTTGCTCGAAAGAGTTCATGATTCTGAGTAGAAACCACACAAAAAATTCCAAATAAAAAAAAGAAAGTTGCCCATTTAATAAACGTGCCTGATTTGTTCTACAGGTCTATAGGAATCTCATTAGCTAATTGTTTTAACACTGACAATATTAATAACTGATAAGCCTCGTTAGGACAATTAAGTAGCTAATCTAAATTTAACTACCGGTGATGCAAATACTACTCGCACAATAATCAAATTATTATTAAATCAACTTAAGTTACGACACGTCTATAAATATGTGATTAGATATTTAAAAAAAATTTAGTATATTTTATCAGATGACTGGCGCCAACTAATTACCTATTTAAATAAACGACAAAAATTAAGAAACCAGTTTCATTTGTGGCAGATTAGCAACAAGGTCGGAACTATGGGTGCAAAACATTAACAAAACGAAACATTGGACAATACAATTAAATTGGTCACTAATTTTCGAAAGTACGAATTACTTTATTATTCTTGATTTATTATATGACACTAATATTATAAATGCGAAAGTAACTCTCTCTCTGTCTGTTTGTCAGTTACCTCTTCATGGTTAAACCGCTGAACCAATTGGGATGAAATTTGGTATGGAGAGAGTTTGAGCTACGAGAAAGAATATAGGATAATTTATCCCGCAACCATATGTTAAAGACTGGCATGACTGTCCGACGAAGTCGCTAGGAAAAGCTAGTGTAAAATAAAATAATGTCTAGGTAAAATAAAAGTTACAGATTGATAAATCTAACTCATTTACTTACCCCGCCAGGATTCTTTACAAAATAGGAACCACTGGAGCCCTGGTATATCCTCTCCGGGAAGATGTTGTTGTCTATGGCCACCTCTGCCTGCCATACCAGCTCACTAAACTGGGGGTCATCTGCCAACAACGGACAAAATTGAAAAAAAGATTGAATGGAATTGAATTAAAGGTCGAAAATAGGTACCAGAACTTACCCGGAACATAATGCCTAGTGTGATCTAAATACATGTGAGTTCATTTGTTACAACTGAAGTGTCTTTAGTGTGAAAACTTCAGCATATATTTAGTTATTTCCAGAAAACAAGTAGCAGGCAAAGACTCAAAACAAGTTTCCGCCTTGGTATTTGGTGTCTAGTTCTGGATTATTTCAATCTAACTTAAGTCAGTTCTAGATTAAATAAGAAATATATTTTTGTGAATATATATTCTGTTAGCCTATTATACAAATTTCATAGATTCAAGACTTATGCCAAGTGGCTGGAACAACTTGGAACAGAGTAGCTCAGGACAGAAAAGAATGGAAAAGATTGGAGAAGGCCTTTGCTAATTTGCAAATAGACATCCAAAACACAAAGAAGTGTGATATCATTGATTACTAAAATATATATATAAAGAAAAAAAACAATAATAATAATGATATTTCAACCTGTCTAATGCAAATAATGTCTGAAATAAAAGATTCATTTATTATTATACTAATTACATAAAAGCTAGAAGACTCTAACTTGCCAGTATTTTGAGTTTTGATATAAGCATCTGATTTTAACACATTTGCTGCCACCCCCTCCAAAAATTAATGGAAATGAATGCACATGTGCGTTGGTGGTAGTGAATGCATTAACCTTATCCAGCTCAATACATTTTTAGGACAAGTGGAATAAAAACCCATGTCATATTTAGAATTTTATACTTCCAGTAAAAGGTCTAATTTTGTTTAAAAAAGTTCATCTTGAGCGATGTTACAACTACATTTCGATGGTCTAATAATAGGCCCTTGGGCCTTACAAGATTGACGCCTGTAATCATAGGCTTTTATCTAAACCATAAGACCAACTTACAGACACTTTAAAATATAATGGTAGTAATTATAAATGGGCTGGCTTTTATGCAACAGTTTCTGTGAAACTTGTTTATCAGAGACCCATGAAATTAGCATGTTTATCTTTACCTGAGTACATATTTGGTGAATGTTCTTGTAAGTTAATTACAACATGCAGAAATTCCTAACATTGTTGAACCCTTATGTAACCAGATAAAGTAAAAATAATTTATATATATGTAACAACTTCAAAACAGAGGAGATTTTCATTGGTTGAAAAATAGACTTAGAGCTAGTTAAAAACAAGTAAGCAGTATTTTCAAGTAATAGTATTTGGGTCATAGGAAGTTTATGTAAACTGGAATAATATGACATTGTTTAGATCAAATAGTGTTTCATATAAATCAGTTGATTAAATCAGGTAGGTATTAAAATTAATAAAATTAGATTAAGGGCATGACCGTTCATAGTACTCCTAAATTAATGGAATATACCAGTTGCATTGCACCTTTTTCTACGTCTCATAAAACATGTTAAGGTCAATTGAGACCAGGCCTGTCTACAAATATTTTTTATTATGCATACTGTAACACAAAGCTTGACACAAAATTTAAGAGAATTATAAGTGTCAATATACTTAAGTAACAGTTTGAGTAAAGAGCATAAACTTTCACTTTGCGCATTACTTTTAATACTTTAGCAATAGGGGTAAGTATTGTGGTACTATAGTTTTAAAATAAATATGATTCATAAAAATAAAATGTAGGTATTAAGTATCAACTCTAAGTACACAATGAAGTGCAATCAATATCAACAATCGTGCAACTATAATTTTTATTTTTCTTAAGCCTGCACAGGTAGCATATGGCATGAATTTTTGAGTAAATAAAATACAAATATATGACTTATTCTATAACTATTATTCACAAAAACATTTCATAATAGAAATAAATTATCTTACCACAATGAAATGGCTGATCCATTAAAATAAATTTAAAAAGCAAATCCAAAATGGCAAACACTTTTACATTTGTTACAGTTGGCTGAAAATTGACATTGTACTCTACCTTGTGGCTATATTCACTCGACTTACCTGAGTAAACACTATTTTTGTAATGAAATACAGTGCCATGAAGTTGAGCACATAATTATACAAAACTTGTAGCAAAACAATGCCAAATTATTATAACCTTGTGTAGATACATCTCTAAAGATGTATACAGAAAAACCAAGGTCAATTTTACTATCTATACATCAATGTCATTGGATTATAAAATATACACAGTCTGGAAGCCCTATAGAGCTCACAGAGAAGACTCACAAGTATTTTAAGGAAACTACTCGAACCTATTGGACTTAAATTGAGCATGATTGTTTGCCATATGTTCTGGAGGCGCAAACGTATGTTTTTGGTAAATAAAAAGGCGGATACATGACTCAGAGATAATAGTACGTAGTTACCTGGAAAATGGTTGTAGGATACTTCGAAGTCGCCACGGCCACCCAGGAGCGGCTGCGACTCCCGGTTGACCCCCGGGGAATCCACGTTGCCCTCGAAACCGACGTCTGGGACTAAACAAATCTCCTCAGCACTACTGGAGAGAGATACCACGCCGTCATCCGGCAGCGTAATTGGATTGTGCGGCTTGTCGAAATCGAGATTCAACAGAGTCTCTTCCGTACTCATGAGTAATGTTAAACAGCGATACTCTGCCGAGCCTCATTTAATTTTTCTTGTAAATTCTTTGTTCCACAATCATTTACACAAACACGACCACTTCATTCATTGTAGCTAGCCAGAGACTATAGAACAGTGACAATTTGACAAATTCGGCTGACAGATGATGAAATTGGCATAGACTAATGACTTTGTTTCCTCGATAGTGCAGTGATGCGAATCGGTATTGAAGGTAATCGTTATCGTCAGCGTGAGCTTGTTCAAACTGTGTTAACTTAACATAGTTTGTGATTATTGACTGGAAAACCAGAATTTTCAGTAACAGCAAAAGATAATTCTGAAACGCACCCAATTAGTATACTAGCATGAGAAACAGCCAAGGAATTTTTAGTATAACTGGAATAAGCCCTGTGAAAAATACCAATAAGTGAAACATGCTTTATATGCATCTTATTAAGGTTTACTTTCGCTCGCCGAATATGAAGAAAAAAAACAAGCCGAGTAGGACAGCTAGTACACAGACCTCTGTCCCTTTCTGAATGATGCTATTCCTAGAATAATATTAGATCTATGGCAACCCAAAGTCAACTAGATGCTAGGGTAACCATGCTTGTACATGGACGAGGACAGTTACACAACAGAACAACATTAATGTTGGTGTTGAGATAAAGTACATTAAACATATTTATTAAAATTTGTAAAATGTGGTTTCATTGTCATTGTATATTATAGTAGAGGGAATATAGCAATTGGGGCAAAGTAATTCCCACAGAAGCGGGGTTTTAGTGGTTTAATTTCCTGCTTGTATTTTCTTGATATACGTAATAAACTATACGTAAAAATTTTCACCCGGTAAAGATTTGAAAAAAATCAACATGTAAAACTCGAACCGTGTGTGTCAATTACAGGAAATTACACACAAAAATGGTTATGAGGTTAATTTTATAAAATAAGAATCGTAAATAACAAAATGGTGGTTGAAGAACAAAAATATTTTTCAAGTAAAATGAAAATCTGAACATTGAAAACTGAACGTAACATTTCATTGTTTTACACATTAATATACGTTGTAATAAGAAAACCATATTTAATACATAAATATTTCCGATTATATTATATGATGAAAAAGTATAGGCTGTATTTTAATCAACACGACAAAATATAGGCCTCTCCCATAGACTGCCACATGGAGCACACACATGGAGAACACTTTAACATACTGCGGCCACCGACTACCAGCGACCCGGTCATCGGTCCGACTGGTTTGTTGATGTCCGACATTACCGATTTACGTATCTAAAAAATATGAAGAAGGCTGTCGGAGAGAAAAGAAGATTGGTGTTTACTCCACCGACACTCTTAAATTTGAACACAGCAAAAGCTTATTTTTATTCTTTCACCATCTGGTTATTTATATTTAATTTTAGAAATCATCGTCATAATCTCTTTTACCATTTAATTTCTTGTAATTAGATACCACAGACGATTTTTAATAAATTTTATAAGTATTCGAAGTTAATATTTTTGGGAAGCAAAATAACGCATGTAGGTGTGGTCTCTACACCGATCTAGTACATCAGACCACTATTGTATTTAATGGAATTTTCCTAACTTCTAAAATTAACGTGGTCACCCTATAGAAAGAGACAAAGGTCTGGGTGGTAGCTATCTCACTAGGCTCGCTTTTTTCGGGCTAGTACTCGATCTAGTTATAATAGTATATCTATGGAAACAGCATTACTCTCAGTCTAGGTACGCCCTAAGTGAGCAACTCCCTACCCCTAGCTAGGTATGCTATGAGCAAACTATATTAATAAATTAACTAAATTAAGGCTACTGTAAAAATCTTTATTTGCTATGAAGCCTAATTTTTTTATACTCCAAATTGCAAAGAGACTCGAAAGAAATACTCACCATGTGTATTAGGGAGTTTTCAGAAAAAAAATGTCCTCAATTAGCGTGACAAGTAAAAAGCTAAATTGTATCAGTTTTGTGACGAAAAGAAAAAATCTGTATGATAATAAAATTTTTGGCTTTTTTTTGCATTGTACTATTACTTGTAGTTTCTGTAACGTATAGGTACCAAATCTAAGTATTAAACTGACACAATTGAAATTTTTACTTGTCACGCTGAGGATTTTATTTCTCTAAACTCCCATTAATAGTAGAGTAAAAAAAACATACGCGTCGAATTGAGAACCTTCTCCGTTTTTTTCGACGGTTAAAAATACAACACAAGGTGATTTACAAAATCCCCTGCATAATTATACTATTTCTGGCCAAAATTAACAACATTGCTTTTGATATAAAAGCAGGCACCTAAAGTGATAATTATATTCATGTAGGTATCCTAAAAAGCGATCAGACGCATCGGAGGGCCGGCAGTAGGGATCCCTTTAGAAAAGCGGATCGTACTGCGATCAGCAACCCGTCCGCCCAGCGTGTCAATAGCATGGGTTCAGAAATTCTCTGTGGCGATCTATTGGACAGGCATATGTACTGCTGGCAGTGTACGTTCGTGGCTGGCCTGAACATTAAGTTCTTAAATTCCGAGCACTTTTCTCTTTTACTCCAATTAATGTGTCATGCATGAGAGTGAAAGAATATCGATTTTCACAGTAGCGCCGCAGATAGGTATTAGGTAGGCAACCGGGTAATAAAATAATACCAAGTAGTTATTAGTTTAAAACTTGTCTAAAACATTTATTACAAATAAGGAAGAAGAGGAGTTAAACAATTTTACCCTTCCAAGTGAGCAACGTCTATTGACATTGCTCTCCTATTAAATTGATTGAAATTACAAAAAGTGGTTATAAAATTCTGAATTTGCACTTAAGTATACGAGTAAATACCTAACAACTTATAGATAGGTACAGTCAGCAGCAGAAGTGGCTAAGCGGTTGAGGTGTTCAAAATGAGGTTAACATATTGTCAAGAGAATAAGAGCGCGTGTAGGTCCAGTGTAGGTCATTTTGAACACTTCACCCACTCAGCCACTTTTGCTACTGACTGTACGTAATGAAGAATAATTAATAACACATATATGTATAAAAAACGATGCATAGAAGTCGATTTAAAATATTATTATAAAAAAAAAATGTTTTATCTCTAAATTATAAGTAGGTAGTACCGTCTGCTCCAAATTGATCAGTCTGCCTAATGGAATTGTTTTCATAATGTAAAATTAGGTGACTTATAGTTATTATTATTATATTATTAACAGCGAAGTCACACTGTCACAATGAAACTGTAATTTTTTGCCGATTTATAAGAAAATAGAATCTAATGACGGTCTGTGTTTTATTCATGTTTCATAAGAACGTTACTGATATGGATGATTGTTAAAATTGCGTATTCTTGGTAGCTCCGTAGGTAGGTCTCGGAGTCATTTGAGGCCATGTTTCTTTTTTCGTTCTAAACATTATGGCTTCGTTTAACAGATGTTTCTGCTACATACAATTAGGGTTTCCGCAATCGCGTTTTTTACTAGATGGCAGCTGGCAGCATCATGGCCAGTTGTCATAATCCACTAATCATGTTTAATCATTTTTTTTTGGATTATGTTATGACAGCTAGTACTCTCGCCACAGTGCTGCCATCTAGTGAGTAACGCGATCGCGGAAACTTTCTATTCTTTCTTTATTTGGAGCTTAACGCGTTGGTGGACAGTAAATGTCGTCATCTGTCATCTTAGGCCATAGCAAACAAAAACATACGCGACGCCTATAGGCGTACAGTCCGCCAAAGTGTTAAGCTAATGTTTATCGTATGGTCGCATTTAAGTTTGATCGAGGGTTCTCTAGTAGTTTCTGATTATCTTTATACTTAACGCATATTTTTAGTGTAACAACATTTAAATACCACTTTAGGTATTAGGTTGGTTATTATTTTTTGCTGTTAAATCACATTCTGAACACATTTCCACGATAATTCTCGAAGTGTACCTACATAATATAATATTAGCATAGGTTCTGAAGTCTACAGAGGCAATTTATATATTTTTTGCTGCATCATGAGACCATGAACTGACATAAAAATCGAATGAAGCCAGCGCGAAAAACGAGCGAATCGTTACAATTCTCAATCGATGAAATCTCCACTTTCGATAATTATATGGTTTTACTGGTAGCATGATGAGAAACTATAGTTATATACCTAAATGAAAAAAGTACTAACTCCATGACAAACATGGTACTTACTATTGCTACTCAATAGATAAATTAACTATCGCTTGAATACTTGGTATCAAAGCCTTGCGAACCACCATAACCTTCGAATTCCTTCTCGAACGTTCCCTTATCAGAATATCCTTGCTTCCCGTACACTCCTTTCTTCCGATTATGATGGATATGTCCTTTGTTAAAACCAGCTCCTCCACTTAAACTGTAACCGCGACCTTTAGCGCCAACTTTGTTTATAGATCCCTTTGTCTCATCATCTTCGTAGAATAGTTTGTCTTTTTTATACTCGTCTTTATGATGGACATGGTGAAAGCCTCTAGTCTTGGTTCCCTTTCTGTAAGTCCTGTCTTCCTTTCCTTTAACGCCGACTGCTTGAGCGGCTGCCGCTTCAGCTAACGCGTAAGAAGCATCATCATCGTAATAGCCTTCATCTTCCGCTCCTAGTCCTTTAAAAAACTTCTTAATGTCATTAACATTTTTCTTCCCCTTTACACCTTTGGTAACTTTATTATTCTTCTCATACCCTGTAGTCTTCGCTGTAGACTTTTTCTCATCTTCAGCGTCGTCGAGAAGCTTCGAATAGTCGTCCAAGTCTTCCTCTTCCACCTCGTACTTCAAGTCATCCAGGTCAGTGTCAAGGTTGTCAAATTGCAAAGTGCCTACATTCACCGGCGACGAATCCGCGAAGCAAAAAACTAATATCAATGGCAGAAATGTTCGCATTGTTACGTTTTTGTGTTGCGCAATCGAACTGGGTTGCGACACTGACATACATGGTTGGAGGCGTCGTTTTATACTGTTTCTAAGCCAAGGATGGTTTTTTCGTGTGATGGACTTCAGGTTGCGGACGATTAGATCCGTAATCGATATGGCGAATGGATGCAGCGGTTTGGATCGGTCAAGGCTCGGCAAGTATGATTATTTGTCTACGGTCGTGCACACGCCTGCTCTAGTCAGGGATCGTTAGAGAAACATCTAGAAAGGTTCCATAACTTTAACTCATATATTTTGGAAGACAGAGTACATAAATGTATTTTACTCGAATCTGTATTGATAATAGGAAGCGAAGCAACTTCTGACAAAAAACTTCACCAATAACATCATCATCATCACCTCAGCCATAAGACGTCCACTGCTGAACATAGAGGCATCCCCCTTGGACCTCCACATGTACCGGTTGGAAGCGACCTGCATTCAGCGTCTTCGGGCGACCTTAATCTCCATCTTGTGGGTGGACGTTCTACGCTGCGCTTGCTAGTCCGTGGTCTCCACTCGAGCACTTTTCGACCCCATCGTCCATCTTCTCTGCGTGCAATGTGGCCTGCCCATTGCTATGTCGATGTCGGTGACTTTAGTTCGCGGTGGATATCCTCATTTCTGAGTCGATCACCAACAACAACTCAAGTAAGATTAATGTGTAAGGCTTTCCTGATGTCAAATAAGGTGGTTAGAACTTCTGAGGTTGCACGAGAATAAATTAAATTCGCGAAGTACTGCTCACCCGCCCTGGCGCGCAGGGCGGCGCGGCCGGCGCGGGCGAGCCTCGCACACGCACCGATTTGAAAATCGAATTAGAACATTCGAAAATCGTACTGGCCACCACAAGCTGAATATTGATTAAGAATTATATTGTGTCAAATATTCATTTCCATTTTTAATTTATTTTAATAAAAATATTGTTTTAGCAGCCTCGGTTTATTTCATTGCCTGTTGCCTCGTAGAAGTTGAGAAAAGTAGAGTAGACTCCTCGAAGATAAAGCTGTTTTTGTCTTGGGCGCGTTTGAATCCCTCACTGCACTCGGGCTCAGTCTTAATTACCTCGCTTCGCTCGGGAATTAACCTAATGATCCCGTTAAACCGGAGTCCTTCGTTGCGTTCAGGATTCAATATCACAGTGCTTTTAAGCCCTTGGTGTAGGTATAATCTACTATTACGAGTTAGTGAAATGAAAATAAATAGGTATTGAGATTTCTAGCTTTACGTCAATCAATTTTCATTTTTACTTACTTTATTACATTAATGATTGAATACCATCGTATTCTATCATCATCATCATCATTGTTTCAGTCGAAAGACGTCCACGTGCTGGACATAGGCATCCCCCAATGTTCCTAAAACGACCCGTCCTGCTAAACTGACGTGCGGTTCTGCTGGTGGAAGTTTATTAATTATTTACTATACTGAGTACTAAAGGTGCTGGTGGCCCAGTGGTAAAAGCAGTGCTAAATACTTGCAATCACTTGCTTTTACCAATGAGTTTTTCGGAACTTATGTACGAAATATCATTTGATATTTGCCAGTCGCTTTTCGGTTAAGGAAACCGGACTAAACCCAATAGTTTACTCTGGGTTGAAAGGTCAGATGGCAGTCGCTTTCTTAAAACTATTGCCTACGCCAAATCCTGGGATTCTTGGGACCCCACAGGCTCCCAAGAGCCGTGACAAAAATGCCGAGATAACGCGAGGAAAATGATGACTTAGTACTAAAGATAGCTTTCGTACCACCTGGAGGCGCATGGTTGTAAAGAGGCTGCGTCACCTGACGTTGGCTGGACGGAGCTGGTGGAGGCCGTGAACAGTGGAAATGCCTTCTGAGAACCAATGCCCTGATGAGGGATAGCAGTATATCATGATCATCAACTATTTACTACACGGTATTCAATTATAAATTGAAATAGATGACATTTATAATATTGTAGTTATTGTAAATAAATATAGGAAACATTTATTAATGATTAAATAAAAGGTAAGGTGCTACATAAAATTAAATCTATCTATAAATACAAGTAACTTAAAAATACTTAGGTAAAATTAAAATCTAAATTAGGCGCAGGCGGCATTCCCGCGCTGAATTGCTATGGCAATTCTTTGTGCAGGAAAGCCGCCCGCGCGAGGGTCACTAGTGGTCTTCATGTAATATCCATGCGTCAAAGAATTAGTTATTTATAAAATAATTGATAAAAAAGAAAAGTCTTTTATTCCTCACAAATTAGTTATGTGTAAGTAAAAGTATTTTTTTTTTATAAAAAAAAAACAACAAAACAGTTTGGTTCCATCGAGCTGTTTTAAGTAATCTAAATGCAGTGGTAAGCTATTAGGACTTTCTACTTTACTAGAACCGTCGTGATTTTGTCTATAATCAAATTTATAACTAAAAGGAGTAAACTGACAGCAGTTTTCATACATTTGACAGGTCGTTTGACAACTTTAGTATGAAAACTGCTGTCAGTTTACTCCTTTTAGTTATAAATTTGTCTTTCAACTGAAACAATGATGATGATGATGATAGAATACGATGGTATTCAGTCATTAATGTAATAAAGTAAGTTAAAATGAGAATTGGGTTGACCTATAAAGTTAGAAATCTGAATACTTTTTTATTTTCACTTCACTAGCTCGTAATAGTAGATTATACACCAAGGGCATAAAGCACTGTTTTATGACACGGGCGTGATATTGAATCCTGAACGCAACGAAGGACTCCGGTTTAACGGGATTATTAGGTTAATTCCCGAGCGAAGCGAGGTAATTAAGACTGAGCCCGAATGCTGTCAGTTTACTCCGTTTAGTTATAAATTTGATTATAGATGCATAGGTGCCCATGACCCTCCTCCAGTGTGGTCTAGTGCCCTACCGACGAATTCCAAATTACTAGTAGGGCATCTTTAGAGGATTTAGAGGCCAGGAGGGCTAGCACATGACACATGACGGCCGCGACATGTAATATAGATAGATATAATACATATAAATAGATAAGCACCTGTCTCTATTTTACTGCATCGATTAGTGAGAGACGGGTGCTTATCTCGCTAGCGAGATATGTCGCGGCTGTCATGTGCTAACCCTACTGGCCCTAAGATATAAGTTTGTATATTTCGAGCATCTTTCTCTTTCACTCCAATGAAGGCGTCATGAGAATGACTGAGACAGTCGTCAGAAATTTACGAATATCGTTGTTCCCGGTAGCGCCGCTGGATACGCCAATGCCCAGATGATTTGTTTTGTGAAGGTAAATTAGGCAGATTCCGGTTTCGAATTCTGGCACTCCAGGCAAGGAAGTTTTGTTGTGGGTTAAACGGATTTTTTTTTGTTCCTATCGACGTTATTTATGTATTTTATTATTTATGTACCAGTCGACCAATTCATAGGCCACTTGGTTCCTTTTTTTTTTATGATATAGGAGGCAAACGAGCAGACGGATTGCCTGATGGTAAGCAACTACCGCCGCCCATGGACACTCGCAACACCAGAGGAGTCACAAGTACGTTGCCGGCCTTTAAGATCCCTATACGCTCTTTTCTTGAAGGTTTGGATGTCATATCGGTCCGGAAATACTGCACACGACAATTTATTCCAGAGTTTTGCTGTGCAAGGCAGGAAGTTTCTAGAAAAACGCACAGTTGAGGACTGCCAACCATCTATGTGGTGAAGATGGAAATGTTGTCGTGTAGAGCGCTGGCGGAAGGAAGCAGCTGGGATTAACCCGAACAATTGTCACAGAGAAGAATCTATATGAAAGACGCAAAAGATTTCTTATTAGCGTCACTGTGACAAGGTTCGAAGTAGCCTAGAAATCAAATTGGTTGACTATACCACCAGCGGCGCGCCCATACCAGCAGATTAGCTCAGGCTGAACTAATTTCTCGCAGTTCTACCACATCAACATTTTTCTTTTGGTTTCCAAGCCCGACCTAACTGTCAGCTGGCGGTGTTAGCTGTGAGTCAGGCACAAGTCACTCCATCGGTCAGGGGTCTACCAACCGGAACTGTAGAACTAAGATTTAGTTTTTTTTTCTTTATTTACCTTTGATAACATAGCGCAATCGACCAAACGTAACGTAAGTAGAACCTAAGTTTACCTAACACTTAAGAAACCCTTAAGGGGACAACCTATAAGTTTGCTTAAACTAAGTTTAGAGTGAATCAAGTATTTGTTGTTGTTATTCTGTCCCATCAACCAGGGGACAACTTGTTTGTTACAAGAACAAGAAGAAGTACACCGCGTTCTACTAACACGCTTGGCAGGTGACCCGGTATAGAAGGGACATTATAGCTACCATAAACATGCATAATTTGTGTATTTAGATGCCGTAAAACTGATTTTTAAGAGTGAACCATGGGACCGTAACCATGGCAACCAGTAACAAAAATAGCTGGTTGAGCCTTTACCGAACCTTGTGATAATGATAATAAAGAATCGAACCTTACGTTTCAAGTTTCATTTATAACCCTCCCGTCGAGGTCCCATAGAATAATTTCTAGTGTTGTAGGGATAAAAATATTAATATTACAACAAGACAGAAAAGGCTAAAGCATATTGAATTTGGCTTGCAGAAGAAAAAAATTGTCCGTCGCCGCTGATAGGTCCTACCTATAATTTTTCTTATATAACTGCTGCTTTCTTATATATGCTATGATGGCCTGCATAATAATACATGACTTATAGAGTTTTCTGTAGTATTGTTCCATATGTTCATTTATTTATTTTATTACGCCCTTCATAAACGCTTCATTATAAATTGTGTGTGTAGTTTTTCAGATTTTATGAACCAAGCGGTTTAAAAGGAATTTCCTGCCGAGGTTTGCCCTAGGGACTACAGTATGAAGTACTTCACGTGTATAGGTTCTTAAAGGGTAGGCAACGCGCATGTGAATCCTCTGGAGTTGCCGGCATCCATAGGCGGTATGCTTGTTTGCCACCGACCTTGTATACAAAAAAAAACATTCAATTATTTTTATCTCCATCTTCTCGAGCCAAATTATATCTAGTTATTTAAAATTACAAATGAATTAGATACCTGAATAGGTCAGTGTTCCTACCGATTTGAACGTGGATCGAGCCAGTAACTATTTTATATGCTATGGGGTATCAGAAATAAGTAGTCAATAAAATAGTTTTCACCTGTTTATATCATCGTTACAAAAAGTATTTACAGCATCACTTGTTCCGTACAAACATAACAATTTAACTAAACGGTCAATAATTAACAAATATTTACACATTATCAGTTTCTTTGTTTATTCGTCATCTTCATCCTCATCCTCGTCATCGTCTTCGAAGTGGTACTCCTTCCCATGTTCGCCTTCGCCTTTCTTGCCGTGCTCTTCGCTGTTATGGTAGTGACTCTCCTTACCCTCTTCAGCGGAATGGCTGTCATCGCTTTCATCGTGATGCCCCTTAGCGTGGAAGCCCGCTTTGCCAAACTCGCCCTTATCCAATGCAGAATCGTGAGATCCACCTTCCTTGTGGCCGCCCTCTTCGGAGCCGTGGTGGCCGGCTTCGTTGCCGTACTTGTTGAAGTGGCCGCTCTTGTCAGCGACGTCGTAGAAGTCATGGTCCTTCTTGAACTCATCCTTGTGGAACACCTTGTGGTAGCCGGTCACATCCTCGCCTTTGCTGAAGTGCTTCTTGTGACCATGGTCGCCTCCTTCGTAGCTGGAGCCGGCTTCGTGGTGCTTTCCATGGGCATCTGCTTCATCGTGGTGGGCACCTGTCTCGCCTTCGGATTCGCCGAAGTTGCCTTCCTTATGTTCCTTGCCGTAGTGCCCCGATTCGCCTGAAGCGTGGTGATCTTTAGTGCTGTATCCCTTGCTGCCCTTTTCGCCATGGGCGGCGTGATGTTCTTCGCCGTAGTCACTGCCAGCTCCCTTTTCATAAGCATGGCCATGCCCATGTCCATGTCCGACTTCAATTAAATCTCCGTACAGTTCCGGATCCTCTTCATCGTCATCATCATTTTCGCCATCGTCGTCGTTCTCGATGACGTGCTTAGGAAGAGGCTCAGCTTCCCCGTGGAAGGTTAAAGGAGTCGGAGGGATTTCGTAGACTTCAGGCTCCGGTAAAGGTAGTCTTAAAGGTTGCGCTATAGGGAGAGGCGGAGCGAACGCCGCTGGCTGATGGTACTGTTGCGCGCCTAGTTGAATGAGGCTAGCTGGGCCTCCGTTGTCGCTTCTGTAGATGTACCCGCTGGCCACGGGAGCCACGTAGGACACGTGGACCGCCGATGCCGCCGCGACCACCAGTAGGATACAGAAAACCTTCGCCATGGTTCAGATGTGTTCGCCGCAGTGACCTGTGCTGTAATAATTTGATAAGCCTATTGCTCAATATTTATATCTGAGATAAAGGAAGGACTGCCGTACCTTTCTAGTAGCCATGTAACAATTTGCTTATCATAGCGAGGTTGTGTGACAAAGACATTGGCAATGAATAAGCGTTGTGCAACAGTTTGCGGTCGATGGCATGACGAATCGCCGTGAAATGGTCTCGGAGCCCATCGGGCCACAAAAAGGTTTCATTCACCAGTTAAGTGCGTGAGTCGGGCGCAATTGTTTAAGCAAGTGTGAGTGGAGTTTAGAAGGAAAATTTTAAGGTACTAATACTACTAATATATTATCGTCATCGTCATATATTTTTACATATCAAAACATTGTCTATTTGGTGGGGTCAAATTTGTTTATAAATTATTATCTTTATTAAATATTCAGGGATTTCAGGGTTAGGGTTCTCCTAGCGTTGTGCGATAGTTAGATTAAAATCAGTCATCTCCGAGGGCTTTCAAAAAATGCATTGCCACCAGGGGTTTATTATTTTACTTCGGACTTTTTCAAGAGCAGCGCGTTGGCGCCTTCTTGGGTACTTTATTTTAATGACATAGGCGGCAAACGAGCAGACGGATTGTCTGGTGGTAAGGCAATTACCGTCGCCCACGGGCATCCGCAACATCAGGGGAGTCACAAGCGCGTTGCCGGCCTTTAAGGGGGGTTGGAGGATTTACTCACCATCAGGAACACAACACTATATACCTGAAAGGTAGCAGTGCTATTATGGCTGTGGTCTTCTGTAAGGAGGAGGTATGTACTTCCCCAGCTGGGCTACCAGATTCAAGCGTGATGGTCATCGCTGTGCCCTACCTCTCATTGTTGGACGTAGTTTAAGGACATACCCGGGTCCAGATTTAATTAATACACTTAATATAAAACTAATTAAAGCTGATGGCCTAGAGGTAGAGCGTGCGAGTAGCAATTCGGAGCTGCAATTTTTCATCAGATGTATCGGAGCTGTGGAGGTGGTCACAAATATCTCTATTGTCAAGGCAATGAAGTGCATGTTCAGATATTTGTGACCACCTCCACCGCTCAGATATATCTGATGGCGACTGTACAAATAAGCTTTTCAGAACTTATGTACGAAGTATCATTTGATACCAGGCCCGGTACTGCGAACATCGAAGTTCGTATATTTCGAGCATCTTTCTCTTTTACTCCATTTAAGGCATCATAAGAGTGACAGAGACAGTCGACCGAAATTTACGAATATCGTGTTTCGCGGTAGTGCCGCAGTCGCTTTTCCGGGAAGGAAAACATCGTGAGGAAACCGAACTAGTTTACCCTCAGGGTTGGAAGGTCAAAAGGCAGACGCTTTCGAAAAGCAAGTGCTTACACGATTCCTTTCCTGCGATTAGTTGTCAAGCGGGCCCCAGGCTCTCCATGCGATGATGTTGAATATAAATCAAATTAAAACCTTAATCTATGTGTGACAGCACACCAGCTGCGCAAAGACGAGGAGGAAACCACCACATTGTACATAGGGTATACGTAAACTATGTGCGTGTGCGCACATACTGACGACGACTGACTTGTAGGAAGTCTATTTCATTATGATTGACATTACTTTAGAAATGAATCAACATCCACCGTGAGAACAGAAACATCTGCCTAACCCGATGGAGTCTCGACCCAAGACAAAACTACTAAAGTATAAATCAGTATAATTTTTCATTTGAAAATATTTTACGTTTGTAACTCATCACAATCTTTTATTATGTAACTTCATGTTTTGAATAAAACGTAACTAACATCGTAGCTTACTTAAATATGAATAGAACTGGTTTTTAATAACTTATAAAGATCACCGTATATTTACTTTATCAGAATTCATAACTTAGTGTTAAACATAGTTTGGTATTATAATAAAATTAAATTAAATGTAAAAAACCTCGCCAAATCCTCCTGCCTCCGGTATGCTGCCCAGAATACTGGCGGCGTTGCCCTTCTGGATTGCCAGACTTAGTTTTTTATGCCAGGAAGGACCTGCCCTGTGGGGACTACAGGGCAGGTCCTTCCTGGCATAAAAAAGTGAGAAGGCAAGTGAGCTGTCCTTCGCGAATGTAGACTTTAAAACCATAGCAATAAGGACAGCTCACTTGCCCCCGTGGCGGCGGCGGCGGGCGCGGGCGAGCCTCGCTAACGCACCGACTTGAAAATCGAATTAGAACATTCGAAAATCGTACTGGCCACCACAAGCTAACCAAGTTAAAGGCAGCTTTTGTAAAAATGTTGAATGTATCTAAACGCAAAGAAAAAGTCAATGCGATTTCAAAACGTTTTTTTGCATGTTTCACTTTCCTCGCTGTAGTGAGGGGAAAAGTTTTGTGTTACACGTGGGTGCAATTGTAATTTAATTCTCGTGTATTGAAACACTCGCTACGCTCAGGATTCTATTTTAAAACCACTCGCTTTGCTCGTGGTTAAACTATAGAATCCATTCGCTTGCTCGAGTTTCAATCCCACACTCGCAGTTCAAATACAATTTTGCACCCTTGTATAACAAATAACTATTAACATAATACACCCAGAGTCGCTCCCGTTGCAGAAGTGCGCATCACTCTCTGCGTCAGAGACAATCTTTGCATCAGAAGCGACCAGGAGTGATCAAGACTCCTGCAGGCGACGACCCAATTTTTGTCGAAAATCTTTCCCCTCAACACCCAGACGTCTCCACTGCTAGTGGGACAAACAAGTATCATGAGAAGGCAGAATATTTGTACCTTTTAAGGCCCGCCGCATGTTCATTGTTGTAAGTACTCAGCCAATGATATATATAAATACACAAATAGGTACCAATGACAAACAGAACACAGAAACATCCATGTACAAAAAACACCCTTGACTCAGGAAGAAATTTCTGTGCTAATAACACGAATTCAGGGATTTGAACCCAGGACCGTTGGCTTCATAGGCAGGGTCAGTAGACCCACTAGACCAGACCTGGACCGGTACCGCGAACATCGAAGTTCGTATGTTTCGGGGCTTTTTCTCTTTTACTCCAATTAAGGCGTCATGAGAGTGACAGAGAAAATCGTTCGAAATTTACTCGGTAGCGCTTTTAGATTTTATTATTATCCTTTTCAATGTCATGACGTTAAATCCAATCAATTTAACTGAATTTGACATGTCAATCCAATAAATTCAATCCAATTTGACATGTCAAACGCAACGTCTCAGAAATGTCTAAACTGAAGTTGAATTTTATGCATGTGCCCGTAGGTCTATTTTGCTCTGTGTTCCGTGACATATAGATATGTCCAATCATTGGCGTTGGACCTGCGGAGCAGATATATCAGTCCTCGGTGTGGAAATAATAATTATACAATCACCAAGCGGAATGAACTCTGCATTTCTAGATTCATGAATCATGATAAATCTAAAAGTATCTTAGTTAATGACGATTAATGACACTTTACAAGTTTTAATAATATTAATAAGTGAAACTAAGTTATAAGAACACTCGAGAACCTTTACGCCCCTACAGCCATTGGTTCTGCATCACATGCAGGCCCACTGCCACTTGATTTTAGCGATTTGGAAGGCTATATTGGTTACTTTGGTTCTGCTGTGAATATCATCATTTCCGAAGCGATCGCGCAGAGACACTCCCATCAGAGCTATCACTTATTGCCCTTTGGGTGAGCCTTCTTATGAGGCCCAGCCACTTAGAGGACAGCTATGAGCTATCAGCTATTTCAAGAGACAAAAGATAATCGCTCCCGTGTAAATAACGAAAATAATGTAAACAAGTACCTTTGTGGCTGAATGGCGACTGAATTTGTAAGCAAAAACATTTGACACATGACAAAAAAATATGGTAGAAGTTCTATTGCACTGAATCTAAATGTAATTATCTGTAGGTATTATCACATATTTTAACTAAATGAGAATGTTGTTTGTTTTTTAAAATTGCGTAATTGCTAAGCTATGAAGGTAAATGGGTTCTTTGACATTATTTTCGTTTTCT
Organism: Grapholita molesta; assembly: GCA_022674325.2. Lineage (NCBI taxonomy): Eukaryota > Metazoa > Arthropoda > Insecta > Lepidoptera > Tortricidae > Grapholita > Grapholita molesta. The sequence goes on along the minus strand of CP053121.2, from coordinate 3,083,031 downwards.
ATTGACCCCGAATATAAATAAAATTACTTATAATTATAACTCTATGGTGTTACACTATATTATATTAAAAGATATGCTTTTTTATGCCAGACCCACGCCAGACCATAATCCCTCAAGGAGATGAAATGGAGGTGAAATGAAATTGACCTAACTATGTTTGTTTTCTAGTTCTCACTTAACTTTTGCATGATGTATAGTATTTTGTATTAGAAATGTTACAACTATAACTCAGTTTGCAGGGCGACAGACTGTATATCTCGGAGTCCCGAGTTCGAGTCTCTCCCGAGACAGTTGATTTCTCGATTTCATTTTTTTAAGAATTATAATTTTATTTTGGTTCACAGACGTTTCTGCTAATAAAAAAAATAGATTTCGTTACAATTATGTTTGAATTTGAAGAATAAAACAATAATTAGCTTAGGTACATGACTTATCTTTATCTTACAAAATATACATATTTACAAAAACTAACAAAACAATAACAATCTTTAACAACCCGTCAGTGTTTGACTTCGTAGCCGTAGACTTTCCCGCCGTGTCCTTCCCCCGCAGCCCCTCCGTCCCCTGAATAGTAGTGTGAAGAGGATTCACCGTCGTCCGAGGAGTGGGCGGCTCCGTGTTCCTCATCTGACTGTTGTTCTCCAAAACCCTCTTCTCCTGCGTGTGCCTCGTCATGCCCTGACTCGTGAGCACCTCCGTCTTCGTGTGCTCCGGCTTCTGACCCGTGCTGCTCCTGTCCAGCTCCGTGCTTATCGAATCCACCTGTAGCACCTTCTGCGTCATAGAAGTCATGATCTTTTTTGTACTCGTTTTTGTCGACAAGTTTGTGGTAACCGTCGACCGCCCCCTCCTTGCTGTGGGCGAGCTTGTGTCCGTGGTCGCCTCCTGAGTACTTGTCCCCTTCGTCGTAATGCTTACCAAAGGCGTCTGCGAGCCCGTAGTGTTTTTTATGACCTCCTTTTTTAGATATTGAGTAGCTCTCATATTTCTCCGTATGATAGTCCCCTTCTCCCCCTTTCCCGTACCCGTGGCTGGAGGCATAACCTTTATGCCCTTTATCACCGTGTTCACTATGCCCTTCTGTGCCGTAATCACTCCCTCCCCCGTCGCCATGATAGATCCCTAGATCGTAGTGTCCTAAACTGTGCAAGTAGTCAGCGAAATCGCTATTATGTTTGCCGAAGTCTGAAGCGTAGTCCTTAAAGTATTTTCCATAGTCTTCTTCGTCAGCGATGCCATCAATGGCGTCGTTGTCATCATGTTCCTCGGTCTTCTCGACCACTGGGATGACGTAAGCTTCGCTGGCATGTGAGGCAGCTTTGGTTTCGTCTTCTTTGGCGTAGAAAGGTCCGGCTGCGACCGGGAGCGGAGCAGCAAAAGCTTTGGGCTGCTCGTACACCGGCAGCTTCGACAAATGCTCCATCACGTCGCTGGCTTCCATTTTGATGACGCTCGCGGGACCATCGTTGTCCTTTTTGTAAATGAACCCAGTGGCAGCCGGTTGAAGGTCAGAGCCCGTGGTGCGGACCATGACCATCCTCTCCACGGACTCCCGCATCTCCATGCACGAGGCACACGCGGCCAGGAACAGTAAACCGAGTCTTCGTGCCTTCATCCTGACGTTTTGCGCGACAATGACGAGAAAGGTCAAACGTTAGTGTTATATAGAGTCGTTTTGCTAGAACATTGACATTCATAACGCCCTGATTTGCGCTAGATTGGCCAATGCACTTCTGTGTCAATGATAATAAAAACTGTTTAATTTATTCGGTGCATAGCTGCGCGTGGGCCGTGAAAAGACATGCTCCCGCCGCGCCGACAATGAAGGACGCCTCGAGCTACGTGTTTCTCAAAAACGTGTGTAATTTGATTATCAAAATATTGAATGGCAACAAACATTAAAACAGGGATCGAATACCAATATGTATTACAGTCATACAAATTAACCGGTCTTCAATTTCTGTATCCCAGTTGTCAGTCCATATATTTTTGCATTTTATTTAGGTAATATTTTTACGTGCATTACGCAATAAAAATTAAACAAACAAACCATATTCATATTGATTATTTAATCCACTTTTCCTTTGCAACAAGAAAGTTATTGGAAAAAAAAGTATAACAGTTAATTTGGAGTAAAATCAAAGTTCACACTTGTTATCTTATTATTTTTATATTATTGATATTATTATTCGTTTAAGTATTTGTCGACCAACGTGGATTTTATTATATTTTACTTTTACAATATTAATATTATTGTCTTCTAATTAAATTAAAATCAAACATAGCAAATAAGATGACAAATTAAAACATAAATATGTATAACGTTAGTTTCTCACGTGAATGATGTCATGTGACAATGGTTCAGGAGCGATACCGCGAACATCGAAGTTCGTATATTTCGGGCATCTTTCTCTTTTACTCCAATTAAGGTGTCATGAGAGTGACAGAGAGAATCGTCCGAAATTTATGAATATCGTTGTTCGCGGTAGCGCCACATACACTGACAGACAAAATTCTCCTACCAATACAGTCTACAGAGACTACCCGTCCTTTTCCAAGTATATTATTTAAAGAGGAACGGGTAGTCTATTTCGGCTCGAGATAGGGTTGTTTCACACGGACCACAACCACACCACGTCGCAGCGTCAAAATGTGGTCACGCAGTGGTTACGTGTGAATTGTGTAGTTGCTGGCCGTTGCCACAGACGTGGTCGATAATGACTGCAAAATGTGGTACGTGTGAATTGTACTATTTATTTCCAATACAAAATATGCGCCCGACCACGTGTTGTGGTTGTGGTGTGGTTGTAAAAGATAAGATAAAAGATAAAAGATCTTTATTTTTCAATTTAGGCACATTACATGCACTTATGAACGTCAAAAAAAAAAAATCTACACCGGTTCAAACCCTACACCTCTGACCCGTGAAGATACCGGCAAGAAACTACGGCGGGACTTATTTTTTCAAAACAGTGATACATCAAATCTTAAAGTAGGTACTTACATAATTATGCGTAGTCCGATAAGAAAACATATCAAACAGTTTATTACAAGATAAGAAAATATTAAAATATAAAAGTAAAAATAATAATGTATAAATAAATTCGACTTCACAAAATAGACATACTTTAATATGCTTTCTTATCTGAACTGTGTCATTTACATTATCTGGCAGTACATACAATTGTTGAATTAATTGCTAGGCGGTTTTGTTAGTTTCTGGTTTGGGCCATGCATGTTTGTCTGTCAAATAATCCTCTACTCTGTAATAGCCCTTAGACATCAAAGACTTTTTAAGTAATTCTTAAGTATTGGGAAGGGTAATTTTAAGGCATCATCAGGTAACTTGTTATATAAATGAATACATTGCCCAAAAATGATTTATACACTTTACGCACACGACACTTTCTAATAGCAAGCTTATTCTTATTTCTAGTGTTATAGGTATGGATGTCACAATTTTTGGGAAACAACTGAAGGTTTTAATAACGTACATAATATTTTCATATATATATTGATAAGCTACAGTTAATATATTAATTTCTTTAAAAAGTTTTCTAACAGAAGCACCTGCTCTTAAGTTATACATAAAACGAATGGCTCTTTTTTGTAATACAAATATAGTCTGTATGTCAGCTGCTTTGCCCCAAACCAGAATACCATATGACATTACACTATGGAAATAACTATGATAAACTAATCGAGCTGTCTCAATATTCGACAGTTGCCTAATTCTCCTAACGGCGAAAGCGGCCGAACTTAATCTATGTGCGAGTTTTGTTATATGAGGACTCCACTGTAGACTTTTGTCCAATGTTAAACCAAGGAACAATGTTTTATCTACTATCTCTAAGCATTCATTATTTAAAAGTATTCTAGTATCCACCGGTGTAACATTCGGCAAAGCAAATCTAACACATTTTGTTTTCTTAGCATTAAGCAACAGATTGTTAGTAGTAAACCAGTTGAGAACATCAGCTAGTGTGTTATTAATTACATTAAAATCTGTAGATTGCCGGTCAACCTTGAAAATTAATGATGTATCATCGGCAAATAAAACTATATCACAACGGTTTTCTACTATACAAGGTAAATCATTTATATAAACCAAAAACAGGAACGGGCCTAATATAGAACCCTGTGGTACTCCTAATTTTACTAAGGCTCCTCTAGACTGGGTGTTATTTACAACGACTGTTTGGTTTCTATTGCTAAGATATGAGGACATGAGGTTTAAGGCATTTTCTGATAGGCCATAATGTTCTAGTTTCAGAATGAGAGTTCCATGATCTACACAATCAAAAGCTTTAGAAAGATCACAAAATATTCCAATGGCATCACAAGAATTTTCCCAAATACTGTAAATGTGTTGAATAAGCACCGAAGCAGCATCGGTTGTGGAACGTCCCTTTGTAAAACCGAACTGATTACTTGTAAGTAATCTTTGTCTGTTAAAGTGACTCAGCAGACTATTTAACATTAACTTTTCATAAACTTTACTTAGTACAGGGAGTATTGAAATCGGACGGTAATTAGTTAGATCACTCGATTCACCCGACTTAAAAAGAGGAATGACTTTACTACATTTCATAAGATCTGGAAAGACGCCTTCTGAAACGGAATTATTGTAAATTAAAGCTAAATAAGGCGCTATAACTTCTATAATATGACTAATGACCGCGACTGACGTTCCCCACAAGTCTTCTGTCTTCTTTAAGTTGAGTGACTTGAATGTCTTTACAATTTTTTCTGAGTCTACAAATTCAAATTCAAACATATTTTTACATTTCTTAATATTAGCGCAAAGTAAGGAATGTGCTTGAGGCGATGATGATTGTAGGCACTGTGTTGTATTTAGAGCCACGTTGGAAAAGTAATCTTCAAATGCCGAGGCAACATCGGCATTTGACACTACCTGTTGAGTATCTGAGACAATGTTCACTTGAGTAATGCGTGATTTACATTTACCAGCTTCTCTGTTAATAATATTCCAAACTGTTTTTACTTTATTGTCCGACACTTTGAGTTTAGAATTAATAAAGTTTGCCTTAGCAGTTAAACACACTTTCTTGAAGATCTTGGAGTAGTTCCTAACATAGTCCAGAAAACCAGCATTCCTGTTGTGCTCCCTCTCCCCATAAAGTTCGTAAAGCCTCTTTCTACTTCTGTGAATGCCCACAGTAGCCCATTCACTAAACTTTGCTTTCGTTGTTACTTTCGACCCACTAATAGTCCTCAATTTGAAATTTTTATTAAAACTATGAAGAATTACACCAAACAGGTCTTTATACATACTATTTGATTCGTAAAAATGAGAATAGGGCAATGAAGACAGACTTTTTTGAATTTCGTTTTTGAATAATTCCAAACGATAACCAGTAATGGGTCTAAATGTTATTGTTTGTGGAGTTCTCTGTCCAAGGCTTATAAATGATGCCCTTTGACCACTATGATCCGAATTAAAACAATTAAAAATTTGCTTATCTAAACATTCGCAATTGCAAAAAATATTATCCAGACATGTCGCACTGGTGGCTCCTACCCGGGTAGGTTCAAAAAATAAATTGAATAAATTAAAAGATTTAAACAAACATAGCAATTTGACAGTGTTACTAGACGATTCAAGCAAGTTAACATTAAAATCTCCACAGACTATAACATGTTTTTGGCTCCTAGACACTAATTTCAGTACATTTTCCATGGTACTTTCAAATGTGCCGAAATCAGCTGATGGTGGCCTATACACACAGATAACTATATAACTTTCCAATTCTACACATGCAAGTTCTACAATTCTTTCTATGGAACATTTGACAACATCCGTCCGCTCTTTACATTTCATACAGTTTTTAACAATTATAAGGGATCCACCATGAATGGCAGATTTTCTTGAGAAAGAACTGCCTAATTTAAAGTTGACAAAGTCAAACATCATATGACCATGTTTGAGCCAGTGTTCAGTAATGCACATGACATGAATATTATTATTATCTAAAAATAAACCTATTTCTAACTCTTTGCTGGAAAAACCCTGAATATTTTGGTGAACAATGTTCATACTCAGGTGTTTTTCCGCTGTCTGACAATCTAGTTTAAATGTGACAACGGTTTTGCGGCATTGTTGGATCGCCGAGACTTATTTACAACATTGAAACATCTATTTGGTTCTATATTAAAAGCCAATAAATCAATTATAGATATGCTACATTTCCTTGGCAAAAATATTTTCCCCGGGGCTAGGCAGAAACCCTCAATGAATTTATTTGTGTCAAAGAAATGATATTTATTATTGAGAGATATAGCATTGTACATCAAAGAATTAAAACGTGAAATTCTGCAGTTGTAGTCATATGAATATGACATATTCTCTGAATATGGCAGTGCACATAAAATAATTTTCCCAATACCAGATCTTTCAATATTATTTAAAGTAGTCATTAATTTATCTATGCTAGGCTTATCTATACTTAGACTATTACCTAATAAGACAACTAGTGTAGTGCTATTATCATAACATCCCTTTGATATGATGTCACATAAATGAGACAAAGTTATGTTATGGTAACAGTTATTTGTCACTTTTTGTTGCAATCTATAGTTCAATAAAGGGCCCATGCCTAACCCAATTTTATCAGAGAACACAATTGTCTGTTTGACATCTTTCTTGATTACTGGCACAGCCAGTCTAGAGGTGTTGAGGGCCACACTAGCTTGATTAGCCACTGTCGGTGGTATTTGGCTACAGTTACAAGTTTTATTTTTAAGTATAGAGTTGCAACGCTCCTCTAAAATATGATTAGCATCCAACAATTTTGAAAAAGCTTTTATGTGCTCCTCAACTTGTTTTTTAGTGGTTTCATACCGTGAGGATATTACCACAAGCTCATCCTTTAACCTATTTACTTCAGCATGCAAGTTTTTTAAATTAATTTCTTTAGCATCAAGCTCTAAATGACAATTTTGAACTCTATTTTTTGACACAGATAATGCAATTTTTAATTTATTATATTTTTTAATGCATGTTTGGCTTTTGATGAGCTTCTGGGTTCTCCTAATATACCTATTAATCTTAATATATTTTTTTAATTTCTTAGTACTATTAAAAAACACAATATTTTTATAGTCCCTATTCTCACCGGAGGTCAACTCTTGGTACACATTCTGGAGCACCCGAGTATCATAGTGCTCCCGTTCCTTCCTTAATAAATTTAGTTCCTCACATGTAGTACCCAGCTCTTCTTCCAAGTTTGCTATACGCTCTAAGGCTACTTCATGTGTAGATGCGCACTGGTTAAAAGAGTCCACTGTGTTTTGCAAACGGCCCACTTCACAGAGAGCATCGGTCAGCTGCACATCATTGTCTGCAAGGTCCCTGCGCAACGCTGTGTTCTTGTCCAAGATTTTTTTTAGCTCCACTTCACTGTCGTCCCTTTCCTGCAACAGCTGCTCAGATAAGGCCCTCGATGCCTTTAAGTCTTGAGCTGAAGCCTCAAGCTGCAACTCCAGTTGGCGCACGGTGGGTTTACGGCCTTTACGAGCTTTGACGTCCATGTTACTTTCACAGGTATCTGAAAGGAAAAATAGTTTAAGTAGGTTCCTCTGTTGAAAGTTAAATGTTTGCCAAGGTGGTAAGTTAAATTAGAAATGAGTTATGTGTGCAGTGTGTCAGTAGTGGGTAGTGTCTGTGGCGAATGTGTCGTCTCAACTTATGCTTCCACAAGTTCGTCAAGCAAAGAGAAACCTCACTGTGCCAATGTAGTAGGATTGACGTTGCTCACGGCCGTAACAATGAGCTCTGTATGTAAATGATTATTATTGTACTTTTGTACGTTAAAATGAGAAAGAAAGTGTGTAGAAACAATGGAAAAAGGACAAAATACTCTCCCAGTTTTTAAATCCAGGTTCCAACGGCGATCACTTGACCGTTGACAGCTGCTCCGCTTCTTAGTCCAGTAAATACACGATGTGTGGTTGTTATTTACACAAAAGTAGTTATCACTAATGTTCCTTTTATATTTGTGATCGTTTTAATGCACAATACTTGCAATTTCGCGCTAGAAATATAATAATTATGAATTATTTCAAATCAGCTGATTCAAAACCGACTTGACAGCTCAGCGACCACAGACTATTTCTCAATTGTGGTTGTCTTGTGGTTGTGGTACGTGTGAAACAACCCATACTGTCCCGCCCCTCTTGTGCTAGGCCTATAGGATGCCGTTGGGACTGGCCCTGGCCTTGCGGATTTAAGGCGATTAAATGAAAATAAAATAAAATAAAACAATATTGTTTAATATAAAATATTTTTTTAGTTTTAACACATAAATCCTAGAAATTAGACAAGTTAGTTCATGTGCATGATAATTACTTCAATTTGCTTGAATCTATATTTTTGTCGACAAATAATATACACATACATATAATCTTCTTCTGTTTCGATAACATTTATATTCATATAACCATATTTGGCACACGAGATGCTTCAACGTCATGACTTACAAAAAAAACTTCAAAACTACAAAAATATAGTAATAGGTACATACATCTAAAAAAAACAATTTCGAACTTTAGCCCACTTGCTGCTGTGGTTTACTCTATAACACTTAATGAAAATATAATACCTTATAAAATTATAGTGTAGGTTAGGGTTGCCACACGCATGTGCCTGTGGCAACCCTAACTTCCGCAGATGGTCCATACACATATGTAAATTGCATATAAAAAAAATTACAGGACTTTCTTACACAAATTGCCTGAGGCCCACGGTAAGCTCAAGAAGCCAAGTATATATATAATACACAAATATTTAAATAAATAGAAAACATCCATGACTCAGGAATAAATATTTGTGCTCATGCTCATCACACAAATAAATACCCTTACTAGGATTCGAACCCAGGACCGTCGGCTTCATAGGCAGGATCACTACCCACTAGGCCAGACCGGTCGTCAAAACTAACTAAACTATTATATTATTATTTAATTAATTAAATAACTAGTATAACGCCTAAAATTAGTTACTAACGTTAAATATACGGCATAACGTAGTAGGTATGTATAGTCAGCAGCAAAACTAGCTAAGCGACACCAACGATTTCCATAATTATAAATAAGTACCTATTTCTTCATGCAAGAAATTCGTACATATAATTTTGGGGTTAAAACTTTCTGTTTTAAATCTGGATATTTCTGAGTACTTTTTCAGCTTCACACAGCTTTCCACAATTTGCTCATGAGTATTATTGACACGTTTCCGTCCTCAACTGCCTTTCGATGCTGACTGTACGTGTACAGTTCAACAGTCCGCAGTCCGCGCTTATTACAACATATATATAAAATAAAAACTGAAATTACTTTTTTAAACAGAAAAATTAAGCTAAAATTTAAAAAGCTCCTTCTACAAACTTCTTTAAGGGGGGGATTAAATATTTTAATTTTCTTTTTCTTCTTTCAGCTCAATACAAATGTCACCCGTCGAGTAAAATATAAGCTTACTAGCAAAAATAATAAAAATGGTTCCTCGATCTACCAAGCGGTAGCTAACGTTCATAGAAAAATACATGAGGTTCACTATTTCAGTCTTTATTCATTTTACGAGGTAATGTCCCTCGACTGAAATTAGCTAGATGGGAGTTTTCTGAAAAAAACTTGTAGAAAAGCTAAGTAGTTATGTCAGTTTTATGACGATTGTTTCATATACTTTAAGCAGTAGCAAAACATAACTTCCAAAAAGAAAAACAAAGTTCATGCTTAATTATTGTCACAAATCTGACATAAATTAACTTTTTTCACGTCGGGTCACCGTAATTGGGGGCACATTTTCCTAAAAAATTTCAGATATTTAAACTAATGCCACTTGTTTTTTTAAAATTGAGGTTTTCTCGAAAACAGCACAAAAATATTTGTAGAGACCGACGCTTATTTGGCTTCTTTATAGAAATATTGTTCGGTTTGATAATTAGGATAGATGGAGTTCATATAGACGATCGCGATCGGTCACTGTCACTTGCATTAATTACATTCAGAGTTTTCGAAACCATATTACATACATTTTACATTTTGAGTGTGTTCTTATTATGATATATCGAGAATACCCCATGTCCTGTATGGCCGTCCATTTTCCTTCTATTCCGCCATTCTTGGAAGGGGCCGTACGCCCGAACTCGCCCCACCACGATTAACGGTCGCTTGACAGACGTTGACCGCACCATGTCCAGGTTATTTAGTCTCGACGTCGGGGCTGGCACGTTGTTTATGGCTTCCACCGGTCGGTTCGTCTCCAGTTCACTCCTAGCTGGATGCAAGCGGTCCAATATTCCAGAGTATGCAGGTTGGGCTGAGTTTTGTTTTGAGGGTCTGTCTGCGGCGGGGTCCGACTGCTGTTGCGTGTCGCCGAAGCTTCCTATCTCGCCGTTAACCGACGATCCAATTTGGAAATAAGAGTTGATCAGGTCATTTGCTTCGTCCTGGATGAGGCTCGGGGCGAACCCGCTATAACGCTTCCGTTGTGCTTTAGGCGCAGGTACGTAGTCGTTCGTTGGAAAGTTAGGTGCGTTGCTGTACAGCTTGAATCCGTTATTGATCCCATTGAGAGTAAACGAGTTAGTGTAAGGGACATAGATGTAAATCACCACACCGACTATTTGGAGGATCTTCATCTCACTCGCGCGGCTCACTCAATGACCAGCTATCACGTGCATGCGCTCCTTATAAAGAATTTGTTTGTTTTAATCTTCTGTCTACATTGTTTGTATTAATTTGGCAAACATGCATTCTTCAACAACTTACAATGATGTGGCATCTGGTTTGTATAATTTAAAAGTAAACATACGGATTGAATTAATATTCAGTGTGTGCACTTTATTAAAAGAAACGAATGAATTAAAAAAAATCTTCTCACCCCACTATTCACACGCTCGGAAATAAATGTTTTATTCTTTAAAAACAGATAAAGTTGCATTTTATTCACAAGAGTGCAGAGTAAGTAATTTCATACAAACTGTTTTAAATAATCGAATGTTTTTGACGTTAGCTGGTTGTAAGTTCTTTTATTTAATGTTTTTGTAACATAGGTAAACGATGAATACCAATGATTTTGATGATTTTTTAATATTTGGACTTACTTTTCTCCTCGCGGCAGTGAGGTGACTGAGGTGAAAAAATGTGTGTTTCACTCGGCAACAAAGTGTGATTTCAATGTTACTTTTATATAAAGTTTTTTTAATTAAATTTATTTTAATTTTTTTACTAAAGTCCAATTTATTTCTGACTGCCGTACACGGAACAATGGTCTTCCGAACATTTGGGAGGCGTATGCGGAGCCGGATCGAGCCATCGCACAGAGGCGCTTTGGTCAATTTAATGATATGTAAGGGGTACTCGAAGTGGATGCTGCCCCAGTCCGTGTCATGAGACGCGCACAGAAACAGCACCGTCATGGTGTAAGGGGTTTTAATGAAATCTAAAATGTACTAGGCTATTGGGTGGAATTATTGGACTAGCTACTGTTCTTATAGGATATAAGGACCCGGGTATGTCCTTAAACTACGTCCAACAAGAGGTAGGGCACAGCGAAGTACCATCACGCCTGAGTCCGGAGAAGCCCAACTGGGGAAGTACCTCCTCCTTACAGAAGATCACAGCCATAATAGCACTGCTACCTTTCAGGTATGTAGTGTTGTGTTCCTGGTGGTGAGTTAGGTTCCCAGAGCTCCAACCCCCTCTTAAAGGTCGGCAACGCGCTTGTGACTCCCCTGGTGTTGCGGGTGCCCATGGGCGACGGTAATTGCTTACCATCAGGCAATCCGTCTGCTCGTTTGCCACCTTTTGTTATAAAAAAAAAAGGATAAAAAACCGGAAGCCTGCATAATAAAACTGTATACAATTTTATTTCCGGCAGACGGTGACTATCCCACCGCGAGATACAAAACTAAAATACAAAACATTTATAATTTCATAACATAAACACCGAGATACGTTGCGGGCGAATTGCAAGTTGTATGCGTCGGCGTCGGTCGCCTCGCTAAAGCCCCATTTAGACCATGCAAGAACTTGTATACGATTTTCATTACATTGCGGGGTTATATACCTAAAGCGACCGAATTCGCCGTAAGCCAAAAACCCGCAATGTAATGAAAATCGTATACAAATTCTTGCTTGGTCTAAATGGGGCTCTAAAGGCGCGGACTCCACGCAACACACTTTCCGCTTCCCGCTACAACCCTTTGTCGGCTTCTTTGCTGCGCGCCGCCGCCGCCTACTTCGTAAAAGCTTTGATCGAAAAATTTCGGTACCGAAATAATATCGGTTGAGTACCGTAATAATAAAGGTATACGTACCTTTTTTTTTAAATTGCGATATCATTTTTTTATATCGGTAGCGTACCGCTATTTTTATACCGGTATAGTTCTACCAATAAATTATTATGGTACCGAAAATTTATAACAGTACCGTACCGCTAATACCGTAACGAAATCAGTCCCTGAGATGGGCTATACAAAAAGCGCCATAAAAGATGGCTCAAGGGCAACACCGGTGCTAAGGGTAGAGAGGTGTCACTGGACTTCAAACATATACCTAACTCGCCACTTATGTTTCCATTCCACATCTACCCTAGCAATAGCAATGCAACTCTAGCGACCCCACTCTGGACGGCCAGTGAAGGCAAGCCAGAGGCAGGGGCCCTGTCCCACCTGTCCGACAGGGCACTCCAGGGCCGCTCAGGTACGTGGAGTCGCTACTCTCCAACAGCTCGCCACAAGCTGCCCTGCGCTGACTGCTTGCACTGGAGAAAAGTATTCTGTTATTATATTAAGATAATTTATTAAATGCTAATTCCTTATGTTTTTTTAATATAAATCGAACGACATTTGAACACGAGTGACAATAGAAAAGGGAGTTCATTCGCTTGTCTATGGTTTAAAATAATATTTGACAGAGATACGAAATACGAAACACCGACATTCCAAGCTGTCATTTGTTTTGTTCGTTGACTTTTTAATGTTTATTTATAAGTAGCACTAGTAATAATGCAGGGAATTAAAAAAAAAAAAAAAAGGTAATTTCCTTCAGTCAGTTCCTGAACCCTGTCTATTAAAGTCGGGTAATACCCGGGTAATAATTTGAGCGCGTATTGCAATTCCTTCCAAATCGCTAGGTAGTCATTCTAAAATTTTACTTACGCATATTTACGAGTAAGCAGTTGTAGGTACTTATTACGCCTAATAGCACTCCGATTGTGATTTTCTCTTTCAATTGCTACAATATATAATGTTTGTACAAAAAGCACAAAGACAATATTATCATTTACACTTGTAAGTTTTACTTACGTAAGTATACTACTCAAAAGAAAATAAGGGCCACTTAGTATTGTGATCGTTAAATGAAAAAAGTGTTCAGCAGCAATAGATTTTAATTAAAATAACAGTAAAAGGAGGCATTTGTTTTAATTCAGGTTAATCATTATTTATTTAAGTAGTCAATTGTTTTACTTATTTCAATTTGTTTGAAATTAGTCCACTCTCAGCAGAAAAACTAAACAGAAACTTCCCGCAAAAAAATTAAAATAATCTGTGTTTCCGTTTTTTTTTTCATTGTTTAATAACGAGTGTGTCCTTCTCTCTTGGTTTCACATTCCAGGAGCTGAGAATACACACTCTCGATCAAATTTCTGATGCTTTCATCCCACGCACGTCTCAGAGCATTGATAAGCTGCTGCTGGTTGTGTACCTCGTGTTAATACTCCAGAACCCTTCGTTTTAATTCGTCCCAGAGATGCTCCATTGGGTTTAAATCAGAACTAGACCTACATACAGACTAGAATCACATGAAGCCTGGTAACTTCATTGATATACTGCTGTGCAGTTACTGAACTCCAATTAAGAAAAAGGTCAGTTTTGCGGTGTGAGTTAATCCCAGCCTTAATCATTTTGCTAATGCATTTTTGAGACCACCAAAACAATTTTTTTTTTGATACAGGCATCAGAAATCTCTCACCGCGTTTTCTCCATACTCTAATCCACCGACCGTCACTAAATAACTTCACTGTAAACACTTATCTGTGAAAAGCACCTACCCCATTGATTTATACCCCAGCCCAAATGTTGACTGCAGAAATTTAAACGATTTCCACGTTGGATCCTAAACAGGAATTCGTACATGTCGTCGTTTGGACAGTTGCTGGTCTTCATGCAGTCCATTACGTATCGTTTGGTCACTAACACGTCGCCTCCCGGTTGTCATCGGGAGGCGATTTTGTAACAAGTTCTCCTCGGTCACTTAATCGAACGTACCGATCCTCTTGTGCCGTAATCACACGCACTCTACCCTACCCAGGTCTTCTTGCAATACTTCCAGTCGCTTGGAAGCGATTACACGCATTTTGAATAGCTCTGGGAGAGAACCCTTTGAATCAGCTCCAGACCGCTCTGAATGTCCTTCAGATATCAGTGGAAGGGCTCTGCCAGCAGTAATGGTCTCCAAATGTCTTCCTTGTCTTTGCAATATTGACACAAGATGATAAATTAGACAACAGGTAAAGATAAATCGGTTTTTCACCAAAATAAAAAAAAATCTTTGAAGAGAGTTAGTGCTAAAATTCTTGTTTTTTTATTTACTTCTAATTCTGGCCAGTTAATACGCTTAAACAAAAGCATGAAACAGGTACGGTACTGGCAGATATAGGGCATCATTAATTAGCCACTTATCAGTTAGTTAATTTATTTTCTTTTGAGTAGTATATGTTGATCTCTGATCTCTGAAGTAATTGTTCATCTCTGGTTCATTTGTATACGAGTAGTTCATAAATTACATTTTGAATATTTTGGAAATGTTAATTTTTTTTTTTTTTATTGAAAAGAACTCGAATTTCTAAAATCTTTTGAGACTTTATAAAACGGGAAAAAAGGGTATTACGGCATTTGGCTGTAACGAACCGGAGTCGTCGTGTTGTTACTACTATAATGTTATGTTTTATGTTGTTTTATTTTGTAGCAATAAGTATGTTTAATATATATAAAATATTTATAATAATTTGTATAATACATTTCATATGTATAATGTATATAATATAATAAATATGTATAATATATATTTTTTTATCTTTAGGTAGGTATCGTTAATTCCGAAATGTATGGTGTAAACGTATCAGTAATAACTAGTCCATTTTCCTATAGATCACAATTTTTCTAAATAATAAGAAGCCGACAAATTTTATCAAAT
This sequence comes from Grapholita molesta, assembly GCA_022674325.2. Classification (NCBI taxonomy): domain Eukaryota; kingdom Metazoa; phylum Arthropoda; class Insecta; order Lepidoptera; family Tortricidae; genus Grapholita; species Grapholita molesta. The sequence continues at coordinate 3,067,812 of CP053121.2, read as the reverse complement.
TTAATAAATATAGAATATCTCCCTATGTGCCGATTTTTATTGGGTACGTGGCATCATTTCTAAAATCAAAACTTCTAAATACGAAATTCCTAAGGACAAGACTTTGATAATCTAAATGGCTAATGTACGAAATTCCTAAAAATTAATATCCTAACGCACTTTAAATCGAATTATGTTATTTTCTAACGTTATTATTACTATATACAAAATGCCTAATGACAATACTATGAAACTTTTCTTGGACCCGGGTATGTCCTTAAACTACGTCCAACAATGAGAGGTAGGGCACAGCGTTGACCATCGCGCTTGAATCTGGGGCAGCCCAACTGGGGAAGTACCTCCTACTTACAGAAGACCACAGCCATAATAGCACTGCCACCTTTCAGGTATGTAGTGTTGTGTTCCTGATGGTGAGTAAGGTTCCCAGAGCTCCAACCCCCCTTAAAGGTCGGCAACGCGCTTGTGACTCCCCTGGTGTTGCGAGTGCCCATGGGCGACGGTAATTGCTTAACACCAGGCAATCCGTCTGCTCGTTTACCGCCTATGTCATAAAAAAAAAACTTATATTTTTTGTGCTCGATATAGCGACGTACAAAAAGTTTAAGGACAATTTTTTGAAATTTAATATTTCTAGTGCTCAAAATAGCTACAAGCAATACAAAAGGCCTTCTCGCAATTTGTAGCTTTTATTTAGTTTCACCGATGTTACTAATAAAAAAAGTCGGTTCTGGCGCTGTAGGGTCGCGGTTCACCTAACACACTCCTCCTCGCTTCGCTCGTCGTCGCACCTAACTGTACTCTCTCATATATTACATTGCGCGCTTAGGTCGTAGTTAGCTCGTAAGTGTATCATTTTAGGTATTTTGAACGTAGGTAATTTAACGTTGGTGTTTTACTTACCTTGTCATAGTAACAATCAATATATTAACATTGTAATTAACTATATAAGTAGGTATTCATTTGTGGTTTAGGTTAGAGTAAAATAAAATAATGAGTTTCGTACGTTAGCCCCATAAAACTTAGGACAAATGTTGTTCGAAATTTAGTAATTTATACAAATTAAACTTAAGTCATCTAAACGTGATAAAATGTCGTTAGGAATTTTGTACATTAGCAGTACCTACTGTACTTTAGAATTTTAAAAAGTAGGTCATTTAAACTTATGACATTAATTTTTAGGAATTTCGTACATTAGCAATCTTGATTTTCGATGTTATATTTTTAGGAATTTCGAACTTAGGATAATTGATTTTAGAAATTATGCTACGGAACCTTTTTATTTTAGACTTAGTTTTTAGTAGCTATATAACTAACCGCGATATTGTACATATTTTGAGGAAAACAAACTAGGCGCTTCATAATTTTGATGTTTTATCTGTGCCCGCGGCTCCGCCTAAGTGGAAATTGATCTGTACCATGATTATCGAGTTGTGATGCTCACGCAGCTGCAAAGTTGAGAAAGTTAACTAATAGTAGATTAATTGGTCAACAAGAGACTAAAACAAGCCATAATGATACAAGGTGTTTAGCCACCCATTGCGTGAAACACTGTACTTTTCACTTTGAATGAGAGAAAAAAAAGACGTTCAATAAATGATTACAATATTTACTAGGACAAAGATCAATTAACAAAAAAAACAGTCGCTTTTCGGTGAAGGACCTAGTTTACCTCCTGGTTGGAAGGCCATAAGGCAGTCGCTTTCGTAAAACTAGTGCCTACGCCAAATCTTGGGATTAGTTGTCAAGCGGACCCCACAGGCTCTGATGGCAAACCGGGCAACACGAGGAAGATGATGGAAGATTGACATCTAAATGTATTGTTTTTCCCGAAACACGAAATCACGAAATTATATCGATTTTCTTTAACATTCGCACAGTTGTGATTTTGAGGTTATATCCGTGTTCCGGAATTGGCGATAATTCTCCATTCATAAAACCGTAAAATGCTGTTTAGGAGTTTCCAAAGTAAATTTAAATACCTCCTCCTTAAATACCTCCTCCTTACAGAAGACCACAGCCATAATAGCACTGCTACCTTTCAGGTATGCAGTGTTGTGTTCCTGATGGTGAGTAAGGTTCACAGAGCTCCAACCCCCCTTAAAGGCCGGCAACTTGCTTGTGACTCCTCTGGTGTTACGGGTGCCCATGGGCGACGGTAATTGCTTACCACCAGGCAATCCGTCTGCTCGTTTGCCGCCTATGTCATAAAAAAAAAAAACATAAAATCCATAGAGATAAAGGCATGACAAGGGAAAAACATTTTTAGTAAATATTAAGTTCGAACATTACCCCTTAAAATTGAAGATAAATTGTTATTGCCGTTATTGGCGACTAGTTTGGACTAGTTAATCTATGAAGTCATACAATGGATTTTTTCTCTATACACGTGAACGGACTGCATTTGTTATCGACTCCTTGAACTGTGTCAACTAGGAACAATAGCCCCGCAGATAAAAACAATTCGGTCATTACTGCATCTTCAATGGTTGTTTAACCTTTCGTTAAACAATCAGGAATAACTAACTGATGATTACATCGGAAGCAAAACGAAAGTAGACAGCCTAGTTAGCCTCAGGACTCCGTAGATATGGAACGTCAAATAAGTTTTGCTCTGCTCTTTATAATTACCAACTGCTTCGTGCTATCCAATACCCGGTTTATAGAAAAGACCGCGGATAAATTAACGACTATCACAGACTTGGAGCCATCAGTCAAGACGGCTGATTATCATCGCGTTGCGAGGCAAGAGCATGGAGAATTTTATCTGAATGACATCTCCTCAGTCACTGAACACCTACCAAAATCAAAGCTGCAAAGGAGGATCTACCCTCGCGACTTAGACCTCCCCAAAAACGCTGATTCAGATTCAATGGACTCGCAAAATATCCAGCCCAAGCAAGCCTATGTCAAAGCACCTATACCGATATTTTTCGACGTAAATTACCAAGATGAGCTTGAAGGAATCCCAGAGAAAAATAATGTAAGACGCAGCAGTGCCGATATCATAGGCTTCGACCGCGACGAGGAAGACTTCAATTTACACGACTATGATTTCGACGTGAGACACGACGAATTCCTCGGGCGACTCAAACTAGTAGCATCAAGGGTTTTAGAAGGACCGGTCCCAGCGTTACCATTCGATGAGGATATCATAACAATGAATACAACCCCTGCCCATATAAAGGAGCATTCGTTAGCGACCTATAAACCAAACGTAGAAATTGACTGAAGTGTCGAAACCACCATTATTAAATTAATTACAGACATGGCCAGCACTAAGATCGAGACTACATTGTTGTACAACTGCCTTATAATAAAGTGATATTTTGTCGTAAAATGTACATTTTCTTATAATTCAAAGTGCCGTTCAGTAATTATAAGTTTAATTCTTTTTCTGTGCAACAATCTATTTTATTAAATCTAAACATGGTTTAAAATTTCACTAATTAAAAGGGTAAGTTTTACATTAAATAAAACAATAGCAGTTAATAAACATCATTTTATTATAGGTACTTTACTTACAGAGTATATAGGCTGTATAAAAATAAAACGAAAATACAAAACATTCTTCATTCACACCAAGTGACAGGACAGTCCAACTCCAAAACTATTTATAAACGTAAAAACTCATCATGCATTAAACCTTGTAATAGTCTTAATTTATCTAACACTAAATTTGCATTGATTCTAATAAAATATTATTTTCATAGAAAACAAGTTAAAGAAGTGGTGGTGTACATTCCTTGTGATTATCGTAAACGTGTATAGGTGAAAAACTAACTATTAATTCTCTGCACCGGGTGTGGTCTGTAATAGAAGCACTAACTTTAGGCATCATTTCCACATCACAAACGTAGCAACTTTTGTTCTACGACTTTTGAAAATAACTAATAGCTTAATACATATTATAAAAAAAAAATTCCAAGCAAGCAGTGTATTGCAAAAACTATGAAGTTTGTAGGCTGACAGTAAACGTCAATTAGACTATTGGATGCTGTTCATTGAAAATACTATTTAGTTTGTTCGAAAAAATCACAAGTAATAAATTACCCAATTATTTAAAGTTGTAGAACAAATGTTGTTACGTTCGTGGTGTAGAAGCGATCCCTAAAATTTTTGCTCCTATTACAGGCCGCACCCGGTATACATCGTCCTTATGTCTATATAGTTGAGCAGAGAACTAATATGGAACTTACGTCAACATTTGAATTATAGAACGGTACCACGAACATCGATGTTCGTATGTTTCGAGCATTTTTCTCTTTTACACCAATTAAGGCGTCAGGAGAATGACAGAGTCAACCGTCAACCGTCGCGGTAGCACCGGTGGTCCTTTAGCTACGTTTTTCACGTATAAGTCCCTGCATGTACCTAAAACTCCCCTGATCAGTTTTCTAGTATTGCTACACTTTTTGTTATTGTTTGATTTGGGAAACTGGCAGCTTTTCATCATTAGTTATTATCAACACACAGTTTTGAGAGTTTCCGGCTTGCCTTGAAGAATGGTAATGGTATTGCTGTATTATATCATCATTATCATTATTTCAGCTGAAAGACTCACTGCGGAACATAGGCATTAGGCCTCTCGCCAATATGACTTGTATCATCTTGGGGTAGTTGCTATATTTGCCACTCTATGCAGGCGGGTTGAAGACCGCAGTAGCTGTTGTCGGATTCGACACTTTGGACGGACGTTGCCCATCCGTTGTCTTTTTTTCCTTTTGACGCCTATTACAACACTTTGGAGATGGGGTGGTGTTACTCAAACCGCACCATAGACAAGGCACATTGTAAGTATATAACAAAAAATAATAATGCAGGACTTTTATAGAGTCACACGTTGTTTGCTTCCCATTCTGCATGGAAAGCTGCCAGATTTCAGGATTTAGTAATAACAATTACATATAGCAATCTAACTCTAGAGCGGTTTCGTTGTCCTCATAATTGTATACCTGCCGAGACCAGCTCTTCGTGTTTGTTTTCACGTCTTCACTGCTTCATGTTTAATATATTTTAGGGATAATAATAAGTGTAATCTCTATCTGCAGTAGTTTGAGCTACGTCTTTGTATCGATTTGAATCACGGTCTAAGCCTTTTTTCGCATCGTATCCTTTATGATTGTTTTCATAAGAATTTTTCTTAGAATTCTCGATGTCATTAAAAGCGTTAGCTTTATTTCCAGCAGCCGCAGCGGCGTGGGAGTGTACAGCAGCAGTTGAACCACCTAAATTAGCTACAGAACTTCCACTGTCTTCAGCATTAACACTGTTGTTAGTATTATCAAAGAACTCGTTCTCCTCTTGATATTCATCCTTATGATACACTTTTCGAAATCCTTTCCTTTTTTCACCATTATCACTATTTCTTTTGAGGGCGAAATTTGAATGTCTTTTGTGATCTTCACCGCCGTATCTATTTGCAAATTGATCCACAATGTCTTTGAAGGCAGATTCGTTGTTTTCGGAAACGGCACGATTAGTATTATGGTTATGGTCTTTAGAGTCACCACTTTCATGTTTCTTAAATTCATGTTTCTTTTCATAGGCTTTTTCTGTGCTCGAATCTCCCAACGCCGCTCTAGATGCTTCAACTTTATCACCGCTGTTTTGGTTACTAAAATTACTGTGGTGGTCCAGTCGTCTATTTCTTTTGCCGGTGTTTTGTACGTCATCGTTTGTGTCGAATGTGTTTCCCCAGGTTAGCTCCAATGGATCACTTTCATAGTTACTACCAAAGTCCTTTATAGTGTAAGAGATGTAACCATTGTCCCTCGCAGATGGATCGTCGCCTACGCCAGTTACCATACTTCTGTCGTATGCAGGTGGGGTGTAAACGTGAGGATAATCTTCCTCATGCTCGTGAACAGGTATAACTCGTTCTGCCGATGCTATAGCGTATCTCTTCTCTTTGGCTTTTTCCATTTGCGAGTCCATTTGAACACTCTCGTATTCGTATGGGCTGTGCAGAAAATAAGGCCACCATTCTAAAGTATGTCCTGATAGAGTCTTAACATCGTCATCATCTATGTGAAATTCCCTGTTAAAGTCGTAATCTGGTTTGATATGCTTATTTGAATCCGCTGTGCTGTATCGTTCTAATTTTGTCACTCTGTCTTTCATATATTCTTCGTCTGCCTTAATCGACATCGTAGGACTGAGACTGAATTTCGATTTCGCCTTTGCGATTTCATAATTCATGGAATGCTTGTCCCAGGCCTTCGTGAACGGCAGTATACTTTCAGTCGCGGTGAACATCATATTACCAACATTTGAAATCATTTTAAAGGGCGAATCCTTACGCATCATTGAAATGTCTGTAAATTTTATTAATGATTTCTTGTAGTTATCCGGATCGCTATTTAAAATACTGTGTTTACTAATATCACTGTTTATTTTCACTGATTCACCGAGCGCACTGGGATTACCTAAAGTTTGATACGTAGCTGGTTTGTCGTCCATCCGACTCATCACATATCCAGTTTGCATCGGCTCGGCGTTGTCTCTAGATTGCCTGGAGATATAATACTCTTGTTGAAAGGATTTCGGTTGTGAGTTTACACGAGCGGCAAAAAGGAATAATAAAATTGACCGATACATATTTTTCATGTACCTGACGGGTTATCGGCTCCTAGGTTTAAAAGCTACTGGCAGGGCCCGTCGCTAATCTTGTTTATATCAGTGTTAACTATTTGGGCAACGCGGCTATGTTGTGGACAATGGGGTGTCGGTGGTGTTAGTGTTGAAATATCCCTGCATTGTAATGTCTGGCGACTATAATCGGAATCATTTCATTGTTTTTGCGTACAATCGAAGGTCGGCACAATTTTCAAAGAAAATATTACAAATGTGTGATTTATTTTATATGATTTTGCAGTCTAGAAAATATATCTTCAGAAACTGCTTTACACAAATATAAGAAGTGCCTTGACACAGGCGTCCATAATATCGAATTTACTCTTAAAATAACTAGGGTCGGTTGCATCAAGTCGCCTGTAAATATCATCGTAGGTACTTAATAGGTGAAATTTTCTTGTATGAAAAGTTGAACGATTCTCTATGAAAGCTGCGGCGCCATACTTTAGGGAAATTCGTTGAATATGCGTGCGGTGGTGCAACCCACCTTTAGGATCTAGGTAGGTACTTGTAGTTAACTACATACGTATGCTATTAGATAAAACGGAGCGAGCAAGGAGCTCAAACATGTTTGGCATGTGTTCAGATATTTACGAGACCCTGGCCGCTGTGATATATCTGTGGGGCTCTGTCGGTCTTGTCGACGGAAAACAGTATGTCTCACTGTATGATGGTCATCGATATGATTTATTTCACATGTGTCATAGAGAGATGTTTACGAGTCATACTTACACATATTGACTAGAGCCGTACGGCAAGCTCAAGAAGGTTCGTGTTGTGGGTACTCCGCCAACAATATATAATATACAAATACATAGAAAACACCCATGACTCAGGAACAAATATCTATGGACATGACACAAATTAATGACTTTACTGGGATTCTAACCTAGAACCATCGGCTTCATACTTCATAGGCCCCTGCCTACATATTTTTAACGACCGATTTAGCCTACGTTTGACCATTCGTTATCCGCTAGGCTAAATCGGTGGTCAACAATATGTAGGTGTACTAATAGTTTTTTTTTGGACCCGGATATGTCCTTAAACTACGTCCATCAATAGGTAGGGCACAGCGAAGTACCATCACGCTTGAGTCTGGAGAAGCCCAACTGGGGAAGTAGGTACCTCCTTACAAAAGACCACAGCCATAAGAGCACTGCTACCTTTCACGTATATAGTGTGTGTTCCTGATGGTGAGTATAACGTTCACAGAGCTCCAACCCCCTTTAAAGGCCGGCAACGCGCTTGTGAATCCTCTGGTGTTACGGGTGCCCATGAGCGACGGTAATAGCTTACTATCAGGCAATCCGTCTGCTCGTTTACCACCTTTGTCATTAAAAAAAAACATTTGTTCTCAAAAAGTTGAAGCTCGCTTGCACAAGTCTTGTGTAAATAATAATATCGTAAATAGTTGCACATTTCATTGTATAGTAATTATTGCCGGTGACTACAAAATTACGATCATGCCTCGTAGGGTTGTCGCACATATCTATGTCACCTTGAATCTGTCGCGGCCGGCGTGTCGCAACCCTTTGTCTGTCCGCCGATTGATTTCTGCCTCATTGTTGTCGTTAATAAAAACGTAAACTCATTGAAATACTGACCGTGTTCAAAGTAGTTTTATTAGTGTTCAACTTTAGCACGATAGGCTAGCGACCTATAAAAAAAAGGTTTAGAGATGTTCAGAATGAACTTATTGTTAGCAGAGGTTGCCACGTGGTACCGGCTGAAAATAGCACCAGACAATATCTTCCCGCGGATGTCGCAATATGCGATTAAGGAAAAAAACCGACGGCAGCAGTGTCGGTCGAAATCGCTAGCTTCGCCAACCCGCCTGCCAAGCGAGGCAACTCCCTCCCAAGACAATACAAGTCATATCTGGGAGAGGCTTATGTCCAGCAGTGGAAATGTTACGGCAAAAATGATAAAGATTGTTAAGAGAACAAGAGCGTGTCAAGATAATTTTAACACCTGGCCCGATTAAATAAACGTTTTTAGAAAATGCAATCGATACGAAATTAATGTACCTACCTATGGAAGTTCCCATGTACATTAACTACTAAATAAACTTATATATGCATACTGCTACTACATAAACTAATTGTCATATTGGCTAGGCCTGCTTGGCTGCGACTAACCTATTTAATACTTATTTAGATAAGACAAGTAGGATTTGCTTGAAAATGCAGTTGCAAGGTTTCACTCGTACATAGATAGGGATAGGTAAAAACATTTTCCCTTCACTAGCTCGTAAAGCGCTTGTTTATCCTTTAATACGATAGGGTAAAAACGCATTTTATCCACTAGTGATTAAAGTAAGTTGATTTCTCATAGCTCTTATTGCTATGGTTTTAAAGTCTAAATTCGCAAAGCACAATTCACTTGCCCCCGCCGCGGCGGCGGTAACTCGCACACGCACAGAGTAGAAAATCGAATTAGAACATTCGAAAATCGTACTGGCCACCACAAGCTAACCAAGCTAAAGGCACCTTTTGTAAAAATGTTGAATGTATCTAAACGCAAAGAAGAAGTCAATACGATTTCAAAACGTTTTTTTGCATGTTTCACTTTCCTCGCTGTAGTGAGGGGAAAAGATTTGTGTTACAAACGGGTGCAATTGTAATTTAATTCTCGTGTATTGAAACATTCGCTACGCTCAGGATTCTATTTTTAAACCACTCGCATTGCTCGTGGTTAAACTATAGAATCCTTTCGCTTGCTCGAGTTTCAATCCCACACTCGCAGTTAAAATACAATTTTGCACCCTTGTATAACAAATAACTATTTCAGTATGACGTAGCGGACTGGCGACTCTATAACAATTAGAATTTCATTCGTATCAAAAAAGGAGAAGTTCATTGCTGGCATAAGGTCTTTTGCATGGGTGTGCATTAACTGTAGGTATAGGGTAAATCGCCAGAAACTAATACTGAAAATGAATTCAGTTTACTCAGGGTGTATTTCAAGAAATCAAACAAATCAAATGGTCAATCAGACAATATTTATTATAGATAATAATATCATACCAGAATAACTGTTCGTTATTACAAAAATATCGTTTTCTGCCTTTGTACATACAGATCGCATATCGATGTTCCATAAATAACTAGATTATTCTCTCAGTTTGTAAGGCTGAATAGGTACCTTTATTTGTAATTAGGTTCCACGGAAATATCCAGGTTTTTCCCCTCAGTTTTCTAGTGAATGCTTGAGCTTGGGCAAAAACTAAACGTAAGCCCCTTTTGACCACGGGTTTTTGGGTAACACACAATATCGAACCATACTCGAATGCACGAAGGTTCATTTTAAAATGTAAGACGTGATTAACTGTCTTTGGTACTCATACTGTTAAAAAAACTATACCGGTTTGCTGTCCACAGAATATTGGACGATTGTTAGTGACTAGTGTAAAGTAATATAACCACATTAATAACTTTAATCAATCCTTTTTGCAATTTTTTCTAAGTGACTACATTGTTTACAATTTATGTATTCTTCGAATGTAAAGGCAAAACACTAGTCTGAGACTTATTTAATGATTCCGTGGAATTACCTCATGCATTGCAACAATGTACCTAAATAAAAAGCGGACGGCTGGTCGAAGAAATTGTTAACATATTGCACATTGTTCATTATGTATTATGTATGTAAGTGTTAAAACATAAATAAATTAAAATAAGTGGGCGTACGATTAAATACATCGTATTCCATAGTCCATGGCATTTAGGCGCACGGCACACTGCATCCGATAAGTAGGTAAGTATTTTCATAGCTTGGAACGGATTTAGTGTGGTATGCGCCATAAAGATGAAAAAAAAAAAATACAAATCACACGTCATGGAGTAAAAGTTATTACATTCATAACATTTCTGACGTAATATTATTTATTAATGACTTGAAAATACAAACGCTAACAATTTTATATTAATGTTGTACTTGAAAGTATCTTCTTTAGAATTCATAACAAAACAATGGGTATGAACAGACCAAATAACATTTAATAAGACTGAGGGCACTGGCATATTTATGAACCAATAACATGCAGTTGCATATCTGTTGTCATTTTATAAAAAGAAAAAATCAATCAAAAGTACATTTCTTTAAAGTTTTTTTTTTAATTCCGTCATCAGATCTTTGGTCATGAATGCTGGTAACCATTTTAGTTTTAATTGTGACAGTAAACAGTTTCAAATCGTAAGAATATAAAAAGAAACTAGGAGATCATAATATTCACAACATTTTAATGTCTACTTTTATCGTATCGACTATAACTTGAAACTGAGATTTATGTACAGTCCATGTAAAATATATCGATGCGACCAAAGTGCGACAATATGGCTACATGCACCTTAAAGTTGAGACAATAACGTGCATTTCATATTTAGGCAGTTTGGTCATGAACATATCTTTGATCATGGCTGTACTATCGAACAAAGTGATTCATGACCCACCTAGCCGACAAACGGTTTGAAAGTGTCATTAAATTGATTTGACACTTTCAACCGTTTTCGATCTAGGTGGGTCATGAATCACTTTGTTCGATAGTACTACGACATAATAGTGTGTTAGTGTAAGATTTAGGCATCATCTGTCTTTATCTGATCTTTTAAGTCTGCTGAAAGAAATAAATCCGATTTACAAAATATTTTAGTCAGGGCCGGTTGCACCAAACAAATCGTTAATTTCTTTGAGACAAGTTTCTAGTTGTCTATACAATAGCTGGGCAGCCATTTTGAATGTTGTTCGTGCTTTCGTATTTAAATTTACGTGAGTCATTCGGTTTCGTAAAAAATATGGTGTTTATCACGTGTAACCCTCTTAGTATTTGAAACCGTTTTCTATGTTCTCCGAAACATGTCGGGACAGTGACTAAATAAAAGTATGTAATACCGTCATATTTGATAAACAAGATGTTGAACGTACAGTCAGCGTCATATAGTTGGTAGCATTCAAAGTACTCAAATAGTTCGGTACACCATACTAATTCTATGGTGCACCGAACTTTTTGAATACTTTGGATGCTACCAACTATATGACGCTGACTGTACGTGCCCCGTCCTGAGCCTAACAATTGTTACAAGATATATAACAAGACTATGTATGTAAAAATATACATTTTTACTGAAATATGTTCCACCAGCTTAGTCTATTCGAAAGGAGACACTGAGCATTCGTAAGTCACGCATCAACATTTAAAACTACGATATGACTATTTTATTACTTATAGTAGAATAACGAATTTTAAGACTTTTATTAATATTTTTTTAATAGCGTTAGTAATTTGTTTTTAAAAACTTCAAAACCAATATTAAAATTGCTGTTCTTTAAAAATGAGCTAACAAACCCCAAATCTTCAATGATTCATCAGTATCTTGATTTTCTTAACCCATTGAACGCTAAGAACACCTAAAGTCGTCGTGCGCTGTCGTGCCCACCGCTCCGCTGACACAAGTTGTTATGGCGGACGTCAAACCTTCGTCTTGAAAACAAAGTTTTTCCAGAAATCTCGTATCAATTCACAAGGTTACGTTTTGTTTAGTTATTTTAAATGGACTTTTACGATAGTCCAATCTAATATGAACTCAGTCGAATCTATAAGTTTAAATTCCATTGATACGACTGTAGTAATTCACACAATGCTTGGATAATGGTTAAGTATTTTGACATGTTGGTCCGCCAGTGGAACGCCACTTTGATTACTGTAAGTTATATATATAATATATGAATTCGTTATTCCACTGTAATATTGGAGGTTTTTACAAATATTCTCTAATATCTCTATTAAATGGACGCCAAGAGGTTTTGAGCCTTCTTTACATACAACCAGACTAGATACAAAAGGCACGAAACTCACAACAAAACATTAAAAGGTTCACGTTACCATTTCACGTGAATCGCTCCAATCAATTTTCTGACTCATATATCTGCACCGCAGGTCGGACGCCTTCGACTGATTTATAAGTCATTGACTACAGAGTAAAATAAACCTACATGCATTTGCATAAAGTTCAACTTCAGTTTAGATATTTTTGTGACGCGGCGTCTGAGCGTCGTTGAAGGTTACTATACTTCTAGTAATAGTAACAATTACCATTCACCAAAAAATAATAATTCTTGGTAATTTATATAATTGTGTTTTGTCTCGCAGATAAACATGTGTACACTGTTATTATGCGATAACTTAAAAATGTACAATCACAATTCAGTAACTACAAAAACGTCAAAAACCCTTTTGTTTAGAAAAGGAATAAAGAAAATGTTGAACTTTATTATATGGAAGATTAGGTTTATTTTAAATTGGCCTACGTGAAATGGCAGGTGAACCAATAAAATGAATCTTAATTAGTTAATCACGTTACTCCTAAAAAGAGTTATTATGCTAATAAACTTAATAGATACTAATATTTGGTGTAAACAATACTATACAATATAAAATAGTTGTACAAGGTAGATATAAATGTTTAGTTTTCCCATTGCGAATTTTTATGTAGCCAGTTTCGTATTGGAATATTTACAAATAAGTAACAAGTAAATGAGAGTTTATGTTAAAGCTAAGTTATTCGGTGTACTTGTAAAACCAAGTTGTCTAGTGGACTTCTTATGGGGCATTTAAAAATCATTTCAAATTTTATTAAAAATACTAGCGGCCCGCCCCGGCTTGACACGGGTGCAATGCTGATATCAGTATTTCTCCACTCTATTTTCTGTTGTTCACTCTATCTATTTTAAAAAAAACCGCGTCAAAATCCGTTGCGTAGTTTAAAGGATTTAAGCATACATATGGTTGTAGGGACAGAGAAAGCGACTTTGTTTTTTACTATGTACTGATGTTTTACGACAAAAATACATCATTAGATTGCACCCATGTAGCCTAGAGCTGCAGGGTATGTAGCTTAAAGCGTATGCAAAAGACGCCAGTTGCAAATTTTATATGTCAGATTTAAGTATATAACAAATCAGATATTTACTGAAATATTGAGAACGAATCATTCTCAAGTGACATATTGGGTCATATTTTCTTGGCGACCGGCTACCGGCGTCTAACATCAAAAGTTGCGAAGGGCGACGTGTTGAAAATGAGCTTGGCACGATTTGTTAAGAGAATAAGAACGTGTCAACATCATTCTGAACACCTGACCCACTTCGCGACTTATAACTGTACTTACGCCCCAATTAAGTTTAGATTGTTCAGTCCCACAGAGTTAAAATTAAACAGGCAAACTTTGAAGCACAGTCGTCAATAGGATAAATGAGTTTAGCACAACGACAAGACAACAGTTTACAAAGTAAACATAAATAACGAAAAACTACGCTAAGTCACAATAGGAAGCTCACAACAACGAGATAGAAAAGTTAAAATTACACGACAATAAACCTTATGACACATAGAATAAGGCTAAAACCTCTTGAGCGTGACTATAATCTCTAACATCGTTTTAAAAAAATATCTATGTCTATATACTAGTAACGGTAGAAAGAATTTTTCTAATTGAGAGCTCGTCTTGTAAGGTAGAGGAAGTGTTTGGATTCTGCTGCCGCTCGCCATCTGGAATTAAAACATACTTGGTATTTAATTCCTAAATAATTATTACAATACGTATTGAATTATTGGAAATTAGAAAGTAAGATTTAAATTCTAACCATTATCTTCGAAAAGGATTATTTTCCTAGTAAGTACGAGCCCCAATGCAAAATAGCTCGTCTAGTCGCAATTCTGCATGCGTATTTTTTTTCAAAAACTAGTATTTCTACCCGAATCGACTTTGATGATTAATGGAATACACTAGACGCAATGTCACTAAAGCTAGCTTAGTTTTGAGTTGTACAAAGTGTACATCTCGTTATTTATTTTAAAATAATTTAATTATAAATATTACATCTCACACGCAAATAATTACGTCTGCTTCATATTTAAAGCAAAATAGGTCGTCTATTTAACCCTTTAGTGCATACAGTATCAAAAATGATATCGTTTATCAAAACTGAAGTGACACAAGTCGTATTCAAACGAATGTAAATTATAGAATGTGACATGTCTATACAGGGTGTCAAATGCTACATCTGTGTGATTGTACATAAGGCACTATAGAAGAAAATTGATTGAAACTTCATGCACCTAAGGGTTAAAATAAAACCTGTTTACCAGGGTTCGTAATATAAAATATTATTTTCAAATTGAATACGGAATATTCTCTGTCATGTAAAATGACAAACCACTATATAAAAGGGCAAATTCAGCCTAATTTTTTATTACTCCAAATCGTTTTTCTATCGAGATGGCACGAGGTAAGCCAGTGACTGAAGTGCGGAAAATTATAATCTCCAGTAACAATAAAGGCAAATCTACGTACCAAATTGCCAAGGACCTTTCTATGCCAAGGTCTACAATCCGAACTATCATCGAGCATCATCGAAAACACGACTAAATTTCTTGTTTAAAGAAATCCGGCCGCCCACGAATTACTACTAAAGCAGAAAACAGGATTCTGAGGAAGATCATCAAGAAAAATCGTCGTGCAAGAGCTGGAGAACTTACGGTACTATGGCGTGACGCAATTAAAAAAAACATTTCAGTGGATACTTGCAAGAGAGTGATGAAGAGGATGGGCTACGGTTTTTACACTGCTAAAGAGAAACCGTTACTTACACAACGGCAGAAAACTAACAGGTTGAAATTCGCCAAAAAGTACAGAAATTAGACCGTCGATCAGTGGCGTAAAATTATATGGAGTGACGAATCTAAATTTGAAGTCACAGTAGGCGATGAACGAAGTAAAGTCATTCGCGAAAAAGGAGAGGCATTTCAAAAAGATTGTCTTAAGCGTAAGGTAAAGTTTCCGGCTTCCTTAATGATTTGGGGCTGCATGTCGGCACAGGGTGTCGGCTGTCTGCAATTTATAGATGGAACCGTCAATGGCGAAAAATACAAAAGCATCTTACAAGAGAGTTTGCTGCCGTCTATACGTAAGTTAAAGTATAAAAATGCGTATACTTTTCAACAAGATGGTGCCTCATGCCATACCGCTAAAGCAACGATGGCGTGGCTGAAAAGAAAAAATACCTACCATGTCGTGGCCATCCAGCAGCCCGGACTTGTCTCCCATAGAAACGTTGTGGTGGAAAATGAAGAAGAAGTTGCGAAAGGACCCGTCCAGATCAAAAGCTGATCTTAAAGAGAAACTTACTTGTGTTTGGAATGAAACAACCCCGGAAGAGTGTCGACAGCTGGTAGATACAATGCCGCTCAGAATTAAAGCCGTTTTAGATGCAAAAGGAGACGCCACCAAGTGGTAGACGTTCTAATCTGCGTCGGTAACACTAAAGACGAACTTTTTTGCATTTTAGTACAATTGGTGAAACAATGATTTTTTTTATTACCAAGGAAAGTTAGTTTTTTTTTTCATTGAATAAATAAAATACGATTTATAACTTATACTGTTTTTATATTGCTAATTCTTCCAAACACCTTCGTCCCCCAGAATTTTTAGGTTAACGTTAGTTTAGTACATTTTTTTCCTACCAGACGTACTCATTTGCATTGGGGCTCGTAGTGAGTTAATTTATAGAAGTGAAAATTAGATTATGATTAAATACACGATTACATGAGGTATAAGTATATATACTTACTTACACATTTTGATTACAAGTTATTCACAAATACAAAATTAATATAGAATGCGAGAATAGTTAGTTGTAGCAGTTATCGTGTTTTTATTGACGAGGAAAACAAAAGCGTGCACAGGTTAAGGTAAGACATGTTATAATTTAATAACTAAATTATTAACTTTAAAAAAGGGCGTGTTAGAAAGTAGACCAAGGTTGATAAGGATTCTTGAAATTTAAGCAGCATTTATACTTTTTAGCTAGTCTAGTCAAACTTTAACAGATTCCATATTGGGTCGCGTAACGTCGATTGTTACAAAATTTTATTACTTATAAATTTTTAGAATGAATAACTTTAACTGATGCATTAAACAAAATGATGTCTTAAGAGGTGCCAACGTTTAAAAAAAAAAAAAATATTTGCCCAATGATAATTCTTTCTGAAGACTTTTCTGAATCTCGGAACATTAGTAGTTTGAGCAGCTTATTTTCAATGTGACCAATTTACACAGTATTTTTAGATTAATATTATTTTAATATGTGAGATATATTTTAAAGTTTCATCAAAATCAGTCTCGTTCTTTATAGTATGAGCAAAGTGACAATCGTATGCAACCCGACAATACTCCAGCTTTACAGTGTCAAATCATCAGTCGCGAAGTCTGGGACACATTTTGGGCGCTAGGGTTGGCAGATGCACTATTACCTCAAGTGTCGGTGACGGACGTGTTGGCGAGCGAGCCGTCCCACGCCGCCTCCTTGTGCAGCGCCGCTTGCCGCTTCTTCTCTGTAACACGATCAATAAAATATATACACCTTGTGGGACATCCCTGCACACCCTGAAGGTGGTTTATCGGCCCCTTGACTGCGACCAGTGATCACCGAATGACGGTCCCGTAGCGAGGCAGTAGGGCATAGGACAGCGTCCCTTTATAGCAGCGGAACTTGCATGCCAACCCGCCGGTCAAGCGTGGCGATTACGGCATTGAAACTCCCGTGCCCAGAAATCGTTTCATCTGGCGGTATATGGGATACACCTAGTCCCCACAGTAAGCTCAATGGCTGGTGTTGTAGGTGTAATACGATATGTAATAAATACGTATAAATACATAGATGTATGGATTAGATTTCAGATACAAAGTATTCACGATTAACACACAAATAAATGACTTGGTATATTTTTATTTTTTATTTTTATTTATTTATAGCACAGCATTCACCTATTTTAAGTATCAGCGACAAGTAGAATATCATAAGAATTCAAAATTGATAAACAAAACTTTTAGTCATGTAAGTTTAAGCCTTATCAGAAATAAACTATAAAATTATATGAGGAAAGCTCTGAAGTAGGAAACATTCAGCCACCTAGGACATTTGAATTAACTTTCCTCGCTTACTCGTATCTAGAATTTGTTAGCTTAGCTTCTAGCCGCCCCTGACCTATAAAGGAGACCTATAAAAATGCCTCCCATTGAATGCTATGTTGAATTTTAATTATGATAAACCATAGTCGTATTTGGTCTGGCAAGTTTAGATCTCTGGGCGGCTAGAGGTTGGGGAGAAGACCCGGTTCTGGCAGTCTACGTAAGCCCCCCCCCCCCCCCCGGTAATGTCAAACTTATGTGGTTTTTATACTAAATTGTCATGAATATACCGTTTTTTTAGTGAAATAAAAAAAATAAAGAACTAAGGAAAATGTTATATTTACTGACTTTCGACTGGACTATAAAAAAAAACGGGCACCTACTGAGCCAAGCTGTTTACTATTTTCCACTGTCCTAAAGTAGGACAACGATATTCTAAAGGTTTGAAAGCTGGATCGGTTTCGGTTTTCTTACAATAAGATATTTATTTTTCAGTTTCATATAAAAAAAACACATTTAATTTTTTTCTGGTTATAATAAGCCTTATTTTGAAAATTTTTATATAACATCTTTTATTTCTTACATCATTTCCAACCGAAAAACATTTTTTTAAATAGGATTATTGGAAAAAAATGCGAATGTCCATTTTTTATTCATTTTGATCCACTGTGCTACGTACCCCCCCCTTGGTCTGGGGAGTGTCACCGTCGAGTGACACTCCCCAGATCAAGCGATCATGATCCAGTGGCACTCCCCCTAACGGCAATGCGGACGACGCGGCTAGGTTTTTAGTGGGTATTCTCCTCCGCTCCTCTCGGCTAGCAAGAGGAGCAGCGAGGAGAGAGTCTCACATACCCCCTCACTACATCATGTGCCTATCCCAGACCCGGGGGGATGCGTAAATGCATTTTCCCAGCGACTAAAAAAGGCTACGTACCCCTGGCGAGCGTGATGAGGCGGCGCTCTTCGGCGCGCTCCTGGCGCGCGGTGCTGAGCCGCACGCCCAGCGCGCCCGACACCAGCCGCCGCGCCAGCGCCGTGCACGTCTCCGGCCGCTGTCTGGAAACACGACCACCATTCTTAAGCGGAGGGATAAATTGAGTCCTTTAATCCCTGTTCAGGCCGAAGCCTGTATAGTGCTTTTCGCAAACATTTCAAGAAAATAATAAAATTAAAATAAAAACAAAGCAATCAAGTAAAAAATATAACTATCTATGGTTCATAGATTTCGTTTTTTTTTTTAATGAATTGACATTGGCTATAAAAGCTATTCCAGCACCATGTTTAACCGATTATTATAATACCAATTATGCTTACAAAGAGATTGTAACTTGGATGTATGTATTTTTTCCTTCGTCAGTCTAATCTTAGTTGGCAAATTTAAAAAGTTAGAGCTGCGGACAATAATGAGCTTTTCATACTAACTCCATACATTTATTCACGGCCTAGTCCATAAATTTCGTGCCATTAACGCGTACATTTCGTAGTATGTTTGAAAAAAGTCCATTTATGCTTACTTGTCTTATCATGTAAACAAATGTGACGTCAAACACGTTGACTACTGACTAAAAACACATTATTGTGATTCCATGTATTTTAATTAAGATATTTATCCATATCGATATTTTCGATAAGTTGTAATTTTCAACAATACGCTGCATAAACAATCTAAACTTCGCGATGTCTGACGTTTTTGAGGTGATTCGTTCGTTACTGCGATTAATGATGAAAATCATATTCGAAATGATATTTTTCAGTGGTTATTTGGTTCATTTAAACACTGTGAGGTTCTTTAAGTATACAGCAACATTTAAGTGATGAGTATTGTGTAATTCCAGAGAAATGTCTTCGAGAAGTGTTTGTTTACATGATAATACAAGTAAGGATGAACAGACTGTAGTACATGGCAGCAGAAGCTGTCGAAATGGAGATACCTCGACAATTAGGCGCATACATTTAGATGCGCCAAATAAGACCTAATAAAACCGAAACAGGGATCCCTCTGTATGATGTTGTATTCGTGCGATCTGCCGGCCCGCACGCCCCAAGCGATGTGCAGTACTTCACTTTATTAGCACTGAACATGATGCTTTCAAGCTAACTATTTACAACATATTTCTATTGGATCAATGTATTTCAGAGACTCGTCCATAGTTGTTAGTAAAATACTCATGAAATGTATTTTACGAGCTCGTGTTCGTGTATGGTGTATACAAATACATTATTTTACTATCTGGGTGTTTTCAGGAAAAAGTATACCCAATTAACGTGACTTGTAGAAAAATAATATTGCTTATAGTTTATAAATAAATAAATAATAATAAAACTACCCTAGAAAACAGTGTTTCTGGATAAGCTAACTAATAAATAATAATATTATTATAAGTAATGATATTGATGAAGATGAACCTTGGAAGGTTCCAAGGTTGTATCCAGAGACCCTGGTGTCTATAGGTATAAACAATGGCATTTAGCAAGCTGACATGACTCGAGTGTGTCTACTAGCACACTAGCTGCCTCTGTAGCACACTGGCAGACGCAGTAGAAAGTATGTTAACCTGTAGGGCTGCAGAAACTCGGCGCACTTCTTAGCCTTGTTGCGGGACTCTAGCGTGGCCTCCTGCAGGGGCCGGCACCTCACTAGCTGCCTCTGCGTTCTCAGCACCTCCGCAGCTGGAATAGACAAAGACACAACATCAATAAAGCGGCAACTTGATTACTATAAATGCTCTAAAGGGCCAGTCTTCTAATCCTCGTTGGTCCCGTGAAAAGTATGTCTATACGACTAGACCATACTAAGCGTTCCAGCCGGCTAAACTAACACACTGGTCCCACCGCGTGCTAGTATGCTAGGAGGGCAGTCGGTGCCTAAAGTACTACCAGTGCCTATACTTCCAACAATTCAACAGTTATCCTAGGGCTGATGCAGAAAGGCAAAGCCATATCGGCTCCGTTTTGCCTAAGAAAACAATTGACTCTCCGCCACGGCAGAGATAGACCACCTATCACCTACGAAAGTCCGCTGCTGGAGCTGGACATGGATTTCCTCATAAACAGTCACAGCCAGCGATTCTAGAATATGGTTCTAATGCCATAATCGTTTGGTTGGTGGTTTCCCTTCGCAGTTTTAGGACAGTAAGCGAGAGACCACTGCCAATATATAAATAGTTTAGCATAAATACAGATGGTGGAGAATAAAGGTGGAAGCATATGTCTAACAGCTAATAGCGTACTTTCGCCACCAGGCCAGGAGAACACGGCCATATTGGTGCGTGTGTCCTTAATTATTTAATGTTATGGCTGTAAAGAAACGCCGCTTATATTATAATACAAAAGTGAAACTGTAATAAAATAGGTAGGTGCTATATTTATAGTTCTAATGTGCTATTACTTAACTTTAACGTGGTTGGAACTTGCCCTATCCCTGCATCCACAAATTTTTTTTTTTGTACTACGACGGTGGCAAACAAGCATACGGTCCGCCTGGTGGCAAGCAGTTGGCATAGACTAAATGACGCCTGCAATTCTAGAGGATACACACGCGTGCTTTAAGAAACCTATACACTCCTATTTTGAATCCCATACTGGAGCCTCTTGGGAAAATCCCGACAGGGAGTTAATTCCCCAGGCGGACCGATCGCGGGAGGAAATTTCTCCTAAATTGCCTAAATCGCACTTTGAGTGCCCTTCAGGGCAGGGATTTCAGGGCATAGATAGACAGTGGATAAATAGACAAACTGATGAATTGTTCGGCATGATGCTACCACAGGCTGCTTTTTATTACCGCACCGCTCGTCGTCGGCAGGGTGTGCATTTCACACTCACTCTGGAGCCTTCTTTCTTCTTAGGCTCCAGAGTGTGAGGGTGCCATTATATGCGGTCAATTATAATTTGGATTAACGAAACATTTCAAACAGATCAAGAGACTTAATGTGATTGTTAATAAATAAGCACATAAGTGTGTCTCGGGTGTCAGATATAAACTCGAATATGTTTTGTTGTCAGCTATTCTGTTATTAGGGCACAGCAGCATTTTTATAGCTTTAACGTATGTAACATCCGGTTCAAATCAATACACAACATAAATTATTCAAGTATAACGGCACGGTTCTCGAACACTCGCTACATATTTATGACCGCATGGCATGCGATCAAATTGTATAAATAACGTGCGTCCGTCAAAACCGGACGGGGTCATTGACCGGCGATGACAGATTTAAAAAAAAGTTGAATAAGGTAAACATGTTTTGCTCATGGGAATAATGTCGTCTACATCTGTCTGTGAGTAACAGGACAGGGGGTTCAGCAAAAGCCAAATGAAATGACAAAAGTTGAGCTCATTAAAAACTTTTCGGTCTACTGTCTAGGTTTGTGACTTGTGACAGCGGCATTTAAAAAAACAGAAACGACATTGTGAAATATTTTTTGTTTTAATATAAACATTAAATAAATACAAATTTAATTATTCGATTACTTAGCCCTTCGAAATTTACTTCTTTCGGTTGGATTATTCGCAAGGGGTATTGTTGTATGGGATTTATTGTCACCGCGCAAAAATGAATAAAAAAGGCACTTTGTCAGACAGCCTACTGTAAATTATTTATTTGATTAAAAAAAACATGCTTACATTTTTGATTTAGTATTTTCGGGTAACAGTAAGCAGTCGCACTTCCATACTAACATCATAAATACGAAAGTAACTCTGTCTGTCTGTTTGTTGCTTCACGTTTAAACCGCTGAACCAATTGGGATGTAATTTGGTGTGGACAGTTTGAGCTACGAGAAAGGACAAAAGATAATTTTTATCTTGTAACCATACTTTAAAGACGGGTATGGATAGCCGATGAAGTCGCGAGGAAAAGCTAGTTTTGTAATATGCACGTAAGTCACACATAGTTTCCACTTTGTCGTGGATTCAGTGTTGCCGTCTTTTTCCTAACTGTAGTTTTATGTTTAAATTTGTTTAACTCCTAAATAATAGCTACCTGGCATTTTAAAAGGTGCTGGCAAAGAACCAAAAGTTTAGAAAAATAATTCCATCTTTTCAGATTACAAATGTTGAATTTTCTGATATGTAAACAGATAAAGTTTTGCATTGGCACACGTCCACATTAAATTGAATAGTCTAGTTATTGTATATCTTCCCTTGAAGATATACAGATTACAGATATCTTCTCTTGAAGATATGAAGATATAGCAGATTTTTCCTCAATTTCTAAGAAACATATCTATTTGCCCCAAAAGTTCTCAAAGTTTTACACTCTGGGTACCAGTTTCATTAATGCCCTGATCCCTCTTCCAATTGCAGTGACATCACCCACCAAATCATACTACTAATCATGTACTAGCGTAGTGCCAAAACCGCTGCGCACGGCGACCGATCGACGCGCGCGCCGGTGATTACGTTACTGGGTCATCGAACCTCCTTGCTAGGTTGCGCGCAAGTAGGTTGGTCGTGCTGTTGTTGCCAACGTACAGTCGCCATCAGATATATCGGAGCTGTGGAGGTGGTCACAAATATCTAAACATGCACTTTATCGTCTTGAAAATAGAGGCGTTGTTCAGATATTTGTGACCACCTCCACAGGTCCGATATATCTGATGGCGACTGTACTAACAAAACTGTTCAGCGGTGCAACTTATGTCGTCGCAATAAGATTCACAATTGGTCAGTGACACTGAGGACGATACTGTCCATACCATCTAACATCAGCTATCCTGATTGAATAGTTACACTACATACATACTTTACATTTCAGCAGTATGCAGTCCACTGCTGGACATAGGCCTCCCACAAATGAATGACTTCTATCATCTTGGGGGTAGTTGCCATAGTCGCCACGCTTGGCAGGCGGGTTGGAGACCGCAGTAGCTGTAGATTGGGTTTCGACGGACGCTGCTGCCCGTCCGTAGGATTTTTCCGTTTGTCGCCTATTCTAGCCGCCATCACACGGCAACGGATTGAACAGTTAGAATCATAGTAACATATGAAACTATGCATCAACCGGCAAATAGTGTATGCATTTCTTATTCATAATCACTTAAAGTTTATACATTAAATTATCACGTTTACGTGTTTTTATTATCATGTTAACGTGTGAAAGCTGAATTAATGATTGTCACTACATGAAAGCTTTATTACACCTAAAGGGCACTCTGGTACTGTGAACTTTAAATACACGCCTCAGTTCATTTTACAGTGGTATTATATGAGCAAAGGGTATGTAAAGACCATAGTCGGTCGTACCTTTTCATAGTAATTCTTTTACATCAATCGGGCTCGGGTTTTTTTTTTGTGATTACCTCTTATGGTGAAGAATATTTTTGCCGAGTATGAACATCCTACGTGGCATAGTTTTTGACTTATGATTTTTTAAAGTTTTATTTTAAATGTATTGTTTTTCAGGACGTACACACGGCCACACTCCTATATGACCATTAAAGACGGAACTGAGAAACTGTAAAAAGAGATGAATATAGATTTTACATATTAATGTCACGTGCGGGACAGAGACAGTTTTTGACAGTTTGTCTTCAATGGTCACTCAGCTCTGTGGTCGTCTGTACCTATTCAAGCGATTGGCTTCAAATTTTGAAATGTTGTTACTCAGATAGATTTGCATCGCCACGCAAAAAACGATTACTAGTTATCATATAAAAAGAAAAAAAAAACAAGAGCAAATAAAATAAAAGTTTTTTTTTATGTAGTTGTGTAGTACCTATTCTAGATTTTTTTCTCGAAATAGACCATAAATTGGCCTACTAGTTGCCTAAATATCAAAATTTTCCAGGCGGTACTTCCTACCAAAATTCAGCAAAATGTGTGGCCGAGTTCTGTATTCAATCGGTGTTTTTCAATAATATGACAGATAAATAATACAATAAACATCTTGCATCACGATGACATTAAGTTTACTCTTAAATACGACAAACTGATAAGAAAACTCAGACATAATCGAAGTGTTTGTATACTACATTGAAAAACACCGATTGAATACAGAACTCGACACATATATCTGAAATTGGCAATTCTCGTATGGATAAGTATTAGGTTTCCAAAAGGGCTTGCCTTCTGTTTATGTTTTAAACTCCTGATACGTTCCGATATAACCTATTCTTCAGCCTGAGTCATGAATGCCCTACAAAACCTACCACGGCGTCTTCCTTTAATTTTCCATCCTATAATCGCCTTATTCAACTAATCGTCGTGTCATCAGCGGCGCTAACGCGAAACACGATATTCGTAAATTTCAGACGATTGTCTTTGTGACTCTTATGATGTCTTAATTGGAGTAAAAGAAAAGATGCTCGAAATATACGAACTTCCATGTTCACCGTACTCGGCCAGATAGCTAAACCCTACGCTAACTCTGTTCTCATTCATTCATCTTCATGACAAGTTGAGAAGACTTCTATAGTCATTATCAAAAAAATCTAGTGCTTGTGATGGAGCATTCCTTCAGTACCTCCTGCTTACGTGTTTATTATTTTAACACTTATTAATTCTAGAAAGGCAATATTGGCCTTAAACATTAGTGTTTAGTTTGATATTGTATTTAAGTCTGGCCCCGTACCGCGAACATCGAATATCGTATATTTCGACCATCTTTTTATGTTAGTCCAATTAAGGCGCCATGAGAGTGACAGACACAATCGTCCAAAATTTACGAATATCGTTTTTCGCGTTAGCGCCGCTGTCTTCCTAGCGTATAAAGTAAAATCAAAAGAAATGTCGTTTACGAGTGAGCAGCAATTACTCTTAACGAAGATTCTATTGCGCGTCGTATTTGAAAGTAACTAAGTATGGTTCGGCAATAATTCCACACTTCCTAGTTCTTGACGAAGATGACGGAGATTGCATTGTTGCTCGTGGGACATTTTGAAATAAGAAGCGTTGTGTTACGTTAATGGAACGTTTTGCTGGTGTCTTGGTTTCCGGAGTCATTACGTTGTTCAATGTTTTATGGTAATCAAAGTAAACGTGATTAAGTATTGAATTAAGACAGATGGGGTTCCTGCGTGGGCCTTAGGAATAAGTTTGAGGTTGCGTTTACTCTAGATATTAGCGGGGAGAGACTTTACTCGTAATTAGCTATGCGTAGTAAAAGATATTGTAAAGACATGTTATGCATAAATTAGCATAATGTTTAAATCATGTGTAACAATAATGAAAGAGAATAATGACGATACACACAAGGATTGGGCCTTTGAAAATTGAACGTTTTGGGAATAACATTTAGGTCATTAGAGGATTCGTGCGTTTGGGTGCTCCGCAGTTTGGCGCATCTTATTTTTCTTTGTTTCACAATTTAAAAAAAAAATGTCAATATCAAAAGTAGATGCTGATTTTTGAACTTTGTATCTTTTATATAGGTATTAGGTAGTGTGTTGACGTTAAAACGACATAGTTCGAAACTTACTTATTATATTATATATATGTATGTATATTAGATTTGACTTTTGGGGATTGGATAACCAGGACTAAATTCGCTACTATGTTTTTAGACGCTCGTAAAATAGTTAAAAGATTCACGATACGATGGTATTGATGCAAAAACCGGCGTTTACTGTGAGGGGCTTACAAACGGTTAAACTGTATACAAAAGTAAACCTAATTTCCTTTCTATAATTTTAAGTTAAGCTACTACGAAATAGTGTCCCACTTCTGGCTTCCTAAGCCTATAAAAATTAAAGGTTGTGTTTCGCTATTGAACACGCAAGCCCACCCATATTTCAGTGTTATTTTCTACATCATTCATCACTAAATCGTTCATCAGTGAAAACCGGTATCAAAGAACCGTTTTTACGCTACAATTAAAAGGTGACATGCAAAAAAAAACAATAATCGAACACGATTCACGATTGGAAGGCGGCGCTGCGTTGAAAGGAAGCCAAGTTCAAGGCGCGGTCCGTGCGCGTGCGCCGAATAAAGATGCTTCGTGAAAATGGAACATCAGACGAAATCGAAAGTGGCGTGCGGCACAAACGGAATACATTGGCGATTCACGAAAATATTAACCATCACTTCTACTTATTTATATAAAAAATTTCGTGAGTAGTACCCGTACCATGAGTTGTGGCATTAAGGTTTTCGATAAAGAGTATCGAGTTTACTATCTGTGCATCTCGTTCGCATTAAAGTAGTACAAGCGAGATGCACAGATAGTAAACTCGATACTACTCGTTATCGAAAACCGTAATGTCACAACTGATGGTACGGGTATAGAAGTCGAAAGACGTTTCGACATTATGATCGGCGTGGCAGCACGTGGCGGGCCGGCACTGCCGGCAGGGAGAGCGGCGAGGCGAACGGACACTCGGCACTCGCACACTCAGTGCTTGAAAATGGAGACCTATGCTCTCGGAAACATGTCGCGCGAGTGACTAAATAAACGCGAGTAAATGCGGCATTTTTCATAAATTACCCGTTTTGGGAAATTAATAAAGAAAGTACCTAATTGATATAAGTTTTACTTCAGCGTGATAGTATTGATTTGAAGAGTTGATGATTTTTAATGACAGGCTGGTGTAACGTAATAAAGTTTGAGATCTAGAGTAGGCAAACGCGATTAAATAAGAATTAAATATTTCTAGTACTATGTAAATCATGGACAATAATAGAAGAAAAATAATTCAGAAATTTAAGAGACAGAGACTATATATACAAGAAAAACTATTATAGAAGGAGTATGCAGTACCAGTAATCCGTGTATGTGTGCAGTAAGGTCGCTTTTCGGTGAAGTAAAAACATTGTGAGTAAATCGGACTTATCCCAATAACGCCTAGTTTACTCTCTGGGTTAGAAGGTAAGATGGCAGTCGTTTTTGTAAAACTATTGTCTACGCCAATTCCGGGAAGATGATGATTTAGGTAATAAGTGTAGTAACAGTGGTTAGTACCGTCACCATGAGTTGTGATTGTGACATTGACGTTTTCGATAACGAGTATCGAGTTTACTATCTGTGCATCTCGTTCGCACTAAAATAGTACAAGCGAGATACACAAATAGTAAACTCGATACTCGTTATCGAAAACGTCAATGTCACAACTCATGGTAAGGGTACAGGGTTGACAGGGTTTAACAAGTACACCTCCCCGCTACCTCTCGTGACTCGTGACAAAAAGCACGCGCTGCTAGTAAATCTGGTACGTGACTTGCAATCCCCGACCCGATCGCAAACTAGAACAATCTCACCTTATATTTGATTACATCAGGTTGTACAATCGCACCCGAGATCCAACTGGTTGCCAAACTAGTCTAGTTTTATAACATTATCGGTGCTTAAGCAACGCTTAAGTAGAGCGTACTTAGCGTACCGAGGTGTGAACGGGTTTATTGATGTAATGAGATATTTTAATAGCCGTTTAAGTAGATGGCTTTTTAATGATTCGTCGTATATTAAGTATCAAGTATTTTCTTGTATTTGTTTATAAATTGGTACGTAAATAAAGAACAGTTAAGTTTTTGATCGTTATAGCAGAGAAATATGTAAACAGTATACATTACAGGCTACCTAAGGAAAATTTGCATTAAAAAAAAATTACCTATAAATTATACAGGGTGTGTACCTACGTTACCTGTACGAGAACACAACAACAGGTTGTTTTGTTTTGTTCTTAGGTATAGTACCTATAAAAGCTACATTAGTAGGCATGGAACACATGGTTTAGAATATTAGTATATTATAAATTGAGACTGTCTTCGTGAAATAACAGAAAATAGTACCACTCTAATGCCAATCTGTTGCACGTAATTGAGATGGTCAAAATACTCTAAATTAACAGAAAACAGAATTTGAGTATCTTTTTGCGGTACACTGAATATAATTCCAAATATGTAGTTTTTGGAGATAGCCCTGTTAGTTTTTGTGTCCCGTCTACTGAGCGTGCTAACTACTTCCTTATGTTGCACTGGACTGCCTTGGCCTCGTGGTAAACATTACAATGGGTTGTCTATCTAATCCAATGTGTAATCTGTGTTCTATTGCGTACTATTATCCAATAGTTGTCCGCTAATCCGAACGACGTGGCTAATGGATTCGACAGTAAGATAAGCGAGCGAAAGCGGAGATTAGTGGGTCGAAGATCAATGAAGGTCTTATGCAAATGAATGTTTCAACTAAGGCACCACGTTGCCTTAATAAATAAAGTTTTTGTAGGGCTTCCGCAAATATCGAAATTCGTGCCGTCTACGAGACTACGAGTAAATAAATAAATAAATATTTCGGGACAATCTTACACAAACCGACTTAGTTCTACAGTAAGCTCAGCAAGGCTTGTGTTGTAGGTACTAGACGACGATAAATATAATAGATAGATACATATAAATAAATATTAGAAAACATAGAAATACATAGAAAACATCCACGACTCAGGAACAAATATCTGTGCTCATCACACAAATAATGCCCTGACTGGGATTCGAACCCAGGACTATCGGCTTCATAGGCAGGATCACAACGTCGTCGACGAGTAGCCCTTTATGTCGATCCTCTTTTGCATCTTTTAGGTATATGAGTATACATTTTCGATGCTCAAGGTAAGCTAGTGGCAAAACCTCGGAAACTAGGCATACGATAATAGGATACTTCTGGATTTTCACGCATCAGTAAACGTAACTGATGCGCTAAAGGTTTTATATCAGTATAATATCATATTTCATATGGACAACTCCATACATTAAAAAAAAAAGTATAACAAGCAAAAGTATACACATATCGATTTAACCTTTTGAAAGCCAAGCACCACAAAAGTGGTCGCGTGATGTCGTGCCTGCCGCGCCACCGACCACTAAAGTGGCTATGGCGGACGCTGTCAAAGTAATTGTCCTGCTGACAGATAAGGTTTATATTTGTTTTTCAGAAGTCATACCATGGCGTACACGTCACATTTTGATGCGAGAGGAAAAGCGTTTAAAAGGTTAAACGGTTCATAAATATACAAACAGTACTACAACTTTATTTCGCCAACAAAGCAGATTCATTTCAGAACATAAGTTTTAATTTTTATGTTAATATGTTACTGTTTTATATTTTTTTATTTTATTTGTATGTGCGGTGACATGAGTGCTTGGTACAAATGTACATCTTCTTCATTTTATTTTAATCTATCACTATCTGTGAGTTCCTGTAATTGGCTCTTTGTTTTTTATTTTGAATGCTTATTGTTCATGTAATACCTGTTGGTACTCCTTAAATAAATAATAATAAAAAAAAAAAAACAGATTTATAAATAAAAAAATGGGATTGCAGTTATTTTTGGTGTCTTTTTCATACGCTACTGCACTAGCTAATAGCCGGGAAACCGGTTTTTTCGTCAGCCTGCCTGTCTCGAGTTTCCGACGGCACTATAATTTTCTTGTTCTTTCGCGGTTTGCAATACGTTACCGTTTTCGGTTCAACAACCATATGTTTTGCAACTCGATGTCACGCTACGACGTTCGTTGCGAGTGCATGTTACATAATGGATATTTGTGTCACGGCTAGTTTGGGAGCCATGTGTTACTTTGTCATAAACAATGACGGTCAAAGATCATTAGTATCATTACTTTTAAGGCGTGTATTAGTATTAAGAATAAAATGAACTGGTAAACCGTAGTTAATCATCCGGGTTTGCTTTTTACATGATGTTAAATAGTTTTTAAATGTAGGAGATTAAAATCTTATAATCATCTATTTCCTATTTCGTGGTGCTTGCATTTGTTAAGGCCTCCCTAACAGGGAATATACAAAACAAATTCAATATTATTCGAGTCTCGCCCGCGGCAGTTGATTTTTCCATTTTTCCTTTATTTCTAAAAATTATGGTTTCGTTCAGAAAAATAATTAGATTAAATATTTAATCAGTAATAAGTATAATAGGTTAACGCTTTATAAGAGTTTTACAGCTCTTTTTTTAATACAACGACGGTGGCAAACAAGCATACGACCCGCCTGATGGTAAGCAGTTACCATAGCCATGGACGCCTACAACTTCACATGCGCGTTATAAGTTCTTAAAGGGTCGGGCCCTTTAAGAACTTATACACTACTTTTTTGAAGAACCTCATACTGTACTCCCTAGGGAAAACCTATTCTCTTTTTAAATACATTTGGGGTTAAATATTCCTAGTAACCGAAACAGTTGGCAAAACATAAAACATATATACTTTGATGTAGCAGGGTTTAGCCAGCTACCACAGCCCGCCAAACAAGTATTCCTGCGTAGGTACATAATGTAAAGGTACACTTCCTAGACGTTTCTAGAAGCCACGTAACGTTCGTGACTCCAGCCCGGGCCGCAAGTTACCGGACCGGTAACCGATATGTCTGCTTAACCGACTTTGCTAACGCCGAGTTATTAATAAGTCTAATTGTTTTCTTGTAATTGCGGAATCGGTTCAGTAAGTGAATTAATTTTATTGCTCGGCTAAGCAGCAGAATCAATTAAGGCGATGTTATGAAAGTTTTAACATTAACTTAGTTACTGTTGATGACTGTATTATAATTGCTTAAGATTGATAATATCACATCTTACCCATTTGCCGTGCAAAAATGCCCTAGTGGCCTATTTACTAAATAAATGATAGACATTTTTTAGAAGCGATTAAACCCTTTAGTCATGGACGTCTTCCAGGCATTAACGTATATTAGTTAATATGTTTTGTCTGCTTCTAACCAACAAAACTGCCAGAAAAGGAGAAACAAATATTAGTGCTGATATTACTTAATTTATATATGAGAGACGTTTATGAATAAGGGGGTTAGATATTTGAAGCGTATGGTAGAAGTAGAGTGGATCTCCTAAACATTTGAGCTTTTTGCATTTGAGCATTTGATTTCGTAAGCTCTTGATTTCATGATATTATCTAGTTTGCGAATTTTTAAAATAATTCCCGTTCAAGAGGAATTACTTTTAAAGACAGGTGTTAATAGCGATAAGATTCCTATTTTACAAGTTCGGTTATAAATCAAACAGGCGTTCGATAAATATTTACATAGAATCACGCCTTACTGTGTACTGCGTACACAATACTAAGCAAATATGGCGGATAGCTGATTCGCGGTGAGTCGTGGGAAATAGAACGAATGCCTATGTCGATGTGGATCGAAGATTATTGTTACCAGTATATTCGTTTATTTTATATTAATTACTATTTAATGGTTAATTCTACAATAGTTATTCCCTTTATACATTAAGGGGTCGTACATAATAAGCATTCACGAATTCAATTTCATAGGCTTGTTCGCAGTTTAGCGTAAAACCGGTCACGATATCGGATACAATGTTTTAGAAGTATAGTGTCAAATCAATCGGTAGTTTGATAGTGGAACTTAAAGCGAAGCAGTCTACAAATATTTCTACGACGACATTTATAACGAGTAAATAATTTTATTTTATTCTACTCTTAATGCCAAAACAGATTTTCACAAAATATGACTAGGTTTTCGATTTATTTTCATCAATCTAGTAAAGGATTTTCGTGTCGCGTGCTTGCGGCATTACAAGAGGTACTAGTAGAATGTCACAAGTTTTGTTACGTAGTTTCGAGTTACAAAAACATCTAAGTCCAGTGCAAACCCTTCCTAGATTCCTACGCCTGCCTCGTGACTTTTGTAGCGTGGACCCAATAGTTTATTTCTGAACCTTATTGCCGAGTAATAAGGTCTACTGTCAGTCAGTAGTATGTTTGCTGCATAGGTTGCGCAACGTATGAAATGCTTCATGTTTCTGTTTTGTTATTAAGCATATTTGAGGGGTTTCCAATATTTCCACGTTACGCAAGTAGCGTGCTTCGTTGTCGTACCTACCACTCATTCATCGCGCGTTTAATTGCAATGCGAAAACTACTTATTGTACGATTCGATCTTTAGTTTGCGATACATAGAATCTTGACAATATTTTCTGACAAATTCCTATAATAAAAAATAAACGTTACAAGTTTTATGCGGTTTAACAACGTCTTTGAATTATCTACTTACTTATTGCGTAACAAACTCATTGAAATAATCACCCAAAATAATAATAAAAAATGTTGTTCTTTAATCGTTTTATTCCTGTACTCTAAACCTTTTAAAACCTAGATATGTACCCTAAATGGTACATATCTAAGTGACCCTGCCTGTAAAGCTGGAAGACCCGTGTTCGAATCTTTGTAAGGAAATTTATTTATATGCTCATTACGAATATTTGTTCTTGTAGTATTGATATTTTCTGTCTCTATTTACCTGTTTTGTGATCCAATTCTATAAAAATATACAAATATATCATCGCGCGGCTAGTGCCCATTGTTCAAACCCTGCATAATAAATTATCATTGTAATGTTAAATAATTTATTTTGTCCCGTATTAATCCCGTATTATTTATATTACTTATATTAACAAAAGATGTCTGTTCTAATATAAACCACTGATAAATTATTTAAACCTATTATTTGTACCACATGTATTGCGAAGTTGCTTCAACTTTGACGTCGAATTACTTATAAAATGCTACATCTATTACTCGTACTGTCAGGGACTATAATTGTTGAGCCATTTAGGGTTCACTTTACATTGGGCATTTCATATAGTAAGTATTAAACAAAAGAAAATAACTTGAACAGTAAGTGGCTCAACAATTGACAACATTTCATATTTTTAACTCCTTATTTTAATGAGTTTATTGGAAAGAAGATGAAATTTTAATGTACCCGTATTTTTATTTTTTTCTGTAAAAGTGTTTTTTTAATGCGAAAAATCCATTTGAAAAACAGTTCATTCTAAAAGAGCGTATGTCACAAGGTTGGGAAAGTGACGTCACCAAGAATCCAGAGCAACTGAAAAAAAAGCTCGATACAGACTTGACTTGACACTGACGGCCTGACAGTCATACGTCATACGGTCAATCAAATTTTCTTAATTCAGTTACCTTACCAAATTGTATTAATTGAATGTATATTATGCTCCAATAAGTCATGTAACATGGCAAAAACTACAAGCAATATTCGTATGCATTTAGTAAATATTGTTTTATTGCCGAATGCAAAAATACTTTACTTTTACGCGACAGGGATCCATAGCTAGAAATACAACATAGTCATACAGTGAAATGTAAATAATAAAGATATTATGAAAAAGAGCTTTATTTTAATTAAAATTGCTTATATTTCCTTCATAGAAGTTGTCGAAGGCTCGTCTATCTTCTTTACTAGCCACGTCAAAAATCATAATTGGTGTTTGCAACCCCCTTCAGAAGCCTTGCAGTCATGACAGGAAACATCCAGACAGTCTCACTGGTTTCACCTATATACATGCAGTCACTTTGATTAGCTTCGAGCGGATCTTCTGCTCTGGACGGACTCGCCATTACACTATACATTTTTCGACACTTCGACATAAACGACAACGTCCGACGAAGACATGTCCTCTAGCCCCTCTTATCTGTGCTAAGTTATCCATATCACTTGCCGCTGTGGCCTCCATTATCATCACCGTTTCCACACGCGTCAGATTCGTGCTGTCCGACGAAAAAACCCTTCGTAGGGCTTTATTGTTTCAAAAGTAGATAGATTGGTGTTCGGTTAAAGAATGCCAAGTCTGTAATTTTTACAGAGGTATCTAAGTCCAGTGAGTGAATGTCAAGTATTTTGTGATTTATTATCTCAAACAACGTATGAATGTAGGTATTTAATTTATGAGGCAAGTGAGCATGAACAAGAAATAGTTATGGCTATGACAGTTGTTGACAAACAAATTATCAAACGGTTGACGTATATAAGAAAATGAGTACCGGTACAGGAAACTTTTTAAATTATTTTATGACTAATGTCTTCTTTTGGTAAAGTGACGTCATACTTCCGGTTTACACAAAATAACGATTTTTTTCAAAAGTTCAAACCAATAAAATCCAAAAAAATATTTTTTTGCATATTTAACAGATGTTTAATAAAACAGCATTAGAATTGAGACTTATTGAAAATATGAAATGTTGTCAATTAAAGTCGGTGACTGTACTTAAAACGGGATAGTTACCATGTATGTTAGTTTGAATGAGTTTTTTATTTCGGCACTGTTGCAAGCGCCATCCTCACGGAATAACCAGTTTTAAGTAATAATTGCAATGTGAACGACCATGTTAGCTTAAAATCTATTAAGTACTGCCATAAAATAACAGTATTGTTAAACTAATTGATCGTTCAATGATTCTTTAATAATTAAAAACACATCACTATTTTCAAGCATGTCGGATTCGGATATTAGGTACTTAATTGTTCTTCCAAGTACCAAACTCCGAGCTATCAAATATGAGTGTCGATAGGCCAGCAACACATTGACAGAGAGCGTAGCAAACTCGAGTCTCACCCGAGGCAGTGGATTATTCCATTTTTCCTTTATTTCTAAGCAAAAATAATAGCATCTTTAGATAGAAGAAAAATACCATCTCTAGCACACATTCCTGTTTATTACAGTTGTCCCACCAAGAGCGAGTAAGCGGATAACTATCA
The DNA here is from genome assembly GCA_022674325.2 of Grapholita molesta. Classification (NCBI taxonomy): domain Eukaryota; kingdom Metazoa; phylum Arthropoda; class Insecta; order Lepidoptera; family Tortricidae; genus Grapholita; species Grapholita molesta. The sequence goes on along the minus strand of CP053121.2, from coordinate 3,032,744 downwards.
GCGATTTTCTCGCCCTAGAAACGAACAAAAGATATACCTACCGCGTGGCGGAAAGAGACAGATGTATTTATAGTTCATCGCTGACTGTTGATACTGCCGGCTAGTACTTTTTCTTAGAGAAATCACTCGCCCACGAAGAAAATACTTGCCGATCGCTACTCGCTTATCACCGCTAGTGCCTAATTCAGAATTAAATTAGGTATTAACATTTAATACAACTTACCAATTTTAGCGCTGCTGAAGACTATCAACGCATGCGTATCGTCCACCCACTTTATCTCGAAACCAGTGTCCTTGTACTCACTGAACACTGAGAACAGATCGTTCGTCTTAAACTCACTAGGAAAGTCGTACACTTCCACCACGTGGCCGAAGGTCTCGTCGTACGGGCCATTGAATAATGTTTGCCCTTTGGTCTGGTACTGTTCGTAACTGTTCTTCGCTTTGCTTATGTGAACCTTTCCTACGGTCGAGGTGAGTTCTTCTAACAGAGAAGGGTCGAGGCATTCTCCGCTGTCGTCGAAAACGGCGTCCCAGTCGTTTTCTTCGCGTTTCAATGACACTTTAGCTTCTAGTTGTGGTTTTAGTTTCTTAGGTTCAGGTTCCTTCTTTTCTTCTTCTTGAACCACTTCTGGCACAGTCCGTTCTTTCTCGCATTCTGCCTCGACTGGGTCGGATATAACTAGAACATCTGAGTCAAAGCTCTGTTTGATGATCCTCTTGTTGCTTCTATTAATTTCTAGAGACGCTCGCTTCAACTCTTTCTCCTCAACATCCTCATCCTTATCATATAAATAACCATTCTCTATAATATTGCTCTGGTTCGTTTCAGGTACGGCCATGTTTACATCGGACTCATTAGTCCTCCAGTCGTTGTCTTCGGTCGGATATCTGACGAAATCGTTATAACAGTCGGGCGTGTACAGCCCGAGTTGTCCGTTGGCGAAATAATCTCCTATATAAAAACTACTATCGTCAATCTCGTTAAAACTATTATCACTGTACGATATTGCACTATCACTATTTGGCACTTGGCAGACTGAAGGCACGGAGTCGGTTGGCGCCGGCGGGTCTATGGGTGCCGTGGACCGGGTGTTCCGGAGGTGAGGGGGGGTGTAGACGTTGCAGTAGGTCTTGTCGATGGAGCGGCGCGGGGTGGTGGGCTGGGATTTGTCTTTGGTTGGCGACTTGGAGGTTTTGGTCGCCGGTCGCTTGGGGTCCGGCTTGTCCTCGGAGCCGCTGTCGGCGGTACGGAGCGCGCGGGGGACGTAGACAGCACGGTCGGGGCGACGTGGCTTCGTTGGACCAGATCTGTTTAAAAAAACCCCAAGTTAATGGTTACTTCGTAATTCTACCTGTTCGAAAGAGCCTTCAATCATCTGACATACACAAATATGTCCATACAACACCTTAAATCACACTTCAATAATAAAATTGCCAATCAAACACACATGCTAATACAATCGCCGCGTCCCCGCCGACGCCGGTGTTACGCCGCTGCTCACGTAACGCAAGGGGGGCAAGGTCGGAATATTTCGACGGCGGCACACTTTTCGCCGGCACCGTTTCGCGGCGCGCATTTGTTTTGTTTGCGCCGCGCAGTCAACGGGGTGAATGGATTAGGCTATTGAGAGACTAACTTCGAATAGTCTTGAGTTTTTCTTGCAAGCAGTTTAGCAGTGGAGAGACAAAAGATTAGGCACTAGTTTGTATTATGCTAATTGCTCTGACTGAGTGAAGATGTAATTTCAGAATGAATGAAATTGTGTGTAATAAAATGAAACATTTGTTGCTTCCCATAGCTGTGATATTTTATACAGTAGATTAACTACGTATGACTTCGTAATGAAGTTCTACGTCTGGAACTTAATAGCAATTAACCAAACGAGTTCCTACTAGATTCTACTTTTGTTTTTTTTGTCAGAGGTTAAATAATTGCAATAACTAAATAATACATGTGTAGGATTCAATGAACGGCTTCAAAACCCACATTTCAGATAAATATGTAAATACTAATACGTAGATGACAATAACAGAAGATAAAAATGAGAACAAGCTTCCACCTTGCAACTCACTGTCGACTCAAAATGATTAATTTAAGATTTGTCAAAAACTGTGTTCCTGTACCAACCACAGACAATTGTCAGGGGCGATTTCTAAACTACCTACTAAGAGCTTCTAAGCTAGAAAGAAGACTACATAATTGCAAGCAATTTACTTGCATAATGGAAACGTCTAGCAAACACTAATAGGAGACACTAGGTATGTATGTCTACAGCATTAGGTATATATATAGCTAGTAGAGTAGCTTTGTAAAGTTAGTCTCTAAGCACGTTACAGATGAACTCTATGAGCACTACAGATGAGCAATCAAAAAGGGAAGCATTCGGCATTCGTTTTGAACTTGATCTTGATAAGATAAGTTTCAGTCGTAAGTGCATAAGTGCCTACCGGTATAGTATAACATACTCATATTTCCAACGAAATGTAGTAGTAAATCTATGGTAATTTATTTGCATCTTGGAAGAAAAGACAGATGAGATTATAAAAAAAAAACACCTCAGCTTATATTTATATTGGCAACACTGGCATTTTGTCTGCGCAAACGCACCGACAGTTTGTCATGCTTGTTTCGTATTAATCACAACACACAACTAATCATAGGTAGAACTTATGTCCTTGCAATAGGGGTTAGATTCAGCAAGTCACTTGGTCGTGGATAATGCCGGTTCCATCATTCATCCTGGCATTTAAGCAATTAATAGCGTAGCGATCTGATATAACTAGTAACTAATTGTTTCGTGACTGACCTACATGTTATATATATTATATTAATAATAATAGATATTATTTATTGTGTATTTATACGACTGCAATGCAAAGAAACAATAAAGCAAATTAAGTAGCTACCGTACCTAATAGAAACGTGTATCGTGTAGGACAATTTTCTCCTTACTTATGTTAGATAGATAATATTCATAACATAACGTTCCTGCGCTGAAGTGCGTCGCTACATGTGTTTACAGAAAATTGGCACATTAGTTAACTTCATTCGAACGTTTACTTATACTACTTAAACAATTTAAAAAAAGTGTTCCGTAATCATTAATTCTTCAATGAGCTAAAATGAAAAATACACAAACGTTTAACAATCAATTACTTTTTAATAAAGATATAGACGTAAAGCAAACACGAATCAATTTTTCAACGAGTGTCTGGGGTCAGTAACATTGTATTTAGGTACTTCGACTTGAACTGTTACACAGCTTACACCCGGCTTACACAGATACATTGCAAAAGCAAGCTTGCCCTCAAAGTAATAAAGTTCACATTTGAATACAATGCAGATAGATAGAATGTTGAAACGAACAATGTTAGGGTATTTCTAACTAGCAATCGAGGTCGCGGGGTCACGGAGTGACTGGCATTATGTCACCGGTGTTGACAGGCTTGTAAAGTTCAAAACTAGTGCTGACAAGCTAAATTGTATTTGCACGAAATCAATTATGTTTTAAAGATAAAAATCATTATCATCATTATGATGAGATCATGATTTAATTTAGAGATATCATGGTTCAAAATATACCTAACTAGACTCTGTAAATATATATGTGCCCTATTGTTTACAGGCAAGGGTGTAGCGTGCTGGGGAATTACTGTAATTATGTCATTGATTATTGCAGTCGCGTTTCAACAATTAAGTTCTCGATTGTTATATTGCCAGGACCAGTTAATACTAGTGCCATTATAACAGGCAATCATAAAGATTTTTTTGTTTTTGTGTACATTCAATCTGTACTAACCACTTGCAAGGCCTAAGGAATGTTTGTAGCAGTTGATAGTGGAAATAGAGTAAGCACACATAGGTTGTTATCATAAATAACAAAAATTATCACATGGAAAAGATTAAAGGCTAAATGTGTCTTTTCTTATCAACAATTAAAAACTATAATAATTTATATTAATCTAAAATGGATTTATTGGGTAGATTCTTGTAGGTTCCCTGCAGATTCAACCAAACACGAGAATCATAAATTACAAGATATTTCGACAACCACAAGGACCTACATTAATGAAATAAATCATAACGGATACAACTCACTTGAGGCGCAATCACTTTTTGTAAGAACCACGGTTTTTGTGTGCCCTTTAAAACCTTTTAAGTTGAACAGGTAACAAATGTGTCATTATCTAGGAAAAGGGACCTTATTGTCGATGGCACTTACGTCGAATCGCATTGCGTTTATATTGTATCGTCTTGAACAACGACATAAGCGCCATCGACAATAAGGTCCCTTTTCAAAGATAATGTCACAAATACGTCGAGCGGTAAAGCGAACACAACTGCCACTTGGCAATATTATTGTGAAATTAATTACTGTGTCAAAATGCTGGTTTTTCCTCCACGCCGGCTTATGTATGACGCATTATCGAGGCTAATAACTACTGCGTAAACAATCGTCCCTACTTTAAATAACAAAACGCACTTCGAAAAGTGTTACATTAAAATTTTAAAAAGCATTTTGTAAACAATTACTGTCAATTAACATAAAGTGTACTACTAACTCTGTCGCTAAAAATATGAATAATGAATGTTAATACATTCAAATAATAAACAACACCTAAGCATTCAATCTATGGACAAACGATATGAAAACCAAACGAATCAAACAAAGACCTCAATAAATACATCCAAATACAATCATTAGTCTTCTTTTCATACTTTTCTAGCTATTTCCTAAAATATCAATGTGATTCACCTAAATTATCAAAACACACTACACAGGAAAACAACACCGCACTAATCCCAAACATCCAATGTAAACACAACACCACTACACACGTGTTCTACAATCACACTCGGCTCTCAAACTGTCATTGACAAGTAATGAAAACTCACAGCACTATACAATCACTCGTCAAGGCCGTCATGCGTAATCAGTGAGATAAGGTACGCACGTCCGCTCGCGACGGCGTGTGCACTACAATTGGAGGAAGTAGGTACCTGATCTTTCCCTGCGGCGCGCGCGCAGGCTTGCACCCCACCGCGGAGTCTGTGGACAAACAAAGTTTTCTTAGAGCAGACTGTAGGGTTGCCGTGCGATAGGCCACATTTGACGTCATTTTGAAAAAAAAAAAAAAACAAAAAACAAAATCATTTTGATCTACAGAAAAAGAAAACATGTAAAATAAGCATAGTTGCGTATGAAACAACGCACCAAAATACTTTCAATCCTGTTTATTATTGCAAATAGTGGCCTTTCTGCAAAGGTCGGGGTCACGACTTATGTCGCATTCCAATTGTTTAATGAGAGTTGTGATTTTTGTTTTTGAAAATCAAACTATTGGTGAGAGAAAGTCTTGGTGCTGCTGTTGACTGTATTTACTGTAACTTTTTGCATGACTCTTGTGTAAATTAACATGTCTATAGCGGCCTAGAGTTATCACCAGCTACCTAAGCTTGGGTTAATTAGACATTATTATTGTACAGTTAACTATTTAGTTAACACACTACAACAAAATAATATCACTTGCCGAGCACTTCATTATCATAGCTGAAATACAAACATAATTAAAATTGATAGTTATATTATCCTACCCTCATTCACTCGGCCGTATAAAAAAATGTATAATTGCCGATTGTTATTTATTTCAATACTTTCAATAACCACCTACTTATAGAGACAAAAGGTTATACCAATAACCATAACAGGCTCAAGTCCAATTAAGGTTTGCCTAATGCTCTTCGATATGTGGTGCACAAAGTCATTTGTTATAGACAAATGCGTTTTACGGGTTTAAATGGAAATATATTTAAAAAAAATAGAAGTAAATAGTATTTTGTCTCAGGGCATCGAAGGCCTACTTACTACATGTAAAGATATGTATATATCCGACATTTGTTCTGCAGAATTGTCAGTATTGTTTAACCAACCTTGAGTGTCTACTTTTTCCTCTGGCCTTCGTCATTAGAATGTTGAACGGGAATAAGTAAATAACAACACCAGACTCAAAAACAAATTTTCGAGCATATCTTTCTGAATAACAACATACATTAAACAAATGACACTTGTTTTTTAAAACAAAATCTTGTCACCACGTTTAGTTGGGTCAACATATTTAATTGAGAGATTTTAATAAGCGTCCATTGCACGTTTATTTTTGATTGAAAAGAATAGTTTAAACACAATATACCTAAGTTAAAAAAACTTAAACTGTCAGCGAGTACGAGTATTTAAAATAACGAACCGGAACAATAAACAAAATAAAAAAGGATCATTTGTATCGTTCAGAGTTGGTCTGACACATCTAAGGATTGAACAATACATAGCAGTGTACTACACACATGTAAGGGTTAAACCCACACTTTGGTGCAGTCAGCATCAGAAGTAGCTACGCGGCCTAGGTGTTCAAAATGAGCTTGACACATCTTTATTGTTAAGAGAACAAGAGCGTGTTAAGATCATTGTGAACACCTGGACAGCTTAGTAACATTTGCTGCTGACTGTATATTAAGTTTCAAAATTTTTCTAATTTAGACTCCTTAAGGTCCTCTTTTTCCGAAAACATATAGACAAGCAACTCGGCTCAGTTGTCGAAACTACGAAATCGTGACTGAGCACGCAACAAGTAACAGAGCGACGTAGTATCTGTACTCTGCAGTATTACATCAATGCAGTTAACACCGGGCTGCGGCTGCAATAGCTCTTGCAATAGACTTAGACGGGCCACGGCGTGTTGTAATACTTGTAATCTTTGCACGGATTATAATTAAGGCTGCGCCGAAGAAATTACAACATAATTTCCTTTGCTAGATTCCTTTTTGTCTATTAATCTATGTGTGTCATAAGTTAGATACTTAAGGATTAATTCAATAAATGATACGATTCAAAAACACGATTACCTACTTGCATTTTGCTTAATGGAAATTACATCCAAAGTGAAGCAAATACTGATCAGAAGGTCATAAGTTTTTTAATAATAACAAAATTACTTATTTCCTATAACGTATACGTTTTACATTTTCAAAAGTATATATTTTTTTAATACGAAATAAATTCCTAAATTCGCGCGCGGTTCGTCTATGATATTATTGACATTACACTACACATTCACTGATTCAGTATTGCGCGTAGCGCGAGAAGCTCGGCGCCCTCTTAAACAAAACAAAACAATAGCGGCGAAAGTAAGAAAATATCCCTGTTCCTTACTAGATGGCGCTTAATAAAACATCATAGTTATGTATTGACACTATTGACAAGGAGTAAGTCGCTTAGAGCATAGGCAGAGAAAATCATATTGTCTTTTTCTTACTCTAATGCAGTCGCTTCAAAAAAGGGATTTTCATTCTATTGCTCATGACAATTTAGCTTTGCCAGACTGTATGTCTCTACGGAGAACAGTTGCATAAGTTGCACTACAAACTGCAATGGGCTGTGTTCTGCGCTTCCTCTCCTTGATTGCAAGCGAGAAATGCAATGGTTGTGACGCAATAATATCCATATCCTGTTTAGCGAGCGACCTTGCTAAGTAAACTACTAATTACTAATACTAGTTTTAAGAGAACCTGATTGCCGACTAGTGGTAATAGTGCACCAGAATATACAAGACTAGAGAAAGGACCGCATAATGTTACTCCAGTCGGAAGGATGTCCAGTGCTTGACAAAAACCACGAAAGAAGAGATTTGGACCAATCTTGTAGTAAACTATATTTAAACTAATGTAGGTAGGTACTTAATACGACAATAGGTGTCAATAGCCAGCAAGCACGAACGTAATTTAAATCCAGTATAAACGCGATATAGTTCTTTTATTTTAAACTAGCTGACCCGGCGAACTTCGTACCGCCTAAAAAGCGACAAAAGCAGTGAAAGAAGCTTTCAAAAAATCACGGGATTTTTGGGATTTTTTTGTACTTAATGTCTCAATCAGGGCTGTGACGATTCCAACCAATCCAAAATAATTTTAATCGGTTCAGCCGTTCTCGAGTTATAAGCGGTTGAACAAACCCCACTTTCTTTTATATATATAGAATAAATATATATTCGAATAAGGCTCTGGCTATTCCCAAATCGGGTGCCTAAAAGGGCATCGTTTGTGCCGTTAGTACATACAGTAAAATATAACTACGTATTAGCTGGCGTTGAATTGTGGCGAACAAGCCGATGCGATCAGCCGATGCTGAACGATATCAGTCTTGCTCTTACTGCGTCGAGTAGTTTTTAGAACAGCTTTAGGAAAGTCCGCGTCGACAGATTTGGAGACCCAAAAAGTAATAGTAGTCGTCATTACTGACGACTACTATATTACTACTTCGCTTTTTTCTTTAGAACTTTTCGTTACACAGACATCTATACCCAAGCTTATTAAGGTATTGTAGCGCACCCAGTCTTACCTATTAGTTGTATTGTTAACACACTTAAGCCCGGGATAGACTAAGGAAAATGTCCTGCGTCACGTGTCGCCAGCGACGTCGGGTGACATAGATCGACGCGTCGATCGACGCAGAGGTAAGACTGGGGGGGCTTATTGAGTAAGCTTTGGTATAGGTGTCTGTCTAACGAAAAGTTATAAAGAAAAAAGGCGAGGTATTATTGACGACGGCTGCAAGTGTCTGGCGAAGTCGCCGGACGAGTGGTTGAATTCGTTTGATATCTCGCCGACAATTGTCGCTGGACATTTCACCCCTAGTCTCACCTCACGTCACCTTCACGTCAACTAACAAACATTGTGCTATAAATCAAATCAGATAACTATAACGTAAGCGTTTTGTTTACGAATTTAGACACTGCAATCGCGGGATTAGTGTAGTAATACAACAGCCGGGCTATAATGTAATAAGTATGACATACTTAATGTTTAATACATGAAACCAGACAAGTAAATCGGGTCCCTATTTCACCACGCTGACTGTGTAACAATATCTACAATTGTGAAAACACCGACTTTGCAATCGCCTTTAGGCTACAGTAACCGCTTACCACTGGGCAGATGATTCGCTTGTGTACTGCCAGCTTAATATTTTTAATACAACGTTATACATCGTGAATAAAGATGCCCTACTTTGGTGAAGAGTTCATGACAATACACGAGATTATTATCAATTTTAATAGAATTTTCAGATATTTTGCTTGTAGGTATTTCTCGTAAAATATGGTAAAAGCTCTTTAAAAAATGTGACTACTTAATATATTAATATATACAATTGTAAAGATTTTTAAAGACATCAGCATATGTAAAGTAGACGGTTGACGGTTTCCCCAGCCCGCGGACGCATGCAATTCTAATAACAAAGATTCTAACATACTATGTCGCACTAGACTCTGAGCCACTACCCTAAACTAATTCTTAACCAAGTTACTATTATAAAGTCCCAATCAAAAAGTCGTAGACTTAGCAATTTTAAACACAAAACTATAGTGAGATTATATTAATTGTATAGAAGCGGGTACGCGAACGACTCATGATTATGCTCCTCGTTACGAAGTGAAACATGTCGAGCAATATTCGATTTATAAAACGATAGTTACCCGTTTTTTTTTACAATTATTAATAGTAGAATGTTATCAGTATGTACGAGCCCCAATGCAAATGAGTACGTCTGGTAGGAAAAAAATGTACTAAACTAACGTTAACCTAAAAATTCTGGGGGACGAAGGTGTTTGGAAGAATTAGCAATATAAAAACAGTATAAGTTATAAATCGTATTTTATTTATTCAATGAAAAAAAAAACGAACTTTCCTTGGTAATAAAAAAACATTGGTTCACCAATTGTACTAAAATGCAAAAAGTTCGTCTTTAGTGTTACCGACGCAGATTAGAACGTCTACCACTTGGTGGCGTCTCCTTTTGCATCTAAAACGGCTTTAATTCTGAGCGGCATTGTATCTACCAGCTGTCGACACTCTTCCGGGGTTGTTTCATTCCAAACACAGGTAAGTTTCTCTTTAAGATCAGCTTTTGATCTGGACGGGTCCTTTCGCAACTTCTTCTTCATTTTCCACCACAACGTTTCTATGGGAGACAAGTCCGGGCTGCTGGATGGCCACGACATGGTAGGTATTTTTTTCTTTTTCAGCCACGCCATCGTTGCTTTAGCGGTATGGCATGAGGCACCATCTTGTTGAAAAGTATACGCATTTTTATACTTTAACTTGCAGCAAACTCTCTTGTAAGATGCTTTTGTATTTTTCGGCATTGACGGTTCCATCTATAAATTGCAGACAGCCGACACCCTGTGCCGACATGCAGCCCCAAATCATTAACGCATTCACTGCCACCGACGCACATGTGCGTTCATTTCCATACATTTTTGGAGGGGATGGCAGCGAATGTGTTAAGGAAGCTGGAAACTTTACCTTACGCTTAAGACAATCTTTTTGAAATGCCTCTCCTTTTTCGCGAATGACTTTACTTCGTTCATCGCCTACTGTGACTTCAAATAGGCAAAAAAGGCGAAAAATGGCGCCCTTCTGTTTACATTCGCGTATCTCATTACAATTAAATACTTATATATCAGTATAGAAGTCTAAAAAGTGTTAAAAAGTGATTCATTCGTTACAATTGTGCAGGATAATTGGATTCAAGTTCGTACGTTTCGTTAATATCAATAAAAGTGTAAAAACATTAGGAGTGCTAAGTGAACTTTTCTAAATTATAACTTTATTTACTAGTGTTACAAAATAACTTTATTTACTAGTGTGTAACTACGTATTTGATCTGGGAATGGAATAGATTCATATCAATGCTTTTCTTAATTGAATATAACCTCTAAATAAATTCTGAGAACTTGTACAAATCTATTCCATAGTGCAGCCAATTTCTGTCGCCAGGCAACAGTGAGCGCCATCTGTTAAGTAAAATCCGAATTGAAATAACTTCATTAACAGCGCCCTCTTCTAATTTAACATAGAACCGTGTGGCGCCTATCGAGCAATCAAGCCCTTGCCATTATCCCTTTTTGTAACTGATACGGGATTTTTAGCAAAGATGTCGCCACAAACTACAAAGAACGTAACTTGTGCTAAGTGTAGTAATGTCATCGTAAACCGGGGATACCTAAAATGCTCCTTATGTTCGAGGACTTACGACTTAAAATGTGTTAACGTTTCGGATAAGCGCTTTGATAACTTGATGGACACTGCTCATAAAAAATCCTGGAAATGTCCTGAATGCAATATACCGCAAAAAGAGAATACAGGCGCCGCCACCAATCAAAGGACCCCGGCAATTGGAAAACCCAGCCTCCGCAACCATCGGCAACCTTCGCCTCCTCCGTCCCCTCCTTCTTGCGAAATAGTAGCCGAGCTACGCATGTGCCGCGAGGAAATGGAAAAGATGCGAATTGAAATGCAACAGTTCAATAAAATTGTTTCCGGCCTTGCCGAAGATGTTAAGAAGTGCAACAAAAGTATCACTGAGTGCAAGGAAAGCATTAATGAGTGCAACGGACGTATCGACGATTTGGCGGCAAGAATGGATGCTGTGGAACGGCAACAGAATGCGAAACAAACTAGCGACTCCACCGATTTAGATCGTAAAATCGCTGAACTTCAACTTGATCTTAACAACCGCGATCAAGAACTTCTAAGCAACGACCTAGAGATCGCTGGTATTCCAGAGGCTAAGAACGAGCAGTGTATACACCTAGTTCTTACTGCAGCTAATAAGTTAGGTGTCACAATCGATGTTGGTGACCTTGTCAGTGCGGAGCACGCGGGTCCCGTGAGACGTGAGGAGGAGGGCGCGGCGGGCGGGGCCGGCGCGCGGCCGCGGCCGAGACCGCTCGTGGTGCGCCTGACGCGGCGCGCGCCTCGCGACCAGCTGCTGGCCGCCGCGCGCGTACGCCGCGACGTCACCACGGACGGCATGGGGCTGTCCGAGCCCGCGCGCCGCTTCTACGTGAACGAACGCCTCACGCGTTACAACCGCCAGCTGTTTCAGAGAGCGCGCGAGGCGGCTTCACGCGCTCAGTGGAAGTATGTCTGGACGCGCGACGGAGCTATATTCGCGCGTAAAGAACATGGGGCGGCCCGATTCCGCCTGCGCACGGAATCTGACGTTGATAAAGTTTTTGGTCGCTGATATTGTTTGCGCTTCCTACTTTTGTTCTGTTGGTAATGGTTGGTGTAGTTTATTTTCGTAATGTAACTGCCAATTCCAAATTAAACATTTATCTGTGTTACGTAACATATATATATTTTATCGATATTGTTTATGATAATAGATGTGAATTAGTTTTAGTTTTTAATAACACGACCTTTACACGCAATTGTTGTACAATTATATTAAAATGTAAAACATTTTACTTGTACAGAAACATGCAAATTCCAAACCATTTATGTTATTTCTAACGTTCAGTTGATTTCACAAACATTGACCGACGGCATGCTACAAGACTGCACTATTTTTTGTTACATTGTAAATACGTACATAACATTCATTCTTTCGTTATCCAATTCAAATCAAAAAATCTTTCGTTTGGACTTCTGAACCCCGGATCGTTAAGCACCAGACACGAGGAGTTTGTTGCTGCTTTAGAACGTTCCGACGTGGACATTATGGCCATCTGCGAGACCTGGTTGCGGACCGGCGAAGAAGCGCGAGCGCCGGCGCCGGCCGGCTACCGGCTGCGGCACGTGCCGCGCGCCCCCGGCGGCGCGCGCGCGCGGGGCGGCGGCGTCGGTTTCTACATTAAACAGGGCATTAGCGCACGGCTCATCTCGCACCCGGAGACACCTCTTGTAGAACAAATGTGGATCAGTCTGGTTGCCAATGGTACTAGAATAGCAGTCGGTACTGCGTATCGACCGCCGTGGCTTAATGTCGACACTTTTATCGATGGCCTAACGGAATCTATCTCCTCATTGGCTAAATATGACAATATTGTTTTAGTTGGAGATTTTAACTTGAACTTGTTAAATGTGCAAGATCAGAACGTGAAAAAGTTACTAGATTTTCTTAAGTGTATGAGCCTAGTTCAATTTACTGACCAGCCCACACATTTCACTGATCATAGCGAAACCCTTATCGATTTGGTTTGTTCGAATATGCGTGTCACCGACTTATGCGTTAGTCATATTCCCGATCTAAGTAGTCATGCGTTTATCACATTTGAAGTAACCGTTAAAAAAGAAAAACCGTCATCTTGTACAATAACTTATAGACCTATTAAAGACATTGATATGACCCTTTTAATAAGCGCGTAGATTCGATTAAATGGAACAGCTTTGCAATAAATGATGTTAACTACATGGTAAATATTATGAACTTTTATACGTTAAAGCTATTTGACGAATTTGCTCCAGTAAAGTCTACTCGAATGAATATGAAATCATATCCCTGGATTACATACACAGTTAAAAATATGATGAAGCTTCGTGACGAAGCGCACGCGCGGTGCAAAACGACTAAGACAGATTCCCACATAAAATATTACAAGGATTTAAAACATATTGTTAATGTAGCAATTAATAGCGAAAAACTGCATATTTTAATCAAAATATCAACAGTAATCTTAAAAACCCACGTCTTTTATGGGATAAAATAAAAAACGTAGTTAACTTTAAGAAAAAGGATACCGTTTTACCAGCACATTTACGTAACCCTGAAAAGCTAAATGAACACTTTCTTACCCTACCTGGAGATGACAGTGTAGACATTTCCCTTTTAACAAAATATGAATTCGATAGACATGGTGCCACAGTTTTTCTCTCAGACCAATAACAGAAACAGAAGTATTTAATATACTTAAGTCATTTACCACTAACGCGCAGGGGACTGACGGCATTAGCTTGAATATGATTTTATTAACGCTGCCTCACACGCTTACATTAATTACTAGCATTATTAACAAATCTATTGAAACTGGTACCTTTCCCGAATCATGGAAGTCAGCCTTAATTAAACCGATACCAAAAATACCTAACCCAGTCAATTTTAAAGACCTTCGTCCAATTAGTATTCTGCCTTTTATGTCAAAAATTATAGAAAGAGCTGTTTACTTACAATTAACAGAATATCTTGAAGCTAATGACATCTTACCTAAAAGCAATCAGGTTTCAGAAAATCTCGTAGCACAACCACTGCTTTGCTTGATGTGGTTGATGATATCTTGGCTGCTCGAGACAATGGTGAAAATGTCATGCTGGCGCTATTAGATTTTTCTCGTGCATTTGATACCATTAACACTACACTCCTATTATCTAAGCTATCATTTTACGGATTTGACTCACGTTCCTTGAATTGGTTTTCCAGTTATCTCACCGGACGCTCTCAATCGGTCGAACTAAGAGATGAAAGTGGTAAAATATCACTATCCAGTTCCTTGCCTGTTGTACGGGGAGTTCCTCAAGGCTCTATTTTAGGTCCGTTACTTTTCATTATATACAGTGCAGACATCACAAAAAATATAAATTACTGTAACTATCACCAATACGCTGATGACCGACAAATATATATCACATTTAAACATAATGAATTGAACTCTAAAGTAGATAATCTGAATTCCGACCTCAAAGACATTGCTCTGTGGTGTAAGGCAAACAATCTTGTTCTGTCCTCGAGTAAATCCAAGTTAATAATGTTTGGACCAGATAAACTGTTACATGATCTAACACCGCCGCCAGTCTCAATCATGGGCGAACAACTAGAATACGTTTCCGTTGCTCGTAATCTCGGTCTTGTTATGGACAATAAGTTACGGTTTGAAGAACACGTGGCGGATCTTGTCCGCAACTGTTTTTATAGACTCAAAGTCCTGTATCGCGTACGTGATTTTATTAACGTCGACCTGCGCATAAATCTTTGTGACACGCTTATTCTTTCTAGATTAAGTTATGCCGATGCTGTTTTTGGTGGATGCTTGCTAGCTCGTACCTCCCGCCTAATACAGCGCGTTCAAAACGCTTGCGCACGTTTTTGCTTCACTGTTCCTCGACGCTCTCACATCACTCCGTTTCTAAATAACCATAAATTGTTGAATATGGCCTCCAGACGTACCTCGCACTTTGCTTCTCTTCTATTTGGAGTGATTCATAAACAAGAACCGTCATATCTATTTGCTAAACTTAAGTTCTCAAAGTGTTTAGTACGAGGTGCGCTTAGGCTTATAGGCACACAACACCGTACGTCCGCTTTTCGTGGCAGCTTTCAATATGCTGCTACGAAATGTTGGAACAACTTACCACCCCCAATCAGAAACTGTAAGTCCATAGTCTCTTTTAAGAAAAATCTTAAAAAGTATTTAACCTTACAGCAATCTGCTAATACCTAAGTGGACGTGTTTGTACCTACTCAGCTTTACTTCCTTCCTGTTTAGTTTTTTTAATTCATTTTTCCAGTTTCTACTACTGTTACATTCGCTACCTACATAATTACCTGTATTTTATGTTCAGATGTTCACATTTATTTCAGTGTCGTTTTATAGATATTTATATAATGTTTACTTTTGTCATAGTGATAATACTTTTTACTATGTGTATTATTTTATATTTCTGTTTTTTTTTGGGGTGCACTGAAAATCAGCGTCGCTGCATGGCCAGTCATGTAACGACTCATGCTGAGTGGCATCCTGTTTGGTGTTTTATTTGTAGTCACATCCTGTAATGTTCTTTTCTGTGTTAATTTTATTTCGCCAAATAAACAATTTTTCTTTCTTCTTCTTTCTTTAAATTTAGATTCGTCACTCCATATAATTTTACGCCACTGATCGACGGTCCAATTTCTGTACTTTTTGGCGAATTTCAACCTGTTAGTTTTCTGCCGTTGTGTAAGTAACGGTTTCTCTTTAGCAGTGTAAAAACCGTAGCCCATCCTCTTCATCACTCTCTTGCAAGTATCCACTGAAATGTTTTTTTTTAATTGCGTCACGCCATAGTACCGTAAGTTCTCCAGCTCTTGCACGACGATTTTTCTTGATGATCTTCCTCAGAATCCTGTTTTCTGCTTTAGTAGTAATTCGTGGGCGGCCGGATTTCTTTAAACAAGAAATTTTGTCGTGTTTTCGATGATGCTCGATGATAGTTTGGATTGTAGACCTTGGCATAGAAAGGTCCTTGGCAATTTGGTACGTAGATTTGCCTTTATTGTTACTGGAGATTATAATTTTCCGCACTTCTTCAGTCACTGGCTTACCTCGTGCCATCTCGATAGAAAAACGATTTGGAGTAATAAAAAATTAGGCTGAATTTGCCCTTTTATATAGTGGTTTGTCATTTTACATGACAGAGAATATTCCGTATTCAATTTGAAAATAATATTTTATATTACGAACCCTGGTAAACAGGTTTTATTTTAAATAGACGACCTATATTGCCTTAAATATGAAGCAGACGTAATTATTTGCGTGTGAGATGTAATATTTATAATTAAATTATTTTAAAATAAATAACGAGATGTACACTTTGTACAACTCAAAACTAAGCTAGCTTTAGTGACATTGCGTCTAGTGTATTCCATTAATCATCAAAGTCGATTCGGGTAGAAATACTAGTTTTTGAAAAAAAAATAGGCATGCAGAATTGCGACTAGACGAGCTATTTTGCATTGGGGCTCGTAATAGTACATAAATGGAAGATATAAAATAGGGCACACACGTTACGTAAAATACTGGAATCAGTTCCTTACAAGCCATATTCGATCAGTGGTTTACCGGTCAAAACAACCTAGAAAGTTCTTCAGCACACACGGATGGGAAACGTAACATAGACAGAAAAAGCAGCTCGAGCTATCAAGTCGCATACTATCCATATTCGAGCGAAAGTAGGCTTAAATACTATGAGATAAAGGTGTGAATAGCTAGGCAGGTCTTAATCTCAATGTGATTCAACGAAAGCGTTGAGGAACTAAGGTTCTCATGGAACGGACTGGAATTTTCCAAACGCACTAAATTAAACCCAACCTTAATTTAGAACCTATACATGTACGTTAATGTTGTGGGCTCCTAATCTATTTACACCTAATCTTCCCTGCACCTCTGAAGTTTCCTAACTTTCCTAAGGGTGAAATTCTTATTAATAAATCATAATTCATTGTTTACTCGTAAATGATAGTGCTTCTCAGTGTTCCTTTGACTTTAACCGATCTTTTTTTGTTCTTTAACCGAAATGGTAATCACCATTTAAAATATACTCGTATTCTATGGGACAATTTAAAACTGTAATAAGTGGGCCATTTTATGAAATGAAATATGGAAGATGATGATTTCCTAGTGTTCTTGGGGATTGTTCCGAAACGTCCTAGTCTAGTCCGTATTGAGTACGAAGCACGAGGTCGCGGGATCGAAGCGCTCCTGAGTTATGGACGTTATCTATGTATTTGAGTATATAAATGTATGGGTCTATTATTAATTAAGGCTTCCTTGACTTATCGGTGATAGGGTAAAATCGTCAGCAACTAGCAACGTTATACTGAAAATGAATTCTGTTTACCTATAAATAGAACACATTTTATAATGGGGCTTCAAATAGTTTATAGGTATAAGGTTTGCCTTGTTACATATGGTCGTCCGGTACCTATAACACAATCCTTGAGCTTACTGGTACAGTCAGCAGCAGAAGTAGCTAAGCATTTGAGGTGTTCAAAATGAGGTCAACACGTCTCTATTGTCAAGAGAATAAGAGCGCGTGTAGGTCATTTTGAACACTTCAAACGCTTAGAAACTTTTGCTGCTGACTGTACATCTGTGTCAATTTTTGTAAAATTGTCCCAAAATTCATTTATATCGTTGCAACATTCGTTTTCCACCTCTTTCCTTAAGATGGCAAACGAGTTAGTGATCTAAGTGAGCGCGCTAGTGTTCACGGCGGTGTCATCAGAGGTGAGCCGGTTGCACTTCCGCACCAGGTTTGAGGCAACACTCGCAATCATGCAGCTATGACTGCTAAGGAATACCGGCCTCACACTTAGTACCTACAAGATCACGTCACGAAGTTACGATTTCTTATACTGATTGGGATATCGTGAGATCGAACACTGAAACCATCTTTCGTTAAGTCCTGTTATATTAGGTATATGTAAACATTAAAGGTAAATAACTAAGTGACTTATTGATTACAGTATATCACTTCTGAAGACTTCGTTCACTTATTTTGGATTCGGCTAAAGCAGGGCGTAAAAACTTCTATGTCCACGCAGTAAGAGCGAAACAAACATTCGGCTCGCATCGGCTCGGCCGACGCCAGCCGAAGTTTTTCGTCCTACAAAACTTGCTAACAATCGCAATTGTTACCAGCGTTAGACTAAAAGCGCAGAAAAAAAAAACATTGAAATAAGCAAGGAACGAAAGGTAGATTTGGGTTGGCAAGAATCCGACAATCCTTGCGCAAAATAAGACGAGTTGCAGCAACCTAACCCGCGAAAACCTATAACCTAATTAAGCAAGGCCACTTTGTACCTTGTCACGATACCAAGGGGCATCAAATTCGTAGACTGCTACAACTGAGAAGCATCAAGCCAAGTTATAGCCGAAAAACTTATCTGAAGGATAATAAAAATTATCTATGTAGTTAGTTACCTCACCACGCCGAAAACGGCAGAATTTTTCCGATAGAAATTAGTGGGTGTGTCGGCTCCATATTGGTTATATCCTCCTAGGGCCAAGTGCTTCAGACTACAACTCCCGCGACCCACTTCCTCCAACTCTTTCCCAGCCCTCTCGACCTTACCAGAGTGTAACCAATAGTCGTAGTATCTCAAATCTAGCCGCACTACTTTCACTTTCGCGTCCCACATCGGCGGCCGATCATTCCACTTTGCCGCTTGCATCACGGTTATATCATCGGAATTTTGTATGGACCGCCCGTTTGGTACCGATTTAATGATGCGCTCTGAAGGACGTAGCAAGGCTGTTGCAATTAAGAATTATAGATACTTCGGCTTAAGTGAATTATGGAGCCTTATTCAATTCAATTGCAAGGCAAAGGTAAAGCTAATAATTAATTAATGGCATATTGTATGTTACACTTGTACTTAAACTACCGCCGTAACAGCGTCTCGCGGAACACACTGCGATCGTAAACCCGCCTGCCAAACGTGCCATTACGACATAGGACTTCGCTCATTGTGGTGGTCTATAGGGGAGCCATATGTCCAGAAGTGGACGACCGTGGCTGACGGAGGAAGGAAGGATGTTGCTAAAGAGCTGCTATAGTATTTCTGACTTTTATTGGCTATATGTTCTATATCAAATTATTAATGAGGTTTTGAAACTTGTTATTTAAGTTTATGATGACTTAACTGTGCGCGATTGATTTGCTATCGAATATTGCTCTGAACTATGACGCATGAGGCTAAAGGAGGAAGGCTTTTACCCAGCCTTGGGACACTACACTACATCGGCTTTAGTAATTCCGCTAAGTATTCTAAGATTGATTTAATTACATTTTATGCTTCCGATATCCTTAACCTTGAAGTCATGGATTAATCTGACCTAAATTAGATACAATAAATCAAGCTTAGGTTTCGTTACTTCACGGTCCTAGTTGGCAAGTTATTTAGAGTGCTCTAAACAACAAATAAGTTTTTTACTATTCTACATGAATGACTTGTTTCAACCTATATATATGTAGGTGATGTTGTCATACATTACTACGTTAGAACAGCATTAACGACTAACCATGTTTCAACGCAGCAATGTAATTCGTGTTATTTTCGCTACAGATCTGTCCTAATCCCAAATCCCAACATTCGTGAATCTAATCGCAAAGTGTATACATGTAACGGCATCGCAATTGCGCGAGCTTGGCAATACAGATCGTTGAATACAAAAGCCATCTTGCACCAATTTCACGACGTATTTGAAGGACTTGTGTGGCAATTTGAAAGGAGTCTCGGTATAATTGTTGCGACACGGACATTGTAGTATCACGAACATAAAGCGAATGTTACATGCTGAATTCTAGACATTGAATAACATTAATCTGGGAAAGATTTCACTAAACAAATGAGGCGAGAAGCTTAATAACGGCGTAATATTGAGATAATGTCGCGGAAGATTCTCGGAGTTGCGCAACGCAAGTAAATGCCGGTTCCTTTGCGTTTGCGCATATTATTTGTATATCGGTCACGGTCATTTGGGGCAGTTTTTATTATTTACTTGTACCTTTACCATGAGATGCATCTCGTTCGCACTAAAATAGTAAGCGAGATGCATATAGTAAACTCGATACTCGTTATCGAAAACCTCAATGTCACAACTCATGGTAAGGGTACTGAGCCCCGTACGTTAAAAAAATAAAGTTAGTTCAAAGTTATGGTGATGACAAATCGTTAGGGGACCCAAAAAAAAAATCTTTAAATTCTCCCTGGTATACCACATATACGTTGGAGTTAAAAGTTATAGAAAAAAAACAGGATGTGCGGATTCAAATCTTACCTATTTATAACTCCATTTTAAATGAATATTTTTACATTTTTCACACAGACAATTGAAATATCTAAAGTCTAGTTGAATACATGGAGACGGCGCCAGTAATGGACAAGGAACCAATCATGAATTAGTGCTTATTTCAAATGAGGCAAGTGTTGTGCATTTGTTGGTACATATTCAATTTATGTATAACATTATGGTTTTTGAATTAAGAACTAAGTGTCTATCATTGGTGCCTGTCAACTTAAAGTGTCCAACATTGGTGCCATAACTACTTCAATACATGTTCTCATGGTCAATTATAAAAACAATCAACGTCAAAACACCATAATGGCGGCAATTCGTAATGCAAAACAAACGACAGTCGCATATAACAAAAGAACTATGCACAAGTAGGTACGCACGACGCGCTGCAATATTTCTCATCCGACCATCTCTCAATGTTATTCAGAAATAAACTTTATGATTAGGGGTTACGGCCGCTTTTTGGCTGTACAAGACGACATAGATAAGAGTTTGAGGAAGCTAGTAAACTATTTGCATAATCGTTGCACATTTGTGTAAGATTAGAACGTTCATAATATTTAATTATGTGTTCAGATTAGCTAACGTATGAAGTGCTGGTGGCCTAGCGATAAGAGCGTACGACTTGCAATCCGGGGGTTGCAGGTTCAAACCCCGGCTTGTACCAAGGATTTTTCGGATCTTATGTACGAAATATCATTTGATATTTGCCTCGCTTTTCGGTGAGGGAAAACATCGCGAGAAAACCGGACTACAATAAGGCCTAGTTTACCCTCTAGGTTGGAACGTCAGATGGCAGTCGTTTTCGTAAAACTGTGCCTACGCCAAATCCTAGGATAAGTTGTCAAGCAAACCTCAGGCTCCAATGAGCCATGGCAGAGTACCCGGACAACGCGAGGAGGTGTGATTAACTAAGGTATGAGGATAATTTTGGCAACATTGTGTCAGAGTTAGCTCTGTTAAGGCTTGGGCAGATAGGCGCGTTTTGAGAGCGTGGCGCAGCGGGGCGTGACAGCGGTGTGGCTAATGTAACGAAATAAGGCACACATTCGGACGGCAGCGTCGCGCCCCGCTGCGCCACACCACAAAACGCGCCCTATGTGACCAAGCCTTTATACTGCGCAGGCACAATTATGATTATTATGAATACTCATCAATCACTTGACGCTACCGATCGTTTATCACCTAGCTTAAAGTGATTGTCGGGGCGGTTACGTGGTTGAAGGCTTGACAAATATTCGATTGATGTCAATCGATTGATTGTTCCGCCGCCAGTTTGACATAGGCCGAGTACAGTCTAGGGCACAAATAATGTTAATAATATATCTTATCACCATTGCCATAAGGTCCAGAGTGTATGTATATATGCTCTTGACTGTAGAGTTAGAGTATAGCTATCGCACTTTAAGGAGGCTTGTATTTCACGTAATTGAGGTAAGTCTCCTACACACGTGTTTGTGAATTATGATTTATGATGTCTTTATTTTACAAGGATCGCCTAAATATATAATAATGATGCAGAGTCTAATTCTGGATTGCAGTGTGCAAAACGGATTCAAAGGATGAGTAATCTTCGCGTGGGTCTCGCTCTGTAATGTTTCGAGATAGTGACGACATGACTCCTTACGTATGGAGTGGAATATTTACTGGCTTGGCCACGACTCTTAGCGGTGTCGGCAATGGCGAGACCTGGTCATGGGTGGTAACGAAAGGTCGAAGCGTTTTATCGAGTTATTAGGTTAAAATCTTTTCGGTTCAGAGGTTTAGAATTAAAACCGGTGGTAGATTTTTCTTTAACGTTCATAAGTGCATTGTAATGTCAGGTACACAGGTACATTCTCAGCCTCAGTCATAGAGCCGAGAATATTGGCAGCGTTAACCCTCTGCACCGCTTGACACAACCTCGGAGCAAAGAAGTAAGGAATATGTTTAGTTATTAAGGTTCATAGACATTTTCACTTTCCTTTCATTTGTAATGTCAGGCACATTACAATGCACATTGAAAAATAAAGATCTTTTATATTTTCTTTTTCTTTGTCGGTCAAGCACTAAGAGTGTATGTCACTCCGCTGTTAGTATCTAAACTTTAAAAATATTTTGCACTATCATATATCGTTCAAGCCGCATTTCAAATGAAATTAAATCAAAAAGCTTAAGAAAAATTATCATCTTCGTGACATCGGCAAATCGCAACGCGTCTTATAACGCGCGTTTGGAAGACAGACATGTCGATAAGCCCGAACATCCGATAGTATCGATGGTGGTCGATGTTTCTGAACTCGATTGAGTGGATCGATGTGGTATACTTAATATAATGCACCGAATAACAAATTACCAAAAGACGATATTTTGATGTAACACTTATTTTAAGGCTAAGGTATATTAGGTATGCACTTAAGTTTTTTTAAAGTAGTCAATTTAATCGTTCAGAATATACGAATATCGATTTTCGCGGTAGCGCCGCTGAGTACACGCTCGAACAGGAGCGGTCGGCGTGGAGGCCACGTTGCATCGAGTTTTAAGGGAATCGAGCAGTGTATATTGCGGACACTCACATTTGCATTTGTTTAACTTGTACAGTGAACGTCAAAAAGATGTATACACTCTTGTGCCTTATTACAAAGGATTAAGGTGCAAATGTGTAAACATATCTTTGACGTCCACTGTACGCCGCACGCACCGTCCCTGTCCAACTCAGCTGTCCACTCAAACACCAAGGTATTGGTAGATAAACTCACCCGAGTGTGATATATTGGCATCTTCGCGTTCGGTCTGCGTCAATCCCATGGTCGGCAGAGCACAAGCTTCATCCCTGGAAATAACATTAAATAACCAAACGTGGTAGAATGTTCGCGAACCGGCGACGTCCCCTATTCTGATGAAGTAGTAGAAGAGATTGAATTGAGAATGGAGAAAAAGAGAAGAGAGAATGGAGATACTTCTCAAATATATAACTGCAGTTGCTTACAAACAAAGGGTCGTCAACAGGTGACACCCCTTCCTCTACTATGACGCCTCTGCTAATTTTTTACCATTTCTATAGTATATACAAAAAAGATAGCTTTTGTGTGGCAGCGGACTCTTCTTTTCAAGATCGACGGTCAACATTGAATCAGGACTTGAAAAGTGATGAGAGTTTACGTTAATAATGTCATACTCGTAAGTGGCTAAGCAGTTGAGGTGTTCAAAATGAGGTCAACACATCTATTGTCGAGAGAATAAGAGCGCGTGTAGTTCATTTTGAACACTCACCCGCTCAGTCACTTTTGCTGCTTACTGTACATAGTCAGAGCACTAGTGAACAATAAAAATCAAGACAAGCTATAGCTTATTAAACCTTTGAATTCTGATTCTCTTATTAGAAACTTATAGGTAGAAGGCAGAATACAAATCTCACAATTCTGTTTGAAATATTAACTATAACTACTTCTCCAATAACAATTTTTTTCCCTATCACAAATAAATATAATGGATGCATTAAATTGTCTCACAAAACTTGTTACAATGACAACCTTATTGCTAGGACATAAGAGTCACTCTGAATCCAACAAGTTAGACCTTGGGAAGTAAGTGCACTCATTACATTGAATTGGTCAATCATGTGACATTGCCAGCTTCAGGTTTTAAAAATAGCTCTATTTTACGCTTCATAAATACTTTGTTTCACTTTGTTTTTCTGCAACAGGTAAACCAGCCAGTTTGTATTGGAAGCTACAATATTAACTTGGCATTATACAACTCTGTGCTACAAGTGCTAAGTGATGAGATAAATCTTTTTCTTGTCAATGGTCACCAATGATGGAATGGACATGTAGTTTCAATAAAATTGTATGTTTATTGTCTTTACAAAACAGTGTGATTAAGAGTGATACGGAAGACCACAACCATAGCAACAAGTAACTTAATATAGATGATTGAGCCACCAAATCAAGAGTTTCCCAATTTAAAAAGTTTGATATTCATTGATTTAGAATAAATATGATGAATAGACTTACCGGAGTATCTTCTCCCTGTAGCACAGGACTGTCCTGCGCTCGTCGCTCACCCCGATTGAGAAGGTGGCAAGCTCTGGACAGGCAAACTCCTCCACGCAGCGGTGGATCAGGAAGCGCCGGTAGTTACTCACCGGTGGGAACACCAGGACGCTGGAATTTGATGTAACATTAGTATGACTGATTACTGACATTATGATATCTTCAGCTGTTTTATAGACATTTAGGTATAGGAAGAGAACTAAGACTGATTGTACAAGTGATGTTTGAATTGTTCTAAGTTAGATAATATATTCTGTTTATTCAGAATATATTATCTAACTTAGCTTAACTATTATTCAGACTATGTATGTTATAGTTGCTAATAATAACAAGAGCATAAAACACAGATCTAAGATTTTTTTTCTTATTTGTGAGAGGCTATAGTTTTAATTCAACTGTCAAAAATTTTAATTTGTAAGTGTTCAGGATTCCTTCACAAATGTTCTAATTAGATATATTTAGTATTTTTTGATGTCAGAACTATTTTATACTTACATTAAATGTTTTATGTGACACAAGATTTTCAACAATATAACTGTACATGCATTAATATTTTATGTAATGAATATTAAACAGACAGAGGCTGTAAATGACAAGAAGAAAGCAAAACAAGATTAAAGGTGATTCAATTGGACTAATTAGAAGTCTCTCAATTGATCCCTTGACCCCATTCTAGAGGAAGCTTGTTGGTAACTGGAGCAGATATTTTTAGATACATGCTGAAAATACAGGCTGAAAGAATAACATGGTGTAAAAGAAAACTTTACTTATTTGAGTCAGTTCATTTGTAGCAAAACTAAGTAAAAATATATATATGTTATTGTTTTCGTCTATTAGGCTTCTAAAAACATATAAGTAATATATCTAGTAAAGATCTAATGTGTCTAAATTAATCCTCTTAAGCAATAAAATTAATTATATTTTTTTAATTGTATGAATAAAATTACAGTATGAGTAAAAACTGAAAAATCATAAAAAAGTTCTCAATACGTGCGAAAACTTTTGTGTATTTAATAATTGTACATACTGCAATTAATACATTTCTCTAACAAACTACAATGCAAAAATAATTGGTTATAGCCAGGAGAAATATAAGCGTTGTCGCGTGTCTGCACGGAATCCCGTATGTTTCGAGCAATTTTATAGAACATTTATGAATATTTATTAGCGTCCGCTCCTCTGTCTCGCTCCATATAATTCACGACCTACGTATATCTTTGACGGATTTTAACCTTGAAAATAACAACCGAATAACGAAATGTCGATGCATCGCAGGGATATGAAACAAACATGTCTAATAAGTCACTCTACTAAGATTCTTGATGAGTTAATTTTTTTAAGAATAAAGAATCTCCACCTAAGAATGTGCAGAAAATAACAATAAAGCAAAAATTGTTTACCTGTCAACTCTTTTTTCGGCTATAAAACATTTTAGATCGTCCTTTACATCTTCGACAAAATTATCGTCTGCTAAACTCAGGAACCTGTCCACCGTTTTGGCACCCAGCTTGACGGTGGCTTGTTGATTCCCAGGAAAATAAAAATTAAACGAGCTAATTCACGTGCCAAACTGGAAAATTCAGCCGACCATTTTCAATTTTTTGTTTGTGTGTAATTTTTTTAAATGGTCTCCCGCTAAGGTAAGCCAATGAAATTGGTCATTCAGCCTTTTCGTTCAGCAATAGTGTTGTAAGCGAGTTATTGCCCGAAAAGTATTTACCTAGATTTATTCAGTAATCTCCTAAAATTTAAAAAAGTATTTTGTAATATTTTGCTGCTACCGTGAATAAAAATAATTTCGTCGTTTAAATTCTTTCCAAACTATCGATAAATACATCTCTAAAAATTATCAATAGGGCATCTCTAGATGCGTCATAGCGTTTAGTTATCAACGCTGTAGAGTTATTTACAACAATATAGTTTATCATCTCGTTTCCGTATTAGTACTAACGTATCATTATTATTTAAGAAAAAAAGATTCGAAGCGATAATGAAAAAGGATTTACAAATAATATAATCATATTTTATTGTAAATTACAAAAAAAAAGTTTCTATCTGCAGCTCCATAGCAGTGAACAAAACGTAATGTGAAGTGTTGAGTTGACTGTTCGAGAGATTAGCATTTATGTGTTTTTTTTGGCGGGAACGTTAAAAAGAATAGGCGCGCTTTTGAAATTAAATTTTGTAAATTAGTTTTAAATTCTAGATTTGTACATTTCTTTGTATATTTCTTATGTAAAATAGTCTATATAGTGTTAGTTTTGTACATATTACGTTAGTGCGTTTCCCCATAATGGGGAAGCGCACGGGGCGTAGCGGCCGTAAACGATCGCGAGTTACGGGTGAGTCTCTTACAGAAGGAATAGATCAGGACTTACCTTCTTCATCATCATCGACGACTTCATATTCTGATGCTGAAAATAATGATCGTCCACTAGCGAAGAAAAGAGAAAAGGATAAGTACACACCTTATAAAGCAGGAAATTATAACAGATTTTATGACGAAAACTCGCAGAAGAAAGATTTTATTGTCTTCCTCAATCGCGAAGAAGATAACACTAAAATTACAGATAAGGATAGGTTGGCCATATCTAATGGCATCAGAAAACATTGTGTTTCAGGTGTAATGCATCTGAGGTCAATTAATGCATTCAAAATTGGTATAACTTTCGACCTCCCTAATAACGCTAATGTTTTTCTTAAGAACGAAAAGCTCCTAAACGAATTGAGGATGGTTGGTTCAATACCGGCTGCCGAAACAGAAGCCACTGGGGTTCTCACATCTGTACCTTGCGATTATTCCAATAAAAATCTTTCAGCTTATTGCTTCTAGTAAAAAGTTATTAGTGTGAGACGTTTCATGCGACGGGTAAAAGACGCTCAAGGTGTCGTTTCCTTTCTTCCAACACAGACAGTTGCTGTTACATTTGCTTCAACGCAGCTCCCGAGTATGTTACTTTAGACCACTGGAGACATGAGGTAGGAGTTTATGTTCCTCCTGTTAAACAGTGCCTGAAGTGCATGAAATTCAACCACATTGCTAAATTTTGTAAAAACAATGAAACTTGCTCAATTTGCTCAGGCAACCATAATTTTAAACAATGTGACAAGTCCAAAACTCAATGTGCTAACTGTGGCGGTGACCATATTGCAATTTCTACCACATGTCCACTTAAAAACAAAAACTAGAAGAAAACAAAATAAAAGCAAAAATGCAAGATATTCTGATCTTTTAGTGCAGCTCAATTTCCACAGCTAAATTCAAAATACATTGATACTCAAATATCCAATTTAATTAAATCTGACAAATTTATGAATTTATTAGTTGAAGCAATGCTTGAAATATGTTCAAAACCTGATGTGCCAAAAAATTCTAAAAGCATTAGAGAAATTTTAGATAACACTTTTAAGAAAAAAACACCTTAACCTTTTTATGGATACATTACATATAGTGCAATGGAATGCTCAAAGTTTAATTAGTAATAGGCTAGTTTTAACAAAATTTTTATATGATAACAACATACATATTGCCATAATCTCTGAAACATGGTTGAAACCACATCAATTTTTTCTATCAAAGGGTACAATATTATTAGAAATGATTGTGGGAACAACCACAATGGTGTTGCAATTTTAATTCATAATATTATAACACATTCTCAAATTACAACTCATTTTGATAGTTCTTTACAAAATGTTTGTGTGAAAATCAAAATTAATAACAATGAATTAAGTGTCGTTAGTTTTACAGTCCATCTAATACAAATCCACCATTTAATAAAAATAATCTAGACGTTTTGCTTAAGTCCATTCCTAAACCTATGATATTTGGAGGCGATTTTAATGCTCATCACATGTCTTGGGGATGTGTCGACACCCTGCCTCGAGGTAAGGATGTTTTAGATGTTATTGATGAAAATGATCTTGTTCTTTTGAATAATGGCAGTCCCACTACAATTGGTTCTTTCATCTTGGCGAGCTAATGCTCTTGATTTAACTTTAGTTTCTCCATCTTTGGCACTTTCATGTGATTGGTCTGTTTATGATTATCCTCTGGGTAGCAGTTATCACTTGCCTGTAATTATAAATTTGGTTGTTGGAAATGAAAGTAATCTACAGAATAATATACAATGCAATAATGTACATTTACCATTTCAGCATAATTACAAATTAGTTAATTGGAAAATATATAGTCAATTAATGGATTCAAATTTAAAAAATATTGACTTTAATGCTATGTCTCCACCAGAATCCTACAATTTGTTTTGTAACATAATACATTCTGTTGCTGAACAGTCAATTCCACAGTCTACCTCCACTAATAAATGTAATAATATTGCTAAACCTTGTTTACCAAAACATTCTAAGTGTCCTAGTTTACCCTGGTGGAACTCAAAGTGTTCAGAAGCTGTTCAAAACTCAAAGAATGCTTATATATATTTTAAAAACAACCCTTCTGAGGATAATTATATTGAATTTAAGAGATTGCGAGCTTTAAAAAAACTAATACTTAAAACAGAAAAACCAACAGC
Organism: Grapholita molesta; assembly: GCA_022674325.2. Taxonomy (NCBI): domain Eukaryota; kingdom Metazoa; phylum Arthropoda; class Insecta; order Lepidoptera; family Tortricidae; genus Grapholita; species Grapholita molesta. The sequence goes on along the minus strand of CP053121.2, from coordinate 3,003,784 downwards.
TGGATGGAATTGTGCAACTCATTTAATAGATGTACCTCATTGTCATTGGTATGGAAGTACATGCGTAAATTTAATAAATCATTTACTCTTAATAATTCTCTTGATGATAGTTGGATTCCAGATTTTATATGTAAATACACTCCTGACTTTGTTTTGAATGAGCCGTTAAATTATAATAAAACTGATAATATTGGAAATAATTATTTGACTGATCCATTTTCGTATCAAGAACTCCATTCTGCGTTGTTTTCTAGAAGAGATACATCCCATGGTCTAGATGGGATTCCATATATACTTTTAAAAATTAACCCCAAATTGTCTCATAATCTTTTAAACTTACTTAATCGTATGTGGAAGGAAAACTTTATACCTGAGGAATGGAAAACTGATTGTTTGGTTCCAGTTTTAAAACCTGGTAAAGATAAATTGTTGCCGGATTCGTATCGACCCATAGCTCTTACGTCTTGTATTGGAAAGATATTTGAACAGCTTTTAAAACAACGCCTAGAATTTTATGTAGAACAAAATGGTCTTTTACCTTACAACCAATTTGGTTTTCGCAGAGGTCGGTCTTCTCGTGAAAGCATTTGTCAGCTAGTATTAGATGCTCAACACAGTCTGTATAATAATCAATATCTTTTATGCGTTTTCTTTGATATTGCTGGTGCTTTTAACAGTGTTAATATTTCGGTTCTTTGTAACGAGTTGTCAGTGATAGGGATACCTGGGCAATTAATAAACTGGATACAAGCATTTTTGACCAATAGAAAAGTATTTGTTAAATTTAATAATCATTTATATGGTCCAAGATGCTCGTCGTTAGGAGTATGTCAAGGAGGAATTCTGTCTCCATTAATATTTATCTTATATATTAGACGATTGAATCTTATTTTGGGATCGAATGTAAAAACTTACAATATGCAGATGACTTAGTAGTTTATACATCTGGAATGGATTTAAGTCAATTAGCTTCTACTGTAAATAACGCACTTTCCAGTTTATATAAATACTTTTCATACCTTAATTTAGATGTTAATCCTACTAAATCAAAAGTCTTCATTTTCGGTCGTAAATGTGTAGCTACACCTAATATTTTGTATAACAGAATTCCATTGCCTATATATAGTGAAGTAAAATTTTTGGGTGTAACTTTTACTCCAAAACTCTCATGGACAAAATACATTAATAATATAACAACAAAAGCAAACAAGGCTTATAATGTATTAAAATCTGTTTGCAGGACTACTTGGGGAGCAGATCCCAAAATATTGTTAGTGTTATACAAATCTCTCGTTCGTAGTCACTTTGAATATGGTTTTCTTTGTTTTGCTGGAGATAGTAAATTAGTGAATAGTTTGGACAAAATACAAAATAAATGTATGCGCACAATACTAGGTGCCTTTAAAACTAGTCCTATTGCTGCTTTGCAAATCGAAACAAAACTGCCACCCATTAGTGTTCGATTCCGTTATTTGAAAGAAAGATTTATCTTGAAGCTTCATAGTTTGCCTAATAATGATCTTCTTACCAATTTAATTGCTTCTCAATCTGCTCCTTATAAGCAACATATGTTTATTTTGCAAGATTTTTCTTGCTTTTTCATTCTCTTGAAGAGTTTAATATACATTTGAACGATGATGTTCTTCCTTGTTATGCAGGCACATTCCAAAGTAAATATGCCGCAATGAATATTGTAATTGATTCAAGCTTGTCTTCTAAGGAGGAAGTTTATCTGTTATTGTCAGAATGGACTAATTATAAATTTATTTATACTGATGGGTCCAAAAATAATGATGCTGTATCATTTGCAATTTACCAGACCGAAATCAATAAGGGAGTGGGATACAAAATTAATAAATATGCTAGCATCTTCACTGCTGAAGCAACAGCCATCCTTTTTGCTTTAAAACATATTATGGAAAGAAATCAGTTGAACAAAAATTGGGTAATAGTCAGTGATAGTATGAGTGTCTTAAAAAGTTTGTCAAGTAACAAAATGAATGCTAACATTAACTACCTGATTTTTACTATTAAAGAATTATGGTGGAAGTTATCCTTAACTGACACTGTAGTACAATTCGTTTGGGTACCTTCGCATATAGGAGTCTTAGGTAATGAAAATGCAGATTTTTAGCCAGAACCATTGTTAATATTTCTGATTCATGCTCAAGTTTAACCATCAAGGAGTTGGATGTCGCTTTGCCGTAAACGGTTATGATTTCAAATCTAAAAAAGCGAATATTTAGTAATTGGGAAAACATTGGTATTTTTGTAGAGAAGTTGAAAATAAAGCTCATATATATTCTTTGTTAGACGTTCCTGTTAATAGTACGCCATGGTTCTGCAAGCTTAAACATTTTGTTCATAGAAATTTCTATACTATAATCAATCGAATGCGCATTGGTCATTATTGCCTAAATTTTCATCTTCATCGAAAAATATAGTTTCTTCTCCTTATTGTGATCGTTGTCAAATGAATGAAGTTCAGTCTCTCGACCACATCATTTTCGTTTGCCCGTCCTTCGGCATTCAGCGCCTTGTGCTGATGGATGAGCTGCTTAATATTTATGAGGCATCTAATATAATCCCGCTGTCAGTACCAGATTTGCTAAGAGAGCCTACCACGTATATGTCTTTGTATAAATTTGTACATAACACCATAAATAAGTTGTAAATATTTTAATACAATTTTTAATTTTAGGTTCTTAATGCAGATAACATATAAATGTAAATTGTATATATTTAAAATAAATCTAAATATCGCTACTAGAATATTTCAGGATTGTACTGTTTGGAAAGGACAATAATTAAACTGGATTATGAGATTGAACGTACGGTTTTGACTTAATTAATGGATGATACATACATACTGAAATTGTATAAGAAAATAAAAGTAACTGAAGACATTGAACTCGGATTTGACCTAATATGAATAGTACTTACTGAAGACGTTGACCGGATTGAACTTATGAAAAAGAAAACAAACTACTTATGACAAGGCAGTATGGCTTAGAGCTTTAGCCTGTCCAGATGGACGAAAAAAAAAAAAAAAAAAAAAAATTAGCATTTATGTTCTAATTTTTTTGTTTTCGATTAATTTAAGTTAGTTTAATAAATGTTTTTAGCACAGTAGTACTCTTAGGATGACCATGGAAAGGAGGATAAAGCTAAAAACCCTCAACAGCCACATAACTTGCAAGATTTGCCGTGGATACTTCATAGATGCTACCACAGTCACCGAGTGCTTACATACGTGTTAGTATTTTCTTTACTGAACACTAACAGATTCTTTTTAACAATCATACGCATCTTATAATCTTTTTTTCTAGTTTGTCGTTTGAAACCTTTGTTTATATGATAACCTTTGTATATCTATAGATATTTTCTATAAATACCTTGAACTTGTTGTTGTAAGACCCCTAGTTTGCGGGTGCCAATTAGAACGAAACTTGTATGTATATTACAAATATCTAGAGATAATTCGTTTTTAAACTCGATACTATCCAAATTCGCACTATTCCAGTCTGCAAAAGCTGTCTAGTAAAACATTTGGAGGAGAACAACACATGTCCAACATGCGACATCGTGATACACCAGTCGCATCCACTGCAGTACATCAGCTTCGACCGCACCATGCAGGACATAGTCTACAAGCTTGTACCAGATTTACAAGACAGTGAGTATATCTATAACCCTCATTCCAAACCATATACCTATACCACAAACTATATTATAATACCAGTACCTATACCTATGAAAGCTTGTTGATAAAAAAAATGTCACTAGTTGAGGTAGATAATTCCTTCTCATTTTGATTAAAGAACTGCAATAATATTATTAGCCAAGCTGAGGCAATTTCATTATGAGATTACATAATGACAATAACAACATTTTTGGACCCTCTTACAGAAATGTACCTAGAAGCACATAAAAGCTTACTCTGTAGGGTATTAATGATACTTAAATTCATATAAATACTTGAATTCATAGCTAATGTCTATAACCAAGTAAATATATATGATGAACACAATAATTTATCTCCATAATATGAATAATACAATAGGGAAATATTGCAGTGACTTACAATTAATTTTAAATACAAAATTATTGTGACATTAAAACCTATTAATTGTATAGAAGCGGGTAACTTATGATTAAACCTTAGTTACATCTTTTATATTATTGTATAATATAATCAAGTTGGCATCAGCATTAAACTCTAATTATTTTGGTTTAAAGTTGATTAATCTTACAGTGAAGGATGTGTTTTAGTGGCTAATAATTAAACATTATTAAGAAAAGAATATGTCTATGGAAATAAATATTTACTATTTTTCCTCATCTGGTAACTTTGAGGAAATATGTACAGTGACTGTATTCCCCTTTTCTATATTGTAACCAAACACCCTAGATTGTGATGTGTCTACCACTGGCTGCATGACAAAGTTTTTCTAAGGCTAGAGTCAGTTTGGCTGTCCTTCTCTAAATGAATGGGACAGTTGTTATACTTACTGATTTGTACCTTTACCTCTTCAAAGAGTTTAAGCCTTTAAGTTAAAACTTCCTACTGTCCTGTGCACACTTAATACACTTTACTTATTGTGTTACTTACCTTAATTAATGTTCGATTACACATGAGAATGATCAATACATCATACATACATACATTTCAGCCATATGCAGTCCACTGCTGGACATAGGCTTCCCACAAATATGACTTGTATCATCTTGGGGGTAGTTGCCATAGTCGCAAGGCTTGGCAGGCGGGTTGACGACCGCAGTAGCTGTAGATTGGGTTTCGACGGATGCTGCTGCCCGTCCGTAGAATTTTTCCTTTTGTCGCTTCTTACGACACCCGCGGGAGGAGATGGAGTGGTGTTATTCTAGTCAGCCGGCATCACACAGTATTCGATTACATATCTATGATCATCATATGTATAATTTTTAGATGAGCTAAAACGCGAGCGCAGTTTCTATCGCGTGCGGAACTTGCCGTGTCCAAAGGATGCTGCGCTGGCCCTGGGTGACAAGGGAGGCACCGGTGAGGAGCCGGAGCAGCCAGACAACACCGACAACCATAGGAAAGATGAACAGGTAAATATCATCATCTTCCTCGCGTTGCCCCGGCATTATCCACGGCTCATGGGAGCCTGGGGTCCACTTGGCAACTAATCCCAAGATTTGGCGTAGGCACTAGTTTTACGAAAGCGACTCCCATCTGACCTTCCAACCCAGAGAGTAAACAGGCCCTATTGGGATTAGTCCGATTTCCTCACGATGTTTTCCATCATCGAAAAGCGACTGGTAAATATCAAATGATATTTCGTACATAAGTTCCGAAAAATTCATTGGTACAAACCGGGGATCGGTAAGTATATAAGTACTTAAGGGCCATTTCATTTAATGTATTCTCAACTTTTTTTTAATTTGGATTTTTTTGTGTGGTTTCTACTCAGAATCATGAGCTCTTTCGAGCCTGATAGGAGAAAAAATGTGTCCCAAGCTTTTTTATTCGATTCCGTGACTATTTTTTATACCTTTCATATGGCGGGAACTGAAGTAATAAAAAATGTATGAACATTTTGGGACACATTTTTTTTACCGTAGGACTAGGTCAATTTGTGTAAGATTGTCCTGAAATATTTATTATTTATAAAGTGGCACATGATATCATGACCACATTTGGACCACAACTTTCAGTCAACATGATTTTCTGCTGTTTTATATTTTGTACTAAAAACTCTATGCTATAGCAAAACATTAAAAAATAATTACAATTCCAGGTTAACGTCTGTCTGGAATGCATATCGACCTCACTACGAACACTAAAGCGCAGTTTCATCCGCTGCTCCGCGCAGGCCACCATCACCCACCTTAAGAAGTTCGTCGCCAAGAAAGTGCTTAATGGCATGGAGAAATATAGAGAAGTGAGTTTTCATTACGTAACATATTTTCTACCATCCTAATGTTGATGGCAAAGAAATGGAATTCGCTCCCTTTGTCTGTATTCCCGGAAAGATATAATATAGGTATTTTCAAGGCAAGAGTGAATAGGCTGTAACTAAACCAGCATAGTACACCCTTCGTCAACACTTACCATCACCAAACGCTGGTCAGTCTTCTAAACTATTTATAGGTACTGTCTTACTCATTACCTACATCTTAAGCTTAAAAAGGTGTTACAGGTCCTAACATAGACAACAACATACATATATAATAAATAAATACTCATATACATAAATAACCATAACCAAGGAACAAATATTTGTGATGAACAGAAATAAATGCCTAGTGCAAACTAGTCCCACCTACTAAATAGGAGGCCCTAGGCGTTTCGTGCTCTAGAGCACTAACCATAGTAATGACAAAAAAATGGACCATAGGGTTAATTTATTAAACATACAATATCTTCATCAACAATGTCATATGCCTTATGTTATAGTCTGGGAGCAGGAACAAAACCTTCTCGCAACAAGCTCCAGGTCCAGGTCAAAAATTCATCATCATCATCAACAGCCCAAAGATATCCACTGTTGGACAAAGGTCCCAATGATTACCACAACTGTTTTGTGCCGCCCGAGTCCAACGATGTCCAGAAAGTTTGCGATCTTTCAGTTATTGAGTGGCGACCACAAACTGGAAGACAGCGTCAAAAACATAATTATAAATATTTTTTCACCTCACTAGCTCGGACAGAACTGTTTTTTTCTTTAAAAACAGATAGCAATGTGGCATTTTATTCACAAGAGTGCAAAGTAATTTCATACAAGTTGTTTATTACTAAACTGATCAAGTGTTTTTTTAATGTCAGCTGGTTGGATGTTAATTTTATTTAATGTTTTTGAATGATAAATGATGGATGCCAATAATAGTTTTAAATAATTTTTAAAGTTTTAGAGTTAATATTTTCCTAGCGGTAGTGAGGTGAAAAATTGTGTGTTTCACTCGGTAGCTGCTTTCCCCACTCGTGCTTTGAAACCCTCCCAATGCTAAAGATTCCACTTGACACACACACAAATTTGGATTTTTTCGCTAGCCCGTCTCAATATTAGCACGAGAAGGTAACGAACTAACTTTGCCCCCTTGTACAGTCAGCGTCATATAGTTGACAGCATTCAAAGTAGTCAAATAGTGCGGTACACGATATAAATTCTATAGTGTACCGAACTTTATGAGTACTTTGGATGCTACTAACTATATGACTCTGACTGTATAACAAATAACTATTTCCCGGTACGTTCCAGATTGATATCCTGTGCAACGACGAGTTGCTGGGCAAAGACCACACGCTGAAGTTCGTGTACGTGACGCGGTGGCGCTTCCGCGACCCGCCGCTGCGGCTGCAGTACCGGCCCAAGATCGACCTCTAACCCCAAACTAGTTACTATAGTTCACTACACTACTATAGTCCAGTAGTATCATCTCAGCCATAAGACGTCCACTGCTGAACATAGGCCTCCCCCTTGGACCTCCACATGTACCGGTTGGAAGCGACCTGCATCCAGCGTCTTCCGGCGACCTTAAGGAGGTCATCTGTGGGTGGACTTCCTACGCTGCGCTTGCTAGTCCGTGGTCTCCACTCGATCACTTTTCGACCCCATCTGCCATCTTCTCCAGTATAGTTGACGTCAAATTATATGTATACACTTTTGCACCGTATTAAAAAGGATTAAGGTGAAGAAGTGTATACATATCTTTGACGTCAACTGTACAGTCACAAGTAATGAACTGAACACGTCTTTATTGTTAAGAGAATAAGAGTGTGTCTAGATCATTCTGAACACCTGTCTCGGTCCACAGGTCTATGTATAAGTATCCGACCTATAGTGTTATTTGCTTCTATTTGTTTACTTTTGATTTTTTTTGGCGGGGTCAATATAAAACGAAAATAATGTAAACAGACCCATTTACCTTTATAGCGTGAATTTCATAATTGAGACGCAATTTTGAAAAATCAACCATGGTTTTATTGTCATTGTACACACATAATAATGAAAACGAACTTCTATAATAATATTTTGTCGTGTGTCAATATTTTTTTTGCTTAGACATTCAGTTATCAACCATATTTTTTTACAACATTTTCTTTTTCTAAAGACCCCGAAAAACAGTGGTATTTCTCGTTGTCTTATATGATCTGAAGTGGCCAGCACTCTGTAAGCGAATATATTCGAGGGTAGTTGGAAGTTTCTGGACTATAGTTGTGTACTTTCACAATAAATATGTGTCGATGGAAAGTTTCAGAATTTTAAAATTTCGGTATGGGAATTTAAACTCCTTTGCATCAATTGTTCTTTTCAGAAACTTCTAGAAATATGTTTTTTTTTTTTGGAAACTTTCCGCGGCTTGCACATCTGTAGATGGTCGCGTCTGAAAATTATGATACATTTGATGTGCCTAAAACATGTCCACAAAACTTTACGCCACCGTAAGAGTACTTTTCAATAACTGTCCATCTTATACTGAAAATGAATTCTGTTTACCTATAAATAGAACACATTTTTTAATGGGGTCTCAATTACTGGCTACCCTTCAATAACCGGCCACCTCGCTCTAAAATTAATTCTAATAGCCTATAAAAAGAGTTAATTTTTATTACAATGTGACTTTATTGGAAGGTGCCAAGTTACTAACGAATTACCGTATCTTTGTCATATTAAATTTATCCATATTTTCAGACGAGATTTTATAGTCGCCATCAGATATATCTGAGCTGTGAATGTGGTCAGAAATATCTGAACGCCTCTATTGTCAAGGCGATGAAGTACATGTTCAGATATTTGTGACCACCTCCACATCAGCTCCGATATATCTGATGGCGACTGTACTACAGTCACACAAACATGCAACTGGTGTAGGTTTTAAACCATAATTATGGACGGATCGTGGCTATTACCATACATAGTTGTAAGTAGCATTAGAATTTGTACTATGAAAAATACAATTTGAAAATGTATTTTTTTAATACTAAATCAATGTTGTAGGCTGTTTGTCTGTCATTTATAATTTCATATGGATATGATATATTATTTTATGAACAAATTAACAATTATTATAGATTAATTATAGGTTTTATTAATTGACGGATACAAACAAATTTTAATATTTATTGAATTTTAAAATAGCGAATTGATTGTATTTAATTTAGTTACCCTTCAAACAGTTCATAGCAAAGAGTAAAAATGATTATTTTAAATTTCTGATCTGAATAACTTTGAATTTAATAAGTAAATTGGTTTATTAGGACATTATTAAATATTCATGTTTTTATTTAGGTTGTTATTATGTTTTAGTTTATTTGTTATGCTTTTAATTTCTTGACGTGGAATAAGTTTCATTCCCGTTTTAACCGGATAAAAAAACGAAGTGCTCACCCTAATGTATTAGTTCTATAATTGACTGGAGAAAATTAGACTAACTTCTTCCTTTTTAGTTTAATTTAATTAAGCAAATGATTTATTTAAAATGAGAAGGAACTTTATGTGGATTAATGGAAATATATTTAGTTTTAATGTTATATATTGTTTCATTTGTTAATGACCCATATAAAATAAGGTTTGTAGTAATTTTTACTATGAAGGTGGCCAACAAGCATAAAACCCAGTTTTATCCTCGTAACGCCCACCGTACTAAAATATTTAACAGTTAAAACCAACCTTACTATGCAGTGAATTGGGATGAATTTTATTTTGTACGAAAACTAATGAATCAAAAGAAATTCTACCCTATTTCCTTTTATAAAAGTTTTGAACTCCATTGAAAGGGAGTGTACATTGTAATGCACACTGGGTGTTATTAGGTTATACTAGTAAAGCAATTATGTAAATATGTATTAAGAAATTCTGAGCAGTAATGTACTGCGAACATTACGCGATATAAGCTTTTTAACCTTTTGAAAGCTTTTCCTCTCGCGTTAAAATGTGACATGTCCGCCAACGTCTCAAGTAGTGAAGAACGAATATAAATAAACCTTATCTGTCAGCAGGACAAATTGCTTTGACAGCGTCCGTCATAGCCACTATTGAGGTCGGTGGTTCTTGGGTTAAACTCTTCAAAGGGTTAAACTAACTGTCAACGAGTGTCTACCTCGAGTGTGTTGAATACATTGCGGGCCAGATTATATTGTATGGACAAAATTTTAATTGTACTTCTAAGCTAAAGTTATCTAAATATATTTCTTATGTCCGAAAAGATTCACCCATACTAGATTTACACGTGTGTATAGCAGGGACCGGCCCGCTATCCCTTGTAAAGGGTTTTGTATGGGTTTTACATAAGGCTTTACTCACCATACCCTTTCATTTTACTTTTACAGCCCTTATAAAAGCGCTAACCCTTATAACTAAGCGCTATCCCAATACCCTAACAAAACCCTAACATAAATTTTTTTGGCTTAGTCGTACGGTAAGTGATAGTCAAATATATGGGCTAGCAGTTCAAACTAGTAAGTCTGTCAATGTGTTAGCCGTGTTTAAGGGACGCCCTTTAAATGGCATTTGCCCCGGTAGAGGTTGTCCAGTCCCTGGTGTATAGACCCCATCTGCTAATCATAAATCATATACTAAGATATGTTACCCACTTCATCTTGCAATTTCGGTGATATTTAACCCATACTCCACGTTTAAATCTTAACTTTAGAATAGTAAGTTTAGATTTAGTTTTTAAAACATGTTTTTTACTCTTAATATTTGTGTCCAAATAAAATTTGTGTACGTTATTACTCTTAAAACTGTCTAAACCTAATTGAAAAACGACAACAAAGTTGAAGTAAAAATATTGTAAAGTTTCTACTATGAAAAAAATGTAACTAGTATTTTTTTTTAAACAGAAACTTTAGAATAAAATAATAGACAGTTTTACAAATTAATTTTATTTACATACATTGTACAACATGAGTCTTAGTTACTTGGTAACTTACTCTACGTAATATTGATGTCACAAACAAACACTTTTCAAGTAATAAATAATTAATTTATCTTAATTTAATTTCGTCTCTTACTTTAAACAAACAATAATATACATTTCAGCGTGTTTTGAGTTGGCTATTGACTAAACTGGTGGCACAGGTTAAGGTATCTGGTCCGGTAGCAAACACCGAAATTCGTATATTTCGATCATGTTTCTCTTTTACTCTAATTACGGCGTTATGAGAGTGACCGAGACAATCGTCCGAAATTTAAGAATATCGTTTTTTGCGTACGTCTTGCACGTCACTACACGCTACACGAGAGTGACTAAATCTGTCATTATCTAGGGACCTTATTGTCGATGGCACTTACGTCGAATCGCGTTGCGTTTATATTGTATCGTCTTGAACAACGGCATAAGCGCCATCGACAATCAGGTCCCTTTTCATAGATAATGTTACAAATAAGCATGAGTAGATTTAAAACAAATATTACGACTACGACCCCTCACACTTCACCCCCTGCCCTGGAGCGGTCACGTCGAACATGAAGGACTTGTCGTCGTTGTTTATGACCAACTTGTAGTGGTCGGAGGACGGCAGCGGCATGTTCGGCTTGGCGTGGTCCCGTTTGAAGTGTCGGCTCAGGTGGCTCGTCTGTGAGAACTTACGGTCGCATATCTTGCATTGGTACCTTTTCTCGCCAGTGTGGACTACCTGTAATTGAAATTGTGATTGGTAATTTAATAAGTGCATAATAGATAGATACATATAAATACTTAAATACATAGAAAACCTCCATGACTCAGAAACAAATATCACACAAATAAATGCCCTGACTGGGATTTGAAGCCAGGAGCATCGGCTTCATAGGCAGAGTCACTACCCACTAGGCCTATGAAATGAACGAATGGAATGAATGAGTAATCTCTCCGATTAAGGAGTCAGCGTATGCCAAACGCAGCGTAGGACGTCTACCCATAAGATAGACAGACGACCTCATTAAGGTCGCCAAAATGTAATTGAATAAATAATATTAATATTAATGCTATATCCACGGTCTTAGGTTTTTTACATTAACGCGGAACCCTAAAAAGTTTAATTTTTTATATTTTAAAAAGAACTAACAACACTATATTTTATAGAAAAAGAAAATTACAGTTATCGAATTATGTCCAGGTTTTGGTACTTTTAATGATCTATTTTGGTAATTTTACTGGTCTATAACTTCCAAGTGTACACACAGCAACACTCTTAACTGTACATCGGTGGACTTTATGCCTTATATCAGGGATTCCCAATCTTTTTCAACCTGCGGCGCAGTTACAAAATTAGTATTTTGTCACGGCGCCCTGTCCTAGCTATTTCAAAAAGATATAGTAGAAAGAAATAATTACCTACAATAATAGTAGTCAGGTTAGGTCAGTTTAGTTAGAGGAAGAAAATTGAACATGCACAACATGAATCTATCGTCGTTGTAGATAGATAATAATAGATGATCGACTCACGGCGCCCCTCGGAACTTTCCACGGCGCACCAGGGCGCCGCGGCGCTCACTTTGGGAACCCCTGAGTTATATAATAAGGTCTACCAATGTACAGCTAGGAGTGTTGTAGACCGTACCTTGTGCTGCTTGAGCGCGGACGAGGTGTAGAAGGTCTTGCCGCACTCGCAGCTGTAGTCCCGCTGGCCCTTGTGCCGCTTCACGTGCACGTTGAACGCGCTGCACGTCACGAAGCCGCGGTTGCATTCTTTACATCGGTACCTGCACACAAACAAAATAGTACATTTCGATACTAGTGAAAAAAATTTTTTTTTTCGACGAGGGTGAAAGTTGGAGCCCGAGTGAAACGAGGGTGACAATCACCCGAGTCTTAAAGAAGTTTTTACACGAGTATCGAACCTAATTTTTCATAGCAAGTGCCTTAAAAAGTGAAATTTCCGCACGCGAAGCGTGTGAAAAGTGCACTTTTTACGCACTAGTTAGGAAATATTATATAACGGTCGTTAGTTCTTGTCGGTTATCTCTTTCACTCGCATGGTGTTGGAAAGTTACATCTGCTTTGTTGCGCAGATGACAGAGACAGTCATTTTTTTTTATTAGAAATCCTATGATTATAGAAAACAATAATATTTACAGGATCCATAGCTAAACTAATATATGTAAAAAGTGTTTTTTTATTTTTATTTATGTACCTACTGAAATTAGATGACACCTGTCAGCCAATTTGTAGAGATATAGTTGTACACGTATCGATAAAATTATATCGATAATCTATCGACCTTTCAGTTTTCATATCGTCGTGATAGTGAAATATAGCGTAACTACAAATACCGATAGAGTTCCAAATTCAAAGAAACTGTATCTTATTGTTACTTTAGGTAAATTCTAAAAAAAACAGGTTGTATGTAATGTAGTAACTCACCGGACTTCTTTATTGTGTATCCTGACGTGTATGGAGAGGTTACCAGAAGTAGCGAAGGTCTTGGTGCAGAGGTGACAGGAATACGGCTTCTCCCCGTTGTGGATCCTTTGGTGGACCTTCAGGTCCGCTTTTATTGGGAACCCTGGAATTGTAAATAGTTTATTGTTTATAGTACAGTCAAGTGTAAAAAATTCGTTAACTGCCGATGTTTCAAAAACATGTACCGAGCAACTCTATTGTACAGTAAATAAGGTTGTAGGACGTATTTATGAAAGGATTTCTTCGGTACGTATTTTTGCACTTGACTGTACACATTAATCACAAGTTTACCAGAACCCTAGCAACACTACTTACCTGAATCATTACATTTAATCAGAAACATTAAAAGGAGTGCCGAGTCCCAGTCCGCGTAGCCGGCATGTCACTGTACAGTCGCCATCAGATATATCGGAGCTGCGTAGGTGGTCACAAATATTTGAATATGCACTTTATTGCCTTGATAATAGAGGCGTTCCGATATTTGTGACCACCTCCACAGCTCCGATATATCTGGAGACCTGTCCTCTCCGAAACATGTCATATAGTTGGGCAATTTCACTTTCAGGGACACCCAATTAACTTAATTGTCAAATAAAAGTTAAATCTGTGGTCAGTTTAGTGACGACAATTAAGCTTTAAATTTCAATATAATCTGTTTTATGTTTAATCCATAAATAATACGTGTTATTGTAATAGAAAAATGCGAAAAAAGATGATTTACATAAATATTTAAAGCTTAATTGTCGTCACTAAACTGACCACTGATTTAACTTTTATTTGACAATTAAGGTAATTGGGTGTCCCTGAAAGTGAAATTGCCCAGTTAAACTACTCAATGGGGTGAAAAACATTATGTAAAAATCGTGAAAGCTTAAATTAATGTTTTGGAGTGAGATATATGAGAACCTTTTTTTTAACACGTTCGTCCCCGGTACCGTTTTACTTACCTTTCAAAGCACGCCACAGGCATTTTACGAAATATTCATTCTTATGCCGCTGTCATAAGTCAAGTTTTGACTCCTGTGCCAGTAGTAATAGGAATACGAACGTTTTTAACACAACTGTTGTGTCGCCGGCATTGGTCAGTTAATTTATTTGAACACACTTACGTGTTACCGGCATAGGAGAACTATCTTTAGAAACACAAATACGTATCACTGGCATAGTAATTCAAAAATGTTTGATCACATACGTTGTGTCACTGGCATTGGAGAAGGTTTAATAAGGCCACAGACGTTGTGTCGTCGGAGCTGAACGTGTTAAAGTCGGTTAATAAGCAAGATGGGTCTTTTCAAGAGAAGAGCTTTGCGAAAAAAATTTGTTCTATATCATGTGACTAGATAGAGCAGACATCAAAAGTGGAATGTCACCTTTCCCACAGTCCTGGCACAGGTAAGTTTTGTCCCCTTTATGCCTCTTCATGTGGATGGAGAGCTGAGCACTCTGCACGAAGGTCTTGAAGCAGACATCGCAGCTGTATAGTTTCTCGCCTGCCAATCATTTATATACGTCATAATATTGAAAATGTTGTAAAACAAATTCTCGCTCTATATCAAATCGCTTTTTAGCGATAAGATCGCCTGTTGTTTGCCTCCTTTTCTTTTTATTTTATTGTTCCTTTGTGTAATATTGTTCTACTTTTGAGGTGTGCAATAAAGTATTCATTCATTCATTCATTCAAATCATGCAAGATTATGTAATAGGCAGCGTGCCTAGACTTGCTACGATCTGCTTTTTATAGCACACGTTGGAAAATCAATACGCAGCATCGAGTACAGACAGATGTCAAAACTGAAGTTGAATTTTCTGCAAATGCATCTAGGTGTATTTTGCTGTGGTCTGTGATTTATATAAGTCATTGGCGAACAAAACGTTAAGTAAATACCTGTGTTGAGTACAGACCTATGTCGAGTACGGATCTGTGTTGAGTACAAACCTGTGTTGAGTACAGACCTGTGTCGAGTACGGACCTGTGTTGAGTACGGACCTGTGTTGAGTACAGACCTGTGTCGAGTACGGACCTGTGTTGAGTACGGACCTGTGTTGAGTACAGACCTGTGTTGAGTACGGACCTGTGTTGAGTACTGACCTGTGTTGAGTACGGACGTGTGCTTACATATCCGTGTTGAGTACAGACCTGTGTTGAGTACAGACCTGTGTTGAGTACGGACCTGTGTTGAGTACGGACCTGTGTTGAGTACAGACCTGTGTTGAGTACGGACCTGTGTTGAGTACAGACCTGTGTTGAGTACAGACCTGTGTTGAGTACGGACCTGTGTTTACACATCCGTGTTGAGTACAGACCTATGTTGAGGATGGACCTGCGCTTACATATCCCCGTTGAGTACAGACCTGTTTTGAGTACGGACCTGTGTTGAGTATAGACCTGTGTTGAGTATAGACCTGTGTTGAGTATGGACCTGTGTTTACACATCCGTGTTGAGTACAGACCTATGTTGAGAATGGACATGCGCTTACATATCCCCTTTGAGTACAGACCTGTGTTGAGTACGGACCTGTGTTGAGTACAGACCTGTGTTGAGTACGGACCTGTGTTTACACATCCGTGTTGAGTACCGACCTGTGTGCATTCGTATGTGGTTGACGAGCCCGGTGCGCCGACTGAACTGCTTGGGACAGTACTCGCAGTGGTACGGGGTCTCCCGAGTGTGTATTTTCTTGTGCTGGAACAGCGCGCTGTAACCTCTGCAAAATTGAATATAAACTTTATTAACAGATTCGTTGCATCTTCCATTTACAAAAACTTTTGTCTGTGGCGGCGAACAATTATTTCATGACGCGGCAGGCGTGCATTACGCCATAGAATGTGATGACACTCCTCTCGTGTCACACGCCACACGTCAAAAACATTGATGACTCGCCTGTCGTGCCATCCGCACTGAATCGGTTAATGGATAGCCTGATTCCGGGGCCGTGCAACAAGACAACAGCGAGAGAACTGTTTACAGTAGCGAGTGCTTTATAATCTGTATCTTATTAATTGTATAAAAGCGGGTAACTCGCGTTTTATAAGTCGAATATTGCTCGACATGTTCAGCTCAGCTCATGCTCAGCTGTTGCCGGCGTCGAGTGCGCGGTCGCGGAGAGCTGCGGCCCGCAGTCTGCGTCGGTTAGCCAACGCGAATGGCTCATGATTATGCTCCTCGTTACGGAGTGAAACATGTCGAGCAATATTCGACTTATAAAACGTGAGTTACCCGCTTTTATACAATTAATATGTTTCAATCTCACGATAGTTTTTGTGTTTAAAATCTGTATCTTTACCAGTCCTTGCGTTTCTTGGTAGGAGGACATGAGAAAGAAAGCTATTAGGCGGCCGCGTGGTTAAACGAGTGTTTAAGAAATAATATTGCTGTTATTAATATATACTCGTACATTATTCGTTTTACTTTTATATTTTAATATTTTTAATTATATCTTGTATTCAGCTGTTAGATATATTTGATATGTCACTGTTTTGAAAACGCTGGTACTGGGCTGGTGACGTACACTGTTTTATGCTGGTAATATTCTTCTCGGGTCAGAGGTGTAGGATTAGACCCGATGTATATTTATTTTTGACGTTCGTAAGTGTAAAAATGTGCCTAAATTGAACAAAAAAATTATCTTTTATCTCTTTTAAAAACAAAATTTTGTCACCACCAAACATTTCCCTCACCTCACATGTGTAAGTCTTCTACTGGCAAATCAAACTTGCTTACACAACAGGGACTGATAAGTACCTGAAAGTGGCCGAGCAGTCCACGCACTTGTAGGGCCGGAGGTCCGTGTGGCAGATCTTGTGCGCTTTCAGGTTGCTCTTGGTGCTCAGGAACTTGCCACAGATGTCGCACTGGTGCGGCAGCTTACTCTCTGGCAGCTCGGACTCTACATTCACTAGATAAAATATAATACTTATAAATCTTATCATCAATATCTTTTACAATAAAAAACGTAACTACACCCAATTCAATTAATTAGTTTACAAATCAGAATCTTTACGGGGCGTTGATTTGTACTGTTAACCGAAAATGTGGCTATACGGAACATCTCTACATCCCTAGTGACTGTGCCCATCACTAGCGCGTTGACAGCTAGTTTTGGCGGGATCGCTCTTGGCTTGCGAATCTCTAATGCGATGGAGCCATAACACTCACAAAGATTGATTGAATCTCTAATGGCGTCATGTGGAATTGTGACCTATCGTCGCAACCTTGAAAAAACCTCGTCTCTTTCCTCATTCTGGTAATCAAAAGAAAAATAACGTAGCTATGTACGGGATTAGCACAGAGTCACAGCGTTTCAACTTGGAGTATCTGTGTCAGATAAGATTCATTGTCCCTAATGGATATGTCCATTATGTCATATTGAGATATCTGTTAGTTGAAGGAGAAAGACAAATTATAAGACACAAAGTTTTATGAGTGTGGGATTATTGCTTTATAAAGTACTTACCTCTTTTTTTTCGTCCTCTTTTCTTTTTAGGTTTATCTTCTGGTATGCTAAAATCTAGAATTGAATAATAGTTAAACTTCAATATTGTTTCAAAAAATGTAATACTATCTAAATTTTTGAATACTGTTCAATATGGTCTGAAAAGGTTATAAAGTTTTATGTTACAATACAGTTGTAGTACTTGTAGTTTACCCTCATTTTGCAAAAAAAATAATTCTTTGTTTATTTAGTTTTTTTTTGTCTAAGTAACACAAATTACTTTGTTATTAGGCGTCACAACTGGTTTTGGCCCCTAATTCTTACTAGCTAGTTTACAATATGTCTATTTCTATCCAGCATGGTAGCAAACAAAAAGGGTACTTTTGCACTGGAAAAGACTAAAAGTAGCTCAGTTTTATGAGTAAAATCGATCCATACAGTTAAAGTCCCAATGTCGGAGACACACAGTATATTGACATTATATGTATTGTAATCTAAATTGACCAATAAAAGTATGTAATTAATACCTTTAGCCTTTAAGTTAGGGATTTATGGAAAAAGTGTGGGGTGGGTTTTACCCTAAACGGATCCACAGTAAAATAGAATAAAATTAAACACTACTACAACATTTTTTCTTTAAAAGTGGTATAAACAAGCTATTATTATTTGTATACCTTTAGCCTTTTTATTCAGCTGCATGTCTCCCAACAGGACATTGTCATCTTCTGCGTCCCATCCACTGTCATTGCCATTGCCATACTCATTGCAATCAACTTCTGAAATAGCAAATTTGGATTATTTAATAAATGTGACACAATACTTGTAGATCACAAAGGTACCATTTGACGACCAGGGCCTATTACATAACAACTTGTAATTTATAATATTAGCCTATATAAGCCTATTATACCTATAATATTAGCCAATTTATTTTATTAGAAAGAGAGTTCCGCTAATATTATTAGTTGTAAATTGTTATGCAATGGACCCCAGTGTGACCTTATAGCTTGAATAAAACAATGTATCTTCACAATATACAAATTTAGGGAGAATTTAGTATAATTTTCAAGTATGGTGACATTTGAAGAGATCAGAGAAGATGAGGTAAAGAGGAGTGACGGAACCATTTTCATGGGAGTTATATATTTTTTATTAAAATATGGCATATGTATAATCTGTTTAAGCATCCTAAATATGTATTTTGATTGAATGTTATGCTAACAGCAATAGTGTCTACAGTTTTCTTTTATAAATTGTTATAGGTACTGAGTTGTTATTGCAGGAACAAAATAATGACTCATATTTAGACTGATCATATTTAGAGATTAAAATGTTATTCTTATTACAAAATAATAAAACCACTTTTTGATGATGTTGGCCACTATGGCACAAAATCAAAACAATATTAATCAAAAGTAGCTCTCTCATATAATATTCCTTTCTTTGGCCTCAATAAACTGTGTATATTATATGTGTTAATAGCATACATGTTAATTTCCAAAATATAGTACTTACCAAGTTTAATACTATCCTTTATGTCATTGTCAGTACTCTCAAAAATTTCATTAATGACATTGCATACCACCGCCACCTCATCTTTGACCTCCACATCATCTTCACTCTTCACATCTTCTGTCTCAGTTTTTAGTTCCCCACAATCATCGGCGTCATTTAATCTACTTTTATCATCATCATCTTTTACATCAGTATTAATATTTTCTAAATATTGCCTCAGTTTTGTATAACTCTCCTCACACTTCAGATGAAAGGAATATGAACGTTTTAACTGGCGGCTGCATTCCTTACAGATTAAACTAGGGAGACCATCATCTTTGGTAGGCTAAAAATATAAAACACAATATACAGTAGAAAATATTATGAGTTGACTTTGACCTTCAAACAGTAGATACAGATATATATAGCAGTCACTAAGAGCCAAGGCGGGCAGAAATAAACCTACAATCATTCTAACGTGTCTATAATTGCAATTAAGAGGCACAAACATTCCTTGACAATAACCCTGGTATCTATTAGCAATATAGAAATGAAAAATTAACGTACCTTAAGCTTGGTGCAATTAGACAGCATTTCACAGTACAGTGTACTTCTTTTTGCGTAAAAGCTCGTGTAAATATCATATGTTATTTTGTTCGATTCCAGGCAAATTCGACACATATTTTTAAAGTCCATTGCTGTAATTGTTTTTAAAGTTTGAATTGTTTTTGAAAATTCTAATTGTACTAAATATTGTTTACAATAATTTGAGAGTAAAGCCTATAATTCATTATGATTGTAATATAATATATTTATTCGAAAAAACAAACAGTATCTCGACGTCAATTTTGAGGTTGACTTGACGTTGACGTAGACTTGACACTTTAAACAGTTAGTGCGTACGGTCAACGATTGATACCGAAGGTTCGTTTATAATCGATACAACTTCTCTAAGACGAACATATCGATATTAGTTACTTTATGTTTTTAGATCTCGGACATCACTAATTTTGACAATTGTAAAAAAAATGTATTGAATAGTGTGTTATTATTTAGATTTAAAATAAAATAAAAAAATAAAGATTTTCTGGTTAAATTGTCTGAATGTACACATGCAGATAGAGTTATAAATATGTCTGCATTACAGAAGAGCATAATGAAGAATAAATTGCCGCCTCGGTGCCCAAAATCAGCAAGTGGAAAGTAATTATTATTTCATACGTTTCAAATTGGTTTTGTATTGTTATTTTAATGAATTTTTTGTATGTAGTAATGATATTATTTCGGGACAAAGGAATATCACGTAGGATGATTATTAAGTTATTCGTTATTGTTGTTATAAGTTAATCTTTATTGTAACTTATTATAATGATGCAAACCGGCATTTTCGTCATAGAGTTATGTAGAATAAAGGCATACATTCATGTTCTTTGGTGTTTTCTTACATTATTATACAATTATAACAATCTTTGATCACAAGTTTTCTATACATATAACTGTAATTGTTATAATGGGCATGGTATCTTCAAATTTTTGCTTATGTTGAACAACAGCAGTTGTTCAGACTAAATTATGACACATGACACCAGTTTTGGCGTATCAAAATCAATTCATGTGGGACACTGCTGCATCAATTTCCATTGAACATATTAAGGAAGATTTGGGTTAGATTCTGCATTATTTAGTTGATTTAGTAATTTACAATGTCCTTCCTAAACATCAAGAATTGTAAATGTAGAATGGCATGATATTCAGAGGCAGACTGAAAACTATTGACTGTACAGTGTAAACAATTACAACTGTTACTTAAAACTGCATAGTTACTGTGTATACATGTATGTTGTAACATACAGTCAGCAGCAAAAGTTGCTAAGCGTTTGAAGTGTTCAAAATGACCTACACATGCTCTTATTCTCTTGACAATAGAGACGTGTTGACCTCTTTTTGAACACCTCAAATGCTTAGCTACTTCTGCTGCTGACTGTACATGGTAACTATTTTGTTTTAAGTAGTATTACATAAATCAAAACATCTGGCCACACAAAATTACAAATGAGAACATACCTTAACTATGTGCTTGGAAACTTAAAAATTGTAAAATAAAGAATGAATCAAAAATAGTCACTTCGTAATAACACACTACTACCAATCATTCAGTTACAAAACGGCAAAAAAATATTAAGCCTTAAATATTAAAGCCTCAACGAAAATTTTAATAAAAAAAAAAGAATTCTTTGACTATGGATAACATTTTTTTCAGACTAGCCCCATTTGGCATGGCCCGCCGTAAAGACTACAGTCCTGTCTCATGGGAGCAGTACTTCTGGAAGTATGTGGATGCGGAGACGGAGGGTGGCAAGTTCAGGGTGTACATGTCTCCGGAGCCAGACCACTCGAACCGGCCGAGGCTGGTGACGCTGCATGGTGGAGGGTACTCTGGGTTGAGCTGGGCGTTATTTACAGTAAGTTTCATTTTAATAAATTGTAATTAAAGAGAAATAATAAAAAGCCTTTATTATTTTTTGCATATCATTATTAAATAGATATCAGTTGTATTTATATTTTATATATTTATCACCTCATTAGCGCGGGAAGTCCATTTTTATTCTTTTAAAACAGATAGAAAAATTCCATTCTATTCACAAGGGAGAAAGTAATATTATACAAATTTTGAATGTTATTTTGCCGTTACTTGGTTTGGATGTAATTAAAAATTATGATTTTAAATGATAAATGATTGATTCTAAAAATTCAGAGAAAATTTTTTTAGAGTTAGTATCTTCTTTGTGGTAGTGAACTAGTGAAGTGAAAAAAAGTATTTCACATGGCAGCAAAATTTGGTCCTCTCTCTTGCCTTGAAACCCTCACAACTCTCAAGATTCCACTCTTTAAACCACTTGCTATGCTCGTGATTCGATTCTGGAATCTTTTGCTACCTCGGGGTCTCTATTAGAATGAGAAGGTAAACACAAACTTTACTCCCTTGTACAAATAACTATTTCTATTTATTCCAATAGTAAGTAGAGAATGCCTTAAGGCATTAATTAGTTCAATAAAATATATATGCTACTTACAAGCCCAATAGTTGGTTGCCTTAAGGCATTAATTAGTACAATAAAATATATAATTACCTTCATCCAAGTTTAAATACAAAGGTGATTGTGAAGTGACAAATTAATGAAATGATGATGATGAAATCTTATACCGTATCATTATCACGAAATCATAAAGAAACCACAAAAGTTAACTTTTGATTCCAGGAAGAGATAACAAATATGATCCACTGTCAAGTGATCTCCATGGACATCCGAGGGCACGGAGAAACACAGGCGGACAACCCTGACGACCTCAGCGCTGATACCTTAGTCAAGTGAGCACAACTATATAGTGGAACTTGTCTCATTTATTTTGTTACACATGAAAATCAGTAGTAGTGTGATGGCACCAATATTGGACACTTTAAGCTGACAGGCACCAATGATGGACACTTAGTTCTTAATTCTTATGACATTTTTATGACATCCAAACCTTCAAGAAAAGAGCGTATAGGGATCTTAAAGGCCGGCAACGTACTTGTAACTCCTCTGGTGTTGCGAGTGTCCATGGGCGGCGGTAGTTGCTTACCATCAGGCAATCCGTCTGCTCGTTTGCCTCCTAATATCATGAAAAAAAAAAAAATTCTAAAACCGTTATAAATTGAATATTAACCAACAAATGCACAACACTTGAAATAAGGACTAATGTTCATGATTGTTTTCTTGTCCATTACTGGTGCCGTCACCCTAAATCAGATAAAAAAAATTAAGAACAAATTAAATATTTTTTTATTAAATACTAGCTGTTCCCCGCGGTGTTACCCGCGGTTTATTAGGGAAACAGCGTAGCCCATGTGTTAATCCACGATGTCAGCTAGCTCCATACCAAATGTTATTAAAATCGCTCCAGCCGTTTAGATGTGAAGAAGTAACAACCATACACACTCACAAACTTTCGCCTTTACAATATTAGTGTTTTTATTTTTATTTTGTAAAAGACTGACTAGCGTTTGACCTCAGTCGCACCTGATGGTAAGTGACGATGAGGTTATATCTTACCGGGAACACAGACGA
Organism: Grapholita molesta; assembly: GCA_022674325.2. Lineage (NCBI taxonomy): Eukaryota > Metazoa > Arthropoda > Insecta > Lepidoptera > Tortricidae > Grapholita > Grapholita molesta. The sequence goes on along the minus strand of CP053121.2, from coordinate 2,980,376 downwards.
AGGGAGCGAATTCCATTCCTTAGCAGTCCGCATTAGGAAGGTAGAAGCGAATCGTTTCGTGCGATTGAATGGAATATTCACATCGTAAGGATGAAATCGCTCCCCTCGTCTGGAGTGTAGATGTAGATTAGTGTAGATTGGTTTAAAACAGATAGTAAGTGTAGTGGTGGTGAACAGGGACGTGGAGCAGGTGCTCCGCAAGCTGTTCGGCGAGGAGCTGCCGCCGCTGGTGCTGGTGGGGCACTCCATGGGCGGAGCCGTGGCCGTGCGCGCCGCCCTGCTGCCCACGCTGGAGCCCTACGTGCACGGCATCGCCGTTATCGACGTCGTCGAGGGTACCTGGACTTTCCAGCACTTCTTTCTTTGATTATGTTTACACCCTCTAATGCTCATTTTGGGGGCGATCTAAAATAGTGATGTTGCTTCACATAATTAGACGATTCATATTTATCTATAAAAGATATTTATATATTTGTCAAACTAAAATTCTTCTTTAGTGAAAGCTACAGAGATAGCATATTTATTCCTCTCTTTAATCAGATCGGAGGGCGACAATAGGGATGTTAACACATACCTATTACATTTTGCAACGAAATTGTAAGTGAAATTGGTTCACAATGACGAATATAATCAATTAAAATTAAAATTGAATACAAATACTTATTAGATTTAAAGATCGCTTACAAAATTTAAAAGAACAGCATTTATAATAAGCGAAATTTCGAAAAACCGAGGTACCCGTCAAATTTTCGCGGTTTACTGCAAAATAATTGTAAGGCAGCTATAAACATAAACGCAATATTCCGCGGTCTAAATAGCAATTTAATTATTTTTCCATACTTTAGAGAGCGTGGCTAGGAATAGGTGACGTCATAAGTTCTCGTCATTTTGTAAGGAGCGTTTTCTGGCTTTGACGTTCATTTCTGGCTTTTATATAGTTTTAAGGCCATTACTCCCATACAGACATTTCATCCCTAGAACGAAAGGGATCAATTGATAGAATAAAAAAAACAAACAGTCAACTAGCCTATTATAAATATCAAATATCGTCAATTATTGAATATCGTCAATTTCGGGTTCGATTTTTGAAATAGACACCGAGTAATCTTCATAGAGATTCTCATTCATTCTCTATGGAAATCACTTGGTGACTATTTAAAAAATCGGACCCAAGATCTTTTGACATGTTATTGAGTGAGTAAGTCAACTTCATTTTATAACGACTTAGATTATCGTAACTGCCCAATCACTTGTCTTTTTTTTTTTTTTTATGACATAGGCGGCAAATGAACTGACGGATTGCCTGGTGTTAAGCAATTACCGTCGCCCATGGGCACCCGCAACACCAGGGGAGTCACAAGCGCGTTGCCGGCCTTTAAGGGGGGTTGGAGCTCTGGGAACCTTACTCACCATTAGGAACACAACACTACATACCTGAAAGGTGGCAGTGCTATTATGGCTGTGGTCTTCTGTAAGGAGGAGGTACTTCCCCAGTTGGGCTGCCCCAGATTCAAGCGTGATGGTCAACGCTGTGCCCTACCTCTCATTGTTGGACGTAGTTTAAGGACATACCCGGGTCCAAACTGAGCATAAGATAACGGGGTGTAGTTATGATATGTGTTCCAACAACAACAGTCATTTAACAGATATATAAAGATGAGGACTACTGTAAATTACGGTTTCTGACGGACCCGAATGTTCTGGAGAAAAAAAAGATCTAAAACGCTACTAATCAGATACAATAATCAGATAGTCCATCCTTTCTACCCAATAGCTTAGTACATTTTAAATTTAACGAAACTCAATAGTCCTTACACCATGGCGGGTGCTGTCTCTGTGCGCGTACCACGGATAGGAGCAACATCCGCTTAGTATACCCCTTACATATCATTAAATTGTCGAAAGCTCTGCGCGTTGGCTCGATCCGGCGATACGCCTCCCAAATGTCCGGTACACCATAGTTCCAAAAGACATACAAATGAATAGACCGATTCTTTACCTCCATAGACATACCATTTACCTAGACGGAGCGTGCTAATAATAATACCACGATCGAAACGATGGTCTTACGTAACTTTCCATAGGTATGGCAGAGACGGCGCTATTTTCGTCCGTTCTTGTCATAGTCTCACATATTTTTGTTCCCCTCCAAACTCGACCCTTCAGAACTGTCAAAGTTGGAGGGGAACAAACAAATACAATTGGAGTTTTCTTAGGTATGGCAGAGACGGCGCTATTTTCGTCCGTCCTTGTCATAGTCTCACATATTTTTGTTCCCCTCCAAACTCGACCCTTCAGAAATGTCAAAGTTGGAGGGGAACAAACAAATACAATTGGAGTATTTTTGGGTTTTCAACCAAAGTCGCGGTAATTAATACAGAATAAGCTATTATTTTTGTTATAAAGAATGTCCTGTAAAGCAAAACTATAATGAATTGTTATATTTTGGGCCACAAAAGCCAGAATATCTTTGTCCGTTACTGGCGCTCGGGGATGCGTTCTCCAGTCATTATTCCTCCTAGACCTGCCAGCATTTTAATTGTTCCAACATGGCGCAGGCACGGCAATGGACGCGCTGGCCAGCATGCAGAGTTTCCTGCGCGGCCGTCCCACGCACTTCCGCAGCATCGAGCACGCCGTCGAGTGGTGGTAAGTACTTTACATTGTAGCAACTGAGCCCTGAGTGTAAGTTTTTAACATAACAAAATGTCACCATCGCGTTAGACTTCATCATCATCACCATCTCAGCCATAAGACGTCCACTGCTGAACATAGGCCTCCCATAACTGAACATAGGTTGGAAGCAACCTGCATCCAGCGTCTTCCGGCGACTTTAATGAGGTCGTCTGTCCAGCTTGTGGGTGGACGTCCTACGCTGCGCTTGCTAGCCCGTGGTCTCCACTCGAGCACTTTTTGACCCCATCTGCCATCTTCTCTGCGTGCAATGTGGCCCGCCCATTGCCACTTCAGCTTGCTAACCCGGTGGGCTATGTCGGTGACTTTAGTTCGCCTACGGATCTCCTCATTTCATTTCCATTAGACTTACCCATATAAATAACATTATCACTTGCCTCACTTACTGAGCCTCTTATCTCTTAACAACACTATAAAATTGACCATTTTATTAGGCAGACGTCCGGATTTTTGTCCAATAGCCAAGTAGCCCATCCTTTCCACCCGATAGCCTGGTACAGTCAGCAGCAAAAGTTGCTAAGGGTTTGAAGTATTCAAAATGACCTACACGCGATATTATTCTCTTGACAATAGAGACGTGTTGACCTCATTTTGAACACCTCAAATTCTTAGCTACTTCTGCTGCTGACTGTACATTCTAGATTTCATTAAAAGTCAATAGTCCTTACACCATGGCGGGTGCTGTCTCTGTGCGCGTCCTATGATACGGACAGGGGCAGCATCCGCTTAGTGTACCCCTTGCATTTCATTAAATTGTCAAAAGGGCCTCTGCGCGTTGACTCGATCCGTCTCCGCTTACGCCTCCCAAATATCCGGAACGCCATTGTTCCATCGCAATGCTGATACGTTGTGCGAGGAAGCTGCTAGCTCGTATTAAAATCTTATTATATGTTTTTAATTTTAGTGTGAGGAGTGGACAAGTGCGTAATGTGGATTCTGCCAAGGTGTCAATGCCGAGCCAAATCGTCAAGTAAGTTTATAAAGTATATATTATATACGAGCACGGATTTTATTACTATAATTTTAAAGAAATGTGTAACTACTATTATTTCTCTTTATTTATTTACAATACAAATTTTTACAATATTTTTATAAAAGTAAAATATAAAAATACATCTAAAACATATCAAAACAATAAAAACATTATAAAAAACATAACCTAGAGTGCCGCCGGCAACGGGGCAGGGCCCAGGCTGCCGGTGGTTAGGGCTGCAGAGAGAGGAACCGTCGGACTATGCGCGCCGTGTCCAGGATTACCGCCTTCTGAATCTGACCCTTGATCCAACCACAACCACGTAGCGAGAGTCTCTCAAGATGTTGGTCGAGACTCTTCGCTATGAGATCGTTCGCGGAAACAACTATCGGTACAATGATCGCCGAATCAACTTTCCACATGGCGGTTACCTCGTGAGCCAAGTCTAAGTACTTGCTGGACTTGTCCTTTTCGGCCTTCACGAGTCACATGGGACGGTGATATCGATGAGCATTGTCCGGCGCTGCGATCGATCTATCACCACGATGTCAGGCTTATTGGCTACAATAGTCCTGTCCGTGATAACAGATCGATCCCAATAGAGCGTGGCACGACCATTTTCGAGAACTGGCGCAGGTGTGTACTTGTAGTACGGCACTTCGCGGTCCGCAAGTCCATACATAAGAGCAAGCTGCTGGTGTATAATCCTGGCTACAAGGTTATGTCTGCGCAAGTACTCGCCGTTAGCAAGATGAGAACAACCGGAAATTATATGCCTGAGTGACTCTCCGGGACGGCGGCATGCCCGGCAAATGTCGACCGTATCGTCCTTCAGGACATACTTCCGGTTAAAATTGAACTCAAAAACTAAATTTAAAAACTAAATTGAATTCAATAACTACTATTATTATTACATGCATATTATATTGATTTTTAAACATAATACAAGCCAACGTGCTGAACCGGGGCGAATTGCTCATTTTTTAATAAATTTATTTAACCTTTTCGACGCTTTTCCTCTTTCGTCAATATGTGACTTACCCGCCATCATCTCGACTAACGAAGAATAGTAAGAACCTTATTTGTCAGCCGTTATGTAACTATGACAGCGTCCGCCATGTCACTTATGTGTTGTAGGTGCGGTAGGCACTTTAGTTGTTTATGGAGTTCAATTTCTTTTTCTTTTAAAATATGGCTTATATTAGTCGATGATTTCGGCAATGTCAAGTAAAATAACAGATAAGTAAAATAGGATATAAAGTTTGCTCTTAGAGCACGACGTTGTTCGGTGGTGGGCCTTGCGTTTGGTAAAATGGTAGCTGGATTTTACAGAAAACCAATAGGCGGCCGCGACCCCGGGACTGCCGGTTGATGACCAAAATACTAATAGTGGTGAAAGGTTTTAAAATCAATTGACATTTGTTTAGGCGTTACTTTGATTATTTCGAAGCATTCTATTAGTCATATTGATAGTTTAGCCTTTATGATATTATTCTAGTCACATTATTTTTATCATTTCGATACTATGGTATTTAATTTTGTATAATTGGTCAGTATTAACATTTGGTCATTTTGTATACGGAGACATTATGATACCCTAGACATTTTGATACTTTAGACGAGGTGCCACTGAAGGCACAAGTCTGCGTTAGATCACTGCGTAATAAGCTATCGATATTACACAGTAAACTACGTCAATGAACAAGAAACAAAAAATATGGTCTTAAGACTTCGCCATTTTGAGGTTCAAGCGGTTCAAGTTTTTCTGGCAACTTTCCCCCGCAGTTGTCAAACGAACCAGCTGGCGACGAACGAGCTGTCGTCGCACACGCCGGAGGCCCCGGCCGCGCTCCCCGCGCCGCTCCCGCCGACCGCGCCCGCCGACAGCATCGCCGAGGAGCCCGAGGACGCCGACGCCGACGTTGACGTTAACGTCACCTTCACGCCGCCGCCGCCGCGGGGAGACGGCGACACCAACATGAAGTGAGACACTGTGAACAACCTACACCTTTACTCATCATCTCATCATCTTGCGTTGTCTCGGCATTTGCCACGGCTCATGGGAGCCTGGGATCCGCTTGGCAACTAATCCCAGGAATTGGCGTAGACACTAGTTTTACGAAAGCGACTGCCATCTGACCTTCCAACCCAGAGGGTAAACTAAACGTCCAACAATGAGAGGTAGGGCACAGCGATGACCATAAAGCTTGAATCTGGAGCAGCCCAACTGGGGAAGTACCTCCTCCTTACAAAAGACCACAGCCATAATAGCGCTGCTACCTTTCAGGTATGCAGTGTTGTGTTCCTGATGGTGAGTAAGGTTCCCAAAGCTCCAACCCCCCTTAAAGGACGCGCTTGTGACTCCCCTGGTGTGCTTACCATCAGGCAATCCGCGTTTGCCGCCTTGGTCATAAAAAAAAATTGAAAACACTGTTCCAGATACAAATGGCGCATCGACCTGTCGAAGACGGAGCGCTACTGGTCGGGCTGGTTCCAGGGTCTGTCGGCGCGGTTCCTGTCAGTGCGCGCGCCGCGGCTGCTGCTGCTGGCCTCCATCGAGGGCCTGGACCGGGAGCTCACCATCGGCCAGATGCAAGGTCCGCTGTCCGGCACTCTGGAGCTGGCGATACTGACCCATGCTCCGATTCACTCACAGCTAGGAGGGTATAGCCAATATGGAGTAGCCATTAACAGGCGATCCCCTTTGCCAAAATTACTCGGCCGCCGGTCATAGTTCTTGAACTTGTGTGAATATATAATATTGTCTTCGGTTGCCGCGATAATTACTCATGAAATAAAACAATTAAAACGGATTAAATCGCTTATACTAATTTAAACTTCATCCCGACGTTTCGAACCCTTTAGCAGCGTTCGTGGTCATCGGGTGGACTATGAAGTTTAAATTAGTATACGCGATTTAATCCGTTTTAGTTGTTTTATTTCTTGTGTGAATATAGTTTATGCTAATGTTTGATAATTTGCCTGCGTGTGTAGCGACGCACGTAAAAAAATGCATTAGTGTTAACATTATTTATGTGTGTTACCTCACCCCCGCGCCGAAAATGCCAGAATTTTTCCGATAGAAATTAGTGCGTGTGTCGGCTCCATATTGGTTATGTCCTAGACTCACAGTGCTCACAGAACTTACAGGGCTGACAGCTGCTCCGAATCAGTTAACGCGCCCAAGGTCATTTAAATGGGCGTGTGAGCGTGAGCGCCATTCGAACTGTCAATATGACATTCCGCCCATATGAATTATAAATAAATATTTCGGGACAATCTTACAGAAATCGATTTCCTACGGTAAGCTCAGCAAGGCTTGTGTTGTAGGTACTAGACGACGATATATATAATAGATAGATGCGTATAAATGAATACATAGAAAACACCCATGACTCAGGAACAAATGTCTGTGCTCATCACACAAATAAATGCCCTGACTGGGATTTGAACCCAGGACCGTCGACTTCATAGGCAGGGTCACTACCCACTAGGCCAGACCGGTCGCCGGAATTGTAGGGACATAATGATAGACGTCAACTTGACGTTAACGATCACAGTACCACCTGATATCGTGAGCACCGTGAGTGCTGTCAAATGACGTCACGAGACTTCTGTAAGCTCAGAAAGATTGAATTGGACCGACCGTAAGCGTGCTCAAAAATCGAATTGGACCACGGCCTTGTGCGGGCTAATTCCAGAGCCAGTCAGTAAAAAAAAACTGAAAAAACCCTATCTAATGAGTACTAGTGACGGGAGCGCTATCTAGGATTACTTTACACCTTCTCAATTTTCAATCGATATTTGTTCAATAAGGCAAAGAGAAAATCTTTAAAATCGATCTACATTTTCAGGCAAGTTCCAGATGCAGGTGTTGACGCGCTGCGGGCACGCCGTGCACGAGGACACTCCGGGGGAGGTAGGCTACTGACTGTTCGTTACTCTGTGTGTGTCTACAATACCTGACACTGCAGTAGGCTACTGACTGTTCGTTACTCTGTGGGTGTTAACAATACCTGACACTGCGGTAGGCTACTGACTGTTCGTTACTCTGTGTGTGTCAACAATACCTGACACTGCGGTTGGCTACTGACTGTTCGTTACTTTGTGTGTGTCAACAATACCTGACACTGCGGTAGGCTACAGACTGTTCGTTACTGTGTGTGTGTCAACAATACCCGACACTGCGGTAGGGTACAGACTGTTCGTCGCTCTGAGTGTGTCAACAATACCTGATACAGCGGTAGGCAACTGACTTTTCGTTACCCTGTGTGTGTCGACAATACCTGACACTGCGATACAGTTGTCATTTAACGCATCTCGTGCTCAAAAATATTTGTTTTTCTATTCTGTCAGGTGGCGCGCGTGATCGCAGCGTTTCTCCTGCGTCACCGGCTCACGGAGACCACCGAGGCCGGCGAAGACATGAACCTAATCTCCGCCCCCGGCTGTTAAACACTCGCCGAGCTCGCGCTTCCTTCACGTACCTCAGCGCCGCCAGGCCAGTTGTCACGTCCTTCTCGCTCTGTTATACATTTTTTAATAATTAATTCGTGTAAAAAAAAATAGAAAAATTTAAGCTCGCTGGGTATGGTAATTTAAATTTTCTAACTCAAACCCCTATTTTTTATAGAATTGTTTTTGCTATTAACGTGGCTAGTTTATAAGGGGCCAATACTCATACAGTCAAAAGAATGAGAGTTAGCGTAAACAAAACGGATAGCATGGTTGCCCTTTTATCGTCTATCGCGCCAGCTGTCACTTTCGCACTAACATGCTTGTGGGAGCGTGACAGACATTGCGGTAAATGATAAAATCTCGACCGTATTAGGCTAGCAGGTTTAGGTAATTTAGGTAGCCATGAAACAAAGCAAAACTCAAAACTTGAAAATAATTCCAAACATTATTAAGTATGTAAAGGTGTATATGGGGTAATTCCGTACTTAATTGTAAAAGTGTCATTTTTAGTACAGTCGCCGTCAAATATGTCGGAATTGAAAATATAAAAATAAATATAAAATCATTACTTATATAACAAAAGTTTATTTGATCTAATTCCCTCTGAATAAAAATTGTTAAATAGGTTTCCAAATTTTTCCCTTTTTTGCCTTAAATGTGTGAATGAAAAATACTTAAGTGTTTGCTTATTCAATAACAAGCTTGTACAAATGGCAAATAATTTAATAATCATAACGGAAGGTGATATTTGACTAATTTACGGAATTACTCGAATCTTCTTACCATATTTGGCCTAACGTAAATAAAGTTGTCATATACAGATCTAATACTGCCTCTTTTATCGATTATGGGGAATACGACCCGCCTTTGAAGACATCTGACTGACCTACACGTCCACGTAATCACGTACTGATATACTGAGAAATTATTTTCCTAAGGGAAAACTCGGATCTATCGTAATATGACACCCGAACTGTCGAAAATAAATGATCGTATTAAATGGGCGAAATTTTCATATCCATTCATATGGAAGCCATTTTTATTTAAACCGTCTATGGCACTTTATTATTTGGTGTCAAATGTCAAACTGAAAAATGACATGTACGACAATAAAGTTCGGGAAAACTCGGATCTTTATCGGAATACGATGACACCCGAACTGTCGAAAATTAATGATCGTATTAAAAGGGTGAAATTTTTACGTCCATTCATATGGCACTTAATTATTTGATGTCAAATGTCAAAGTGAAAAATGACATGTTACAACAATAAAGTTCCATATTAATAGTTGTTAAAATGGCACTCATTTAATAAAGCCATTGATTGACAGTTCGGCTGTCGCATGCCGTCGTATGTCGATCGAGATTTCCCGATGGAAAATAGTTTTGCACTACATCTGTACAGGGATTATTGGGACACCTGCCTACGTTCGTAACTTAGCCGTGTAATGTGTAACTGACGTCTCCCTATGTGTCACTCACGTGTAATACACGACCAAGTTACAAAGATAGGCAATTGGCTCAACAATGTACAGATATAGAAAATATTTTCCATTGGTAAAACTCGGAACTCGATCGAAATACGAAGCCACCCCAACTGTAAATCAATGATTGTATTCAATTAGTGACATTTTCATATCTATTAATATCGAACTTTAGTTTAAGTAATGACTTCCGGTTGAGCCTTAAAATGGCGAAGATGTCTTGTGAATATTTTTTTTTTTGTTATTTTGTTCTTCAACGTAGTTTAATGTGTAATATCGACAGCTTATTACGCAGTGATCTAACGTAGTATTGTGCAGCTAATTAAGAATTGATCTCAAAACGCGTTTCACCACTATTCGGTCAACACTCGGCAGTCCCGAAGCCAAGGCCATCTCGTGGCTTTCTGTAAAGTCCAGCTACCACTTTACAGAACGCAAGGCCTACTACCATACACTGGCATGCTCTAAGAGCAAACTTATTATGTTATTCTATTGATTTGCTACAATCACTGACACTGGCGAAATCATTCGAATTAACGGAAGCTTACACTTTAAACTATCTATCTATTATTATTTAACCTCCTGCCTACATAATGTTCTGCTAATAGTACATAGACAGCAAATAACTGTTAACTCTTTGTCAATTTGACTGAGTTAACATTTAACTAGCAAAATTTCGGTTAAAGTAGGCCCGAGGTGTGTCAAAATGTCATTTTTCACTTTGACAATTGACACTAATGTTCGTTCGTGATCCAAGTTTTGGCGATGGAACAACGTTTTGCAATACATCTTTACACAATTGTAAGTGAAATCAGATACTGTTACCGTGCTGTGGGCTGCGTGCCAAATTAATAAATGTGTAGACTTTCTCGCACTAAAAATACCTGAATTTAACTTTTGATCGAGTGGAATTGAAAATATAAAAATAGATGTAAAATCATTACGTATATAAAAATTTTTAATTGATCTAATTCTCTTTTTGGCTAAAAATAGTAAAATAGATATATTTTCCAAATTTATTTTTGAAACATCTTTTCCCTTTTTGTCTGTACATGTCATGTGTGAATGAAAAATAATAAAGTGTTTGCTTATCCAATTTTATAGTTACAATAAGTAATGTTTCAAATAAAAAAGCAAGAGATTGTATATGATAGAAATATAATTTTTATTGTGTACGGAAATGCATTCATATGTATAGGTATTAGGGTAACTCGCTAATAACTGGCCAACTTATACTGAAAATGAATAAACACATATAAGCAGAACACGTTCTCTAATGGGGTTTCAATTACCCTGCAATACCCCACCTAATAATAATTTCTATTTATAGGTAAACAGAATTCATAATTAACGATTAACACGGTACTACTCACGTTTATTTAGTCACTCGCGCGACATGTTTCGGAGAACATAGGCTATCGTCCGATCGGTTCGCCGCTCGCGTCACCGGCCCGTCGCGCACGGCGGTGACGCGAGCGGTGAACCGATCGGACACTCAGCACTCTTAGTGCTTGAAAATGGAGGCCTATGTTCTCCGAAACATGTCGCGCGAGTGACTAAATAAACGTGAGTAGTACCGTGTTAATCGTTAATTATTAAACATGTCTCATGTAAGTTTAAATACAAATAACAGAATTCATTTTCAGTATTTCACAGTTCAACGTGGCCAATAACAAGGCCAGTAACTGGTGATTTACCCTAATATCGTTATTTATTTAATTTATTACGAGTACTTTAATAGAGTTATTTATTTAAATTTCTTGGTCCACTTCGTAGCGTCCGAAAACAGTATTTGAGTATTTATAACTAAGATGAACAGAGTTATCTTGATATAAGTAGCGTCGAAAATATTATTGCATCTCCATTACAAGTACATCGACTATAATTTATTTCGTTTAATTTATATTATTGATACGTGCGACGAACATCGATATAATAAATGAACGTTATAAATACATCAGTGCGTTTTATTTAAACTTTTCAACGCGATGTCAAACGCAAAAGGCACAGAGGTTATGCCACCGATAATCTCAAACCAGCAAGTGTCTGAGTGCTCAAAATGACTTACACGCGCTCTTATTCTCTTGACACTATTGTCACATCTCTATAGATGTGTTGACCTCATTTTGAACATCTCAACCGCTTAGCCACTTCTGCTGCTGACTGTATGTGCATGTAGGTATATTTTGCTCTCTGGTCTGTGAGCTACCGTCAGGGATAGTGCAAAACCGCGTAACCAACAACTTCAAGATACAGTTTCTTTGTACATTGTTTGGTACGGTATTGCACTATCTCCGACGCTATATTTCTGTGATCCAAGTGAAAAAGGGTATAAGTGACGAACAACTAGTATGAAACTACTATACAGTTTTTGACTAGGGCCACATATATCAAGTCGTTGGCACCGCAGGTTTAACTCCCTGTGCTAATATGAATCTTGGCAACACTTTTACACAGGCTAACATTTACCTGCATCCAAAGAAAAAAAAAAGAATGCTCAAGGATCAAAATTAAAAAATCAAACAAATCTTTTAGGGGCACAGGATCACTGAAAATAAAATATGAGATCAATATTCAATAATTTATTTCAATATTTTAATGAGTACAAAGACGAAGCAGAAAACTGCAAACAAGAGACAGAGGCGAAGCGATGCAATAAACACATGGTAAAATGAGCGATTGAATGATTTCATGAGGGGTCAGATGAGATATCATCACCATCAGTATACCATACCGAAATTTTACAGGCTACTTTGCCCCTAATCTTACCCCTAACCTCTCGTCAAAAAACTATTAGCCTTCGCCACTTTACCTTACCAACTTAGTCAAATTGTAAAACAATCCTTCACTAATTCCTCGAACCAGCCGCCCGTACGAATTGAAAAGTGCTGAGTTTTTTCAAACGAATATCCAATTAAGTAAATATAATTGGCTTACATGTTAGTCTTTCTTTTTCGACGTTAATAATAGATTTTATAACTTTATCCCAAAGAAATAAGGTTCATTTTAAATTACGCGTAACATGTCGGCGTCGACCCTATTTTTTTTGTTCTAAGTGCTTGGTTTTATAGTGTTGTTTATTAGGTACTGTTTTAGAGATTAGACGAGTGTCTTGAAGTAATTTTGTGTTTCGGTCATTTTAAACTATGGGCCAATGTACTTTTTTGTATTCTAGTCCATGTAAGATTACTGTTCATTACTGTTACAGTCCATTACTGTTACCAGCTATGCTACGACAGCACAGTTGGACGTAGATTTTCGTCGACGACAAAGGTACTTCAAATGATGAGGTTTTCTCTCCTTGTATAAGTATACTGTACGGTATTATTGCGACTTATGTGGGACTAGACAACTGTTTAGCATCTTCGCCACTGCCTCTTGCACAGGTTAACTATATTTATCGTTCCGTGCCGGTCTCAAAGAAAAGGAGCTTTCGAATGGTAAGTTTCATTTGTAAATTAAGCGCATATTGGATTAAGGTTCCTTTTTTTTGAGAACGACACCGATAAAGCACCAAAATCGAATGTAGAAATAGTTAATATTTTACTATTAACGTATGCGGAGTGAAATTTGGACAAAGTTTGAATATATAAAATGTAAAAAACAAAAATCTAAAAAAAATATGTGTGTATGTCAATATCAAGTCTATATATCTGTCAATCAATCTGGTAAGTTTCATAAGGATTGGATGTTTGATTTTGTAATTATGGTAAATAACCAAGAACGCCGTCGTAAAACTGTATGTAATTTCTACAGTATACATCCCCTATGGCCGAAATCGAAGGTGGTGGAACATTTTGTACAAATGGGTGAGAGTCGAAGCACCATTTATAATATTTTAGCGTCTTTTACCTTAAAAACAACCACTGCTAGAAAGCCTGGTTCTGGAATTTATCCCAGCTTGAGCAAGTTTTCTGAGAGAGCTCGACTAAAGAAAATTACCGCCGGCCGTGTTGCTAAATCTTACAGAGAGCTCGGAAGAAAATATAAATGTGACGGAAAAACTGTCAAAAATATCTTGAAGACATGGGCATCGATAACCGGTGTAGAAAATTTAAATCCACCGTCTCCGAAAATCAAAAATCCACTCAGAAAATAAGGCCGCGTAAATTAGTCAAAGAAATATTTTACGCCAAAAACAATGTGACTTGCGTCATGGAAGACGAGTCATATTTCACGTTAGATGGAAACTAGTGGCAAGGCAATTACTATTTTGAGAAGACCAATGGTCCAACTGATGAGAACGTGAAATATATTGAGCATACCAAGTTTCCTAAAAAAGTTTTGCTATGGCTTGCCATCAGGAACGCGGAATGTCCAAGGCGGTGTTCTTTGAATCAGGTTTAGCTGTGAACGCCGATCGCTACATAGAGCGTTGTTTGCCATTAGTGCGAGATTTCATAAATACGAGTCATAGAGGAGAAAATGCTGTGTTTTGGCCAGACTTAGCCTCAAGCTATTATTCCAAAAAAACACTTAGCAAAACGGCGGAGCTAAACACCCCATACGTACCGAAGACATCAAATCCACCTAATGTTCCGCAACTTCGCCCTATTGAAGATTTTTGGGCAAATCTGAAGAGGCGAGTATATTGCGATAATTTTCGGTCCAAAAGTGTGCAAAGCTTGATTCGTAAAATAAAATTGGAGTTGTATAAAATGCCCACATCTATGTTTTCGACAGGGATGAACAAAGTTCCTCAGAACTACCGTAAAGCATCTCGCATGGGAGTAAACTTTTTTTTACATTAATCATTATTAGGTACATACTTTATTATAAAAACATAACTATTTAAAAAAATAATGGTGTTTTTTTTATTTAAAACAACATTGCACTTTGTCCAAATTTCACTCCGCATACGTTATTTTATCAACCATATAACCCTTTGAATGCAATATAGCTAAAAACCGCTAACGACCTCATGTATTTTATTTACCTATGCCTTTATCGGTCGTATGCCTTCAGAGGGTTAGTATGGAAGTACGAAAAATAATTATTTAATTATGCTATTCGAAGTTCTAGAAAATAGGGTAACTAAAAATATTTATCATTTTGTACACTTACTCAACTGACTAGTAAAAACTGGTTAATTACAATAGCTAAAATGTAGGCAGAAAAAAACATTTCAAAATTAAAAAAAACCAAAACAATAATTTAACTAATGACCAAGGCAAGGACTTCAATTTTGACTAAATTGTAAATTGAAAGCGTACATTTTGAGCTAACATGAATTCAATCTTACAACTAAATGAGGTGAGAAATACAGAATGCTTAAAAGTTACATACAGAAAAGAAATTGACGTAGTAACTTTACTTCACTAAGTATTTAGATCAAAAACATTGTATTCTTTTCTTATTATTATTATGAGTGTTTTTGTTTATGAAGTAAAATAACAAAAAAAGTATGTGGAATATTAATGTTAAGTTAGTTAATGAACTGCATATTTGTGACAGAAAAAATATATTTATAAAATATTAAAGAGTCGGCTTGCCAGGTAAACATCCTGGTGTTCGACAATGTACCAGTAAAAGTCATTAGCAATAAAGGCGACGGCGGGTGTCCATTATGGGGCATTCGCGTGTCGAACGTCAGGAAGTTTACCTCCCAATTTCTGAGCCGAAAATAAATGGCAATAATCTAATAACGATTCAAACAAAGTTTGCAGTTAATTCAACTACTTATTAACCCTTTCACCGCCATTGATTTGATACGAAATCTGAACATTTCGTTGCCTACACGCCACTTGATATCAAGTCGAGACATTGGACCTAGGTACTGAGAGGTAAGGTTTATTTTCGCTTGCTTGCAAAAACCTTGTGACGCTTGAACTCGCTTGCTAAAGATTTTTTTTTGACTTGGCGGCGAAAAAGTTAACATACGTTGCCAATGTTTTATAGAATAAATTAAAACACATTTATTTGGAGTTTATAATGATATCGTCACTAATTTGAAAAATCCTCGTAACTCATTCTGGCAATCAAAAGAAAAATGACGTAAATATGTATGAGATAAGTACAAAGTTACTGCGTTTCAATTTAGAGTATCTGTGTCAGATACGAGACTTTTACAAAGTAGTGACGATATTACTTATATTAATGTTGTATTTCGATTATTTCGCCATTCTAAATCGGAGTTAGACTCCATTAAGTCACAATTACAAACAATAATAAATTATTATTAAAACAAATCTCACTGTTAATGTACAACCACTTACTCACTTGGCTAAATGATTACAATATAACACGTAGTAGAGTAAAACGCCAGTAATTGGCCACCTCTCAATTATTAAAAATGAATTCTGTTTATCTACTAATAGAACCTATTTTAGTATTAGGTGGCCAGTAATTGAAATCCCATTAGACAAAGTATTCTATTTATAGGTAGATAGAATTAATTTTCGGTATAAGATGACCAGTTATTGAAAGCTGGCCACTGGCAATTTACCCTACTTTTGCTAAACCACGATTTTACCCCCTATTCATAAACGTCTCTCAGACCTACTCTACTTTAATTATGTCTTGTCCTTTTCTGTCATTCTGACAATCGTGTTTGTAAGACAGACAAAATATAATTTCTAAAGGTCTGAGAAACGATTATTAACAAGCGGTTTAAAATAAAAAAATGCCTTTATTACTTACTTACTTCATTTGTTTTGCTAACTAAAAATAAGGGTCTTACACAAATATCAGGTCTGTATATTTAGGTCGTGTGCTATTGCAAAACGCCTTGCAATAACAAACTTTTTGACTACGTATGCGCGGAGAGTTGGCACAGAAGTCCCCTAGAGGTCTCTAGTGGATCTAGACCGGGAGCGAACGAGAACCTCCTCTCTAGTGGTGGGGGAGAGAGAAATCCGATACTGCCACGCTCTATTTGGAGCTATATATTTCTAGAAGCATATCAACTAATCAGTTTCCGCGTTTTTCACTAGATGGCAGCACCATGACGAGAGGTCTAGCTTTCAAAGTCTACCAATAGAGATTGAAATAGATGACATATACCAGGACCTCCGGCGTTGGAGACGGAATCGAACTCCGGAAGTCCTCGTTGCTATTTCTTAAGTACATGTCAAATATTTCAATTTTTATTTGATTTGTTCGTCGTTCCAGAAATAAAGGATAACACATCGATGAACAACAACTATGTACGTGAAATACGGTTCCAGTTCATTTTTCAAACCATAAATTATACTGTTATTTTTAAGCTACTCCACAAACGAAGCGGTCATATCAGGTGAAATCAAAATGGTAATACAAAAATATATTTTCTGGATCTATTCGATCAACTTTTACTATGGGGTCACAACCGAAAAATCAGTTAAAAAGACACCTTCCTATACTAGTATGGGAAGGCATTAGCTATGTTTATATATTCAAGTCAAGTATCATTGTTGCGTAAGACCCATAAATAAATAATGTTATTTATACACAGAACTAAACAAACGGTTTTTTTTTTTCTTTTGGATATTGTCTGTTTGTTTAGTGTTCTACGGTTATTAGGGCATGATTGAGCGTCATACGTAATAATCCATATTTGAATATACTTGCAGCCTTGGCAAAAAATATTGAGCACCCATGCTTTTTATACGAAAACCCGATATTTTAGTGTAGTATTTACATCTTCTGATGAAATATTATCAATTAACATGGCAGTTAACCACACTTGTTTAGGGGTCGATCGACCTAATAACGCAGCGAACGTGTTAATTTAAATTGATTAGGTATTGGTCGTTGCGGTGACTGGTGATTGCATAGAACATATGCAATAAGTCACTTCGTTACAGATCCGATTTTTTGGTGCATTTTGTTTTCTTATTTAATACGTACTTTTAAATATTATTAAGTGATTTCTCTTGTTGTGCACATTAAGGTTTGAAATATCAGAAAATTGTATAACTGCTGAAGGAGATAGTTTTTAGAGATCGGAGAAAAAAAGTGTGCTCAAAACTTCTAGACAAGGCTGTATATGTGTGTAGCAAACCAATTGCCAGTAGAAAAAAGTGAAAAAAAAAAACAAGACATATTCGAGAATGGATGAGTGTCTACAGATATTGTGGTATTCGCTCCTTTTCTCCTTCTTCTTTCTTTTCTACTGACAAAATTAGGTTTGGCAGTTGTTATTGTATATGAAACGTTGTATGATAACAAGCATTATGGCATTAATTTAGCTAAACAGTACCGCTGTTAAACGGAGCTCTTCATTTCTTGCTTCACGCAGGACTTGAACGCCTCCCAGCCTTCGTTCTTAGCGTAAGACTGAAAAAAAAATTATACTAAAATATTTATCCATATCTCAACGTTCCGTTTTCAAAGTTATACTAATAAACACCTTACACAAGCTCTGTTCTCTACGCTCAATCTCTAGTTTTAAAAGTCGGTAAACTACTTTCACAGATTCTCTATAACATGTGAAGTTGCAAGTTGTCTCTGAGCATTATATTAAACCAGATCTATAGCTATGGACCCGACACAGTTATGTGTTTTACGGTAATACTATGAAACTAATTTTGTACTTGATTAGGTACATAGTTGTTTTGTTTTTCCTAATAAGAAGAATAATAATTTGTTTTGTTCTTATCCATAATAAGGACCAATTATCACTTTACAATGCCTAACCGCTTTAATGTATTTTTATGAGTCCCCCCTTCGAAAGACTGAGCAGTCACCATCATATATATCAGACCTGTGGTGTTTGTCACAAATATCTGAACAACACCTGTAATGACGAGGCGATAAAGTGCATATCCAGATATTTGTGACCACCTCCACAGCTTTGAAACATCTGATGGCGACGGTACAGTCAGCAGAAGTGGCTAAGCGGAGGTGTTCAAAATAAGGTCAACACATCTCTATTGTCAAAAGTAGGTATAAGTGAAAAACTTAGCTAAAACACCTGGTCTATGTAGTAGTAACGTGTGTGTACACGCATGTCGACGTTCTATATCCAAATTTTGACGTAAGCTCCATATTAGTTCTCTGCACAACTACATAGACAAGGTTCTTCAGTTAAGTTTTTAACCTATAATTTAGAGCTTCTGAAGAAGAGCCGCCGTCACCGCGACCCTGGTGGTGGTGGTAGTGGTGGTGGTGGGGATGGTAGTGGTGATGGTACCTTGAACCCTCGGTGCAGGCGGTCCTTCATGATGGCGATGAACTCCTTGTAGCTGAGGAGGCCGTCTCCGTCCGCGTCGAAGATGGCGAACACGGTGGTGACGAGGTGCTCCGACTGCGAGATGCCCGTGCATATTTTTACTGCTCGGTGGAACTCGTCTGAAGATGGAAAATAGTTATTTGTTATACAAGGGAGCAGTGTTATTGTTTACCTTCTCGTGCTAATATTGAGACTAGTGAAAAATTCCAAAATGGAACCACGAGCATAGCGAGTTGGGAGGGTCTCAAAGCACGAGAGGGGAACACAATTTTGCTACCGAGTGAAACACATAATTTTTCACCTCACTACGACGAGGAAAAATATTACTCTAAAAC
The DNA here is from genome assembly GCA_022674325.2 of Grapholita molesta. Classification (NCBI taxonomy): domain Eukaryota; kingdom Metazoa; phylum Arthropoda; class Insecta; order Lepidoptera; family Tortricidae; genus Grapholita; species Grapholita molesta. The sequence goes on along the minus strand of CP053121.2, from coordinate 2,961,282 downwards.
TTTAAAAATACATTCAAAATTATTGGCTTTTATTTACACGGGATCGATTATCTTTTGTCCTTTGAAATAGCTGATAGCTCGTAGTCATAGCTTACTAGCTCGCGCTGGGACCAGTGCCTTAACGCATTCACTGCCACCGACGCACATGTGCGTTCATTTCCATACATTTTCGGAGGGGGTGGCAGCGAATGTATTAATGCATGATTTCTTTAGAGGCGTTTTGATCTTTGACTCTCTTTTCTGACCATTAGTATTGCTTTCATGTCCGAAATGTCTGTACATTTGATCCTTACAAAAAACAATTACGATTGCTAGGAGGAATAATGACTGGAGAACGCATCCGCGAGCGCCAGTAAGGGACAAAGATATTCAGTCTTTTGTAGTCCAAAATGTAACAATTCACTATAGTTTTGCTTTACAGGACATTCTTTATAACAAAAATATTAGCTTATTCTGTATTAATTACCGCAACTTTGGTTGAGAACCCATGAAAACTCCAATTGTATTTGTTTTTTCCCCTCCAACTTTGACAGTTCAGAACTGTCTAAAGTGAACAAAAATATGTGAGACTATGACAAGGACGGACGAAAATAGCGCCGTCTCTGCCATACCTATGGAAAGTTACATAAGACCATCCCTTTCGATCGTGGTATTATTATTAGCACGCTCCGTCTAGTTAAATAGTATGTCTATGTACAGTCAACAACACTCTTAGCTATACATTGGTAGACCTTATTATATAAGGCATAAAGTCCTCCGAATCGCCAAACTTAAGTGGCAGTGGGCAGGGCACATTGCGCGCAGAACCGATGGCCGGTGTGGCAGAAAGGTTCTGGAGTGGCGACCACGAACTGGAAGACGCAGCGTAGGTAGGCCTCCCACAAGGTGGACCGACGACCTAGTTAGAGTCGCGGGATACCGCTGGATGTGGAAGGCGCAGGATCGGTCTTCTTGGGTCGTTCTGGGGGAGGCCTATGTCCAGCAGTGGACGTCTTTCGGCTGACATGATGATGAAAGTCCTCCGATGTACAGTTAAGAGTATTGCTGTGTGTACGATTGACATGTCACATGATATATGTATGCCGTGTAATGGCGGCTGACTAGAATAGCACCACCCCATCTCCTCCCGCGGGTGTCGTAAGAGGCGACAAAGGGAAAAATCCTACGGTCGGGCAGCAGCGTCCGTCGAAACCCAATCTACAGCTACTGCGGTCGCCAACCCGGCTGCCAAGCGTGGCGACTATGGCAACTACGCCCAAGATGATACAAGTCATATTTGTGGGAGGCCTATGTCCAGCAGTGGACTGCATCATACGGCTTAAAATGTATGTATGTAATTTGAACATACCCTTGGAGATGGGATGGTCGGCGAGAGTGTACATCCGCATGGCGATGGTGAAGTCGTCCAGGTTGTTGAGGAACTGGCAGAAGGTCTTGAACTCCGGGAAGGTGATGCCTCGCTCCAGCCGCATGCGGTCCAGCAGCCGGTCGAGGTACATGTCGTACTCGTCCGTGTCCAGGTACGTGTAGCGGAGCAGGATCTTCGCGAAGTCCACCTCCGATATCGTCTCGTGACCTGGAAAGTGCATAGGTAACTTATTTGTGCTGTCTGGAGCGGTGGGCTGTCTTTCAACATCGGAGGTCAGTATAGTTAATATAAAAGATGTCTCATTTAGACCCGCCAGTATGGGAAAATCTGGAACTATAAGACATACAAAGATTTGATCTTTGGAACCTATTCGATTTTAGGGATAAGAAAAACTGCATAAATAGATTTAAAGAAAATATGTTCACTTTGGGAATTGATCTCAGTTGTTACGGTGGACCCGGGTATGTTCATAAACTACGTCCAACAATGAGAGGTAGGGCACAGCGATGACCATCACGCTTGAATCTGGGGCAGCCCAACTGGGGAAGTACCTCCTCCTTACAGAAGACCACAGCCATAATAGCACTGCTACCTTTCAGGTATGTAGTGTTGTGTTCCTGATGGTGAGTCAGGTTCCCAGAGCTCCAACCCCCCTTAAAGTTCTCGAGTGGCGACCACGTACCGGCGTGGGCAGACCCCCTACAAGGTGGACAAACGACCTGGGGCCTATTTCTCGAACACTCCTAATACAAGCGGAAGTCTCTTCCTAACAACAGGTGTCAATAAGTGGTTTCCTTGTATTACAAGTGTTCGAGAAATAGGCACTGGAATCCACTGGATTCGGGTGGCGAGAGATCGGTCATTGTATCGCTTTCGCAGAGGCCTACGTCCAGCAGTGGACGTTTTTCGGCTGATATGATGATGATGATGAAATATTTACGACAATCATACAGAAATCGAACTACTCGTAGTCCTACAGTAAGCTCAAAGGCTTGTGTCGTAGGTAATAGATGCCGATATAGTATAATAGGTACATACTAAAATATATAGTAACGTCCGTAACCCAAGTGATTCGTGATAAATTTACAAAATAAGAGCCCTGGCTCTTCCTTTCTCCTCATTCGAACCCGGCACCTCCTGCTGAGTAGACCGTTAAGTATAATACCACAGATTATTTTTTTCCGTCGTGGTAAACTGTTTTTGTCTTGAAATTATAAAGATGGGACCTCACTATTACTAGTAACCCTAACTCACCTTTAGCAAACTCCTGGAACTCCAACTCCAGCACTTCAGTCTGCAGGTTCTCCATGAACTGCTTGAACCCCTCAAACTTCAGGTCGCTCGTGCCTTTCTTACCGAAGAAATGGACCTTTAGAGCGTTTAATAAACGGTTACAATAATAATAATCAGTCATAATTTTTCTATTTAGTAAGGTACGAAATGCAGTACAAATTAAAATTCTACAATTATTCAAGATTTTAGCAACAACATAGGAAAACACAAGTTTGGCATTAAATCTTAAAACAAATAACTACATAGTCAAAGTAATGAAAAATCAGAATCTGATAGAGTCTATAGTCTGTGTCTGAGTCGCGCGGCTTGTCCGCGGCGCCATTTTGTCTCTCCGAGACCCCAGAGTGGACAACTAGAGTGGTCCGACCTGCAGAAGCGTGTCCACGTTGTGCCGCCGCTGCAGCCCCTGCTCGTCGTTCACGTACGAGTCGTGCGGCTTGTCCGCGGCGCCATCTTGTCTCTCCGAGACCCCAGAGTGGACAACTAGAGTGGACCGACCTGCAGCAGCGTGTCCACGTTGTGCCGCCGCTGCAGCCCCTGCTCGTCGTTCACGTACGAGTCGTGCGGCTTGTCCGCGGCGCCATCTTGTCTCTCCGAGACCCCAGAGTGGACAACTAGAGTGGACCGACCTGCAGCAGCGTGTCCACGTTGTGCCGCCGCTGCAGCCCCTGCTCGTCGTTCACGTACGGGCCGCGCGGCTGGAGCGCGGCCGCGTGTTGTCCCGACCAGACCCCAGAGTGGACAACTAGAGTGGACCGACCTGCAGCAGCGTGTCCACGTTGTGCCGCCGCTGCAGCCCCTGCTCGTCGTTCACGTACGAGTCGTGCGGCTTGTCCGCGGCGCCATCTTGTCTCCGAGACCCCAGAGTGGACAACTAGAGTGGACCGACCTGCAGCAGCGTGTCCACGTTGTGCCGCCGCTGCAGCCCCTGCTCGTCGTTCACGTACGAGTCGTGCGGCTTGTCCGCGGCGCCATCTTGTCTCCGAGACCCCAGAGTGGACAACCAGAGTGGACCGACCTGCAGCAGCGTGTCCACGTTGTGCCGCCGCTGCAGCCCCTGCTCGTCGTTCACGTACGAGTCGTGCGGCTTGTCCGCGGCGCCATCTTGTCTCTCCGAGACCCCAGAGTGGACAACTAGAGTGGACCGACCTGCAGCAGCGTGTCCACGTTGTGCCGCCGCTGCAGCCCCTGCTCGTCGTTCACGTACGAGTCGTGCGGCTTGTCCGCGGCGCCATCTTGTCTCTCCGAGACCCCAGAGTGGACAACTAGAGTGGACCGACCTGCAGCAGCGTGTCCACGTTGTGCCGCCGCTGCAGCCCCTGCTCGTCGTTCACGTACGAGTCGTGCGGCTTGTCCGCGGCGCCATCTTGACTCTCCGAGACCCCAGAGTGGACAACTAGAGTGGACCGACCTGCAGCAGCGTGTCCACGTTGTGCCGCCGCTGCAGCCCCTGCTCGTCGTTCACGTACGAGTCGTGCGGCTTGTCCGCGGCGCCATCTTGACTCTCCAGGCCTCGCTTGCCGCGCCACGCAAAGCTGAAGATTTTCTCCATCTACAATCACATCTATGTTAAAATATATATCATAATATTATGTAACTATTAATACAAGTTACAATGAAGTACAGATATAGTGAGAAATTATTTTCCGTCGGGAAAACTCGGATCTTCATCGTAATACGATATGACACCCGAACTGTCAATGAATGATCGTATTGAGTGACATTTTCATATCCATTTATGGAACTTTATTATTTGGTGTCAAATGTCAAAGTCAAAAATGGCATGCAGCATGTAGTTGACAGTTCGGCTGCCGTCGTATGTCGATCGAGATACGAGTTTTCCCGGTGGAAAATAGATTTGCACTACATCTGAAGATGTTTTATTTATTTAATATTTAACGCATTAGACCGCTTCCAATTTCAATTTGTGAAACTGTACATATAGGTACACACTTAGGACTGCATAAAAACGATATCACAACACAAACATGAAGTCTCCTTGCCGTGAGGTTACAAATCTGTAAGTTACTAAAACTAATTCTCTAAAAAAATTGTTACTCAAAAAATAATAACAGCACATTTAATTTACTTTAGTAAGTATAGGTATTATGAATGTGAGTTACAATAGGTAAGTATTCATTTTAAAGTCTAGTATAAACGAATTAGTAATAAGAACAAACGATATATTAAGAAGAGTTAAAACAAAAAAAGTCGTGGCAGTAGTATTTTTAACCGACTTTAAAAAAAGGTAAGTGTTTAACACGGCTGAATCGAAGTACTTTTGAACTTTACTCACGTGATCCAATGTAAATTTGATCACCAACTGACTAGTCATTTTGAAATTATACACAATAATGAGTATTCACTTAAATATGAAGTCGGTTATTATTGGAGGTTATATAAAAAGTATAGTCAACACCATACAAGTTAGCTGTATATTGTTTCAACATGCAGCATGTACAGTTATATAAAAGGAAAGGATTTAATGTTCAGGTTAATTTATTATTAGGTAACATACAAGACCAGTTTACAAATACGAAATACAGAAATAAGAAAATAAGAAATAAGAAAGTTTTACAATACGAAATACATCACTTTATGATTATATATTTGTTTAATAGGATATTAGATCATGTAAAATCCATGCTATCGTCTTGGAAACTTGCTTAAGAATATAATATATTATGTTGAACTAGAACATTTCAGTCTCATACAAAGAAAGCGACGGTTGTTCCGTGGCATTCTAAATTGAACCGCAGTGATAAGGACAAACGGTTCATTTTGCAGTGTGTGATTTAGTGGCGGACAGTGCAATCGCGACAATTCTTCAATTCCAAAATAAACCCTTTGCTTATAACATTATGGTCCAAATTGGATTAAGACGGAATGTGCTGTGTGGTTGCTATTGTGAGATATATCTTGTATACTAGTATATAAAATTAAGTAGATACAAGTAACTGTCAAACCTCATGAAGAAAATACTCGTGGAGGGGAAAGACGTTCCAGAGACAGCAGACACTAGAAGTGCCTAGTTTTAAAGACAACAGGGAATTCAAAATGTAAAATAAAAAAACATTATCCAAGATTACCATGTAACATTTTTGTAAACAAACACTGACAGACATACAGTGACTAGACACAAACGGTTACTTATGTATATTTAATTGTTATTAGCTGTCTACAATCACTGTAATTAACACTGAAATTAATTACTAAAGTTTGGATTGACAATTGGATTTGGTACGAAATAATACTTAACGCTTATTTTGTTTTCTAGTAATAGTCGGATCAAAATTCGCACACACACATAAGTCCTACCTTTTGGCACTGGTCCCACCGCGAGCTAGTAAGCTATGAGCTATCAGCTATTTCAAGGGACAAGAGATAATCGCCCCCGTGTAAATAAAAGAGAGAAATATAGGTATATTTATAGCTCCGCCCGGCGATGAACTACGATCGCCCGGCTATGACATATATGTCTCTTTTGTCCCTTGAAATAGCTGATAGCTCATAGCTTACTAGCTCGCGGTGGAACCAGTGCCTTTGTGTCTAGTTTTTTGTTTCACATTTTCTTCACACAAATCGCAAGCCAACGCAGCCACGCACAAACTACATAGAACGAGAGAGTGACGTCACAAGAAACCAATTGGTGTTGCCATTGCAATTTTGACTTACTGTCGAAGGGTTTGCGGTCGATTTTTCCTCCACCTTGCTCTTGAGCGCACTGGACGACACTAACGTAAGCAGCTAACGATAGTTATACATAAAAATATATATTAATAAACATATATTATATACAAAGCAGTTTATTATGCTTCGATTAAAAAACAATTTCGACACAATTTAGAATTTTAAATGAAACGGGTTAATTTTGGTACTCTGTGCCGCTCTTTCGGGTTATTTACAATTATTAAATTATATTAATGCCAATAGTTACAATTTAAGAATTATTAAAAAAAAATTACAAATTTTTGATGTTACTAAGCTATTTACACTTAGTACACAAGTTATGCCAATGCCAATTATATGTACAAAATGTTTATTTAACTAAGAATAAATATACCTTCAACAAAAAAAGGCTTAATTGTTTAGCACTTTAATTTTAATACCATTTTAGTATCAAATAATCGAATGAGTGAAATGTGCTTAAAAGTCCACCGCGGAATAATGGCTATAAATTAAGGAGACCTAAACTCGTAAACAGTGTTTTTAATAATTGTTCAGTATACCCGGGTATGTCCTTAAACTACGTCCAACAATGAAAGGTAGGGCACAGCGATGACCATCACGCTTGAATCTGGGGCAGCCTAACTGGGGAAGCACCACCTCCTTACAGAAGACCACAGCCAGGATAGCACTGCTACCTTTCAGGTATGTAGTGCTGTGTTCCTGATGGTAAGGTTCCCAGAGCTCAAACCCCCATTAACGGCCGGCAACGCGCTTGTGACTCCCCTGGTGTTGCTGGTGCCCATGGGCGACGGTAATCTGCTCGTTTGCCGCCTATGTCATAAAAGTTAACCCGTCCTCTTCTAATTATATCAATTAAAGTGGCACAGATAGTTTATCTCGGCTCGAGATACGATGTCACGATACGACTGCCTACGACACACATTACACACCACTAACATAGGCGTGGCTAGTTCAAATTTGAGTGTTAGCGACTTGCTCATTTTCCAGTCATCTCAGGAACAAAATATATTGCATAAACATATGTGACGCTAAAACTTGTACAAACCAAATTAAACTATTTTTTATTTTTTTTCAAAACGTTTATAGCACCTTTTAGAGGCACGAAATCATATCTACTGAGTGTCTGCTCTTTAATATATGGTGGTTGTAACCAAGTTTTGGTCCTTTCGCTTACCGGTCAAAAAATTGTTTAGAGAAAATGTGACATTATCTATTAAAAGGGACATTATTGTCGAAGGCGCTTATGTCGTTGTTAAAGAAAACGCGATACAAACGCAACGCGGTTCGTCGTAAGTGCCATCGACAATAAGGTCCCTTTTCATAGAAAATGTCACAAATGAGTTCTATACACAACTGCATTGTACCGTACAAGTCCGACGTCCTGCGGTGGATTTTAAACCTTAACACAATACAATTAAAGTGCTAAACGGCGAGCGGCACAGCCCCAGAAGCATCCACAAAACTCACAGCTTCCTTGCTCTTGGGATCCAGGTTCTTACGCTCCCTGAACGACCCCCCCAGCAACCGTTGGATCTAACGGTTAGCAACAGAACATGCTAAGAAATAAATAAATAAAATATTATACTATACTACTATAAATGTATATAACAATACATAAACTACTTATAAAAAAGCCGATTGAGAAGTGGTACTCCATGTAAAGTGGGAGAAGATGAATAAATTAAATAAATAACTAAATATTACGGGACATTCTTACACAAATTGACTGAGTCTTACGGCAAGCTCAAGAAGGCATGTGTCGTAGAACTCGGCCAATGATATGTATATATAACATACAAATACTTAAATACATAGAAAACACCCATGACTCGAAACAAATATCAGTGCTCATCACACAAATAAATGCCCTTACTGGGATTTGAACCCAGTACCCACTAGGCCGATCCTGCCGTCAAAAATGGAAAGCTTTTAACGAGGGATAAGGCTATAGTCATAAGTGTAAGTATGGAAGCTTTTGGTTCGAGGTAGAGGTTAGGAAACAAAGATAAATAAACCGCTGGAGAACCTAAACTTAAACAATAAAAACAAAATCGAAAATAGACTATTTAAAAAAAAAGTGACAAGGTCCTCCGGCGTCCGAGGCAGGATTTGAACCCGCACCAGCTATTGGGGCTAACGCCTCATCAGTTAATAAGAATCCGTTGCAATATTTCGTACAACTAAACTCATGGAAACATTACTTTATAGGAATCTTAAAATTCTCGTACAAATACAATGTCAATACTAAAATACAGTCCAAACCAAACAAGCTTATAAGAAACTTATAAAGAGCGATTTTCGTAATTCCAAACGATTGTCTTAGTCACTCTCATGACGCTTTAATTGGAGTAAAAAGAAAGATGTCCGAAATATTCGAACTTCGATGTTCGCGGCCTCAGGCCAGAACTTCAGACCTTTATTTGCACGGCGGTCGGGATATGTTACGATACATTTGGTTACATAGACTGCCTCGAATATCCTCTTAAGGCCTATACAAGTAAAATGCTACTCGAATTCGTTCTTATAGTGTAGGAAACAAAGTATAATTTCTTTTGTATAAAAATCGAAAGAAATAAATGAAAATCAACTCTGTTCCAATTGTATAAAATCCAAATTTCCTTAAAGTAATTAGTACTACATGAAGGCCCGTGGGCCTTACGAGTCTATATGATGCTGCGTTTTGAGTGTACCATAATAATACCCGTAGTGTTAAACTAAGAAACCTATGTAATATAGAGATTTTTTATGTAAGTAATATGTTTAAGATATCTTTTGCAACTGTTTTGAAAAAATAAGTCCCGCCGAGTTCCTTGCCGGTCATGAAAGTCAAAATGCTTCTCGGGTCAGAGGTGTAGGGTTAGAACCGGTGTAGTTTTTATGTTTTCTTCTTTTGTATACTCGACGTGTAAAAGTGCCCTTGTGGCCTACTTACTGAATAAAAAAAAGAATCTTACAAGAGTCACGAAAAATTTACTCGTAAGTTTCCATGAGTTCAGAATATTAAGAAGGTATCAATATTGTTCCCAAGTTAGTGACAAATATAAATAAGTACATATTATAGCTGTCCATAGAGTAAAAAAAAAACTTTTATGTATATATACTACGAGGGGCGTTCAATATATAATGAGAATGACAAGGACGCAAATAACTTTTGACATACTTTACTTTATTTTTCAATATAGTCACCTTTCAAGAGTTTACACTTATTATATCTCTTTTCTAACATTAATATTCCCTTTTAAAAAAAATCTTCTACTTGAACCCTTAAAAAATCCTGTACCGCGGCGACCACGGCATCATCATCATCAAATTTCTGACCTCTGAGGTGCTCTTTTAACCGCGGAAATAAATAGAAATCACTAGGAGCGAGGTCTGGTGAATATGATCGATGCTCCATCAGTTCAAAGCCAGCATCTTTGATGGCAGCCATGGCAACTCTTGACTTATGTGCGGGAGCGGTGTCCTGGTGAAACAAAACACCTTTGGAAAGTTTCCCTCGGCGTTCCTCGCGTATAACGTAACGTAGTTTTTTTATTTGTTCCGCATATAAATTCCCCGTGATCGTAGCTCCATGATCGAGATATTCAATCATAACAACCCCGTGGCTATCCCAGAAAAGGGAGCCCATGACTTCACCGGCGGATGGAATTGCCTTAAATTTCTTCGGAGTTGGAGATGATGGCCTCTTCCAATCCATAGATTTTTGCTTGGTTTCTGGGTCATAATGGTGAAGCCACGTTTCATCCATTGTTAGAAAACAAGTCAAAAATCGGTCAGGATCTTGCTGTAACAGGTCCAAATATACCTTTGAAACCCGCAGTCTGGTTTGTTTCTGAGTGTCCGTAAGCATGTTTGGTACCCAGCGTGCTGATACCTTTTTCATGCCCAAGTGGTCATGTATTATATTATGAACACTCCCTACAGAAATGTTGAGTTCTTCTGCTATAAAACGAACAGTAACAACGATCCGTTAAAATTATTTTCTCAACTTTTTTTATCATTTGTTCGGTCACTGTAGAGTTCGGCCGCCCTGAGCGTGGGTCGTCATTGATGTTCGATCTTCCTCTTTTAAATTCGGCTCACCACCGTGCAACCGTGGAATAAAGAGGAGGGTGAACCCCTAATGTTTCTTGCAAATCTAAATTAACTCGCTCAGTAGTAAAATTTTTCAAGCAAAGGTATTTAATCACCGCACGAACTACAATTTTCTCCATTTTCACCATTTGGTTCCGACACAACGAAATGAATGTAATCTATTAAAAAAAAAACAAACGACTGTCAAGTTATTTTTGTTTATTTTTCATAATAGTTAAATGGGCAATGCCTGGCAGTACTTTTTTATTACTTTGTCAAAGAGCTTATATGTCATTATCATTATATATTGAACGCCCCTCGTACAACCTGTATTCATGACAAGATATAAAAATATACCTATATTGAACCTAGAAGGATATAATCCCTTCAAGTTTAATTACTTTTATCATAACTGATGTAAGTCTAGTGAAATGTGTATATTAAGGGTGTACTGATCTACGGGTTCTGTAAGTCATTCCCAAGAACATAGGCTGTTTCATTCCTGCCACGATGCGTGGATATGTTTCATAGTCCCAGACCATTCCGTTTTACCATTTTGAAATAATATAATAAAAACGAGAGTCATGTCACTACTACTTTGTTACTAGTTCACTTTGTTACACAGAGTGCGTCACTCACTCATCCAAGTTAATCCGTAACTTGGATGAGTGAGTGACGCGCTCTCATCCCGAGCGGTGTGTCCTGACTCGGCTTGAAAATCGGTACCAAAGCTGACTCGAAACATCACCTTGTGATTGCCATTTTTAAATATATTAGAAGTTAATTATAAACCCTCAATACAATGTCGAGGTTCGGTTGTTTACTATCAAAAAGTAATGTAAAAACGGAATGTTTAGTCAGTCAATTAAATTTTACCTCGAATATTCTCTAGTGGCTTTCATAATTTCATATAGATATTGACTATGACAAGCTTCGAAATGAAATTGGTTGACTGTACCGGTCCGACTAAAATATCTGCATACTATGTTTGTTAAAAGAAAATCGTTAACCTTACGTTAATTTAACACTAATAAAAACTTACGAAAAGAACTCGGGTGCTCGCTTTTCGGCGTGTATACACTCACGCATATCTATTTATTATTGTAGATATAATTATTTAATAGCAAAATGAAAGGGCAATTTTCAAATATAAGTTTCAGTAGTTCTCTTCTCTTCATTAAAGCTGGCTTGCGTTCTTGACGGTTGCTTATTAAAAGTGTGGATAGATGAACTAGGCTACTGTGCCCATAATACCGCGGTGATAACTATGTTAGGTGTAGGAAGTATACTCACGACTAGAAATTCATTCTTATCTACTCTTTGGTTGCCGTCCGTGTCGAACATATTGAACGCTATTTGGAAGCCGGACGCGGGCTCTGGAAAATACATAAACGAGTTAGTATTAGTAGGTAAATATGTTAATAAAAAACTCCCGTGAGACTCAGACATACTAATATATACGGGTCACTCACGTATTTTAACGTCGAATGACGCTCGAGCTTAAAATACGTGAGTGACCCGTATATATTACTACCCTACTAATATATATATATATATATTAGTAGGTAAATATGTTATTTAAAATGAGATGAGTCCGACGGTAAGCTCAAGAAGGCTTGTGTTGTGGGTAAATATCATCACCACTCATCAAGACTTCTCTTAACCCCTCGTATGCAGATGTCAAAATTCTCCAATGAAAAAACGACCTTGAAGTTAATGCCATTGAATTCAAATGCTTGGCATGGATCCGTGCCAAAGCATACGAAGGGTTAAGTACCAGAACTCATAGTTTGCGATTTTATTCATTCACGCATTCATCCACCCTCAGACTTCATCATCTGGTCAGCTCGATGTCATCATGTAGATATTTGCACTGTCACTAGTTTTCGCAAGTATACAAAATAGCCCAATAAATAGAACAGAAAAAGTTGTTCTAATTGTGGGTTTAACTCATATGTGGTATATAATATATTATCTTATATGTTAATAAAAAACCAGTAAAAAGTGTACTTACTCGTTAATATCGATAGAAGAAACAGGTACTCTGTGTATGAAATGATCCCTGGAAAAGAAACAAAAATATCATATTTTTTGCACTATGCACCAACATTATCATATCAGCCATATGATTTCCTTTTGTTTCGTGATGAAAAAATACTTATATTTGGACAACTTTTACACATCAAAGACCTAATCGTGGAGTTGGTGTATTAAAAGTTGCGATATTATCGCAATGGTCATGCTGGTCTCGTGGTACGAGGGCGATATTACCTGGTTTGACATTGTGATATTTCTGGCAAACAACGCAACAATTAAGAATGAAATAATATTAAGAATGAATGTATTTTTCTAAAGTTACAGAACAAAATAATATGCTTAGTTTGGGCAGTAAAATCAAATCTTCCATTTGAAGCTAAATAGTCAAAGACACTCTTTATTCATACTAATATTGTAAACGTGAAAGTAACTCTATCAGTCTGTCTGCCTGTTACCTCTTCACGCTTAATCCGCTAAACCAACCGGGATGAAATTAGGTATGGAGTGAGTTTGAACTACTAGAAAGGACATAGGATAATTTTTATCCCGCAACAATACTTTAAAGACGGGCATGGCTGGCCGAAGAAGTCGCGAGGAAAAGTATTCAATATATAAACAAAAACGAATTTACAAAATCAGACTGCTATCTACATAAATAACGAATAAAGACAGTATGTGATTGGATAGGAATTCTGTGTTCCTACTGTAAAACAGTATACAAGGTTGATACTACTTGTACTGACCTTATGCAGTTACAAAAGGTAACAGTGTACCGTAAAGTTTAAAATTAAATCAATATCGGTTGTCCAGACTCACCCCGGTCCCGTAAGTTGCGGAACATCTGTGGGGAGCCCTTCTTTAGGGCGGGCGTGCTGTCTCGCAGCTGTTCTATCTCCTTCGTGGTCAGCACTCGCCGTTTCAGTCGCGCTGGAACATAAACAAGATCCTTACAATTAGGCAACGCAAACAATTATCTAGTAATGTAATAAACGGATACTTTTACATCACACCGATGTGTTTAGTCAGTCAATTTAATTTTGTCACAATGACAAGAATATGTTTTATCTCTAGTGGCTTTCACAATTCTTCATCACACTTGCTTGTCAACGGCGTTGTTACTTGCGAGAGTACAGAGCAGTTATAGCCGATTTAGCTCACACGGGCTGTTAAGTTTAGTTTTAAAAATATACAGAACCTATACTTCACTTGGACTTAGGATGTTTCTAAACAGCCAAGGGTGTATTTCATATCTTCAAAAGTTTGCTACAACCAACTTTTAATATGTATAAAACATATCTTTGTATTAAATTTGACTGCAAATAGTTGTTTTCTATTTGATTTTGATAATTGATACTATTTGGCAGGATGATCTATCAACTTCGAAAACAAAACGCAGTTGTTAACATTATCTGTGGAAGACATTGAACAAAGTTGACATTGTTGACAATCTTTTGTAGTGGATGCGGTCTGATAGGTAAAACTACACTACACTAGTAACTAATATTTTACCAACGAATTTATTTTATGTCCTCGCAAATGTGATGAAAAACATTGTATGTACCACGGGTGGTAAGTGTATAACAAACTTGAGTCATTAAAAGCCCTCCGACTTCGTCGTCGGGCTTCTAATAGACTCGCGTTTACTATACCTTACTTACCATCCTCGTTGCACAATGTACTATTATATAGATATTGACTATGACAAGGTACGAAGTAGCCGATAAAATGAAATTGGTTGACTGTACCGGTCCGAGTAAAATATCTGCATACTATGTTTGTTAAAAGTGTGCCATAAAAAAGTTCCTGATTCTCTTGGACGCAGTCGGCAGGGAGCAGTCCACAGCTGAACAAATGCCTCAGGACATTCACATGATACTGCTATATCATACATACTAAGGTACATTTGCTCTGAGGTTTCGCCCTGCAGTCATAAAGCGTAATTATTATTTTGGCTTTTGTCTCCATTTGTTCTGTAAGATATGGAATGATGTCTCCAGGCGCGGATCCAGTCCAGGTCACAGTCATGAATTATGAATCAGATAATGTCATTAGCCTGATAATGATTTATTGCCAATATACCGTAATAGTATAACGGCACAATCACATGTCTAATAGGGTTGCGGGCAAGCCCATCGTGCCAGCAGCTGTGGATACGTCCTTGGATGTCTCTACACCCGCTATACCATGCGTAAATAAAAATTTACTACAGCTCTCCTTGCATATGTGTGCGTTTACAGAAACGCAAGCGAGACGTCAGCTCCACTCCACTTGGTCAGCTCGTCGGGCTGCGAACGTGACAAGGTGCTTACGTCTGGGCTCCTGCTCCACCACGGACTCGAGGAAGTCCTGCGGCGTCATGTACAGCTGGCCGTTGTACTCCACCGACGCGAACTTGATGAAGCGCCGCTCCCGGGACGTCAGCTTCACCGACTTGGCCAGCTCGTCGGGCTGCGAATTTAAAATGTTACTATTATTATCATACAAATGAATCAATATAATGTGGCCTAGTTCTACAGTAATCTGAAAAAGACTTGTGTTGTAGGGTTCAGGTACACACTAAACGTCATATTTGACATGTAGTCAAAGTCAAGTTTGATATGTTTGGTACATGGGCCTGCCGAAAGTGGGTGTTAAATATAAATTTATTAGAATGGTTAAAAGTATAAAATTTAATGGTTGGGCATTCTTAGGAACCGGGCCATCATTGGGGAAGGTACCTTATAACTAATAATTACTATATGTACATATAGTACGAGACTTTTAACGACGTTTTTTGTCCGATCTGGAGCCATAGCAATGACGACCACCATTTTTAGAAAGCGCAATCGAAACGAAAAATCAAAGAGCAGAAATGTCAGTCAGATACATTCCTTTTCATACGTAGGTAACGATTTCATCTATAAACGATTGTAAACCAATGACATAAATCACAATTGTAGGTAATCCAGTACAACGAGTACATTATTAGGTGAAATTGGTCACACGCGCTATCATATCGTAGCGTACCTTATGCGAGCTCATGCGTTATTAGCTAGCGTACTCGTAGGCTCAAAGAGTTTAGTCGCCGGTATAAGCTTAATATAATATTCGGCTTTTGTTCACAAATGTGATCATATGATCTGCATCCGTATTTCTTGATGTAGCTTTATAAAATAATATATTTAGTCTTAAATACTTTGAAATTATGAACAAGGTAAAATTTATGATTCCCAGCTAGGCTAACCTGAATAGGAAAAATTATCGTTAAATGTATATTTAAATTAAGAAACGTTGTTATTGGTTTTGTCACACTAATAATTCAAGCGTTTGTCGTAACAGGGGGGAAAGATATTTATTTCACCAGCGCATTCTCGACTTACAAAGTGCATTTGTATTTCACCCAAAAAACAAATTTGACCCCAACACCTTAGCCTTCCTGAGATTTATAACTCCTTTTAGGGGTGGCACTCACCGGTAATTTATCGGCATATTTGTGACAAAACGGCTATTAAGTAAAGGACAATACGGTTCTACTGCCATTTTATTACACAACCCTGATTTACGAGGGTGATAAAAGACGTATTTCTTTTAATTTTAAAGTTAGGGTTGTTCTTTGCGGTGCCGCCGGCAACCCTGTTTTAGATTTAATTCATTTGACGTGTTTGCATTAGAGTGTTACAGTGATAATCCAAGTCAGAATATATTACTGTGATAATTAGTTTACACGCAGTGGCATCAAATTAATTTACTTTTAGGGTTATGTTTCAGAGACAAGATAAAAAGAAAACACAAAAAAAAATGGCTAGGAGGGAGGTTTACACTAAAAAGAAATATTATTTTGTCGATTAAGTGAACTTTGAAGCCTAAGGAGAAAAATCTATATAAGTTATACAAACTGATCAAAACAAATTCGTCTTTTCTGTGGTCCATAGTTTACGGCTGATGTGATTAAAAGTTGTTTTTGTGGTATACTGTTACGTAAGATGGCGGTTTATGTTGATACCTCATAGAATCAAGAATTTGACTTCAAAACCCTCAAATGTCCATAGGGAAGACGAAGTATGTCGTATGACATACAGATCAATGTCTATAATTCTATATTAGCAAAATTAGTCCAAATTGTTGATACATACGGTATGTGACAGTTCGTAACAAACGGACGGACGGACAGACGACTCGAACTTGGTCACTTTAGTAACGCGACACCACAAAGCGTGATGGACGCGCGAATGGTTCCGTGTTCCCAAAATAAACGATTCGGAAGGAAAGTGACAAATTTAAATGTTTTTCAACAGATAGTTGTTTATTATAATTTACAATTATACATCCTTAAGGCCCTGTAACTGTCAATATATAATTTACATATTATGACAAATTATAAGCACACATTGACTTGTTGTCGTTCTAAGGACCTAGAAGCGTGTTCATTGAATTTGTGCAACTGAAATACATAGTCTGACTAGCTTTTCCTCGCTATTCCGTCGGCCAGCCATGCCCGTCTTTAAAGTAAGGCCCGCGATAAAAAATATCCTATCCTTTCTTGCATCTCAAATTTCATCCCAATTGGTTCACAGACAGATAAAAAGAATTACTTTCAAATGTATAATATTAGTATGGATTGGCCGCGACTTCTTCTGCGATAGATTAGGCCTTTTAGTAGCCTTGGTCGCAGCTAGAAGTCAGTAGAGCATTTTGAACAGTATTAGGTGTCTTCGGGGAAGGAGCGACTTCGACTGCGGCAGAAAAAAGCGACGCCATTTTCTGGTGGACCACAGATGAGAGGATGTAGTTCATAGATACTCATTGCATGGACACATGTAATTGCGTACCCATGCAATTTTGAATGTGTACCTATGAGCTATATTAATTGTAAAGTTTAATACAAATTCGTTTAGCAGTTTTAGCGTGAAAGAGCAACAAACATCCATCCAAACATTCGCGTTTACAATATTAGCAAGACAATATGGAAGACACTATTCAACTTAATCCTAACCTTAAAACAATCTGCGAACGGATAAAAATAAGTATTTCATATATTAACATTTTTATTGATATCATTAATAACTTTTAATTGCCTTTACCGCTGAAGGGAGTTAAAGACGACATTTTTAACGCATTTCTGATGGTGTTTTAAATCACACATACCAATGATGCAAATGAAAAAGCCAGCGGATGCGTTTCTCAATAAAACCCAATAAGAAATATGAATCCGTTTAAAAAATTTAATGAATGCTAATTAATAATAATTAATTAAACTTCGAATCATCCAAGAGGCTCTAAAGCCACATCGTGTCTCGACTTACAAAATTATGAAGACACTTTACCAAAGAGCATTCAGATCAGATCAAGGTCAGATCTGTGGGTCTAATCATTGACCACAAACACTGCAGTGTTTGAAACGGCGGGATGTAAGCAATTTAAGTTGAAGAAAAAATAATAAATACATATTAGAGGACATGCTCACACAAATTGACTCAGCTCCGCGATAAACTCAAGAAGGCTTGTGTTGTAGGTACTCAGCCGACGATATATATAAAATACAAATACGTAAATACCCATACCCATGACATAATTGAGTACAAATAAATGCTCTTACTGGAATTTGGATTCAGGACCATCGGCTTCATAGGCAGGGTCACTGGGCACTGGGCCAAACTTGCGAAATCACGTCGATATACACGATATATTCCGATTATGGTAGTTTTATTCTTTATGGAGAAGTGCAGCTCTTCAACATGTTTAGGATTCCTGAATATAGTGAATTCTACTGCTTCGTGAATCTCTTAACGGTAGTCAGCAGATATAAACAGTAGGTATATTTAGATTATTTTGGCTAAGGAATACATTATACAATTGAAATTGTATCTACTTATATAAAATAGTTCGCCCACAATGTGATTTGGTGTGCAACACCATCGAGTTGAACACTCGTAGGCTGTAAGGTTTTCCGCAGTATAAGGCACTTTTTAGAAAAAAATGTCCTCAGTTAGCGTGACAAGTAAAAAAGTCAGTTTTGTAACAATTTAGCGTAAAAATAGTAGATTGTTTGACAAGGGGCTAAAGTAGGCCAGAGTACCACGAGATGGTTATTTTCCCGAACGAAGTGAGGGATAATTGTTCGAGGGGTAATATGGCGTTTAGACCCAAGTTATACATACTAGTTTTCACTTCTATTGCGAGAAAATAAAATAAAGTAACATTTTAACAATAAACAAATACAATTTTATCGCACGCAATGAATTCTGAGTCAAAAATGTTTAATTTGGCAATCTTTGTATTTTTTTCAGTACTTTGATACAGATAGGATATATCTACGCCGTGAATAAATGCCATAGACAATGTATAATTTGAGCTTCAAAGAGTTTGCTAACGATTTAAACTTTTTTTTAATGCTTGTGAAGTAGGAACTAAAAAGCACCTAATGCTTTGAGAATTTGATAGCGTTTCCTCATTGGTCGATTTTAATATTGCGGTATATCTGATTGGTTGATACTTTATACAAAGTATCTGGAGACCAAAACCAAAAAAGAATCTGGAGTTGCAATTAACTTCGATATGTGTCGTGATTGGTGGATTTAATAAGGTGAAGCGTTCTGGTTGGTCAATTTAAAACGTTTTGTACCTATATCAAAAATATGTATTATGTATACATATTTTCCCAAGAGGCTAAATGTACTACTTTAGTCCGCCTTGGCAAGCATAATATGACACACTTTTAGAGCATGAGAAGTGAAAAAATATTTATTTAAAGAACACCCCATAGGTTAATGATTATGCTATATAATCCTATGTCTGGTTTATAGGATTTATGCACTGTATCATACTTATTGCGCATAATACTATGTGTTAAGTCTTTTAGGATCCTATGTTACTTTATGTTTGATAATACGTTTGCACTATTATTAAATTGATTAAGTTATTAAAGTCATTACTAGATACATTCTGTGCGTTTTTTATTACTAAAACTCGTAATCCCAATGATTTATAGTCTAGTAACTAGTTTTTAAGACTTTATTGCTACAATATGATTCCAGACTAGTCAAACAACCATACTAGTCCTAACTTTTACGAGTCTAAAAGCCCTTGCATACTATAATACGACAACAGCGAGTAAAATGTATTAAGTTATACAAGATTAATTGTATAAGATTTTATTAGATTATATTTATACTGTCGTTGAGGCATTTTTACACTGTGTTAGACACAACGCAACATGTTTCGTTCGCAATTTGCAAATACCGTGACGCGCCGTCGACGAGAACTGGGTTCGGCATTCTGCCTCAAAACTGCGGGGGTTTAAATCCCGGGATTTTCCAGACAGGTCGTGAATAGAATTATGGGTTCACTATTGCCTTGCAGAACGTTTATTGGTATAAAATATCTGTAGTTTTAGGATTATTATAAAACAAATTATGAAGATTGGCTAATGTTGACATCAATATGTTCTAGCTGCGCCTGACCTTGTTTATTAACTTGAACTTTTTGCGCACTAGGGATGTCACTCAGTTGACACACTACACTAACGATATCGGTATTTTCGGGGGTTCTATCGACCCCATGCCGAAACGAACCAGCATATACCAACTTATAAATACAGAAAGCGTGTGTGTAAGGTCTTTATGACTACTGGTCAAACATCACTTACATGTGTCAGTGCAAACACATAACTTATCTTTTATTGCCCAGTTACGGTCTTTACTCACTTGTAAGAACATAAATAATGTTAATTAAAACTATAATCAGTTTCACAATTTCTTAGAAACAGGTAGGAAGCTGGTTCTTAAAATGATTTACGATTTGAATGATGCGTTTTGATATATAGTTTTTCTTTTTTTATTTGGCGTAGATATGTTTTTAATTTATAAATATTTAAACCACCATATACCAATACTTATATTGGTTTCGTCCATTAAGTAGTAAATATAATTTTAAAGTGCTGTAAAATATTAAGGATTCTATTCAATGATACTGCGGACATAATAAACAAGTTAATAGCGAACATTTAGAAAGTTACGAGTATATATATGTAATGTAAAATATCAAAAGGTAATTTACAAGAAGTCGATCGGGAGTCGATCGAAATAATTCGATTCCATTACGCCCACACAACAGCGTACGACGATGGAAATCCTCTGTAATCGCTAGTAAATCATCCTTCGGAGGTATTTCACACTTACGTTTTCGATAAAGATGCGATTTGTCGGACAAATTATACGAGCTCCCGGATTGTGTTAAAGCTTTATAATCGAACGAAATGTACCATAATGCTCTTGCGATTTTATTTTTTGTGGGAGCTATAGACAGATAAGGTTGTCTGGCCATTCAGTAACGTGTAGTAGATTTTTAAATAAATAATGTAATGTGTATACATTACATTATTTATTTCTTTTTTTATATTATGAGCGTCATCATTGGCATCTGGCATCCATAGCGTCACTCACAAGACGGTGAACCAATGAGGGCTTTGGTTATTCTACTTTTCATGACAAACCAGCTGATAGGACTATCGACTAACGACTAACTTATCCAAGGAGATATTATCGGCTAACCCAGTCCTCTCGCTTTATTACTCTCTGATATCTAAATACTTACAATAATCTGTGCTGAAAGCAATCTCCGTCAGTCACGCACGCCCAAGGGCGAGCAGGCGACAGTCGAGTCCTGATAAAGCGAATAGATGTCTCATTTCCCCACGCATTAACCTTCAAACTGCAGCCGCCATTCCCGGGTGGCTGGATTTATGTAGCCGTCATATTTTACCGCCTAACGGTGTATGAGTAGTTGAGTACAGTTCGACGTATTAGACAACTGGCCGTGTATTATCTAGCAATTGGTACGAGTGTGAAGAGTCGAACGTCCAGAAAACTCCCATCTATGTTATATGCTATACGTAGGAACTTTTCTCGTGGCCTAGATGATGCTGGCTAGTTGTGAATATTTGTATACTATTGTTTGTACATTTTGTTGTAGCGTTAGGTATTCGAGAACGAAGTAAAGTGCTGCTCCGGACGCTTCTTTTAAAGAGTCTCTTTGAAAATTTGCGCAAATCCGATGTAACGCTAAGGCGGTTACTAAGAAAACAGAATACGAAAAGATTTGCGTGTACAGTCAGCAGCAAAAGTGGCTAAGCGTTTGAAGTGTTCAAAATGACCTACACGCGCTCTTATTCTCTTGACAATAGAGACTGTTGACCTCATTTTGAGCACCTCAAACACTTAGCCACTTCTGCTGCTGACTGTACAATGCATACGAATAAAAACACCTCAACAAAGTCGATTAGTTGAAGAGTATTTTGTGGAAGCCTCGAACGATCCGCTACTGAACTACCAACCGCAAAACCGTCTTTGGACAATTTCAAACCGAGTACCATGTTTTTATGTTGGCCTCTTCATTTCATTTCATTTAATCATGCTATCAAGTTACATAGTAAAAATACATGTCACATGATACCCTGTAAGGGCATAGCAGAAAAAAACTTAGAGACTAGAGCTTAACTACTAATTATTCTAGTTACAATACCTATATACAAAGTTATAATTTACTTCTGTTCTGCTTAGTGCTCTGCCCACAGCGACAACATGCTCGTAAGCTGCTGTGAATAATATTTGAATGAAATAAGTTAGTATTATATCGAGACTAGAGTGAGACTGCATCTACATGCAAGGACAAACTGATCACATTGAGTGGATTTTTTTAAGTGTTCGGGTAGCCCAGTTGTTTA
This sequence comes from Grapholita molesta, assembly GCA_022674325.2. Taxonomy (NCBI): domain Eukaryota; kingdom Metazoa; phylum Arthropoda; class Insecta; order Lepidoptera; family Tortricidae; genus Grapholita; species Grapholita molesta. The sequence continues at coordinate 2,939,119 of CP053121.2, read as the reverse complement.
AGGCGTCAGCCGCGATAGCTGGAGATGTGGGTTTCTTACATGTCCTGACATGTCCATGGGATCCTGTCTCGGATGCCGGAGGACCTCGTCACTTTTTTATTACCTCGTTTTAAATTTTAAACAAATTATCCCATAAATACAAAGTTTTCTACAAAGGTTTCTTACTGGTTTGTTGAAAACATTCGGCTAACCTTCATCGAGTTGGAATAACATTTTGCTTTGCTAACGTCTACTCAAGTAACGAGCCTATTTATAAATGACTAGTTTAATATGGACGCATTGCGCGTGTAACTATGGACTAGAATTATCTGAATGCATGTCAATGAATATTAACATTTAATTTAATTTGTGAACCATTACTAAAATTATACAAAACTTAACTAAAAGTAGACATAGTCCATCCTAAACATTTATGTACCTTAGCTGCCCCACAAAGCGTTAGTGCAAAAACTAATCCTGAAATCCCGTTCAATAACTCACATACAATATAGAAAAAAACGGTAGAACAGGAAGCAAACGGTGGTAGCAAGTGGTAGATTTTAAAAAGAAAATAAGTAGATCTATCACTCGTTATTAAAACATTTTTTAAATAGGTAAAAAGGGAAATTTACAGTAATGTCAAAAACGTTAAGAAAATGCTACCAAAACGAAATTGCCATAAGCAATATGCCCATCGCGTAACGTCATACTGACACTAGTTTCAGTGTAGTGTCAGTTGTGACATATGTCAATGTCGCTTTTTATTGAACGCGTTCCATTTGAGGGGTGAAATTTATGAAATTCGATGAGTAAGCACCAATGATGGCCACTTAGTCTTAATTCAAAAACCATAACGTTATATGAATATTTACCAACAAATGCTTGAAATAAGCACATATGTGACTTTTAAACTGCGCGAAAGTGTTATGAAGGTTATCTACAATTAAAATGAATGAATGAAGAAACGAATATATTCACGTTTAACTACGGAAACCTATGCTTTTTCCCTAATATATTAAAAAGTTATTCGTTTATAACGTAATTCTAGAAATATTTCAACCAGTGCCACTTAAGCAACAGTAAGCTTTTTACAATATTTTACATGTAATGGGTATGTTATATAGAAACATTTACCATTTTACGGTTCTTTTCTATATAAGGATTCGCATGTGATAAAGTTTGAATCTTAACGCTACAGCTGTAAGACAACTTTTTCATTGACTTAAATTTAAAGTTAGGATGGTGCCGAAGCAGTCTAGCATTATTCCTTGCATAGTTGCCAATAAAACACACAGAACCGCAACTTTGAACCTTATTGCACTGCGTTAAAGTCCTTAATTTACGTGTTGGCTGATTCGCAATATGTACCAAGTCCGGCGCCCCGGCGGTAATGTCCGTTGCATTGTAACTCTATCAAAATGCTTTACGGGGCGTTTATCTTCTTGAAGCGTTTATGGGTTGATTCGTAATTTTGTCCAGAGGTTAATTCTGTGTCCCTAGTCAATAGCGTTACAAGTCCCATACAGTTTGTATGAAACTTATACCTTAGCTCAGTAGGGCCACGCAGTTTGTAGGATGGAGTATGGACAGTGGCGAAGAAGACGAAATTAGGTACATTTATTATAAGTATTATCTAGCTTCTTAGTAGGATATATTTTAGTATACATATGTATGTAGGAGTATACCATTACTGTAAATGTTTACAGGAATGGTATACTCGTAACCGTTGATGTTGACTTCCTACGCCGTATCATACGACTTTCGACCAGAAGGCTGTGGGTTCGACCCATTGAGTATCTCAGAACTAAAAAAAACACAATTATCAATCGCTTTTCAGCCGACCAAAATTTTGTTGTTTTCCCCTCTGAGTTTGTAGACCAGGTGACACTCGCTTGTGAGCAACATCAATTCATGGGGTTAAAGAAGAGCTGACTTCAGGCTCTATTTAACGGTAGTATGCCAGGAAACTTTGTCAGAAAGGGATGATGATGAGCAGTTGCAAGTTATCCGATTCGGTCTCTCGAGACCGTGTGCACTGGCTTGGATGACACCGGGAGACATCTACGTCGTTTAGCTAAAGATAAAGCTTGACCATCTCCGTCATGTTCTATGCTCCCTGATCTTCATCACTAAATATGGCGTCCATAAACTCGGCTCTCGCGTAATTTCTGTCTGGCGACCGCTTCATCACTTCTACCGTGAAACAATAACAATAATTGATGGGTTGGATTAGCCTGCTGCTCCCGACAGCTCTATTGAAAATCTTTTTTTCTCTTTGTCTTTGCCCTGAAATATAGAAGCAACCAAGTTACGAGTATATGCTATATGCTTTATAATTTTTATAACTATGTACTCGTAAAGGCGGCTCTCATTGCTTCCTTCCTCTACCATGTTTCATTATTGTGAATCAATAACAATAATTGTTGAGCTGGACTAGCTACTTAAATAATTTAGCTCTATTGAACTCGTTTTTTTTTAAGACCCTGAAACCTTAGCTTCTCGGGGTTTGCTATACTGTAATCACATCACGCGTCATCTGTCCGAGGACCGTCCTTCGTTAACTGATGTAGTTAGAAAAGGATGGTCTTATATGTCACTGTGGCACACTGTCGCTCCAATACACACAAATAAACAAAACAGACAAGAGTAACATCACAAACAAAGATAATTTACAAAGCAATAAAAAGGTTTGCTATGTGCGTTGTAGCAAAGCAAAAGTGTCCTGGGATAGTGATACGCTTCACCTTTTCGGGCAAAGCACTGATATCCCGCCAGAATCGGGATCACGTAAGCAGAACGATGCACAAAAAGCCTAAATATTAACAACTTTTCAAAACATGTTTTCTACATTCTGATAGCATCATTTGTTACAGTCATTTCACTAATATCCCCATCCTCCACTAAAGCGACCGATGGCTCTCGACTCACAGTCGCACCATGCGCCTAAGGTACAGTCTCTAGATCACAGGCAAGTGTGTCAAGGAGCTCGTTACCCGACAGTGATACCTTCATATATTACAGCCTAGTTACCCGACACGTGTACACTCGCCCTACAGACTTTTTACAGCACGTAGTACAAACAAAGGCTCTTGTTTTACCATTTTACTTTACAGGTCACTTTTTTTAGACTCCGCCTTCTGAGGAAACAATTTTGTGGGGTCACTTATGCAGACTTTATTCGTCATCTATGTATAATTATAATCAATCGCTGGCCTGGATTCATTAAATCAAACCAAATTATCTTTATTCCTACTATTAACTGTTACGGTTAATCTAGCTGTTAACACGATGCATTGACAGTCTGACAGAAACAAGGGAGACTGTAGTACTCATGAAATAGACTCAGGACAAAAAAAAATCGTCATGATTCATGAAGGATAAATCTTGCGTTTGTCGTTGTGTAATGATTTTAAAAACGTATACTTAGCCACTTATGTCTAAGGAATGAATTTGAACGTGATTTTTATTATATAAAAAACATACCTAATTCGCTTTTTACGATACAGTTAGGATTGCTGCCGTTGTATCACGCGTAACTTTCCCACTAAACTTGTTAGAACGTGATGTGCAATGCAATGCTTACAGGAGAAGGCTTAAGAAAGACAAAAGATGAAGGAATAGCATACAGGGTGACGGTTCCTCAAAAAGTTTGTAAGTTCTTGTATACTCACAAGCTAAACGGGACATGCAAACGTATGTTGCACGCCGTACATGTATTAACGATAACTGCCGTCTGTATGATGATTAGGTATGCCTCCGTTATGGCGGGGCGGAGTGTTATTAATTCCACAAACCAGAAGTCGTCGATGTGGAAATGTGCATATGACTTTTCTATGGAGATTTTATAAATTAATTGTGTACGTAAATATGTCGCTTTAAGTTGTTTTATATGTTTCTTAGGGACGCACAAAGTCTCTGTATATTTTAGTGGTGTAGAAAAACAACAGGTGTGTTGTCAAATATAAAAAAAATACAAGGCTCAACAAAATGTTAGTGGTATAAGCACACTAATACGTTTACAAAACGTACTCTTCCTAATGCGGACTGCTAAGGATTGGAATTCGCTCCCTTAGTTTGTATTCAACATATAATTTAGGTCTCTTCAAGTCAAGAGTGAATAGGCTGTTACTGAACCAGCGTGCTACACCCTCGCGTACGACAATTTCCGTCAGGTGCGACTGAGGCCAAACGCTGGTCAGTCTTGTTAAAAAAACATACAGTCAGCAGCAGAAGTTGCTAAGGAGGCGAGGTATTCAAAATGACCTTAACACGACTTTATAGTTTAAGAGATAAAGAGTATGTTAAGACCATTCTGAACTAGCCCGCTTAGCCACTTTTACAATACTTACACCGCAATTTCACAGCTCATTTACGTTTCCAATATTACACTAACAAAACGGCTACATGACTTAAATAACGAAGATAAATGTTTGAAATCATGACAACAACAAGTTAGTCCAAAAATATCTCATCAGGAGCGTTACTTTTAGAATGGAGTTATAACAATGAAAGTTTATAGCGCACTGCACTCTAGCTTAAGGGGACGTCACGCAATGTCCCTCTGACTCCCGAGGGATTCGCGTGGCTATGCTACGGGTTTAAAAATAGATGGGACAGCCCACATGGATATGTTACAACCCCAATATTTAACTAATATTGGTCGGTTTAAGTATTATTTTATATTTAATGCTGATTATACATGTACAACTATTATCATACATTTAGTGACCTACACTAAGAAATACTCGTATGTGTTCTGAAACCACATCCAGTCTTAAGTTATATATGTATCTCAAGGGAAATACTACCTTGGGACTTAGATGATCTGTTAAAAGGTGAACGGCTAGAAAATGTAGCATTCACAAAATTTTACATTGAAAAGTCTTGTGATAATATTGTTAGTAAGTTCAAAATACGAGAATCTTAAATCAAAATTGAACAGGTTAGTTTGATTTAATCAAGTAATTGTTATTTGACATAAAAATATGGGTAATTCGCTAAATATTCCCCCAATAACTGGCTATATTATATTAAGAATAAACTTGTATACGAGTAAGTGATCAGAAGTCACTTTAGTAGGTGGATAATTATTAGCGGTTTACTCTAATACGACATAGGTATCGTCACTACTTTGAAAAAATCTCGTGTCTGACATAGATACTCTAAGTTGAAACGCAGTAACTCTGTACTCATCCCATACATAGTTACGTCATTTTTCTTTTCTTGCCCAAATGAGTTACGAGGTTTTTTTAAGTAGTGATGATATTATTCCTTGGACGAAGTCATTTTCAAGTATTCTTATATCAAAAATCGAAAAGATGAAAAATTTATGTACAGTCGCCATCAGATATATCGGCGCTGTGGATGTGGTCACAAATATCTGGACATGCGCTTTAGATTAATAGAGGCGTTGTTCAGATACTTGGACCCGGGTATGTCCTTAAACTACGTCCAACAATGAGAGGTAGGGCACAGTGATGACCATCACGCTTGAATCTGGGGCAGCCCAACTGGGGAAGTACCTCCTCCTTACAGAAGACCACAGCCATAATAGCACTGCTACCTTTCAGGTATGTAGTATTGTGTTCCTGATGGTGGGGAAGGTTCCCAGAGCTCCAACCCCCCTTAAAGGCCGGCAACGTGCTTGTGACTCCCCTGGTGTTGCGGGTGCCCATAGGTGACGGTGATTGCTTACCATCAGGCAACCCGTCTGCTCGTTTGCCGCCTATGACATAAAAAAAAGAGCACATCCACAGCTCCGATATATCTGATGGCGACTGTATAGTGAGAAACTAGCTTATCTCCGGCAGATTTGTATCGGAAGGAGACGGTACCCTAGCCATTTAGTAACAAAGCATAAAGGGCTTAATGACTCAATATGTTTGTGATCCTTTTAAGCCCGATTAGCACTCGTCTAGCGAAACGGATAACTAAACAGGATTGCATTTTTCATAGACAATGCACTATTGTACTGAAGTCGTACAAGGACGTGGAAATGTTCAACTTGATGCACAAACGTGAGCGGTAACAAATACATAGGTTCTACTAAAAACTTTAACCAAAAAAAGTTAAACCAATATAAAATACCGAATTAATTTCTAAAGTAGCATCATCCCAATATTAGGTTATGGTCTCTTGTCTTATAATAGTACATTTCGATACTAGTGAAAAAATAATAATTTCGACGAGGGTGAAAGTTGGAGCCCCAGTGAAACGAGGGTGACAATCACCCGAGTCTTGAATAAGTTTTTACACGTGTATCGAACCCAATTTTTCATAACAAGTGCCTTAAAAAGTGAAATTTAGTGCACTTTTTCGCACTAGTTAGGAAAAAGCCATTTATAACTCTCTTATTAAACGCTAGTATGTAAGTAGAACCGAAATACTCTGTTTCGATATATTTGACCACTTTGGTTGCCACTAATTATATGACGCTGACTTCACCAATGAGTTTTTGGAACTTTTGTACGAAATATCTTTTGATATTTACCAGTCGGAAAACATCATGAGGAAACCGGACTAATCCCAATAAGGCAGTACCCTCTGGGTTGGAAGGTCATATGGCAGTGGCTTTCGTAAACGCTACGCCAAATCCTGACATTAGTTGCCAAGCGGACCCCAGGCTCCCATGAGCCGTTGAAAAATTCCTGGACAACGCGAGGAAGATGATTCTGTGAGCTATTGTCGATAACTATTTCAATAATCTTGTCAATGACAAGCCCTTAAATTTAGTGTCGGCCATTCCAAAACTTGTCAGCCAGTACCCTTACCATGAGTTGTGCCATTGAGTACCGAGTTTACTATCTGTGCATCTCGTTCGCACTAGAATAGTACAAGCGAGATGCACGGATAGTAAACTAGATACTCGTTACCGAAAACGTCAATGTCACAACTCATGGTAAGGGTACTGTACATGTATAGTCAGCGTCTGCTCAGTAAACAGGTCGGAAGCACTATAGTGTTGTACCGTTGTGATCTCTTTGACACGTCGATGTTAGCGTCTTTTTTGTTCATGTACTTTGACACTACGTTACGTGGAACATAAAATAGGTGACCAAAGCCTTAAGATTGCTTGCTTTTCGAAAAAAATACTAACGAATTGAAATTAATATAATGTAAAGTTTGATACTCAGAAATTCATAGATTAGCATACTAATTGAATTTTATAAGAACTTAATACATACACATCATAAACTTGGTATGGTATATATGAAATAAGATTAAAGATAGAATGAGTAATATAATAACTCACCTCTGGTACCTCGTATAAAATAAGGTACGTGTTGATTAGCATGTGTTATTTGCATAAATGCAATTTACATACCTGGACCAAGTAATAAATTATCTTTAGTGAAATAGTATTAGCACTATTCTTTATTAATCAAATTATTGTATAGAAGCGTGTAACTTCGCTTCGCTTCGTTTCATAAAACCAAACTTGTATGTTTATGCCTTACATTATGTAGCTATAACATAAACTACTATTAAACTATCATTATTTTCACTTCACCGAGTGCGCGTAGGATGTACAAGGCTCTGGCATCCCTGTTGATTAAAACTACAGGTGACCAGAAGGATGGCCTATATTTTGCTCAACGAATAAGTATTGCCATCCAACAAGGCAATGCGGCCAGCCTTCTGGACACTTTGCCCATTGGCAGCGATTTGGAGGATATTTTTTATTTGTAATTTTAGTTTATCCTTTCTTTATAATATTATTGTTAATTATGTTTCTTTCAGGTGTACATACTAATCTTTCCGTTTAATGAATTTACAAATTAAACTTATTGTTACTTAGATTCCCTGCCTCCGGCTGCGAACATGGAATTCACAGCCCTTCCGAAACATCGGCAAAAATCTAGGTAACAATACCTTTATTTTTAACGCTATCAAGTCCCGTTTAGTTTGTAATTATACGCTATGTCTAGAATCAGCTCAAAATAAGCTTTAAGAAACACGAGAATAGAATAATCAGAAGTTTGTTATTATGTTCGTCTGGCGCCGGAGAAATTGTTCACGAAACGGTCGGAACGGAATTCTGTTTACACATAACGTTTAGCTACTCATTAGGCTGTAACCACACTGCTACCGTTTACACGTATATGGACGGCGAGATAACGCTACGGTGCTGACTTTTTCGCTTTTTCACCGCATCCGAATGCGACAGCGGTATGGTATCTTGATAAACAAGTAAAATATATGACCACGTGTCTACTCAATACTATACTTAAATAACGTGTATTTCATCTTACATTATGTCTAAAAAGATTTCAGTACAAGAATTGGACCAAGTATTTCCAATTAATAGTATATGTATAGTAGTAGTTCTTTTTAAACAGCTTCTTATATGGGAACCATAAAATAACTTAATGTGACTGTACCTACGTGCGTAGCCAGTTGGTTGTGTTATTACCATTCGACCTAACGGACACTTAGCTAGGCTAATATGGTCGGGTTTTTATCATTTGTCACAATATCCATCACGCTCCAACATGTATGCGAGTATGAGACGGGTAGCGTGAAAGATGATAACTGCTATTCGTTCAGCACAAGATAGTTTTATCGTTTATCACTGTAGCTGTCTCGTTTTTAAACAATTATGCAAGTGTGACTATGACACATGATGTGATAAAAAAGATTCGAGTTATTTCAAGGTGCCACAATTCAAATTTTGGGTGCGCCATATTTGTATTTTCACTATACGAGAACCATAATAAAAAGTTCCGAAAACCTATTACAAATATCCTTGTTATCAATAGCCCATATCTACCGTAAAAAAACCTACTCTGGGGGAGCTGCATGAGTATTTGACAGATATACTAAGTTAAAGCCTCATAATATCTTAGACATAAGTTATTCAACGACCGGTCTGCCCTAGTGGGTAGTAACCCTGCCTATGAAGCCGATGGTCCTTGGTTCGAATCCCAGTCGGGGCATTTATTTGTGTGATGATCACAGATATTTGTTCCTGAGTCATAGGTGTTTCTTATGCATTTAAGTAATTATGTGTATCTATCTATTGTATATGTATATCGTCGTCTAGTACCTACAACGCAAGCCTTACTGAGCTTATCGTAGGACTAGGTCGATTTGGATTGTATATTAGTTCTCCGCGTTATGGCGAGGTTTTTGTTTTCTGATCGGGTATAAATACGCCCATTGCCGTTCCTGTCCACGCATATACGTAGCGCCAGTCACATGTCACAACTTGTGTCCGAACTTCCAACAGCACCGTAATTAATATGCATTGTATTTAAATTATTGTCCTTACAAATATGCCACTCAAATGTTATGTTGAAGCGTAACTTCAAAACAAGAACATTTACAGATATCTAAACCAAGAAGAAGGTAAACGAATACTTAAAGTTACTAACTGCTTAAGGAATATACATATCTCATATGATAGGTTCGATTAGAGTTTAAGACATATTTAGTTTAATATCAAGGTACGAGTATAAAGCAGTGGTTGAAATTCAAAGCTAATTGCTAATATTTACCGTCCATTACCTAAGTCTAATTCGTCGATCATACGTCAAGTAAGGATTTTTTAAGATTATGGCTGTAATTTTATATGTATGTCATTTGCTCTGTTTATTGACCACGAGCAAAAGATATCAGAGGATTCAGATGCTCTACCGCCAAAAATTATATTCGTAAATTTCCGAAGATTGTCTCTGTAACTCTCATGACGTCTTAATAGGGGTAAAAGTGAAAGATGCCCGAAATATACGAATATCGTTTTTGGCGGTAGCGCCTCAGATTTGATCGCAGTATCTAAAAGTGTGTATGAAACAACTACCTACTTTTGACGAAAGCGCTTAATGAGCAATGTATCAAAAGCCTACCTGATCTGTATTGCCAAACGTTTTGAACAATCGCATACCTACACCAAGGACAATGAAAAACAACACTTTGATTTATATCCTTAACTTTTGAAACAAAGAACATGACTAGTCTATTTATGAATATGTATTATGTAATGAGTTAAACCAATTTGGGAACGAAGTACCTAACATTTTCGATCGCTGCTCCGAGACTCGTACGTGTCCAAACGGTAATATTTAACAGTATTACCGGCTATTACGCCACAATAACGACGCATTGACAGGTAATATCATAACAGCGTCGGTGCAAGTGTAGGATTAAACAGACCGCATTGAAACCGACACTTCGGAACGTGAACGGGCACAGTTCTCATTGGTTTCGGGCACACGACTAAACTACCGTTCTTTTTCGAATCTTGAGACAATCCGATTTGCTAGATAAGTCATGTCCGATTCGCGTTTTGAGCACTTTGAGCACGCTTACGGTCGGTCCTATTTATTCTTTCTGAACTGGCCTGTTACCGAGAACATCGAATTTCGTATATTTCGAGCGTCTATCTCATTTACTCCAATTAAGGCGTCAGGAGAGTGACTGAGCCAATCGTCAGAAATTAACGAATATCTATTTTTGCGGTAGCGCCGCTGAGCTGTCAGCTGTTAGCTCTGTGAGGAGTATGAGCGTGATTTGGACCGTTTTATGTTGCTATTGTAGGGGTCTACTAACGCTTGCTGCCAACGCGGGCACCTCTCTAGAACTCACCTCAGCTCAAGAACGCTTCTTTACATCAAGAGTGCCCCGAATCTGGCTTTAGATTAAGACTGAAAAATGAAATCAGAAGAGCCGTGACCAACGAGTATATTCTGGAGAGATTTTTAGACTGTATCCCGGCAAACTCTTTCTGTTTTAACTTTAAACAATACCTGATCTAACTATTGTCTGATCAAAGCGGTGTCATTAAAACAAGCTCTATTTAGACCAGGCAAGAACTTGTATACGATTTTCTTTACATTGCGGGCTATCGGCGTACAGCGAATTGGGCTTTATATAACCCCGCAATGTAATGAAAATCATATACAAGTTCTTGCATAGTCTAAATGGGGCTTTAAAGCCAGTTCAGTTCAATTTAACTCAGCCACACAATTTCGTGATTATGACACCACATTCAATAAAGGAGTCAACATAACACCGATTCGGTGAAAGTTGGTTGACAATAACAGGCAGGTGGCCAGTCGATTCGTTATCTTCACCGGTAATTAAGACAGTTAAAACTCAGATAACGGGAAGACAAATTACAGGGTCCAGGAAGATAATCGAGATATTTTACATGTTCGTTTTATTTGACACTGTGTGGCGTTGGGATTTATTGAGTAACGAGAGGTTATTAAAACGGAGAGATAGAAAAATCGATTACGCAGTTGAAGTCAGATTCTGATTTCTTAAAGGTAGTTTAAGAAATGAAACTGCATAGCAATCTTGATCAGGAAAAATTGATCAGCTTTCGTCCCATTAAATTAATTATTCGATCTAACATCAAGATTGTCATTATATGTTACTTTCTTGATAGGGATAACATAGTAGCAAACTGTGATCAAATACGATAAAATAACATTGTAAAGAAGGCAACAAAGTTATTGCAGGCACCTATTATAGCCTTGTACTTTACTACTAAAAAGGTCTGTACTTCTGATTACAATCTATCTCAGAGTATCAACAGTTTCTGAATAGCCCAATATAACGATGCAACAGGATTATTACTTAGCCATTTCAGCCATTCAACTCAATAAAAGTTGTCGATCGGTAAAATCTCCTGTTTAAGCATCCATAATAGCCTAAGTTACCAGTTTCGCTGTGAAGTTGTTGCCATCCGCAGACGTACCAACAAGTCCGATCCACTGTAAAACACTAATGTACACATGGATTATCTCACACTAGATCCTATTTATGATTACTTGGTCTTTCTTCTTGAACTTATTTCGGATTATGAGTGCTCGTAAGTTTAGTTGTCGAACTCATCATTTCACTCGTAAGCTGACCAGTGCTGGATATAGGCCTCCCTCAAATATCACTTGTATCATCTTGGGGGGTCGTTGTCATAGTTCTCATGCTTGTCAGGCGGGTAGGCGACCGTAATAACCGCAGATTGCGTTTCGACGGACGCTGCTGGTCATCCGCCGGATTTATCCCTTTGTCGCCTCTTACGACACCCACGGGAGATGAGGTGATGCTATTCTAGCCAGCGGGCACCACACGGCAGTTCGTCAGTAATTCGATGTAAAAGTATTAACTAAAATCGAATATAAATTATAGACGTACATTGTCGTAGTTTTGAGAATTACGTGTGTTACGAGGTGTTATTTGATTACACTGCGACAATGTTGTTTTGAAAGATGTAACTCGAGTATTTTTAAAAATCGGCGAGGTGTAGGCACAACACCCACCAAAAATTGTTCCACATATAATAGTCTTGAAGATAGTGGTGACGACCGCTAGGACTATGCTGATAAAAAAATTCATGGCACTTCTTGCTTTTCCGAATAAACTATTTCTATTTAATATATTCCATCTAGTGGTCGAAACATTGTAAAACAGTATCCTGGACGCGTAACCATCCCCATTTGAAAAGCCCTAACTTTGTCGGTACTTGACCGTGTAAAGGACCTTTTCCACAGTACGGTTGTGCATGTGCGTCGTGGGTGTCGTACACGAGACAACTGCATCCTTATGGGAGTGTTGAATAACAATGGGATTACCTGGGGCTGGTGATGTACGCTCGTCTTGCGGAGAACGAGGGGATTGGACTCGGACACTTACTGATTTAATAACTTATGTAAAGTGATTCACAAAAATAATGGCTTCTACTGAAGTACTCATTACTAATGATTCATTACCTATTTATATGTTGAAAATTTTATACCGTTTAAAAAAAAAGTCACGGCATGCTAAATTGTATACCAGTAATAGTAATCTTCTGGTTGGAACGACACAACATCGTAAAAATTTAAGGTTTTTGATCATTACTCTTTGAAGATCTCTTTGAAATATCCCTCCAGCTCTGTTTGGCTGATGAACTATTGCCACAAGTACAATGTCTGCCATAAATGTTTTTGTTGTCATAAAAGTTTAAATAATAAACTATATATCTTTCTCCACAAGCACGAGCCGAACCAAATTATGGAAATACGATGTAATTAAGTCTTCTGACATACATTTAGGAAGAATTTTAAGTGAAAATTATGGAAATCATAATGTTATGGTGAATTTAAATGTATTACATGATAATTAATTGTTTCTTATGAATATAAGCAGCCGTTTTTGTAGTAAAATTGAAAGACATTTTAATAATGACTCAGGTATTACAAATCTTGTAAGTGGTTGTGCCGATTTCGTGAAATTCTATAAAACTGTATTTAAACTGGTGTTCTTCCTTAAAATTAACTCACATACCTGTATTGAAAAAAAAAGGAATGTATATAAACACTTTCTCACACACGTTATGCAAACAATGTTTTTTTTGTATAAAAAGTTAGTTTATGACTTATTTCTGTTTTTTTTTTCTCTTTTGTAATCTTTTGTTTTCGGTTTTGTTTTCCACTTAGTTATTGCATGTTAATTGTATTTTTGTGGACATCTGTTATTGGCTATGCTTTCTGTTTATTATGCTATGTATATATTTTTTTTAGTATTGCTGTTGATGCCCCAAATAAATAAAATAAAATATGTATTTAAAAAAATGCCTAAATATAAGTAACAATGATATCATAGTGTTTTTGCGTTGTCCCGACGCTCATGGGAGCTCGGGCTCCACCACACATTCTGGGGTTAGTTGTTCCACCACAACAAATTTGCCAAGCCAGCGGGTAAACTAGGCCTTATTGGGATAGACTAACAACGACATCCGAAAACATTATAATTATAATAGGTCTCCATTTTCTAAAACTAAGAGTGCAGAGCCCCCGTCCGCGCGCGTGATTTTCATAAATTATTAGAATGATAATTAGAATAATTAGGATACATAAACATGGCGTGAGTGGAATACGATGCTAGTGCTTGATGAGATAATTATAATTCCACTATAGACCATTGTATAATACTTTTTGCGTTGGTAACATTTTCGTTTTCAAAAGCATGAAGTATATTTAATTTTGCGCCCAATATTTGGTCAACTTTCTTTTATATCGTATGTCCTCATCTACACCCAATATCTCCCCATCGGTTATTTACTGGGTATTTGGGTGATTGAAGTATAGTCGCCATCAGATATATCGGAGCTGTAGAAGTGGTCACAAATATCTGAACATACACTTTACCGCCTTGACAATATTTGATATCTACGTATGTTTTATTATCGGACTATGCATAATTATGTTCTTTAAAATTAGATGTAGGTATCACTGTTTTGAAAAAATAAGCCGTAGTTTCTTGCCGGTATCTTCTCGGTTCAGAGTTGTAGGGATCGAACCGGTGTAGATTTTTCTTTGACGTTCATAGGTGTATGTAATATGTCTAAATTGAAAAATAAAGATCTTCCATTTTTTTAAATCTTTTTTAATAGAGGAGTTGTACAGATATTTTGACCACCTCCACAGCTCCGAAATATCTGATGGCGACTGTACACTCCTTTTAGCTTTTCTTGTAAAACATGTTCAAGAACCGTTACTGAAAAACATCACAACACGTGCACACACGCGAATCACGAATCCGAATACTCAATTTGGTCATAGAAAAGATTGAAAATCGGATATAAAGGGGCAACTCCAAAACTATATGGAATGGCAGTCACCCAATGTGTGGTCAACTTTCTTTTAATCGTTCGCCCCCATCTCCAGCACGGTGGCTTACATAACAAACGTCACGCCCCCGGTATGTTATTACCGGGTAATTGGTGATCGGCTGCGCGATATCATCTCGAAAGTTTACATTTCTGGAATGTTCAGTACGCCACGCACCACTTGTCATCATCTTCCTCGCGTTGTCCCGGCATTTTGCCATGTATGTATTGTCTTAGTCAACAGCAAAAGTAACTAAGCAGCCGACGTGTTCATAATAAGCTTGACACGTGATTTAATATATCTTACCTTACGTGAGCGTATATGTAAAGAGTCAGCACGTCTAGTGACTACGGTCCAGAATGTTGTGTCTCAGACTTTAACTTTGCGTTTAAAATAATTTTCTAAGCATGTCGAGCTAAAGTTACTTTACCTATGTACATAAAAGTGTTACTTTCGATTCTAGATATTTTCCCACATGCAGGAGAGCTATATTCTGATAGAATTTAAACTAAACTAATGTGAAAAAAATTGTAATGACGACTCTTGCTCAAGAGTTGGTAAGAAAATGAAAAGAAAGTGGAAATTAGTGCTACACTCAAGAGCAATAATAACGGGTCACTTTGGTATTGACACTGTCATACAAAGTAACATACTGTATGTATACCTACTATATGTATGTTACTTTGTATTATTGCTCTTGAGTGTAGCACTAAGTGTTTAGTTACTAACCGAACACTGCGCCAAAGATAAGGGTGAGTTGTATATTCGTCTGAAAAATCTACTATCCCGTTAAGAATCGTTTGTCAGAAAGAGATTTTTTTTTTCACGAGAAAGCTCGCTTAGTTTGTACCGCAAACTGCCAGAATACCGCCGCCTCCCTATGCGGGACAAATGCAATAGTTAACAACTGACAACAGTGTTCCGAGATCGTAACTCGCGAGATACCATCACGCGTGTGTGGGCGCAACGACGTATTGCGTGTAGGGCTGCTAACGAATCGCTGGTAACTGTGATATAGATTTGTTAAAGGTGGTAAAAAGAATTTGATCTGAAGTAGGAAAGGGCTGTGATTTTATCAAAACGGCTGTGGCGGTTAATTTTCACTAATGGTTTTGAGGCTGTTTTATTTTTTCTTACATTTTGAATAGTGTATTCATATAATCCTGCTAAATTTAAGCTGCGAGTGGCGACCACGTACCGGAAGGCGCAGCGCGGGCAGGCACCCCACAAGGTGGACCGACGACGTGGAACAGATCCACTAGATGCGGGTAGCGGTGGTGGTAAAACCGGTCACTATGGGTCGCTTCGGGGGTGGCCTCTGTGCAGCAGTGGACGTCCATCGGCTGATATGCTGATGAAGATGATTTATATACTTTCAAACATACCAACGGTAATAGAGCAGATGTACATCGCTATCGTAAACTGCACGGTCTACCCTGCGTGGCCTGGCTATTCCCTGTTAAATGTTTTACATGTACAACCTTCTTTTTGTAAACAAAGAGAGAGCTTATGAGCGTGCAATTGTTATTAAGGCATGAAGCGGCACATGAATCACAAAACGGGTACATACTTGTGTAGTAAAGCTACGGGAGCTGAGAGAATATGGGTTCTGTATTTAGAGACAACCCTATTCCATGGGCAGACAACAGGATTGAGGTGTTAGCATGATGTTCAGTGGTTCTGGACAGCTACACGGACGGCGGGAGTTACGACGGGACATCCTTTAGGAATACTGCTCTAGGAAGCCCACTCTACATAAATCACAAAACCGGTACCTAGTGTGTAGTGACAGCTACGGTAGCTGACAGTTTATAGCTTGTAGAGACAACCCTATCCCGTGCGCAAGCGACAGAATTAAGGTGTTAGCTTGATGTTCAGTGGTTCTGGACAGCTACACGGACGGCGGAGTTACGACGGGACGTCCTCTAGGAATACTGCTCTAGGAAGCCCACTCTACATAAATCACAAAACCGGCACCAAGTGTGTAGTGGCAGCTGCGGTAGCTGACAGATTATAATTTGTAGAGACAACCCTATCCCGTGAGCAACAGAATTGAGGTGTTAGCTTGAAGTTCAGTGGTTCCGGCGACAGCTACACGGACGGCTGAGTTACGACGGGACGTCCTCTAGGAATAAGTACTGCTCTGGGAAGCTCACTGATCACATGACTCACTAAATCGGTACATAGTGTGTAAAATGAGCTACAGTTGTTGCTGTTATTGTAAACAGTTACATAATTTATTTGCAGGTTGGTAAACTAACCGCGGCCTGCGCCCAAGATTTGTATTATCATCGGTTATATTTTTTATACAATATTTTTGGTGGCATAGGGATAAGAGCGAGCGACTTGCAATCCGATAGTCGCTGGTTCAAACCCCGGGCAGTACCAATTAGTTTTTCGAACGAAATATCTTTAGATATTTACCAGACGCTTTTCCGTGAAGGAACACATATTGAGAAAACCGGACTAAACCCACTAAGACCTAGTTTACCCTCTGGGTTGGAAGGCGTAAAACTATTGTCTACGTAAATTTCTGAGATTATTTGCAAGCCTGGACAACGCGAGGAAGAATATTTTATGTTTTACTTTCCAATTTCTAAAAACTTGGTTATACAACATCCTTATACACACAGGACAACAAGTACACAACAATACTATAAAAGTAAGTTGTCCCCCAGCTCTCACAGTAACACCTAGCACATAATAAAATAAAATCCAACGACCACACGACTATAAAGCAAGTAAATCGTGCATAATGGCTCAGGAAAACGTAGGGTTAAAATTTACTCAGGGATATTGGATAGGGAAGGTTATCGGGTGCCCCTTCGGAGTAAGGAATGGCGGCGCGAGGCAACGGTGCCTTAACTCCTTGAAGATACTCTGGCCACGGCGAAATGATAATGTGTACGAGTTATGATATCATTATAATAATATTTTATCTACACACATACCATTAAACTCTCTATGATGCGTTCAAAAACAGCAAATAACGACGGAAGTGCGACGGAATTAATTTAATAATGACATTCGAATTTCGAACGTTTCTGAAAAATACAATTTGTTATTTATTAAGTGTAGAAAAATATGAGAAGTGTGCCTGACTCTAGTTAGTCTCTGAATTAACAAAAACGGTTTATGGAAATAAAAAAAAATCATTCGCCGCCATTTAACATTCGATTTCCCTTTTCGTATGCGGTTCCTGTGTAGATAAAGCAGGGTACTGTAAACTGGGGCTACTTTGATTCACGGGGTAACATTGGTAAATCACTTTTGGACTATAAAGATGGTGCTTTTAACAGTGATTTAATGTTAAGCATAAATCTCACATCATTAGTTAAACTCTTAAGCTCGCGTTAGTAAACCAACCATATTATTAAAAAAAAGTAGGTGATCAATGTTACAGCAGGTGATATTTGATATTGTAATTATCCGCCACTATAATGCATTCGGAATTAATCGAATACCTTACACATTGTATCATTAAAGTTCGTCTTGAAAACAGTTATTGAACAATTCAAAAACCACATGTGTCCAAGTTGACTGTGGGAGTTTTCAAAATTTGGTACACCCAATTTGCGAAAGTTGTTAAGAAAAGTTAAATCACTGTCAGTTTCGTGACGATAATTAAGCATGAAATCTTTATGAAGATTTACTTTTTTCTTTAATTAGGTTGTAATATCGATTGAAGTTTATAAAATGAATATCAAAACCAAGTTTTTATCGTAGTTTAGTTCTTAATTATCGTCACGAAACTGACAGTGATTTAACTTTATTTAACAACTTTCACTAATTGGGTACACTATTTTTTGAAACTCCCATGTACCCACACGATCTAAATAAGCATCTCCGTAACATTCCATGCTGCTTTACAGAAAACGTACTACACGACGACTTGCGCGAACGCACTCGTATTGTTTTAGTTAATGTCCTGGATTTATTCCGCCATAACCATAACTGTTCCCAAGTTTATGAGCTATGTTGTACCTGGGGAATATTGCAACTGTGTCAGTAGCGCAGCCGTGCAGTGTTTACACGGCAGTGTAGATTGTGAAATTTATGTTGTACAAATCATTGGTACAGTCAGCAGGAGAATTTGCTAAACCTTCTCCACCGGACGTCCAGGCGAGCGGATTCATCCTTACGTTGTGAATATTCCATTCATTCGCACGAGGCGATTCGCTTCTACGTTCCTAATGCGGACTGCTAAATGGAATTCTCTCCCTTCGTCTGTATTGACGGAAAGATATAATTTGGGTCTTTTCAAGGCAAGAGTGAATAGGTTGTTACTGAACCAGCCACACAGAGCCTCTGAGGCTCTAGTGTAAGTTTTGGCATAAGAAAACGTTTACGAACGCGTAAGTGATAATGTTATTTATATGGGAAACGCAAACGCGTTCGTGACGTACCGTTACGTTAAAAACTTACACTCAGGGCTCAGACCTCTTTTTATATATTAGTACGTTTGTTTATACGGAACTTCAGTGCTAATTTGACGACAGGTTTGGTCTAGTGGGTAGTGTACCTGCCTATGAAATTGTCCTGGGTTCAATAGTATGGATAGTATAGTATGGATCGTCTCCTGGTAGCTCCTACCAAACAAACCTTGTTGAGCTTTTTATATGGCTAAGAAGTTTTGTGTAGGATTGTCCAAAAATAATAAGATAAGAAATATTTTATCATCACAAAAGTAGGTAAGTACATGTAATGAAGAGAAATAAGGAAAACCTTATAATTGTAGTAATGGGGCATTCCCCAATACTACTAATACAATGTCATTTTGCACCTTAAGCAACTGCTTTCTTTAATTATTCCCTCCAATATTTCCATTAAAACTGACAAAGTCAAGACAAAAATACGCCCGAACAATAAATCATTGAAAACTAGGGCTGTCGAAAAAATCGACATAAAATTACAACCCCGAGGGCTGCCATTATATCGATAGTCGATTAACCGATTATCGAGAAACGTCTCAATTAGCAACTAGGGTGTCGTGAGTTATGTTATGGCGTGTGTGTAAATTGCCGGGCCACTGAGATGAATGGGGTAAGATGTTGAGCTGATTTTAAAAAGAGAAAGTATTATTTATGACGATTTAACACCCGTAATTTTACTTTCAACTTAGTTGAAGTTATAAGTATTTTTAGTAGAGAAGGGAAATAAGTTTAAGAGAAAGCAAGAGTTAATTGCTTGCTGATTTTACACCTACAATATCGATACTATTTAGAGCTCATTAATAAGTTACAAGTAAGTCCTCGAAATTATTAAATTTACCATTTTATTAGAATTATTAATTCCTCGTCACAATTAAGAAGCTATTTCTTACGGGAATTGCCACGTGCCAATTTGGTACGACACGTTTAAATGTACATAAATAAATCATCACAAAAAAATCGTATTATTATGAACGTTTTCGTATGAATACGTGCTGTAGGTACCTATTTAGTTTCAAATTGTCTGTTTTGTAATATATTTTTAAAAATACGCCTTGTACATTTCGAATAAGCAAGCATTACTAATCTTATTGTTTAAACAGTTAAATCGACTCATTATTATTTAAGTAGACTGTAGGTATGTGCTATATTTACGTAGTAAATTAAAGCTACCAACCGATTTATCCAAAGTGTCCGAACTATCTGAAGTCACGACAAAAGTCATTTAATAAACAATCAGACTATATAGATCATCACATCACTATTACGCAACACCTAAAGCTAGTACAAAAATTAAGTTGCACTTACAACGTAGCCACTATAGTCAAATTTTCTACTAGTTGACTATTTGTGCGCCAGCATAGATAACTTTGTCAGGCAGTAGTGAAGTTATTATCTGTCGCCGCCCACATTTATCGATATAAATCTGTGGATAAATTTATACCCGATTCGACTAAATGAGCAACTATTAACATAATTAGAAATTGAATATGAATTGCATTTGTTTGAAGTGTTTTGTAATAATATTTATTGTAACTGTCACATTAATATAAAATGTGTGAATTAATTAATTTAACATATTGTGCACATAGCTACTACGTACACGATTTTACATGTAAAAAATGGCTCTTTTTCTATTGCCGTTCCAGTGAACTTCGTACCCCCTAATATTATTATTAATTAACATCAAAAACATTACCCTTCTTTTTGGGTAATCGGATAGTAGCGTATATGTTAATCCAGGGTGTCGGTTGTCTCCATACCAATTTCATCACAATCTGTCTAGCCGTTTTTTAGTTATTAATGGTGTGACTAACCCGATTTAGTTTTCGTTCAATTCATTTGTCATGAAAGAAAGTACTTTATATGTAGAAAAAAACCTTTGAAAGTCCTTATATGGGTTAAAGTCAAAACATGGTTATTTCTAACCCATGAATACTTGACCAATAGCTAACACATGAAAATATGAAATGCAAATATTTGATTCCCAAGTGTCCATAAATAATTTTGATAATGATAAGTTGATAACACAAGCCGCACTAATGCTAAGTATAATACATACATACATACAGTCATACACATGTCTATATAAGTCTATGGACGCGATAAATACTTGTATAAACATAATATGTTTGGCTGGTAGTAACTAGAAACATGATTCAAATATTTGTAACAAACAATTCATATAAGACGGACATCTACTGTTGGACATTGGCTTTCCCCATAGATAGGTACAGGGAGCCATCCCTGGGCGCAGGTTCAATGCCATAATCGCCACGCTTAGCATGCGGGTAGGCGATCGCAGTGTATTTCACCCTTCTATGGGACGCGGTATATGGCCTGGTACGTCACGTAGCCCGGAGTCGATACAGGAAAGCGCTGTGGTGGACCCTTGACCTCGTACGAGTCACTGGTAGACGCTATCTGCAGTTTGCTGAAGATCGCTCCCGGTGGCGGTCTATGGGGGAGGCTTATGTTCAGTAGTGGACGTCCGTGGTTGATAGATAGATATGTATGTAGGTACCAGTGGCGGCGCGTTCATACAAGCCGATTCCCGCCGGCTTGACTAAATTTACTGCAGTTCAACGGTTCCTTGGGCCCAAAAAGAAAAGGCTAAGACATATCGGCTCCGTCTTCCCTAATAAAAAAAATCGCCGCCACTGGTAGGTACCTATGATATTGTTTGTCAACCTGCCATATCGACAACTTAGTATTACATTATTCAAACAATAGATCACAGAAACCAATTCAATTCATAAAATCCTAACCCATATAATTACAGGGAGCAGAAAAGTATCAGAAAAAACAAGTGTTATAAAATGACATTTAACTACAAGGGAATAAAGCTTGTCGACGCCCGCGTTGCGTTGCCGAGTGTACATAGTGAGAACCACAAATAAACAAGTGACGATGTCTAACGCACAATTTCAAATTCCATTTCATAACAAGTTCATATCAAACGGAGATGCTGAGTTAAGGGGTAGTGGGACAGAGGATACAATTCACAGCAGGTCACTTTTTATTGTGATGATGGTTTATGTTATATGATATGTCAACCGATAAAATGACATGCATTGTCTAGATTTGATTACTTTTAGAAATAATGAATACTAAAAATTTGTTTGAATTTAATGACAATGTATAAATAAAGAATTTATACAAATATAAAACAATGTATAATATTGTATGATATTTTTAAATATTTTTTTTATTATCAAATAAATAAATACTACTACTGCTATTTTTGCGCAATCGACCCATCTATTTCTTTTATCGAATGGCTATTTTAGTCAAAACTAAAATGTATCAAATAATGTATGATCAGGCTTATTCTTTTAAGTAATTACTACTCATAAATATACAAAACAACATAAAAGTTTTCACCCAAGTGTTAGTAATATCAAAGTGTCAAAAACTGTGTTCTCTTTAAAAATGAAAATATTCAGAATACTAAAAAAAATACATTATTAAAATGACTGTGCCTAGTGTGGGGATCACTGTATTGTCATTCTGTAAACTGTTTCTTTTTTGTAATAAATATATTTTGATTTGATTTTGAACTATACCGTTAATACCTTTTTTGCCTACTAGGTACTCGTGATACGAAAACAAAATTCTATAGGTAACTTCAAATGCATTATGACGCTAGCCTACTGTAAGTTTATCGGTCTACGCGAGCTCGCCGCAAGACGGCCATAACGGTTCCAAAGTATGTATATTATTTCCATTATTATTAAAGGGATAGCTTTATTATTTTATTAAAATGTAAATCGCTGACAGCCCGTGATGCCTCGCCGAGCAAGGCGCGTGGTTCTAACACTTTTGATTTTGTATTGAAATAATTTGTTAGGAGTGTTCATCTGAGACTACAAAGGTTACCGTTGTTGGCTGACTAATCAAAAGTATTGACGTGGGAACAATGCATGTGGGATGTAAAACATTGACCTATATAATACACTCAAGATCAACGAAACAGGTTATTTTTTTAGGTTATGGATAATGTTACCACAGTCTGTTAGTGGTCACGGGTTTGTTGGAAGGAGCGAGAGGAAGTTTTAAGCCTTGGTCACATAGGGCGCGTTTTGTGGCGTGGCGCAGCGGGGCGCGACGCTGCCGTCCGAATGTGTGCCTTATTTCGTTACATTAGCCACACCGCTGTCACGCCCCGCTGCGCCACGCTCTCAAAACGCGCCTATCTGCCCAAGCCTTTAGAGTAGGCAACGAGTTGCAGGCGTCCGTAGGCTACGGTAACTGCTAATCAAGTGGGCCGTGTGCTTGTTTGCCACCGTCGTTGTATAAAAAAAGTGGCCGCAGACCAAAGCGTTGGTCCGACCAGATCAGCAAGTAACTATGCATTAAGGATGTAACTATCCATGATGCCTTAGAAGTCGCAAAGCAAGAGATAGAAAGGCCTGGCAATCTGACATCCAGAGCCATGTTTTTTTTTTATGACATAAGCGGCAAACGAGCAGACGGATTGCCTGGTGGTAAGCAATTACCGACGCCCATGGGCACCTGCAACACCAGGGGGGTCACAAGCGCGTTGCCGGCCTTTAAGGGGGGTTGGAGCTCTGGGAACCTTACTCACCATCAGAAACACAACACTACATACCTAAAAGGTAGCAGTGCTATTATGGCTGTGGTCTTCTGTAAGGAAGAGGTACTTCCCCAGTTGGGCTGCCCCAGATTGTAGTCCATGTAGAAGGACACGTCACGACATATAGCACTGAAGATAACGAAGCAAGCAGGTATAAATTTGCCGCCAAGTGCTGACTCGTGTAGAATTTGTTGTGTTGATTTTTGGATGGCTCATGGTGATTTAACGTGGAATGGAAAGAGCTATGCTAGGAGTATCCCACGTGACATACATACGAAGGGACATTTTTAATATCTTCCACATCTATTTTATATTTTTTTTCTTATAATGCTTCAGGTCTGGACTACCAGACTATAATTAATCTGTTAATAAAACCTAGCGTTTTAGTATACACTTATGACAACATTACAGAACTCTTCAACTTTAAAATGGCCTCTTTAAACACCTCTTTATCCCCGCGGCGCCTATTAGTCCGGAGACCGTATTACTGAGTCTCAATAACAGTTCCATTATAGGCTATTTTTACCCGTGGCTTGAACATGGACGCTAAGTAGTAACACTATAGCAACTGTTATTATAAACAAAACCTAGAAATGATACCGATTAAAATAATATTACATTTAACTACAGTACCGGCCAATAATATATCACCTTTGTGTTTTTTTAAGTAAACATGTTTATAGTAACATATATTGTTAAGATTGCAGAGTGTAAATATTACCCTGAGCTTTACCAAACAAATATAATGCATATTTCAATAAAATAATGTGGAAGTACAGTTATACTCATTAAATACTTAAAACCTGCACAACATAACTAAGTGCAGTCGATCTTTATCTACCTATTATAAATCAAAGGAAGTGATAGGTTAACATAATATATATTTATAAAAGTGTAACAACATTAATACTTTGTAGCAAAGCCTTTTGATTCAATAACTGCTTTACAGCGTCTAGGCATAGAGTCCACGAAAGCACCAATAGTTGATTGAGGGATTTTATAGCATTCCTCCTGTAGCTGAGAGAACTTTTGACTGGCATTAGTGGTTGTTTTACCTTTCAAGCGTCTTTCTAGTTCATCCCATAGCGGCTCTATTATGTTTAAGTCAGGGGATTGACTTGGTCAGTCAATTAGAGTAACGCGACGCCGCTTGAACCATTCTGTGACACGTTTTGCACGATAGTTTGGATCGTTGTCCTGCTGGAACACAAACCCGCGGCCCAGAAATTGTCGCGCATATGGTAACATTACAATGTCCAGGATATCTAGGTACATATTCTGGTCCATGATACCTTCAATTTTATGAAGACGGTCCATGCCTTTAGCGGAAAAGACAGCCCATACCATTACAGAATCCCCTCCGTGTTTTACCGTGGGAAGTTGGTACTCGGACTTATATTGGATACCAGTAGGACGACGCACCCACTTCATACCATCGCTCTCAAACAAAAAAAAATTGTTGGAATTGAATTGAATTGCTCTCATTGCTCCAGAGTGTATTAGACCATCGTCGCGGTGTCCAGTGTTCGCGTGCTTTACACTAAGCTACTCTTATTTTTCGGTTCTTCTCAGATATAAGCGGTTTCTTTACAGGGCGTCTGCCGTTTAATCCTGCGTTTTGCAAACGACAACGGATAGTCCGTAAAGATGGAGTACGCTGTCCTGGGGTCGATATTTCTTTAACTATATCCGTCGCCGTTAACTGAGGATTCTGACGTGAGACTCGCAAAATACTTCGGTCGGTCACATATGACCTACATATGAGGTAAAACGCGGTCTGCTACGTGTTTCATTGCCAATGGAACTTTTTGGTAGCTTTAATCGCTTCAGCAACTTAGTAATCGTGGTTCTCGACACACTAGACTGCTGCGAAAGCTGTTTGTGAGTACGCCCTTGCTTGTAGCTGGCAAATATAGCTTGTTGTTAAGAGGCATTCAAATTTTTCGCCCCACGAGTCTTTGTCATCTTCACCTCGTTAACCACCTATCGTTTATTTCCTATTTTTTAGGCAATAATTTCACATTTACATGCAACCGTAAGAAAACAGCCCTGTAATGTTTTTGCAGAAAATAAACAAAAAACTAAATAAAAACCTAAGATGTGGTCAGGTTTTCATATCGCTCGTCCAAAGAGTCTAAATACTACCCCTTACATGATGAGGTAAGGTAAAAACATGTAGAGATACATAAAAAAAAGTTTCGCCCTAAATACCTAAAGGTGATATATTATTGGCCGGTACTGTAGCTTATAATTTATTTAAGTTTTTTTTAATGTTCTGCGTCATTTATCTTCTACTAGTTGCCAGTAGTTATATATGTTAGGTGGCAAGATATGATTGTAAATATCTACCCATCAGTAATACTTATTGTATGCCCATAATGGGTTACTGTTGTTACCCATTTATATTTTGTAACATCTCATTTAAGCGGAAAACAATAAACGAATTCTGATTTCTTCGTCGGGAAACAAACTACAAATGTCCATATTAATACTAGCCGGTTTAAGTGTAAAAAGATAACAAATACTGTCTACTGTCGCATTTCGCTTCCACCAAATATTTTATAAACTATTTTTTTATTTGTTAGTGACAGTAGGTACTGTGTAGGTACGGTACCCATGTAACCATGGAATGGAAGGCACAATTTTTATAAGACTGACGCTGCGTGTGTTATAGGTACTAGACAAATATAACCTCTATAACTCAGGTTCAGAAGTAAATATTTGAAATAAGCTCAGAAATATTTGCCCAACCACTACCAACTAGCTACAAAGATAGTTACAATTTTTAACCATGTTTAAAAATGGAAATCACTCCAATTATACAAATTCACTATACTCTCCTCCATTTCAGAACAGGTGTGACCAAAGCACGCGTATTAAACAAATGAATCACACGCACTGCCCCCTAAGGTCTGTTAATGGCGGACCCACATTTGTGTCGCCGGTGTTTTTTAACACTGCTTATACTATAGAACTATATTCGTGCTTTCTATTTGTTTTTAATGGCGGCGATTTGGTTTTTAATGCCGGTTTTATGATATATGCGTTGATGTTGACTAGCATCGCGAACAGACGATTATTGTAGATGCATTTTTTGGAAGTGAGCAAATTGGTTTTATTTGTTACAAAGAACACTGAATTCGTGAAATCAATATTTGATGTGTAGCCCTATTTCAAAAGAGATTATTTATTTTACTTACTACAATTTTTAAGTCCACGTTAATACCTCGTTTTTTTATAAGATTAGGAAAATAACGGTAGATTTTGCCTGCGTTTGATCAATTATTTCATTGATCTTGTAAATAAGATTTATGGTTCCATTGTTTTATGGTGAAGAAAATAAGAGGCAAATATGACAGCTTTTTAATTGTTATTCTAAAAATTGCACTACTACAATCCCACGATTTTTCTAACCCTTAAAAAAACGAGCTACAGCAACTATGTCCGTCGATCGTCCGTCGAACGTCCTGCCCAGTGCACATTATAAATAAGGGCACTCCATGTCTTGCTAAATATGAAATGTCTTTTATAATCTACACTGTGGGACATTCCATACCTTGCTGAATATGGGATGTCCTTTATAATGGACACTGAGCAGTATAAGGATATACTTACAAGTTGTATTTTGAGCGGGGTGTTATGTTAATGCCATTAACATAATCAATTATCAAGACATGGTTATCTGTCCAACTTTAAAGTAGACTACCACCCTGATCGTGTTGATCACAAGACCCACTAGATCGCCAGGCATTGGCGATCACGTTTTCGCCGATCAGCATCCCAGCCGGATAATTCATTTGTGAACAATAATGAGGCTTGCACGCAAAAGGCCAATCAGCTTTGGCGGTGTATTAAATCATGCGCAGACGGTGGGCGGCGACCGCCCGGGTTACGGTTAATGATGAATTATTTAAATCTGTTAACAAGTTTAGAATCAGCAGCAGAGATTTCTGAGCAGGCGAGGTGTTCAAAATAATCTAAAAAGTTTTTTATTGAGAAAGTAAGAGCGAATTTTCACTTCACATGCCGTGGCTAATCTAAGTAGAATCCTAACTGTACACGTTCAGAGTTCGGAGAGGATAGGTCTCTTTTTCCAAGAACTAAGAGATGTCGAGAGATAAGTCAAAAATTGTTAGAATAAATCACAAAAGTGTCAATATAAACATTTAAAACTCCAAAAACTCTTAGAGACGGATCGACCGACAAAATGAAAGTCATGGCCCAAAAATTTTCGGATGTCGGGTAAACCATATAGCTATTGCCCGGTTAAGGATTAGTATGAGTGATTGCCCACATATACAAATAACAATGTTTTTCAAGCGAGCAATCACTGGCAGCGGGCAATAACACTCTGGTTCATACTTATCACAAGGTTACGATAAAAAGTGATTGCTTTCACAAAATTTGACAAATCAAATACACAACCGTCGAAATGATTAACTAAAGCGAGCTACACACCATCCAATCAAAGACCCCAATTTATGGCAGCAACTTCACAAATCAGGGTCGGGCACGGCCGTGTTCGTGTGGAAAGGAGCAAATTGAAACCTAACGACGCTTAATTGATTTGGTGTAAACTATTCTTGAGTGTTTATATGTACGGTTCACATTGATCTAGATCAAGATTGATGTTAACAATATTTTTTTGTTATGCGTCATTTTGACATTTGTTAGTAACATAAATCATTCAATAAACAAATTTCTTGCAATTATCAACCGCCTCCTACTTCTATATAAGTGCGAGTGAATCAACTATTTGTTGTTGTTATTCTGTCCCATCAGCCAGGAGACAACTGAAGCATAGTTTGTTATAAGAAATGTGGCCCTGTGTACGACTGACGCGCTTGGTAGGTGATCCATTATGGTAGGGACATATAGCTTCTACAAATATCTATATTTTGTTTGCAATTAAACTGTAATTTGAAGAGTGACCCAGGGGAACGTACCTAACCATAGCAACAAGGGACAAAGAACAGTTGATCGAGCTGCCTAACTATTAGTTTAGGGATCACCGGATACGAATTTTGCCAAGGATAAACAATATGTAATTAGTAGAAAGTCCATATCAGACATCAGTATACAATATAAACAGTGTAAGTCTCAATCGTGTTTCTAAGAAAGAGGTTTAACGAGAGTCGTAGAGATAACTTAGCACACTATAGTTAAAAGCTTCATTGTAATACTATGGCAACACTATTTACAAATATTGATTTAATAAATTAGCGAACTAATTTCAAAAACGGTGTACCGCCGCGGGCGCAACATTTGAATATTTTTAACATATCTATAACTAACCTCATTACTTTTTTGTTGCAAATGGTTTACACATCTCGTTTTTAGGGTTTCGTTGACAATTAGGAACAGCAGGAACCCTTACAGATTCACTATGTGTGTCTGTCTATCTCTCTGTCCTCGGCTACCTTAGTGATTATTAGTTCTATAGAAAACTTATAAATGTCATGTGAAGAACCACGTCGACAGTCTTATAAAAATAATTTTACAAAGAACTAGTTTTGCCTCGCGACTCCGTCGACCAGCCATGCCCGTCTAAGTATGGTTGCGGGATAAAAATTATCCTATGTCCTTTCTCGTAGCTCAAGCTCTCTCCGTACCAAATTTCTTTCCAATTATTTCAGCGGTTTAAGCGTGAAGAGGTAACAGACAGATAGTGTTACTTTCGCATTTATAATATTAAGTATGGATATGGAAGTATGGATAGTGAAAGTAAATTTTCACAAGGGATTTTGTCATCATATTAGCCGGATGATGTCCACTGCTTGATGGGTTTTGCTCCACAAATATCCAGTGGCACCAATGGCACGTGTTTTGCTACTAAAATTAGTAGTGTTCATCGCCAATCTATTGAGGTTATCTTATGTTTCTTTACTGGACACATATGGTATAAGCCGAACGCCAGCCTGTTTCGGTTTGAGCGCTTCGTTAATAATTGAAAAATATCCTCACGTATTTGACGTTTCTTTCTTCTAGTGGCTTACCTGTAATAAAAAAATGTTTATATTCAATATTATTAAATATGTAAACATCATACACCTACTTAAGAAATATTAACCGGCGTCCGAGACCGGATCATCATAATGACTTCTTAAAAACCAATGCAAATCAAAACGTTTAATAAAATAGTTTCGTTTGTTCCTTGTTTCGGAGACAGGAGACTTAATGTTGTTTCGGTTTAACAAAAAGCAATGAAAACACAATTTATTGTGAAATACATAAGGGCATGTAGATATTTTAATAACTACTCCATCGACAATCTATAGGTACATATTTTTATGACCATGACTGCATATTGAATGAACACGGTTGGATTGGACCACGGACCACACATATAACAAAAGATTATAGACATTAGACAAAAGCTTAGACCTACAGGAATATAGAGAAGCAACTTTGCTTAATCAGTTAATCACTATATTAACATAACATTCAGCCATTAAATTTATCTGCACGGTATAATTTTAGGCTATTTTTTTGTGAACGAAACGCTAATTTAGATGGTGAACATAATATTGGCGGGTAATCGTCAAACTTTTTAAATTAAAAAAGTGGCCCTACATTGCCACCATGTTTGCGATAATCCTGGAAGTGGTTCGCCTATACCAGCCCTGCCATGTCGCCGTCAGGCGATACCTACATATAGGTCCGATCTTATAACATTAACTCGGGGATTAAAATGTAGTCAGATTCACTAAATATTACATTTGAGTACAGGGCGAGGTACGATAAGACCCAACATATGGCCATTAAGTGCGGTCCTTAACGATTGTTTGTGCTATTAATATGCACGAAACGACCTCAAAAATGCCTAAATGCAATTAAAACAGCTGGACATTTCGCGCGTTTTGTTGGGATTTAATAACATTTTGCATAAAATTGCCGTTTTCATGTTTTTCATATATTGAACTGTAACCTTTGTTGAAGGGTCGGAGCCTTTTTATATAAAGGGGTCATTGCCTTATAGATTAAAAACAGGTACGTGAGCCCTGGATGCTTGTTGAATAGCCCATAGCCAGATAAAAAAAATAATTACAAAAATGATTTCGCAATAACCAGCCGTCTTAAGTCGCTTCCACTCGGAAACTCTCTATTGTAACAAACGGGACTTTTACTGTCATTAACAAACAGTCATTAGTACTAGTTGCGTATTATATTTAATGAGTCGACCCGGTTTTAAAGCTAATAAATCCAATTATCAGTGACGTGGATAATCACACGGTCCGACCGGCCATGACTTCTCTTGATTTACACTAGTTCCGCGGGTAAAGTATGCTGGATCAACCTGATTTACAGTTGCATCAATGTCACAATACTTGGGATTTCATGTGTAAACAATCAATAATGAACCTTATTGCCAACTATTATACTCACAAGGGTGCAAATATGTATAACTACTAACTAGTATCGCTTTGCACTGCGATCAAGAGACACATGCACCACTATAGATCACTGGTTGTAGAGATAGTTTATGTTCAGAAGACATAAAAACACTTAGGACAGAAATGGCAAAATGTATTGAAACCTAAAACAGCTAACTCTTAGCTAGGATCACTAGTCTCGCACAAACCAATACCGAATAAAACCAACGCAGGTAAAAATTTGAAAGACGCTCATGAATTTGAAGTTTTCGATGCGCTAGAACTTTTATGCACTCACATTGTACGATCAGAATGTTTGAAATAATTTGAACAAAAGGCAAGTAGCTACTAAACTAAAAATAGGAAAATGCATGGCAATGTCCCGTGTAATACCTACTCATACACAGTGCGCAGATTACTGACTCAAGACTAGACTCTAAGATTGTCATCCGTAGCAAGACCGTTCATCCCTCACTTCCTGCCCAGTCATTCCTGATTATCTAAACGGTGCACCTTTCCCAAGGCATTAATCGTAAAAAAATGTTTTAAACCACTTAAAACGTAAGCCGAAAACCAATTGCGTCAAACAAACGACTCTGGGAATAAATCTTCCGAGGCATTGTTTCCCTTCATATTAATTTAAGTCCTTTAGGAGGATTACGCTATCTGCCCGGCCATTCGGCATCTTAGGGAACTTGTCGGCTGGAAGACTTGTGTTAGGAACTTGTTCTGTAGATGTTTCTCGATCGTTTTCGGTTAGCGCGTGCCAAGCGCTACGCGTTCTAAAGATAAGTTATATGATTATATGCATGCAGTTACATAACTAGCAACAACACAAGCTCCTGTCAACTAAGGTTGTGTAGATATTGTTGATCCATTTTAAGGTCGATGCTTTTGCCCCATTGGATAAATAAATAAATATTTTCGGACAATCTTACACAAATCAACCTAGTTCTACGGTAAGCTCAGTAAGGTTCTTGTTGTATACATATAAATACTTAGATACATAGAAAACACCCATGACTCAGGAACAAATATCTGTGCTCATCACACAAATAAATGCCATGACTGGGATTTGAACCCAGGACCATCGGCTTCATAGGCAGGGTCACTACCCACTAGGCCAGCCAGGTCGCCAATATTGTATGGCAAAAAGAACAAGACAGTATAACAAGTTAGTTAGGTTGGTAATAAAAAATCAATGAGAGACAATACACTCTTGCAGTTAAAATAAACTTTACCTATCTAACCATCTAACTGGGTGCTTCTTATAAATAAATTAGATGTTGTGCCTCTTTTTATTCACCGCCAGGACACATCGGGAATGTCGACGCCGATTCACTAATTCATTTCGGCAAGGCGTCTGTTTACACATCACGACACGACTTTAATTACGACACAAATATCAATGGTGATTTTTGATTGGACAGCTGAAATGATCAGTGAAGTAGTGGCAAAACACCGTTACCAAACCATAATCGATAGTGCTGTGATACCGTTAGACTAAAACGGAGTTGAAAAAAGCTGGCAAAAAAAGGCTGCTAAGTATTAAAAAGAATCAAATTGAATCTCTTTATTATTCTTTAACAATATTCTATACACTACGGTCCCTGATGGAGACTATGTTACAAACTCCAGTGGTTGCTCTTAAACCTGGTACCATGTAATTCGGCATTATGTCTCTTTTTAAACACAAAACTATCGTGAGACTGAAACATATTTATTGTATAAAAGCGGGTAACTCAAGTTTTATAAGTCGAATATTGCTCGACATGTTTCACTCAATAACGAGTTATAAAACGTGAGTTACCCGCTTTCATACAATTATTATGTATCTTCATGAGATGTAGTTAAAACTTAACTATGTAACTGAAAATTATAGACATACGCGGGAATTTGGGTCTATAGTAGCGCCGCGCTTATATCAGATAGTAAACTAAGGTAGGCAGATTATAGATACCTATATATACATATATATATATATATATATATATATATATCAGTTGACCACTAGTGGGTAGTGACCCTGCCTATGAAGCCGATGGTCCTGGGTTCAAATCCCAGTCAGGGCATTTATTTGTGTGATGAGCACAGATATTTGTTTCTAAGTCAAGAGGGTTTTCAATGTAATTCAAGTAAATATCTATTATATATATCTTCGTCTAGTGCCTAGAACACATATTTTATCAGATTTTAACGAACTAAGTCGAATACAATTAGTTACAAGTACGTATCCGTCAGTCGGACACAAAGTCGCCGGATGTAAAACTCACTTTTCTCGATATCTAACGGTATTGGACCTTTTGTATTTATATTTAAGTACTGCATGGACCGCCACTCGTCGGGATGTTTTTCTCGTTCATCCTGCACCAGAACTGTGTCTTAAGGTTTTGGCGACACATGAAAGGCTGCCGAAGCTTACTGTTGTATTGCAAGCTTTGTGTCTGGCGGTTCGACTGCGTGTTTTTACATGCATACGATTTCATCACTTTTTTTCTGTTATAGTTTCCGATTTTCCTAAGCTTCTTCATTTAGACTAGTCCCTAGTATATTACGACATAAAAGAGTTTAATATTGTCTTCGGTTGCCGCGATAATTACTCATTAAATAAAACACAAAACAACTAAAACGGATTAAATCGCGTATACTAATTTAAACTTCATCCCGACCCGATGACCACGAACGTTGCTAAAGGCTACGAAACGTCGGGATGAAGTTTAAATTAGTATATACGATTTAATCCGTTTTATTTCATAAAAGAGGTTATTATAAATTCTTGTGCGACACAGTGACTGATGCAATTCGGATAAATACATGAATAATTCTATTATATTTGTTACTTGTGTCATGTGTATTAGGTACCTACTTTGTTCCAGCATGAGGTGTGCAATAAAGATTATTACGGATAAAAACAGAGACAACAGGTCTGGCCTAGTGGGTAGTGAGTAGTGACCCTGTCTATGAAGCCGTCGGTCCTGGGTTCAAATCCCGTACTCGTATATATCGTTGGCTGAGTAACACATGCCCTCTTGAGCTTACCGTGGGGTTCAAAGTCCTGTAATATTCATTTAATATTTATTTTACTATACATAGCAAGCAAACAGTGACGCTCAATTCAATATAGACCTTGGAGTTGAAGAAAGTACTCTTGATACGTTTTCTTCCTCTCCTTGGTGTCATGTCTGAAAGGACCGGGTATGTTCTTATACAATTATGATTAAGCTGTTGGTTTTCCATATTATAATAAATAAATAAATAAATAAATAAAAATGTCCTTAAACTACGTCCAACAATGAGAGGTAGGGCACAGCGATGACCATCACGCTAAAATCTGGGGCAGCCCAACTGGGGAAGTACCTCCTCCTTACAGAAGACACAGCCATAATAGCACTGCTACCTTTCAGGTATGTATTGCTGTGTTCCTGATGGTGAGTAAGGTTCCCAGAGCTCCAACCCCCCTTAAAGGCCGGCAACGCGCTTGTGACTCATCTGGTGTTACGGGTGTCCATGGGCGACGGTAATTGCTTACCACCAGGCAATCCGTCTGCTCGTTTGCCGCCTATGTCATAAAAAAAAAAAGGAACAACCAAAGAAATAATCGTAGCGGCGTCTTCAGAAGTGTAATGACCACCAATAAATCCCCTACCTGATACGAAAGTAAAAGACTACACACATCCGATTCTAAATCAGTCACATGAGATATCAACAGACCGTTTTGGGCAGGCACTTCCCGCCAAGAACAAGCCAGTTCAAGGCAATCACCAACCTGCCCTACCTTCAGTTGTTGCCGTCCCAAATTGTTTTGTCGCAATCATACACAAATTGCCGGTGCAATGGACTGGGGCTTATGAGTTATGAGATGGGGACGGTCGGAACCAGAGTCAAGTTCTGGATTGATAAGTCGTTTGGTTTGCACTATAATCACATTTATTTTTTACTGGTGCGCGAATTTATAGCAGCATTCCCATTGTTCATTTTTAATTCCCGTATATATCATAATAATAATATATCTGCCGGAAATAAAATTGAATACCATTTTATTAGGCAGACGTCCGGTTTTTTATCCAATAGCCCAGTAGCTAGTCCATCCTTTCCACCCAATAGCCTAGTACATTCTAGATTCCATTATAACTAAATAGTTCTTACACCATGGCGGGTGCTGTCTCTGTGCGCGTCCCATGATACGGACAGGGGCAACATCCGCTTAGTGTACCCCTTACATTTCATTAAATTGTCGAAAGAGCCTCTGCGCGTTGGCTCGATCTGGCTCCGCGTACGCCTCCCAAATGTCCGGAACACCATTGTTCCGTGTACGGAAGAGATATATCTAAGAGTCATATGATTATTTATCAAAACTATTTGTGTATCTAATCTGATAAGTAGGTATATAGCAGTGCACTGCACAAGACATCGGAGGGAAACATTTTTGTGAGCTGTAGGTTACATTCATAACACTTACATTATATTAATAAATATTGATTCACATAATATTCACAATTAAAATTGTATTCTAATATTGCCCAAATACAATGACCGAACACATGTCTCCTACATGATCGATTATGAGTTCAAAAACAACTGCATTGCTATAGGAATCTTCATCAAAATCACATTGTCGTGGACACCCGCAGCGTGATCCAACTAACACCATAGACACGGGAGACAAGATGGCGGGTGTTTTGTTTTGCTGTCTGGCAAAATGCGATCGATCACAAATCGGACTGTCACAATGATTGAAAGTGAATTCTGCGCGTGCGACCGTGTGTGGTACGCGATCCCGATGCTTGTCGCACAACGTACTTTATATGCACGAGATTTAACACTTAATAGATTTTCATTACAACATAGATAACTTATATCGTAACTGGCATATCACCTTTCCGTGTAAACATATAAGTATGAGGAGACATGTCAGGCGTATAGATCATATCAATTGAAAAAAAAAACTATTAGATCTGGCGTGTCTTTGCATTTTGTTTCAAGTTGTTTTTTTATTTCTTGGGTCTTATAAGACGCCAATTAGAGGAGGGTTATTTACAACAGTTACTTTATATTATGCCTGCTCTTCATTGGCTGTATGTTCAAAATTTTAAATAAAAAAAATCGTGTGACATGACACATCCAAAATGTTCCTCGTAGCGACCAATCAACTTCTTCATTTAACCTGATGTCACATATGATTTGTGAGCCTGTTCGAAACACCATTCGTTGCGAGGAGAATTTTTTTACGTGTCTCAAATCATAAAAGTCAAATTTGGAAACGGTAGGTGTTTCTTTTGACTGATTCGAACCCGTTTCGGACGCCGAATTGAAACGTAATGTGATTTTTGGTCAGTGGTTATAATTGGCAAGGATCCTTGTAAGTAAAAGATGGGAAACAACTTGGTTTCTGCATTTATTCACAACAGTTTTATCTGGAAAATCAATTTTCTTCAAATGTTTCTTACCAATTAACTGTTGATATGATATTGGACATTACATTTGGTACGAAATGGACCACAGTGAGAAAACAATAACGGTCACACGGCCATTTGTCATGTCCGGCTCATTAAACGATGCAATTTTGGCCGGTGCTTACAAACAGGACCGCATGATTTGCTATGCTCGGCTGTAGGAACTGCAATACCCGATGACGTTTTTTTATGTTAGACTAGCTGTGCCCCGCGGTGTTACCTGCGGTTATTTTCCCGCAGTAAAACGTAGCCTATGTGTTAATCCAGGGTGTCAGCTAACTCCATACCAAATATCATTGATTTCGTTACAGCCGTTTAAAGGTACGTGAAGAAGTAACAAACATACACACTCACAGACTTTCGCCTTTATAATATTAGTGTAGATGACGGAAGTCTATATTGTATGTGAAAGAATAGACATCAAGACGATTTTTTTTTATGTCATAGGCGGCAAACGAGCAGACGGATTGCCTAATGGTGAGCAATTACCGTCGCCCATGGGCACCCGCAACACCAGGGGAGTCACAAGCGCGTTGCCGGCCTTTAAGGGGGGTTGGAGCTCTGGGAACCTTACTCACCATCAGGAACACAACACTACATACCTGAAAGGTAGCAGTGCTATTATGGGTGTGGTCTTCTGTAAGGAGGAGGTACTTCCCCTGTTGGGCTGCCCCAGATTCAAGATTTGTGGAATCTATGCCTATATAGCCAGTTTAAAATAAATAAACATATATTACAGGACATCCTTAGAATCCTTATACACATTAATTGACCCCTGCCCTATACGGTTAGCTCAAGAAGGCTGGTGTTGTCGGTATTCGCACAACGATATAAATAACAAACAAATACTTAAATACATAGAAAACACCCATAACTCAGAAACAAATACCTGTGTCCATCACACAAATAAATGCCCTCACTAGGTTTTGATGTCGTCATTTTATGATATGTTATTAGTAACGACAACGACAATTCTCCTCGTTATCTTGGATAGACAAAACGCTACTTATCATTTCTTATGGCTTCTGGGACTTTATTATGGTTTTGGTAAATTTTAGTTCAACCAACGTTTACAACGCGGTGTTGCTGATTTTTTGTTTTGAAACACTCGTAGACAAAGTGTGCCCTTGAAAAATCAAAGGATTATTATAATCCTACAAATGTTTTGTCTGTGGCCCGCCTTAGCCAATTTGTGTCAGTTTGATTGATTGATAGTTTCTGTGTGAGCACGGGGTTAAGGTAAATTAGACTTTAAACCTATAGAAATAGGGATATTACAAGTGGAGTATTAAAATTGGTGGTCAGCATATAAATCGGGTCATTGTGAAGATTATGGTAGCAGGAGTAGGAGGCCAAGTTCACGTTTACAAACGTGCCGATTGCGAAATTGAGTAAATAATTAGCTAATAGGTCGGCCAGCGTTACAGATGGCCTACCGCGGAAATCGAAGTTTGAATATTTCGTGCATCTTTTTGTTTTACGCCGATTGAGGCGTTATTAGAGTGACATACAATCGTTCGAAATTTGCGATTTGGGGTATGCCTTCAGAGTGGCGCTAGAAGAGAGGATTTACTGTTTGTTTTTTAACGCTAGTCGGTGTACCTATATTGTCGGTCCAAAAATGTGACATTATCTATGAAAAGGGACCTTATTGTCGATGGCGCTTACACCGTTGTTCAAGATGCCGCAATACAAACGCAACGCGGTTCGACGTAAGCGCCATCAACAATAAGGTCCCTTTTGCTAGATAATGTCACAAATATAAGTAGAGGTACTTTTAACGTAGTTACCTACCTATAAAACTGTTTCGTCTGACGAATACGAGTTAAATATTTAAAAAAAAATTAAATTAGTCCCATGGTTCATCCCAAAGCGGTGATAGAGTACTCGTATTGCTAATTTAACATGTTAAAGTACATGATATAAATACCTTAGGACTAAAAATTCTTACAGAATGGAAGTCCCAACTCAGGAGTGAACATGTTTACTTTAAACAACACTGACTACACTCATAAAGAGGTCCCTGTCCCTGTCAATAAATCGCACTTTTTCAACAAACAAGAAGCGTTAACGAGTGGTCAAAACAAATCATCGACCGATCCGATTCCTGAACCAACCGCTACAGCCTCCAAAGAATAAAACAACAGCTCTGCATCACAGCCACATAGGAATTTCGACTTAATCTTTGAAGACATAAGGCCTTAGGAGTTATTTACAGACTGTAAAATGCAAGACAATTAAATAAAACAATATAGGCACATAAGAAACGAAAAAACGAAGGAGTTTCAGCTTTATTGAACACACATAAGACCTAGTTGCAGCTTTGAGGACTGTAGAACACTGTCCAGTATTTAAAGACTGATTTATGTAGATCGGGGCGACTCATTCGATCCGTCTAATAAATCTCAATCAAGATCATAGATACGTATATGATTGGTCGTCTTTCTGTCGGCGCCGGCCTAGTCTATTCCCATAGCATACCCAAGGATCTCAAATCAGCTGTATAAAGACTGCTATATATTTACTTATAGCTCTTATAGAGCAACGGGGTAATCTTATACTGGTTTTGAGACAAACTCTCGCATGTGGTTGCAAGTTACAGGGTCAGATACCAGATACGGTTACATAACGATATCTGTAGAACAAAAATGAGATAAACGCAAGAAGGGTTAGTTACAAAAACTGTGCTTAACTCTAGGGCAATAGATGTCAGCTTGGCGTGGAATTAAATTGGAAGTTGCAACGCTACTAATTAAGATGGATAACTAGATTACTAGATTTGCGTGGTAATGAGACGATCTTCTTATTTTGGGCCCTTTATCTCGTCTGGGATTTAACGTTGTTAAATATTTTGTCATTGTTTTACTTTTAATAGCTCGCCGTGGTTGTCATCCTGGAGGTATGTCATTCATACATAATAAAACGTACACAACGCATTTAAATGCTTTCAACAAAATGCAAAGTAATTCAAGGAGAGTTTATATGTAATTACGTCACCAGTGAAAATCAGCGGCGCTACCGCGAACATCGATATTCGTAAATTTCGGACGATTGTCTCTGTCACTCTCATGACACCCCTAATTGGAGTAAAAGAGAAAGATGCCCGTAATATACGAACTTCGACGTTCGCGGTACCGGGCCAGGAGTTGGCCGCTATAGATGAAAAACTGAACTAAATCACCATGTCTGTTTGTGCGGAGTTTTAATATGAATCTTACGTCAAAAGTGGAATAAAGAACGCCGACATGCGAGTACTGACACGTTACTACATAGGCCAGGTGGTTTTAGGTATGTTTTTCACCTATAGTTACTTTAAAATCTCATGTGTTTAATACAGAGCCGAACTAAAAATAAATAAGTATTCAGGAACAATATGTCTTACAGATCCAAATAGTTGAGCTTCCGCATGGCAAGCTCAATTAAGGGTTATAATTATAATATAGACCAGGTACTAAGGCGACGAAATATTATATAGGTACTGGTAGGTATATGGGGATTTTCAGAAAAAATGTCCCTGATTAGCGTGGCTTGTAGTAAAAGTTAACTAAATCAGTTAATTGTGATAATGAAGTACATTTTTTTTGTAAATACTTCAATTTAGTGCTGGTTTCATAAACCTGAAGCAGTGATACCATGCAAAAAGGGCTAAAAAATAATATAATTAAAACTGTTGTGAGCCATGTTACTACTACTTAGTACAAACGGATAAATACACGTGTAATTACATCGCAGACATAATTACACGTCATTTTATCAGTTTCTAACTAAGTAGTAAAAAAATACTGTCCATACAGAGATCATGCTTAATTATCGTCACAAAACTGATATAATTGAACGTTTTTCTCGTCATAAAAATGCTCTTTAATAAAATTATAATTCGGCATAAAACCGTTATGGTTTTAGTTAATACGAGTATACTTCTTAATACTTAATTATAATACTGTTCAAGCAGCGTACCGTAAGCGAAGTCACCAAATAAGCTAGTTAATAAACAAACTATGTATCTATTGTGGCCTATCCCTGTTCCCACTACATCCCATTGTTCCAGAATTGTTTGTCCGTAATAAAATAAGGTCGTCAGCATCCTTGAATCTCCTATTACCATCTCTAGCAGATGATGAATAAATATATATATAACACTTTAGTCAAAAATCACATCGAGGACGTCCAATGTTGGACATAGGGCTCCCTTAAAGCGAGTCACAGTGACCGGTTTTGCGCCGCCCGCATCCAATGGATCTTTACAATATCGTCTGTCCACCTTGTGGAGGGTCTTCCCACGCTACGCCTTCCGGTACGTGGTCAGACAAAACTAAAACTAGTTAATTTTTATACTTAATTTTAAGGAATTGTTATTTTAACTTGTACCTTAAAGAATGACACATGAGCTGTGTGACAATTCAAATAGTTTTTGAATGCACATAT
The DNA here is from genome assembly GCA_022674325.2 of Grapholita molesta. NCBI lineage: Eukaryota > Metazoa > Arthropoda > Insecta > Lepidoptera > Tortricidae > Grapholita > Grapholita molesta. The sequence goes on along the minus strand of CP053121.2, from coordinate 2,898,268 downwards.
AGTCGTAATGTGCTCCTCAGACCTGTGCCCGCGCATTGTTAGACGATAAGCATCTCGTCGATGCACCCTCGAACCGATACCTATTAACTTAAACACTTACTTATGTTAAGTAAGTGGAGGTTTAGTTTATGACGCAGATAAGTGACAGAAAGTCATCAAGGTAAATTTGTGTGTTCGGTGATAAGACATCAGTGCTACTGTACAGTCAGGGTAAAAGATATGAATGCGGAAAAAGTTTCAAAACATGTATACATGTGCTTTAAAATTGAGACTATAAGGTGCATGTATACGTATTTTGGCACTTTGTTCGTATCGATATCTCTGACTTTGATACAACATACTACACTTACATATCGCAGGATAGTTTTAAGAGCCCGTGGTAAATTTGAAAATGAAAACAGCAAAAGTAAAGTATTGTTATTGTAAAAAATTGTATTTAGTATCAAAAATACGATTCTTATAAATCTTTTGATAAAAAAATATATTGTGAAGTCATGAGCCATGAAATTTACCTACATGATAATTATTGTTATCCCGCAAACTATTTCTTTCGATATTACCTACGTATTTCTTGATCCCGCTTGCAATTTTAAAATCAAGATAAAAACGTCTGTAAGATATTTCTTTGGCTGGACCAAAGTAATATAAGATTTAAAAGAGTCCACAAAAATGTTGAATTTTAGAGCATACCGACTAAAACTAATCTCAACATTTGTCCCCAGCCACTCGTTTATCACAGCGCTCATCCCTTTGTCCCATTGACCCCATAAATAATTTATTAACATCCAACACCAAATACACACTATGATTCTATATCCTATCGCATGGACATTAATCCCTTGTCATAAGGGCGTTTTTGCTGTATTTCCTATCATAAAAGAGTGTCGCAGGTCAGAGCGTGTGATAAGAACGATAATACTAAGGGCACATTACTCGGTGATATAGTTTTAAAATGAGGTAACGAACGTGCCTACAACTATCTCAGTTCAGAAGAATTTTTGAAAGAAATTAAGCTTTAACACCGTGGAAACAAGAGTTAGTATAAAGGCTTCCGTGTAATGCCAGGGATGATATTCAAAATAGCTCAAAGAGTCGGACTTGTAGAAGACAGGCTTAAGTGATTTAAGTTTTTAAGCATCTCTAGGGCATATTCTCATTGGTTATTTACGTTCAACTCAAAATTCAATGAGAATGTATGATAATACAGTACACGTCCTTTTGGAAGTGTGTTTTAGAAGGAAGACAGTACTGGGTTGCGCCTCGGTGATTTATTCTATATCGATTGCATCGTGGAATACATCATTTGTCGATAGTTCATTGTCAACGTGTTACGTATTGTTTTCTTGTTTGTTTGTACGCTTATCTTTGAAGCGGACGGCCGGAGGATGTATCACCATTTACAAACGGGTCACGCGTTCCTGAGTTGGTTTACTTTCGATTTTCGTTTAGACTTTCTGGGTGATCGCTGTTTAGTTGAACATTACAATACAATTTATTAAGTACACTTGCGTTACTCATAAAAACCTTACTTGACTAGCGTAATAGAGTGCTGTCACGTATGCTGGGCAAAGGCCTCCCCTTTGAACAACGCTCTTTATCCAGCTAATAATCATGCCATCTCCTCTTGTGTCTTCCTGGCCCGCGCCTCTTGTATGACATTTATTTGGTGGCTATGCCTGCTTGCTCCGGATGCATGCATCGGACATAGCCGGCCGAGTCCTATATGAGCCTAACGGATCTACTGTCTGAATTTATTTTACATGCCATTTGCAATGCATGATAAAATGTGTCGGATTCCATCAGTATTTTCAACATCCTTCTATAGAATGCTGCGGTTCATTTCATTCAGTTCGTTGGAAAATCATCAGTCTGTACTTCTGCACCTCTGTAAGTGACCAAGTTTGGACACCGTCGGTTAAAACAGGCATGTGTGTGGAGTATTCGGTTCAGCTACAATGGTTAGCTCTTTTCATGAACCCATAGCAAGTTTTTTACGTATATAATATACACTTCTCATACAAATGTATTTCCCAGCCTATATGGCGCCTATAAGTTTAAGGTTAACTTCTACCGAAATTACGTTTGTGTGGCTTCACCCTTAAGAAGACAAATGAACAATAAACTACTAGAGATGTTTTAACATTATAAGTGTGATTTGTTTTGGATATAATATAGCCAAACTACACGAACTCGCATTCTAAAGCCACAATATACTCGTCCTTTGCCGTAATATGTAGCTATACCAACCCCGATCTTTATCGCGAGAGTTCTCATGAAACGAATTACGAAGTCATATGTACGGACTGATTGAAAAATTCCTTTCTGGATTTCGAACTTGGGTTGTGAGTGACATTTCGGAGGGATGAGACTACGATTTATGTGATGTTTGCAGCTATTTCGGGATAGTTTCGGTTGGAATGTTGCTTTGCTAGAGGTAAGTTACCGTCAATGTTTAATTTATCTTTGTAGAAAATGAAGTAAAGGTTATATACGTGCTAATGACCGTTAATCACCTAACCACAAGTCAAAATACAGGGTGAACTAACACCATTAAGGTCCTCGTCAGTTTTTCATAAGTATATGTTACCTATTTCGTATTTTAATTTATATATTACTCCTATGTTCTAGTTATATTTTGTTTGGGTTATGCAATAAAGAGCATTGTTTTGTTATGTTACTACTTAAAAATCAAAGCAAATTGAAATCTTCTATCTTCTATATTGATAAAAGAAAATTGTGTTAGTTTCGGCTCTTATAACTCGAGAACGGCTGAACCGATTTGGTCAATTTTTCAACAGATTTAAAAAAGAAAAAATTACACAAAAAAAACTTTAGACTTTCAGGCGGTACAACGTTCGTCGGGACAGCTAGTAATTAATAAAAATAATTTGATTTGTTCTTAGTTACACATGTTGTAATTAAGTCTGACCAGAGTGTATGGCGCTAACTTTTAGTGTATGGCGCTATACATTCTCTCTACCAAATGACTGGTAAGCAGATCAGTCATTTGGTAGAGAGAAAGTATAGCGCCATAGAGAACCATTAAGAAGATATAAAACAGTAATTCCGTAACAGTCTTTCTGTAACAAAAAGCCAATCTCGCTAACGAATCATTAGACAAAGATCGACATAAATCCCAAACGAGCGAATTATCCAGTTCCATTATGCTTAAGCTAGAGGAAGGAGCTAAACAGGAAGAAGTAATTAATTACCGGCCTGTAATAGTCCCGGGGAGTGACAGCGACGTTGATCGGGCGGTAAACGGTCCGGGGCTGGCCGAGGGGTGTACGTTTATCCCGGTAAAGTGTTAAAGTTGATTCAGTTAAGTGGACGTTCACTGGATTGGAGTGATAGTATCTTCCTCGCATTGTCCCGGCATTTTGCCACGGCTGAGATCCACTTGGCAACTAATTTGGATTTGCGTAGCCACTAGTTTCCGGAAGCGACTGAAATCTGACTTTCCAACACAGAGGGTAAACTAGGCTTTATTGGGATTAGTTAGGTTTCCTCAACATGTTTTCCTTCGCCGAAAAGCTGATGTGTTTATTTTTTCTCATGAAATAAATAAATAAAAGAAATCTAACAACGACTCTACCCCTCAACCCTAAGAAATTAATAGTTACCGCCTCTTCAGTTTCCCACAAATGTTTTTACAGCAATCATTTAAAGAGCTATCACATGACCGGTCAAAATAAAACCTCGACCACACGACAAAGCTCCTCACATAATTCACAAAATAACCCTCTCTTTTTATACCAACCCTCAATTGTTGCTCCACAATACATTGACAACAAATTATTTCATTTAGCCACCAAATTATGAGGACCATAAATATGTGTACGGACAAAGGACAGTCATATTGGTCAGAATGGGATCAATGGGCATCGTAGGTGGTCCGTTCTTAGAAGTTAACCTGTTAATGAATATAGGGGACAATGCGTTTATTGGGGGTTGTGAGCAGTTTAGGGTTAACTCTTGAATAGGCTGATTTACTTTTAATCGTGAGGCCGATATTATCGCGAGCCATTGAGTGTTTTGTTACGAGGGCGTTGTCCGTACGCGTGGCTGGGATGCGATCGAGATTTGAGTGATAAACGATCGAGTTTGACTGTTTGTGTTTTATTTAATTCAAGATCCTTTCTCTTAATCTTTAGTATGAAACTATTTTATACGATAGTTATAATTACATATTTACCAATTATTGTTATAAATGAAAAATTAGTTTAAAGTTAAAGCTCTGGTGGGGGTTAAAAAGTTAAAACCCGTAGTCTATGTCACTAAGAAAAGCTAAAATAAAAGTGAATGTTAACGGTGTTGAAAAACGCCTATATAATCTAATCTTACTTGAAAAACAATGTACAGGAGACGGACAAGAGTCAGGGCTGGACATGACAGGAGGTACAACTGACCTGAGTCAGGACTCTGACCTAATTGTCGAGAACAACTGCATATCTATCGATCATCACGTCATATGCATAAGAGAACAATAGTCCAATAAACAAGCAGAGAAGCTATCAGTGGTGGACTATCCATAATAACACGATTCATGCATTGACAAATCTTCAGAATATACAACCGTTCATTTTGTGCATAAATATACATATGATAGGCACATAGGCGCGTTTTATGAGCGTGGCGCGACGCTGCTGTTGGAATGTGTGCCTTAAGTATTTCGTTACATTAGCTACACCGGTGTCACGCTGCGCTACCGCCACGCTCACAAAACGGGCCTATGTGGCTAAGCCTTAATGTTTGACGCGCCACCAGCTTAAGTTTTACACAATAACAAATGGTAGGGGCCATGGAACTGTCAGTATAATGTTTCTTGGACATGAAAAAAGGAGTCCGCTCGGAACACGAGCGTCTATGTAAAAGAATAAAACTACTGATGTAGGACCGACAGTGAAAGTATTTAGATCTTATTGCAAACCTGAGACAAAGGCGCTGTGTCAATCACTATAGCTCTGTGCGGTGCGTTATTTATTTAAATGGAATTTATATGCATATTAATAACGCGGTTATAAAGTTTTAAAATAATAGTATATATTAAGGGTTATGGAAGGCTAATGTTAGAACTGCAGTTCTGTAAGAGCTGTAAAGCCCCATTTAGACCAGGGAAGAACTTGTATACAATTTTCATTACATTGCGGGCTATCGGCGTACGGCGAATTCGGTCGCTTTATATAACCCCGCAATGTAATGAAAATCGTATACAAGTTTTTGCATGGTCTAAATGGGGCTTTACCTTTGAACGCCAAGCACTACTAAAGTGGTCGCGTGATGTCGTACCTACCACGCCACCGAGCCCTAAAGTGGTCATGGCGGACGCTGTCAATGCAGTTGTCCTGCTGACAGATAAATATAAATAAATATTTTCGGGACATCTTACACAAATCGACCTAGTCCTAGCCTAGCCTAAGTTAGGCTTGTGTTGTAGGTACTATAGACGACGATATTATAATAGATAGAAATATATAAATACTTAAATACATAAAATACAACCATGACTCAGGAACAAATATCAGTGCTCATATATAGATAAGGTTTATATTTGTTCTTACTAGTCGATACGTTGGCGTACACGTCACATTTTGTCGCGACAGAGGTTAAAGGACAACAGATAGTTAAACTAGATACTGAAGTTTGATTCCGTCTGCAGTTTGGGGATGAATAGGAAAATTTGTCTTCTATATCGGCACAAGTTAAGAGGATATGGAGCTATTGTACCAGCGATGTTTTAAGAGACAATGCAATTTCAACTCGATATAAAATGTGACGTTATTAATTTCTATTGAGGTTTTAAAATGTTTAGTCTATTCTTGGGGGGAATAGCTTTTCTGGACCGAAACATTCTGGAATAATGTCAATAAATGCGTTTGTACGGGACAGAGCGCATTGCTATTTCAAGTCAATATTTTTGTGTCAATAGGTAAGCGATATTTTAAATTGAAGTGCAAGTCAGTAACAGAAGAGGTTCCATTTTTAGAAAGGCCTAGAAGTAGCATCGCAAATAATCAAATTGCTTGGTTCAATATGACCAGAAATAGGTAGTGTGTTAGAAACAATAGCGGGTATTGGTTTTAAATGTGAAAATGTTCTGTTAGCTTGTTTTTTACTAAAATAATATTCAAAAGAGATAGCTCCAGTGTCTTAAGAATATTTCTGCATTAAAGAAATATTAATTGGACTATATTTTTTCATGTCCTAAAAGTTACCATTTTTTGTGTAATGCTCCCCCTGCATTATCTCGCATCCTAACTTTTATTAGACTTATTACATGTGTTGCCTCTTTACCATTGTTTATTTGTATTTGTTGACGCAACATATGACACATTGAGGCAGTAATCTGGCGTCTTGGAAAACCTCAATGGCATTCAGTACGTGTTTCGTATCAGGTCGACCGCACCGCAAGACTGACGTTGCATAGTAACTACTCTTCCTCTTACGAATTTGTTATAAATAAATGCATTATGTATGTACAATCCTTATTCATATATAATATAGATACTCACGAAAGCAATAATAGTTCGAATAAAATGGGTGACTTTCACTCGAATTGAACCATTCTGATCTTTGAGTATACGGGAAAAGATAAAATAATCGGGATCTGAGGGTCCACCGCTTAATCGAAGTTCCTGAATTTCCGGCATCTTCCTCTTTTACTCCCATTTAGGTGTAATTAAAGTGACAAAGGCGATCGATCGAAATTTGCAAATATCGTTTTACTCGATAAGCCTTCTGGTTCTATAAACGCGACTCGTACCTAGTAAAACTGTTAAATAGATATCTAGTTTACAGCGTATTGCGTTATACGCCTGATTGTAATAAGGTTTTCGTTATCTTATAACATGAATATCATGAGCATGATCTGCCGACTGTTTTGGCTGTGTCTGTAGACAAAAAAAAACCATAGAGATTCACCTAGAAACTCATTACAATTATGAGATTCTTCGAGGTTACGTGTGTGACAAAGGCTCGCATTCCTCTATGAAGAGCAATCAGTACTTTGGAATCCTTTATTAGTTGACGTTCGTCCCCATATCGATAAGACTAACATTATTCATGGCGACCGCAAATTACGGAAGTGAATGTAGTTGTAATATGAACGTGTCTCTTGTCGTGTATTTTTAGTCAACTATTATGTGTACTGCTCATGCTATTGAGTTATTGTTTTAGGCATATAGTTAATATAGGTACGCTAAGTACGAGTAGGTAACTTCGTAGATTAACTTAAGTCTTAAGTATAGTTTCATATATTGTGCATATATATTAATATTGTGTGTTGTAAATTGTAAACGTTTTCGCTACATAACAGTACATAATACGGCGCGCACATAATTATGCACAACTTCACTCAAAAAATATTTTGACCAATAAAGATTTTTCGTTCTTATATAGGTACTATTGATTTTATATTGTTTTATAGGAATACAAACATTAGATCTGATGTAATTTTAACAGGGGCAGACTTCGAAGCGTAGTATCCAGCGTGCAGCGTGCTTATGTTACAGGGAAACAAATAGAAAGAAAATGAGTGTTTACACAGTAAATAACTAATTAGGACGAACAAATATGGATACGATGTGAAACAGAATATCCATTATCCACTCGACATAATGCGACAGCATACGGAAAGCTAGGTTATGCTGTAAAAAGAAACGAAAATATGGGTTTCCCTTTTATATTTAACTATACAGAGGATTTATACCAAAAAGGCCTAGTTTACCCTCTGGGTTAGAAGGTCAGATGACAGTTCTTTTTCTTAAATTCCATTATGTATTTGATTTATCAACTACAAGTGGGATTGACGGTTAAACCTCAAAATGGCGAAGTCGTCTTGAAAAAATATTTTTAGTTTTTTATTCAAACGTAGTTTAGTGTGTAATATTGATAGCGTATTATGCAGTGATCTAACGCAGAATTGTGCAGCTAATGAAGAATTTATTTCAAAACGTGTTTCACCACTTTTTGATCATCACCCGGCAGTCCCGGGGTCACGCCCGCCTCTAAATTTTCTGTAAAGTCCAGCTACCATTTTACAAAACGCAAGGCCTACTACCGAACAACATCATGCTCTAAGGGCAAACTTATATGTTATTTTACTTGACATTGGCGAAATCATCGATTGATTTATTGATGGAAGCCATATTTTTTTAAAAGAAGAAGAACTACAAGTGGCCAGTTGAAAGATTAAAGAGATTCTAGAATGTCTATAGAGGTCTCATTTAATTATCTTATTAACAGGGCATTTTAACGTAGCAAATTTGTTTCCTAGTTTTCTCCAAAAAAACATAACAAAACCAATAATATTTCATACTTAAATGTACTCCGAGAACCGTTTACTATCAGCTGTAAAAATATCCATGACCAATTTGTTAGCACCTTATACCTATACCTACGAGTAAATTTAATGTGTAAGAAAGCGATTATTGTAAGTAAACAGCTGTCGGACCACACAAATACTAGAAAACCTCAAACGAAACCGAAAACAATTAGCAAAACCAGTCACGCAATAGGCGAATGCGTCAACGGATTGAATCATATCTCATTTCGGTATTGTCTAATCAATTTGTAAGTGATATGACACCTTTTTCTAGGACGGGCCACCGCAGGCGTGTACATGAATTATTGATTTCTGTATGACACATATAGCTGTCCCCTATACAAGTATATAGGTACGTGATCGGGACACTTTTTGAGGAAAACGACAGGAATGTGCGCATATATTTACGATTCTCTGAAAGTTGTGTCATCGTCTCATTATGATACTAAATATATGGTATGTCTACTCTATATAGAATTTTAACCAGCAAGGAATGTGTCACTTTAAAAAGTAGTAAAAGCAACTGAAATATGACGCTAAAGTTTACGCCATTAAGACCACATTAACTTGTTTTTGAAGGCAATATAATGCGTCCTTATCTATGAATTTTGGCGTTTTATCAAACAGTTAGTTAAATAAAAAACCTTAATTTCATATGTACTTAAGGACCTAATATGAACACCACACAAACATAAACTCGATATACAATTTATTAAGTGCTCCCTTGAATTTAGTATCCATCGTAAAAACCCATAAAGCAAAGGAATTAATAACATTTACTTCATCTATAGAAAACAGTTCATTATTAATAATTATATGAATCCGCCAAGATTTGCAACTTTTCTAAGAACCGTTACCGTAAGCTTATTCAATTTTAGAAAAATAAATCATGAGGTCCATAAAACTTCACTGACAGACCGGCAGTTAAATCTCTCTGGCCAAATTGAAAAAAGCAGTAAATCAAATCTGCCTGTCTGATTCACAAAACATTCTGGAGCGTTCCCGCGAAAATCTATATTCGTAATCTTGTATCGGTTGTTTCTGACACTCTAATAACGCTTTAATTGGTGTAAAAGAGAAAGATGTCCGAGATTTTTGATGTTCCGTTTTCGCAGTAGGCCTGCTGTACTCGGCTGCTACTATAGTAGCCGGATGGTGGACTGATGACCAGGTGAAGGTCGACGGTGTCCGCTGGAAGCGGGTGGCACCGAACCGGTCATTGTGGCGTTCAATGTGGGAGGCCTATGTCTAGTGTACTAGTGGACATAGAGACCGTGCTTATGAATCCGATGGTGCTGAGTTCCAATCCCAGTAAGGGCATTTATTTGTGCGCTATAGTTACCGAAACTCGTGGAGCAACCTAGTGAAGAATGCTACCGTAGCTCATGAACAGCAGAGTTCGACACGATGAGATGACTGAAGAGCACGACGAGAGAGAGAGAGATAGTCACTTGGTTCAGTTAAATGCATGCCGATATTAATTAAAATATAGCGCATTAACTAGCGTTTGTACTGACCGATTGATTACAGTAATGTCGCCATTTTGTATTCGCTGTCATGATAAGCTGCTGCATGAGCTAAGCCAGTTGGACAACTTCCGACAGTATATGAGACTTAGAAGCTGCAAAATTACAGATATCACGCTCTTGGGTATGAGAACGTTGTTAAAACAAGTTGAAAAGATTTCCAACTAAAATCTTAGGTTGTTTTCTGCGTCTTAACTAAGCTGCGGCGCTACCGCGAAAAACGGTCCGTAAATTTCGGACGATTGTCTCTGTCAGTCTCATGACGCCTTAATTGGAGTATTAGAGAAAGATGCTCGAAATATACGAACCGTTTCCAGTTTTTCGTGAATTGAATTGTAATTGTTTACAAAAACGGTTTATTAACTATAACTGTGCAGTTTTTAAAAAGTTTTGCGTGGCGACCAGGAGCCTATTTCTCAAAAGCTTTCGAGAAATAGGTCCCTGATGCCAGCGGCGTTACCGCGAACAACGATATTCGTAAATTTCGGACGATTGTCTCTGTCACTATCATGACACCTTAATTGGAGTAAAAGAGAAAGATGCCCGAAATATACGAACTTCGATGTTCGCGGTACCGCTCCAGTTAGGTCTGTACCTAACTGATCCCTGTGGTTCTAAAAATTCTATTTGAGTTCCTTCCTTGCCATCAATGATTTCAAACAGTTTTTTGTTACTGATTCGGAAACTGTTTTTAAAACCTTACAAAAAAAATGCACAGTGTACTTGCATAAATCTCGTCTAGACTTAAAGGCAGTCCATAGGCCGGGAGAAATGGAGTTTCCTGCCGTCATAGTTTTAGACTAGTGCGGTGGAATCCTTACCTTTATAAAGTAAATACCATATATTTTTGACGACCGGTCTGGCCTAGTGGGTAGTGACCCTGCCTGTGAAGCCGATGGTCCTGGGTTTGATTCCCAGTCAGGGCATTTATTAGTGTGATGAGCACAGCTATTTGTTCCTGAGTCATCGGTGTTTTCTATGTATTTAAGTATTTATATGTATCTATCTATTATATATATCGTCGTCTAGCACCTACAACACAAGCCTTACAGAGCTTATCGTAGGATTAGGTCGATTTGTGTCAGATTGTACCGAAATATTTATTATTATTATTTATTTATGTTGTAAAATGAGTACTATAGGTATCAAGGAGAAATAAATAAATTCAAAATCGAAATAATTGCATTAGTAGGTGTCTTAGTCAAATTTAACCGTTTATGTATCAGATAGTCGATCGCTCCATTCAATGATACGAAGATAATGTCAGTCTGCTGGTCGAGTGTAGGTACTCGTACGAGATGTTAAGATAAGTAGCATTTAAAGTATTTAAACCAATTATACTACTTAACAAACATAAACTGTGACTTAAAATGTATGGTTCAAAAATTATATAAGTATTTATACGTTACAGATATCTTATTTGAAATTTTATAAGTCATTCTATAGGGTGTTACACACATGTACCGACAATTTTTTTGGGGAGAATGTGGTGTCATTTCCTTCCTTTTCTTCATTGGAACTTTGGTCCTAGGGGCCACGAATCAGGAGATACGCTTTTTTATTTTTTTCCTAACCTAATCGTTGGATTTTTACGTATGGGGAAGAGCTAAGGAATCATGTTTTTTTTTTTCATAACTGATTTTCAATAAAAATACATGTCATGATTGTTTACCTCTTATTTATTATTATTGTGAGCCTATTGTGTCCCACTGCTGGGCAAAGGCCTCCCCCCTCTTCCTCCAATCGTCCCGGTTTTGAGCTACATCTGGCCAGTCTCTCAAAAAGGAGTCCAAGTTATCCCGCCATCGCCGACGGGGTCTGCCGGATCCCCGGTTTGACTCGTGGGGCACCCACTCCGTGGTTAACTTGGCCCACAAGTCATTCGGCATGCGGCAGACATGACCAGCCCAGTCCCACTTTAACTTGGCCGCTTTTCGAGCTACATCCTCTATTTGAGTTTTTGAGCGCAGCGTGGTGTTCCGGATGCGATCCCTGAGTTTCACACCTAATATGCTGCGCTCCATAGCTCTCTGGCAAACCCCGAGTTTAGACTTCTGAGCTTCCGTCAAAGACCAAGTCTGAGCACCATAGGTGAGGACTGGAAGTATGCACATGTCCATGAACCTACGTTTGAGTGACAGAGGTAGGTCGCCTTTCATTAGGTGTTTCATGGCCCAATAGCTCTTCCAGGCGTTCTCTGTCCGTCTGATGACCTCTTTTTCTTGTCGCGCCTGGAAAGAGACTATTTGGCCCAAATAAAGATATTCTTGGACATATGCAATGTGCTCTCCGTTTACCTCAATCCTACGTTTTGTGCCGTTAGGCATGACTTTGGTCTTCGACATATTCGTCTGAAGTCCAACCTCGAGACTTGCGTTGCTAAGGTCTTCTAGCATATGATGTAGCTCGGATGCCGTTGAGGAAAAAAGGACAATGTCATCGGCGAAGCGAAGGTTTGTTAACCTTTTTCCGCCAATAACCAGCCCCCTTTCTCCCCAACGCGGCGCAAGCTTCCGGAAGACATGTTCTAATGTGCTGGTAAAAAGTTTCGGCGATAGCGGATCCCCTTGTTTTACTCCCTTTTGTACTTCGAAGGACGGACCAGAAGACTGTAATTTTATATCAGCTGTGCTATGTTTGTATATAGTGCTTAGAAGTTGGATGTAACTAGGGGCTATTTCTTGGTGACTTAGAGCTGTGAAAATGGCATGGTGCGATATGCTGTCAAACGCTTTAGAGTAATCTACGAAGGCTAGGTAGAGGGGGAGGTTATGTTCGTAGCATTTTTCGACAACTTGGTTTAACGTGTGTAGGTGGTCGGTGGTAGACAAGCCGGGGCGGAATCCCGCTTGTTCGGGTGGTTGGTGCAGATCAAGCTGACTCGAGATACGATTTTCAATTATTTTTATAAATGTTTTATAAAGATGGGATACAAGGCTAATAGGGCGGTAATTGCCTATATCAGCCTTGTCGCCCTTCTTGTGCCGCCTTTCTTCTTGTTTACCTTTTAACTACCTAAAAGTATTAACTATAATACTTTTTTTTATATTAATCTTACCAAATATTGCACCAGTTCCTTAACTCAATAGACTTAAAATATATGTTATTAGGCACTAAACGAGTAATATAAAAATTTAGGTTATTTACCATCACCACCATCATCATCTCAGCCATAAGACGTCCACGGCTGATCATGGGCCTCCCCCTTAGACCTCCACATGTACCGGTTGGAAGCGACCTACATCCAGCGTCTTCCGCATCATCATCATCATCACATCATATCAAGTACGTCCACTGCTGCCCGAAAGCGATTTACAATGAGTGGTTTTGTGCAACCCGCTTCCAGTGGTTTCCCGCGGTTTTTACCGGTTTGTCGGTCCACTTTGTGGGGGTCTGCCTATGCAGTCTACGCATTCCGGTTCGTGATTGTCACTCGAGAACCTTTACGCCCCAACGACCGTCAGTTCCCGTGCTATATGCCCCGGCCACTGCCACTTAAGTTTAGCAATTCGGAGTGCTTGATCGGTTAGTTTGGTTCTGCTGCGAATAACATCTCTGATGCAATCGCGCAAAGACACTCCCAATCCCAACATTGCCCTCTATATTGCCCTTTGGGAGACTTTGATATTAGTAAAAAAAAAAAAACTGAACTTTAAGTCTACATCTAAACAAACTAACTAACTTCGAAACCGACATCAACTCCTAACCCCATGACCACTAAGTGCACTACGACTTCTGGTTTTTGTCTCACAAATATCGCCCCTAACACTGCGACATAAGGTCCAGGACACCACACAACCAGGGCGTAAGGTGAATTAATGACTCTCATTACTCTCCTGTCTTATTAAACCGGGATCATTAACTCGTTAAACACGTGTTAAGTGGGAATAAGTGAGGAAAAAGGATAAAAAATCAAGTGTGAATCCTTTCTCATGGAAATCCTTTAGGATTAGGGTTGTCAAACGCTTTTTTCTATGTACTTTATGTTACTACTTGTTTCCAATCTGCAAAAATCGAGAAACCTCAAGATATCTGATATACGCCTTGCATAAGAATGACATACTCCGAAAATTTATCGCTCGTATATTCAAAAGCGATAGAGATGGAGAGAGACAATTTTCGAATTCGAATTTACGCTAGGTCTTCAATAGGCGATCGTGGTTTGCGTAGTCGCATCTATATAGCTTCGTCAGAAAGTTCCTAAGCGGCATATGACGTCTGGGTTTCCGTCAACTAATATTCCACTGTCGTTCAAAAGGTTAGCGTAAGTATTTAAAAAAAAAAACTTAGCATTAAATGATCGAACATGCGAAGCAGCCCTAAAGGCATGTGTAGAATAAATCGGCGCCATTAGTTGTCTAACTTCGATGACACTTGCGGGTGGCACCGGCTAGATTAGAAGAATAATTACGTAACAAAAAACTAACTTGGGAGGAGATTTGTGTGAACGCCACGGGAGGTGAACTTATTGCAATCTGGGCGTTTGATCTCATCCGTTAAATTTGAAATTCCGGTAAGAAAGGAAAATAAGCACTATCAGTCGAGGGTTGGGTGGTCAAACCCGATAAATCGATATAATATTTCATTGCAGTAACAATCTTACGTAATTCACGTAGTTCTGAACTCAAAATCCCATCTACTCGATTTATCGGGTTTGACCACGCAACCCTCGCAGTAATAATCAGTGATCGGCACTACCTAACGATGCAAAACTTTAACAAAACTTGTTGTAAAGAAGGTATAGCAGTTCTTATCATCAAGAAAAACACGAATAAATTTGGCAAATGAGTGTTCAATTTAATTGTATATCGGAATCTCGATATGCCAATATTTGGGTGTAAGAATATAATTGTTTTTATGGCTCTATACACCGTTTTATGTAGGCACGCTTAACGAGTTTAGTTAAAGTTTTGCACCCACAGTGCCAACCACTGGTGATAATGGATTAATAAAAGAGGACGACAGAAATACGCCTGAATGAGATTAACCAGTAGAAAATCGAAATTCGCATCATTCGAACAATTGTCTCTGTCACTAATTATGCCTTAATTCAAGTAAAAGAGAAATATTCACAATTTTTTAATGTTCATGGTGTAGGCCTTCTCATATGCCCCGGGGATATGTCGTCCTATAATAGGTACATTATTTATTAACGTGTTGCTCTATATAGTCCAAATAATAAATCAGTTATGTCACCATGATAAACTAAAAAAATAAACTTTAAACCATTAAAAAAAATCTGTTAATACAGGCGACGGCCCCAGTAATGGACAAGGAACCAATCATGAACATTAGTGCTTTTTTCAAAGGAGTCAAGTGTTGTGCATTTGTTGGTAAATATTCAATTTATAACATTATGGTGTCTATCATTGGTGCCTGTCACCCTAAAGTGTCCAACATTAGTGTCATCACCCTAGTTCTTCACTCTAAAAACCTCTCTTGAGGCAGGCTTTCTGGAAACCCTGTTTTCAAGGCATTTTTTAAAGCCTGCATAGTTCTACAGGTTAAGCATAATTGGTGGTTTTGTTAGTATATAAACAGCTGTGGAATTTTATGGAATTATCCACTTAATATAATTAACACTGTAGAGAGCCATGTTACTACTACATAGTTACCAACTGATAAACTCACATGTAATGATATCACACTAGGCGACATTTTTCGGGTCAGAGCTTATTAGTACCTGGTAGCCATTTTCAAGTCAAGTCAGGAAACACCACTCGATACAGAGTGTGATACACCCTCACCACGACCGGTGTGTCCTGACTCGGCTTGAAATTGGGTACCAGAGCTTAGTGCAATATAATTACATGTTAGTTTATCCATTTGTAACTAAGTAGAATTATCCACTTATTTAACAAAGAATTATGATGTACCTAAGTAGCAAAAATAATCCATAAAACATATTTTTCTTTGCAATAACCTCGTAATGCCCACGGGCCTACCTCTAGTACTAATTATTATAATCAAATTTGAATTTTATACAATTGGAACAGAGTTGAATTTCATTTGTTTCCTTTGATTTTGACACAAAAGAGATTCTACTTTATTTCCTACCCTATAAAGAACAAATTCGAGTAGGATTTTATTTGTATGGTGGGCTTTACGAGGATAATGATTGCAAGCAAAGTTTAGAGTATTGCAAGACAGTGCAAATTCTATTGACAGAGTTTTGTGGAATGGAACATTTTCCCTAAACTTTGTCCTACTATGAAATAATCAAAATAATGCCACCAGAATATGAGGATAAGATGGAGATAGTAGCACTCAGGTTTGTACTATTATGTTACCTAGTACATGAATATTTTTAAACGCATTTTAGAAATATGCTAAATAGAAATAAACATACTAGCATTCTTATCTATATGATTTTATTTACAACGTAGCAACAACGAAACGCAATCTCTACTGTCAAAATGTAATCTTACTTCACTCGATGCTATTTATAAACAACCTCTGCGCATGCGTACTAAAACTTGCTTTTCAGACTATTTATACATTCTACAGTTATCCATTAACAGGAAACTATATTATGCTGTAAATCCGCAGTTAATTTCCTTTAGTAAACCCCATCAAACAAACAAATATGCAATTTACCTTAGCTTTGAGAGCGTAGACGGTATTATTTCTTGAATAAGTTTTTGCGGCATAAAACAACACACTGCCACCGAACAAACACGCACATGTATTAAACACATTTCTATACGTATTATTTATTTTCGCGTTACTAAAATTTCGAACAAAAATTGGCGAAAACTGCACTTTTTTGATTAATTTGCTAGAAGTACGGCTCAGCGTGGCCATGTTGGTAGAACAGCTGATTGACAGTTTTGTACGAGAGACAGTGCTACATGCTCAGGTACGACGTATTACACAGTTAGAGGAAGCAAGAGCATATCGCGCATGCGCTGTTCGCATTATACGTCAGATGTAGAATTCTTAATTTGGTCGGTTATACCAAACTTCATTATTACAGAAATCTTTAGATCTTTCTTATATCCAGTTACTTAAACTTTGTATAACATGTACTACTGTATTGTATATTACTATATTAGTTACCTGTAGATTGAGAGATATTACTTACTGTTAAAATAAGAAATTTCAAATGTATATTTTGTTTATTGAGTATAACACATTAAATTACTTAATCTACTTAATTGGTCATTTCTACATAATCCTCAATATCATTGCTTTGGTTAGAGGCTTGTTCAATAACAACCATGGTCTCTTCACTCTTATCCACTATGTTGTAGGACAAGACTCTTTTTACAGCTTCGGCACTGTCATACATCCCATACTCAGCCTGCCAGAGTATAGTTGTAATAAGTTGCTGTAAATTCCCTCTCGTCTTTGGCAACTTGACCTTTCTTAATTTATTCGCGACATATTCACCAAACACAGAATATTCATCCTTGCCAGGCACTTGGTAGAGAATTGGCTCGGGTTCATAGTGTAATTGTGGTTTTGGTTTAAATGATAAGCGTCTTGGTGGAGACTCAGGTTCCCTTTTGATCCTTTTAAAAGGCATCTTTTTGCGTTTAATAGTTGGTTCAACCGTTTGGTATGTTTCCTCTTCAAGCCACTCTTCATCTGTAGCCCGGCTGTCTCTCATTTGCCGCATTAAATGTATGCCAGCTTCAGTAACTTCATGATGCTCTATATCTGAGTCATTTTCTAATGCATCTACCTGTAAAAAAGAAATATAACATATATCAACATAGGAATCTTAACTGGATGGAGGTCTGAATGTTAGTCAAATTAATAAACTATCTCCAGTTAATTTATAAGAAAGAAAAACACTATATAATATTACAAAATCCTGTTAGTAGTATAGTATGTACTATACAATAACTGTATTATTAAATATGGAACCTACTTAAAATATTGAGATTCTGTGAATCTGTGAGAATAGTAAAATATAAATAAGTATAATTTTGTTTACATCAACCCAGCATGTACATGTCTTATGATTACGATGACGTTTAATCGTAATCGACCGATGGGTCACTTACTTATTGATTAAATCCAATCAATCGATTAAAACTATAGTGCATCACAGTGAGTACACCCTGAAATCAAAAATCGATAATCGAATTAATCGATCATTTTGATTCGAAACAACTGATAAGGGTGATAAGACATAACCTTAACGTAACAACATAAATACCGTTTGTATTTCGATATGGGGCATTGAATCTTCTCCAGTGATGTTAGAATCGTTATTAACGTCAACTGACACGGAATAACGTACATTTTTATCCTTGTACTTTCGTCTAGGTTGCACCGAAATCGTCGAGTCTTCCGTATCCTCTGTAAAACGTAGTGAAGAATCATCCAGGGTACCGTTTTGAATGAGCTCCCATTGCAAAGGATGTTTACAAGTAAGATGGGATCTCATATTGGTAGTGTTTCCGAAATACTTGTACTGTTGATCACATAATTTACACAGCACTCCAACAACTCTTTTATTCTCTTCTAGGCGATCAAAGAAACGCCAGGCAACCGAAGAACGTTTCTTCATATTAATTTATCGAAGTTCCGATACTGCTCAAAATATTACCGCGCTAAACCAAAACACAATACAGCAAACGATTACTAGTCTCGATACTCTCGATGGTATCGAAACCACGTCCGATCACGAGTATTATTTTCACAAGCGACAAAATGGCGATTGCGCTGTAGTGAAGTATCGAGTCGACTCATCGGGCAAGCGCGAAGCGCGACGACGGTTGTTGGCATCTCTCTCAATATCGGTAGTAGTTTGTATAGCTATCTTGCTCATGTTGTATTCGATATTCGAATTGTACGGTCGTGCTGCCAACTTAACGATTTATTCAGTGACGTTTACAAAGAATGCTAGTGATATTAATTGATAAACGAACGTCACTGCAAATCAATTTTAATTCGAAATCGGATGAGTACTATTTTAATACTCAATATACTCTATGGGCTGATTCAGCTTTATTGGTTATATTATTGAAGTAATATTCGAACCATTGTCTCTGTCACTGTCCTTATTTGGAGTTAAAGAGAAAGTTGTGAATTATTATATATTATGAAAAACATCCTTAGATAAGTTTTTAAATATAGGAGCTCGGAAATGAGCGTTTCTCTAAATTTTTGCCACTTTTCTCGACCAAAAATTTATTGGTAAGTTTTATGTTTTTTCTGGTCAGAATCACCAGCTGATTCGATTTATGCAATAAAAAAATATGTCCCATAAAATTCCATACATTTTTGAATTTCCTATTATGTTACCTGCATAGAAAATATATAGAAAATGGTAACACAATAGGAAAACAATGTTTAGGACACATTTTTTTCTTGCATAAATCGAATCAGCCCGCGATTTTGACAAGAAAAAACATAAAATTTACCAAAAAAGTCGAGAAAAGTGGCAAAAAATTTAAGAAACGCACAACTATGCTTGATACTATTGTCGCCCTCTTTAATTTTGGCTAACTATAGCAGCTTGTAACTTTTAAATTTTACTGTAGATTTTGGTTTGTTAGAATATATAACGATTTGTATATACTTATGTAATGAATGAATAGTTAGCAAGCGGAAAATTTGAACAATCATTTTAAGAAAATCACCTTATTTCAACGTAGATATTTTAAAATTTACGTCGTTACTCATATATGTCCCTTTTTCTTTCATAAAACAATCTCATTCGACATGTTTTTGAGGAGCAGAGGGTTGTCTCGTGCGAAGACTCTCTCGTTTTTTTTTTCATTTCTTTGTCCGTCCATATAGTGTCTTCACACTCGAGCGTTTTCGCCGTTACTGCATAAACATACGAGGTTCTTACCCTTCTTACGACCGACTTTACGACGACTGACTTGGAAGGACGCTAAAGCGATGATTTTATTGATTTGATGGTACCTAACTATTTATATATACAACAGTTTTTTGGCGGTTAAGTAGTGAAAAAAAAAAAAATAGCAAATATGACACTCGGCAGCTAATTCTGTCCATCTATCGCTGAACCGTCTTCTCGTCAGGTTCCGTAGGTATGTTGTTTATCAGTCAGTCATTCTAAATATATGGCCAGTAAATAAGTTACTCTTAATGTCTGGTCCAAAACGAGATCGTAAGCCCTGACAAGATAGTCGTCCGTTGAGATCATCGCATCACTAAAAAAAATAGCGATTTTTTACCTAGAGAGGTAACTAGGCTCGTGGTGCAATTTTAAGTTATTTAGACCATACCGGCCTTACATACCTTAAAATATTTGTTCTTAAAGTTTTACTTTCATGGCTCTTAATGTTTTTTATATTTCAGTGTGATTATTTCGGAAGTACTTACTACTACATACTTTAAAGACGGACTGGCCGACGAAGTCGCTAGGAAAAACTAATCACATCTGGGGCGCTACCGCGAAACACGATATTCCTAAATTTCGGACGATTGTCTCTGTCACTCTTATGGCGCCTTAATTAGAGTAAAAGGGAAAGATGCTCGAAATATACGAACTTCGATGTTCGCGGCACCGAGCCTGTGGCCTTAGTGGGAAACGGTACGCTATAAGTTATATACTAAGTTGTTTGTCACTATGGCCACAAATATATTGTCAATATTTCGACTTCCTCCTTAGGTAAATCTGTTACCTACTGACTGTTTTACTATGAATGTATCTACTTTCCTATTTATAATAAAAATCAAACAACATGTTGTTTATAGAATCATTTTTATTTATTTGTCGGTATAAGTGACTGTAAAAAGTTATTGTCTAAAAGTTTCGATCAATCTTTTGGTTGAACTACGTATAAAGGTTTAAAAATTCTACCGAAACATTCTAAATATCCAACATTGAATTTACACAAATCATATTTCATTAACACATTAAAATTTTCATGATTTTAAATGCACTTGGCAAACATGAAATCTCAATAATTATTATTGTAAAGATATCGAAATTAATTAAGTAATACTGTTTGACTCCTCTTGTCCTTATAATTAATTTCATTTTACATTGTTTGAAATAAATAGTGATGCATTTAAAATTGTCCCAACCCGTCGCTAGATGTCGCGAAACAGCTGCTAGATTGATAGCGCCATCTGGGTTTAATTACGAGTAACTTTATACATAAAATATTGTCTATGGATCGGTAGGAAAGGCCCAATCGGGCTTTGTTATTTTATGGCACATGTGCGTAGCGCAGTTGTTAAATTCAGTAAACATTAAGTAATGATAAATTGAAATAGATGACATATACTTTAGAAATCAACTATTTTTTGTAAACTGCTTACAAACTATACAGGCTGAAGAATAATACAACTTTTTAAGTAGCCCAATAATTACAATGAGAGGTAATGTGAGAGTTTTTTTATAAAAATATAAATAGATCCAGTATTATTATCCGTCCTGTATAAGATAAATAATCCAGTGATAACTGCTGATCAGTGATCAGTGACAGTGATCACTATTGAATTCTTAGAATGAAATTTACATACAAATACTATGAAGCTACATACTGCAATCCATCATAAGTAGCCGTTTTTACAATACCAAAATACTGTTTCTACACTAACGTAAAGATCGTTTGGTACTAATTCACAATACAGCAACAAGTCAATCGAAACCCGATAATCGAATAATTTAATCCCGAAAAGGACAATAAATCGGTACGTGCACAACACTATTAGTTTTTTTTAAGGTCGAATAAATGCTTGTTTAGTCCGAGATTTAATGTCGTTTTCGGTGTCACTTAAAATATTATACAATACATAAATAATTTCAAAATACCTTTTGAACATACGTACATAAAGCTTGCAAATATATTCACATAACTCGTGAGTGAACGTCGTTCGCGATATAAGACAAACATAACTATTTATAGTATTCAATAAGAAATATAAATTGTTCTGCGATAGATTGGTATCAAAAAGCAAATATCCAAATACCATCAGTAATATTTACACATTGGACGTCACTGTAATGAGGAAAAAATGAGTAACGTATAGAGTTTTATAACTCTTGGGGCTATTTCGAACACTTGTGCATGAATTTTGAATTATATATAAATAGTAATACGATAGTATGAATAAAGTATGTGGCAATTTATTCTTTTAACAATTTTTTTTTCTAGAAGTTGTCGTAATAGCCCCATCTCAGTACCTATTTAATAGTGCGCCAAATATTTCTGCACTTATCATGTTTTGGAAAATCGTTGACGACGTTCAAAGATATTTTTACCAAGCACCGAAAGTTCTAGCATGCTGAAGTTATCTCTCTCTTGTCCAACCATCCACAGACAAACTCGCGGTAGTTGTTTAGTATTTCGAGGGATACATTTAGTATAGTAGAACTTTTGCTGTGTCAATGACAAATGCGTATAGCGTATACGTCAAACAAGTCATCTGAATTGTTAAGGAAAATAATCTATGGCGATCTAATTCCAGTGAATCCTTATTAGTATTTATTCAAAACTAATTAAAGTTATCATCGTTAATACGTAAAATGCAGTTTCATAACTTCCCAACACGGAGTTGTAGTTACAGCATGTTTATATACTTTGTTTAAAGATTTTGTCTCAGATGACTCGTTTCAGTAGGTATATGTCTATTGTCGCGGGCTTGTTACAATCCAATTAATCACAATATTTGCGTCCAAATACCATACAAAGCACGTATTGTCACAAACGGACTTAAATATAATACAAGTAACATTGGCTCACTAAAATACAAGCGTATGAAATCCTACATATCTACACGGTTGGAACTAAGGGAGAGAATAAAAAACATCAACTAAAACGTTAACAAAATACGACTTTCTCTATGAAAAATAAAATAAATAATTTACAAATTAGATACAAGTTTTATAACTACTAATAGTCACATTTTCGTTAATGTTTATCACTACTTGGATAGTCGAGGCGAGCACGACACAGCGCGATAAAAAGTTTTGCGCACTTATATTTATCACCACATAAAACGAATGTACGATAAAAATATTATGCTAGGGAATCTGTTGCACATTCACATACTCTGTGGTCATAACGAGACTAGAAAAACTAGTCTATCGACCCATATTAGCCAACATTACGAGGTGTCAATCCACTTCCGCTGGCCACAATTAATATTATCTATTATCTCGACGTATTTTACAATCGCAACATGCAAGCCCGCTCGCCTCGTCCATCCGACTTATTGATAGGCTGTGTCCACATACGTCTCAATATTTACTGTTAATCGAATACTTTTCTGCATCGAATTTATATTAATATATATAAACCGCATCTGACGCGTAAGACAAGCATCTGATACAGATTCCCTGATTGGCAGTGACATATATGTGGAGCCAGCTTTAGGAGCAAGCCGTCCGGTCGCACGTCCCTTTACCCTACCATAGCCTAGACCGACACCTACTTTATTCAGTCCAAAATTTCAGTCAATTTCCTATGAAATTACACGCCAACACGCCTGTCTAAGTACAAATACCTAACACTTACACTGGTGATGTTTATTAAGTCTAAACTAATAAGCTGTAGGTACTACGAGTAGCAAATAGGATAAAGCCGTGATTAAAAAAAATGCAGTTTTGGTCTATATTCGCGGTCAATAGAAATGGAAAATAATATAAACAAACCCATTTCCCTCCAAAACCAACCTTCACATATTAAGTAGTTACTTACATACTTGTTTAGTTAAAATATGCGATATTTAACTATATATTCAGTGCAAACGAATTTAACAATAATATTTTGTCATGTGTCAAATGTTTTTTTTTTTGCTTAGACATTCAGTCCGTCAGCCATATTTCTTCTCATTATTTAAATTTTCTATTGACCCTGTATACACCTACTTGCATCCGTACGATCGCTGCGATATGATAAATAGACACTATAGTCCCATATTTTTTATGTGTTCTAGATTAAAGGATACATAAAACTCGCAGAAAATCAGTTTGTTTGCGATAAATAATTCAAACCTTAACCGACCATTAATACAATATGGCGGCATGTCTCGCCTATAATAATAAAACGTTATCTTAACAAACATGCAAATTTATTAAAAACTTGCGTTAAAAAACCACTAATTTCTGTTAAAAGCGTGTTCTTGCACGATTCCGAATTAAAATGATAATTACTTAATTTGAATACGGTTTGAAAGCACTTTGTAAACTCGCCGATTACGAGCATTTAAGATTCTTGATAAGTGTGTTTTCGTATGTAACGGAACACTATAGTGTCCATTAAATAATCTCTTCGGCTTAATTAAATAGAAATCTGAAAAGCCGGGAAGATACAGCACGACAAACTTACTTTTTCCGACGGGCAATACACGACCTAATCTCACCTGCATATTACTCTCATATAGAACATTAGCTTACAGCGTTATACTCAGCTGTTTGATTAAATTTGTTTTTGTTTACGAATGAACAGAGTCGCTCGGTATCGTCCATTTAGCTTATAAAAGGTTATAGCTTGTAAGGTTTATAGAGTCCGATCAATACTTAACGGGTTCTTAAAAGGTATAATTTAGAGTGCACTAGATCATGATAAACTAACTCAACCGACACTTCGAGTTGTAAACATCGAAATTCATAAGTGGTTAGTCCAATGGCTGCTAAAGATTGTGATAATGGTACGTATTTTATGTAAATTATTTAGTGTAGCCCACATAAACACCACCAGCGTAAGTCTCTAACTGTTCAGCACGGTTCCAAGCCCTGACTCCCTAGACACAGGTTTCAACTCATTGTCAAATTAAATTACAATACATTAATAATTCCACAATAACAGTAACTAACACAATTGGAATCTTGCCGATAAACCTAAGTGTTAAAGCGAACTAGGAATATAAATTGAGATAGATAATTTCTGTAGCTTTGGTAAACATCTTATTAAAGTTCAACATCTTGGCCGTTTATACGACTCCTGAGTATTAAAGTTACACTACACTAATAAAAGTAAGAATCGTCAAACGGCTACCTTAACAACGAGTAACTGGTTTTAAATTTTATTATAATTCAAAAATTTCCAAAGCAGGATAATTTATCTAAGAGAGCAATTATTACTTGTCTCCAAATTTATCCGAAGAGATTCTCTCACGGAAGGCAGCGGCACCGTCAACCGCAGCAAAAACTTTCAAAAGTAAAAATTAACGAGAATTCCTCTACATTCGTTGAATTTCGTTTTTGCTCCGCAGTGAAGGTGCGTGCCTGAGAAGGAATGATACAGAAAGGGTGAAAAACCATGGAATACGCACCACCAAAACCAACAGACGAGATTATAGCTCCTTAGCTACTAATTGTTCATTGAACGGTAATGATTGCTTCTCAATTGCGACAACGTGTCTATCGAGGAACCAAAGTGATCAAAGTGGTAAATTAGTTATCATTATATCCGAGTGACATCTGAAGCAGATATCTGCGTGAAATGTGGAGTTGGGTGGAAAACATTGGTTTTGGCGTTTCGTTGTCGTAGGCGCTACCCCCCGGGCGTGGAACCGTGCTAGCGTGCGATCGCGACGGCCGCCCCCACCGCGAGGAGCGAGCTCACGCTCGGACGACCGCCTACTGCGCGGTCTGCGACCGAAAAAACTCCGCATCGGTCGTCGTTGACATGGTGGACATCGTCGACTCGTCGTAGCTCTCCGTCGTCGTCGTCGACGTCGTGCCGTCGTGTTTTCTCCGCGTCTTCGGATGCCGGTGTTTCTTTTTGGGATGGACCACTTTCTTGTGCTTGCGCTTTGCGCTTTGTCTTTGCATCTGTTTGTGGACTCTGATTTGACATCGCTGCTCGGTCCGGAAGGGCGGGGGTCGTTTGAGCTTGCCCCGGTGCCGCCGGAGCGGGCACTGGGTCTGCTTGGGGCCCTCCCAGCGCCTGGTGAGCGTGAGCGCGTACACCGACAGGTTGCCGAGCGGCCGGTTGAGCGCGATCTGCGTCCGGCGCGACTTGCCGTTGTTCCCTAACGCGAGGTACGTCTTCTTCCCGCTCCGTATCCTGGAGTAGGTGTTGTAGTTGTTCTCCTCTATGTTTTCCTCGAACATGCAGTCGTCCGAGAGATCCTTCTGAAACAAATGAGAAAGGCTAGTCAGTCGGAGGCGAGGCGGGTTTCTCTGACATCACAAGACAGATCGGCCGTTAGAGATATATCTATGATAATTCGTTTTATAAACAAGTTAATATCGCAAACACGAGAACAACGACTTGGCCTAGAATCTGGGATATATTATCACGCGTATTTACTGAGACCACGCAATATTTTGACATCGTAAATTATTTGTCACCGAGTATATCAGCCGGTTGAGATAATATCGTAGCCCTTTGGCACAGCATGATTAGTGTGAATTAAATATGTTGCATATCGATAAATTATTTAAATATAATTTATGTTTTGCTACCCCTATAATACTTGCCCTATAGTAGGTAAAAGAGATGTCTTTTACCTACTATATCAGTATTTCCTTCTATTGTTTATTTGCATTTATTATATGTACCTATTATGTTAATCTGTTTTATAATTATGTCAACGTGATTTATGTAAAAAAAATCTGTGACAAAATTTGTCTTATCATATTTTTTTATGTTATCTGTCTGATCATCTTAACCATAGCCAACTTTCATAACTCTAATGGCTCTACACTTTGTAATGCCATCACGTGGTTTTAAAACCTAAAGACATTATTCGTTTGTAACGAGGTCGTAAAAATTACTTTCCGGTTCGCATTAAGTACTCTATGAGTAGTATATGACATGTCTATAAAACTAAATTATTGCGTTCAACATTCTTAAGTGAGCAATCAATGTCGTGCTGCTACTTGGCGAACTTTTTGTTGTTCGAATTGGATTTATTTCATCCATTTGATTAAATTATAAGTAGAGTAGTGCTTATAACATGTTAAGAGATGATACTATGTGTAGCAATTAGGTACTAAATAAATATAGAAGTTGGATCGAAAATGACGCTAAGAAAAACCGAAATGCCTTACCTACAACAACTAGATGCAAATTATTTCTATGTATATTGTCCCAATACCGCGAAGTGCATTTGAGTGCACTTCCCGTGTCGGCACCATGTTCTAAATTAACCGCAGCCATTAATTCTAATCGCCCCGCCCGAACATAAAAGCTCATCAGAGCGGTATAAGCAAAATTCCTCGCCACCCAGCTTGCTCTAGGTCCTAAACAGAGCTGTTTATTCATAAATATGTATAAGCGATCCCCGTTGGGCGCTAATGTCTCTTAAATTGTGTTATGTCGCGGACATGGGCAATTGAAGGGCATTAAATTCGAAGTATGATTGCCGTTTGGTGGGTAGAAACCAGATAGATTTATGGCGGCAGTTGCCGGTTGTCCTATAGGAAGTTCTGTGGACAGGATTGGTCGATTAACAATTAGCCTTACAAGATTGGCCTAGAATGGTGTATGAATTATACATGGGTGACGGGTTCGCTCAAAGGTTTGTAGGTGTGTAAGCGAGACGTTGTTTTGCATCGACGTTGTTTGTCAATATCGAATGGATAGCGAATTCTAAGTATATCTAACGAATATAATTTAAAATAGTTAATTGAAAGTTATTATGTCTCAACTGAAACTGGTGACAAGAAATATTGATCAAAGCCAGGAAAACTACAGAACATCGACACTAAATTAATTATGAAGTCGAAATAATAATTCCGCAAGCAAGCAGCCTATAGACGTACCTACCTATACCATCTACCCAACAAATGTAGATATCTCTCTTTCATATTACGAACAATGTCTTCGAATTGTATTGTCGTACGTATTACATATTATCCTATCTAACCGGTGGGCATATGACAATAGTCACAAGAATGCCTAGAAAGTAGCCTATTAACTCCCATGCAAGGTACTTAAACTTAACCTATGCCACAAACCTTCCACTTGACATAGACTTCAAATAATCTCCTACACAATAACACTACAAATCGTATTAATACGTTAGCATAAATTGTAACTGCCAACGAAATGTAATCCTTAACATTCGCAACTTATGTTCCATTTTCTGAAAGCGTACCGTGTCAAGATACGAGGTTATCCAGGCTTGGGGTGTCAAGGAAGTGGTAGCTTGAGCAACGGCGTCGGACCAATAGTACGTCAGTAGTATTTATATAGGTGGTAGTATTTATACGCGGTACGTCATACGGAAGGTACCACCCGCGGAGAGCCGCGGGGCGTATTAGCTGCATCTTGCGATTTTACAATCGCAGGGCTGCGACTCGAGACATCGCACGGCTTGCTACCAACCCACTGGTTTATGTCTGTCCGTCTGTCAGCCTGAGCTTTATGCACTTGTTCGGCGTGTATGGAGGTACACTTAACGTCTTTATTTCTTTTATAGTATGTCAGATTATTACCTTGTCTTTTTAGGTGTTCCCAATACGTAGATCAATTTCTTATTGTGGCCACACATGTAATGATATTGTATAAAGTGATATAGAGACGATTACAGGAATTTGATAAAAATAGCATATATAAAATTCTAGAATGAGTTTTGACTCATTATTTATCTTTCATCTATAGGAATATCATACACTAGCGATTTTTAGGAGATATAGTTTTAGGTTAAAGATATTTATGACAATTCTCTACGAATTTTTTGGTACCAGAAATAAAATAGAATCTTGAGACAAAATTATAATTAAATTCCTTAGATTTCCTGTGGCTTCACATAATTCAGCCCCGGGCTATATACATTATTTTTTTATTGACTAAAGCGCGAACGAACGATGGCGAAAGAAGTCCAAAGTATCTACATTGTTAATTTAGGTACATCAGAGAATCATGTTGCAAGTTAATTTATGCTACGAGAATTACTTACCCTTTCAGAAATTGGCTTAACAAAAGTATTATAATAGTTCTCTTCATCGACAGCCCTATATTTACATAGACGGCAAGAGAAATTAATTTCTTATCATAAATGTAGGACTTAATACGTACTTATAACTGTCCGACGCTAATTGTAGACTAGGTAATTGGGCCTCGGTAATTACAGTTTCCAAATTCGGTTATTGTAATGGTAATGGCACGCGCACTGAACATAGGATTGCTTTTAGACACGGCTAGCTTAACTGTTTATTGTAATCTCGTTATAATAAAGAGATAAGTAAGTGTAAGACTACGACTACGACTAATTATGGGACTACGCATAAATATGTAGGTACTTTAAGATTTGATGTATCACTGTATTGAAAAAATAAGTCCCGCCGTAGTTTCTTGTCGTAACTGAAAATGCTTACTCGCTACAAAAACGAATTGTTCACTTCTTTAGAGAATATATGATATCTGTTTTAGTACTATATGGGGGTTGTTCAATATGTCCTACACCACGGCACAATAAAAAAAATCGCTGATTTTTCTCTTTACACAATGCGTTAGTTTTCTTACGTTACGCAATCCCTTTTGCCAGTGAAGCAATTTTGTGATACATGGAAATTCTTTCTGTTACAATCCGTCTCAAAATAAGGCAGAGGGATAGTTATAATCACTAAAACTCACATAGGTGCTCAATCTGCTTGCCGTTTATGAAAACGCCTAGGAAACCCAAGGAGGCATTGGCTTAAAGGACTAGTTTCCAGGCCATAAATATTTAAAAAAAAAAACCAAGGAGGCAACCGCGAGCCCTTTCCGTGGCAAACGTTTTATACCCTGACTTAGAAATCCAAACAGAAAACTAAATTATATATAATATTTAAGAAACTAAAAGATCAGTGACACTGAAACACGGGATAATAAAAAGTGTGACAAAAAAGGACAAGTTAAGAAAATAAAAATCTCGGTTGCGGTAGAAGTAGTGACAAGTGTCATAATATATTTTGTCAATAAAGTTAGCCAGTTATCTTATCAGCCGATCCTAAACTGAACCAATTTGACTGCCCGGTCGTGTGAGAATCGATAGGGGTATCGGTAATTAAATGGTTCAGATAGCGATAGATTCTTGAGTGATGTGCCACATCTTTTTAGTATAGTCAAGAGACTTAGATTCTACGATTTAACTGCTATCTTATAACCGATATTCGCAATTGTTTAGGTGTAAGTACTTACAAAAAAATAAAATATTTTTAGGACGGGTGTAGGTACTATGAATTCTGAAAGAATATGAAACCGGAAATGAGAGTAACTCTTTATATTCACCTATTTAATAAACCAACCAATCCAATATATGATAAGATTGTCGTGTCTTCGGTTGGACAGCTCCAATGGAGCTATTTATCTAGCACATATCTGTGTGCTTACTAAAATGACAATATTTTAGCGTATGTTTGCTATATAGGCTATATAATATAGCAGCGACGTGATGACGTAGGTAACCTCACAAAACAATAGTCAGAATAGTATTTAATGAAAAATAAACTTTATTTCTCTACACTACTGTGATTCATAAGTTAGGATTTGTGCGCGAGTACTTAAATACTTAAATAATATCGTTGCACGTAGGTACGTCAACCATAGCGTAAACATATAGTTTGTTAGCATTTAAAATACGTTTAACCTGTATCTCATTATTCTAAAAGGATAATCATTATCAATGCTAAATCGATGCGATTGAAATGCCATCTAGCTACCAACCGATTAAATTCAATGGAAGAGTCAATTAAACAGTAAAAGTAATCGCAATACCATAAATACAGGTGCTGTCATACGACGTATGTAGAGGTGCGCAATCCACGCTGTCACTACAGGGAGCCAGCATTATCATAGACACAGCAATGCATTTAGGTGCCCGTCATAGTGATACATGGGCATTCTACTTTCTATACAATTTCTTTGAACATGCAAAACAAACTAGGTACATAATACCTTCCTCTACTCTTGACACTTCCATAAACAAGCTATAGCAAATGCAACCCGCTAAGATTGCTTATTTTTTTAATAATCTTTTGCATAGCTACCTAACCTAACTTTTTGCGTATTTTATAATTATTGTTGATGGTATTGAACTATAGAGTAACAGAAACTCAACATGTGTATTGTAAACAAACATTTTAAAAATGCATTATCAGTATCTGATCTAATAAACGTAATAAATAAAATAAGAACATTATTGTAACTAAACGATCAAATACATTACGTCCTATACAACTTTCAATCGTGCCAACCTCCGGGGTCAAATATCGATTATCGATAGATCTCTAGTGTTATCGGCCCATCTTTATGAAAAGGACAATCGATATTAGCCGATCGGTTGTCCTTGTTAAGGACTCTGAATGAACGAATTAAATTTAACTGTCTTTGTAATGGCGATATAAAGTTGGTTACAAGGTTCTCGGGGATTTAGTGGAAAGGAACCTAGTATAAGGGAAATAAGGGCGTTTCAAAACATGTTTGGCTAGCGGCAATCAGAAAAGCTGTTAAAAACAAATGACCAAAAAAATACGAATTACTATTGTCAGTCGTACCAATCGACATTTACAATAGCGCCTTATAAATGTTTTAATTATAAGGATATTTGATTATAAGGATAATTTGACTTTGTAACTTTTGATAATAGAGCTAGTCTTAACAACTGATAGTTAATTAAGAAATTTGTTTCGATTTCGATTATTTACAGTTACTTAAAGCGTGCACAATATTTTAAATAACTGTTTTGCTTGCAAAGTTTGCTTGAAGTAACGAAAAAAAAATCAGACTTGTTGCAATGAAACGTGCGTTAAGAAAATTATTCTTTGAGCAAGGCTGGCCGAAAAAGTCGTGAGGAAAAACTAGTTATAAAGAAACGACTTAGGTATGACTTAAATAGACAAATATAAATAGGTACTGAAATACATAACGATTGAAAATGTGTATTTACAGAACTAAAGAATAATCTTCTCTCAATTGTAAACTTGTTGATTCAAGCACAACCATACTCTAAGCTACAAGAACATTACTGTAGAACAGAAGTCGCCATAATCACGATAAGATTACTAGCATGTTATAGGAAATAGCTTTCCAAATGCAAACACTTGTGTATTTTACATGTTTTAGATTATGGAGAGCTCTGTATCGAGTTAATGCTAAGCTTTCTAAGCTTTGAACTCTAATTTACGCGCTTCGTTGGTTATTTATTCTGTAATAAATATGTCAATTACTGTAGTCGGGCCGTGACAGATTTACCGACTTCACAATTAGTTGCATCGTGAAAAATATGCTCATAGAAACGGATCTGCCTTATTTGATTGAGCTATTAGATTGTTCTGAAAAGATCGCCTCGAAATTGATAAAACAAAAGAACCAAGTTGAGTGTAGTTAATACCTTAAATGCGGTGTAATTTAATAATTTTGCTTAAATTATTGACCTACTAAGCGTTATTGAAAGTATTCTAGATGTATTGTCGACGATTATTAGGATATTTTAATAAATTGATACTATATCGTTTTCAATAACTAGCAAACAACCTTTTTGTATCTGTTTAAAAAAGCTACAGAAAAATGTCTCTGGCAGTTTGCTTCCTAAACATAAAAAAAAACAATGAATGACGTTTGGCGTGCGTAGGGCTGCGAAGGTCCGATTTTATTTCCGAGAAACGCTATAATCGGTCAAAAAAGATCGATTCCATCAAACAGCATCACTTCCAAGTATTTTGATGGGATTCCGTCAAAGTTTCGATAATCGGGTCGATTGTGGATTTTCGCTACAGCTGTCGTCTGTGAATCCGGTGTTAATTTATGCAAAAGCGGCGCCTCTAGTCAAAGACTAACGATGTGAAAACGATCTAACTTAACAACAATTTTTTACCACTGTTATAACTATGCGCATAGTCTAGAATTAAGTATTTTAACGACCATTAACTTATAAAACTAATATTTATTCGTTTGCTGTTTTAATGTTTAATGATAGGTTTTGTTAAATTTTAACGTTTTTGCACGTCTTCGTTTCGTTAGTCAAGTATTGAATAATTCATTGCTTTTAAGTAGTTTGAAATTCTCTTAGATTTTTTTCTTTCGAGATCCCGAATTTAAATCACCAATTTCCATGCGATACCTATTAAAACTTTATAGGCTGTTTTTTGGAGACAGGTAGAACAAAATAGGAGATTTGTGGTTTTATAGATTTTTTTGATGCTAGAACAAAAGGTGTAAAGGGAAATAAAAGGAAATGAAGAGATAAAATGTTTACGACCCGATATGGTGTCAGTGTCGTCACTAACGTTCTAAGTTTATGGGAATTTAAAGCCTCTCATATTCGGTTGCTGAGGAACTGGGGACCTGTGGATACGAAGGTTTGTCAAGAAATAAATAAATCTTTAAAATATATTAGGTACTCAGTAAATAGTTCTATTTAAAGTAACTTAGTTAACTGTTCAGTCGATATGTATGGGTGAAATTTAACTGATAATTTAATATAAAATAGTATTTCAAATAATTTTAGTAGTTAAGTCAGAAATTTTCAGACAAGTCGATTTGGCTATATTTTTATTTTTATGCATTATTTAAAATGCTCGCTTGTTTACAATTATAGGCAAGTGATGTGAGTGTCATCGGATTGTGTACAATAATTAGAACAATACATATTGACTGAAATACGAACCCTATCCTACTATCGGATTTTGAACTGAACTATAATTGCATATAATTGAACACAAAATTTACTTCAACTTGTAAGGTTTAGTAAAAACTATAATAATGATAGTGACTCTACAATTTAAAAACACACACGACAGATTATCCATTCGATATTCAAATTCGATATCATTATTTAATAATTAATAAATCTATATCGAGTTACGTACGCCGTACCCGTCGTCGCTTCCTTCGTCCTTCCAAATTCCAGCAATAAAAATCATATAAAATGTAATGTCGTCCATATTTATTTATAAAGTATTGGATTATTATATTTCACCCATTTGATGGTTTCGTTTAGGAAAGCTTCTAGGGCCGTGTTAATTCATTTTAGAAGGTTACAAGTCCAGCTATTAATGTGACTTTTAAGTTCTTCTTGACATGAATGTATCGATCGATGTAATATTGTTACCATTTCAATCTAGGATTTGATAATAATTTCAAAGGTTTACTGCGCTTCAGTTTTAATACGTAAGCTGGGAAGTCAGTGTTAAAATGTAATCAACTTAATCAGATCCTTTTTTTACGTTCCGTTTTAATGCTAAGACTTAATTCAAATGTAGGTATTTTAATCCCAATATGAATGCGTATCTAATTTAATTCCATGTGATCCTTAAATTATAAACTGCATTAGGTATTTTCTGGACCCGTGTTAGTAGATTTTATCAAGCGCCCGACCAATTAACGATACGAAATAAGAACAAGCGGCATTTGTAAAAGCAATTTATGAATTCCGCGACCGATATACCATCCAGTCACGCGCGTCTACGGTCGACCACCAAACAGGACACCGTCACCTTAATCAAAACATAAATTATGAAATAGTATGAAAATGTCAATATTAATAGGTCAATAAATTAACTTACCCCTAACTTAAAAATTTAAAAATCAAACAACCATAAATATAGCCATATTAAAACATAAAATAGGGTAAACAATCGTAAATAAAAATTACAACGAAAACACACAATGCGATCGTTAATTCAAGTATAAATTATGTCTATTTTGGAGGCCGTTTTTACACTTTTTTATCCCATTCGTTTTTAACCGATTGTAAAAAACGAGGTTCTCAATCTGTATCTTTTTTGTGGCTGTTTTAGCGGCGCCTGTGGCGCGGCGAAACCCTTTAGTCCGAATTTAAGAGTAAACTTTTTCTTTTTTCCTAATTCAAGGCAATTCTGTTTTGTCGCCGGCGTAGCGGCCAGAATTATTAATCCTTTTCCCATCCCTATCTACAATCGCTTTATATTGTCGGACCTATTTTGTCCTTTGTTCAAGTAG
The DNA here is from genome assembly GCA_022674325.2 of Grapholita molesta. NCBI lineage: Eukaryota > Metazoa > Arthropoda > Insecta > Lepidoptera > Tortricidae > Grapholita > Grapholita molesta. Next base: position 2,863,625 of record CP053121.2, on the reverse strand, counting down.
CCAGTGTTTAATCGATTATTTCTAAATTCCATAGATAAGATGAATGCGAGCTCCATTTTCCTAGTTTGCTAGAAGCTTTTTAAAAATCGAATTTCTTTTTCGACTCAATCTCGACGTATTTTGTCAATAGCAGTAGGTGGGTGAAAACCATGAAAACAAGTATGTTTTTATGTAAAACTATTTTTTTAGGTTATACCGGCGTAAGATAAACACAGTATAATTTTATTTGTCTGTGCTCTCAGGAAGGCCTTAGTCTATGTATAACAGCATAATTTTATTCAACAACCAAAACAAAACAACCAACTTCTAAACAACCACGCAGTTTGTCAAAGTGATTATAATTTCACGCAGCCTGCGAGGTATTCCTGGAATCCATCCCAAGAGCCCTCTGATTCGGTGCTTTTGTCTAGACTTTCAATTTAAATACTCAAAGACAAAGCGCGTATGCGCGTAAGTTATGCAGGAATTTGACAACTTCAAAATGTATTCTGAATTGTAATAGAATAATATTTAAAGTATTTTTATTAAAGTTTTAAAGCTGTGTATCAAAAGCTTTAATGCGAAATTAAAGAGCATGAAAAAGTGAAAGTGAAATGAATAAGTATTTTAGAATTTTCTTATTACTTTCAAGTAATGCCGCTCCCAAATGAAAATTGGAAGCTGTCAATTAGCTCTTTGACTGCAATAGGGTTTTATCTCAAGAGCTGATATAGAAAGACAGCTAAAAATTATAAAAATAGTTAATTTATTTTCTTGGTGTAACAATAAATATAAAATATATGTACACCGGTTTACACCTTTTCAATACACTTTTTGCTATATTTATTTATTTTATTATGTATCACGTGAAAACATATTTTGTATAACCTACTCTGGTTCTGATAGGCTACTACTTCTATGACTTACTTAATTCTAAAGGACCTCTTGTTCAATATCATATATTAGGTAATACACTTGTGTACAAAATCACAAGGTTCCTTTTTCTTAGACAAAGTATATGTTTTAATTGCTTTGCCGTTCCAGGTTCTATATCCTCATTAATATATTATCAATAAGTAGTTAAAAAAAATCGAACTTAAAAAAAATACGATAACTACCAGCCAGCATCTATTAATACTATGATTATATACAATTTTAAAGAAGTAAAGAAAACACTACCATAAGTATGCCGCTTTGAAGCCATTAAAGATGCATGTTGCCGATTAATGAATATAATTTTAGGTAAATCCTCGTCTCATCACGCAGGGGAGAAACATCTTTAAACACAGAAAATGAAGGGCTGTACTAGAATCTCATTAAAGTCGTGATTCCACGAAGGGGTGAAATAGTGTAGAATGCCACAATACGAATGCTCGGATGTCTCGCATTCCAGGGTCGGGACAGGAGGGTTGCACGCGAGAGGTATTTTTATGAAACACTGAAGAATGCCTTCAAATAAAAGATTTTGTCCAAGAAATCGAAGATACCTTTACAACGTTGCCCAAAAATATGTTACATTTGTTTTTTTTTTTATAAAGAGACGTAAGATTTTACGTACGTAGATAGTTTTAATTCTGACAGCCTCTTAAATCGATATTGATAATAGAGTCGATATTCGGAATTGCAGACCACCAATGACTCACTTTCATGAAGAGAAGAAGGGTTTGGATTGGATTAATAAATAATAATAAATAAATATTCAGGATAATCTTACACAAATCGACCTAGTCCTACGGTAAGTTCGTAAGGCTTGTGTTGTAGGGACTAGACGACGATATATATAATAAATAAATACATATAAATACTTAAATACATAGAAAACAACAATGACCCAGGAACAAATATCTGTGCTTATTACACAAATAAATGCCCTGACTGGGAATCAAACCCAGGACCATCCGCTTCATAGGCAGGGTCACTACCCACTAGGCCAGACCGGTCGTCGATTAAGGGCATATATTTGTGTGACGAGCTCAGAATATTTGAACCTTACCGGTATTACTAAAATCTAAATGATGCCGTTAATTTCATTTTTTTTATTAATATTCTTGATTGGTATTTAGGTAAGAAGACTACGGTATTTGATTCGCTGAATGAACCGAAATACCGAAATTTAATACCGATTAAATTATATGAAAAAAAACCGGTATTCTATTCCCCATTTTAAAATTATACACACATATATTTACAACTAGCTATTCATATAAATTTGGCTACCATTAAGAAGGAATTTTTAGATGTTAAGGGTTAAATCTCCTTAGGGGTGATATTCAGCATTTAATTTTTATATCACGATATGCGTCAGCTAGTACCAAATATTTAGTTGATAGAATATTCAGACAATAACAATTCTATAATTATTTAGATCAATGTCTCCTTTGTTAACCATGTTTTTATTTTAAAATTAATAAAATTTTCATATAGGCGATTTTAACTACGTACGTACGAATTTGATACAAGTATTTTTTATATTAGTGCGGGTGTAATACGAGGTAGCGTTTGCGTTTGAGATTTTCGTTCGGAAATTTACCTATATTTATAATTATAATTTTACCGCAGTTACATACTGTTTACAAATGCGAGCTCTGTGACAGGGGTGCATCGACTGTCGATAACTCAATTTCGACCCTTCACTTCCGACTCACTAATGATGTTGTTTTTGTTTCATCCATTCTTCTGACTGATGCTTCCGACAATCTTGTGTAAAAATGTAGTCATTTGTTTCCAAATATGTGAGTAAACGTATGCATTTTTGTTTATTATTCCTTTTCAAGTTTGCTTCAGCAATTAAAAAGGGTTCATGATTTATTAGGTACCTACTCGTTTATTATGAATACTTCTTATATGTCAGATCCAATGCCTAAAATGTTATATTTAAGAGCTTATTCCATTTTTACTTAACAGATTCACTTGACACTTCAGTTCATTTTATCACAATGATTAACTTAATAAAAAAAAAAGTTTTAGAAAAATGGGACACATTCAAATTTCGAACGCTAATCGTAACGGTGGACACTTTAAACGCAGTGCCGTAAAGCAACCCATGAATTATCTCCAAGTTATTTAACTTTTACGCACCTTATGTAGTTGTATATAACAACTGTTCATAAGAATACCTAGTAAAAGCAACATTTTTTCATTTAATCGAAATTTTACCAGTATAAATGATGGAACATAGATATCCTTAAAACCAGTGTACTTTAATAAATAAAATATGTTCTTGTAAATAATTGCTATCAAATTAATTGATTGGCAAGTTAATCAGTCGATTCACCAAATCGTTCAGGTAGACAATTTGGCAACGCGCCAGCCGGATAGTGAATGGGCATCTTAAATAGAGCTGCGCTCAAACGAGTGAACGAATAATCGACTATTCGTTCACTGGCCACAGGCTGTATCAGGGTGATCCCATTAGGCAGGCGCTACACTACACAACCGATAAGGGTGGAATGACACCATTAATCATGGATTCCCGATTCATTAGCTCAGGCGTTCGACGATTTGTCATACGTGTGGCCGTGGCCTTAACTATGTTTGTCTCTACTTTTGTTACGTACAATCCGCTGCTTCATTTAATTTGATTTTTACAGTAGATTTCATACTTACTTCATTTTTGTTAGAAATAATCCTAAAGGTCTTAAGTATTTAAAATTATGAAACAATCCATCAATACTATACTAATATTATAAATGCGAAAGTAACTCTGTCTGTCTCTTCACGCTTAAACCGCTGAACCAATTGGGGCGAATTTTGGCATGGAGAGAGTTTGAGCTACGAGAATGGACACTTTAAAGACGGGAATGACTGGGCGACGAAGGCGCGAGGAAAAGCTAGTAAAAATATAATTGCAATAATCTGACACAATTGGGTCTACATCTATTGGGCGCATATTAAGTTAATATAAAAATAAAATGATTTTATGTCCGATCTGTTCAGAGACAGTTTTAAATATTTAAAATATGTTTATTTCTTGCCTTACTGTTCCCAATCTGCGGTCTACGCGACGAGGGTGTAAATGAAAATCGCTGACGAAGACAAACGACGCGAAACGCCCCGGCAGTTATCACTTACGACCCTACACGTCTGGGCCGTCACATTCCTTGGTTAACGTATTTGGCGTATTCACACATTTTTAAATAAATAGCTTTAAGTCTAGTTAGTTAAGGTTCGTTTTCAACTGGCAGGGTGTAAACGATGTTATGACATAAGTGATATTTATTTGTTTTGATTTGTAAGAATTCGCTAAGTGACGGGGTTGTCTGGAGCTGTTAAGGTCAGGAGGGTTGTAATACTTGTAATAGAGTATTGTTGGCGCCACGGTTGTAGGGAAGAGGGCTATTTAGTTATTTACACGTGTTTCACACAGGTATCTATAGAATAATCCAAAATATTTTTGAGAGTTGTTTAAAAACTTTGTTGGTCTTCTTTAGTTATTTATTTCTTGTGTAAATTCAATCACATACTAATATAAATTTGAACGTTTGCATATTGATCTTTATACGGTTACTCACTCACGTAATAAAGACAGAGGCTCTAGTGTAAGTTTCTATTGACGTAAAACGTACGAACACGTAGGTAAGTGATAATGTTATTGATATGAGAAACGCAAACGCGTTCGTGACGTATAGTTACGTTAAAAACTAACACTCAGGGCTCTGAAATGATTTACTTGAAACTTGGCGTAAAAATAGATTAAGATCTCAAATGAAATTAAGACATATGATACTTGATATTTTACGCAAGCGAAATCGCGAGCAGAAGTTAGTATAATATATATAATACAATATATAAGTAATATAATTATATAGTAATACATATATAAAAACGTACGTATTTAGAACCATCATCTATTTGATGCGAACCCGATCAAAGCGCTCACAAAAACTTAAATTTAATTCTGTATACCATATATCGATCAAAGAAGAAAGCAAAACAACAAGTTGTGTTTACCTCCTACCTACTTATGACAAATTTGTAAGGGAGGTGGCAATGTTGAAACTAATAAACTACTTTCTTCCATTCGTCTCTGGCTAAGTGACGACTATTATATAAGTTAGTGTCAAAATGAAATGTTGTTTTGTTTCGCCTGTTGTCGAAACTTTGGTTTCTTTTTTTCAACAAGCAATTAAAGAACTCATGCTAGTTATGGTGCATTTTAATCGCAAACCAAAAGCTATTATTGCTTAACCTTTTTTAAATATATTTAAGCAAAAGTTAAATACGTACATACATATGACTTGCAGTAAAAGCTCACCAAACTGTAACTGTTTGATGGATTAATAAATATATAGTTATCGCAGGATATTTAGACGTAAATTGACTGAGCCCAACGGTAAGCTCAAGAAGGCTTATAACGATATACATAATATACAAATACTTAAATACATTTATAAAACAACCTTGACTTAGGAACAAATATGTGTGCTCATCACACAGATAAATGCCTTTACTGGGATTTGAACCCAGGACTATCGGATTCCTAGGCCGGGTCACTAGACTAAACCTGTCGTGAATAGTGCTATCATGAACATATAAATTAGTTAAGCTAAACACTCAATACATGAATTGTACTCTCCCAGAATAAATATAGATATTTAAGACTGGTTGAATATTACAATTCAATATCATAATAGAGTATTAACAAACGTATCAATAGAAAGCGTCCAACAATACCAATATGTAAAACTAAAACACAATAAAAACGTACACAGTTCAAGGCAAACTAGACCTATTCTCAACGCAATAAGAACTATACCGAATGTATTTTCTCAGTTCAATTATACCACCCACAGTAACAAGTATCGAACTAAATAGATCACTTGTCAAACAATTCAATTAACAATAGCCCTTACAATTGATATGAAAAAATACTTCATAACAATACTCAAACTTCAACTAACGAAACGGATAACACACGAAAATTACACTTAAAATTTAAGCGTTAAGGATTACATGTAACTTAAATATCAGCACAATAAAAATTGCCATAACAAGGCTCTTCATACAGAACTACAATAAAAAACAACTCGATTTTAATCCTTACATATCTAAATATAAAGTTTATACAACATTTCGAAAGCGGTAAAATAAATTTGCCGAAATTAGTAGTAGGTGTCATTTATCCACGAGAAACATTGGGTTCTTTATGGTCGGTACAATGCGACGTTCATGAAGGTATTTTATCGGGCGATCGCGCGGCGATCGATCAACACTGATGGATCGTTATCCTGCGAGGTGAAAGTGCCTTGTCACTGTTATAGGGCTTCGCTACTCGCCTATTGTAATACTTATAACACCTCTCACTAAGTAGATCATTTAATACGTTATAAGAAGGCCGAAGGACGCGTAAGTGCACTGCTGGACATAAGCGACCCCCATTGACCGATCTTGCGCCGTGAATTTCGTCGGTCCACCTTGTGGGGGTTCACGGTTACGGTTCACGGGGGATATGGTTCCGGTACGAAGTCACCTTTTAAGTACCTTGACGCCTCAACGGCTATCGGTTCTACGTGTAATGCCTCGACCCCGTATTAAAGTTTAGCTATCTGGATGGCTATATCCGTTACTTCAGTTCTGCTGCGAACTGATGCGATTGCTAAGATATAATCCCAACATAGCCTAACACATTTTAGATGTAGTCATCAGTGACGGGATATAATTTTATTTCTTGTATAACACGGAGCTCGAGCTATCGAGAAGGCTATGCTAAGTTTATCTACGTGATCGACTCAGAAATGAGGAGATCCGTAGATGAACTAAGGTCACCGACATAGTTCACCGGATTAGCAAGCTGAAGTGGCTATGTGCAGGCCACATTGCAAGCAAAGCAGATGGCCGACGGGGTCGAAAATTGCTTGGGTATCTCCACTGTGGTCTCCCAAGCAAGCAAGACTGCACAAGATAGACAGACGACCTCATGAAGGTCACTGGAAGTCGATGGATGCAGGTCGCTGCAAACTGATACCTATGGAGGTCCAAGGGTGAAGCCTATGTTTAGCAGTGGGCGTCTTATGGCTGAGCTGATGATGATGAAGAAGACAGTATGGCCTTTTCTTCATGAAGGAAAACCGTTGAACTGCGGGCAGTTTATTTAATTCGAAAAGATAACCGCTTGTACGAATGCACCGCCTCTGATAGCCACTGCCATGACTGTTATACGACTGTACTGTGCTATATATGACATTGCCAAACATCTGCACTTAAATGTTAATTACTAGTTATATAGAGTGTTGATACGGCCGGCCGTTACTCGACGGAATGGTCCCACGTAATATGTTATGATCATATAAAACAAACTAGTTGGGACAGCTAACTAGCCGTCATCATACTATGACGAAATCGGTTAGGGTTGACACTACATGTGTGCAGTTCCAGAGGCTCCATTGTAAGTTTCTTCTGACGTAGAAAAACGTCTCGAACGCGTAAGTGATAATGTTATTTATACGGGTAACTCTAACGCGATGGTGACGTTTTGTTACGTTAAAAACTTACACTCAGAGCTCGGGTCTCAAAAGTAATTATTTGATACTATATTAAGTTGTCTATATGCCATTAATTAGTAGGTACTTATTATAATTAATAAATATTTTTCTAAATTCGCTAAAAGATCGCAAATTACTTCGGGACACATATATTATTATTTTAATTTGTACTTTCATCATTTTGTGCAATAAAACCTAATGAATTATCTCTCTTATAACAATAAACCAACTCAAGGGCGCTTAAAGGCTATCCCGTCAAATTTGCATTCAAGGTATAAAAAAGTGTATATATTTAAGTAGAGTTAAAAAAAATACCTTTACAAAAGCTGAGTGGAGTTCTGTTTAATGACGCTATATATTTAGTATATTATCTAAGTGTTAAATAAGTTGTATAGTTGATTTGTAATTTTGTATTAAATTTCTAGTTCTAATTCATACAACGTGACAGCCCTAACAGTGCACAGAAGCTGTACTAAACCGAGGCGCCCGCGCAGGTTATCTCTTAATCATGCGTCCCCAATTATTCGTATAATGTCGTTTCCGTGTAAAAGGAAATGATTTGCTTGTTACATTAATGGTGTGCTATGAAGGTCGACAATTCTTTACTGAAGTGATGTTTTATGGAACTAAATATATTGGTATATAAAACAACAGAGTTACGTAGAGTAAAGACTGATAGACAAGAGCATGGCCGTAATTTGACTAAAACTGTTATGAGCCATGTTACTACTACTTAGTTACAAACGGATAAACTCAAGTGTAATTATATCGTACTAGGCGACATGCTGCAGAACCAATGGATACCAGAGCTTATCCGACACATGTCGCCGAATGCGTATTGATATACACGTGATCGTATCCGTTTGTTACTAAGCGTAGATCTATGCATATTAAAAACATGGTTATGTAGGTTATGTAGTGTTTTGAAAATAGAAGGCTTATTGAGTCAGGTTGCCTCACTGACTTTCTCGTCGGTATTATCTTCTCAGAAGTATGAACTATTGGTAACTTATCTCATGTCATTGTACTCGTAATGTGCCTAAATCGAAAAATAAAATATGATATCTACATTATTGCATTGAATATGCTCGGAAACCACAGAACCGATTTGAAAAATTCTTTCACCATTAGAAATATTTAAATCCTATATAATCCTTGATGTACATATAGATGTAGTGTAAGGACGCCCCACCCGGCCGGAATGAGGCGCGTTGTCGATCGCTTCTTGTAGCAATTCATCCCAAACATCAATGTAGGCACAGTCAACCAATTTGATTTCTGGGCCACTTTGTGCCTTCTCACAGTGAAAATCTATATGAAGGACGCAAGAGATCTCTTATTAACGTCACTGTGACACGGTTCGAAGTGGCCTAGAAATCAAATTGGTTGACTATACATAGGCAACAATATTAGAAAAAAAAAAAATACGCGTGTGTATAGGGTTGCCGCTAGTTCCAAACTGGACCGATTCCCAGATTCAGGCTACTCCTCAATATAGTAAATAGAGTGGATGTGCTCGGCTACTTACATGTGCGTAGTGGTACCCGCAGGCGTCCATGCAGAGGTAGAGGCAGGTGGCTACCCCCTGGATCGTCAGGAGGCCAACCTTGTACGTGGCGCGCTGTAGTATAGCTGGAACAACGGACAAATATTTCATTTCATTTATTCAAATAAGTTTATATGACATAACAGTAAAAACAATGCGTGATATAACTAAGTACATCTATAAAATAATATAACATGAAAAAATTAAATAAAAAATACAATAAAACTATATTTATTTTGACAACGCAGCAGTTGCACAGATAGCACTGGAGTAGGATTCGGCAGATTGCCCCGGAACCTCCGAAACACTACCCCCTTCGGCCAGAAGTCCGCGCTTCCGATGGTGTCCATAAAAATATGCTTTTAGATCTGAACTTGACACAGCAATTGGTTGTATAGTCAGCAGTAGAAGTGGCTAAGCGGTTGCGGTGTACAAAATGAAGTCAACACATCTCTATTGTCAAGAGAATAAGAGCGCGTGTAGGTAATTTTGAACACTTCACCCACTCAGCCACTTTTGCTGCTGACTGTACCAATTGAACACTATTTATAGTTCAGAGCGAGTTCTGTTCTGCATAATCAAATTAAATTGAGCAGTTCACAAAATACTGATTTGAACTTTCATGGTGTTACAAAAACCGATATCGTTAGTGTAGTGTGACCATCCCTAGTGCGCAAAATGTTCAAGTTGATGTACAAGATCAAGTGCGGGTAGTTCGAAAAACTCGCGCGTTGATGTGAACTTTTGCCAGTCTTTATCCGAGACCACGAGGACGACGTCGTTTTCGAAATGACGGGGGTAATTTTTAACCCGGTTAAAAGCCGTTTATATTGTAATAATAAATTGAGCAGTGTTACGGATAGGTTTCGACAAAGACCGACCGCGATGACCTCGTAGGGGTAGGGTCTTCGAGTGGTTCGGTGGCTGGAGTGAAGTTCCCTGTAGATCTCTCCGTGTGGCCATATGGGAGAGTCCTATGTCCAGCAGTCGAAGGACGTGGCTAATAGGTAGTGGTCAGACCCTGAGAGTACCTACGGAGGAAAGCGCGGATAACCTTTTGAGCAGTTCGTCAAAGGAAAACTGTCCCAGATGCCATGACATTGCTCGTAAGAGTCATAAGTATGAAGCTGTAATAACAGTATATCATGTGTTGTCTGAGACACAGCTCTTCGTCGACATGTTTTGCCGTCGAGCGTTTAAAAGTTAATGAAATTACTTTTTGGGACGAGTTCTCTAAAATTAAAAGCCGATCCAGAAATACTAAAAGAATTGGTAGAACACGAAATAATTGAACACATGAATTTGGACAAAATGTCTAAAACGGAATAGATAAGTATTTCAAAACCTGGATTATGCACAGGGACAATTAGATTTGACATTGTAACATGCAACTGCATACGTAGAGAGGGATAACTCAGAACTACCTTAGGGACTAGGGACTTTGTAGACCAACCTCTGGACCGTGAGAATAGCACACAAAGATTAACTTAAAGATACTTCTCTAATTTATTAAATTAGACGTTATTTTGCGATTGTGCATATTGCTAACTACAATAATTTTGCTTTGCTATTCCGCTGTGTTAATACGAGTATAATTTACTAAAGTTTATTTTACATATACACATAGACATATAGTCCTTCTGTTTCTTGAATAAAAAAATATTTACTTGAAGGAAAAAAAAATGCTTGTCATATTTTTAACTGCTTTTGCGTAGCTAAATCTCGAACTGTGAGTTTCTCTAAGCTAACCCTATTACTAAAGAGGAAGTAAAGATACAAAACCCCATTAGGGAACTAATAAATTCCCGAGCATTTAGTCACTGGACCGTTAGAACTCACTTGCCATCTTTATGATATTTGCATTCCTCGCATTGCAGACTTGTTATAGCAATAAGTAATCTAAAGCTGTAACTTTAACATAACAAGGCTATTCATGGTTAACACGATTAGTTAGATCCTGTAGGAGTTGAAGGAGATTGTGAAGGAATGTACAATCAGCAAAAATTGCTACGCGAGGCAAGTGTTCAGAATAATCTGGACACGCTCTTTATTCTCTTAACAATAAAGTCGTGTTCAGCTCATTTTGAACACTTCGCGTGCTTAGCAACTTCTGACTGTACGGAATACGATCCCGTTGTCAAGCAATTCCACAGAGCAACAATAATGTCCAAGTGACCAAGCCTACGGGTAATTTATATATGTAGGAGTTACGGCTTAAAACTAATGTAATACAAAATATTTAATAAATTAAGGCAATTCGGTCATACTGAACATGGGATTGAATACCGGTTTTATTTTCATACAAATTAACCGGTATTCAATTTCGGTATCTCAGTTGTTAGGGCACATTTTTACATTTTAACCTATTCTACAGATAATGTGTTCTCTTAACCTAAATACCATGTAAAAACTCGGAAGAAAAATTAAGAATTAACGGCAAAATTTACATTTTTCGTAATACCGGTAACGATCCCTGTAACTGTATTGTTGTCTTACATGGATCGCACTATAAGGTAATGCAAGCTATAAATTCGATGTCCGTTTTTGATGGGTTGGCAGCAATTTGTCGCTTGCAATTCACTGATAATAATGCAGTATCACCGATAAAGAAAAGCCCATCTTGGGGTAAATAGAAAACGAAAATAATGTAAACAAATATGGCGGACTTACAGATGAATTTCTAGGCAAAAAAAGTAATTTGAGTATTGACGTGAAATTAACTTGATCTTTCAAAATGGAATGTGAAACCCTACTGAATATTGAATAGCTACTTATTTCGATAGCGACGAAAACCTCATTTATGTATAATTTATATGCATTTCGCTTTATAGCGTCCATATAACAAGCTATAAAACATTTTACTAAACCGCGTTTGTGAATGAAGAATCGATACGATACATAATTCAAGACATTTGGTTTGCAAAGGCGGCCCCGATTCGATTAATTTATGTCCACGGCGCGATTGTTTATTGACATTATTTAATTGATATTGATTTATATGTTTGTTTCAGATTTTCATCTAGTGTCTAGGGTAAGCTGGGTGAAACAAGCCTAGCTAGGTTCCCGTTAGAATGATAGTTTAGTTAGCAGAAGTTTCTGCTTAAAAATATATAATTTAGTTATGGGGTAGCGCATCGATATCGGTGAATTTTCAATATGATTTGAGACTCCGATGCCGCTAAAAAGTGTCAACACATTAAAGTAGATGTCGCTAGAAGCCTCCTAAGCGCATTGAAGGATATGGGCATGTATCCCAGTCGCAAGTTCGAGTCTGGCCCGGGGCAGTTGACTTTCCCATTTTTCCTTGATTTCTGAGAATAAAGATTAGGAATGATAAGATTGTTGGGTACCGTCAGCGCGATATAGTTAGTAGCAGCACTCAAAGTTGCCGATTGTGACACACCCTTACTGTTACTACTTAGTTACAAATGAATAAACTCACGTGTAATTATATCGCCCAAGGCGACATGTTTCGGGTAAGCTCTGTACTGTACGCTACCCTAGTGCGAAAAACATGTCACCTAGTGCGATATAATTACACGTGAGTTTATTCATTTGTAACTAAGTAGTAGTCACATGGCTCACAACAGTTTTAATTATATTACCCTTACCGTTATATAAATAAAGACCTGTACCTATATATCCGATACATCTTATAATATTCTTCAGTGCGCAGTGCCGAAAGTCTTCTTACCACTGTGTTACCATGACATATGGCACTGGAACGTGGGCGTTTACTATGGGCCTCATCAGAAGGCTCTAAGTCACCCAAAGAGTAATGGAAATGGCTATGCTGGGAGTGCCTCTGTGCGATCGAAGAACCATATACCACTACCGACGATCGATAAACCACTTAAAAAGGAAGAAGTTCTCTATTGTTAAATTTTTTCCCCGATTACTCGAAAACGCCTGGTCTGATTCGAGGAAGTTCTTTTGTTTAAAATGTGGCCTTATTGGCAACAAATCACGGAACTGAAAATGTACGATAGTCTATAAATTAAATGGGTTCCATGAATTTAATTTGATCTAGTCCAATACGTAAGTCTGTAATCTATGTTATGGTATTCGCCTCGCTACATTTTTTTTTTATGACAAAGGTGGCAAACGAGCAGACGGATTGCCTGATGGTAAACAATTACCGTCGCCCATGGGCACTCGCAACACCAAGGGAGTCACAAGCGCGTTGCCGACCTATAAGTGGGTTGGAGCTCTGGGAACCTTATTCACCATCAGGAACACAACACTACATACCTGAAAGGTAGCAGTGCTATTATAGCTGTGGTCTTATTAATTTAACTCCATAAATAAGAATTGTCAAAGTAAGTATTTTTTAATTCTGAACTTTGAATCCGGATCGAACATATGAAAAAAAAAACTGAAAGAATAATCATACGTTTAAGGTACTGGTCCCACCGCGACCTAGTAAGCTATGAGCTGTCAGCTATTTAAAGGGACAAAATATAATCGCTCCCGTGTAAATAAAACAGAGATATATATTTATAGCTCATCGCCCGGCGATGAACTTCTATCGCCCGGCTTTGACATATATGTCTCTTTTTTTTACACGGGAGTTATTATCTTTTGTCCCTTGAAATAGCTGATAGCTCATAGCTTACTAGCTCGCGGTGGGACCAGTGCCTAAACGTTACTAAAACTTTTGTTAATAATAGCAACGGCCCCTTTTAGAGCGTGTAGTTTAAAATACGCGTTTACAACCACGACATAGATGGCGCCACTTGCGAAGTATTATTTTATTCGCAACAGCGTGCGTAAAATGTAACGTATTCATTAGGCAACAACAACGAAACGAATTATAAACCAATGATGATGCACTTAAACTTCAACCTACTCTCCATACTCGTACCATAAGATTCAAAGTTAAATGAAATTCTTTTTTATTTTTCAATGGCAGTATTAAGGCATTTACAGACCAGGATTAGCTTCAGTACAGGTACTAAAGTTGAGGGTAATGGGTCCAAGTCCTTATTGGAAGTAAAGAATCACTTTCGCCTTTGTGTTCAGTCCCTTTTAGAGAAAAATAAAATGGTTAATATTTTAGATTTTGCGCTTAAAGTTTGTACAGCTTTTTATGAGTCACCGATGTATGTGTCTTTGTTAAGGATATATAGTGACGATCTTAAACCTAGCTATTGCTCAGGATGAGGTTAACCATACCAGTGTACTGTACCCTTACCATGAGTTGTGACATTAACGTCTTCGATAACGAGTATCGAGTTTACTATCTGTGCATCTCGTTGGCACTAAAATAGTACAAGCAAGATGGGCTCATGGTAAGGGTACAGTATACTGATATGATTAACGTCAAAAGTAAATGATGATTTAGGAATTTTGCCACTTTTACATATTTGAAAATTTTGTAGGGTAATTGGAACTATGTAGAAGGAAATTGTTCAAACTCAGCGGGAACCTTCGAAAAATTCTGAAATTCACTCAACAAATTTTCTTATCCTTAACCCATAAGTCAGAGAGACTCTGGGAGGTGACCTCCCAAGCGCCCGTCGCCTCACTTTTGCGCACACGCAGGAAATAAAGCAATTAGTAACCCGAGCCGCGCGCGCCGATCTGATACCGGCCTCAGATGCGCGCTCGATTTGAGACTATTACGAGTGGATTAGCTGGATGTACAGTCAGCTAGATTATCTCCTAAAAATATTGAAGATTAATTAGTATAATATGTTTCATGTTATTTTATGACTAAGGTGGCAAACGAGCAGACGGATTGCCTGATAGTAAGCAATTACCGTCGCCCATGGACACCAGGGGAGTCACAAGCGCGTTGCCGGCCTTTAAGGGGGGTTGGAGCTCTGGAAACCTTATTCGCCATCAGGAACACAATACTACATACCTGAAAGGTAGCAGTGCTATTATGGCTGTGGTCTTCTGTAAGGAGGAGGTACTTCCCCAGTTGGGCTGCTCCAGACTCAAGCATGCTGATACTTCGCTGTGCCCTACCTCTCATTTTCGGACGTAGTTTAAGGACATAGCCGGGTCCAAAACACAATAGGGGATGTAGAACAAGCAGCAAATTATTAATTGAAATAAGAAAAAGTGACCAGATCCAACAAGTTTGGCCTAGTGGGTAGTGACTCAGCCTATGAAGCCGATGATCCTGGGTTCTAATCCCAGTAAGGGCATTTATTTGTGTGATGAGCTGTTTGTTCCCGAGTCATGGGTGTTTCATATATGTATTTAAGTATTTGTATATCGCTTGCACAAACAAACCCACACCACAACACAAACCTTCCTGAGCTTACCGTGGGGCCCAGTCAATTTATGTAAAAATGTCTTGCAATATTTATTTTATTTTATATAGAATATACGTACAAGAGTACTGTTTAAAACTGATGCAGCAAACTCACTAAGCATCTTACAGATGATTTTATCTCAAATTAACTTATTAGCTATATTACTTCCTAGTAATTCATATCTATGCAATTATGTTATTAGATTTATTTACAATCTATACACCCACTAATTAACCAATCGCGATTTATCTATTTTTTACTAATACCATTCTTAATGGCATACATATTAGCGATTAGCTAGATTCATCTCTTTTGCTAAAAAGTCGTATGATCATATAAAGCTAGTATAGACTCATGACTTTTCGACATTAAGGCGTTATGATTACAGGGCGGGTCCGTCTAGATTAGCTTTATGTTCACAAATCACATTGGTCTCCTAGACTTTATTAGCCTTGCAAACTATTTTTTTTTTGACGGATACTTCCTTATCGTTTCAACAATTGTTTATGTATGATTAAAAAAATGCTAACAAATGGGCAATGGCAACATAATGTATATTTTTAAATACGTCTCATATACTTGGTGATGAACAAATAAACGGTGACTGTGAATAGTGACTCCCTTTCTTCTTAAAATTAACATCAGATATATTTTGTCCCTTTCTACAACATAAATAAAAAAAGGATAAATAATTGTCAACGTGGCACATAAAAAAATCAAGGTCTTAAACTCAAGCAAGTAGCAAAAGCTAGTACGGATTAAAAATCGTGAATCTTGAATATCTAGAACCGCCTAAGGCAAAATTTGCAGCGCCTGCGCCCGCGCATCGCGGTACTTTCAGTTTCACACAAGATGGTGACCATGATAAAGGGCAAAATATCAGGACAGTCTCCTTATCTATATACATATTTATTGTATAGCCTTACTAATACACTAATCCATATAATTAATATTATAATTCTGAATGTGTGTCTGTCTGCCTTTTCACGATTAAGCCTTGAATAGGTTTACATGAATATGGATATATGTATGGAGATAGTTTGAGTCACGGAGATAGACAGAGTAGGTACCTAGTTTTTTATGCTGGAAATTATTATTTACTAAGCAGATGTGCTGGTCAAGGGCCAGTTGAATAATAAATAGACAAATAATTTGGCCAAAGAAAATATAGATCGACTTATTTATAACCTACCTTATTAATTCAAACAAAATAACAGTAGGTACATAAATTAAGGAGTTGTTACTCGTAATAAACAATTGTAAAACTGTGTACTGTTGTTGTATATATGGTTTTCATCGGCAAGAAACACAAATCCTAATTGTATTATTGATAAATATTCCAATTGAAATAATTTTCACCCTAATGGGTGTACCTAATGGTACAACATAAAATTACACATTAATAAACTATCCTATAAACTCCAAATAGTTGCGCATCATAGTCGATAAGTATAGAGTATCGACAACTAGCGCTAACTCGCGCTAAAAAGCTGTGAATGAAGCTTCTCGTACAATTTGCCGACGCGAGACCGCCGGTAATGAGCCGCCATTCATGACTAGTAAGGCGAATAGCTGTCAGAATTATCGAATCGATAAACAGTTTCATAGTCAAAAGGGTTAAAATTAAAAGTTAACTTCGTGTAAAATATATTTGAATATGATTTTATTTTGAATGAAAGATATTTAGGTACGTATCTCACTGTTAATTTAAATTGAAAAGAAAGTAACTATAGTATGTAGTCCATATGTAGTTACATATATATTTTTATTGTCAGAACGAGATACAATTTTTTAGACATAGTGACAAATGGACAATATAATCACGCAACTTTAACACATTTTGTGTACTTTAATTATTAATTTCATCTAAGTACTTTAGTGATAAATTTGCACGCATCTTAACTTAATTACAAAAATAATTACCTAATGTTGTAATGTTGTCACGTTAACAAGACATATGTACGAAATCCCCATTTATAGATAATTAATGTACAAAAACGTCATGTTATACAAGAATTATCGACTTTATCCGCCCTATATCACCCGCAGGTAAACCAGCCAATTGATTTCAAACCAGCACCAATAAGGCGCCATCGACAAGCAGCAAATAACACACATTTACACGACTTAAGTGAAATTAAACGTAGTTTAAACCTCGATTTAATACTAGACTCCTGCGCCCGACCCTACGCTATGAGCTGTAAATGAAATTAGACTGTATAGTAATAAAATAAAGTCTGGTTTCGATTGGATGAGAAAGGACGATTTGATTTCCTAGCTATTAAATTGAATGCTTACAATGATAGTCTGAATATTGCTTACTTTTGATATGTTTGTGTGACTATTAAGACCATTACAGCATTCCAAAGGTAGAATGCGGTTTTGCAGGTATGTATAATTTTTACGGTTTACAACTGCAAATTACTTTTAATGTAAGTAAGTATAGAAGGTTTAAGTTACAACTTGCAATAATCATTTAGCGATGGGCAGGAATAAAAACGTAGATATAAAGAGACTGACAATAGCTAATGTCAATCCCTATCTTTGTGAACGTGTGTGAATGAGACTCAAGTATATATTTTATTTAAAAAAATACACCCTTATTATGTAGTTGTAAACAATTAGTCCTTAAGCTGCTATCAGAAACCACCGACAGACGAACAGCGGCGTTACTTTAGAATGGAGGATCTACTGCAATCGCCAACTCGCCTGCCAAGCGTGATGATTATGGAATTGCGCTCCCCATGTCCAGAGATCACTAGAGACCAGCACTGGACGTCCTGGATAACATCAAAGAGTTAGCCCTTTAATAATAATATAAGGGTATCGAAAATTACGTAAAACTACATTACACAAGAGTTCAAATATTGATGGGAAATATATTCCCAGCGTCTTAAGGCCAGATTAATTTTATTACGAAACATGATTATATGTTTCGTATCAAAAATATCATGGCAAATCATAATCAATTTCCTATTCTCCATGAGCTAAATACAAAGTGTGACAGAAAATTACGTCTAACGAAATCCAACCGTAACAGTTAGTCACACCTGCACTCACAAGTCTCAGAAACCATACGATTTTTGTATTCATGTGATAATGAATACAAAAAAATGTGAAAAAAATGTATAACTTAATAAAACATACTTACATAATATGACGCATTTCATTATAAAATCGGTCATTCACCTTTACCTACAATCTACATTTTATCTTTTCAAACTTATGTCGTCGTTTTACGTATTAACCTAGCTGAAATGATGCGAAGTGTGTAGAATTTATCAGATATATGTTATCACACTGTAGGTACATTCCTCAGAAACTATAACGATTGATTTATCGATAAGAATAAGCCAGAAGATACAAAAATCCCGATGCACGAAGCTCATCGTTTAAAAAAATTACAAATTATTATTTATTTTTGATATATTTACTTATATATTTGGCGCATTCCTAGAGTTTTAGAGTTCAAAAATATCTTAAGTATCTCAGCATAGTTAACTATAATATTCTTGATTATACAACTAACAAGAACTAGACAAATACCTACACTGTACCTTGGGACATACCTTCCTTTATTGACTTTCATTATAAGCAATAGCAGAAATTATCATCTTAGCAAGGCTACTGGTTAGTAAAACAAATAAGTAAACATCTACAGTACAATATAGTCATCATAACAAAAGTTACAAGTACCTTTCTAAAATTGATAAATCGAATGTGGCTATAAAAGTACCCTGAAACACTTTTCGGAACTTTGATCCGCTATGAGCTATTAATTAAAACATTAATGCCCCATTTGACTTCGAAATATTTGATACATAAACCCGGATCCATGACCATAAAGATCGTGTCGACACTTGTTTTTGATATTATTTTTATGAGCTCTAAAAATAATGTACAGTCTAAGGTATAAATATGTGTACACCATTTCATCCTATAACATTGCTATAAGGTGAAAAAGCGCTTACATAATTATGCGCTTCACTATACAGTTAACACAACCCTGATTATAGAAACTTGTTTATTAAAGTTTAATAATAGTCCTTATGCACACCAAATAGCGTTCTCGGTTTTTAAAGTGTTGTTGAATATACGTCGAAAATTGTACATGGACGGCTAATGAAATTATTTCAACCAGATAAACTACGGATAAGTCGAGACGGTTGTCTTTAATAATAATTATGGTGAAAGTTCGGTAGCTGTCAGAAACGAGTCTTGCCTCTTAGATTATGAACTAAAATATTTGGTCAGTTTCTTAACGTGTGGCATTCGAGTGGAATAGCTTAAGTTGTAAATTATGGGTGGGACATTAAAAACGTCATAAAGTTCACTAGGGTAATCTGGGCTAATTCAACATTGAACTGCGTGTAACAAAGAGCCGTAAGAGAAACATTCTATAGAAGAAACATGATTTATCGCAAAGAAATAATCTTAAACTCTATTTAATAACATGATTTTGCTTAAGCCTACTTTGTGTCCCACTGCTGCAAAGACTCCCTCTCTCCAGCCACACAACACGATTTATGCTTCAGTCGATTTGGGAACCACTCGGCTACCATTTTGGCCCAACGATCCAGTGCACAGTGACAGATGTGTCCAGCCGGGTTGGGCAAACCCATTTAAACTTTGCGACCTTAACACCTACATCCAGGATACCTGTTCTGGAGCACAGTTCGTTATTCCTGATCGGATGGGTTCTGTGACTTCGAATATGCATCGCTCCGTTGAAATCTTGAAGCGGGACTTCTGGGCTTCCAAGTCAATGACAAAGTTTTTAGATTTATAATTCTTTATACTTAGTTTATAAGGCAATGTATGTGACGTCCTTAATATTTAATAATATATAAATATTAATCATGGTTTAGATATCGGATAAAAGCTGTACAATATATAAAACATTATTTTTAGCCTATAGTGTCCCATTGCTGGGCAAAGGCCTCTCCCGTGGACCCCCACAATTCAGGTGTCACAAGGATATATTAAATTACTATACGTATATAGAGAGATGTAAATATAAGTCAATCTTAAGAAAGTTTTGACGGCTTTACACGTGTATCTTATCTACATATTTAAATCCATGGATAAGTCACAAATCACACAATCATATGACTAGTACGGTATGGTCACATGCATGTTCATTATTCACGTGCCGCAATGGATGCCAAAAGCAATAAAGCTTTTTGCAATGCATATTAAATTACAGGGCATAAATGAGTGCCAGGGGCGCAACCGCGAAACACGATATTCGTAAATTTCGGACGATTGTCTCTGTCACTCTTATGACGCCTTAATTGGAGTAAAAGGGAAAGATGCTCGAAATAATATACGAACTTCGATGTTCGCGGTACCGGGCCAGAACTTATGCATTGTCTAATAATAGGTTAATTTTGCATAATAATAAACAAATAACTTCAGAGGAACTTCGCTTCGGGTCCGAATCCGGTAATATTATCACAATTTTTTGTGAGTTGGATAAGGGAGGTAGGTTACCTCTATAAAAGTCTAATATACATCTATCTAAAAACGATCAATAACTGAAGCTTAGTGAAGGAATAAATCGATTTGTGTGGGATTGTCCCAAAATTTTTGTTCTATTATATTTAAATTATAAACTCCTTAAAAAATATCTTGAAAAACACAAAATATGATTCATATAGATTTCTGAAACAAATGAAATACTTACTACATCAATGCTATCGGTATATACATATAAGATCAAATTAATTTTAAAACAACCAACCAATCTCTTTTGTATGAAAACGCGGAAGGTTTTAATCACGTTCTTAAAACAGTTAAATACACGAATCTGCCAGCAAAAACTATCGTTTTAACCATGGAAGGCATTACTGCAAGCTCAACCGTGTGGCTTAGACAATAAGAGCTAACTAGGTTTGGATAATTGATTTATTTTACCTCGTGACACCGCGTTGAGTGAAGCAAATCGGAATTCTAGTTTATAGTTTATTGACAGAGTGACTTGTTCGTCGTTTTTTGTTGGGTTGGCCGCTCGACCTCTGTGGGGGCCAATGGGTACAATTTGTACAGAGAGGTTATGAAAATTTTCATTGTTTTCAATGAAGATTTCATTTCATTCATTTATTTATTCATAAACAATACAAATATTGTGTTAGAAATATATAAAAAAGAGAAATAAAGTAAATACAATTCATTGTAACTGTGCTAAGTGCTAACTTATTAACTAATGCCTAATTATTATTAGTAAAGACTATTACAGATACGTCTATTATTAGATACGTCTATTATAAATAAATAAATATTACGGGGCATCCTTACACAAATTAACTGAAGGCAAGCTCAAATAGGCTTATGTTGTGAGTACTCAGCCAATGATATGTAAAATATACAAATACTTAAATACATAGAAAACACCCATGGCTCAGGAAAAAATATCTGTGCTCATCACAACACTACCTAGGCCAAAACTGTCGTCAAAATTTGTATGCCTCAAATTATTACTGAGTGAAGAACTACTACTATGTAACCTAAGCCCTGAGTGTAAATTTTTAACGTAACAAAACGTCACCATCGAGTTGCCCATATTAAATAACATTATCACTAACGCGTTCGCGCGTTCGTGACGTTTTTTTATGTCAAAAGAAACTTACACTATAGCCTCTGAGTATAGTATTTACATTTTAAATATTCGCGAAATCCATTAATAACGCTAATACAACTTGGGCATCTAAGTTTTGGTTACAAATGATCACTATCGTCAGCTTAATGATCGCAATTTGTATATTTACTCGGCACGTTTGACCAATTGATGTGACACCCGTTTTGACACTATTGTTAAGCAAATTGAAACAAATGGCCCTCGACTATGAATGACTAGATCTCTTATGGCTAGTAGATGACGTCAATTGAAGTCCAAAAATGGTTACATTACGAGTTTATTATTTATTTATTAAACAATCAACAAAAATACATTTCTATCAAAAGCCCTGCAAAACTGTTCAAACAGTTTGTCTGTCTATTTCTGAAAGCCAAATATTGATGACAAAGTTTGAACGAGATTCAAAATAACTGAAACTTATTTAATACAATAAAAATATACCCAAAAATTATGGCCGCCAAAACTTTTAACCCTTAACTGCATACAGTACCATATTTGATAGTTCTAATTTTTAGCTCTGTTGATTGCAAGTTAAAATTCAAATTCAAACAAATAATTTTCATTGTCGTGCAGTAAAATATTGACTTAAATTTCACCCCCTAACAGCCCTACTTTAATTTTCACCTATATACTTTCACCTCATACACTCTTCATTCCTCCCACCACCTCATGTCCACGGCAACGTGAAGAGATAACAGCCTGACTGATATTATACTTTCGTATTCATAATATTCCTGATTCCCGGAAGCTATTTTATAGCTAAAAAGCATTTTCAATTTATCTGTAATCCTCCCCACAGTCAATTAATTTTCAAATACACTGACATAAAGGTATTATATATAAAGTCAGCATTAGTAACATTACACACGCCAAAGTAAAACACGTGTGAAATATGTCCCTTTAATGATCCGATGCCAAAACTGACACATTTAGATGACATTCCCGGTATCGCCTATTAACTACTCTGTGGAAAGAAGATTAATATTCTGACATTTGCCAGGGCGGTGACAGCATATTTAATATTATAGCTTCTTGATGTAGTGTATGATATATGTATATTTAATAAATTTTTGACAATATAGCCGTCATAGATAGGTATATAGATAATGTTAATCTAATTTAGTTCGCATAACATGACGTTTTGTTGACAACCTAATTTCTAAAATTGAAACTGTAACCAGCGTAACGGACACGCACCTAAACACACATTGTTTTCAAAATAAAACGCGTGTACTCGAATGAGTCGAATAGCCATAAAGATTCCTGCATTCAACTATAAAAAGACCATGAGCTGAGCTAATGTTTAGGTATTCTTAAGAATGAAGTGGCTACCATGTGCTCAAGGCTGAATCAGTAGATACTTAATTCGGAACTTTTGCAACAGTCGACGACAGAAATATCGATACTGCAAAACATGTATACATGCACCTTATTTCGACAATGTTTTGGCGCATTTTAGAACTTTGGTCGATATCTTTAATTAAGGTGTGTTTCAGCAAACAAAATATTCGCTTGATCAACTAAACATCACAGCACTCTTTTCTTTAAGAGTTTGGCTCAAACGCATTCACCAGTACCTTTAACATGATTTGTGACATTGAGGTTTTCGAAAACGAGTATCGAGTTTACTATCTGTGCATTTTGCTTGTATTATTTTAGTGCGAACAAGATGCACAGATAGTAAACTCGTTATCGAAAACCTCAATGTCACAAGTCATGGTAAGGGTACAGCAAACAAAATATTCGCTTGGTCAACTAAACATCACAGCACTCTCTTTAAGAGTTTGGCTCAAAGGTATTAACCAGCCCACCAGTTGTTTCCGCGTGATCCTCGTGGCAACGCTCGGTCGTCGCTCGGCCTCCGCGCGTGACGTCAGCCCGCGACGTGCTCCCGCGCACGTAACGCGCGCGAATAGTGACGCGACACACCATCGATGTTACGGTTTATGGGTGCTAAACAATTTGCAATGTTTATTTATGTAAGTTTATTTTCAGATTGTAGGTGTTCATACGCGTTATTGTTACAAAAACTGGTGTTAAAGGTAAGATATAGTAGTAAGCAAAATAAATATAAAATATACCCTAATAATTTACATTGGTCTGGTTGCTCTGTTGTTTAAGTATTTGGGAACTAAAAGTAAGTCTACTAAACAATCTTGAAAAAACTAACTACTCTAACGATATTGTTTCTACTTTTTATTTAAATGCCTATTTGAACGTTCGGTAATTTTTAGTGATAGTATGTACCTAACTAACAAATGCACCATTATTTGAAACAGAGCCCTGAGTGTAAGTTTTTAACGTAACTTTACGTCACGAACGCGTTTGCGTTTCCCATATGAATAACATTATCATTTACGCGTTCGTAAACGTTTTTTTATGTCAAAAGAAACTTACACTAGAGGCTCAGATTTTAGGGCCTGTTTACACATTTAGATTAGTGTGAGATCTACTTGCATGAAGCACTTATCATTATGTGAGCAGGACTTTAGTAATAATGCTTTAGGAATCAATATTTATCGATATTTCTCATATTTCGATATTGTTCACATTTCTTTTCATGAATACAATAAATTACACGCTATTTCGCATATATTATTTAATCTTTGTTTTGGCATATGTATCACATTATATTGAAACAGGTGGGTACTCAATTTATTTGGTAGCTTATATTAGTAGATTATGCAAATCACATATGATCGGAACATATATGGCTATAGTAACTTAGATTAGTGACCATATTCATACTTAATCTTGTATAATATCAGTATTTACAAAAAAGGAATGTTGTCGTGCCTAATTCGCTGACGTTTGATCGTTCATAATTATCGATGGGCGTTATTTGGGTGTAAAAATTTATATTTATTTTCTATCGATAGGTATCAAAATTTTAGATGATTGACAGAGTGATTTGTTCCCAGTGTTTTATCGGGCAGCTTGATCTCTTTGTAAGGGCCGACAATTAGTATAAATTGATGTCGAGGTGTCGGAATATTCATATTTTTAATGAAGGATTTACCTTTTCTGATAGAGAACTGCACTATGGAAGCTATTTTTCTACATAAGTAGGCAGCTTATTTTGAAAACTTTTTAGGGAGTCGGGTGAAAAGTAGTCAAGGTACTTCGTTTCTCAATACCGAATTTCTTCAAACTCTGTCTAATCTGTCTGTCGAGATATAAATGGTATAATTAAACCGACTTTGTTTTATTTATATAGATTTCTATCGATATCAAAATAATTAGTGAAAATCGATGACAGCTCTATTTGCCAATTCGACATTATCGACAATGTAGTGCTGACGCTGACCTTACACCTCATATTAACCCTGTTTTGTAATCTGTTCTGTTTATCACTATCGCGTTTTAATACTTAGCGTGAACTCTGATTGATTTACTAAGTACCTACAAAAGGCTTGCCTCGGAAATCAAAATTCGAAAGTTGTCTATTTCCCATCTGTATCGCTCTTGTATCTATGAGCGATAAAGAAGCAAATAGACGGACGAACTAAAGACGTCGTTGGCGGTAGGCGTTCAGCCCAAGATGTAAACAAGCATGAAGTATCTACTGAATTTTGGTTATGTACCATATAAATTAGGTAAAAATTCTATACATCTGACTGTCCATTGCTGGACATAGGCCTTCCCCATAGACCGCCACAGGTAACTGTGTCAAGCACCCGGACCCAGCGGCCCGGATGCAGTCGAAAAAAACTTCTAGATTTAATATTTATATTTAGAAAATATCTCAAATGGCTGTCGTTGTTCAGTTCTAGACATTAATAAGATACCTATCTCATTCTTATCTTTTGTTGATTCTCAAGATCTTTTACACATACAAGTAAATCCCAAAGAATATTGACTTTGACATCAGTCACCGACACGCAGGACCGACGTAGTATAAAAAAAGAAGTCATTTTTCCATCTTAAAGTTCAGATACCTATATTTATTTATTCTATGGTGTGTACAGTTAGCATCACATAGTTAGTTGCAGTCAGTATGGCCAAATATATCGGAACCTCCTTACTGCTATATACCTATAAAGATCTGTATCGATATATTTGGACAGCTTCGTTGCCGCTAATTGTCGCTGACTGTACACCATACATCCATACTAATATTATAAATGCGAAAGTAACTCTGTCTGTCTGTGTGTTACCTCTTCACGCTTAAACCGCTGAAACAATTGGGATGAAATTTGGTATGGAGAGTTTAAGCTACGAGAAAGGACATAGGATAATTTTTATCCCGCAATCATACTTTAAAGATGGGCATGGCTGGCCGACGACGTCGACGAGGAAAAGCACGTGATTTAATAAAATACCTATAGAGCCACCTGAAAGATGTTTTCCTTGGAGTAACGACCTTCCTATCTTTGTTTTTACTATCAACAACGGCATACCGATTTTTATAATATTTTCAGGAACACTTCCTAGACGATTAATTTTATGACTTAGCCGTTTTATGAATGTGTTTATCGCTTGTTTTATGCCAACGGGAAGAAGGATTATGAAGTTTAAAATGTCTATCTAACATTAGAAAGAGTAACCATGAAAAGGATGAGTAGGTGTTAATCAAGAAAGAAAGTCCAGATAAATATAATTCGGATCTTTTAAAGGCAAGAGTAAATAGGCTGTTACTGAACCAGCGTGGTACATCCTCAACCTCGTCGACACTTACCATCAAGTGTGACTGAAGTCAAACACTGGTCAGTTTTGTTAAAAAAAAAACAACTACTTGACATATACGGGGTTTTTAACGCCCCTTACTAATCTCACTATGTTACACGACATTATGTCCCGTTACGTTGAGCGAGGTAGCTGCCTTCGGTCTCCTGTGGCATCTGTGAATCTCTTTGAAAGGCCCTTAAAGAGACTTAGAGTGCCAGGGCCCCACGGACCAAGGGTCTCGACGCCGTATGGGATAAAATTGTGTCACTGTATATCCAATGAGACTATATTTCCCCATCTTAGTCTTTTCGGCCGCCTCTGCTTCTGCCACTGCTCTCAAAGAGGCTTGATGAAGAATATATTCTTTATTTATTAGTATTTGTTATACATATCTACTTATATTTTGTTTTTATTATGCATGAATACGAACGCGAAAAAAGTCGCGTCGGGGACCGCGGTGTTTCTATAGTAATCCCGACATAACTGTCCATTCAGGACACCAACATCTAAGCCAAGGTCCAATTCAAAGAAGCGCATCTTAAACAATTTGCCAGTGTCCCAACATCAAAGGGAAAACTGTACAATTCTCAGAACCTCCTTACAACGCGGGCAGTAAGCAGGTTTTTATTTCATTGCCAGCTGATAACACAATTATACGCCAAGATAGCTTTGTCGGCCGCGGAATATTGTGATTATGTTTGGTGGGTCATTGTTCGATGGCCTTGTGGTGTAACTGGGGCCTGAAAATGGCACGTTTTAGTATTATGTCAATGTCATATTATATACGTGAGACCGCTTAAGTTTTGTTAATTATCGTTATTATGCCTAAACTAAACAAATTAATTCTGTTAGGAGTTCAGGACACAATAGTAAATAATTTATGAGGCATTTACTGTTAACGATTTGACGACCACTCTGGCCTAGTGGGTAGTGACCCTGCCTATGAAGCCAATGGTCCTGGGTTCCATTCCCAGTCAAGGCATTTATTTGTGATGAGCACAGATATTTGTTCCTGAGTCATGGCTGTTTTATATGTATTTAAGTATTTATATGTATCTATCTATTATATATATCGTCGTCTAGTACCTACAACACAAGCCTTACTGAGCTTACCGTAGGACTAGATCGATTTGTGTCAGATTGTCCGGAAATATTTATTCATTTATTTAAATGTTATTTACCATGTGTTCAGCTCTTTTGACGTAGGGTTCACTGGTTGTCCGCGTAAAAGCGTTTTATTTTTAGTTATGTGTACAAAACGCGAAAGAACAATATTTGTCCTCACTAACGTATTTACTAAACTTGCGGTCCGGTAGAAAAAAATATTAGTAGAAAATTTAAGAAATAAAACAACTAAAACGGATTTTTATCGCGTAAACTAATTTAAACTTCATCCTATCTCCCCCGTTTCTTCCATTTCTTCATCCGTTTTAGTTGTTTTATTTCATGAGTAATTATCGCGGCAACCGAAGACAATATTAGAAAAAAGGGAAGCAACAGGCGATCCTCGCGCAGGCAGCTTTCTCGCACAAAAGATGGCCGTCGCAATTTAGCGCGGGAACGCTGCCTGCGTGATGGGGACCCTACCTAAGGGTCCAAATTTAGGTTATTTCTAAGAGTTTATTTTTAAGTGTAGTTTATTTAATATATTTTTTTTTTATGATGATAACAAGCACGGACAGATTGATATAGGTGTCCAACAGTACCTACAACAAATGAACTGGCAATGTATATACCCCATAAAACGAATAGGGTAAAGTCCCAAGTTATCAATGAATGATATCACAGCCCAGTTACGTCTCTGGTTTAAATTGAGTTCCGTATCTCAAACTAAGCATAGATTAGATACGATGCTAACTACCGACATGGAAGGGAAATCTCTTCGAAGTCTATCGATTAATCGACTAATAATAGTAACCTTAAAATATATATATTTTAAATATAAATATATATTTCGCGACAATCTTACACAAATCGACCTAGTCCTACAGTAAGCTCAGTAAGGCTTGTGTTGTAGGTACTAGACGACGATATATATAATAGATAGATACATATAAATACTTAAATACATAGAAAACACCCATGACTCAGGAACAAATATCTGTGCTCATCACACAAATAAATGCCCCGACTGGGAATCGAACCCAGGACCATCGACTTCATAGGCAGGGTCACTACCCACTAGGCCAGACCGGTCGTCAAAACCTTGATTTGTACCCTTACCAGTTTGTAAGAATCTTGAGTACTATTAGCTCTATGCGTTAAGTACTATTAGCACCAGTGTAACTGTGTCCTTTTAGAATTAGGTATCGTTGTCAACCGTGTCCCTTGGGTAAAAAAAATAAGAAGACAGAATAGGAAGCGTTTCTATATAGACCACTTTACTCATGATATTTATTTAATGTATTTATAAAATACAAAAGACAACCTTTAGATATGTTAGATTATGGTTTTATCGTTGGTAATCTATACATATACAAAAAATAACCTGACACCTGACTCCACAGTCACACTACTTGTAGCTTTGCACACACTAATATCATTAAGCAATTTGTATTTGCTGATCTTTTATTTGTATTTGTTTGTTCATGTTATCTAACAAAGCCTGCGTTGCGGATTATACTTTATTTTTTCTACATTAAACTTGTATGATAATAATATATTTTAATAAGAATACTAGATGTATAAGATTACTCACTGACTCTTAATATATTATGAATACAGACTAAAATCAGTCTGCCAAAAATGTGAAGTTGAGACACGTTGTCATTTTTGACAACTGTCAACTGTCAAACAACTGCAGTCACTGCGTGCTATTACCCATAATTGCATAGTTCACATACAGCCACATATGTTTATTAATGTCTTCGCCAGCACTCGGCAAGCAATGTAATAAAAACCCTCTATAGCTTGGTTCTCGCTCCTCGATAAACTAGATATTATATCGATAGATATTAGTTTTATGTCTCTCTAGCTTTCTCTTGGTGGGAATATATCCTTGCTCGAAGGTCTTAAGTCTAAGGTCTTGAATACCAATTCATAGTCAATACATATTTTTTGCACCCTAAAATTAAGGCCATAGACAATATTAATAAGAATACAAAAAAATCATAGTACTAACAATAGGTACATATGTATAGTGCAGTGTATAAGGTAATTATTAGTTTCATGGAATTAAGAGGGATTTTTTCTGTGTTTAAACTTTTTAGAGTCATTGTAATATTTTATGCACTCTTACTCACTCTTACTCGGCACTCTTAGTGATTTAAAATGGCGACCTATGTTCTCCGAAACATGTCACGCGAGTGACTAAATTAACCCTTTTAAAATTTTCATTCATAAAATAGGACTGAATTTCTTTTGAATTAGAGTCAAAATAGAACTTATCAGTTAAATTTCAAATATAAATCTGAGGTTATTTGTACAATTAGCTTCAATATTGCATTTGACATTTATCGTGCAATTAAACATGTATGCATGTTTAAGTATTTTTAACAATACGAGTATAGACTGGGAATTTCAATTAGGTAAATTTAAACTAAGTAGGTATTTTATTTATTTAACCTTTGCCAATGAGTCTTATAGATCATCCAATCCTTATTGAAATTTTCTTATATCGACTATAATAACTTAAAAAAATGGAAATATTATTAAAATCTCTAGTAGACTATACTTGTAAGTACTATTAGGTGAAAAAGTGTAAGTAAACATATTAATACCCCTGACTGTACCTACGAATTCCTGACTTTATTAAATCAATCCAAGGCGAAGACAAAAACGTAAAAAAAAAGTCTCAATGGACTCGGTGAAGGGCCCAATTACCCGGCCGTGACAGTGAGTCGACAGGAGTGACAGGTCCGTCAGGCCAGTACAGGCCCCCCGCGGCGCCTTGACAGATCCACCTTCCTTACATATCATGTCTTATTTGAAAAAATCCTGTCAATCGATTCCGAGTTTCACATACCTTTCAATTAAGCACACATTCGATATCAACTTCAAATGTAGTTACGTCGTTTTAGCCGCGAGGTTTTCGTTGCGCTTGCGCCTCGTTGCGGGTGTCAAAATGTTTACACTGATTATTTACGTGTGTTTTGAGCTGCCCGGTAATTCTTTTTCGTTGTAGTGTATAAAGGTGGTAAGTGAGTCAATGTTGTCTGTTGTTTGTTTATTAACTATAAAATTGTGACTTTGATAAAATAAATTGGACTGTGTATGTGCATATAGCAGCGGAAGGGCGAAATACGAGTAATATTTTCTTAAACTCAAACTCAAACGTTTATTCAGTAAGTAGGCCACAAGGGCACTTTTACACGTCGAGTATACAAAAGAAGAAAAATAAAAACTACACCGGTTCCAACCCTATACTACAGAGAAGCATTTTGACTTTTATGACCGGCAAGAAAATGGGCGGGACTTATTTTTTCAAAACAGTTTTACAAAAGAGATCTTAAACATATTACATAAAAAAAAAAAAAAAAAAGATCTTTATTTTTCAATTTAGGCACTTTACATGCACTTATGATTCTTATGAACGTCAAAAAAAAATCTACACCGGTTCATTTAACTTTAATTTCAGGATTTTCATTTATGAATGAATTACAGGTAAATAAAAATGCGTAACAACATAACACAGAGAACCCAACCATTTTACGCTAGCATTATCAATAAAATAAAATAAACGATATGTCGTCAGCGCACTTTTGAGATCTCTCTAATGTTGCAGGTGACCATAGGTGGCGGTAATTAATATTACAGGTAATGGCAATTGTAATCTGCTTTTCTGCCTTCTAATTTGTTAAAAACAAAATGTTTTGTTATAATAGGCCTCCTATGAAGGTACCAACAATAATCAATTTCCTGGCCGGAGACTTTAAGTGAAATATAAACGTAAGTGCTTGAATAAAAATGAATGGACTCGCATATTTTATTTGACAGCTTCATTGCTCATGTGCAAAGCTCAGTGATTCAGTATTGTTGCCTCGGCGTTTAGTGCCCACTTTTTATCGTAAACACGGTGCAAAATATTTTTATGAGAATGTTTTTATTCCATTTTGATTTTATCTTTCGCTTTTGGTTCATAAATAATAAAACAGAAATTCAATAGATGTTTAGGAATATGTTTTAAATACAATAGTTTTACTAACCAATACTTAGATGATGCAATGTATCTATTAACAAAAATATGGATCTTTTATCCGTATAATTTGGACCCGGGTATGTCCTTAAACTACGTCCAACAATAAGCGGTATGGCACAGCGATGACCATCACGCTTGAATCTGTGGCAGCCCAACTGAGGAAGTACCTCCTCCTTACAGAAGACCACAGCCATAATAGCACTGCTACCTTTCAGGTGTGTAGTGTTGTGTTCCTGATGGTGAGTAAGGTTCCCAGAGCTCCAACTCCCCTTAAAGGCCGGCAACGCGCTTGTGACTCCCCTGGTGTTGTGGGTGCCCATGGGCGACGGTAATTGCTTACCACCAGGCAATCCGTCTGCTCGTTTGCCGCCTATGTCAGAAAAAAATAATAATAATATGGACCCGTAATATATATTATTTATTCTGTTGCTAATGACTATTAATTTAGAACTTTTGTTTATATGGGAGCTGAGTGATTTGAGGTTAATTTGAGTTCAATTACGTCAATGATTGTATGTATAATTGACAATAAACCATGTTGAGCAAAATTCGGAAGACTCGATCAATCACTTTAACCAATAAAGTCATCGACGACTAGTCGACCTTTGGTGAATTCTTAACTTCTGTCTAGTGCTCTTCAGGAGGCTGGTTATTAGGGACAAAACGTAGTCTATGACATATCCAGGGTGTCAGCTAACTCCATACCAAATTTTATTAAAATAGAAGTAACAGACATACACATGAATCGATGAATTCTCAATGTAAATTGAGACTTCGATGCCGTCAAGTGTTCAATACGCTGACGGTAGATGTGACTACACGTCACCCATGATGACGTATACCACGAAGGATAAGATATAAAAATTTGACAAGTCTAAGCGGTACTCGGATAGCACAATTGGAAGTGCACTGGGCTAGTGATCCAGTGGTTGTGGGTTCGAGTCCCGCTCCGAGTCAAATTTTTCTATTTTTCTTTCGATTTAAATATCTAAGACATACACACTCACAAATAATATTAGTGTAGAAGTGTAGATTAGTGTAGATAACTTCATATTACCTGACAGCTTTGCTTAGTACAATCAGCAGCACAATTTGCTAAACTGGCCAGGTGTGTGATTATCTTACACGCTCTTATTCTCTAACAATAGAATCGTGTCATGTTCATTTTTTTATACAAGACTGACCAGCGTTTGACCTCAGTCGCACCTGATGGTAAGTGGCTACGAGGTCGAGGGTGTAGCACACTGGTTCAGTAACAGCCTATTCACTCTTGCCTTGAAAATACCCAAATTATATCTTTCCGGGAATACAGACGAAGGGAGCGAATTCCATTCCTTGTTCATTTTGAACACCTCGCCCGCTTAGTAACTTTTGCTACTGCCTGTACCAGACCATAATAAATTGTCTCGATATGTACAGCCTGCATAAATATTATGTTGACTAAAATAAAAACAGAAGAACGTTGTGGCAGCCGTCCCCAGCGGCGCACAACGATTAAGTGTCAATAGTATTCTGCAATATCATTAAACAAATAAATGTACGTGGCTTTGATACTTATCTGTTATGAGTTTGGATGATGGACATTTTTATTGGTGTCCTTATAGTAACATTTTATCTTAAACGGCCTTATAGGAAAACGCATGCATGTATTGCACAAATTATGTATTATGATAAGCAATAAATTAACAAGAATCTGTATTGAATTAACCGACTCGTTGCGTCTTCCATTTTCAAAAACTTTTCGATATTTAAATCGAAATAAAAATAGAAAAAAATTTACTCGCAGCGGGACTAAACCAATTTTTTTCCTATTTTTATTTCGATTTAAATATCGAAGATATTCGCTAGCAGGCATTTCTGCATAATAAAAAATAATTTCAAAAACTTTTGTCTGTGGTGGCGAACAATTATTTCATGACGCGGCAGGCGTGCCTTACGCCATACGAGTATGTAATGCACTCCCCTCGTGTCATACGCCACACGTTAAAAACATTGATGACTCGCCTGTCGTGCCATCCGCGCTGAATCGGTTAACAGAGTTTTTTTGTGTCACTTGTTGCCATAGTAACAGTTTCCTGGACAACTATTTAAGACCCGATTTTATTACTTTCACTGCAATGAGATAACATCATGCACTTTTGTAGATTACCTTTAAAATCAAGTGCTTAAAATTAGCCGGAAAGTGGACGTTTTCTGAACGTTAATGCAATAAATGCAGTCTTAAACAGTTGTCCAGTGGCATGGCAACGAATTAGTTGATTTACCCAATATATTTTTTTATTATAGAGAATTAACGCTACATCAGTAAATCCAGTGAAACATAAATATTTACATATTTTATCTGCACTTTGCAATAATGTTTATGTTTCGTTATAAAGTTGAATAGATAATTTAAATTTAACATTCTTAAGTATTTAGATCAACCGGTAATTTTTGCTTCAAATTATATTATGGTAAATCTAAAAGGCAAATTAGAATATAATTTAAACTTAGGTATTTCCCACAGTTTCTAGACGTACCAGTAATTGCTGTAAGGCACGCTAAGGGCACTGGTTAATAAACATTTGTAAATAAATTAAGTATTATCTGCATCTGAATATACATACATACGTATAATAAATAATAAGGAAGAATTCAGGCAGCGCTATGTAAAAAAAAGTAATTATTATTAATATTACCGTTTATGTAAGTCAGTTTTTTGTAGTTACAACCATACATTTCAGAGATCCTAGCTCTTATGTTATTTATATGGGAAACGCAAACGCGTTCGTGACGTAAAGTTACGTTAAAAACTTACACTCAGGGCTCAGGTTTTAAAATCAAAATTACTTCGTGTTGTAATTAGTCAATTAGTCAATTACAACGAACACGAACAAACACGAATTCAAATATCACCAATAAAGTTGGAGATGTTAATCGAGGTATTTGGATCACTAAATTACACTCGTGACGTCAAAGCACGAACGCACTTTGGCAATGCGGTTTAAAAATGGAGAATTGGGCTCTCCGAATCATGTTACGATTAGTTGATACTTGTGAGTGTCAAAGTCAAAGATATCTACGCAACCAAAGTGCCAAATAATGTATAATTTTACCGTAATAGTAAGACAATAAGGTGCATGTATACAAATTTTGGCACTTTCACCGCATCTGCATCTTTGATCTTGATTGTACCTTGGACTTTTTATTTTTTCTTCGATTCCACAATGGAGGCAGCACTATCCTAAATAAGTCATCATCCCTACAATAGGGCTGTACACACCCATGTGAAAAAAAAGTATTTTATCCACGCTCATTATCAAAGTAAGCAGTGGTGGCATTTCATAAATTCCTTATATCATTGCTTACATCTTAATAAATTAAGATCGGGAGATACATACAATATTTTGGGGTTATTTATTGGCCACTCCCGCCTTTGTGGTCGCCGAAGTTATCAGATTGTCGTCATATTCCTATAGCAAACCAGTATAAGTTTGATCTTTAACTGCATGTAAATCTTACTGATTTGAAGACCATAATTTGTTGGAATTTGAAAGATAATTCGAGTGTTGGAAGGATATCTTTTATGTGTGCCCTGTCGCCTCGTATGCGTTAATTTGGTTGTACTATTTAGAAACTGGTAATATTAGATGTCCCGCTGAGGCAAGCACCTATGGTTACTGCTGAAGTGACAGAAAAAGAAGATAATTTCGAGTGACAATATTATAGCTAATAAGATTGAGGCTATTTTGAATGTAATAATCCTTGAGTATTTGAAAATAGGATAAGATCGTTTTTTTTTATGCGGAAACGTCTGCGTCTGCTAGATGGGAGACCTATACCCAGCAGTGGGACATTCATATAATAAAAAAAATGTCAGTATATTTTTGGCGCCGACTCACACGTGTGTCTAATTAAGTGCAAATCAAATTGGTTAATTAATTTACAGCCTCATAAAGCATGATGTTTTAATTCTTTATAAATTATGAAGCACTCTTTGATTTATTAGTATCAAGTTTAAGCGTCTGTATTTATGAGTTTGGCAATCTTCTACTTGGTACATATCATATCATATCTTTGTAGAAGCTTTTGATATTTTAATGAATCGAACCATGTTTTATGAATTAGTCGGACGTTCTATAGTACTGAATATTGTCCTATATTGTATTAAACTTATAATTATTTCTTCACAGGACAGTTTTAAAAGTCGACATGATCGTCATCTCAGCCATAAGATGTCCACTGCTGAACTCAGGTCTCCAACCCTTGGACCGGTTGGAAGCGATCTGTATCTAGCGTCTTCCGGTGATCTTAATGAGGTCGTCTGTCCATCTTGTGGGTGGACGTCCTACTTCCGCACAAGGAATATTTAAACTTGACAAAACGCACAAAAAAATATAGAAATTTAAAGAGAATTGTCTCACTGCGCAACTGATTTTCAATGTTATGTAACTTATGTAGATGTTCTCATATGTGACATTATCTATGAAAAGGGACCTTAATGTCGATGGCGCTTATGTCGTTGTTCAAGATGGCGCGATACAAATGTAACGCAGTTCAACTTAAGCGACGTAAGTGCCGTCGACCATAAGGTCCTTTTTCATAGATAATGCCACATATATTTTACTAGCTGTGCCCCGTGGTGTTACCCGCGGTTTATTAGGGAAAAAACGTAGCCTATATGTCAATCCAAGCATACCAAATTTTATTAAAATCGCTCTAGTCGTTTAGACGTGAAGAAGTAACAAACATACACACTCACAAACTTTCGCCTTTATAATATTAGTGTAGATTCTATTCGGTGCATAACGTCATTAGTCCCAAAAAACAAGCCAATACTGAAATTTCCAATTAAAATCCGCACCGCTCGGTCCGCACCGCCTGATCCCGCGCTACTACATCAGAAAGCCTACTCCTATTTAAATAAAACCAACCAACTACACCTTTAATGAATGCCTCGCCAACTTTCTTGGCAACCAGAACCACAGGAAGCCCTTGTCTAGAAGATAACTCACTCTTTGTTGGACCTGTTCGCGGCATTGGCCCATATTCCTTAATTGTACATCATATCCGCTATGCCTTAAGTTATTTATGATTGCTTTCATTATCGTAATCATATTTTAACTATAGATTCTTGATACGTTTATATATTTGTAAAAGAGTTTTAAAAATCATGGTTAGAAATTAGAAAAAAGTTTTTTCAAAAATCACGTGTTCTTTTTTTATCTATGGTAAAATTTTAGCCTGGGCTCGTGATTTTGGGCAGAATTATTTTTTCGGAAACTCAATTATACACTGGCATTGTTTACGAAAATGACAAATGCAATAGAGCCTAGAGTGGGTTTTAATCAATATACTGCTTAATTTTATTTATTAACTTAACCAATTTTTTTTGAACGAATATTGTCAGAAACTATCTAAAATAAATTAATAATGTAAATATAATTACGACTCCTATTTAAATTTACAATAAACATCATATTACTTTATGAGTACGCTCGCGTCCCAAATCCCATTATTATTAATAGTGTATTTAGTGTGAAGTGGCTAGAAACTAATTGTAAGTGTTTAGTTCTCATAATTAAATAACTATCGCAGTTTACAGTGAGGGCACGCGCGCGCGGCGCGTGCGGTGATGTGAACAATTTGATACTTTAAGATCAAGTAAGTACCTAAGAGTATGTAATCGATGTCCTTTGAAGTCCGGAATTTTGTCTCTATCAAACGCCTCGCACTTGGCGTCGATGTATAAAAAAAATTGATGAACGTTTTAATTTTTTTTAATTGTAAAAATTGATGCATAATTTATAAAATTATTATTACAAACCAGGCTAATGAAATAAAACAACTTAAACGGATGGTGTCATCGGGTCATCGGGTGGTGTAATTTAGTGACCACGAACGCTGCTAAAGGGTTCGAAATGTCGAGATGAAGTTTAAATTAGTATACGCGATTTAATCCGTTTAGTTGTTTTATTTCATGAGTAATTATCGTGGCAACCGAAGACTTAAGTTAAGGCTAACTTAAGTTAATTATATAATAAGAATAACATATCGTCGCTATACTTACTCAACCTCATATCTGCAACAATCATTTGATGGAAATTTCGCTTTTCATTCATTTGCAATACGGATGTTTTTGTCATCAAATGAGTGTTACAGATACGAGGTTGAGTAAGTATATCGGCGATATCAATTCTATATTATGTCAATTGTTTAATTTTATTTATATATACAGTATTTTATATTTTTTTAATATGGACTACAAGTTTGGATAAATCTCCTGAAGCATCAAGACTTTTTCATCAAGCATCCTGCCCGCGCGCTTCGTAAGATAATTTTAACCTCATAAATGGCGTCTTGAAAGCCATATTAGTGTATACTCAAGCCTAATAGTTGTTTTAGGTGATGTTGTGCCCGCCGCGCCACCGACCACTAAAGTGGCTATGGCGGACGCTGTCAAAGCAATTGTCCTGCTGACAGATAAGGTTTATATTTGTTCTTCACAAGTCATACCATGGCGTACACGTCACATTTTGACGCGAGAGGAAAAGCGTTCAAAAGTTTAAAACGGTTAACCGCACAAAATTATGTCAAAAACTGTAGTGTAACCTTTGGACCTTTTCTATTTATCAAAAACAGCAGACTTTAATGGGGTAGGTGTTGTGAACTGGCTTCTTTTGCAATGGTCTCAAATGCTGTTTGAAAATAGTGTTTCATGAATATTGTATAATTTGTTAATTTCACTGAACCATTTCGTTACTATTGAGTATTGTATGTTTTATTCAGAGTGATTGTTTATGCATTCTTCAGTTTCCGCCTGGTCTGGCCCGCGTCTGGTGCTAACGTACACTTCCATTATTGAAGTGTTACGTCAAATGAGGTATTTAAGGATGCGAATACACTTTGTAAATCTGGGGGTCGACGGCCGGAGATAATAATATAATGAAGAGACTGTTTAGGAAAATTTCGATGTTAAGACACTGGAGTTTTCACAATCACTACAGTCTAGGTTTTAGATTTAGTGTTTTACATAATGCATAAACAATTTAGTAAGCTATTTAAATAATGATTTTGCCGCTTACTTTTATTAGTAATTCCTCTTCACTAAAATAGTAGGGTAGTTCGTTTAATGCGATTTATAACAGTAAAAGTTTGTCTATGTTTTCTATCAATATACTGAAATTACTTACTAATGACTAAGAAGACGATGTCTTTTATCTGAGCCCTTAGTGTAAGTTTGAAATAACAAAACGTCACCATCGCGTTTGAGTTTTCCATATAAATAACATTATCACTAACGCGCTCAAGACGTTTTTTACGCCAAAAGATACTTACACTAGAGCATCTGGTCTTATAAGACTGTTATAGTTTTATACATACAGTAGAACTATCTCATATATTTGAATTTTATTTGGAACTTTCGTCTAATAAATACACCAAGATCACAGACCATCAGAAAACAGATCAAGAGATATATAGAGGAGCCCATTAAATATCAAAGAATGTGCGTCACATTTTATACTAATATAAAGTTTATATTGTTATGACTGATGTTTTTAATACACGGGATCTTTCCATCGTACTAGAAACCGGGCCTACCGCGTACATCGAAGTTCGAAAATTTGCATATTTCTTTTTTACTACAATTAAACTTTTCAACGCCAAGAACCTCTAAAGTGGTCGCGTGCTGTCGTGCCTGCCACTTCACCCACCTTATTGTGCCTATGGTGGACGCTGTCAAAATTGTCCTGCAGACAGAAAGGTTTGTGTTTGTTCTTCACTTGTCGATATGTTGGCGTACGTGACACATTTTGAAGCGAGAGGAAAGGTGTTCAAAAGGTTAAGGTCTTATTAGAGTTCTTATTAGAATAAAAAAAAATATGTATTTAGATTATCGGTTATGTTTCTTCGAATATTTAGATGTAAGGAAGAACAACTTTAAAAGCAAAGTCAGGTATTCTAATACTCGAGGTATTAAATAACATGCGAAGATAAGACAAGTTATTTATACGCTTTGCGTTTCCGAAGTCATTGAATTAGGCTCAAGTACCAGTAGTACGTAGCACGGTAGCCTTCCAATAGGCTTACGGTAGATTTTAGAATGCCTAAGCCGCGACTAGCGACGTAAGCTTTAGTACATCTTCATTATGGTTAGTGATGTTCCTTTTGCCGTATGCATCTTTATCTCGATTGTGAAACTCCTGCTCAGAAATGTAAGTTAAAAATCGGTAGTTATCGTATAAACGGTATATCGATAACGGTCGGTTAATTTGTGATTCTTTCTTATACTGATAAGTACGCCTAGCTTTCTGGACATACAGATTTATAGGAAGTTATAAGTATATCACTCAATAATAATAATATTCATTAATAGTGTTCATTAAAAATCTTTGAACCATTTTGTTGAACTTCTTTAGCTGTCTATTCTCAAGAATATTATTCATCAATTAGACTTGTAACAAAATATTTTGCCAACATGTGTGTTCATAGATTCTATAGCTTCTAATTCTCGTATCTAATGTTTAACTGACTTAGAAGTCAATAAAGCAACTGAAAACGTCATAATTTTTCCTCAGTCGTCCATTGACGGCCCGGGCAATTAGCGGCGGTCACTCGACGTTTTCCTGGCGTCTCTACAGTAATCGGCACGCTGCGTTAGCGCGACGTGCAATTTATGGAAACGCCGAGAAAACGCGGAACGGGAACGTAAGTAAATATGCCCGCGCTCTGACTCTGTCGAATGCAAAATGTTCCTAACTTCAAAATGAAATAAATTCAGTTACCGCGACATAACCCGTTTCTAGTCACTCTCGTTCATGAACAATTATCGAGTCAACCTAGTACAATATAATTAGAGATCTCGCCAGCTCATACTCGTCCGCATACTCGCCACCAAACGCCACAGCCCGCCGACTTTAACTTAAGTCTCACTTAGCGCCAGGACAGCGTAACTGATTGCCTCCATAACTTAGTCATAAGGCGACGTGCGAGACTCGCTAACTCCGCTGGAAGGGATAAGTGTCTAACACTAACATGCGTTGTGTAATCCTTACAATTGTAAGTCGCTGTAAAATTTGTAAGGCGATTGTATTGTCGTAGATTTTATGACTTGCTGAGGTACTTAATTATTGAACGAAATAGTACGTACTTCTATTCATTTCCTTATGGAACATGCGGTCGTTGGCTGTAAATACTAGTAGTTTTATGATTGCAGCAGTTATCAAGAGGAGAGCTATTATAACATGACGCCATTTTGATTTTTCTTGAGATAAATTCAACCGCTAATGTCCTCTGACAATTATGTCATTACTCACAGTAAAAATGACAAGTGCATCATAGGGCTTTACTCATAAACTGAAGATTTGGTTATTTACATAATAAATGCTGAATCGTTTTATTCTACCGGGTGTTTCCTGTAATACGAGGAATAATTTTAGGGATCACTCCTATACCACGAACGTAACAACATTTGTTCTCGAACTTTCAAATATTGTGTAATTTATTACTTGTGATTTTTTCGAACAAGCTAAACAGTATTTTCAATGAACAGCATCCAATAGTCTAGTCTACGTTTACAGTCAGCCTACAAACTTCATAGTTTTCACAATACATTGCTTGCTTGGAAAATCTTTATTTATTAATATTTAGTAAACTATAAGTTATTTTCAAAAGTTGTAGAACAAATGATGCTACGTTTGTATTGCAGAAACGATGCCTAAAGTTATTGCTCTTGTTCCAGGAAACACGCGGTATAAGCACTGATGACAAAGAAATAATGACAAAGTGATATCTGTTCACAAGGCCCCGGCGACGAAAAAAAGTATATACCTATAACAGCACAATTATATTTGTGGTTGTCGTAGAATTTCCCTGCCCAGTAATGAGGCTCGTGATGGAGTGAGTGAGTTTATAATACATGTTGGCCCTCGAGGCTTCGCTAACTCGTCGTAAGATATGGCGCTTATTTTTCTCGCCTATTACACTTTAGCGGCGCCTTGTGCAATAAGTAGATATTAGATTGGACTTAGTGCCGCAGGGAACTGTTTTTTACTGTATTAGATGAGGTAAAATAGAAAGGATAACTCCATTAAACGTGCAAGCGATTCGTAATTTGAATCGTCCATTAGATTATGTTTGACACTTAACGACTTCCAAAGGAACATTTGTAAGTATCGAACAAATTAAACTCCAGAAGTAGTGGATGTATTCATTTTCCGCAGTATGTTCAAGTTTACAATTTTAATCTTGGAAATGTATAATATATTTCATAGGTGAAAGTATATATTGTCTTTTGATATTCTAAAATATTTCCTGCCATAAAACGACATAACATAACACTCTTTATTGCACACCTCAAATTAATGGAACAAAGTAACTACACATTTAACAAAGATGT
The DNA here is from genome assembly GCA_022674325.2 of Grapholita molesta. Lineage (NCBI taxonomy): Eukaryota > Metazoa > Arthropoda > Insecta > Lepidoptera > Tortricidae > Grapholita > Grapholita molesta. Next base: position 2,821,533 of record CP053121.2, on the reverse strand, counting down.
AAATCCCATGGTGCCGTGGAAGACATCTTGTCCTCGTGCATCACTGGCATGGAATGAGGTAGTTCCGTTACGCGCAGATTAAAATAAAAACAATTAATTATTAGGCACTACACAGATCGGTGTGTATTATTCGTACATATCGTGAGTAAATGTCTTCAAAGTTTTTAACGGGATCCGTCGATTGATTGGGTTCTCTAGCAATGCATCCCCCTTGACACTTGCATCCGAGGAAGTTGCAGGGTCCTCTTCCACAATACATGCCGCTGACGGGGCGGCCATCACTGCACACGTTCGCCTTGCACCCCTTGCACGTCCGAATGCGAAAATTTGAAAAGTCAAATTTAAATTTACCGAGTTCCGTAACCCTGAAGGAATTCGGGACAAATGTTCCGCAAAGTTCACTTTTATTGTGTGGGACAAATAATATTGGGGTACATGGACAACATTCACTGTTCACTTTTACGAAGTATATTAATAAAGAAATAATGAAAATTTTCATTTTCTTTTTGTCTGATAAACTACTGATCGGTATGAGCGCCTTTAGTATTTAGTGAAAAAAGATGTAGTTCACTCAGGCTTTTATAGATAAACGCAAAACCAAACATTGGTTTTGAACAATGTCTATTAGATCATTGGCAAACACTACGATTTAGTAATCAGTATACAATTTTTACAACTTGCGTTGTAGGTACTCATCGATGAAAACTAATATTATACAATAGTAGTTTAAAAAGGAACAATCAACAATGATGTATGTTTCGACATTAGGTTAGGTACCTAAATAATTATTGAATTATTTAAGTTTCTTCAATTATTAACTTTAATCTACCTTAATACTAGGCATGATACTAAGATATTTACTATAATCATAACTACTTTAGCTACATCTATATACACTTGTGCAGTTTGCATGTTTGGTGTCGAGATATTTTGTAAGCCATCCTTGTTTCTTCTGAGTTATGGATTAATTCATATCCAAGTAATCCAAGGTTTTCAAGGGAGTTGAATTATGTCAAGTCTACACTGGCGCGTAATGTGGTATTTACCTGACAAATAATTAACATTTAACATTTACAATTTCTAATAATACAGGCTGATGCGTCGTTCTTGTCGGATTGGTTAATTAGGTCAACGCTATGTGTTGTTTTTTTTTTGACAAATCAACTTCAACTTTTGAGATTGTACAATAAACAGGTAGACAAAAAACATGTAGAATATTAGACATCATTCTGTATTATTACAATATAATAAAGTCGCTAAGTAGAATTGACTTTCATATTTAACTGAATTTCAAACAGACTTTTACTCAGTGGTATAAGTGGCCTTGGTATTTGAAATGTAGTATACGAAGGATTGTGATGTTTTTAAGGCAGTATGATTTGCAGGCTACTTAGTGAAAGCAATGTCAGAAGCGTATCAGTAACTATCCGTATATTCATTTTAACGAGAAGAATTCATTTTAAAAGTTATCAAATAATAAGTTACTGAAGTAAATCTCCGACGTCTTTTCGCATAAGTGTGACCCTAGCATTACAGCGGTGAACGGCAAGGGCCCGTCGTATTAAAATTAATTATTAGAGATTTAGTATCTAAGCTTAATTGGCGCCGTTCGTAGGTATCTTGTATACTTATATATCTCATAGAGTTTTTATTAAATAATAACCCAAGTAGCAAATGTGATTAAATCACGCGAAGGGAGTGTCAATTGTGCATTGGTGTACACTATTTGTATTATAAAAGCGTGATAGTAAAAGTAATACGTGTGATTCGGCATGATAAAATATCGTCGTGTAGGACTCATTGGATACGATTTACCACGAGTTTATCGATACGATATCCGTAGACAATGTGAATGACGAGTATGCATGACAAATTGTCTTTCGTCCTGTTGTAACAGGTGTTTCGACAATATGTAAGTGATAAAATGATATCATTACACATAATTATTTTTTTTAAACAGTGTCAACAACCACGACGATGTACATTACAAAATATGCACGCTGAATGAGGAGAGGAATGCCTCTAACAGGTTGCTTACCACAAAATTCGATACACCGTCCCGCGGAGTTTAAGAACTCAATAATTGGATGCAGTCCGACGCCCGGGGCGCCAGGTAATCGGCTTAATGAATTGAACCGTCGGTGTGGCGTAACACTTGTAATAGTGCCATTGTGGTCAAAACAAGTAGAAAGGCATTTTATCGGACGCATACTGAACACCGCTGTAAGCAAGTTATATATTATTTGTCAATGCTTTGTAAATTGTACACAACAAATAAAACAAGACAGGATAAAACATTTATAATATTGTCTTCGGTTGCCGCGATAATTACTCATGAAATAAAACAATTGATACGGATTGGTTATAATTGAATCTTCATTTCAACGTTTCGAACCGTTTAGCAGCGTTCGTGGTCATCGGGTCTTATATGTATATATATAGGTATACATTTAACTTTATCTATTTTCTCTATGTCTTCCTAAGATAGGTAGGTTTATAATGATAATGGTTACTTAAAGGTAAAATAAAGCATAAAATACGTAGGTATTAAACAAACAACCTTAACTCAACCAGCTGCTGGTGGTTAGGGCCGCAGGAATATATATGGGCCGTGTTCAGCAGACTTGAGGATTATCGACTATCCGACGCTTGGTCCAACCACAACGAGGCGCGAATTTCTTAAAATACTAGCCGAAACTCTTCACTATGAGGCCACTTCTTCACTATCCGTACAATGAGTGTCAAATGAACTCACATGGCGATTACCTGATGAATCAAATGCTGGACATATCGTTATTGGCCTTCTCGAGTTCTTGTGATGGAACTCGATCAGTCCTTAGAACCCGGCCGGTTTGACTAAGTTTAACACAGATTAGCAGTTTTCCATGAAGAAAAGAAAGCCATGAACTATTATGGCTTTTTTTTTACTTCATGGCTTGTATGAAAAGCCATTACTTTGGCACGGTGATGTCGACGAGAGACGAACATTGCCTGGCGTTGTGATCAAGCTCTCAAAACGAAATCAGGCTTATCCGCTCCAATAGTGCCCCAATCATCTTCAAAAGTCTAGTGTTTACATGTAATTAAGCATGACGATAACGGTTCAACTAGTCTACAATAATAGCTCCTATCAAAACCATGTCAAAGTACCTGGATCCTCATTACTGAGCCATAGACACCCACCACAACCATTACAATAAGGAAGACTACGTGGGTGCAATCTAATTTGTGCATCCCGACATTATAATTATGCACGTGAAGGAACATTCTGGAGCAATTAGATTTGCCGATTGGAGAATTTATAGTCTGGCGACAAGCCAAGCTCCACTGTCAATATTTATCGGGATAATGTTTTTTGTTTTGGTTCCATTGAAGTCCGTTATGAAGAGTTAGTGACGTGAACACTGATAAGTAAATGTTTATAATTAGTGAGGTCCTTTTCTGAAATAATTATGATGGACTAAATATTTTGGTTAATGTTTCAATTAACCAATATATTTAGTCCTACTTCATTTCCTTTAATTCCTTCAATTCTCAATCCTCTTTTTCAATCTTCAGATAATCATGTATCCGACAGATAGATACCTATAGAGTTATTCGTTGAATAGGAATTATCTTGAATAATTAGGATTGATTTGAAATCGGTTATTGAATTCATTAAAAATGGCATAGCAGCAAAAATGATAGGTATTACATGTTTTTTCATTTTTTTTGGTATAACAAACAACTGTAAAAAATATTAATTTACGTTAGGTATGTATAGTCAACAAAATTATCCACATGTTACTTAAAATAATTTGTGGTTGCCAAAAGTGGCACTGTTGTATAAGTTATTAATGCTAATAGATGGTATTTAAATTAGGGAATGCAACCCGGGTACCCGAAAACCCGGGTACCCGGGTACCCGACTTCATTTGGAGTCGGGTAAAACCCGGGTTTTCAACTCATAACCCGGGTTTTACCCGAATTTAAGAAATATTAAGAAAAATGAGTGATAACATAAATAAACTTTTTCTATTACGGCTGTAACCCTAATTTACTGCATTTAAAATCATCTCATAAAAGGCCCGAATGTATATTACAATTCAATCGCGTAACTTTCTATTTCTGCACGCTTATCTTAGCGGGCTTAGTAATTTCGTTTTCAACCCTTTGTTATTGCCGCCGGCCGCCGCTCAGGTAGGTAGAGATAAGGAGAAAAACAATCACGACCGATGCACAGTATGTTAGCCCTTTACCCCTTCCCTCGCCCCTGTGCCATTAGTTTGTTAATTTGCATTTGCACCTGAAGTCAGTGAGGTACTAACAGACGACGCGAATACATATTTGGTTAATAACACGTGACGTACTTATCGCGAGAGAAATCATATTAACTAAGAATTAACTTGAGTGTTAAATTGGTATTTCACATAACATGGAATACATAGAATATCGAAAGAGAGGACATGAACAATCTGGCATATGGCTTCATTTTTTAAGATCTAAAGATCATAAAAGTGCAAAGTGTAAAATGTGTCAAAGAGTATTGCAGTCGGGTGGTGGTAGTACGTCAAGTTTACGGAGACATCTTAAATCTGCTCACGACATCACAATTGACTCTAGTGAAGCAAAAACAGTAACCCAGAAGGATCAACTACCTGTTAAGAAAACGCAAATCGATCATTATTTCAAAAGTGAGCAGTCAATGGATTGGACCGTGACACGTTTGGTAGTTTTGGATGGAATCCCATTCAAAGTGTTTGCAAACTCTGTAGATCTGCGACGCCTATTTAAAAGTGCTGGCTATCAATTGCCTTCATCACCGAACACGATTAGAAAAATAGTATTCGACAGAAATGAATCTGTCAAGCAAGGAATCATACAAGAAATTGTGAAATTGAAAACAAGTGGAATTAAATTTTCCATGACCATGGACGAATGGACTTCTTCCGCCAGCAAACGTTACATTAACGTCAATCTTCATTCGCCGAGCATAGAAAATATTAAATCATTCCACAACATAGGTCTTATAAGAATAACAGGCTCCGCCACAGCCACCAGATGTGCACAACTTCTTAATAATCGCTTAGAGGAATTTCACCTAAATGTAGGTGACATTGTGGGGCTTTCTACTGATGGAGCCAGCGTTATGGTCAAAATGGGTTGTAATTTACCTGTATACCATCAATTATGTTACGCACACGGGCTTCAACTGGCAATACTAGACGTTTTATATAAGAACCAGCCCATAATAATTCAAGAAATGGAAAACCAGGAATCTGATTGCTGCAGTTCAGTGTCCGAAGCAAGTGGTAGTGGTGCAGATAGTGATGAAGAGGACGAGAGTTTTATAATTGAATCACCGAGAAGAATGGTACCTATCTCCGACACTAGTTGCAAGGTACTTGTTAAAAAAATTAGAAAAGTTTGCAAACTGTTTCGTAAGTCTCCATCTAAAAATGAAATTTTACAAAAATACGTAAAAGAAACGTACAACAAGGAATTGCAGCTTCTGTTGGACTGCAAAACACGCTGGAGCTCGCTAGCAGTTATGTTGGAGAGGTTTATAATGCTCTTTGGTTGTATAGGAAAGGCTTTGATAGATATAAAATCAACCATCAAATTCAATTCACAAGAACAACAATTAATGAAAGACATACATTCCATACTTGACATTTTCAAGGGATCACTGGAGTTGTTATGTGAGAACGACGCGACACTTCTGACTGCCGATTTTGTAGTGAACTTCATGTTTTCTAAATTAAAAGAAATACCTGGTCACTTAAGTGCCGCCTTTCAGACCACATTAAAAAAACGAATGCAAGAAAGATATCAAGTAATTCAAAGTGTGTTGAAATATTTGGACAATCCTACCGATTTCTATAAAGAAGCTGAGACTGACAACATTTTCATTCGTCCCTCTACAGAGGACGTGACTTCAATAATTCTGGCTTTATTAAACAAAGAAACCAATGCAACGGTGACCGCCCAGCCGACATCATCTTCGGAAAGTTCGGAAGATGTTCACGTACAGATTGAAAATGAAAATTTAGCCACTGCCCTAACAACTACGGATACTACGAATATACAAATTAGTGAGCCAGGGCCTTCAACATCGAAACTTTCAATTAAAGAATGTTTACGTCAAGAATTGCAAAAGAAAATCAAGAGAACTACACAAAGCAACAAAGAGTCACAACAATCGGGCCTATGTGCAAATACTATACGCTTCGAAATGGCTCTTCACGAAAATGGTGGTAACAGAGGTATATATCTAGAAATGGCATATCAATTATTGACTTCAATAAAACCCACAAGTGTCGAATGCGAAAGAACATTTTCAACTGCAGGTTACCTATGCTCAAAATTTCGCTCAAGAATGAACGATGGCACATTAAATGCGTTGATTGTTCTTAAACACTATGTAGTGTCTCAAAATAAGTTTCAGTCTTCATTCTAATGCAAATGATGGTAATTATATATATTGTTACATTTATTGTAACCATTATTGATATAAAAAAATCCTATTTTAATTCTGTAGTCCCAACTATAAAAATGGACTTTGTGTTATGTTTCTGATGATTTTACTGATTATTTGTTATGTTTCCTAATAACTGGATGGTACTATAATTTTTATATAATATTGTGATGTTTGTGATTTACAGTGAGTTTTAATACTTTTAATTATATACTTAAGTTGTAATTTTATTTTATATTTGATATTTTCCCGTTGATTGTTATTAATAAATGCTAAGATTTATAACTTACTGTGTTTTTTAAATAGGTCATATTTTGATTTATTATGATTTTTTAATTATGTTATTTTTCATATTTCATATTTTTTCGTTGAATTTGACATTTGTGACTAATAAATGGAAAGATTATAATACTTTGAACTTTTAATTAGTATTGTTATTCATTGCAATTTTTATTTTTTTAATAATTTAAGTTGTCAAATTTGAATATATCTTATTTTTATAGATAAATGATAATTGATAAGATAAGACTTAAAACTTGTACTGCCATTTTAAAATTGATAATATTGTGATTTACTGTGGTTTTTAATTAAGTATGTACTTCAATTGTTATATTTTAATAATATGTCATATTTTCCCGTCGATTTTGACATTTGTGATCAATAAATAGAAAGACTATATAATTTACGAATAATAACTTGTACTGTGATTTTAATTAATATTGTGATTTACTGTGATTTTTACTAATTTAAGTTGTTAAATTTGAAAACCTCTAATATGCAACTATTGATTGTGATTAATAAATGCAAAGTCTGTAATAAAGGGTGCTTTTCATTATTTGATAAACCCGTAAAAACCACGAAAATCAATATTTAATACTATTTTTGTAGTAGTCCGGGTAATACCCGGGTATCCGGGTTTCCAGAATTAAAGTCGGGTAATACCCGGGTACCAAAAATTGCCGGGTATTGCATTCCCTAATTTAAATGACAATTTGACTTGACTTTAAAGTTAGACTGAATTTGTTAGTCGGTTACCGAATCTATGGTTAAGAACGCCAAATTCCCAAATTTGCAACGGACAATACCAGCTAATACCAATTTAGAGGCCATTGCACCTGCAACTTTAGAATACATCCCATGTCCCGTTCATCATTCTATTGACTCAAGTGGACGGCCAAAATCGCAACGAAGACGTTTCAAAATTTTCCCACGTAATTATTTCATTACAAAAAAGCTATTCATTACAGAGCTAACTCCCCCTACGACTGTTCGACACACATTTTATCAAGTTGCATGCGACAAAATTACTTGAGAATGGAATATAATATGTCAAAATTAAAATATGGAAAAGGGTCATTCAGATTGATTAAAACAAAAATCTTCTTTTATGTGGTTAATAGTTAACGGTTTAAGTGATTACAAATTAGGTTTTTGTTGTATAGTGTTTATTACGTAAGAGAGGTTTATGTAAATATTTCATAGAATCAATAATTTGGCTTTAAAACCCTTAACATTCACAATGCTCACAGGAAAGACGCGAAACTAATTGATACCAAGATTAAATGTAAAAACTATATCCCAATGTTAAGTATTCTATCCATACGCATATTATAAATGCGAAAGTAACCCTTTCTGTCTGTTACCTCTTCACGCTTAAACCGCTACACCAATTGGGTTGAAATTTGGTCTGGAGAGTTTGAGCTACGAGAAAGGACATAGGATATTCTTTATCCCGCAACCATACTTTAAAGACGGGTAAGCGGGCCGACGAAGTCGCGAGGAAAAGCTAGTTCAACCTTTGAAATTGATGAGTAGTATTGGTCAACAATGTTAATGTAATGACAAATTTTGAAATTAATTTTACAATTGAAAATATATGTTTACAGTTTTATTTATTAACTTAAAATTTATTTTTTTGTTGCTAGTGTTAAGATTTATTGATAATATTTGTGTCACGCGCTTTAGCTTTAGCTAACGACGAAGTTCAAACTTCTATAGGTACAGTACAGTACAATATAACTATCTGAATAAATAAATACAATTTAGAAGCAATAAAATACATTATTAGCATAATACATGTGACTTCCATCTTATATCTTATCCGCCTCTAACAAACTGCCATTGAATCTGTGAAATTGGCTAGTTAGGATTCCCGGGCTGCGGGCAGATTATTTACTTTTAAGCGAAATGAAAGAATTTGTGTTTGTCATCTATATTTATTATATAATATAGTCATATATATGTGTAAGTGTTTATATGGATCACTTTATGTAAGTGTATACGTATATTAATTGAAATACATGAATTATTTTATTTATATTTTAATATGGTTTCGTTTTATTAGAAGCAACACCTACAATATTTGACGTTTTGCCCTGAGGTTAATTGGTAGATATTTTTTTTATGCAATAAGGATATGCATAGAATAGGATATGGAATAAATAAATAATTACCTATACATTTCTACACGAAATTTATAATTTTTATGCCCGTGTCTTTACAATTTACTATCGAAAATATTTGTAAAATACTTAATATTTTGTCGTATATGACTATGTTCAAAGTGAAGTGCTCAACTCTATAAGTACAATTGCAGTCCTGATACCATACCAAGTTGTACCTAATACCTTGGTTACAACTTGGTATGCCTATAAATTTTAATGATCTCATGAAAGTAGTTCAACTTTCTTGTCTACGTTTAAATTAAACTTAATTAAGGGAACTAAATACAATTAACAATCGTATGAAGGAATACATTATGCAAATAACAGCATATCAGATAGTCTAGATTGTTCGGTGAATGAAACAGACCATTCCGCTATCGGGGAGACATCTATGCAAGAATGCACAAAGTAATGATGAAGATACGTTCAAGAGTGTACAGAATACGCGTCAAGAGCGAGGTTACTAAAATAAGACGCTAATTGGCGCACGAAAAAAATATGTAGAGATTATTATAAAAAGTAAGTTCAATAGTCACAAAAATACTGCTAAGTGTTGTAACATATAAGGAGGCATACCAATTTCCAACAAAAGTAAAAGTAAATACTAATTTTGGACCCGGGTATGTCCTTAAACTACGTCCAACAATGAGAGGTAGGGCACAGCGATAACCAGCACGCTTGAATCTGGGGCAGCCCAACTGGGGAAGTACCTCCTCCTTACAGAAGACCACAGCCATAATAGCACTGCTACCTTTCAGGTATGCAGTGTTGTGTTCCTGATGGTGAGTAAGGTTCCCAGAGCTCCAACCCCCCTTAAAGGCCGGCAACGCGCTTGTGACTCCTGTGGTGTTACGGGTGCCCATGGGCGACGGTAATTGCTTACCACCAGGCAATCCGTCTGCTCGTTTGCCGCACTATGTCATAAAAAAAAAAAAAAACTATAAAAATAAAATACAACTATTTAAAATATTTAAAGTATTGCTAGTTAACTTATATCGGATAAATTCGAACTCGGATGAATCATCCAATTGTGAAATTATTTAAGATTATGGTATTAACGTAGCTATCTAAACGTCATAAAAGTATCATGTCAAGTGTCATTTGTTTGCTTGGACGACATACATTGCAGCTCTGTCGCACTTTAGAAAAATCATTACATCTAATTACGAAATTTTTATCCCATACGATTCATATGAAAATGATCAATAGCTGGATTAATTATTCGCCCGTATCAAATACCCACGCAGTATAGGTAAGGTTGGTTTTGGAGTAGTAGTCAGCTCAGATTTTGATCTGTGACATACATTGCTCAATAGCCTTTGACCAGGTTATAATTCCTAATCAACTTTAAAGCAATAGCACAATTGAGGTTATCTGATTATGAAGCTACTGTTCGTGGACTCATAATAAGTCGCAAATGTCTGAATTCTCAGATCAAGTTTGAGTCCGAATCTGACTTAACCATCTCCGGAACGAAGCGCAGCGGTTTTAAGGCCGTATGTTAACTCTGGTTTAATCTTTGGTAATTTAACTCAAGAGAATAAAACTGGTTTCGATGTCGTTCAGAGATAGCGAATATAAGCGATAGACGATTATCCCGGCACTGTTATGTTTAATAACTTAATCTGAATTAGACGACGCAGCTCCAATTAAACTGTCTTGTCTTACATAATTCTGTCTTCCATCTTGTTGTGATTGATTTTCTGTCGTCATTCATTCATCCGTTACTAAATTGAGTGAGTGCAATGATAACATTCGTTTGGTAAGTACATATATATAGTTTTTTTGATTATATAACGCGATGTACAGCCGAGCAAACATGTTTAAACACACTTGGACATGTTGGCCGAGTTTTGTGGCTGAAAAAGAGGATGATCGCGAGTCTAAGACAAGTCTCAGTGATTTTGGTTTGATATAAATCTACACTAATATTATAAAGGCGAAAGTTTGTTAGTGTATATGTTTGTTACTTCTTCATGTCTAAGCGGCTGGAGCGACTTTAATAAAATTTTGGTATGGAGCAGTGGCGGCGGGTCAATTATTTTTCACCTCACTCGCTCGGAAAACCTTTCTTTATAGCGCGAAATCTGCGTGGAAAAGCCTATTTTATCCGCTAGCGTGGAAAAGTCATTCGAATTTCGAAGCCGATGATTGTAATTCTCTGTGGTGCATGTAACTTTTTTTTAAGTATAAAACTCCTTCAACGCGTGACTGGGGCGCTACCGCGAAAAACGATATTCGTAAATTTCGGACGATTGTCTCTGTCACTTTCATTGGAGTAAAAGAGAAAGATGCTCGCAATATACGAACTTCGACGTTCGCAGTACCGCGGTGAGTTCATAATAACCATAGATAATAACCAATCAGAAACATGACTACAGATTTTTAACTTTTTTTTATTTTTACCTGCACTTTATTTTATGTCAAATAGGTTTTATTATATATACTAATAATATTTCAGTTAATTTACATATGTTGAATAATTAATCCATTAAATAAAACACGATTTCAATGTTTATTTGATAAAGAAATGCACCTTTGCACCTTTGCGCCTGGAGTGACGCGGGGCGGGTTATTTGACTAAATATGATTGTATTAGTTTTTTGTGTATAAAAATGTATTTTTTTATCAAATTATATTTTTTAATGTACATTAAATTGTGTAAATTAGTTATAAATATTACAATTTTTTATAAAGAAATTGAAATATAGGTTTACTTAACACATTGTAATTTCTGAACGCAACCGAAAAACATTTTTTTTTAAGTTTTAATTTATCACAATTCACGTAAATTTGTCGGATTTGTCCTGTACTCTATGAACTCATCGTATGAACTATAAAAATTAATGATTCTAGTAGCGATGCCGATATGATTTCCCTGAAAAATCGCGTGATAAGTTTTGTTTTATTGTTTTTCTTACCGCTCGAATTTTCCTCGCTGTAGTGAAGTGAAAAGTTGTGTGTTCCGCATGACTGCAAAATTATTTGGCGTCTCGTGTCTTGAAAGCCTCGCTACGCTCAGGAATCTATCTTTGAACCATTCGCTTCGCTCATGGTTCAATCTTAGCTTCCTTCGCTTGCTCAGCTTTCAATTTCAACACTAGCGCCAAATAACCACTTTGCAGCCTTGCATAACAAATAACTATTCTAAGGCAAGACGGAGGCCATATAGCTTTGCCTTTTCTTTGTGAGTCCGAGAAAAACTGTTGCGGGTGAGTAAAGCCGGCGGAAAACGGCTCGCATGGACGCACCGCCGCTGGTATGGAGTTAGCTGATTGATGGGGCACAGTTAGTCATACATAAAAGTCAAAATCATGCCTTTCACGCCTTCGAAACTTAGTCTGGTTTAATTCATAATTAGAATTATCGTTCGGTATTGGACAATATTTTGGCTTGTAGTTTCGTATAAAACATAAAGAAAACCCTTGTCAGTCAGCTAGTGACAGTGTTATAGAGTTATGTGTCCTAGACGAGTTTCTCATAATAAACGAAGAACGATCTCGCAAGCACAACTTGTAATAAATATGCCTAACATGGTGACCAGCCCATATTCAGACAACTTATCTAATTGCAATTTGAATACTAAACCACATTCCCGCTAACTCAAGTGCACAAATTTATAACTACATTGTTGTTATCAAAGCAAAAACTTAGGTACTTACGGTCAGTTGATTTCTGTAAAGGGTGATTCGACCATGCTAGGTTTTCAAATACTACACGCTACGAATTTTTCCAGAAAGGTATTTCAACTTAGGAGAATCCGATAGTGTCTCTACTCTCTATACATCTTGAAACTTACCAAAATTAGAAGTTAAGCATGGTGTCATTAGCTTGTATCGATTTGAAGTGGTTATATTTGTCATTTTATACTCTAAAAGAGTATAAAATCTCTGAACAAGTGGGTATATAATGACTCTGCCTATGAAGCCGACGGTTCTGGGTTTAAATTCCAGTAAGAGCTTTTATTTGTGTGGTGAGCACATATATTTGTTCCTCAGTCATGGGTATTTTCTATGTATTTAAGTACTCGTATGTGTACATTATATTTATCGTTAGCTAACGATGAAAAGACCTAAGTAGCATAACTCGAAACTTTATGATTCTAAAAGACTTAAGGCTCTATCGCCCTGTAGAGTCAAGTTAATCCCTTTATCACGGCTTGTCCTTGATAGGGCCAGCTCATTAGCCTACAATTCTACATGGACACAACGGGACCCAGGTTTGATTTAATAGGCTCACAGCGGAACTAGAAGTTATGGGGCTATAAATGGTATTTACATGTCTGTCGTCGCCTTTTGAATAGGTCTAACCCTGCATAACTTACGTTGACTGGCATAAAGTGTACATACTATTATTATTTGCTTTTTTTTAAATTCATAATAATTGATTTTTTAATACAACGACGGTGGCAAACAAGCATACGACCCGCCTGATGGTAAGCAGTTACCGTAGCCTATGGACGCCTGCAACTCCAGAGAATTCACATGCGCATTGCCTACCTTAAAAGTTGTTGGAGCTCTGGGAACCTTACTCACCATCAGGAACACAATACTACACACTTGAAAGGTGGCAGTGCTATTATGGCTTATGTACTATGTTTTCTGTAAGGAGGAGGTATTATCCCAGTTGGGCTTCTCCAGACTCGAGCGTTATGGTACTTCGCTGTGCGCTACCTCTCATTGTTGGACGTAATTTAAGGACATGCCCGGTTCAAACCTGGGCATGTCCTTAAATTAACGACTTTGACAATGTACTGTAGGATCATTGGAAATCAGTACGTAATTGCGAGCTACTGAAGTCTGTGTCGGCGTTAGTAATGTATCAAACGCTCTGAAATTAAATTAAAACGATTTGATACGACGTTAGCTTTCAGCCATTACCTTTATGACTTAATTAAACCAATCAAACTAAGATTGTTTAATTACTTATCATACAGCCCTGTAGTAACGGTCGCTAGATTGGTTCACATTAAAGACAAGTAGATAGTAGAGACTGTTATGGTGTTAGCGGCAGTTTTAACTATCGTGGGACTTTAGGCGGCTACTTTAACTGTCGACCTTGAGCGGGTACTTGCAAGATCGAAGCTCGGGATGACTTTCCTGCTCACTCTTGCATAGGTGACATATTATTACGTAGTTTAGAGTGAGAGCTATAATCATCCAAACAACATAAAGTCGCGTACAATATAACACACGGGAACGTGATTTAATTCTTCTAGAGAAATTGTTCCGTTCTGTTTGGGGGAAACCGATAACATCCATACAATACAGGAACGTTTTGAATAGCGATATAACTATAGCTTGCATTAAATCCAGCATCCAGGATAGTATTTACCATTCTAAACATTTCCAAATACCTACACTCAAATTTCAAAAAAAAAAAATTAATTAGTTTGCTACAACTTCATGCACCAAACTACCGGTACACTGTATTAAATGTGAAAACGCAACTGCGATACACGAACGCACTCTTCTAATATTATATTATGACGGTAGAACAATGTTGGTTAGCAACAACATTGCGACCGAACCATTGTGTAACAACTACCAGTCTATATTATTGACGTGTCTCTAGTTAGGGCCTAGTATTTGCAGTTCTCATTCCATAGTGGTAGTAAATTTAATTCCTAGATTATCTAGCTTTATTAAGCACCCATTAGATTGGACTGGGAAGTGTTAAGGGCGCAGTTATACGGTTTGAGCACAGCCGCCTGTTAGATACAGTAAGCTAGCTGCCTACTTGATTAAATATTTGGCCTCTTTGGCCTTTGGTTTGCCACTTACTACATAATCATAAAATAAATGGACTTAGTTACGATTAAGCACCGTTGATTTTGTTATTGTGTGTAAAAATAGTGAGAGTAAAATCATGGCCAATGTCATGGCTTCAATATATCCTAACACATTATTCCCGCTGTACTAAAATCTGTGCCGATTTATTCCGCTACTTTGCTTTATGTTGCTACTAACTATATGACGCTAATCATACCGAGGACTTTTAGGAGTCTAGTTAATTAAATTCAAAGCCTGTTAATGATTTAATATGCTCACTCGAACAATAAACATGTAGGTACTATGATCAAACTTACCCTACAGTTGCCATCAGATCAACAACAACACCCTGTATTGTCAAGGCAATAAAGTGCATGTTGAGATATTTGTGACCACCTCCACAGCTTAGATATATCTAATATATCGATATACTGCAGGATATAGCGACTTCAAGTACCTAATGTGAATTCGTATCTATATCTGATTCTATAGGTTAAATGCTATTACGAACCATTTGGCCTTTCGTATAATTAAAATTTGTTATGATATATATTTGTTCTTTTTTTCAGTACGAACAGGGCACACGATACATAACGAGTGTATATCGATTGAATTTTTTATCTCGTCATATATCTGTTATATTTATTTCTCATCATGCCCCTTAGTAACTTACAATTAGTATACCTACTGTTAGTGGGATACTGTTGTCGGTGTAAGTTATTGTATACCGTGGTAGAGGTGAAGATTTATGTAAATGTAATTATCAGCCGTGAAACGCAATTTACCCTCGCTTACATTATAATAAATAAGTCGATCTGCTTAAATTATAACTAACTTTTCCCCGCGACTTCGTATGAAGACTGTCGAGGAAGTTACGAAGAGAGTTGGTGAAAATTACTTATTTCTTGTTTAATAATTTTCAATTTAATATAAACATGTAAAAAGTTTATACAAATACTTCCTCTGGTTTTAACATTCAGTGTTCTTCTGTTTTTCTTAAGTGTTATAAGACTTATTAAGTTCCTAAAAGTAACTCTCGCCATAATTATACGCGATTAAGATTAATCAAATTGAGACTAGTTGTAGTGGTTCGTAAATGATCTAAGTGTTTTATTGTTTTCTGATCTGTTAATTAAAACATACTTATACAACTTATTTATCAAATTGCCATTTCAAAATACAACAATCAACGAATGATTCTTTCGTCCTAATACCGTAGGTGCCGTAAGCTTTTCAGTTAGTTATAAAATAGCATTTTAGTTATTTAATGCCTTCTTTTGTCTACCACTACATACTTATTAACTTTTTGCTTTTCTTCTTTTTGTCTTACTTTATTTACTATTAGGGAACAATGAAGACTACTCTATTGTGTTAATTATAACAACGTTTATCATTTATTTAATACATTGTGACGTTTGTCTCGATACGAGTATACTTATCAACTTTTTGCTCTGTATTAACATTAAATACTTACATACCTACATTTTAATATTAGATACGTGATCATAGTTTTAATATGCATAAGCACTTAGTATGAGTTATGAATGCATAATAAATTAATAAATTAGTTGATAACAAACAGGTTCAAACAGTAGCGATTTCGATAATTCATGAAATTATCGAATAGTTCTACTTTTATTAGAATTTATAGTTATACGCTAATAATTTCATAACTATATAAATTAAACTTGTTATACCAATCATTATGCCAAATAACACTATTGCAACCAATAGTCGCCCACGTTGCGCCCTCCAATACGTAGTCGCCACTCGAAATCCTTACATCTTATAATAAATTAAAAAATAAATAATGTCATGGCTAGGATTTGAAGCTAAGACCTGCTTAGTAGACAGTGACCCTGTCTATGCCGACTAGGCTGTTAATAAATGATAACTATTTCTCACACCAACTAATCCAGCGCAAATATTTAACGACAAAATGATCCTCCGGTATTCGCGTCGTTCAATCACTCTCATGATGCATCGCTCACACCTGACTGCGCCGGCGCGGCTTCCGCGATGCCTGCTGGCTTATTATGCACCTTATGTCGAGGGCATAAGGTTTGGGTGAAAAACGATCTGAGAAACGAAGATCGCTGGCGGGCCACAAGAACAGATATTCCTAAAAGTTTAATTTAAACTTTTATTTTTTACACATTATTATGGGAGACACAACTAAATGGGACTTGGTCATCATCTTTTCTGTCGTATATGTGGTTTATTTCCCCCAAATATGGCTTGTATTAACTTGGGGGGAGTTTCCATAGCTACTACGCTTGAACTGTAACCTGTCTATGTAAAGGGCCTATTGTTTACGTGGATACAATTCTTATGGGGAATGAATTGGCCGGGAGTTGTCACTTGTCGGCGTCGAGTGACCCAGGCTGGCTGATTAACCTGGTATATTAAATATAAAATTGCCTCCGATGTCTCGGGTACGACATTGTCCTCGTGGTTGTTCTTGACAACAAGTGCAAAAGAAAGGGTGTAAGTGTTTTATTAAAAACCGACACTACACAATATAGTATCATGTACTTCGTCTGTTGGCTTGGTACTGCTCATGTCTCACGAGTCACCCTGTATATGTTTCAAAACCGTTGTTTCTATGGCCTCCTGTGCACTTGATTAACCGCACCATATTTGACACGAGCTGAAAACTTGCAGTTTAAGAGTGCTTTATTCATATCTTGATATCGCTGCACATACGGTCCTGAGCAACGAATTTCATACCTTACAACAAGCTCTCAAAGTCTAAATTCCTATGACTCGTACTTGGTAAGTAAGTAATTTTATAATATTTATGAAATAAGAGTGAAACAAGAGATGACACGATTAGGGACCATAAAAGTTAAGGTAATTTCCCCTTTTGGGAATGAAGAGATTTAATTATAAACGACTTGTCGTGTAGGAGTATGGAGGCGTTTATTGGAAATGATGGAGTACTTAGTACTTACGTTGTTACTTTGTAATCGGGTGTTTTATGATCGGATTGGTTTTCCGTACTTACCTGAAACAAAAAAATACGATATAAGTTTAAGCAACTAGGAAGGAGCAAAACGAAATTTTTTATTTATGTTTTGTTTTGCTTTGATTTCCACGATTGTGTTTTTCCCTAGATCGCACCACAATGGCGAGAGGTCTAGCTTTAAAATCCACCAATAAAAAAATATTATAATGAAACTTCATTGGTGGATTATAACATTTATAACAGCGAGACGGTGCTGCCATCTAGAGCAAAAACGCGATCGTGGAAACCTTCATTAGTAAAACTGCTTGAAGGAGGTACGGGCATGTACTGGTTTACGTTTAATTCTTCAGTCTTTAGTTTTCTTAATGAATCTTTCATATAGAAAACTTGTGACCACTTAAGATTATCTTCTGAACTTCCTGATTTTAGTAGTTTACTAATAAACACATTGAAAGCGCGCAGCTGTCTACAGATATGAATTATGCATGCGGGACACCGGCCCGGCTGACACAGTTCCACTTGTCATAATGATGGGTATGGTGTACAGGTCCCTGTTGGGATATAGTCATATATCTTAGTTGATCTGTAGCAACCTATGTGAACCACTGGTTTCTGTGGAGTCTAGGGATTTCGCTTGTCAAATTTAACAGTGATATAAGAAAACTATAACTAGAGTGACATTGGCAATCTTTCATAAATTGCGAACATCATTTTTCGCGGTAGCAGACATTTTTTTTTTTGAAGACAGGTCTGGTCTAGTGGTTCGTGACCCTACCTATGTGAAGCCGACGGTCCTGGGTTTAAATTCCGGTAACGGCGTTTATTTGTGTGACGAGCACAGAAATTCGTTCCTGAGTCAGGGGTGTTTTCTATGTATTTAATTATTTGTATATTACATATATCGTTGGCTGAGTACCCGCAACACAAGCCTTCTTGAGCTTACCCTGAGGCTTATTCAATTTGTGTCCTTACACAGTATGAAAAAAAATATACAGGACAAACTTATGTCCTGTAATATTTATTGATTAATTATTAGTTGTTGCTACTATAAAGGTACATATAATTCTTATTTCCGTGTTCACCCAAAAGAATCCTGAAATATAGCGAGTTACGTGTAAAATGTCACGTATTTCTGTTCCGAGCCAGAAGAGTCGAACGCTTGTTTGTAAAGGCTCAGGTGACGCGAGCCAAAGTGATTGTTGCGACATTGTAACATTCAAAACACCACTTTCTGAATGTTGTTACTTCTGGTGTTGTGTTCCTCGTTCCGGCGTTGTGTGATTCCCGTTTCTTGTAACGTCTCAATGTTGATTTTTAATTTACAATTTTACATTTCTTAGGTAGGGCGTACTTGACTTAGCGGTGACACTTGGTCATCTTCCTCGCATTGTCCCGGCATTGTGCCACGGCTCATGGGTTCCGCTTGGCAACTAATCACAGGATTTGGCATAGGCACCAGTTTTACGAAAGCGACTGCCATCTGACCTTTCAACCCAGAGGGTAAAATAGGCCTTATTGGAATTAGACCGAATCCCTCAGGATGTTTGCCTTCACCGAAAAGCGACTGATAAATATCAAATGATAGTTCGTACCTAAGTTCTTAAAAAACTCATTTGTAGATACATGCCGGGAATTGAACGCGCACACGCTCTTACCGCTAGGCCACCAGGGCTCTTCACGTAGCGGTGAAACTTGGTATATACTGTATTATAATACACGCGTATACTAATTTAGTTTAGACTTCAAGTACTTCAACCCGACGTTCCGAATACTGTCCACCCATTTACCACGCTGCTAAAGGGTTCGAAACTTAGGGATGAAATTTAAATTGGTATACGCAATATCATCATTTCTCGTTTCATTTGTTTCATATGTGTGAGTGATGAGTAATTATTGATCGACTTGACTTGAAAATCGATGTATTGCGCACCATCTCCGTTATATTTTGTGGGTAAAAATAGATGCATTATAATTTAACAATATGAAACATTACAACTTCTATAAAATTCGATTCTAATATAACAACCAATACCTGGGTAAACCACATGTAAACTTAAAATTACGGGTGTTGAGGCGAATGGATTACGCACATATGAAGTAGGTACTGATTGCAAAAAGAGTGAACGAATGGAATGAATGAGTGAATTTAAACACTTAAAATGTAACCAGTTTGCAGTGCAGTCAGTTATTTCAGTCATGTTTGAAAAAGTTTAGTAAAAAACTTTTTGGTCTGTATCCACTCAAAACGCTTTTGAATTTCCTATCGGTATGAAAAAAAACCTGTAATTTCTTATTTCAAAATCTCCCTATCATTATATGAGATGTTGTTGTGTGAGTGACTTAAACTCTCGTGAAACTACCTATAGGTAACCAACATGTATAGTTGCACAGATTTAGAATTATGTACAAATATACCAGTAGTCTGCGGTCAGCATCATAAACATATTTAAATATGACATAAATATGCCAGTAAATAATATGTTTTGACACTTCATATAAGAATCCAGACGGAAACCGTCGTTTAATTGTACATGAATAACAATAATTATGTACTAATTGTTATGTATACATTAATCGCATGTAATTTGCATGTTTTGATAGATTACTGGCGCCATGGTACATCTATAACTGGCTTCTAAATAAGGATTGCTCTTATATTAATCGATTAAATTTTAATGGAAATAAGGTGTGTATTGAATACGTAGTAATCATAAACGTATGGTAAACTAGCAATGATTGATCGTGTAATGTCAACAGCGACAAATTCCCATTTGATGGTTGAAGGTTAGTCTGTAAGCGAAATGCAAATAATTTGATTGCAGAATTGAGCAATGCCTAATACTATTCGGTCGGGATTAGAATTGGAATTTCTTACTTTGATCAGGTATAACTAATATTTTGGATAAATTGTTACTTTTATTGGCAAATTGTCTTTTTGTTGAGGGCACTTCATCTCATGCTTTCATTCTCTTTTGTTTGATTTATAATGTTAAGTGACTAGTTAAGTGTAATTAGTACCTCTGTGGATGTATGTTACAGTGAGAGCTGTTAAGGGAATAAGTGATTGTTTTTATTATGTACTAGACTAGACTAACTTTAACTCCTGCTCATTAATTTCTGTTAGCTTTCCAAATAAATAAAATAAAATAAAACTGTTAGTTTTGGTAATCCTACTGTGTGTATAACGAAAAAGCTGTGTCGGCCATTCTCCATAGCTTTTTAAATGAAAACTCGATATTTTAGACGACAAAAAAATAAAAAATAAAATGTTTATTTTTCAATTTAGGCACATTAAATGCACTTATGAACGTCAAAGAAAAATCTACCACCGGTTCTAACCCTACATCTCTGACATAGACTTTAGAGTAGTATTTACATCTTTTTGGATGACATAATATCATCAATTAATTTAAACAAAATTTAAGGTATTAGTCATTGCAGTGACTGGTGATTGCATAGCAATATTTATTGTATTTCAATACGTCATTTCGTTGTAGATCCGATTTTTTGCTGATGTTCTCTTGTTGTGTAGTACCTATGTACATTTCATATATGAAGGTTTGAAATATCAGAAAATTGTTTAACTGCCTTTAGAAAGAGATGGTTTTAAGAGTTCGAGAGTAAAAAAGTGTGTGATTAATACTTTGGCCAAGGCAGTAGGTAATATCTCCACTACTTTTACAAATAGTAAATATTTGATCGCTTGTTTGCATTGAATAGTCTCCGAAACAATTGTTTTATGATTGTAGTCCTACATTAACCCTGGTCACTATAATACAATTTAGATTTTTGTGTAATCCATACTATTTATTATATGCGTAAGTAGCTCTCTCTGTCTGCCTGTCTATTGCCTCTTCACGCTTAAAAAAACGCTGAATCAATTGCCATGAAATTTGTCACGGAGAGAACTTGAGCTACGAGAAAGGAAATAGGATAAATTTCATCCCAACCTTACTTTAAAAACGGGCTTGGCTGGCCGACAAAGTCCCGAGGAAAAGCTAGTACTACATAAGTGAATAAATACCTACCCGTGCAAAGCGGTGTTCCTACACATTTTGTGAGATCCCTCGACGATTCTCGTATGTACAAGTAGCTACATATTCAAATGCCCTTTCAAAAATGTAGTTATAATGATAGCATTATATAAAAGTATATAAATAGACCATGTTACCTCACGTTGTGTGTGGCAGAGAACCGTATCCGGAAACTGAACCACGACCGTGTCACAAATGGGCGTGACCAATAACATAAAGAGACATAACACAACCCCACCATTATTCAATACGCCGATTGGCGCCGATCCTATCGCGAATAATGACTGGAATTACTGGCTCATGAATTGCTGATGGGCCTTATCGACGTGGATCCTCGACGATAAATTACAGGCGGATTATACCACGACCATTTGCATACGACTGCATATTTACTAGTGTCTTAATGCTGCAGTTTTTCGTAAATCGGGCTACAATAGCTTCAGTCAAAGTACCGTAATCTCTTAAGGAGCTTAATAGGAGATTATTACGATGGCGGTACATAGTTTGCTTTATGGGAGAGAAACGACAAAGTTAAGTAGATAGTAGGTAATATTAAAGTTAAGTACCTATTCATTAGATTGCAGGTTGACTAGAATAACACCACCGCATATTCTCGTGATGAGAAACACGAGGGTTCCACCATGGAGAGGAAGTACCAGCGATGTTTTTAGAAACGAGATTGGCAGTCTCAGTTTAGAACTTGCCTAAAAGACTATAATTGGACAGGCCAGTTTACCAATGTTTCAATCTCATTTTATAATATTAACTAGTAATATTAGTTAAGTTTTTTCTGGGCAATTATATTCGTCAGTAGTATTCGAGTGAAAATTGATATAGATAGGTACCTTAAAACAATTTGGAGCATTAAGTGCTTAAAACACCAGATTGCTACAAACCTTCTTATTTCTTAAATTCAATGGGGGAAATTCTCAAATCGTGGTTATTATTTTCTTGCCATGGAAATTTGTTGAATTGTGGTATTATTTTTCATACAATGTTACTGTTTCCTATTTGTTATTTTACTAAAAATCAAATAAATTGATCACTTGATCAGTTTTGTAATATTTAAATTAGGAACTGAAGATATCTTGTTTTAAAAGCTGTTATAATGTCTTTAGTGCTAATGCTGATTAGCGTTTAAAATTGACATGGTAGGTATGCATATCATATAATTGTTTTAATTACTGAAACTCTGAATATGTATAGTGACTATATTAATGTCAAACAAGAACCACATTATATATATTTCAAAGTATTTTTCAAGAATACATTAAAACAACATTTCCGCATACAAACTCGTATTTCATATCTAATGTAGTTCTAGTCTTAATGTATTTAAATGTTACCAATATGGACACTGTTTACACTAGAACTTGTAACAGGGATTTATGTGGTTTTAGCACGCGAGCATAGAAGCTGATTTGCGGGATTCTAGGGTTACAGTTTTGGCTTCGGGCTGCTTGCTAATTTATTGATTGTTAAGTTTAAGTTAAGTTAATAAGGATATCTAAATCGGTCGCAATGATCAATCTTGCGGTTTCCCTTGGAATAATTTTGTTTGAACTTGTATTAAATTTATTGCTTTATCAAGTTTGAATTAATACATTTCAATGAAGGCGAACTATTCACAGTTAAACAGGAAGAGGCGCTTTCTCGCGGGAATAAGCAATACTAAGAATATTATTAGAACAGAATATAACTAAGTATAAAACAGTATTATCTTATAGACGATCTTGTATCTGACATGTCACATGATGTATCTTGTATTTTTCCCCCGTAAAAATAGATGAAATTAAAATCGTCATTATATGACTAAAACCAATTTTGAATGGAAGTATTGTAAGACTAATTATTACAAAACCTCCTATATATGAAGTTAACAGTACACTTACTTATTTTACTGTGTTATAGAAGACTAGTCTGGTTTACAATAATGATATGATAAAAAGTAATTCACAAGTATAATCCAATCTGGCGAAATACAAAAACTGAAGAAAAAGTTGAAGTTGTAACTTATAGAGAGTTGAAGGATAAGGCAGAGAATAGACCAAAATGGAAATTACCCTACCGACAAGAGCCAAGCTCTTAACTGAATGATGTTGACAAAAAACTGATTACTGATGAAATTTGATTGGTATAAAAAAATCCGGACGTACATTTAGTAAAAGCAGCTACCGTGCCCCACATACCAGCTAAACTTAGCAAATTATTTACTAAATGTAGGTATAATAACAATTGATGTAGCAACGATAACAATCGGGCGGTTGCGAAGCGAGCCATGTGCGTAAACTTCGCTATTCTAGACTTTCTGCAAAATTTTCACTTTGAAGTTGCATTCCTAATGTTTTAATTAGTTGAAATAAAATGTTAACGCGTACGTTGCCCGGAATGATTATAATGCTTTATAGTCTAAGGCAAACTTACGCTCCTCTGGGTTAACCAACTAGCCCAAAGTTAACCGGTTAAATCCATACAATTGACAGCGGTTAACTCTGGGTTAGCGACTAACCCTGGTTGCCACAAGTGGGCCTAAACGTGTGAAATGTCGAATCTTCATATTCTTCCTAAAATTTCCCTGTAGGGCATTTTATTATTGCCAACTGACATATTTTTTTAGAAAATCAGAAATTTTTTTTTTGCTCATCAAAAACCAGGCCTGGCTTTTAGGATTATTAAGTGCGGTTCTCTGAGTGTTCATCATAAGTTAAACATTTTGTTTCTTATATTAGTTTCGAATCCGAATATTTATTAACTGATACTTTAGACTTTTATTATATTCAGCACAAGTATTTTTAACCTATAAAGGGTTTAATGTTTATAATGTGTATGCCTACAATGACCATCTGAGTGAAACAATACCGAAAGGCACGTGTAAAAATTCAAAAAAGCCATTAGAATAATTTCCATGATTTAAAATTATTGATAGATCATTAAAAATCACTTGTTGCTTGTGAAGTTGTCTTTCTAAGTGATTTTACTGAGCACAAATAACATACTGAAAATAGTTACATATGTCATACCCTAGAAAACTGCAAAAAACCATACTACTTTTCATTATACCGAGCGAGAGTTTGAGCTACGAGAAAGGACATAGGATAATTTTTATCCTGCAACCATACTTTAAAGACAGGCATGGAATGGTCGACGAAGCAAAGACGCTAGTTTTTTAATAAAATCATGTCAACGGTTTGGTAAATCAAAGTAATTTGCAAAAAATTATAGTCCTATTCGACTCGTTAGAATATGTTATGAATTGAGACTTGTGTTTTTATATTCCAGTTTTCATTTGCATTAACGTAGACAAACGGAAGGCACTTGACATTATGTCCCTTACCTGTCGTTCTGACATGTCAAAAGAGCGGGCTAATGAAGATGTCCAGTCAAGTTGTCCAGATCAATCCCGTCATTAACAGCCCTAGGTTCGATTGTCAGCGCACGCAACTCCATTTAAAACCATTTGGGTGCTAAGTAGTTTGAGATGGACAGCGTTTTGCATAGATTTATTTCCGGAATTACGAAGTGTCTTAGTTAATAAGTCGGTGTCTATCTTCCTCGGTTCAATTATAGCCTCGCTAAAGTAGCTAATGGTGAGAAAATTTATAGTGGTACTCTTTGTACTGGGTGATATGTAGGTATACTAATCATCTCCAAATAGAACTAGAAACATTTCAAACAGTTTTATTGAATCCATACTAATATTATAAATGCGAAAGTAACTCTCTCTATCTGTTACCTCTTCACGCTTAAACCGCTGAACTAACTGGGACGAAATTTGGTATGGAGAGAGTTTGAGCTACGAGCAAGAACATAGGATAATTTTTATCCCGCAATCATATTTCAAAGACGGGCGTGGCTGGCCGACGGAGTCGCGAGTAAAAGCTAGTAATTTATAAGTACTACTCGTACAGACCATTGGTATGTGTAAAGTTTATGTATTTCATTATATATAAAAAAACAAAACCTAATGAGTAAAGTCAACGGCGGTGGCCCGTTTAAAGTACACCTACTACACAAGCCTCCCCCAAAGCGACCCACAATAGCTGCTTTGCGCCTCTCGCATCCAATGGATTCCCGTGATCTACCATGTCGTCTGCCCACTAGGTCTTCCGATACTTGACTGCCACTTGTGAACCATTACGCCCCAACGACTATCGGTTCTACGTGAATTGCGCCCCGCTCACTGCCACTAAAGTTTAGCGATCCGGAGGAGTCAGGCAAGGAGATGTTATTTCTCCTAAGGTATTGCCGCCGCCGCTGCATTGGAGGGAATTTTCATATGTTTGACAACGTGCCATAAATCTCGTCGTGGACAGCCACCTGAAGACCCGTGGAAAATCTAATCACATATAAGGGGTACAGATATAGTGAGAAATTATTTTCCTTCGGGAAAACTCGGATCTTTATCGGAATACGATGACACCCGAACTGATAATGAATGATCGTATAAAATGAGTGACATTTACATATATGGAATATATGATTTCATATTAATAGATATGAAAATGTCACTCATTTAATAAAGTCATTGATGACAGTTCGGCTGCCGTCGTATGTTGATCGAGATACGAGTTTTCGCGATGGAAAATAGATTTGGACTACATCTGTACCAGTAGTTAATACGTACATTCTAGACCCACGTGATGTACTTATACTAAACTTAAAATTTCGAACATTCCGTTCTCCCACAGCCCTATGTTACATTTTTATGAACTCCTAGCTCATATGGTTGTCATTACTCAAACACTTCGTAATGATCTGATGTCACATCCAGGTCACCAGATCAGACTGCATCTGGCTTAAAGGACTTGTCAGTTAATAAATATTACTAGCACTTTAAAAACATGCTCCCCTCCTCGATACATGCTCAGACCTCTACATGAGTAATATCTACGTGTAAAAAGAGCTCAGATATTCTGGTCTATCGTTGTATATCGGTTTGTTTTTTATCCCTCTCTAAAGGAAGGAGACGAAGTGCATAAATTACAATTACGTAGTGGTGTCGATACAGTGATATTTATTATGTCATGAGTGTTAGGATAAATGCCGGTGTGATGACAAATGGAGGGCCCACGGCTACCGGGTTAGTGTTAAGCTGAGTTAGTGCTTTTATTTAATTGGGAGTGCACCAAGTAATTCTGTACATAGTAAAGAGAAGAAACCTTTAAATAAACTAGTAAATAAGGATTTTAAAAACATTTTGTCATCATCACCTGATGAGTCGTTAGGCACCGTGACATATATTTACTATACAGCATCTTCTTCATGTTTTGAAAAGCCAGATTTGATAAGACTATAGAAGTTAGTAAAAACAATTTATTTACGCCTTAGGTACGTTACGGCTAGGCATTGGCGTCTTATTACTAATGGAAGGCGTTGTGATCCTCATGCCCCAGGCGGGTTGCGGTCGGGTACAAACTCCTGGAACAAATTCCCAGAGGATGTTGTCACAGCTCCCAATGTCAACAACTTCAAGAATCTCAAACCCCTGCTCGGCAATGACATTATACTAGTAAGCATTCGATACACGCAACATCATGACTGCTTGTCTGCTTTATAATCGCTTCCTGTATTTCTCTGGCCTGAGTGAAATGGTATACATGATTCCGGTGCCACATTCTATCAGAGTGTGCTTCTCTTAGCAGATGGAAGGGGATTACAACTGTTGACTCACCCATTGAGACTTGTACCGCTTTATCTATCTTCAGCCCGTATTTGTCTAGAAAATCCAGGTCCGCGCCCGCTATCAACTCTCAAATAAATCAGGACTCGAATCCTACCGGCACCCGGAATACTATTACAATCGCTGGCAAAGTTCATGCAAGTCCAACGTTTAAGTCGACCAGTACAGAGTATTTGAAGATGTTAATTGTATTGTATTTAAACTAGCCACTAGGAAACTGGAACTGTCGGAATCTGTATGGATGGACTGATGACCTTTGCCGGATCGCTGGTAGTCGGTAGCTACAAAATGCTGAAAATCTCTCTACGATGGACTATCGTCAAGACCTATGTCCAGCAGTGGACTTTGGGCGAATGATGGTGGACACTATGCACACTTAATAACAGTTACAGATACACTGGTTCTCTTGTTATTAGCGTAAGCCACCGCTTACAATATCAAGATCTAATCCTATCCCAGCTTGGCTAATTGTGGCTTAGCCGACGAGTGGCGGTTCGAGTCCGGCCGTGGCAGTAAATCATCATTTATGTTCCCGGAATCTGTAATGGAGACGAAGCTGCAGGGTTTAAACTTCGCATAATATGTCCATTTCATCTGTCAGCAATTGTTATGATTTAGTTTGTCGCCAGTACCTACTATTAATGTTTATCGCTATTGTGACACATTAAAATCTTCATCTCTTTCAAGACTATTATCGAGGCTTCCGACTTCTGTAGTGACCAGATGCTGACTTTACTAGCTTACTGGTTGGCATGTTTTGGAATGACAGGAAAGACATAGCTAAACAAAATTAACAGTAACAGTGATCGACAGGAACTCGGACAAGACGGTTCAAAATTACAACGAGAACCAGGCAAAGACGGTTCAACTATGGTAACTAAAACAATCTAATATGTAAGTAATCGTGTACGTACCATATTAACCCAGCCCAGATTTTTGACGGCAAACTGTGCCCGAGACAACATAAGCTGCATATGACGTGGCGTAAGGGATACTGCCGAATTGCGTTCTTTGGCGTACAAATAATTCAAGGAATCAGTAAGAAGAAGTCAGTAGATAAGATTGTTTTATATTAAGCAGAAACATCTGCTAGCATATCAAAGATATTTAAATCGAAAGAATAGAAAAATAATAGAAAATAGTGATCCAGTGGTTGTGGGTTCGAGTCCCGCTGCGAGTCAAATTTTTCTATCGATTTAAATATCAGTAGATAAGAGTCAGCAGGGTTACCTTAGTAGCTGGTCTGGTTTGCAGTTTCTTTATTTCAGTAGGTACTAATTAGTTCACATATGTCAAAAACTCACTATTAAATAAGATATTTAGGAATGAATCAACCGAAAAGTAAGTTTAGTAAGTACACAGTAGTATATTAAAGTAAGTATAAAGAAGGAAAAGTGCGATAGAAAATGGGTGGCTTTTCGGTAAAACTTGGATTAGGTTGCCAAGCGAACCGCAGGCTCGATTTAGCTATTGTTAAAACGCTAGGAAAAACATAAACAGAAAAAAAAAAATAAAAAAATACCTACATAAGTTAAGATGTATCATATTGAAATACCTGGAAATTTCATCATCTTTCTCGCATGCATTGTCACACATTTTTGCCTTGGCTCTTGGGAGCCTTGGGTCCGCTTGGCAACTCATCCCAGGATTTGGCATAGGCACTAATTTTAGGAAAGCGACTATCATCTGACCTTCCAATCCTGAGGGTAAACAGGCCTTATTGACATTAGTCCGGTTTCCTTACGATGTTTTCCTTCACCGATAAGCGACTGGTGAATATCAAATTATATTTTGTACATAAGTTCGTCATAAGTATACCTAGATATTTTTCTAGCACGAACGGTTTCTTGTAAGTGATTGACAAAATAAAAACATCGACAGTCCTGTTATCGATAAGTACCACTTCAACGTCATACAGGTCAACAAGACTAATATTAGGTAATAGGGTTAAAAGTAAATAAAAATAACAAAACTATCTATTTATTTATATTTTACATACTTCAGAAAACAATTTTGAACTATTAATTGCAAATAAAAAAATAAGTTGGATCAAGTGTACGGATTACGTTCAATTTGTTCAAGATCGATGTCACGCGGCGTCTAGGTATGCAGAATGTGTGTACGTATTGTTGTTGAATTACTATGTACTTACTTATCGATAACAGGATTGTCGATATTTTGATTGTGGCAAGCACAAAGCAAATGTCGTTCCTGCTAGAAAAATATCTAGGTATAGTCATAAGTCATAAGTCGGGGTTTAAACACGCGACCTCCGGATTGCAAGTCGCACGCTCTTACCGCTAGGCCACCAGCGCTCTTACCTGAAGATTTATAGACATCATACACTTTCAGAACTCTAGGTAACTTAAACGCAAGTTACCTAGCCTTGCCATATACGCTACATTCACGCAAGCATCACTAATGTCGAGATACTTAACTCGATTAATCGTTATAAATTAGTCAACATCGCGCAAGGTAACAAGCCCAAGCTCATACGATACTTTAATAAACCTATAATGCGCGCGTTTACGCGCTCGTTACGCGCCCGCGCTAATAGCGTGCAATTATCGAGTCTTTAGCGTGCGCGCCCCGATAGCGCCAGTCATTATGCAAAAATTAGCGGCTTAGCACCGGATGTGTATTTGGGTTAACTTTTAGCTTTTAGAACTTATTTTTGTCACCGTGTTTTTTAACAGACGTGTATTTAGATGGGAAATCGGTGTCGGCTGTCATGTTGTTTTGTGGCGTAGTTCCATTATTAATATTTTTTATTTGACGAATATTAACAAACGGGGTGCTCTGGCAAGGGAGTTTTTAGAAAAAAGTGAACTCAATTGTGACTCGTAGAAAAGTTAAATTATGCCAGTTTTATAAGGATAATTGAGCTTGTTTTGCTTTTTTTGCATTGTGATATTGCTTTGAATTATAATAGTTTAGGTATAAAACGAAATTAGAATTTGTGGAAATTTTATGCTCAATTATCGTCACAAAATTGACATAAATTAACCTTTTTTCAACTCGCCCTAATTGAGTATAACACTTTTTTTTAAACTCCCATAAATATGTTTAACACGAAAGTATTTAGTTAAGTATTTGTACATAACTAGCCATTATATTTATATACTTATCACGATCCTACCACACAAGACTTATTAAAGTTATTGTTGGATTAGGTTGATATGTTTGAGATTGCCTCAAAATATTGTTTTATTATTCCTTTATTCATTCTATGTTAACTAAGGCTTTATTGCTTCAATTAAAATAATTAAATCTTAGAACGTCCATATATATTGATAGGTATTTCGGAGAAATATTTTCAAGAACTGTTTGATGGCAAAAAAAATGTTCTAATCAATGATTCAGCATTGATCTTTTCGTTTCGAGCCTAGCTCTTCGCTTTTTGCCTGTGTTTTTGCCTGTTATTCGAAGAACAACGGCCTAGGAAACAATCTTACGAAATATTTTTTGTATAACATTTACCTCAATATATCAATGAGTCATTATTATGGATAAAAACCTAATTCTAGATTGCAAATAAAAGGCCATTAGATGATTGATATTAAACCTCTATAACTCACATGTGTTTTTTTTTAGATCTTAAATAACAAAAATACAAATCTAACCAAAGAATTATAAACTGCATACATAATTTTTTTAAATTACTTTCTATTATTTTATTAATGCGATTTATTTCAAGAGGTTGACGATGTGCTAGTTATTTCATAGGCAATAGTTATTTATTACCTACTGTAATATTACCATTTGTAATCTACTAAGGTAGTGTAAGATTGCCTAAAAATATTTATCATGGTTGTTTTAAAGAATAGAGTACAATTTAAACAATATATGTTCCTTGAAGCAAAGCAAAGCACAATTTTTTTTACGGACGAGCAGAGCTTTACAGAAATACAGACTGACATAAACATAAATCATAGAACACACTTCTCTTCCCGCTATAACTTAATAAGCACCCGCTAAAACGATGTCCCGGGTGACATAACAAGCCATAAATTACTATACAAACATTCAACAAAAAGTAACTACTGAAAAGCAAATACATCACAAACTTAATAGTTTTATTTTTCAGCAACCGTGCGCCTCCGAATCACTTAATCGAAACCTTCCAATGGTCAAAGACCTACGACTTCTATTGAGTTTCAAGCGAGATCAGGTTCTTTCGTTTCTGGTTAGTAATCCAAGATAACCAGTATAAATAGAACTATGTACCTTGTTGGTTTTAATAAGAGTGAAGGATTATTTTTCTCTGGTACGATTGTTAGTACTTTGTAAACACGATTGAAAGACCACCGAGAGAGTTAATTTAAGATTGCCATTGCATATCGTACGAGTAATAATTACTGGTATTCAAACTTTTTTACGTTTTGCTGGAAACTTTTTATTCGTCCGTCTTAGTAGGAGTTTAGTCAGCCAGTAAGACGCTAGCGTCCAATTAAAAACTAATCGTATCGTAACGAAATATCTTCAATACACGTTGTTAAAGCGAAGCGCTTAATGGCGCCAATTGGCGAATATTTCGTTGATACCTAGTACATACTTACAGTGCGTAAAAGAGACAAGATTTTCTTCTAAACAACGATATGGAAAAAGACACATTTTCATATAAACAACAGAGCTACATAACGGGATCACTGCTATTGACACAGATAAAAAGCTCTCCTTATTATTCTGTAACTCAGTTAAGGTAATAGGTAACTCATTCAGGGTGGGCAACGCGTATGTGAATCCTCTGGAGTTGCTACGGTAACTGTTTACCATCAGACGGGCCGTATGCTTGTTTGCCACCGTGGTTGTATATAGACATATAAAAAAGGTGCGCTTTAGTATAAGAAAAAAAGTAGAGAGTAAGAATTACAGCTCAATGTAACCGCGCCCTTATCCAGCCTCTAAATGAAGCGGTCTGGACCACGACCCATTACCACCCAATCTATTTGTCTTTTTTCAGTTGTCTTCCGTCTTTGTCGCGCTCATTTCGCGAGACGGAAATAGCATGCTATTCTTGTCGGGCACGACGCGATGATGTATGGGCTGTACGGATGAAAGGTAAAAAATGGTTATTAATAGTGCGATAATTGAGCTGTCTGAAAAACAGCTGGTTTCGTTGTCTGTGCTTCCTAGTGTTTTCATGTTTCATAGACTATTTTAAGCAATTTTAGGAGAGGTAGGGCACAGCGATGACCATCATGCTTAGATCTAGGGCAGCCCGACTGGGGAAGTACCTCCTCCTTACAGAAGACCACAGCCATAACAGCACTGCCACCTTTCAGGTATGTAGTGTTGAGTTCCTGATGGTGAGTAAGGTTCCCAGAGCTCCAACCCCCCCTTAAAGGCCGGCAACGCGCTTGTAACTCCACTGGTGTTGCGGGTGCCCATGGGCGACGGTAATTGCTTAACACCAGGCAATCCGTCTGCTCGTTTGCCGCCTATGTCATAAAAAAAAAACAAACATGGGTACGGACCTACTATTATTAATAAACTAGCTGTGCCCCGCGGTGTTACCCGAGGTTTATTAGGGAAAAAACTTAGCCTATGTGTTAATCCAGGGTGTCAGCTCCATACCAAAATCGCTCAAGCCGTTTAGACGCGAAGAAGTCACAAACTTTCGCCTTTATAATATTACATAGTGTAGACGAGTAAGTAGTGAGTAGTTAGCGTGAGAGCGTTAAGGGCTCATAATATACCAGTCAGAGGAGCGGACAGTTACGAATATAAGTGTTTGTGAATAGTTTTAATACTGAAGTGCCAACAAAAAATCTGATCCCCGGATTGATACGTTACGCTTTGATCTGCCGGGTGTCGGCGTGTGTTATTAACACTTTTTGCGAGATTTCTGATTAGCGTAAGTTTTGTAGAACGCAAGTTACAAGACAAGGCGGATATGGGTTCTTTGTTTTGTATAAGAATGAGTAGGTTTCAGGGACTGAAACGTCAAATTTTGATTTGTAATGTGTGGACATTTGTTATTAATGTTATTATACACTTATTGCGAGTTTCCTGATTAGCGCAAGTTTTATAGAACGCAAACAACAAGAGGAGGCGGATATGGGTTATGTGTCAAATATAGGAATAAATAAGTTTCAGAGATTGGGACGTAACATTTTGCTTTGTCAGATGTGAGGATATTGTTTATTAACAGTTTTGCGAGTTTTGCAATTAGCATTAGTCTTGTACAGCGCAAGTTACAAGAATAAGCTTTGGTTTTTCGGATTAAGACGTTTTGCTCTGTCGAGCAATAATTTATTGTAAATTTTCCCCTGCATAATCTTTTATAGAGATAAAGAAATAATAGCTATGTTTTCGAACGCAAATCTAATTAAATCTGCTTACATATTTACAAAGTGCCAAGAAGGAATGTTGGCACAACACTCATGGCATTAATAATCTTGATTAATTAGCATGTTTGATTAATTAATAAATAACCATATTAATAAACCGTCGCGCGCCTGTAACTCGTATCCCCCTCGCATATGCCATGTTTTGATTACAAATGCCAACTGGTTATTAACGATACCTACACATATTAATGTAGTATTCGTATAGTAATTATTAATTATTATACTTTATTAATCTTTATACTTAATCTGGTCTGAGAACTATTTGTTGTTGTTATTCTGCGCCGTTCGTTAAAAAATAAATAATACTACATAAAATATATGACATGAATCAGGAACAAACCTGTGGCCTTACTACTAGTAGTATGAAACTTGTATAGTTATTCACTAGGGCCACAGAAATATTTGTGCACATGACACAAATAAATACCCTTACTGGAATTCGAACCCAGGACATATATAGTTGCCGTGTGACGCTAACTAGAATAGCATCACCCCATCATTGTGTCGTAAAAGGCGACAAAGGGAAAAATCCTACGGAAGGGCAGCACCGTCCGTTGAAACCCAATCTACATCTACTGCGGTCGCCAACTCGTTTGCCGAGCATGGCGACTATGGCAACTACCCCCAAGATGACACAAGTCATATTTGTGGGAGGACTATGTATATCCAGCAGTGGATTACATACGGCTTATATGTACATATATATAGTTCAAAGTAAAATATAAAACACACAAAATAACTAAAAATACATACTTCATAGTAATATTTAAGTGCTCATATCGACAAAGTTATAAAAACCAACTTCGTGATCGATTTATGCTTAACATAAAAAAAACTTTATAAAGACTAATATATATTAGCAACATTGTAACAAGGTCTAATCCCGAATTATATTAGCATTAACTATTAAAAAACTATGTCAACCGACTTTTCCTTTTAAGGGGTTATGGTTAACTGGCTATTTTCACACCTTGAAGTAATTTCCGACTATTTATATGCAAAGCGATACTTAGCGGGGTGCAGAATTAATCGATTACTTGGTAACTCGACGAACTTACTATATTACGTAACTACAATTAGTGCTCAAGTGAAAACGAACTTTGTATAATGAGTAATAAGGTTAAATTTCAATTGAGGGTGATAAGAGCCTTAAGCCTTTTAGTGGAGACAGGATTTAACTTTGATAAGGCGGGATGTGAAAATTGGTTGTAAATAAATGGCCTTCTTGGTAATGGGGTTTAAAGGTGGTACAATTATGTCTTCCTGCAATTGGTATTGGATTTAGTACTATAACATAATATACAGGAAATTATTTTTAATGTAACCTTTGCTTAAAGTAATGGGATTAATTGGAGCTAAGGATATAGCCGTGCGACTGGTTTTGTTAGCTACAACTTATCTTTAGGTATTTAAATAAAAGTTAAAACAGAGATATGTACAGTCAACCAATTTGATTTATGGGTCACTTCGTTCCTTGTCACAGTGAAAATATATATGAAAGACGCAAAAAAAATCTTATTAACGTCACTATGACAAGGTTACAAGGTCTAGAAATCAAATTGGTTGACCGTACTCTTTGTCATACAATATTTTTGGAAAGATACTTTTGGTACGAAGTTTCATACGCTACTATTGAAGCTATCTTGAAGGATGTGTAGACCGCTTTTCCCGCTTTTCAATAAGGCACCTTTATCATATTATGACATCTTACATGATATAGTGATAAGCCGAACACCAGTCGCTCGTGTCAGTTCATAAATAATGGATGCCCGATGGACTTGTCTGGAAGTGCAACTTTCCAACGGGGCTGGTTGGAACAGTATTCAATTAGTACAGCCGTTTAATGGGCCGCCATTGTAGCAATGGCGGCCCATTAAACCCAAATTCTATCGACATACCAATTATACAGAGAGAGGAGTTGTTTTTTTTACAGTTAACGAAGAGAGAAAAGTTATTTTATCATAGATAAGCAAACCTAAACCTCTGTCTTACAAACACCAATTAGAAAAAGAAGTTTCCGATACTAATTATATTTAGTAGTTCCGAGATGGCGCTTACAGTAGTGCCAAAATATCGAAAATTCGACAGTATAAACATACATATATACAGGAATTACAGCATATAGTGCTAGTAATTTCCATCGGGAAAACTCGTATCTCCATCGAAATACGACGGCACCCGAACTGTCAATTCATTATTGTATTAAATGAGTGACATTTTCATATCCATCAATATGGAACTTTATTTTTTAATGTCCAATATAATTTTTCATTTTGTCGTTTGATACTAGTCAAGCGTCATTTTCGCACTTACGTACTTGTTGGAACGTTAAGCTTTGGTGACACGATAAAAACTCGAGCTAGCTAAAATTGTCTAATCAAGACATAAGGTAATTATATCGCATAAACAGGTACATAGGCTAATTATACATTCACTAATGTACAGACTCGAAGTGACCACAGAGCAATAGTGTCACCTAATTGTCCAAGACGCCGTACGAGAACAGGGCACCCATGGAGTAGCTATGGATAGTATACTTTTTAAAATATATACAGAGGCAGACAAAAGTAAAATCTAAGCTAATCTAAGATAAGATATTGCGAAAAATATGATCTTTATTTGCGTATTAAGTATATAGGTACTATAGGTGCATCAACCCAGAAAGGGTATAGCAATTATATATTAACTATTGCATTTTATTAAATAACAATAGTAACTTAAATATTATCATTATGTTCGTCTGTTTCTTTCTTTAATCTTTATTGCACATAAAATAAAAAGTACAAATGGCGCTTATGGTAGTTGTATGTTTTATGTATTGGTTGGAATATTTTTTTAAAATCAAAAAGCACATATACACAATATAATATATTATTACGTTAAAACATCCAGATTACCTACAAGTACCTATATTTTGGTGTCTATATGTGTAGACATTATACTAGTAATCGACATACATACCGAAGATCCTCTATCCTTAACTCCAGGAATTACAGTATACATATTTCCTTTTTTTCGTGTGCAATATACATACACCAATACGGGTTTGACTGTCGAAAAATATAAACCGTGAACGAAACCCGTCTAAAAATCTGATATCAACTTAAGTAAGTTTATAATAAAGACGGCTCTACGGACGCACTGTTCCGCGGATTTGACGCCGTCTCGACCGCATGTTTGTGGGCACTATAATAAGTAATAACAATACTTAAGAAACTCAATATCCTAGCGTTTGTAAATTTAATTAGTCTTTCATCTGACCGCTGTCAAATCTTGCCGTCAAAGCTTGTTATGCAAAATGATATCCTAGAATTTTGGGTTTTTTTCACCTACACAGCTAAATCCCACCATACTCAAACAAGTTATCGAATTTATATGAGATACTACTGGATATTGAAGACATAATATATTTTTTATTTTTACATAATCAAAATCTATCAAACTTCATTTTTTATTCATGTACAGTCAGCAGCAAAACACATGGCCCGCTTAGCAATTTTTGCTGCTGACTGTATGTCACAAATCTAGCAGACACAGTGTATCTCTTTATACTGAACTAGCTGTGCCCCGCGGTGTTACCCGCTGTTTACGAGTGAAAAAACGTAGCCTATGTGTTAATCCAGAGTGTCAGCTAACTGCATACCAAATTTTGTTAAAATCGCCCCAGCCGTTTAGACGTGAAGAAGTAACAAATATACACACTCACACACTCATAAACTTTCGCCTTTATAATATTAGTGTGGATGTAGATCTACCGCACTCCACATTGGGGCATATGGTATGACAACTTGTAACTTGTAATATGCGCGGAAGTCTCTTTCCAATTCAATTTATTAGACAGAGAGTTCTATCAATTTTATTTTTTGGGCCTCCGATCTCAATTCCGACTCCTATAGTTTACAATCTCGTAACCATGCAAATGTGTAAAATAAAGTAAAAAAAAACAGTGTCATAAAGTATGTTAATTGTATGTTGAAAGACATAATTTGCAAATCATTTGCAGTCATAAAACCGCGCAAAAAACCGCCATTTATTTAAACACTCAAAAAACGTGCTACAAACCAAACGTGACCAACGACTATAGATTTACGACCACTATTAGAAAAACCTAACCCAATGCCTAGCGCCAGAAATTCAAAGCACTATTTTTTACCCACTGTTTACTCTGCAGACAATAATAAATCTGAGTCATTCCATTCATAAATGCACTTTCGATTCTAGCGTTTTTTCCGGTGCAATGACTTTTCTTGTTTATGTTTTTTCTGTGGTAGTTTTTTGGCAAGTGCATGGTGTGTGATTGATGCAAAAAGTTACATTATAAGATTATAACGGACATAATTTTGTTGTTACAACTAAGTAGCTGTAAGACATGATTCCACACAGTCTCCGTGAACGTGTTACAATTGTGAGTACCAGTGTTTGTCTATGAACTTATTTTCTATACGGCCTTAATGGAATAAATAATATTTTGTTTAGAAAAAATGTCTAGCTTTAGCCCGTCATCTCGGCTCTCAGCGCACTCAGTAAAGTATGACCGGATAATATCCCAATCCTTTATGACTATAACTTCATGTAAAATCTTATTCCACTATCATTGTCCTCGCGTTGTCCCAGCATTTTGCCACCCTTTTTTGAAGCCTGGGGTCCGCTTAGCAATATTCCCAGGATTTGGCGTAGGCACTAGTTTTAAGAAAGCTACTGTTATCTGACCTTCCAACCCAGAGGGTAAATAGGCCTTATTGGGATTAGTCCGTAATCCTCACAATGTTTTCCTTCACCGAAAATAGACGGGTAAATATCAAATGATATTTCGTAGGTACATAAGTAGGTGCCGAAAAACTTATTGTTACAAGCAGGGGTTTGAACCTGCGACCTCCGGATCCGGGCCACCGGCGCTCTTAATTAATTCCAAAATCTAATTCTACTACATTTATACAAAATTTCAGCAGCCAGACATTAAAAACATCTAAAAAGTATTAGACTACCCATATATATTTCCAATAGTGTCTGAATTAGAATTTTTCATCACTATAAAACCATTATTATTGGTAAATACGATAAAAATGTAACACGCACATTGAGAATCCAAAGCACCATGTCAAAATGCACTCGACATTCCGTTAACAGAAATTATTAGTACTTAGCTATTATTATTTTGTTGTGTCTTGGCCAGAAACTTATAAAGGTATCAGCACATTGATGTAAATTGCAACGACATTGCGCGCTTATAAACATCTACGCAATTTCTACCTTATTTCATTCGCGTATAGTTCAATTGTGGCATTATCTATGAAAAGGGACCTTATTGTCGATGGCACTTACGTCGAATAACGTTGCGTTTGTATCGCGTCATCTTGAAAAATGACATAAGCGCCATCGACAATAAGGCCCCTTTTCCTAGAGAATGACACAATTATGTTTACATATTAATGTAAGCGTGATCCAATAACCGTTGAGAATCTTGTAAGCTGAAATGTAGTGTGTTGAAGAGTTCACACGTTGCGATTATTATTTTCACACTGGGACAGACCGACAAAAATAAATTTATCAGAAAGGCCGATCGAAGACACATTTTTCAAAATAAATTTTTCAAATTTTTTTATTCATAGATTTTATAAATGCATGGGATGGGGCCACCCAGTAAGCAAAGTCGCTTGCTGGGAGATCTTTTATAGAAATGCATTGTCGTTTCTATAATCAAAATTAAATTTGCTACAGGTGAAAAATTTAGCACATGCACATGGCGTATATACTTATAGTAGTAATGCGTGTATTCACGCATATATCGATGTTCTGTATTTATTTTTTTACGTAAGTTCCATATTTAGTTGTCTACTCAACTACGTAGACAGTTAATAAAAAAGTTAAAAGTTATCCTTCTGTTAAAATTTTCACCTATAGCATAATGTTTTTTTTTTTTTTTTTATAATCATTAAAGCTAATCTCACATAAGTTGAAGGAAATTATTAATGAAGTACAGTTTGCCAATCATCGTATAAGACTATACGATGATTGGCAAACTGTATCCAACGCTTTGATTCGCGTAACAACCTAATATTGTTTTAAGTATTTTTGCTGTATGTCAAGTTCCAATATAACAATGTGTGCACCTTTACGCCGCCCCTCAAACGGCTTGCGCGCAGTTTCACACTATGTAACACTATTTCGGGACTTATTTTGACGTAACATATCAAAGCATACAGCACCCGTTTAACCCTACCTACTTACATGCGCTGTACATTTGATACACGCAGCTTTTTAACGCCCCGCAAACGGCCGACGACTTAATCCGTGCAATAGCCCAAATATACATTACCCATTTCTGACATATGTCAAATATAAACAGCCAGTGTAACAAACGCTTACACGTTAACTACGCGCAGCTTTTCAACGCCCCGTAAACGGCCCACTATCGTAAAGCTCCGCACGACAACGACTTAATCCGCGCAACCGCCCAATTTTACATTACTTATATCTGACATGTTAAAGATAAACAGCCAGTGTAACAAACGCTTACACGTTGGTTACGCGCAGCTTCTTAAACGCCCCGCAAACGGCCCATCATCGTAAAGTGTCCCACGGTGACACGTTGATTCGCGCGACCACTCAGTTTTTCGTTCGCTTTATTAGCGGGGCTGGCATGACGCCAGGCGAGTAGTTGACGCTGTAAGGCGACACGTTGGTTCTTTTTTACGAGTGTCTACTCTGAATGTCCGTAACTTTCATGGTTCGAGAGGATTTGTGAACGGAACCCTCCTCTGGGTGCTCCCCTGTGGTAGTTAGTTCTAGGCTTGAGAGGGCGTCGCAAAAAAATGGAGAACACCCAAGGGCTTCGCATTAAAAAAACGTTTGGTAAGCCCTGCTATTCCAGACTCAAATTTTTAAGAAGTCCAATTCAGTCCATAATATTGAACAAAAGTAATATTCTGTATTTCAATTAAAAAAGTTATTTTTGCTATTCCGCTGCTTAGTTATGTGCTAGAGGATTAGTGCTAATCCGTTATAACTAAAACATATAATACGCAAGTTTATTGTATAATGATTGCAATACCAACATATATAATAATAAACCTGGTATTTTTGTAAAAACACGAAATCATACCTCTTCATGGCACTGTATTTTCTGACTGGGTAATATTTCCTACTTACCTGAAACAAATAACAGCATTAATAGGTTTTTTTTTTCATCTTAGATTACTAACGGGAATTGAAGGCGGGTATTGTCCCCAAATTGCAACCAGAGACTGGAATATTGTGTGAACAACACTCCGCTCGCTCCCGGTGGTAGTCGACGGATCTGATTATTAAATTATTTATGCGGTGTAATAAAAAAAAAAAAAAAAACAAAAAAAATACATTACATTAAGAACCGAACTAAATGGCATATACCTATTAGCTTTAATAATAACCTCCGATTGTGTAAAAACCGTAAAAGTTTACACCAGTACCCTTAGCATGAGTTGTGACATTGAGGTTTTCGATAACGAGTATCGAGTTTACTATCTGTGCATCTCGTTCGCACTAAATTAGTACAAGCTGCAATGCATAGATAGTAAACTCGATACTCGTTATCGAAAACCTCAAAGTCACAACTCATGGTAAGGGTACAGTATGCTATAGGTACTATGACCTGCATGGGACGCCGTTTTTTGACGTTCATAAGTGTATTGCAAGTGTCTTAATTGTAAAATAAAGATTTTTAACTGTTTTAAATACAAATAATTACGAACTTCGAAGTTTCAGAGCTTGCATCGAAATGAAGAATAATCACACACGGCCTTGAACGGTCGATGGTCGATGAAACGGTTTCCATTTCGTCGTTACTGAAATTAGAATAGACAGACCAACACACGTCTGGCATGTACATCATATACAACACCTGTCCGTCGCGCCATGAGGAAAATACCCTTACTGAAATTTCTGGACAATTTAATGAGTAATGTTCAAATGGAAACATTAGGACTGGTATTAATTAACATATATGTATTTAGAGCGCTGGTATCCTAGTGGTAAGAGCGTGTAAATTGCAATCCAGAGTCGCGGGTTCAAACCATATCCATCATAAGCATTAAATAACACCCAACCAGCTAACGTCAAAAAACACTCGATTACTAAAAAAAATAGTATCAAATGCATTAAGTGCACTCTTGTGAACAAAATGCTACATTGCTATCTGTTTTTGAAGAATAAGAGTTTTTTCCGAGCTTGTGAGGTAAATATTATTTTTGACAATCATCGTTTTAAATAGCTTCTAGGATACTTTAAAAAATAGAACACACATAACAATGTAATAGAAAACAAATGGCAATTTATCATATAGCCTGTGACCGTTCGGCTAAAGACAAGACTTTATAGAATTCAGAAATATATGAAACGTACGTACGTACGAGTCAATATTTAAAAAAAAACTTATTTCAAAACACAACACTCTCCCAGAAAAATCTAGGTCTACTATTTTCACTTGCGCCGTTTTTCAGCACAAATCCGGCTGTATCTTTCATCACTACGTTAGGTTTCCACATCCATTCTTATCTTCCACGTGTATAATCTTATTTCCCATCTCCCTCCACGGCCTTGCCAAAAAGGTGAACAGCCGGCAAAGTATAAAATTTGCTATGAAAATATACACTTTACGATTGTTTCGGCGCGCGTTCGATTTAGACAATGCGTAATTTTTGTATTGCGCAATAGTTGAGAACTAGCGAAAATTCGTAGACGTTAGTGTCGACAAACAGTCTGATGGCCTAGTCGCCTGTCGCATACAAGGTTTTGTTAAAAATGTTTCTCATGTGTTCATTATGCATTGATAATAATAGTTATATAATAACGGCCATGTGGGAAGTTGATTCGGCAATAATGGCACCGATAGTTGTTTCTACGAAGAGTCTCATAGCAAAGAATATCGGTCGAAATCTTGAGAGACTCTCGCTACGTGATTATGGTTGGATCAATAGTCAGATTTAGAAGTTGGTAATCCAGGACGCGCGTAGTTCTGTGGTTCCTCTTTGCAGCCCTAACCATCAGCACGCTGGGCCCTGCCCCATTGGCGGCGGCACCCTTGGTTAGGTTTATTATAATATTGTTATTATTTTGATATGTTTGAGATGTATTTCCATATTTAACTTTTATAAAAATATTACATAATACCTACTCTAAGTCACAAAATGAATAATTACCTATAATAATATAATTTATTGGTCTTCAAAAACACTATACTAACAATACATCGGTACAATATTATATTTTTACTTATTTTTATCATTTTACGATATTTAGCAAAAAGGTAACATTGAAAGTAGGTAATAAAAAAAATTACAAAAGGACTTAAAGTTTTCAAGTCTGGTCTAATTAGTCTCCATAGCTAGACCAAACTGCAGTTCTAGATAACAGGGCGATGACCCCACCAAACTGACGCCGCTTGCAATCGCGATCCTGATAAAAAAATATTTACAACAAACCAGATATTATCAGTTACGTAGATTATTTAAACAACAAAAATACCTGTATAGTTTTGTAAGTAATTATAACATGCAAAAATGATTAGATCCTGAGTAGTCTAAGTACATACAGTTACTTACAGTTTCAAAACATGTGTCCTATATTCTTTTACCTCTCTGAGTGACGGAGTTAATCGGTAAACTTTGCTCTCAGTCTTTACTAAGACTACAATAATAATTGCATAATTAACTAAGCAGTCAAAACAATAAAAGCCGTTTTTAGATTATATCACTTGAGAAGTATGCCATTTGGTCTTAAGAAAGCTGACACTGAAATTAATGTAAAACGAAGAGGAAAAAACCCCATAGAATACATTCAGCTCTATTTGTCAAGCAACTTTCTCTAGGTTATCATAAAATGAATAACAATATCAACACTGGAAATTATAAATGAGCAAAGCAAGGAGCAAGCAACGAGCAAAGAGAAATATGTCTAAAAGCTCTAAAACCACAATTTTAAATTTTCTTCAGAAGATCTTTCTTATACGTATAAATATATTTCAGACAACGTTATAGACACAAATCTAGTGATTTTAGGAATTAAATGTATAAAAAAAAAAACAAATGTCTATCCTTTATACAGTGGGCCAGTAGTTTTAAGACAAGGCACCGCATATGTTTGCAACGTCGATATATTTTCAAAAAATCGTCGGCGCAAGAGCTCGTTTTACATTTGTGGCCTGAATTGTACACTACGCCAAGAAATCCGACTTATAATAAGAATTTATTACATTGAGATATCTTTTAATTCAGGTATTTCAAATATTATGTCATATTACTGCTAGTACAAGTTCAATCTACTAAAACTACAAGTGCGAAACTCGCTCAATTATCAGTCCGTTATCAGACACTTTCGGACGCCCCGCGACCTCTGCTTCTCATTAACCTTCCCGTATTATGTCATGACTTTGCTCTCACGAGTAAATACATTGCCGGCTTACTTAGATAAGGGTTGATACGTCCGGTGAGTGAGACACTATGGACGACGTGGGTGGCGGAAACTTGTTAAGGCAAATTAATTAAGATTTTAGGAACATCCGGAATAGTATGTCACGGGAGTCTTCCATACATGGATGCATAAGTATATGTATAATACTCTATTGATTACTCTAAAACAGTTGAGGGAAATCGTAAGAAAAGAAAGGTTGTTCGTTATTATATTTCTCTTTTACTCCAATTTCGGGGTCATGAAACTGACAGAGGCAATCGTCCGAGGTTTACGAATATCGTGTTTCGCGGTAGCGCCCCTGTGCTTTTGTTGTTTTACTCTTTTTATTTGTAAGTTTTGTAACTGTTATCGTACCTATTGTTTTATATTAGTTGTTAGTCTGTTCGCTTCATGACCTCACTCGTTAATGGCCCCGACGGAAGACCAGCGCTGGCTACCCGGGCTAGCATCATGCTGAGTCGGGACCATTTCGAGGCAGTTTTGTCAAATAATTTTTAGTTTTTAATTTCTTTTGTAAATTGCCTTGA
This sequence comes from Grapholita molesta, assembly GCA_022674325.2. Lineage (NCBI taxonomy): Eukaryota > Metazoa > Arthropoda > Insecta > Lepidoptera > Tortricidae > Grapholita > Grapholita molesta. The sequence goes on along the minus strand of CP053121.2, from coordinate 2,776,853 downwards.
ATAAATGTTTTCTATTTTCTATTCTCTTTTAGATATGTACGAGAAGTTACTATTATCTATACCTACATATATTTAGTAGCTTTGATGGATATTAAACAAACGATATAATTTAATATAACTAACGTGCTTTATATTGATATTAGTATAACTGAGAAACATTTGCGTACGGACGGTTTATTACTGTTAAAGTACACAAAGGTTATCTCATAGAACAACTTTACTATTGTAATTACTTATGTTATATGTTATGAATATGATTTCTTAATGATATTGTGGAAATCAAACAATTGTGGAATGTTTATGGAATATGGTGAGTCACCTGTTCTGTCTTATCAACTAGGAAACAACTGCAGAGTTAGAAGGAAATAAATATTACCCCAAAAATGCAACTTATTGAATCTTTTCACCGATATTAACTTGGTATAATATATAACAATAAGATTTTAAATCAGGCTGTAGTTACGTTACGTACGTACTTGAATGAGTTTCCGATATTTTATAATAATAAATTAACATACATGGTAACTAGCCCGTTATAAGTAATAGTTGTAATGTGACCGACCATGTTAGCTTAATATCGTATATAGCAGGAGGTTGCACAAATAGATTTACTCTAAAAACTAAACAAATTATGAATCTGAAGCATGTTTAGATTTATATGTTTATAATATTGGTACCAATTTATTCTAAAGCCGCTTGGTCTGCGACATAAAGTAGAAAGACTTTCCGTCAATCTTATGCATGTGTGTTGATTTCTGTATGTATAAGTGACGACATATATTAACATAATGATTGCGCTATCAGTCTTATTTTATCGCATTTAATTTTTACGACTACAAAACTTGAAAACTTGCCACACGCAAAGTGGTAATAGGATAGTCGTAAATTCCAGTGAAAACAATAAAACAGCTAAGCGAAAAGCGAGAGTTAAAAGGTTTTCAGTTTCATCGCACCCGGTAAACGGTCCTTTAGTAGAATGCCCGAGGCCCCACTTTTATATTCATGAGCCGACCCGACCCATTACCCTGCTGATAAAATATTCAATTACGCAGTCAAGTACTTTCACGCAAAGTTCAGTGACATCTAAAATGCTTACACAGCAAAAAAAACCGCTCAGTTTCCTCGTCGCCAATTTACCAAATTACCAACACAATTACGTGTAAACATACGTCTGAACGCGCGCTCGGCCGGCGTGCGTTTGAAATAAAGCGTTCCAAATTCGAACGCGTCCGTTTAAATGCGCGCACGTGATTGGTCGGTGGCAATTTTCGTTTGGAAACCATGATTAAGTCGAGATGAAGACATCAAATTTCGAAACAGAAAATTGTAGGTTTCGGAACTCTCGCTTTCGTATGTTTACTTTTCTCGTACGCTTGAGGCGGGATCATTTCGAGCATTAGTGGTTAGGTTGTTTGCTTAGTTTATTATAACTAAGCATTACTATGAAATTCATATAATTATCCGTTATTACGGTATCTTTGATTGTCCGATACGATTAAGTCATCATGTCTGCCTTTATAAAATCTATTTCGCAAAACTCTTCATCCTAAAATTATACCCTACTAAGTGTCGGTTATAAGATGTTGAGACCTCACAAGAATCCGAAGATGTATTTATCTGTGTCCAGTATACCTACTTAAAAACGCTAAGCTAAGTTTAAAATCTGCATTTTTTGTAATTTAAGTTCGTACACTACAGTTTTGGGTTATAGGAATAGTTATGGCGTGACAGAGGTATTTTTAATACTGTATTGATATAGCTTTTATTGACGGTACTTTTGGACGTAAGTTAATGGGTGCCATAAGAAATATGCAGCAAACACCTCAAAGAGCCGAGATTAAAGATACTCGGTGGCTAATTGTGGCATGTTAATTGTTAATTTATTCAAAAAAACGGTTAAATTTTTCACGTCAAATTTGTAGTTAATCTGATAGTTAGATATGTTTATTACACGGTTAAAATAGTTTACTTGGTATTTCGGTGAGATCTTGAAGTTTAAAAGGCGGGAAATTAAATAGTTTTATATGAATGCTGTAGTGGAATTAATATTACGAGGTATGAACAGTGTACTCTGACGTCTCAAGAATGTAAACAAGTCGTGAATTAGACTTTTAACTAGTAAGATTATTTATATACTGCCTTGTCGGTATAAGTAACTTGTGTAGTTTGCCCCAATGTTTAATACCACGAAGTTTTAATTCATATTTTAATTAGGTTAAGGCGAGGGTTATTTCCTTTGAGCTCTAGATCGTCCGTCTAGAACTCAAAATGACTAACAGTGCAATCATCATCATCTCATCCGCAAGTTGTCTTCTGTCGGAATGCGGACTGCTAAGGAATGCAATTCCCTTCGTCAGTATTCCCGGAAAGATATATTAATATAATTTAGGTATTTTCAAGGCAAGAGTGAATCAGCGTGCTACACCCTCGACCTCTTCGACACTTACCATCAAGTGTTACTGAGGTCAAACGCTGATAAGTTTTGCAAAAAAAAAAGTAGGCCAATACCAAATATTACTTGTGTCATCTTGGGGCGTTCGAATCCTGTCTCCGATGCCTTCGTCAATTTTTCTAAAGTATATGTCATCTATTTCAATTTATTAATTACAATGCTTACGGTTCATAGTCCTTGAATGAACATTCCGTTAGCGATCTAGAAAGCCGTGTAAGATCGGAGCAGAGGCACATTCATCTCCCGACGGAGCGGAGGCTAATATCAATAAACCATCCCTGATTGGAAATCTGTTTGTTTAACACAGGTTGTTTTAACTGTTGATACTATTTCAGTTTGAACAGCAATGGCCCGACATTGGGTCAGTGCTATGTCTTTAGCGGCTTCTAGTGTGATTTTAGGATTTTGTAAGAAAGTTAGGAATTATTCTAAGGGGGGTTTTGTAAAAATAATTAATGTAACCTAATTTTAATTGTTTGCTGGTTCATTATACAAACTTTAGTTATGACTATAAGTTTGTTATGGCACTAAACTTTGGCGTTTTCTACACTTTACTGAAAACGAACCGGGAAACGTCGGTACTCAAGGTAATTTAATTTTAATTTTGTAACTGTTTTTAATTATTGAGAACATGCAAGATATTTTTTTTATTATTTATTTTATGGTTGTACTGATAATATACATTATATCTTGGACGTTTTGTCCATTCAGTGAGCTCAATAAGACTTGTGTTGTAGGTACAATCAGCATTATATAGTTAGGAACAGTCAGTGGCCAAATTTATCGTAACATATCCTCCCTGTTATACAAATGTGTATGCTATACAGATGAGTATCGATATATTTGGCCACTTCTAAAGATACGAACTATACGACGCTGGCTGTACTAAACAACGATATCTATAATACTCATATTGATACAAAAAAGCTTTAAATACATTGATAACTTCCAAACATAACGTAAGAATAATCATTCGTGATAAACACACAAAAATACCCTAGCCAGCATTCGAACCCCGATCTTCCGCGTGGCGTCGTAAGCAGGGTCAATATCGAATAAGCTAGAGATTCATTCTCCTTTTCATTGATATTGTATCACGATAGATCTAGATTTAAATTTCGATCAAATTCTATGTAGATATTTCAAACGCTATGGGTAGAACAGCCAATTAAAAAACTAAAAAACACGTACCTACTTGGATTCGTCTTATCTAAACGGATATAATTACAAATACGTAACTTAAACACCCTAACGGTCAGTTAATCGACGCTCAGCCGCTCCTAACCGGACATCTTCAGCCGTAAACATCCTTAAACTGATTCCAATTCCTTACTGCGAAAGATTTATGTTGATACGCCGGAGTTACAATTCTCATACAGACATCTGTGAATGTGTTAGTAGCTCACAGATCTCGAAAAATCTAAAGGATAGGGTATTGATTTCTAAAGTTGTGCAGGATTTGCATGCTTGGCATGTCATTACAACTATTATGTGTGCACATGCTACCAGTATGATTGAAGTATCTGCATCGCATGTAGCAGGGAAACCAACATTAACCTTCCATATATGAGGAGTTATATACAGAAAATTGTACTACGGGTCATAACCCGTTGTACAATTTTCACAGCCTTTTTTGAACTACTAACCCCTTGGTTAGTTTCAGTCAAAAACAAATCAATAAAAAGTCTATGAGTCTCGGGAGTTAAAATAAATAAACCCACAAAGGTCTTATCCACACTAAGTCTCACAGGAATACCCTATTAAATCACAACAAACCAAAATATTTATATTTATTAGGACGATGTTATTATCCAGGGTGAATTATATTGTTAATGCCCCAATAAACCCATGTATGTTTGTCTGTATGCGCGCTCAGAGCCGGGCCACCTGGAAGTTGAAAAAACGATTTATTGACTCAGTATTACGGTTATTGATATTGGATTTTAGATTAATCTTTAAAATATAAGTGGATCAGGACTATTTGTATAGCGGTGCTTAAGAACTTGACATACTGTTGGGGGATAGTTAATCAAGTGATATTTTACTATACTAAACACGACATATTATTTCAAATAAATAAAATGACACTAGTTTCGATGGTAGAAGATGCAATCAAGACTTTCAAAATCAGTAGTTAGTTGAGCATTCGTTTTGGTGACATGTAAGAAAAGTCTTAGCATTGTTTAGGCAATCCGGCACAAATCGTGTATCCGGCAGAAATAGCATGCCCCGGCGCTTGGAAATACTTGGAAGTGTTTTGCGTAAATCTATTAAATATTAAATTTACTGTTATAAACTTGATAATAGAAAATAATAGCAGCAGCATTGAGTATAATTCTAACTTTCGACCTTCCTGTACCAACGCGCCTTCCTGAGATGGAAAGATTCTACAGGGTCAGGTATACCGCCGATGGTTCAATTGGTAAAACGATCAGATAAGTGCATAAAAAGTAGTTAGTACGAATCTCGCTTAAAGCGGTAAATCTTTATTTATATTATGAACCACAATATGCTAGCAGACATGTCTGTTTACTATCAAAATCATAAAATCAACTCTAAATTATGTTGAAAAAATACGTTTCAAAAGTTAGCTGTTGGCATGTGAACTCAACGCTCTTGTTTATACTACGACGCTGTGCAGAATTCGCGAACTGCTGAATTCATTAAGTATGTTTATTCAGGATCCGTGGAATAGCCTGGATACGATTCGCACACTCACTGGCGTTTTAGATTGGCATTCCGGCGATGAACGATTTGTGTGCTGATGCGGAATTGGGACGGACTTTTATAATTAAGAATCAAATTACGACCCAACAGTGTACCTAGTAGTTCTAGATCTTGCCTCAATCATGTGTACAAGTGAAAAACTTAACCATGTAGCTGTGCAGAGAATTAATATGGAAATGATGTCAAATTTGAAGAATATAAATCTTTATTTACAATAATTTCTGGACCCGGGTATGTCCTTAAACTACGTCCGACAATGAGAGGTAGGGCACAGCGAAGTACCATCACGCTCGAGTCTGGAGAAACCCAACTGGGGAAGTACCTCCTCCTTACAGAAGACCACAGCAATAATAGCACTGCTACCTTTCAGGTATGTAGTGTTGTGTTCCTGATGGTGAGTAAGGTTCCCAGAGCTCCAACCCCCCTTAAAGGTCGGTAACGCGCTTGTGACTCCCCTGGTGTCGCGGGTGCCCATGGGCGACGGTAATTGCTTACCGGCTTAGGCAATCCGTCTGCTCGTTTGCCACCTTATGTCATAAAAAAATAATTGAACTACGAGTACTTAACTAGTCCTTGCATTAAATTCCTCATTGTGGACCTAGCGTCTCTACGCCAAACGGTACAAAATGGTACCCTCTGCCTAGGCTCTTATATTTGTTACGTTTAAAAATTTCAGCGCTTTCCGCCGCAGCAACTTTGAATATAACGCCGCCATGCATGTACACACGCGTTACTACTACATAGGCCAAGGTGCTTTAGCTAAGTTTTTCACCTATAATCTTAATCGTACTTCACAGTGGCAGTCGCTTTGCCTTATTTTCTTGAGCGCAAGGAAGACTGCCGATTTGTGGAAATAATGGCAGTCAACGGCAATTGACTACTTATAATTGTAAAACCAAGTCATCAAGAATGCCAAGTGCAAACTGGTGCCCGCCTCCTCAGTTCTGCCGCGACCACGGAGGTCACACACTTCTTGTTCATTCTCAAATATCTGGGTAACAATACCTTCAGTTTTAATTAAGTCTCGTTTATTTTATTTACGTATTAATTGTAACTTTGATCTTTTTTTATACAAGACTGACCAGCGTTTGACCTCAGTCGCACCTGATGGTAAGTGACGACGAGGTCGAGGGTGTAGCACGTTGGTTCAGTAACAGCCTATTCACTCTTGCCTTGAAAAGACTTAAATTATATCTTACCGGGAATACAGACGAAGGGAGCGAATTCCATTCCTTGCGAAGGTAGAAGCGAATCGCTTCGTGCGAATGAATGGAATACTGACAACGTAAGGATGAAACTTTGCCATAGAAAAACATTGCTCGGATGTAAGTAACACGAATCGTGATTCAAATTCCTGACAAACAACTAATTGAACGGTAACAGCAATGTCTCCGCAATGACATGACAATTACATCTGTTCGACATCGCGCCTTAGTATTGTATGCATCTGATCAGATTAAGATTGTATCATGAATTGAGTTGTAAGTGTTATGCAATACTGGAGCGGACCAATAGCTACTGTTCACTGCTTTAGTAACGGTGTTTTACAAACATAAATATTTGTACAAGTATTAGTTTCCACAACAGTTGTTTTGCCGACAGGTTTGGCCAGTGGGTAGTGACCCTGCCTATGAAGCCGGGTTCAAATTTCAGTAAGGGCATTTATTTGTGCACACGTTGAGTATAGGTATTTATTCCTGAGTCATGGGTGTTTTATATAGGTATTTAAGTATTTGTATATTATATATATCGTTGGGCTAAGTTGGGGACAAGCCTTCTTGAGCTTAACGTGGGGCTCAGTCAATTTGTGTCTCAACAGTGTCCTGTTATAATTATATATTTTCATCACACTTGCTCGTCAATGGCGTTGTTACTTGCGAGAGTACACAGCAGTTATAGCCGATTTAGTTCACACGGGCTGTTAAGTTTAGTTTTAAAAATATATAGAACTCATACTTCACTTCGGACTGAGGATGTTTCCAAACAGCCAAGGTGTATTTCATATCTTCAAAAGTTTGCTACAACCAACTTTTAATATGTATAAAACATATCTTTATATTCAATTTGACTGCAATTTAATGTTTAGTATTTATTAAAAATAATTGTTTTATATTTGATTTTGATAATTGATACTATTTGGCAGGATGATCTGTCAAATTCGAAAACAAAACGCAGTTGTTAACATTATCTGTGAAAGACATTGAAAAAAGTTGACATTGTTGACAATCTTTTTTAGTGGATGAGGTCTGACTGTAGTTTTCAAAGTGTATTTTGATTTTAAGCCTACATAAGTACTAACTAATATTTTACCAACGAATTTATTTTATTTCCTCGCAAATGTGATGAAAAACATTGTGTGTACCACGGGTGGTAAGTGTATAACAAACTTGAGTCATTAAAAGCCCTCCGACTTCGTCGTCGGGCTTCTAATAGACTCGCGTTTACTATACCTTACTTACCATCCTCGTTGCACAATGTACTATTATTGTACACTTTTTTTCCATTGGGTTAAAACCAAAAATGTCACGTGGCTCTTTATTCATATTTGAATCAGTAGATGCGTTTTATTTACGTTTACACACTAGTAAAGTAGCTTTGACTACCAAAATCCTAAACCTATACTTATAATTAACATGAGTTTGATTTAACACGGTCGCTAACCTACCCTAATTGACTACAAAGGGGTTGAAGGTTTGTAATGACCTCTGTGCGAACGCCGAAGTCCATAACTTCATCATCATCATATCATTTCAGTCGTAAGACGACCACTGCTGAACAAACGCCTCCCGCAAAGTTGACGGGTGTCCTCATGGGAAGAGTTGCATTAATCGCCACGCAAGGCTGGCGGGTTGGCGACCGTAGTAGCCCTTGATTAGGTTTCGACGGACGCTGTGCGTATTTATTAATATACCTGTAATGATTACGCTCTACCGATAATAAATCTAACTGCGACAGGATCGTACAAGTATCGCCGAGGCGTGCATGTATGTTACGCTGTTCGTTCTTAGATCGTAAATCAAGAGTTGGCGCAGTAACGTATTCACACACACGACATGTAGGTTCATTGCGATAAAGGGCTGCCCACATGAAAGGGAAATTTTTGTTGACGTGAAACTCTAATCAAAATACAAGGAAAAAAAAACTTTATATAAGTTTCTAAAGGACCCCTAGTTGACTTCCGTTATAGTAGGGGATAGGATACATAATATTAGCGCTGAACCGTCTATCCTCCATCCATAGTAATATTATATCTATATTTACTAATACAGCTTACACTATATACTTACACTTACTTAGCTATAAGCTTATACTATATACTTACTTACTACTATATATACTATACTATCCATACTAATATTATAAATGCAAAAGTAACTCTCTCTATCTGTCTCTATATCTGATGGCGACTGTAGAATCGGGGCTCGCGTAAAAAAAATATGGTCGTTTAAGGATTAAAATAGTACATTTCGATACTAGACAAAAAAAAAAATTTTTTCTACGAGGGTGAAAGTTGGAGCCCGAGGGAAACGAGGGTGACAATCACTCGAGTCTTAAAGAAGTTTTTACACGTGTATCGAACCCAATTTTTCATAACAAGTGCCTTAAAAAGTGAAATTTCCGCACGCGAAGCGTTCGCAAAGTGCACTTTTTACGCACTAGTTAGGAAAATGATGTAAGGATCTTGTATATTAACCCTTTATAAGGCAGAGACGATTTGGAAACCACTTAGTTAATAAGCATTTACAAAGAAAGAACACCTCTTTTTTATTTAACTATAATGGTATTATATAGCAAATATATCAGGCTTTCTTTTCTTATTTATACTTTTTCGGTCATTATTAAATTTTAGTGTAATTAATTAATCTAAAGTTTGTGGTCAATTAATGCACTGTGCCCGTTAAGGGAAGCAAGCATTTGTCACTGTTTCCATTATACTATTAAAAATACACAAGTCGCTGTATCTAATAAATTCAATTATAGCTCTTGTAATTCACGATGGCGAGTGGCGAGACTGTTATTGGTATGATAATAAGGTCTAATTTTGATAAATCCACTCTCCATCGTGAATTGCAATATTTGCAATAACTGAACTACGTTGTTTGTAGTATCAGGAAAGTGTATCATTTGCCACTTAAGATTAATAAAATTATAAAAGGTTACATGCTATATCGATAAATATTGTAATATGTAACTATTTGCTTAGTATTACGTACATAGCAGTTATGACAAATGAAGAAGTATTGAGTATTGCCTGTCACGTATCTGTCAATGAATAGGTGTATTGGAAACAGATCATCTGAAAACTCGAGTGCGCTAACGGGCTGAGTGCATATAATGACCACATGTTTTTATTAATGATTTCGTTTTTTTTTTGCCGTAGATGTGTTCCCCAGTGCATTACAAACATGGGAGTGTATTTAACTTTCACGTAGCATATCTGTATAACTGCGGCCTTATAAAGGGTTAAGTATGAAAACGGATTTTAATAGTGCAACCCCAGCTTAAAGCCAGGTCTATTTAACGAGCGGTTCTTTGCCGTAATAATGTTTGTTAATGGACACAGTTTGAACAGGGTTTCAGCCTATCTAAACAGGGCACTGACCGGCGAATTGTCTGTGTACTTATATTAATTACACATTAAAATTCAGGTTTCAGTGACGCTAAATCAATGGAATTATTTAAGATAAGCTGATTTGATAACATTGATAGGTAGGTTAGGTTTGTTAGGTATCTTTACGCCCGAAGGGCAGATAATGCAGAAATAGGAGCCCCATTTAGCGGGGCTCGGTCGACTTTACAGCGAACGAAATATAATGTGATACAAAACCCGAATGTGTAGAAACTCGGGTGGGGAAAAATGCTAACGGTGACATGCATGCACGGTGACTCAGGTTTCGCTCGTGTAAAACTGTTTACCTAAATTATACCGTTTTCTTAAGTAAGTCACGAACAGGGATTGTTGAGTCACCTGCACATCTTCGTAACTTAGCCGTGGATTGCAAAATCTGAAGTTACACAGCGTCGGGAGATGTCATTACACAGCTAAATTACGAATATAGGCAAGTGGCTCAGCAATCCGTGTACGTGGCTGTATATATACTAAATTAACGCAATTTTGGAATCACGCTCGTAGGTACTTATTAGTTTTTAAAATGGATCTACGAATTATCATTTCATAGTTGCCTACGAAGGAAATTATAGTTAGCAAAACTTGATGTCTTTTCTTTTGTCTAATCCAAATCGGGATTCGATTACCGAACAGCACCTACGATCCTATCAGCACGATACGCAACACACTTACTCCGGTCGCCAACCCGCCTGCCAAGAGTGGCGACTAAGGCAACTCCCCTCCCAAGATTATACAAGTCATATTTGAGGGTTTATGTGCATGGGCTGATGCCCTAGACTTCTTTGATCCGTAACAAAAATACTTAGGCAGTCACTAAAAAAAATGTTTAATTAACAAACACTTATCTTAATACGGAGCGGTAACATAAACTTACAAAATCAAAGATGCAAAACATGTACCGATATCAAAATATCTTTACGACATCCCACATCCAATAAAATTGTCACAACACCCAAACAAGGGCCCATCCTTAATCTATTTAATTTTCCTTTAATAAAATTGCTATAAAACCATATCACTTTCCTAACCTATAAATTAGTGATGGGAAAACTGTCGATAGCGCTGCTCCATATTTGTCGATGGCCCTTTATTTCGGTTGTCGTAAAATATTTAATGTCCCTAAAGCAAGCTATTGAAGTGCCGACAGGGTTGTGCGACTTAAAATGACGCAGTGGCAATAAAATGTGCTAATGTGTTTCTGATGATAACCTATATAATAATTTAAGTAGCAAGCAATGGACAAGCTCTTAATCGTTATTTTAGATACTTAATAGTTGAAAGAGTCATTGAACTCTGGATTCACATTTAGTCAATGTCAAAGATATGTACAGGACCAAACTGTCAAAATATGTATACGTCCATCTTATTTACTCAGATTAAAGGTACACGTATACATATTTTGTCACTTTGGTCGCATCGATATTTTTGACCTTTACTGTACTTACTTACATAAATCTTCTAGGGTGAAAGTGTGTACTTAACAGGAGGCTTCAGTTATATTACCTAGAAATGAAATAGGGAATAATGCCTATAACAATAAAATACATAATAAAAGTTTCATAATTATATTTTTAGGGTTCGTACCTATAGCCATCAAAGCTATAAATATGAGATAACTTATTTTTTACAGTTTTATTCAGATTTTTATTGTGATTATACAATATTAAATACTTACCTTATTTTAAATATTTAATAATGCACTTAATAAATAAACAACCAATACAGAAGTACTATATGTTTTTTTTTTACGTAGCCTATGTTGTGTCCCACTGCTGGGCAAAGGCCTCCCCTCGCTTTAGCCACTCGTCGCGGTCTAGTGCATGCTCCCGCCAATCGCGACAGAAACCATCCAGGTCATCCCGCCATCTCCTTTTAGGTCTGCCTCTGCCCCGGCCGACTTGTTCGGTCCAGTCAGTGGTTAATTTAGCCCATCGGTCCGGGTGCATGGTCACTTTATGATTACGCAAAATTAATTAAGATCCGTAAAAACAGGTATTTTTCTACAGAACCTCCATTGAACGTAACGAACTATAGTACTCTTGAGAGTATTTCATTCGGTCGAACATAATTTAATCTACATTATAAGTATTAATTCATAACCAAAAACACCTACCTTACCTACTGAGTAATCCCTAAAATCCCTAAAATATTTGCTCCTATTACAGGCCGCACCCGGTATTACATATCTCACTGTGCCACCAAAGTCGGTCCAGTTTAATTACCACTTAAACCACTTTTGATCGACCATTGAATGGCGGGTCCTTGTAATTAAAAGCGAATCGCAGCAAAATTTTAGATTACGCGGTAATAAAAATGTTTACGAGTGTCTTTGGATTGACCCTCCATGTCAATATTTGGGAATGTTGTGTGTAAACTAATAAAAATTGTCTGTTATCTCGCGTTTGTCCAGTGATATTGTTAATGCCGGAATTTTATAGGTCATGTTGTTTCTTGTTGACATGGAGGACACAGTAAACGATAAACAGTAAATTATCTATTTACCTCTACATTATTTATTTTGACGACAGGTTTGGCTTACTGGGTGGTGAAGCCGATGGTCCTGGGTTCAAATCCCAGTAAGGGCATGTACAGTTTCGCCCGCATGGTTAGAGGAAAATGTAAAATATTGAGTCTTCCTGTGGGAATGAGATGTTTTTTTCCGCTGGAAAAAGTAGCCTATGTCGCTCTCCATCCCTTCAACTACTTCCAATTAAAAAATCACGTCAATTCGTCGCTCCGTTTCGCCGTGAAAGAAGGACAAACAAACAGACACACTTTCGCATTTATAATATTAGTATGGATTTAAGTATTTGTATATTATATATATATATATATATATATATATATATATATATATATATATATATCGTTGGTTGAGTACCCACAACACAAGCCTTCTTCAGCTTATCAAGAGGGCAAGGTCAAATTGTGTCAGAATGGCCTGTAATAGTTATTTATTTATTATTGCGTTTAATATTTATTTATTTTGTTATGTACAAAAAATTCGTAGATATTTCACAAAAAGTCAAAGAAAAAGCAGGTATGATTGAAAAAGGCAAGGGCGAAGGTCTTTTCAACTCAAGAGTGAATAGGCTGTTACTGAACCAGCGTACTACATCCTCTACCTCGTTGACACTTACAATTAGGTGTGGTGTGACTGAGGTCAAATGCTGGTCAGTCTCGTATAAAAAAAGCGTTTTTTTTCAGCCAACAAAAAAATCAAGTAATTCTTTTTATATGTAGCGTCAGAGACAGAAGAGCCTTAATAAAATCACTGTAGGTTTACTATCAATTATGCAATTTAAAAAAAAAACGTTGTTATAATTACAGTTCAGTACCACAAATCCGGATACACCCCGATACACTGAAACATGGCAAGCACTAAACATAACCTAATTCTGACGCTCGGTACCGCGCTTCCTTACAGCCATGGGCATAAATATGTGTACACATGTTAACCTTAACACATTGTAATAAGGTTTAAATTTGTACACATTTATTGCACACTGCTCACCATCGTTTTAAGAGTTAAGGTAAATCGCGAAATGAATCGACAGGCAATGTTTATGTTTCGTTGATACAGGAAATGGATAGTCGGTGTTTTTGCTCAGAACCATTTGAAAGATATTAAAACCATATGGTGGAATTATAAAACAGACTATAATACTCTAAATCATATGTCACTAGCGACCAATTCTGGTTTCACCTTGATTATAAAGCATTTGTATATCTTATCATAATTTTATTCAATTTTCATATTTAATTCATTTCCCATAAGATTTTGACAAATGATATAGGTGGTATACACGTACATACCTATATTCATCAGTAATAATACAATAGGTATATACAGTACCCTCACCATGAGTAGTGACATTGACGTTTTCGATAACAAGTATCATGTTTATATCTGTGTATCTCGTTCGCACTAAAATAGTACAAGCGAGATGCACAGATAGTAAACTCGATACTCGTTATCGAAAACGTCAATGTCACAACTCATGGTAAGGGTACAGCATGAAAATCAGTTTCATAGTTTTTGTTTCGTAATATGTTCTTATACATACCTAGTGATGATCTCTTGGTATTTATTTCTGCTCTTAGGATACGCTTTTTACAATATGAGTAAGTATAAAAGTAAAATACAATACAACATAACATACAAAAAATAAATATAAAATAAAAACACATTATATTTGAACATAAGAGCTGGCGGCTTTCTCGCACAACGTATCCGCATTGCGGAAATGCCGCCAGCATCCTTGTTAAAATGCCTCAAGGATTTTTTTTTTAGATTTAATGCAATACCTAGTTAAGTATTTAAGTACTCGTAGTTATCATAATATTGTAATTATTGTAAATAAAGATTTTGTTTTTTTACGAGTAAAAAACCTAACCTAGGGTGCCGTGGCCCGTGAGCAACACAAGATGGCTGATAAAGGTCTGAGTGATAGAAAGTTTTATACTTACAGCTGGAAAATTAGGCTGTAAAAAGGCTGGGAGCACGTGTACTCAGCATACATACAACCGAATTGGGCCCAAAATTATACAGCTTTTGGTGGTATAAACGCTGTATAAGTTCTGTATGATAGCTGCATAAACTGTAGGGTAGCTGGTTAAAGGTTAAAGAACTGCAGAGAGAGGAACTGCCGGACTATGATCTCTTATTATTATAACGTAAGGATGGTAATCCATATTTTGACCTCTCTCTCTATGTCCTTGTCTCCAATACGTTCACCGAGGTCTTCCCTTTCCAACTGACGACATAAAATATTCAAAGCACTTATTATTTAGATACAAAATGTATGTACTGTAGCCAGCCGATATGAATTATAGTTCCATTCCTAACCAGTTTCAATATTACGTTATACTTCTTTGCTCAGCTTGTCAAATTATTTAATGATTATAGTACAAACTGGACCTACTCTCTCGTTTTATATATAACTAGTTTTTCCGCTAACTCAAGGGTTGCCTGAAAGAGATCTTTAACGATAAAACCGCCTGTTATTTGCTCTACTGATTACGTTTTTGAGGTGTGCAATAATGGATATTTGTATTGTATTGTATTGCACCATATTTCTAATATTTTAAGGCTAGTAATAATGATTAAGGTACCTGCGACAATAATGGCTCGGTTCCTAAGAGAGTCCACGCAATAAATTTTATACTTTTAACAATTCGAATGAATTCAAATGTCACACCCACGTTCAGCAGGCCCATGTAACAAACATGGGTGTGAAATGTAAAAAAAAAACATAATTAACTGCTAGTATACATAAGTTGGAAAAGAACCAGAGAAATACACCTATTTTACGTTTAAAGTGATTAAGCTAAGTATATCAGAAGCCTATTTCATAACAACTTGTGACTTGTAATTAGCGGAAATCCCTTTTCAATTCCATTTATTAGAAAGAGAGTATCCGCTAATAATATTATATAGTTGTGAATTGTCATGGGTCCCAGATCTATAAAATAATCTAGTAGTACTATTAACCAATCAAAATCTTATTAAGAGCCTCAAATAACGCGCGCGCTAATTTTTTTATTAGTCGAGCGTACACGGTAAAAACGGGCCAAGTCCAAACAAATGACGAAAATAGATATTTATTTATGGCTCGATGAGGGTAAAAAAACAGGTGTTCGATAGTGTTGATAATGATAATCAGTATTATGCTTAACGGAAATACAACGACTGATTAAGAGGACGCCGAGTTTTTCGCGTTACTCGATTCAATAATAACCATGGCGGATTAGGTAAAGATGGGCGAACCGCTTGCGAATTAAGGAATTTCCCTTATTTAAAAAAAATATATTTTTTACAAATGTAAGACGTATACGTTAATAAGTAATTATGTTATTATTTAAAAAGTTGTGACCTTCTGTTGAGCATTTGCGACGTATTAAGGGAATCCAATCTTTTTAGAGGACACTTTGAATGTAATTCTATAAAGCAAAATTTAAGTAATCGTGTTTCTAAATCGTATGATTTATTGAATTAATACTTAAATTTGTAACTTATGACGCATATATATTAAGATTTACAAAAATTAAATTCATAAAAAGGTATCTAAATACCTACGTATCTAAATAATACGAAATTCTGCTGTAATTTCTTCGGCGCAGCCTAAACAATATATATGGGATTAAGTGTATAATTTTAGCACCACCCCATCTCCCACGGGTGTCGTAAGAGGTGACAAAGGTTAAAAACTCACGGATGAGCAACAGCGTCTATCGGAACTCAATGTACAGCTACTGCGACCGCCAAAACGTCTGCCAAGCGTGGCGACTATGGCAAATACTTCCAAAATGATACAAGTCAGCAGTGGACGATTTACGGCTGGAACTATGATCAAGATGATGATATGATTTTAAGCTAATTTGGCCGTTCATATTACAATTATTACTCCTTAGTAAGCTCGTTAAAGACCTGAAAGACTGCGGGATATAAGAAGACGAAGTCCAGGATAGAGCGAAGTGGAAGAGGAAGACCAAGCAAGCGGACCCTGTTGGAAGACGGGACAAACGCTTGGAGGGTGATGATGATGAGCAAATATAGTCTAAAAACACTGTATGTTAATTTTGATGAGATTCATAAAACTCTACTATTCTGTTTTAAATAGTTGTAATACAGGAGATTCATTACTAACTATTGTTGATTTCATTAATAGTTGTTTATGCAGTAATCTTTTAGTTGAATAGCAAACATAGCCTAAAAGCATTCAATGACAGTCAAACATAAAAGATATTGAAAGATTAAAGATTACTTATCTTTAAGTTGTGAAAAAACAAAAATATTTTATTATTATATATTGTGAAAAGTACATGTCAGCTTAAAACTATGCAGATTAAATTATAAATACAGCGAACAAAAACTAACAAAAATCTTAAGTACTTATTCAATATTCCTAATGAAGTACGTGAAATTATTTATTACAGTCATATATTTCCGTTAGATCATAAACATATAAAATTACGTATTTAAATACCAGTATCAGTTTTCATTAAGCTTTAATTGTACATAAAACCGAATTAAAGAAATTCGGTCATAAATAATATTTTTTATTTGGATGCTCCGTGTCCACACTTGATTATGCAATCAAGGGAAACGTAAGAGTTACTTCATATGCCGTTTAAAATAATAAAACAAAATATGAATTTAAATACATTAAAGATAGAAGAGAGAAGAAAAAGAGGAAGACCGCGAAGAACTTACATGGAGCAGTAAAAGAAAAAGTTGAAGTTGTAACTCATAGAGAATTGAAGGAAAAGCCAGAGAATAGACCTGAATGGAAATTACTCCACCGACAAGAGCCAAGCTCTTAAATAAATGATGATAAAGGTGAAAAACTTAACCGAAAAAGAATTAATAGCATGTCTTGTAGTTGTGTAAATAATGAATATGGAACTCACTTCAAAATTTGAATATAGAACGCCGACATGCGTGTACACACACGTCACTACTACATTGACCAGGTCATTCAGCTAAGTTTTTCACCTATACGCTGTCCAGGCAATAAAATATGTTTCAATTACCAAAAAAGTAAAGAGAACTTAATTTCAAATGCAATTCCTATTTATGGCTACTGATCTTCAGAACTCTTTTTAAATTATTTTTCACCCCATCGCGTGACATTAAGTCGTTAAAAGAAACGTAAATCAATGTAATTTTGACAAATACCCGAACTCGATACATTATCCTAATATATTTGTTTAATCCCACCAAAAGGGGGCGGCACACCAATTTACTTCTCACAAATTAATGAATTATGATATACGACTGTTAGATTACTTTCCGTAATTTGTTCTTCGAATTAAAGACCTTCAGATTAAAAAAAGTTACCTCAACGAGTCGCGGCGATCGATAAACGATCAAAAATAAAGGTATCGGTGTTTTAAACGGCGGGTTTTATTTGAATTCGATCTTTAAATTTACGAAATTATCGTTATAATTGCCCGAAACACAAAGGTATTAACACCTTGATTTGTTACTCGAATTAGGTCTTTAAGTCATTAGGTTAAGTTTGCTTTTGTTATGTGAATGGCCAGTGATTTATGCCTGCTATCGGATGATGAATCACCTTGATCGAGTTTTGACGCAGTTGCTTATGCAACAAGTGCATTGAACCTGTCCGCTTGTTTTAAGCTAGTCTGCTAACTCACAAATATTTACTTTCCGCGCGCAGGGTAAAATAGCCAGTAGCTGAACTACACGCAGTCATTCATATTCATCGATACTGTATCATTTTACTCTAGATATTGAAATACGTGTAACCCTTTAACTACTTAGCTTCATAAAAGTAAGAAATGACTTTAAAGATTCTCGCCGCTTAATCATGTGTTCCATCATTAATTAAAAAAAACTAATAGAGGTTTAAATAAGTGAGAAAATGATAATTAAATTAGGTTCACGTCTTTTTTCACTTGGACCTTATTGTGAAAGTTAAGGCTTTCAAAGTCAAATATTTGATTTTATGAAGTAACAACGCAAACCTCTCCCCCTCTAACGTTACACCATACCAATAAACACAACTTAATTGTAATCACAGAAACCGTTAACTATAAAGAGCCACAGAAAAGACGAATTTTGTTTTAATCACTCTGTATAACCCCATACTTTGACGACAGGTTTGGTCTAGTGGGTAAGTAACCTTGCCTATGAAGCCGATGGTCCTGGGTTCAAATGGTGTGATGAGTACAGATATTTGTTTCTGGGTCATTGGTGTTTTCTATTTAAGTATTTGTATATTATATATATCGGCCGAGTACCCACAACACAAGCCTTCTTGAGCTTACCGTTGGGTACAGTCAATTTAAGAATGTCCAGTAATATTTATTTATTTATACTTTTTTTTCAATAAATGCCAGTCATTGTGTACCTTACCCTACCTCCGTTTCGCGTTCATATTGTATGTTAATGCGTTTCAGAACGCTTTTACGAGTGTCAATTGAATCCGTAAGTTGTTTGCTACTTAAAGGGTGTTAGGCCCATTCAGACCCGTATTGGAACCGATCGAATATGGGCAATAGGCGCTGATTATAATGTCAGAGACTTGTCGACAAACGGCGCAAGTAGGTAAATAATTATGTTAACAGCGACGAAAAAGGTAGTGAAAATATCTCCAAAATAACAAACATTGAGAAACCAGGACTTTTCAAACGTACGCCCTGGAGCGGTACCGCGAACATCGATATCGTATATTTCGGGCATCTTTCTCTTTTACTCCAATTAAGGTGTAATGAGAGTGCAAGAGATAATCGTCCGAAATTTACCAATATCGTTATTCGTTGTAGCGCCGCTGTTATCGTTGTTTGGTATTGAAATGATTTAAATAGTCCACATTACTTTTAAGTCGTCATCATCATCATATCAGCCACTGCTTGACATAGGCCTCCCCTAAAACCCACAGTGATCGGTGCGCCAGTGAAGTTTAGCGATCCGGAAGGCTATTTTTAAGTAAACGAAAACGACTCGCTAGTCGTTCAGTCTCATTAGGTAAGGAGCAGTCAAAACGGTTAAATACGTCGTAGTACATCCTTACTGCTATACAAATAGCTCTATATAATATATATTTAACTAATTTGGTAGCTAAATACGGAATAATTCTGTGCCTCGGGTTTTCCGGCATTTTTCCACGGCTCACCGAGCGGAGCCTGGGAGCCTAAGGATTTGGCGAATGCACTAGTTTTTACGAAAGCGACTGCCATCTGACCTTCCAACCCAGAGGGTAAACTAAGCCTTATTGGGATTAGTCCGTTTACCTCTACGGTATTTTCCTTAACCGAAAAACGACAGGTAAATAACAAATATTAGTACATAAGTATCAGAAAACTCATTGGTAGGTAGTAGGTACAATCAGCAGCAAAAGTGGCTAAGCGTTTGAAGTGTTCAAAATGACCTACACGCGCTCTTATTCTCTTCACAATAGAGATGTGTTGACCTCATTTTGAACACCTCAAACGCTTAGTCACTTCTGCTGCTGATTGTACCTACTACCTACCAATGAGTTTTCTGGTTAAACCCCGACTGTACAAACCGGGGTTGAACCTACGACCTCCGGTTTACAAGTCGCACGCTCTACCACTAGGCCACCAGCGGTCATTCAATACCAAATAACTATTTAACGCTTACTTATTATAGCTTAACACTTTGAAAATTGAGTCTCGTTTCAAAATTCACGTGTCTTAATCTAAGTATTCTTATGGTATTTATTGTAATATTCAACCAAAATTTGCCAACCACATGACAACTTTGTCCTTAAATTATATTTGGCTGTTGTTCAAACGTGTAAAAACTGAATGGACCAATAAATCAGCGCCGAAAAAACCGAAAACGCATTGTACAAGATGCGAGCGCTGATAAAAACTAAGATGCCGCGATAAAATGCATTATGATGTCTTGTTATGCCACTTGCAGTTTATTGCCGCGGAGATTATCTCTAAATTGAGATGTTATTTAATATAAGTTTTATTACGTGATTTATAAACGATTAATATTAAATTGAGGAGGTATTTTACGATGCAACTTGGCTGTTGCTCTTCCGTGCAAACAATTTGTTGTAGGCTTAGCACAGTATTTCGATGCGACATGGACTACTCGTCTTTTCCTAACTATATTAAATAAAGGGGGACGGACTAATTCGACGCGAGTGCTACCCCGGTTTGACATAAATATATAATGCAATATTGTTTGATACTTATTTAAACTTTCACGGTTTTTACTCATTATTACCGCATATATTAACTTTAAAAATTACCTCCAACGTTTCTTGAACGACATTGTCCTCGTGGTCTCGAATGAGGACGGACTGGCTAAGTTATCATGAAAACCTTCTTAGCCACGCGAGTTTTTCGAACTACCCGCACTTGATCTTGTTTATCAACTTGAATGTTTTGTTCATCAGGGATGTCACTCGGTCGACGCACTACATTCTAACGATATCGGTATTTTTAAATAGTGGTATTTGACGACTGCATTTACTAATGACTTGATTTCAAGAGGAAGAGATCCTAAAACCATCGTTCCGATTTAAATTACAATGTTTTTTTGTTTCAATGGCTTTACGAACTTTTCTACTATTCGGAGGTAAATTTTAAAGTTAATATGTATACGCGGTTAAGTCCCGTTTATTAAGATTTTTTTTAAATACAAATAATACTAATTAATGTATTATTTTGATTAATTCATTTAGGTAAGTACACTTACTAATGTTTTCTTTAACACATACTGCGTTTCAAAGGCGGTAGGAAGAGCCCGATAAAATTGCTTTGTATTCCAAACTTACCTGAAACAAACAAATAATAATATAAGTATCATTGTATTCATTATTTTAATTCACTAGTTACGTGGTTCTGTACATTTTTATTTTTAACGCATACTTGATAATTAACACACTCACTATAGGTAAGCGTAAGGCTGATTACACACTTGCGATTTGCGATTGTATGGAGGCGAATACGCAGCGACGGCCCGGCCACGACATTGTGCGAATTGCGGCGCGGCAAGCGTTTTATCTATTCATTACGTGTGATCCCCATTAACCGCAGTGCATTGCTCGTCTTGAACAACGCAACGAACAGATAAAACGCTTGCCGCGCAAGTCGCGCAATGTCGTGGCCGGGCCTTGAGAGTTTTGTATAGAAATCGCTTGCAAATCGCCCAAGTGTGAAGTGCTTAGTGAAATAACATTTATTAATTATTAAACAAAAATTATATGAACCTATAATAAGATTCGAATAGGCATCGTTCTTTAGTAAATATATTAATCTAATTATATTTGAATGTGCTCAATTACATCTAAACAGTTATAGTTCTTTATTCACGATAATTGCACCGTTCATTATTATCATATCTATCTTATGATACCCTAATGGTCCTTATCTGAAGTACCACAAAGACTACAATCGTATAGCAAGCTAATATAATTGGCGAAAGATCATAATTACAAGTAATTAGTATCTTTTGTACCGTTTTAATTGTAATTGATGTTTTGTTGCGATCGTATTAAGATAGGCCTCATGTCGCAACTGAGAAGTTCAAATGATTGAGCTTTATATTAACAGTTATTGATGAGAGTTGGTTATCCAATATGTCTGTACCCTTACCATGAGTTGTGACTTTGAGGTTTTCGGTAACGAGTATCGAGTTTACTATCTGTGTACCTCGTTCGCACTAAAATAGTACTAGCGAGATGCACAGATAGTAAAGTCGAAGGGACTGAAGCGCATAATATAAAAACGTATCTACACTACGTACAGAATGCTCACTACATAACAAAACCGATGTTTTTCAGTTGGAGGGCACATATCACGTTATCTATGTCTTTCTAATTCATCGGACTTCTACCGTCCTTGGATAATTTAGTAACCTGCATGGTTTTGGATCGATTAGCTAATATATCTAAATATGACATCATGTGTTCTTCAAAAAAATAGTGTATAGGCTCTTAAAGGGTAGGCAACGCGCATGTGATTGCAGGCATCCATAGGTTACGGTAACCGCTTGTACTGAAACCTGCACCATGTGGGCCGTATGCTTGTTTGCCACCGTCTTAGTATAAAAAAATGTGGGTCACAAATAAAAGACAAGTAAAATACTAGAACGATCTAAGCCCAAGCTCGCCATGATGCTTGATTCTATAACATTAATAAGACTTATTTTTATTCACATTTCATCGTATTTTACCCATGTCCATATTTACCCCACCTGACCTATGAATTTGAAAAACTTACACTAAAACCATTGCATTTATCGTTTTTGACACAGACACACACTTTTTATTTGGTCTTTGGTCGATACAAATATTCTTACTGCTGTATGTCAAAAGATAATCCAGTGCCCTTTAATGTTACTTAGCGATACA
This sequence comes from Grapholita molesta, assembly GCA_022674325.2. Lineage (NCBI taxonomy): Eukaryota > Metazoa > Arthropoda > Insecta > Lepidoptera > Tortricidae > Grapholita > Grapholita molesta. Next base: position 2,754,181 of record CP053121.2, on the reverse strand, counting down.
TTTATAGAACTGAAAATCAGAAACAAAAGCGAGATCGTAAGTTAACGTTCCGTAGTCAACTAGGAACCCTTATAGTTTCGCCATGTCTGTCCGTCCGTCCGTCCGTCCGTCCGTCCTCGGATAATCTCAGTGACCGTTAGCACTACAAAGCTGAAATTTGGTAGTAATATGTATATCAATCACGCCGACAAAGTGCAAAAATAAAAAGTGGAAAAAAATGTTTTCTTAGTGTACCCCCCCTATACGTAAAGTGGGGAGTGTTTTTTTTCTTCATTCTAATCCTAACGTGTGATATATTGTTGGATAGGTATTTAAAAATGAATAGGGGTTTATTAACATCATTTTTTGATAATGTCAATATTTTTGGAAATAATCGCTCCAGAAGTAAAAAAAAGTGCGTCCCCCCCCCTCTAACTTTTGAACCACAAGTTACAAAAATATGAAAAAAATCTCAAAAGTAGAACTTTACATAAACTTTCTAGGAAAATTATTTTGAACTTGATAGGTTCAATGGTTTTTGAAAAAAATCTATATATATATAAATGAACCCCTATTTCTCTTGGTCACGCTATAACTTGCGAACAGCTTTACCGATTTGGCTAATTTTGGTCTTAAAATATTTGTAGTAGCTCAGGGAAGGTGAGAAAGTATGAAAAAAGATCGAGTAATATACTAAAAACCGAAAATATTGTTCCCCCATACAAACTTATCAACTCGAAAAAACTGTAAGCGCCGCAGGATGTCATACATCTTACGCGTTTTTGGTAAAATGGTCTCTGCTTTCAACCGAGAAAGACGGAAGCGCCGCAGAATTGCATATGTCTTAGGCTTTTTTGCGAGCAAAATAGGTACTTTATATTATTCCAGCACTAAAGTCGTTAAGGCGATAGTTACTTACAAATTGTTAATAAATTAGCCCTTATTCCCTAAGATATGGCTGTCAAAATCTCTATTGAATGACAAGACACACTTCCTCACTTTAGGCCCGGTACCGCGAAGATCGAAGTTCGTATATGTTGAGCATTTCTCTTTTACTCCAATTAAGGCGCTAAGAGTGACAGAGACAATCGTCCGAAATTTACGAATATCGTTGTTCGCGGTAGCGCCGCCGTTTTATGTATAATTTCGCGTTTAGTTTTAACCGTAAATAAGAATCTGCACTAATATTCATCGCCCAATGCGACCGTCCCCTCCGTTGTCTTACTACTTCAGATGGGTACTGAGTGTGAGTGAAGTATATAACTCTTTCTAAATAGTTGTCAGCGTCCTTTGTGGGCCCGTTTTTAGGGTTCCGTACTTAATATTAATATTTCAAGAATAATGTATCAAATAGCCCATTTTAAACTCTTAAGTGGGATCACTTACTGTGGCGGACGAAAAACTACGGAACCCTACACTGAGCGTGGCCCGACACGCTCTTGGCCGGTTTTTATTCCTACTTAGCATAGACGGATCTATTTGATGTTTTTTACCCAACAAGACGTCTTATTCCAAAGATAGTGTATTGAGATGTACATGTCGCGGACTATGTTCAAAGGAAACGAAGGATTTTGCGAAACAGTACTGAACGTAAACAATGTGATGCAAAATAAACGATCTCTTGAATGGAGTAGGATGCGAGCGACGAGCGGCCGGCGGTAGCCCGGTTTGATTCGAGACCAGAAAAAAGAGAGACAAAAAAAACATATAGCCTACAACCTAAGTGGTAGGTGGCAACTGATGGTGCGCGAATATGCACTATACAAAAAAAATATAATCGAATGCTGGGAAGACACAATTAACATAATTATTATAAGTATTTATTAGAAGCAACGTCTGTGTCAATAAATTTAATTTTTTATTGTAGAAATAGAGAAATCCATTTTAACATGAACATAAATTTATTTACTGTATTTTAACAATCATTGCAGTAATAAAATTGTCTAAGTGTTTTCTTTTTTTTTATGATGCCAATTGAGACTTGCCGGACCATTGCTTTTAAAACATTATATTTACTGAGCTGGCCTCTCGCTTATAGCATAGATAGATAAGTACTTAAACGTAAGAATGTTTACTTTTTACATGACTTACTTATTAGTCTTTTTTCAGGCTGAACTAAACACAAACAAATTACACAAATCCCAAATATATTTCAAACAGTTACTTAGTTACTTTTTGCGATAATAAAACTTAATATGAATCTTAAATTTGGTTGAAAATCAATGGACACGATTGTGGTTTATGAATCGTAATATGCCTGGGAAAGAATTAACAAAACAACCTATATTACCTGGTATGGTATATAATCAACGTATATAATAACATTTGTTTGTAGGTACTAATATTGTTGAATTTCAATTTTAATGCGCACCAAGTCTTATATCCCGTTGTGACAAAGCTCGCTAATAGTTTTACCTTTCAAGTAAGTTTTTGCCACGTATCGACAAGTAAACATTCCGCTTGAAGCCAGTAACTCGCACCAGTTAGCCCGTACAAGACTTACTTAAGCCAGCGGGGCGCTGACAACAGCCACTATTACACGGTTTCTGCGACGCGCGTGCCCACTGTGACACGTTAAAATGAGGCTTGCCAGTCACAGTTGTTTATAGGAAACGGGGGCATTGTTTTTAAACTTTTATCACTTATCAGTAATCACATTGAGCCCGACAAGCGTCAATTTAGAGCGGCGGAACTTATTGCGATCGCCAATACTACCAAGCATAGCGACTTATTAATTTACTCAGTGGGGGCGAGTTGTACCACGCAGTACACGCTCATAAGTTACAGTCTGTCGCCCTGATCCCGTGTTTATGAGATGTTCTTTTCACGCAAAGCGTCAAGATTTTTTAAATATTATATGCCCAGAGGGCAGTTGACAGCACAACCCAAGTCTCTTATGACACCCGCAGTGCCGATGCGTGCGGTGCCGAATGGGGTGCCACCGGGTGACACCGCAGGGAATGGGGTGCCATTCGAAAGCCGGCACCACGCGGCATATGCGAACATGCCGTGTGGCAAACATCTAAACGTCAAGGTACACAACTCGTCTTCATTAGGGACCGGCGTTCATCTGTTTCCAAAGCTTCTTGTACATCTCTTAACTATTTTGATTGGGCCTCTAATACTTATTTGTTATACAAGGGACCAAAGTTAGGGTTTACCTTCTCGTGCTAATATTGAGACTCTACTCGCCAAAGATTCCAAAATTAAAGCATAGCGAGTGGTTTAGTTAAAATATTTTTTTTTCACCTCACTGATGAAAATACTAATTAGAGACATTAAAATTTACTCCAACAAAAATAATATTATCAATCATATAATTGATTTATGCCCAGTCATCATTTAAAATTACATTTACGCAGCTAACGGCATTTAAAATTTGTGTGAAATTACTTTACTCCTTTGTGAATAAAATGAATCTTTGCTATTTACCAAAGTTTATTTTTATATCAAAGTCAATAAATAAAAACGAACTTTCCGAGCTAGTGACGTGAAAACAATAAAGAATCGCCAGGAAGTCCAGACTGTACATTAGTTCATGTAAATACTTAGTAAACTAAGACATGATGTTTATCAACTTTAGAGAGCATGCAAGAAGGATATGTCAGTCCGAGAGACAAAAGACAGTACCCGGGATGTTTGGACCCGGGTATGTCCTTAAACTACGTCCAACAATGAGAGGTAGGGCACAGCGATGACCATCACGCTTGAATCTGGGGCAGACCAACTGGGGAAGTACCTCCTCCTTACAGAAGACCACAGCCATAATAGCACTGCTACCTTTCAGGTATGTAGTGTTGTGTTCCTGATGGTGAGTAAGGTTCCCAGAGCTCCAACCCCCCTTAAAGGCCGGCAACGCGCTTGTCACTCCCCTGGTGTTACGGGTGCCCATGGGCGACGGTAATTGCTTACCACCAGGCAATCCGTCTGCTCGTTTGCCGCCTATGTCATAAAAAAAAAGTATTCCCGTTATCCAACAATTATTCGCAACTGCGTATCTGACATAAACGGTCATTAAAATACTAAATCCACCGTAACCGGCACACCATCAAACACAACAATGACGCAAGTAATGATTACCGTCCCAATTACAAATGGCGGAACGAAATACCACGAAAACGATAATGGAGAAACCTATACGGTTTAAGTACAAAAACGTCCCAATATTTGCGCATACGCACTTGAGCACACACGCGCCGTAAGTACCTTAATCCGAGCGTGAAAACTTCCGCTTGATCAAGCGCTAGTTGCGACTTGGCTGGTTATTAGATTTTTGTGAAAAACTTCATTAACTGTTTTCTAGCAAATGTTATACGAAACTTCTGTTCCGTAATTCTGTAGAAGTAAAAAAGGCATATGTAATTCCGAAAAAAGATTATTATCATTAATAGATTCAAGGTCATAATTGACTGATTTTCGGAGCTTTGTGCTACTTTTATACATTCAGAATTACCCTTAACTTTTTAACTGACATATTCGAGTACTTACTGTCATTACAACACTAACGACTTACATAACACACACACACACACACAATTAAGTAAAACAACTATATATATGGGAACTATCGGAAATACCTACACAGTATATTGTATGGTAATTATTTGTTGTAGAAGTTATAATTAAAATTTTCTACAGTAAAAATATCGGATAATGGCTACTCATCTACCTGTTATAATTGTGGTTATACCATACCAAACAAAAAGGTCCATGACCCAGTAACCGTGGCAGCCACACGAAATGTTGAGATAGGCCTGAATAGCCCCCATAAAACTGCAGCTAGTGTCGAACGACGTCGACGAACACCTCGTATATCAACACAGCTAGGCCAGGATGGTAGAATTTTATATTATTTCACTAAAGCTGTTACATTCTAACTACTACGTAAGTGCGAAAGTGATCCATGATGCAAGAAGCGATGAAATGGCAAGCATCCTATCAGTATACGGGTAGGTTGTCAAAAAAATGGTGATGCTAAGTGTCCACTTATTACGGGATACGGAATGTCCATCCCAGAACCCAAACAGCGGCGCCACCACAAAAAACGATATTCGTAAATTTCATGATGCCTGAATTGGAGGTAAAGAGAAAGATGCTGAAAATATACGTACTTCGATGTTCGCGGTTACAGGCCAGTAAGAAAAATGTGTTTAGTCAGAATCGAAGTGCACTTATAGATCAATATATGTTTTTGAAACCCAGAATATCAAAAACGATGTTTCTAAGAGAGTCTTCAAATAACCACTGTATTTACAGTCGACTATTAGTACTAAGTATGGGTAGGTAAAGCGTAAAGTTAATAACTTTACACCATAATTAAATAAATAAATATCTCAGGACTCTCTTATACAAATCGACCTAGTCCTATGGTAAGCGCAATAAGCCTTGTGTTTTAGGTACTAGACGACGATATATATAAATACACAGAAAACACCCATGACTCAGAAACAAGTATCTGTGCTCATCACACAAATAAACGCCCCGACTGGGATTTGTACCCAGGACCATCGGCTTCATAGGCAGGGTCACAACCCACTAAGCCAGACCGGTCGTCAAAAATGACATCTCCAAATTACTAACAACATTTACATGGAAGAGGATTATAAAGACACCATAGCCTCCGCCTCTTTTGTCGGCAGGGTTAGGTTACACACTTATACCCCCGTGTCAAAGTATTTAAATCCTTGACATAAGGCTCATTATTGCATGGCAAATGTTTAAAGGCCTTTCAGATGAATTAATTAACATTTTTGGTGACAGATAATGTGTTCTTGTGATGCCCGCGCACGTCCAGTTGACATGAATCATGTGGGAAAATGTACACTAAAAAGCAATATGAAGTAAACACTTAATATAGAACTAAGAAAAAAACATATTTATTTTTTATGCTATGCACGCTGTCCGTGTCCACGTGAATAGGCGAATAAATATGATAATGATAAGGAACATATTGTTTGCCGTGTGATGCCGGCTGACTGGAATAGCACCATCCCATCTCTTCCCGCGGGTGCCGTAAGAGGCGACAAAGGGAAAAATGCTACGGACGGGCAGCAGCGTCCGTCGAAACCCAATCTACAGCTACTGCGGTTGCCAAGCGTGGCGACTATGACAACTACCCCCAAGATGATACAAGTCATATTAAATTTGTGGGAGGCCTATGTCCAGCAGTGGACTGCATACGGCTGATGTGTAAGGAACATATTTTATTGAATTAAAGAACAAGCAAATGGATGACGCCTTATTAAGTTGTAACTCAGTAAACCCTCTTTTGTTACCTTGACAATAGACAAAAAAGCTAGAGATATCTTTAAAATATTTAAGAGATACTGTGGAAGTATACGTACAGAAATTAAAATATTAATTAAGTAAATAAATTACGAATTTATCAACACTTTACAATCGAAATGCATAAAATTTACTAAGACATTTATTTCCCATAGCTTAAGATTTGCATGTTTGATAAACAATTTATTGAGACAGATATTGTGTTAATATTTCATGTCTTCATAAATTATAAGTATCTAGTATAGATATATAAGTACTGTTTACTGTTTGCACTGAGGCTAACCTTCAAGATATTCTGGTTTTGAATGCGCAATGTACGCGTATCTAATGAAATTATATGAAGATGAAACGAAATTATAATTATTTTTATATTTTTGTATAAGCGTGAAATAGTTTATTTAATAATTATTATATCTAAATATTCTATCAACTTGTTTAAAGTAAATACATTATCAATAAAAATAATCAGTATACATAGTAAGCGACTCCTAAACAGTTCAATTATTAGACATCTGTTAACTTACAAGTATTTTGTTTACGTATATATTTATGTAAAAAGAAACGTTTTTAAAAATTGTCTCACAATACTCCGATGAAATTGAATATATAAGTCGTGTAGTGCCGGCTGAATAGAATAGAACCACCCCATCGCCTCCCATGGGTGTCGTAAGAGGCGTCAAAGAGAAAACACCAACGGATGGGCAGCAGCGTCCGTCAAAACCCTATCTAAAGCTGCTGCGGTCACCAACCCGCCTGCTGAACGCGGCGACTATGGCAACTACCTACCCCTCAAGATGATACAAATCATGACATACATTAGAAACAGATTTACGGCTGCGTTGATAAATAAGACATTTTATTTACACAATAAATATTTCAAATAAACATCGGCTTATACAAAAACAGATATAAAGGGTGTAAACATGAAAGGCCTAGTTCTATCTAGTAATTTCTAATATTTGCCTACGCAGACAAGGAGCAGCGCCGGACCGCAGATTACACGACCAAAGTGCCTTATCTTTATGGTTGTAACAGCTTGTTTTCTAGCGTCTAGGCACAGAAAACACAAGCGTATAGAACCTAGACACATACAATATTACTTTATTTCCAAAAGTAGATGAATTGCAGCAGACTAGGTACCCATTTGATCGACAGCATCGTCTGCAGCTTGCTATACTGTCAATATGAGAGAGAGGGAGTGGCGTGAAAATATGTACCAGAGCTTACCCGAAACATGTCGACTAGTGCGATATAGGTGCATAAGTTCATACATTTTAACTGAGTATTAGTAACATAACTCACAACAGTTCAAATTATATTTAAATCATTATATGTATATTATAGATTAGGTGATTCGGTGTTGATAGGTGAGGAGGTTATGTGACTACAAATATATGTATATGAAAGTAAGTATGTCATATCTGTTTAAATTTCTTAACACAATAAATTAAGTTAAAAAAGAATTCTGTAAATAAATATTTTTCTTAATAAACCAGATGAGAATAAGAACTCATATAGTAGGTAATTTATACGCCAGATAAAGTTCTGTACGTTAATATTTTCTATACTTAAGACGTAAGCCTTATCATTATGGACAATAAACACCCACAGTCTAAAAAGCTTTACCAATACGAGAATTTTCTAAACATTCACGATTTTGTCGAGATTATAAACTTACGTATAAGTATAGGGTAAATAAAAACATAAATATAATGTTGTCAGATAAGGGCATGTGCCCCTAATCTCAGGTAACTACACAGTAGAGTTATAAAGTCGTTTATAGTGTAAGGTGTGATGGGGTAATTTCCAAAGTATTTAAGTGCGGGATAATTTCGAAACGGTCTTTTATTACAAGTATTTTTTGTCAATTTTTTTTCTCACATTGGAATAACCCCAATTCACCTAAAATGGTTGATTGGTAATTTAAAATTACAAGACTTCGACCTGGGTAATTCCTACAACTACGGCCAAAAACACTGGGGGATCAGCAGCATCCCTGGAGTGCGGAAACTCTGCGATCACCAACCCGCTTGCTAGGCGTGGTGATTATGCCATTTACCCCCCATGTCAGGCACACAGAAGCCATGGTCGCGAGTCCCCGGCGGCCCCCGAACACTGGTTGCGGTAGCGGGCCGGCCAGTAACGGGGTCAGGGGTGCGAAGAATTTCTGGGTATGATCCGGCTATCCACACCAACAAATGCGGTCTCTGTGGGCCGCTTTAGGGGAGGCCTATGTCCAACAGTGGACTCCTTTTGGGTTATATGATGATGATGAGACAAGACTTAATGCGTCAATAGTAGTTGAGTAAACGATCTCGCAGTTTATCATATGTCATATGTATGCGCTGTAGAAAGCAGTCGTCGTGTTCCTATTTTACGACTTTTATAACACTAATTAGTCGTATTCAACTTTCTTATATCGCTACATTTAGGTCTTAGGTTACTTTGAATGAACACATATTTTGGTAATAATCCTGTGGTAGAGTCTCGTTAGAGTCCGGAAGGTCTAGGAGTCCTGACGCTATGAACAATAATCTAGGGTGGCCGGTCCTTAAATCTCCCGTATCGGAGGCGCTGTCGCTCACTGCGCCTACGCATATGGTCCAACGCACAAGCGATTTTATCATGCGTTACCATAGCTGTCATCTTCTAACAAGTATTTACCTAAGTGTTAATGAGGTGCAAGATTAAGTTATAAGATGGCACGGATAGGCCGTTTTAAACACAACGAAATCTTACAGACAAATTCCGTTTTATAAAGCATGCAGAACGTGTAGGCATGGTTTACCAAATATCAAAAATTTCTTAATTAAGAATCCGATTGATACTTATTTGCAAGTAAAAACTTCAGAGTCGCTATAACTTTTAACATCGTTTTTAACCCCGTCAAGTTTCCTTCAATATTGGAAATTCCCGAATTTTAAAAGTATTTTAGGTAACACGATGGTTTATACGGAGTGCTGGTCATTGTGTCAGTACTTATCCATGTTACCTTTAAACAAATGCCAATTATACGCTTTTTTATCGCTTCTCGCCTATAACTTCGGGTAGTAACCGTGTCGTGTCGGAACCTAGTGCGTGAGGAGATTGGTGAACAGACCAGCTTCCCAGGAAGCCAGTTTCCGTCGGCTGTAGTGCTGTGTTTGGACAAGCTTCAGAAAATTAGGTACAAATAGGCAAATGGTCAATTTTGCCAACACTTGAAGTATAACAAACGACAAACGGTTAAGATTAAGACATTAGGCGACATGTTTCGGCTAAGCTCTCGTACCCAAGTACATGGAGTTGATCCGTTTATAACTAATTATTTCCCACAATTCCCACATTGACTAGAGCGGGTGAAGTGTTCAAATGACCTACACGGGCTCTTATGTTCTCTTGACAGTAGAGCTGTGTTGACCTCATTGTGAACACCTCAACCGCTTAGCCACTTTAGCTGCTGACTGTACTACGTATTACACTACATACTACTACTACTTAAGCCACGAAGTCCACTGCTATAAACAGCATTGGGTGTTAATGCCACCTCTGAGGGACGCTGCAGCCTGTTTTCCGGTGGTTTAGGTAAACGTCTGTATTCCCGGAAAGATATAATTTGCGTCTTTTCAAAGCAAGAGTGAATAGGCTGTTACTGAACCAGCGTGCTACACCCTCGACCTCGTCGACACTTACCATCACTGTGTGTCTGAGGTAAAACGCTGATCAGTCGTGTAAAAAAAAAGTGGTATAAATATACGAACATGAATAACATTTGGAAAATATCACTTTAAATTTATTTTGACCTGTGACTTTAATGTGATTTAAAGGTGCGTTTGTAAACTAATATATCGTATTGTCATGTCCTGTAAGTAGCACAAGCGAGCGAGTAAAACAAGCGCACCAATGTATAAGCTTCTTATTTTCTTGTCACTGGCCGTCCTAACGAACCTTTTGTGAGGCCTGTCGATGTCTCGCCACCGGTGTCTGGCTCTCGCTAGTCCGTGAGCTGACACCTTGACAGTTTCCACTGACACTGAGCATACTCGTTACGTAATGTGGTGGGTTTGTAGCTTGTGGTCCTTATATTTGTATCGATAATAAATCAGGATTAATATCTTGAATCACAGAAGAAACAAAAACATGACAATACTGAGACGTTCTTAGTGTTCTAAAAATTGTGTGAGAAACCTTTGCTTTATTCGTTGTGAAATAGTGTTACAGGTGCACTTTTACAAACTTTTTTTAGAATTAGGGGCAAGTACCGATATTTTTTAACTAAATGCAAATGTTGAACTTAATACACTTATAGAATGTTAAAAAATAATAATAACATAACTAAATAATTCATGCAATATTTGAAGAAACGTAAGATAAGAAAACGAAACATAAGATTTCATTTTATTCATAAATTAAGGTAACCTGAACAACGATACCAATCCCATACAGTGGCATATAGCACTATAAAAGTTTTTATTGATACCTACTGTTTAGCCATCATGCAACTTACAGACCAAAGAATATATTGGGTTTTAATTACATTATTTTTAATTGTTTTTTAATATGCAGAAACGTCTGCTAGCGAATATTTGCGATGTATAAATCGAAAGAAAAAAAGAAAAAATTTACTCGTACATTATTGTCTTTCTTGCATTATTCTTATTCAACTCAACCCTAGCTTATTGAGACTTCGATTTATGAATGAGCTTTAACCTCAAACTGACAGCGGAACCAACCCAGTAAGTTACACCTTCGTAGCAAAACGAACCGACAGCAAACTAACAACATTCACAGATCACCTCCACTAATATACGTTGGAAAATCTACTTCTAACTTGATTTCAGAGCGACCGAGATATGAAATCCGCTATCAGGTCCCAAATCTGACAAGTTACTTTTAGAGCTTAAACTAGTTAGAAAACAAAATAGAAAACACAGGGCCTCCATTGCCTACAATTATTATTGTCGCAGTTGTGTCCACATGCAGACAAACTGTCTTAACAGTTTTGCAGGACTTAAAGTGCAATGTTTGTATTGTTTCTCTATATTTAATAAACAAAAAAATACAAAAAATAATTTACAAAACTCGTTTTATTTTTAAATTGAGAAGTGAACTTGGTATCTAGGAACGACACCATCATAAAGTTGGGCAGCTGAAATCGTGGCATTTTACTTTTATGCGAGTACGACACAAGCAGACGAGTCATTTGATGGTAAGCCTTGTCTTAAGTGCGTTTCAGCCTTTAAGACGAGAAGTACGCTCGTTTCTTGAACCTTATTTATATTTAAACTTTCGTGAGTCATTGTAATATTTTATAAATGAAAATCACGGTTTTACTCACGTTTAGTTACTTGCACGACATGTTTCGGAGATCATAGGTCTCCATATTCAAGCACTAAAAGTACTGAGTCTCCGTTCGCCTCGCCTCTGCAGCCCGCGACGGCAGGGAGAGGGGCAAAGCGGGCGGGCTCTGTTGGACGTGAGTAAAGCCATAATGTTTATTCATAAAAGATTTGGAAATCGTATCGTCTGGAACTGCGGGCGGCAGTTTATTCCACAAAATCGTACCTGGGTATTCATAATACGGTGTCTATGTAGTGTGCTCTCTTAGATAAATTCGTTGGACTTTATACCTTTACAATAGAGTTCACCTTTGCCTCACAAATCTGGAGAAATGATCATTTCGATCATTTAACTCGTGTCAGATGACATGTGACAGACAGGAGCCAGACCGATTCCTCCAGTCAACAACATAGGTTTTTCAAAATGCTACCTTAAACCGCCGTGATAAAGTTGAATTTATTACCACGTTAAGCTTAACAAATCATAGATTGTCATATCTTTAGTCATTTTGTCGAAACACAATAGACTTTATAGTATAGTGATAAAGTTGAAAGTTCAGTGGCAGGTGATGTATTAGTACTAAGGTGTCCTAAATACGAGTCGATATTGGATACGATGCATTCAGCATGCAATTATGAATGCAACGGGACACGGCTATTAGGAGAACTTTGTCTTGTTATGGTTTGTTTGGGTGTTTTTATAAGTGCTATTTTTACATGAGCCAAAAATACCAAGTATCTGGTTGGCTAGTAAGTGGCTGAGTTTGGATTCAATATGCTGCCTACAAAACTATAGTTTCTTAAGGGCTCCAATTTTAAAATCTATTAATGGTAAGACCATTTATTTGTGTATTTACTAAGACTTGTTTCTGTCTATTTTTTTGTTCTCTTTCTATATACATATCTTATCGAAGTATTAGTTCAATATAAAGTGGTTAAGGTTAATTATGATTTTTTTTTTTACAGAAATTACAATCGTATTATGATAACTACAAGTACTTAAATAGTTACAGTATAAAATCTAAAAAAGGCCCTTGAGGAATTGTACCAAGGATGCTGGCGGCATTTCCTCGTTGTATCGCAATGCTGGTACGTTGTGCGAGGAAGCCGCCAGCTCTTCGGTCAATTTTCTCTTTATTCCTCATAATGATTATCATAAATTACGAGTATTTATAAGCTGCAAATATAAATTTAAATCATTATAATGTTTACATGTAACATGTATATTCAGGCAACTCGGATAAGTTAATCATCACATCAATACGCGAAGGGTCTAATAATTCCAATTTACGAGATCACCCACGAGCAGCCGCGGACTACGGCCATAAATACTCATAACTGTCCCGGTTGCAGGCGGCAACACACCAGACTTTACGAAAAATATAATAAATATTGCTAATTCACTGAAACCAAGAATCTACCGCCATTTTCTGCCGATTTCTCAGGTCTAGCCTAGTGGGTAGTGACCCTGCCTATGAAGCCGATGATCCTGGGTACAAATTCCAGTAAGCGCATTTATTTGTGTGATGAGCACAGATATTTGTTGCTGAGTCATGGTTGTTTTAGATATGTATTTAAGTATTTGTACATTATATTTATCGTTGAATACCCACAACACAAGCCTTCTTGAGCTTACTGTGGAGCTCAATGTGTGTAAGAATGTCGTGTAATATTTATTTTTATTTATTTCATTTATACGCTAGAAATGTTAAATAAAGCAACTGGTTATATTTAGCGTCCTTACGTGTAATTTATATAATAAATAAATGCTTTAAATTCACACAAATTGTCTGAGCCCGGCGGTATAACCTCGAGAAGGCTTTCGTTGTTTGCGGCCACGATATCCATATACAAATACTTAAATACATAGAAACCACCCAGGACTCAGGAACAAATATATGTGCTCATCACGCAAATAAATGCGCTGACTGGGATTCAAAACCCAGGCCCATCGGCTTCATAAGCAGGGTCACTGCCCACTAGGCTAGACCTGTTGTCAGAAATTCAGGTTAGGTACAAACAGCGTCATATAGTTAGTAGCTGTCAAAGTGGCCATAAATATCGAAACACCCTTAATGTACAAATAAAGATCTCTACCGATATATTTGGCTACTTTGGTTGCTACCAGCTACTTGCTGCTGGCTGTACAGGAATTGTTGAGCCACTTGCCCATATTCGTAACAGCTGTGTATTCTAAATCGGCAGTGACATCAGAAGATCGGTTATTCATTTTCATCACGCGGCTAAATGTCATTCTACAAAACAGATTCGCGGCTGATATTTCGCTGTTATATTTTTAAACTACTCTGTCAAATCAACAGAAGCAATCTAAGTGGGATACAAGTAGCGTAACCAGTTTGTCGAGCACCTGTTACATCACTGGTTAGATTGTGTTATCTTCTAGATAGCGTGATTGATGGCTCGGAGGTGGCCCAGACTGGGACATTCCTATGGTCTTCTCTACACTGTGAGACGCACAGAGGCGCTACCGCGAAAGACGATGTTCGTTTTCGGACGACTGTCTCTGAAACTCTCATGACGCCTTTATTGGAGTAAAAAAGAAAGATGCTACATTTCCACCACCACCTGGATACTTGAAAATCCTCTACTGTGCGTTTCTCTAGAAACTTCCTGCCTCGCACATCAAGACTATAGAATGATTTGCCGTCAGCGGTATTTCCGGACCGATACGACCCTTATATCTTTAAAAAAAGAGCGTACCTACTCCTATCTTAGAGTTCGGCAACGCGCATGTGACTCCCCTGGTGTTGCAGGTGCCCATGGGCGACGGTAATTGCTTCCCATCAGGCAATCCGTCTGTTCGTTTGCCACCTTTATCATAAAAAAATGCTCGAAATATACCAACTGTATGTTCGCGGTACCAGCCCGTTCTCTAACTCCATTTAACGCTAGAAGGCAGAATACGTTCTCGTACGTTTTTACTGTTTGATTGCAGCAATGTAAAATAAACGTGTACAGATGACCAAGGCAAATAATAATTAAAAAATAAATATTTCGAGACTAATTTTACACAAATTGATCTAGTCCTACGGTAAGCTTAGTAAGGCTTGTGTTGTAGATACTAGACGACGAAATATATTATAGATAGATACATACAATGACCCAGGAACAAATATATGTGTTCATCACACAAATAAATGCCCTGACTAGAATTCGGACCCAGGACCATCGGCTTCATAGACCATGCCTATGAAGCCGATGGTCCTGGGTTTTATACCACTACCCACTAGGCCAGACCGGTCGGCGAAAATGAAAATCATTCTAGCAATAATAGTCAATAGTCAGGGCTTCCAAAAGCATCATTCCCAGGAAAACAATGGCACCAATTCATTCGTTTCGCTCGGAAAACAAATATCGGTGGCCTTGGTTTGGGACGCTAAGTGTGTCGACACATTCGCCTTGTCGCACATCGTGTTTACCCACCGGCTCCGCTGCCGATCAGGCCCAGATCCTCAAACGCCACTAATACTCCTATCTCTTATAGGACTACGAATTTTCGGTGCCTGCAGTAGAGACTATGGGTTCCTGGTCCTCAGATATGAAATCATTTATGAGAGACCTGTCGTCCCGTTTTATTCACGCCACAGGAGACCCCGAACCGAACCAGCTCATATTTGTGGCAACGTCTGGATCTCGCCATACAAAGAGGTAACGCCGCTAGTATAATAGGCACTACTTATTCCACAAGCGGAACTGCTAAACGGGGTATTCTTTTTATCAAATATTACTTATTATTCGTCTTAATACAGCGGTTTTAATGTTTTTAAATAAATTGTATTATTAAGTAACGCTCTTGCCTCAAATCTTTGACAAGAAAAGCATCTTGTAACAATATCTGACTTAGTTGCATCTTCCAAGTTATGCAAAATCAGGCCGAATAACGAGAGATAACGTTATCAGTGCCACTTCGTTATCTGCCACCACGACAGCCTGGGAATTACTGGCAACCACACCAAACACAATCAAATACCAACCCTAGCATCTATAATTTAAGTCGGATTTCGCTTGGCAGGTTCGTGCGAATTGAAAATCAGTTGCGTGCGAGTTGTGTTTGATCAAATGTTTGGTGTAAGAACAAATGTTGGTGGTTCGTGATAGTGAGGAATGATTTCAAACCAAAATGCTGATCTAGGTTTGCAATGTATCTTCTAGCGGTTTAGTTAATTTTAATGAGTTGTATATAAAGAATGTAAAAGATAAGCTATTTGTGTTATTTTATTAAAAAGAACATTATATACACAATATTTGGTAGGTACAACATATTAAAAATATTATTACCAATAAACGGGACTTAACCGCGTACCTCGTATAAAATACCTCGTCTTACGCGATTAAGTCCCGTTTATTTGTAATAATGTGTAAAAACCGTGAAACGATCTACTTAAATTTCGGAAGATTCTCTCTGTCACTCTCATGACGCCTTAATTGGAGTGAAAGATAAAGATGATCAAAATACGAAATTCGACTAAACAGTGTGAAACCATCTGAAATGTCTACTTGTGATACGTGCAGACACAACGCGCACACTAAAAACAGGGCAGCGTGGGTTGGTTTAAAGATTTCCTACTGGCTCTGCCTAAAACGCTCACTGTTTATTACTACCACAGAACAGCAACACAAGTAATGAGCATGCACACTCTGTGCTCGACCAATTTATGTCTCGGCATTGTCAGCCAAAAATCTTGCCGCGGATTTATTTTTTTTGTTTCGCCGAGCAATATGTGGTACCTTATGGCGCTTGGCGCTTACGCTGTTGTTAATGACGCTTCAATACTAATGTGACACTTTGCAACGTAAGTGCCAAGTGCCATAAGGTACCTTTCAGTGTGGACAATCACATATGCATTAACGAAGAGGAGAGCGTGCACTCTCAACGAACGTAGAGAGTACACGCTCGAAGCCCGCGTTTCATCGTCCACGGTACCATTTCCATTTTCCATGTTCAAGGAATTTCCGCGTGACCGTTACGGTCCAAAACCACTTTAAACTAAAGCGCTTGCCGCTAATTCTCCATAGAGCCCTAAACGACCGCGCGTTGCGTCCGCGCACGTCCGCGGCCAAATATGGGGAGGCGGGAGGAGTACCGTTTTAACACCAAACATGATAATTTTTTAATTTCATTTTGGGTCATTTGCTGGATCTTTAAAAAATTCTTTCAGAGTCTCTGGAAGTGGTTTAAAGGCCAACGAAACGTAGGGACAATACAGACATATCGGAGCTGTGGCGGTGGTTAGAAATATTTAAACAACGCATCTATTTTCAAGGTGATAAAGTGCATGTTCAGATATTTGTAGCAACTGTACACATTGACGTGAACAAAATTCTGTTTTGGACCCATACCATAATATAACCAATAGTAAATCTTCAAACAAACCCAAGCGTGCTTGTAGTGTGCGCGCTGTGTCTGCAGTCTGCACGTATCACAAGTAGACATTTCAGATGATTTCTGACTGTTTCGACGAATTTCGTATATTTTCAGCATCTTTCTCTTTAAATCCACGACGGCGTCACGAGAGTGACAGAGACAATCGTCCGAAATTTACGAACATCGTTTTTTATTATAAATATCTCTCTTAGGTACTAAGTGGTAATGGCGAAGCACCGTCTATGGATACAATATATATGTTGATTTATTTTGACTGCGAGACATCTCCATAGAACTAATAAGCACTGAGACGTACTAATGTTGACCACGATAGATGTCGCTAATGTGTTTGTCAGGATGCGGGGAACGCGTTGTCCTTCCATTTTTAAACACATAACTATCATGAGATTATTAATTGCAAAGAAGCGTAAGAAGCGTAACTCACGTTTTATAAGTGGAATATTGCTCGACATGTTTCACTCCGTCTGCGTCGGTCACCCAGAAACCCGCAAACAGCTCATGATTTTGCTCCTCGTGAAATATGTCGAGCAATATTCGACTTATAAAACGTGAGTTACCCGCTTCTATACAATTAAAATTGACAATTCCATGTCTTGTAATTTGTGGTGCTCATACAATGCAAACATTGCGAAAGCTTATACATAGTTATTATCTGGAGTAGCGAAAGGATTAAACTTGTAATTTAAAGGCTATATAAGGTTATTCTATTCAATTAAGCTGACCGGTAGCCGAGTGGTTTCAGCGCACGGTAATATGGAGGCGGGAGATGACTTATCGTCCAAACTTGTAAACTAGATAATAGAAATAGACTTACAGTTCTCAATAAGACATGTGTTGTAGCTTGTTAAACCAAATTAATGGGAAAAATGAAACTTGTTGAAGCCTAACGGATTTATTACAAACTCCAAATAAAAAATTGGCGCTGGCTTCGCCATTCAGCGGGGCAACTCTGCCATCCTTCTGGGCTACCTTCCGACCATATCAGAGCTCGAGTCATTTTTTTCTTGTAAATACGAGTCTAGACCATACATATTTGTATGGTCTAGACTTGAAGTTTTGCTTTATTGTGTCGTTGTTTTTCATGTTTTTATAGGTACCTAATAACTACCTTTTGAATATTTATTACAAAGTTCAAGCGGTATGTTTTAAAAGCAGGCCAATACCAGATTAACAAGTCGTAAACCTAAAACCTACAGCCAAAAGCCGTGTTTGCCATTCAAGTTCATTGTCCAATTAAAAAAAGCGCCCATACTAATTCATTCAAAAGATAACTTATATCCATTAACACGAGATTAACGTATCTCGGCCGCGTATATTTCTAAAGAATTATAATGTCATTATCACACAAACAGGAACTAAATAAAAAACTTACTAATGACTGACTTTTTTTATACGCCATTTTCGTCACCTCGCAATTATAAGCACAATCAAGTTTCGCTTGACAGTTTGGTTGACAGACGTGAGTTATTGTGACATTTTAATTAATATGTTACTTTAATTCGGCAATTTATTGCCCGAGGGATTACATGAGATTTAAATCGAATTTATTTGTTAAATTTGAACGTACCTACATACATAACAACATAATTATATTATGCTACATTTAAATTTAAAATAACATATTAACATTATAAACGGAAAGTATTATGTATAGTAAAATATAAAAACATCAAATTATATAGGTAGGTGAAAAACTTAAGAAAGTCACCATGTCGATGTAGTTGTGCGGAGAATTAATATGGAACTTCGTCAACATTTTAATATACAACGCCAAAATGCGTGTACAGACACGTTACTACTACATAGACCAGGTGCTTTAGCTAAGTTTTTCACCTATATCACTTACGTCTATATATGTATAAATAAGAAAAAAATTAAAAATCAACTGCCTTGGGGTAGACTCGAACTTTCGACTCCGGGATACACGCCCATCGCTTTGCCAACTGAGCTACCGAATACTCACTTCAAGCTGAGCTAAAATGCGCGTCCTAGCAAAACAACGGTTCCAGTCTCGGTCCGCCCTCAACCGGCTTGGACATCAAGAGCGGCGCGGGCAACATGCGAGCAGCAGAGTAGTGCGTGACAGGCCGGCGACGCGAGCGGCGAGGCAAACGGACACTCAGCACACTTTGTGCTTGAAAATGGAGACCTATGTTCTCCAAAACATGTCGATCGAGTGACTAAATAATCGTGAGTAAAGCAGTTATTTTCATAATCATAATCCTTTATTGTTTGCGAGAAATAGGTTACATTGCTGGCATTGGCATGGGCATTACATTTACAAACATTACAATGACTGACGAAAGTTTAAATATGAATAGGAAAAGTTTACAATTCTACAATCCTCTCTGCTTTGTCCAACGTTTGAATTGTAGAGACTGCCTTTACGTCCAACTTTTGTACATTAAGTGTTTGTCTTTAGATCAATACAGCAGAATAAATAAGTGTAAAGTCAGCTCCACACATTCCTGTCCCGTTGCCCCGCGGGCTTCATATCCCCGCATCCTACTTACGTGATGATTAATCTCGTGAATTCGTTACTGTCAGCGTCAAGTGTCGGCGAATGATGATGATATTATAACTACCGGCCGATACGTTTCAATTAAATAACAACTCGTGTGAAGAGGCTACAGGTAAATTTAGTCCTTGGTTTTTTTCAATGGAATTGAACGAGACAAAGAGCGTTATATAGTTAGTTGCAGTCATTATGGCCAAATATATCGATGCACGTCCTTAGTGCTATATAAGTATCGTCTGTATTCCCAGAAAGATATAATTTGGGTATTTTTAAGGCAAGAGTGAATATTAGACTGTTACTGAACCAGCGTGCAGGGTGCTACATCCTCGACCTCGTCAACACTTACCATCAGGTCAGGTGTGACTGAGGTCGAACGCTGCTCAGTCTTATATAAAAAAAGTAATAACCTGTATGATCTGTATCTGGCTGTACTGTATGGTTTTGGTATTAGAAAGTTAGAAATTACATTCTTAACCAATTACAGATCGTATAAGCCAAAAAATAAGCTCGCTACAGCTCCCCAAAAACATTTTTCCTCAGTCCACCCGATAACCACGAACGCTGCTAAACGGGATGAAGTTTAAATTAGTATACGCGGTATAATCCGATTTAGTTGTTTTATTTCATAATAATTGATTTATATATTTAATCTATTTGTATTTTTTGGAAGCGCGGGCTATTTACGACGTTTGATTAACTTTGTCTAGCCACTAGTCACTCATTAGTGTATGTTCTAGCTTATTGCACGCTGCTTGTATTCTCATACACATAAATATTAAAAGAACAGCATTCCGCCGCCCCCGCCGCCAATAAGCTATTTTCAACAAGAGCACGCGTCGGCTTCGGCTTGTCAATCGGAATTAGCATAAAATGTCCAACGTCATCGTTGCCTCTGTATTTTGGATTCACTCGGTACGATGTTCGCTGAGAGAAAGAGAGTCTTCTTCTTTGTCCAACCCACGATCCCAGTTTATCAGAGCCCTGAGTGTAAGTTTTTAACGTAACTTTACGCCACGAACGCGTTTGCGTTTCCCATATAAATAACATTATCACTTACGCGTTCGTAAACGTTTTTTTTACGTCAAAAGAAACTTACTTACACTAGAGCCTCTGGGGTCGGGTCTCCCTTTACATTTGTGCCAGAGAACTCGGTTCTGGGTTGTCTGAGCAGTTAGGTTGTCCTGGTCTATCTCTTTCCAAGTGGCAGGTGGCCTGCCTCTTCCCCTGATCGAGTTTGGTATGTTGAGGTTTCTTGACCACGTAGTCGTCTTCGCGTCTTTGTACAGTCATCGTCAAATAGTTCGTAGCATCCAAAGTAGTAAAATAGTTTGGTACGCCATATAAATTCTATGGTGTACCGAACTATTTGACTACTTTGGATGCTACGAACTATATGACACTGACTGTATATGGCCAGAGAGAGAGTACCTAATTGATATCTGAAATAATTAGCATCCTATTAATTGTATTGAAGCGGGTAACTCACGTTGAATATTGCTATTGAGTTACCCGCTTCTATACAATTAATATGCTTGAGTCTCACGATAGTTTTGTGTTTAAAATTAGCATCCTATTTCCCATTCCTATTTTCCTAATTCCTATTTTTCAAGTAGGATAATTTCGGAATATTTTCAAAATTCTGTACGAGTAAAGAAACAACATAAATTAAAGAAAAATTTCAATGACTTGATTTTAATTATACTTCCTAGTAAAGTACATAAGTACCTTTTATTGCTTGCTTTCAAAACTGTTTACAAATTTATAAAGCTCGTATCTTTGTAGATAACTTTTAATGTACTCAAAAAATATAATACTTTGATAAGTTTAATTAAAATTCGAGTTCAATAAATTAATTTGTCATATATAGTTATTTTGTTACAACATATTTCTTATCGGTGTAAAATTAAAAATGTTATAGTTAATTGCTAGTTTTAAATATATTTTTTTAAATTAAAATGTATATCGATGTTTATCAATAAAACTCTTAAACACGGAACACATGCACATTCTTCGAGTGAACGACTTATAAAGCTCACTTTTAGTTCAACAAAAGAGAGTGTTACTTTCACCTGAACAATGGGCTATCGACAGTCGGACAATCATTGTGTCAACTGCATGACAATGCATCCAATGCAATGCAATGACTCCTAGGGTAGTGCATTTCAGAATCATACAGCTGAAAAATACAAATAAAAAATTATTTCAATTTTTTTTAATACAACGGCGGTGGCATCACGCATACGGCCCGCCTTATGGTAAGCAGCTACCGTAGCCTACGGACGCCTGCAACTTCAGAGGATCGCATGCACGTCCCTAAATTAATTAATAATCATGATACAAGAAACTTGACTGCGTCGGAGTGTTAAAGACTTTTTAAAATTTCAAACAGTTATATCTTTTTTATTAAGGCTCAATAAGTCTAATTATGTGAGTGAAGCCATATTATTCATAATATTAATTCCGCTACTAATACTTACATGTTAATATTTAACTATTTATATGACAAGTTTTCGAACTTCTCGCATATTTTTAATCCACAAACATGGAGAGATTTTTGTTCTTCAACCGCTGATAAGTTTATAAGTAGATGCGTTTTCGTTTAGCGATGCCGATGGTTCACAGACAAATTTCTCTTAATATTTTTGTCTTTGGTTACCATAACAATGAATCATAAAATAAACATTTTAGTTGTTATTTTTGCATTCTTCGTGATCCACCAGTTGACCTTTAAGACCGCTTTATTTCACAGAGGTTTTCTCAACAATTATTGACCCTACAGTCTGGCGCAGGTCTGAGGCAGTGCCAGCCCTACCGCGACAATACTTGCCCATGCAAATGCATCTTATTTGAATTTACACGTGTTCCAGGTTAATTTTCGTGTAGTCTGTCACATGCGACCATGTCGCAATAATTTACTGCATCCGTTACATAACAGTTAATATTAACTGAGAATTGTGAGCCTCATTTCTTTGCCATAAGACTCCCAACCAATCAGCTGAATGTGACAAGGTTACATTCCCACACTTTGAGGAATTATGTGGAGGCGAGAGGAAGTTTGTCGAATGTCGTTACTGTTAAAATCGACGGCTGAACACGTGATTAATTTTCTGGTTAAATCTATCGACTAGTGAATTAATTTTTCGTTGTATTGATTGATACTAGTTTATCTACATTGCAACCACCACCGACTCTAAGGTTAATCGTCAATCAAGTTTATAGATGTCCGATACTGTATCAAATAATTACCTTAGAGCGTACACACTAGCGTTTCTCGGCGTTTCCATATAAAACTGCACGCTGCGGTAACGCCGCGTTCACACGGCTTTCTGATAATTATACAATCGAAAGAACGTCGCGAGTCTGCCGCTGGTGTCGGGGCGTTTATTATAACTAAACAATATACCTACACATCTTCTTCAAAAACACAAGACGTAACACTAATCGACAATTACTACTGGCAATGTGAAAACTTACATAAAAGTACCGTTACAAATCGGAACAAATGAGCCATCAAAGTCAACTCCTGATTGGCGTTTCGTTAAGGAGACCGCAGTGCCCTTTCAAACATCTAGTCTGTCATACATTTGTGTCATAAATCCATAAAATTCATCGCTCAGTTACAACAGCCGAGGCTGTAAAACTCCGTATTATGAGAGAACGTGTACAAGGGCCTTGTATAAATTAAGTCATTTGAGGTGATTTTGGAGTTTTATGGGTCTAATAGGAAGCAGTCTTCCTCGGTCTCGTTAGTCGGAAGATTTGTGACTGTTATTTGAGAAACCAGAGTTATAACGACATCCATGCGCAGTAGACAATAAATAACACGTGAATAACGAATTGAGAGAAGTGCCAACGTCACGCAGGGTGCGATCATAGTTCGTGAAATTATAAAAAAATGCATTTATTTCAGACCAATTTTGTCTATATTTTTTAATGCTTAAAATAAAACTATATAACTTAGATTAACTTAACCCTTTTCCAGGCCCCACCAATCAGAATGGTTTTCCCAGAAATCCCAAATATATTCAAAATAGTTACGTTTCGGTTATTTCTTTTAAATAGTGTCAAATTTTGCAATAGTCCAATCTAATATGAACCTTAAAGTCAAAAACTGAGGTTGGTATTAAATTGACATGCATGTGGTAGATAAATCGTACTATGCCTGGAAAAGGTTTAAATAACTAACTTAGGTGTAGTAATTATAACCAATAGCACTGCCATAACCATTTTTAAAAACGAAAAACTATAAACCAAGTGACGACCTGCGGCAATAAGTAGACTAGTACCTAACATAATAAGTTACAGCATAAAGATTATCATTTTCATTAATTTTCAAAGCACGGTTTATTTTATTTCATGTTTAATAACGCCTATTGAGCCAAATACAGGAGGAGGCTTTGATAGACCTTACCTAGGTAGACTAATCAATCTTAAAAAGCCGTTTCTATTAAACTTAATATCGTTCTATATTCGATTAATGACGAGTTAATACCATAAACTAAGTAGGTCGTTACCTTAAATTTTGTTAAAGTAAAACTTAAATGTCTTCGAAATTTTTTTTAGTTTGTTATCTGAGAAGCTACCAATTAGTAAACATGATTCCTCGATAAATCAAGGACGAGTTAAAAGATTGATTGTCAAGCAACTAATTCATCATTAGTTCATTACTCTTTTAACTAGTGCCATAAATATAACTAATTAAGTTACCTACTAACGTCATGGCGTAAGGACACTAGAGTTGTTTTGAGAAGCTCTTATTTTCGACAATTTGTATGTCTAATGTAGTAGTTCTTTTGAAACTATAATAATATTAATATTAATTTTCTCGTCGGAGCCCGCAGGAGCACAATCGGTCGTTTTGGCGATATTAACCAGGGGACTCTGATGAGATGATAATGATGTGATGAGATATTTTAAGAAAAATTTAATTACAAATGTTTGTGACATTAGGAATTTAAATTCTTTTTTAAAATTCACAACATATTGTAATAGCTAACAATTTCAAAACTGGCAACGCAATATTAGGTCAGGTTGACGACAGGTGTGGTCTAGTGGATAGTGACCCTGCTGATGAAGCCAACGGTCCTGGATCCCTTGGTCCTGGATCCCTTGGTCTTGGATCCCTTGGTTCTGGGCTGGGACAAATCCCAGTAAGGGCACGTATTTGTATGATGAGCACTGATATTAAATTTGTTTCTGAAACATGGGTGTTCTCTATGTATTTAAGTATTTGTATATTATATATATCGTGGGCTGACTACTCACAACACAAGCCTTCTTGAGCTTACCGTGGGACTCAGTCAACTTGTGTAAGAATGTCCTGTAATATTTATTTTTATAGCCATTGCCGTGTGATGCCGGCTGACTAGAACAACACCACCCCATCTCCTCCCGCGGGTGTCATAAGAGGCGACAAAGGGAAAAATCCTACGGACGGGCAGCAGCGTCCGTCAAAACCCAATCTACAGCTTCTGCGAACCCGCCTGCCAAGCGTGACGACTATGGCAACTACCCCCAAGATGATACAAGTTATATTTGTGGGAGGCTTATGTCCAGCAGTGGCTGAAATGTATGGCCATAACTGTCAATAAATTTATAAAGGGCTTCGATATTTCCTGAAATACTGCTACTGGTCACACTGCGGTACGGCAATGTCGTTGTATCTGTAATGTAACTTTCGTTACGATACTAAATCAAACAGGATTCAGTAGCATGTAAATCAGCAGAGTACTAGGTAAGGGTCTAGTTGGTTGGTCACGGATAACGAAGGGACGAGCGTAGGCGTAGGCGTCGCTAGGGCTCATGCTGAAAACGAACTACTAATATAACATTTAAAAATGTGTCGCTTAACTTCAAACTCGGGTAAATCCATTCTGCTTTAAGGTTGATTATCTAAAAAAAATATAATAATCTGAATGCTTATCAACCTTAGAGCAAAATGGATTTACCCGAGTTTCAAGTTAAGCGACATATATTTTATCTACACACATACCATAAACCCTCTTTAAGGCGTTCAAAAACCGCATACTACGACTAGCATAATGTCAAACGCCTTCATAACAATAATTTTCTGATCTATGAAAATGTAATTATAGCTCCATAATAAGCAAAAAATCGACGATTATTGTAACTTTCTATCAAACGTCTCTAAAAACAAAACAATTGGTTACTTACTATAGAAACTATATGAGAATTGGGCTTGACTCTAGAATGTCTCTGAATTAAAAAAAAAACTATGCCTGGTTGAAAATGTTATCATTCGCCGCCATTACGAACTAATGTTCATTTGACTTTTCGTTTGCGGTTTTAGAAATTATTATTGAGAGCTTATTGTGTGTAGATAAAGCAGTGTATATCACTGTACTTACTTAGGTATAAAAATACTCGTTTGATGTTATTATGAAACTCAGCTTTCGTTTCATAAAACCAAACTTGTATTATTATGCCTTACATTATATAGCATAAACTACTAATATAGGCAAATATATGACATGTTGTTAAACACATCGCCATTTTCAGCCTAATTCGAATTAACACACACTGCATTCACACAAAAAGAAGTACACGTAGAAATACGTTACTTGGAAATAACCGTGTTGAGCTTACGAGTTATCTAAATATTTCCCTCCCGTGTTTTACGGTTAGTATGTCAGCTAATATATGTCATACTAATCCTCCGGACTAATACAGTGGCGCCGGTGCTAAATCAAAATACAATATAAACTAAGCTAAAGCTAGATCCACACACGCGTCAGGAAATGTCTCAGACTTTAATTAATTTAATATAAACTGTGCAAAGGGCAGTTGTAAGTTGTAGATAAAAACTTATTATCAATAGTTGACATTTTCGAGCATACATTTTATTATATTTTTATTAGTCTTTGAATATGATAATATCCTAATGAATTAAAAAAAAAGTGTTTTCTGTGATCACGTAAACGATTTTTAAGAGGAGGAGCCATTTATGCTAATATTTAATAGAATCATATATTAAACGGTTAAACCCGAAAGTCGCGAATCTCGTCCAAGGGTATGACTCATTCATTTCATCTTTACACCTATTATTAAACTGTCAAAATTTTCCTATTTTTCACGCTCATTGACGTCCTCTATATGAAATACTTATTAAACACAACATTACAATGAGACTAAAATATTACTTGACATTTTCCGCTTCATAACGAGGAGCATAATCATGAGCCGTTCGCGTTGGATGACTGGCGAAGACTAACAAATATCCGACTTACGAAACCTTAATATGAAAGTTTTTGGTACATTTGCACCAAGTACCAGCGGCGCTACCGCGAACAACGATATTCGTGAATTTCGGACGATTGTCTCTGTCACTCTCATGACACCCTTAATTGGAGTAAAAGAGACAGATGCCCGCAATATACGAACTTCGACGTTCGCGGTACCGGGCCAGTCGTCTCGGGGAATGAGAAATAATCTGTGCAATGTTTTTTTTTTGTTTTTAATCTGTGTGTACATAGATTAGTTTAATTTACTAATTTTATGCTTTATGTTTTTTTAATAAAGAATTTAGTTGGATAAATAGTTAAATATAAGCTTTCATTACATGTTTATTTAAATAAATAGTTAATATAACATACTTAATTTATGCGTAGGTACAAAAAAAATAAATTACACCAATGTGGAGTCAGCTTTACACGCATCAAGCAAGTCTATATAGTCTTTTGTCGGTCCGTCGGTGCATAAAGCATTGCAATGTATTAGGTATGCGTTTAGTCGATTTGCGCGCCTGCGCCTAAGGCTCGACGCGGTATATGGGAACGATGATCTATGGCCTTAGTGAAAAACGGTACAAGTTACATACTAGTTATTCGTCACTTGTGCCCTTTTTCAGTGGAGCCACAGACTTATGCTCGCGGGCTAATACTGCTGTTTTATGACTTTTGATTGGGGACATGTTTAGTTTGGGTTAACATTTGTGGTAAATTTACCTAACTACTTATTACTTAAACCGGGATAGTTACCACGTATTTTTAAGGAGTTACCGATATTCCGGATTTACATACAAGGTAGCTATCCCGTTAAGAAATAGTTGTTAGTTCGTACTGTTCGTAGCATTTTTTAAGTTTTTAAATTTTCGTTTCACAAAGTGTGTTTCACGCCGATTCAATAAACAGAGCCCTGAGTGTAAATTTTTAACGTAACTTTACGTCACGAACGCGTTTTCGTTTCCCATATAAATAACATTATCACTTACGCGTTTGTAAACATTTTTACGTCACACTGGGTGGTAGGAGAGATTTACCGCCCTAGGGCGTGACGGAAAATCTCACTTTACACCCAGATGAAGACGTAAAACTATGTACGCACCACAGGCGGTAATAAAGAAGGCCGCAGATCGCTTGTTTATGACCCTCACCTCTGGTTCGGGTCACAAATACCCGCGATCTGAGCCATTCTTTGTTGTACCGCCCTGGGTACGTAATATACTATTTTACGTCAAAAGAAACTTACACTAGAGCCTCAGGTACTGAATTCACCTCCATTTTACCGTTAGAAGGAACCTGTGGTACACAAGTACGATAGCGTTACATGCATTTAATTACGCGTGACAAGGACAACGATATCTTTTACACATCTCACGCAGTACAAGCCCATTTTCTATCCCAAACAAGGTTTTGGTATTTTATACGCATCATCGCAATTTAATTACAACTAGCATAGAGCTACGTGTATTTTTCAAAATTGTTTTTTTTTTTTGCAGTAACGGAAACGGTTTCTGTTACTGGTGTGGCCAACACAACTGTTTTATTTTATTTGGCGCCACGAACAACGCGTCGAATGGAAACCGTTATTTTTCAAACCGTTTCTTGCAACCGTTTTTATCCTAAGAAACCAGTAACGTTTTACGGATTCGTTTTATTTACACACTTACTATTTGTTGTATTTGCGAGACCCGTCTCGAACGCTGGAGGTCCTCGTCGCTTTTTCATAAGTATATGTCATCTATTTCAATTTTTACTATTTGTTTTTAGAAGATAAATACCTGATCGAAATTAATTTATTCCTATAACATAAACAGGGTCGTTTATTGAGTTTTACAGTATTTCCATTATTAATTACATTTAAATGTATTGCGCTATCAAGAAAATGGACCAAGTCTATCAACACATCATATGTAATCGTGAGAATCCGAATGTCGTAATCCACTCAAAAAATACAAATTAATATTTAAATCTAACGGAAGCAATACAGAGAGCAAATGAATTGATAACGGCTCAACTTATCACCAAATGAATTGGATGTATAAGTTATCTGTTAGATAAAGTGATCACTCGATGAGATCGTATTTGGGAGGAATTTCGAAACTTGGTTGACGATATCATTTATCTATTTCATTTAAAATATACTAATTTTTATCATTTGTTTTTTGTGTGCTTTCTATTTAGAGTCGACCTCTTTCGATTCTGGAAGTCTCCCTAAAATTTCTATCGAATTTTATTAGGTCCATACTGTTACCACCTTATAAAATTTATAGAAAAAGGTAACGGGATGCAAGAAAACTTGGGACATTTTTTCTCCGTATCAGGGGGCCGATTTTTGAGTGTTGCGTAACATTTTAAACGAACGGTCTGGCCTAGTGGGTAGTGGCCCTGCCTATGAAGCCGAAGGTCCTGGGTTCGATTCCCAGTCAGGGCATTTATTTATGTGATGAGCACAGATATTTGTTCCCGAGTCATGGGTGTTTTCTATGTATTTAAGTATTTATATGTATCTATCTATTATATATTATATATATATCGTCGTCTAGTACCTACAACACAAGCTTTACTAAGCTTACCGTAGGACTAGGTCGATTTGTGTAAGATTGTCCCGAAATATTTATTTATTTAAACTGCCAGAAACGAAGAAATAGTATTTTAGAAACATATATGATACAAATTAATAATCGTGGGTATTGAAACTATACATATTGTGCAAAAATAGTAGTAAGAAACCTTTGATTTCGATTATTTTCGTCCTCAATTTTTTTTAACTCGAGTGCATGACTCTCAAAAATCG
The DNA here is from genome assembly GCA_022674325.2 of Grapholita molesta. Lineage (NCBI taxonomy): Eukaryota > Metazoa > Arthropoda > Insecta > Lepidoptera > Tortricidae > Grapholita > Grapholita molesta. Next base: position 2,724,639 of record CP053121.2, on the reverse strand, counting down.
GCCCCCACGATCGAAAGAAGTCTCGATTCTGAGTAGAAAACACACAAAAAATAGTTATTTGTTATGCAAGGCTGTAAAGTGGTTATTTGGCGCTAGTGTTGAAATTGAAAGCTGAGTAAGTGAAGGAAGCTAAGATCAGCTAGCTAGATAGATTCCTGAGCGTAGCGAGGCTTTCAAGACACGAGACGCCAAATAATTTTGCAGTCATGCGGAACACACAATTTTTCACCTCACTACAGCGAGGAAAATTTGAGCGGCAAGAAAAACAATAAAACGAAACTAATCGCGCGATTTTTCAGGGAATCATATCGGCATCGCTACTAGAATCATTCATTTTTATAGTTGAGACGTTGAGTTCAAAGAGGTTAGCACAGGACAAATCCGACATATTTACGTGAATTGTGATAACTTAAAACTTTAATAAAAAAAATTTTTGGTTGCGTTCAGAAATTACAATATTATGTAAACCTATATTTCAATTTCTTTATCAAATAAACATTGAAATCGTGTTTTATTTGACTGATTAATTAGTCAAAATATGTAAATTAAACTCAAATACTATTAGTAGGTATATATAATAAAACCTATTTGACATAAAAAAAAGTGTAAATAAAAATAAAAAAGTTAAAAATCTGTAATCAAAAACATGTTTCTGATTGGTTATTATGTATGGTTATTATGAACTCACCGCGGTACTGCGAACATCGAAGTTCGTATATTGCGAGCATCTTTCTCTTTTACTCCAATGAAAGTGACAGAGACAATCGTCCGAAATTTACGAATATCGTTTTTTGCGGTAGCGCACCAGTCACGCGTTGAAGGAGTTTTATACTTAAATAAAAGTTACATGCTTCACAGAGAATTACAATCATCGGCTTCGAAATTTGAATGACTTTTGCACGCTAGCGGATAAAATAGGCTTTTCCTCGCAGATTTCGCGCTATAAAGTAAGGTTTTCCTAGCGAGTGAGGTGAAAAATATATTTTGTAAGTTGAGTCGGTATATAATTTTAAATTACCCTTATGTAACATTAACGATATTTACTTTTGTGGTAACGGTTAGGGTGGCCATACCCAGGGTTGGCAGCGTTTTGCAACCTTTCATCATGACGACTCTAGCTTGACTATTGTCAGGTCCTGTTCCGAATTAAGGAATGTTTAGGTATATTTTATTTACAATTATGTCAATTGAGCATAATAAATAATAATTAATTAAACCCGTCGTCGTATTTCCACTCTTCTATTATAAATATTAGATCCGTGATAAAAAAAACTGCTTGTTAATTTATGTGTTTTCTAATTACGCCCGAAAACAGATAAAAAAATTCGGAATTGAATGTCTTGAATCGCTATCTTATCTTTAATAATTTTGCTATCATCGTAATATTTGTAAACGCGTGTAAATTGTTATATAAGCGTTTTATATAAGTGTATTATATCTGTTCAGGAATAGGTTTGTCAGCACGATAATTAACACGATACAAAGTAAAGAGTTATTCTTCTTAATTGCATTAATTGTGATGAATAAAACATCGTACCGGACCCGAAACGTCTCAAGGACGACCGAATCTGGATTATTAGGGTTGCTGCTCTTCGATAGAGTAATAACTAATAAATCTTATATATTAAACAACTAGAACCATCGCATTGACTGAACGAATTTATTCATTCATTTAGTTCCCAATTTGAACATAACTTTTATAGTTACAGTACTATTAAATATGCATAATATTGAATATTGGTTATATTGATAATACCAAAAAAACAATATGAATATAAGTAGGTACTACAACAAACGTAAATTTTAGTCTTTTATAGCTCTGCTCTTGTTTTGTTTACTTTGTAAATATCTTCTGTATATTATTTAATTTAATAAAATGTTACCGCAATCTGGTGCATATTTATTTTATCTATCTACAAAATGTTTTCTCATGAAACAACTCATTGTACAGTTTTACTAAAGGATTAAACAGCAATGTGGCAACCCTATGGCGATACCGAGAAAAAAGAAACGAACTGATTTGGACGTGTCTTTCCCAAAAACCTTACCACAGTTAGTCGATCAAACATTCGCGTAGGTACGAATAAACTTAATAAGGAAACAATTTACAACTAGGGGCAAATCAAATTACTTAATATAATATTTTGATTATCGTTTTAAATAATTCACAATAAAATAGTACTTCAATTCGGAGGCATGGATATTGGTGGGCTCAGCCACTTCGTAAATATATGTTATTTTTTTTATTAATTTACATAAGTGTTTAGGTGAAAAACTAGTGAATAGTGACGTGTCTGTACACGCATGTCGGCGTTCTATATTCAAATTTTGACGGAAGTTCCATATTAATTCTCTGTTGAACTACACAGACATGGTCCTTCAGTTAAGTTTATCCATATTTCAGGCTTCCCTCAACCGGCTTTGATATCAAGAGCGGCGCGAGCAAAGCGGCCCGGGCAGCGCGACGCGCGGTAGTGCGTGACAGGCCGGCGACGCGAGCGGCGAACCGACCGGACACTCAGGACTCTTAGTGCTTGAAAATGAAGGCTTATATTATCCGAAACATTTCGCACGAGTGACTAAATAAACGTGAGTAGAGCCGTTATTATCATATGCAAAATAAATACCAACTATTTCTCATCTCCCCATCGATCGAAAACCAAAAGTAACGCGTAAATTTTTTGGTGCACAATTTGGCGGTACATCATTTTGTTATTTCGTTAAGTGAGCCGAGTGTAGCCCGACACCGGACCTGTTTGCGCGCGCGCTGCCCACGTGACGCACCGACAGACAGACAGACTGCTTTGGGATTCCGTCACTTGTTTTATCTTTTTTTTTTCAGGTAATACCGAATATGTTATATTTTATTTTGGTCTGAATTAAAGTCCATCGGTAGTGTGATGTCGCTCATAAATAAATCTATTACATTTACAAAATCCTGGATTAACTGTAAATTAACTATTTAAAATTATTCTCAACACATTTTTTGTAACTGTAAAGTGCTTAATTCAGGAATTCATAATTAAATTTAAATTAAAATTAATATATTTTTGTCGAGGGTTAAGCTGAATAAATAAAATGTAAATACTCGCTATCTATACTACAAGTAGGTTATTTAATTTACATGTATCTAAAGAGTACTTAAGATATAAACTTAAATAGTTTAATTTAGCAGAAGTATAATTTTATGAATAAAGGGGTTACCAATTTTATTTACTGTCTTTATTTACTTGATTTTTTATAAAAGTAGATAACTAAACAAATCGTGGGATTGTACGTCATATCCATATTAATATAACGGACTAAAAACCCGGGGAATTGCATCATACATCCGATCACAGCTAATCACTTTTTATCTTTGTATGAAAGGTTATCTATTCATTAATTGAAATTAAAACATTCCTTGTTTTTGTTTTGCCACAGATAAGCGAATCTAGAGTGGTTCCGTAACAACACAACTAGACGAGCATTAAACCCAAATGCAGAATGCGATTGCTGATAACCTACTAAGTTGTAAGTAGTTATTGATACAAGCATGACGTGGTACAAATTACAATGTACGGTCAACCAATACGTTTCTGGGGCAATTCGTACCTCCGGGGCTACTGCGAAAATCGATATTCATACATTTCTAACGATTGTTACTGTCAATCTCATGACATTTTAATTGGAGTAAAAGAGAAAGATGCATTATGACAGGTGATAAAAATTCGGCGATCTTAGACTAGCAGACGTTGATGTGAGATTAATCACTTATAGTACCTATGTTCTTTCAATTAACTACCTAATAAATATGACACATCTTTTCTTCCAATATTCCGCAGTGTCTTTGACCATCGCGTCAGAAATGATGTAGCCCCCCTGGTAGCTAAACTTAAGTAGCGGAAGGCGGGGCACATAGCAGATATAACCGAGAGGCATTGGGGCGTAAAGTTAGTAAAAGGGCGAAGCGTGGGCAGACCCCCACAAGGTGGAAGACATGGTAAAGATTGCGGGAATCTACTGGATGAGAGTGGCGTAAACCCAAACACTTTGGGCCGCTTTGGTGGAGTCCGATGTCCGGCGTGGACGGCCATCGGCTGATATGATGATGATGACTACCTGATTGCTAGTTTTAAATTGTAAATCATTTGATTGACATGATTTTAAATCAGGTGTCATTCGGCGTTTTGTATGTCACTTGATAGCATTATCTGAGATTTTGCGACCGGATAAGAAAAAAATGAGATACCCAAATTTATTCATTGCGATTTTTTTTATGTAGGTGTCACTATCAGACTCAGTATATATTAAGTTTAGGTCATTCATCAATCAAGTTAATCAAAATATTTCGGGATCTTACACAAATCTACCTAGTCGTAAAGTAAGCTCATTAAGGCTTCTGTTCCAGATAACGATATAATAAAATAAATACGATTATATAGTTCATAAATAACTAACACCCATAACCCAGGAAGAAAAATTTGTGATAGTCACACAAATTAATACCCTTAACTTTGGATGAAGTTAAAACCACGTTTGAACTGGAGTAGCCCGACTCGAATAATACCTCCTCCTTACAGAAAACCACAGCTATAATAACACTTCTGCGAATCCTTTGCCTGTTTGCCTCCTAATTTCATTAAAAAAAATACATTTATTATTTGAATATTGATAATAGATGGCGCTTTTACTTACATACACACCTCTAGCTGCCTATAAATTTGTTATAAGTCCCTATATAGTTTACCATGAACCTAAAGTACACTTCAAAAAAGACCGCAAAGGTGTCCACAGCTTAGATATCCGCAAAAATTCCTCTTAACCCACACTCCCTTGTTCGGCCCACCCGAGATGCCAGATTAAACCCATAAAGTGCAATCGCTGTGCCCATCTGTGACGATGACGGATTTATTATAAGCAGCCACTCCATAAATTGTACGATGGCGCTCAGAGATATAAGATGTGCTATCATATTTTAAAAGGGTTTTGTGGCAGTGGTGTGAATTGACTCGTATACAGGCGTTGATTTATAAAAAGCTATATAAAACCCATGAACTGCGGCGCTACTTAACATTCGTAAATTTTGAGCGATGATCTCTGTCACTCTTATGACACCTTAATTGGAGTAGAAGAGAAAGATGCTCGAAATTTATGAACTGCGTGTAAGGTCTGAGGGGACGCTCGTAGCCGAGCGATAGACGCTATCTCCCACTCTTACGCACGAATTAGTGGGAGCAATTGGGAGGAAAATAGTCAATTATCGAATAGTCGCTGTAGGTTTTGAGAAGTCTCACGGTAGAATGTGTGCGGTCCTATGGCGCCTTCGCTGGCAAAGAGGAAGAAATGGCGGTGTGTTTTTAGTGGGTAGGCCTCACTTCCCGGGGGTTACGGGAGGAGAGTCCCAAATTCTCCCCCCACGGTCCTCATCCCTACGTGGTCTTTCTCGGGGCTGGGGGAGATGAATAAGGCATTTTGACGTTCATAAGCGTAGTAAAGTGCTTTAGGCAGATTTGAAAAAATGTTTTTTTTTTTTTTAATAAAGATCCTTAAAATAAAATTCGCCAGCTAATTCCCTACAAAACGAAATACATGGTCTGCAATTTAACCCCACTAGTGTGAATACCAATATAATATTGGGTTACCGCAAATTGTTATTCTTACGAACATCAGGAACAAGTTATACTAGAGAGCAGCTTATAATAAGGGTTATTATTATTAAGGGCTTGTTCCGCCTTCACACATTAACTGCGTCGGCGCCTTGTATGAAACACTGGTTTGACTAAGTTGTAAAAACGCCGATAAGGAAATGATCGGGCGTGCGAAATGGAATAAGGACAATGAACTGGAAAATTTAATGGCGATAATCATGACGTGATCGATGTGTGTTTTACGAACGTTAGATATGTAATACAAACAAGTCTAACACCATGGCTATCACTTCCTTAACAAGTGCGCATAAGTGATAAATTGATAGTCGATAAAATAGCGGCTGTCCTTTTTAAATTCAACTATTAATTTTACCTTTAACTACATTTATACAAACACAAGTAACAAATAATACATTTTCGACATAAAAAAATACCACGAAATGGACTGCCCTCCGATTAACTCTGAGCGTAAGATGGTCGGTTGCTTATTATCTGTTACCAGAGCTGCCATGTTATTTAAAGTGTATGGATGCGAAAGCGATGGACAACGTGATAGGCGATAAAATAGCAGTTCTAACCAATGATTTCTATTTTATCGCCTATCGCGTTTGCGTCACTTTCGCACTTACATATGTGTGCATATGTGTGCAGCGTCTCTGATACAGCCTTTAGCAACGTGGCAGCCTTTTGCGGTGGTAATCAAGCTTAACATTCATTTACATTACAAACACTTGCAGATACTACCTACCTATATTCTACATACGAGAGTCGCAAATTCTATGAGACAAACATTTTTAAGAAATTATTTCACCTTTTGACAGCCTCGGCTTTTCGTATAACACGCAGAAGTGAACCCTACTCGAATGCCTGAAGGTTCATTTTAGACTCTTAACTTTGACAGCTAGTCTGTGGCTCTCAAAACGTAACACACACATACTTAGTATAACGAAACGCCTGACATGTGCGCCGGTTCAAGGTCGCTATGTCAAGATCGTTGGCCATAATCTGACCCCATTCTACATATTTAGCTGACCTAATCATTGCCTGTGGCCAAATGTGGACTCAAATTGTCCCTATTTTGAAATACTGATACGAGAAAGCAAACAGTCAAAATAATGTAGTTTATATTTTTGCGGCAATGTTTTTCCTTTTCCAAAAAAATATTTGTTCTAAAACGGATTTAATTCTAATGAAGCTAAACAAAATTATGAGTTCATCAGCTTCATTATTATTAATTGTGTGGAAGAGAAGTGATAACTTATATTATTTCCATGTGAAAACTCCTAGAAGATACCCAATATAGTAGTAGTAGGCCTAGCATATGATTGGCACATCAGTATCTTGAAGCGACAAAAACTACCCGTCCTTTTGTAACTATGGTGATTAAAGAGAGATTCGCACGAGGTACTGGCGTACCAAACATGTGCAAGCCCTGCTGACCGAATGCTACAGGACATATTTGACATCTACCGACATTTTTGACAGTGATAATTAATTTCAATATTATATAAAATTATCCCGGTTATATATCTAGCGAGCTCATGTTCTTATGATCGGCGAATCTACGCCATTGCCACGTATTGCTAATTAGTGTTATCGGATGGCACAGATGCCCGTACGCAAGTACGAGTAGCGTGTACCAGTTTATTTATATCTTGAACCAATTCCCTACTATTAGATATCACATTTAAATCGTGGGAACTATCCGTTTACTTAAATGAAAGATATTTTATACTTCGCTTAAAGTTAAATCACATATAGTCGTAATCCTTATGATAGCTTTAAAATTAAGTAGTTGTTTGGCTTATTAATTCAATGTCGGTTGTCAACAGGTACAGTGAGCAACGGGTATAATGCAAAGCAAACTTGACATACTCCTTTTATCTTAACATTAAAGTTCTTACACCCTCATTTGAACACCTCATCCACTCGGCTACGTGCTTCTACTGCTCACTGTACTCTGATTTGACGACCGTATTCAGTGAAGGCACTACATCCTTTACAATTGATTCTTATTTTAAAAACCGTTAGAAGGGAGAATAACTACGAATACAACTTCAAATCTGCAGCTGTAGCAAAAACCTTCACTGTTTTATTATTAGAATGCGGACACTTTACAGACAGAAAAATACGTTTAATAACAAAGCTATAGATAAATTTGCGAGAGCGTTGCATTGCATCTGTAGTGCATCTGTGTGTTTATAGATATTCTATATTTGAAATTTCCTTTTTCCCGTACAAACAGTACAAATGCAATTCCGCGCTCTCGCTAATTTATCAATACAATATTTCGTTAAAGTCACTGGCAGTTTAGGTCAACGTTTAGACCACATCGCCTTCTGGTAATAAAAATCGGCACCCATCTATCCACTAACACGACTTACAAGTATTTAGCGTGTCGCGAAACTATTTACATACGTAAACGTAACACTTTTACTATCTAACAAGAATCTAAACCAATTGACAACTTAGCAGTTAGGTAAGTACAGTTATAAAGTGTTCGGATAAAACGTGACTATGACAATCGGTAAACATGTTAAAACTATTCTTACAGGCACGGACTTCGACTGCTGGATGCCACGCTTAACAGGCTGGTTGGCGATTGCAGTATGATTCACCTCCGTTGGTTAATGATAACAATTCATGGACAATACGCGGGTCCATTTTAAACCTTAGTTATCAAAATGACCCTTATGTTCATTATCAGAGCCCGGAAAATCCGCATAACAAAATACGCTTGCAATCAAACTAGTGTTAGAAACATTTTTTTATCGATATCGAGTTCATCGATGTCTTACGGAATACTAATTATCTGAAGTGAGGTTTTATTTTGATGAGGTTGATTACCTCTTTGTCACCCGACTACGGCTAAGCCAAAAGGGAAGGTTTATTACTTAACATGAAATATAAGTAACGTTGATAATATAAGTTACGTTGCGTTTTAGATGAAATAACTTTTACGAATGGCGTGAATGATTAAAAATAATGTAGCATATCGGATTGATTTTTTTTTTTGACAATACTTACTCGATATCGAAAAAAAAATGTTTCTATCACTAGTTTGATTGCGACAGTGTTTTGTTTTGCTATGTATTTTCCGGGCTCTGTTCATTATCTTTACCAACAAATCAGAAGTCAAGTTGATTCCGCAGTCGTGAGTAAATTGACAACAATAGCTAGTATTTAGCAGAAAATTGCCTCCAAATTCGTGAGGAGTGTTACTGATAAGCCGAAATGAACAAAGACTGTAATTGATATAATCAGAGCACAGATTACAAGACAACGGCTGCAAAATACCAATGTCTGTATGCTGTTGGAATATTCCTAAAATTAGAGGAATAAAGCTCAAATTTGATGATGATATGTGAAGATGATGTCATGGAATAAACTGCAAATTGCATCAATCACTTGCATTCTAAAAAGCCTTACAGTCGTGTAAATAAGGTTGTTATCGGTCATCTTTCTGTGAATTCGGGTTGGTATGGTAAATTCGAAAACAGGGAATAAAATGAATACCGGGAAGCGGAGAAAGGTAAATTGGCTAGCAACAGCTCAATAGCATTTTATGAAGTCGTTCAAAGTAACGCCTTTTAGGGTTCTGCGTTAAACATGTGAAATGTAATGACAAATTGAATGAAACGGGGTTTAATTATACATCGAGGGTCCTTTCTGAGAATCAGAGTTAGGCCTTCGGCTTAGCAAATGCTGAGATTGGAATTGGAACCCCTTGTTATAATAAAACATTAAGTATCACAATTATGATGGTTGGACTGTTTCGTTTTTATTTTTAGTTTATTTTAGTTTGATTTTGAATACGTAAATATCTGATAATATTAAATAAATATAAATAAATAAATATTTCAGGACAATCTTACACAAATCGACCTAGTCCTACGGTAAGCTCAGTAAGGCTTGTGTTGTAGGTACTAGACGAAGATATAATTATATAATAGATAGATACATATAAATACTTAAATATATAGAAAACACCCATGACCCAGGAACAAATATCTGTGCTCATCACACAAATAAATATACTGACTGGGAATCGAACCCAGGACCATCGGCTTCATAGGCAGGGCCACTACCCACTAGGCCAGACCGGTCGTCAAATTATTAACAGTACCCGGACATAAATTCACTGTGACATTTAATTTTCTTCCTTTTCCCTCTTCAATTATCTTCATTTGTTTTACTTCTTAACAATATATATCTACCAATCTATAATTTTATCTTACAACAAATTAATTTACTTGTCCACTTGAACAATACAACAACAAAAATATTATGTCCAGACGCCGCGCGCACGTTATTTTGGTCAAAGCAAATGTCACGACGGCGGGCTTACTGATTCTGATTATCGGTAACACTGCACAACATATGTAGCTTTTAATATATTAATAACAATGCATGATCACAATTATTTCGTAATAATGAAGTTTATTAACTAGTCTTTACTCGTATGTAAGAGTCAATGACCTAAAAAGCAAGTTCGCATTTTTTTGTAACATTCGTTAGACTAATTTCATTTGTTCTTGCTCCAAATGTAACTATCCCACATTCCGTGTCATTTCGAGCACTTCGCTCGCGGCACAAATCATTCTATAGAGCCATTATCGCAATTCGGCCGATACGTGTGTAATTACAACTTGCACTCTGACAGTTGTTATTACTGAACCATTAGATGGCTAGTTCGACTGCCATTATTACGATTATTAACCTTTTTAGGAGCTGTCAAATAAATGGTAACATTATAACAGATGTTTTTATGTTGGATTTTGATATGGGTTGTAACGTTGTAAGAGTAAGAATTTCAACGACTAAAATAGCAAAGTATTTAGTTCTTATGTGTCATGAATATCACAATTGCTACTGACGTATAAAGGACAAACGGAAAAATAAGCATAGGGAAATCTGCATAATCGAGTCACAACAGATAGACAACAAAGTGATCCTATAAGGGTTCAGTTTTTTTTTTCTTTTGAGGTACGGTAAGGTCGGTTGGTCCGCAGTTGGGATCCTAAAACAACTAGGCTAAAAAGGAATATGTAATCTACAGAGATGTTTGTAATTAACGAATAAATAATTAATGTAATTAAGCACAATTTATTTCATCGTTCATTGCAGATGTTTTAAGTTTAATCCAATTAACAGATACGAGTATGCGTATCCATTTTTTATAACTTAATATATTACGTAACTGGCTGTTGATATAAACACGTCTGGCCTTTGTCTGGTCGTAAATAATTGCCTAAAAAATATGGCATATTATAAAAACGGGCATAACTAAATTGAGGGTTAAGACATAGCTCTTAAACACCGAAATTAAGAGTCAAATTTGAGCTAATTAAAAGGATAGTTATTTTAGGTATATTGTTGGGATATAATAAGTAAGATATACAATAAACTATAGTTCTATTTTTTGCAGCTAATTCGTGGTATTGTTTAATAAAGTGTTAGATAAATCGTTAATGTCTGTAATAATCGTTATTTACAAGTGACGGTTCGATGGCTGTAGCCCATCCCATTAGAATAGTCTCGACATTCCTTGACCTGCCAAGTATTACTATTTTGACGTTTTCACGAACCGTTGTAATATAGTGATTAAAAGCATATAATAATTAATCATAATACCTAGAAAATAAGCGATACCAAACGTATGATGACTCAGACTTAACCATCAGTAATTATCATTAAGCATATCCAATATTAGATAGCAGCACCAATATATTCTTTCCTAACGCCGTCTAATAGGTTTTTAGATATTTTTTTCCTTATAAAAGACCACTACGCAGAACACACATCAGTAGGGCTAGCACATGACGGCCGTGACATATCTCGCTAGCGAGATAAGCACCCGTCTCTTACTAATCGATGCAGTCAAATAGAGACATATCGCTAGCGAGATATGTCGCGGCCGTCATGTGCTAGCCCTCCAGACCAAGACAAACTTTGTAAAAGGCAAGCCTTTTTTTAACGCATCTTTACGTTGATTTATCGTAATGTTCCATACAATCGCTGCAGCCTAAAGTAGGTACTCACTGTGAACGCTGTTGACGTCTGTGGTGCCGTTGACAGTGCCGTCCGGCAGCAGCTGCAGATAGCGATTCTTCAGGAACATCTGGATGTTCCTCGAGGTCCCGGTGATGTGGCTGAGGTTCGCCGAGCGCTGCGCGCGCTCCGGCGCGGGGGCCGCGGCGCACGTGGCCAGCGCCAGCGCCGCCAGGAGCAGCCGCAGCGTGCGCGGGCGCATCGCGCGCCGCGCCCATGGCCGCCGCGCGGGCGCCGTCACTGCTCACGCCACCTCATAACCCGCACGCAGTTCCGTAACTAGTGGCCGTCAATTTTTAGACTGGCGCCCAACGTGGGGCCACCGAAATTCAAATTAACTGCAATCTCTATTGGCGCGCTTTCGATTTCGGTTGTGACATGTGAATGCAGTCATATTTAGTAACGTGGTCGCAGTATTGTGATACTTTCGGTGTCTCGGTTTACTCGCCACCGCAAACGTGCCAGCTTGCGGCCGTTAACACGATCTGAAACAAAAATATTGGTGCATATTAATGCAATGTCTACAAATACAACTGTACGGTCTTGATCTACCACCAGATAAAGCTGTAGTAGTGACATATGACATGACACACGATTTCTATTACCTACTTACGATGATTGATATGTATAAACCGGTGAAACTAACCTAAAACATCTGTCAAAACTTTCATGCAAAAAAGGTATAAAATCATTGACTGAATCTGAGCCTAACGTGCAGTGAGCCTACGAAGCTGGAGGCCCCGGGATCAAATCCTGATTATGGACTTCATCTAGGTATTTAGAAATGACTATCCATGTAGGTAATATCTTGTCACCTAGAATCCAGTACACGAGCTTTATTGTGCTTGTTGATTTGTGTAAGATTCTCCGAAATTTTATCTATTATTTATAGTGATTGTGTCGGTTAATTTCAAATGACAAATAACTATGACTAAACAATTAATAATTCTTATAATTTTCAGATCTTTTTGACTAAAAAAGAGGAGCTATAAATGTCAAATGTATAAATTCTTGTATAAACACAAGCTAACAGATTGTATACAATTAAATGAAACCAGCTGTTACTTAAGCAGCGATATGACAGCTTGTTATGAACCTATGATTGACTGCGTCAAGCCGCTATCTGCCACAAATTGAATATTGGTTATTAATGGCTATTCAATCGATATAAAAATTATAATTAAGTGTTATCTACAGTGACCTGTCGGTGTCATTGTAACCCGCGCAATATATAGCCAATATTACGTATATATATTAAAACTACTTTCTTACTTATTCTTTTTAGTTTTGAAATTGAAAAACTGGTAATTTTCTCCGGCATTTCATTCCAACGGATCAACACCAGTAAGAGTATGCATATAGAGTGAGGAGTAAGGATTTATTTATTGTATTATAGGTTTCGGCAAAAAAGTGCCCAGTTATTAAACTTTTTTTTTGTTGTACAAATATTAGCTTTAAGGCTTGGACAGATAGGCGCATTTTGAGAGCGTGGCGCAGCGGGGCGTGACAGCGGTGTGGCTAATGTAACGAAATAAGGCACACATTCGGACGGCAGCGTCGCGCCACGCTGCGCCACGCCACAACACGCGCCCTATGTGACCAAGCCTTTACTAGCCCCTGGAACTAAATGTACCTACTCACCTACCTAACATTTACGGATATCCTAAACATAATATTTTAATGAATATTATAAGAAGTCACTTGCTTATTTCCCGAGCAAGTACTTATTGCCATATGTAACCCGATATCCGCGAAACGGGTAACCAGGTCAAAACACGAAGGTCACTTAAGTTTATACATTAGAAACGTCATGTCAAGTAATGTCAACGTATTTAACGCAGCCGTATAATTCCAATAATCTATGAAACAAATATGTACTATACCTAAAATAATTATTATACCAAAATCAACCTTAATACCCATGTATTTAAGTTGAATATCGCGGTACTCTTTTTGCCGATCAGTTCATTTTCATTCAAAGATGCAATATTTGTCGAAACTACACGCTTCGTTTGACAGCCCATGTGTGAAACGCAAACATTGCTTCTAAAGAAAAAACAATGGAATATATCGCATTCGATTTTGAACCATATTTGGTTTGAATAAAATTATTATTAGGACAGCGTGTATTAGAAATAATCAAAAACCATAAAGGTTTTAAGTGCTGAAAGATAAGAACCGTTCGGAAGCATAGAAACGTTCTTAGATTGTGTTGTTGGACTAACACTAACAAGTTTTTTATGAAAAAACTTAATAAGCAGCTGTGTAGTAATAGGATGTGAACTAGCTGTTAATGATAATATTTAAACTAAGCACTTAGTAACTTAAGAATGTAATCAAAAGTAAATATTGAAAAAAGAACAAGAGCCATAATATTTAAGTCCAAAGTTAGGTTGGTACAGGTGAAAAACTTAGCTAAAGCATATGGCCTATGGCACTGGTCCCACCGCGAGCTAGTAAGCTATGAGCTATCAGCTATTTCAAGGGGCAAAAGATAAACGCTCTCGTGTAAATAAAAGAGACATATATGTCATATGTCATAGCCGGGCGATCGTAGTTCATCGCCGGGCGATGAAGCTATAAATATATATCTCTCTCTTCTATTTACACGGGAGCGATTATCTTCTGTCCCTTGAAATAGTTGATAGCTCATAGCTTACTAGCTCGCGGTGAGACCATTGCCTATGTCGTAACGTGTGTGTACACGCATGTCGGCGTTCTAAATTCAAATTTTGAAGTAAGTTCCATGCTAACTACGTAGACATGGTCGTTCAGTTAACTTTTTCATCTATATAAGAGGGCTTATAAAAGTAGGTAAGTAGTTTAGGCTTAGTTTTATAAACTAGTTTTAGCAATGTAGGTCTAGCTCTCATAATTATTGTTTTAAATCAATTATCTAATGATATTCTTGTGTATTCTAATATATGTTTACCAGCTTTTGCCCCCGGCTTCGCACCCGCAGAAGAACCCTCTTTTTGACCTCTTTTTGACTTTTCTTGTATTCGAATGTTTACACCAAATTTCAAGTTTCTAGCCTTAATACTTTTACACAATCCCCATACACACTTTCAACCCACTTAATGGTAGAATTTCCAAAAATCCCTTCTTAGTGGGTGCTTACGGTACAAAAACTACCTATTGTGACAAAATCAGCCATCTAGTTTAAACGGTTTGGGCTGTGCGTTGATCAGTCAGTCAGGACATTCATTGTTATATATCTTATATATATATAAGATATAAGATTGAAGATATAAGTATAAGATATAAGTATTGTTATCTTATATCTTATATATATATAAGATATAAGATAACAAATCTGACGAGATATTTGTACAGTACAATCTGACAATGTATATGTTGTATATGTTTGAATGATCTGAAATAAAAAATCAACATCAAATTAACGCCATATATAATTATAAAATTGTGTTCATCATTCCAAATTTAATTAAAATAACTCTGTCTTAACGCATTGACATTGACTCATGTTGGTTAAGCAGAGTTTTTTCTCTGCTTTGCAAGTTAATTTCTTCTTAACCTACAAGATTGATAGAACAGCATTCGATATTTAAATTAATATAATCTTAACGTAATACCGACAACGCTCGATGATAAAATTGTCTTTTAAAATTCCGTTATTTGACTTTATTGACCACTAACGGCCCGGCAGCTCATTTGTAGGCCTTCAATTTGTTCGAATTGTAAACTAAATTTCATTAATTTGTACTTAATACGTTGCCAAGGAAAATCAAACCTTAACTGATTGCGATAGGATGCAAGCTCAGTTTAACTTTATTGACCTTTGATTTCCATAATAAGCTGAAAAGTTTGGTTATCTATTCGATAAGTAAATTTTTGACAACCATAATTAGGATATTTATGATCTAATACTTAACAAATATAAGAGCCTGGGCAGAGAGTACCATTTTGTACCGTTTGGCGTAGAGACGCTACGGTCCATGGGGTCCCAGCGCGCACAAACTTTTTGCAGAAATCGCGAAGCGTCTGGTTGATGTAACTGGTGACCGAAGAGCTGGCGGCTTCCTCGAACAACGTATCAGAATTGTGATACAACGAGGAAATGCCAATATCCTTGGTACAAGGCCTCACGGGCCGTTTTTAGATTTAATGCAATAACTAGTAAGTATTCGTAGTTTTCGTAATATTGTAATTATTGTAAATAAAGTTTTATACTTGTTAAAAAAAGTACTTAAGACTACCTTACAGCTTAGAGTACATATATATACCTACCTAGATATTTTTCTAGCAGGAACGACATTTGCTTAGTGATTGCCACAATAAAAACATAGACAATCCTGTTATCGATAAAAACATACAACTTCAACCACAGTCTTATATCGGCTACCTACCTAGACGCCACGTGCAACCGATTTGAACAAATCAATTGTACACTTTTGATCCGATTTACTTTTATAATTTTCAATATAATTTCCAAATTGTATGTAAAATATACATAAATTGGTAGTTTGGTTATTGTTATCTATTTTTGACGCACCCTATTACCCTATTTGTCTTTGTATCAGATACCTGTGTCCGTATTCATATAACAGTCAAAGGTTCAATGTGAGAATGATAATCGTAATACCACTTTGCCGCTATGCAAGTAAAGATCTGTAGGGATATACAATATACATTCTAACTATTTGATTACAACTATTAGAATGCCACAAATAGGAGGTTGGTTAAAACCTCCCCACGGAAGGAGTCTGCAAAAATATCGAGTCAAAGTCGTTAGAAGTACAAATAATGTTGGCGACAAGTCGATAAATATTGAATATGTGGTATTACGTGTTGGGAAAGTGCATTGGGTGTAACGTGTTATAGACCAATAAGGATAATAACTTCACTAGTACAACAGAGTTTTAAAATAAGACAGTTATTTTGAAGAATTTGTTAGAAATATATTTTGACTTTTGACGTATCAATCAAATTGAATTGAATATTAATATATTATGAATCTGTTACATTAAGAATGGGGTAACAAATACAACTAACTATTTAATTATTAAAAACTACGGGCGCCCACTGCTAGTCAAAGGCCGATACATACTATACCAGCTGCATAAAGGCTTCTAAACGGATTTCAATGACTGACAAATCCATTGTTTACCTATACACTATGACACAGTTTACTGTATGATAACATATAAGTTTCATATACATATATATATCGATGTTAACAATAAATTTAAGAAAAAGTTTAAAGCGAGTGTATAAACAGCATAATATTATCGATATTTTTAAGCAGGAATAATATCGATATAACCAGTAATAAACGGTCGTTCTGAATCGCGTTGAAGCAGCTAAATGGTACTTCTCGATTTGAGATCGATATTAAATTGTACTCAACCAACACGCTAATCGGATGAACAAATTGTTGTTTTATGTTTCTTCGCATGAGGAAAATCGAGAACGAATCGAGAAACTTTCTTAGAACTAACCGATTCTAGACATGCTATACAGTATTATGTTTTTTCAAAAATGTATTTTCAAGATCAGGATGTTATAAATGTTATAAGTAATGCAACTCCAAAAGTGGGTATGTATCGCAAATCGCAATATTCGAAATAAACATAATACCCAATCTCTAAGTCCATATAGCAATTGTTTCGGTTGTGAAATTGGTACATTACTTACTTTTAAAATTTAAAATTTTAACACGAATTGCGTAACTCGCGATAGTACGAAGTGAAGAATTGACTTTTACCCGAGGCTCTAGTGTAAGTTTCTTTTGAGGTAAAGAACGTCAGGGCTATGAGCCGTAAGTTTAAGTTTTTAACGCAACGTTACACTAGAGCCTCTGACTTAGGCTCTAGATATAAACCGTTCGGAGTGTTAGAGCGAGCGGACTGTGTGAGGGGAAGGTAGTCTGGGGAAATTGCAGGCCTTTCCGCACCACACTGGATTTGTACTAATAGAATACTCCTATCGAGTTTACGTTTGCAGTAAGATAGGTTGAGGCAAGTTCAACCGAATTTGTGTGGTCAAAAACTGTTGAAACTATTCGTATTCAGGAAATATAAACACATCTGAACAGTTCAAGATGAGCGCATTGTTACAACTGTGTGTACTTTATTATACTAGAACGGAAGATGCGTTTAGTTTTTTGCACCTATGATATTCTTTAAATGAAAGTGAGTAGATATTTTTATATCAGTAATTAAATGTGTAAACTTATATACATAAATCAACAGAATATTAAATCAATTCATGAATTTTCGTACTTTAATAAACCAAACCTATTATAAGCATGTATTTTAAAGATTCATGTCTGTCAGTGTCTGTGCTAATGTGACTTTTATTGACCAGAAACACGTCTCAACGACTTTTTTAAACGTTTTCTAATGAAATGTCGTTAAGAAGAAGTATAACCCGTTTTAATAAGGGTCACGGTTAAGTATTGTTTGACTGTAATTAGTTGATTTGTATACTTAAGTATAATTTGTTGCGTAACGTAGAAAAGACGTAGAGAAGATATTTAAAGAAATAATCATGCTGAGTTTGTTAGTAACGATGGAGGCTTGTGTTTCGAGTGTCAATCGAATGGCAATAAAGAGTTTTGCAATAACGTAAACGATCAATAAATTATTAGCATTACTGTTTCTTAAAAACCATTTAAAACGCAGAAAAGTAGTTGTCATGACGTTAAACAGTGGGCTGACGTCAATAAATAATGACATTAATGATGCTTGATTAAACAAGTATATTAATCAAGGGACAATTAACTATTTTTGACACTCGTTGCTATGGTTACATTACCCTCACTATTACAACTACAATTTTATGGCATCTAAATACACAATATATGGATGTGGTTTCTATATATTATATCCCTTCCATAATAGGTTTTTTATACACGACTGACCTCAGTCACACCTGATGGCAAGTTTCGACGAGGTCGAAGGTGTAGCACGCTGAATCAGCAACAGACTATTGACTCTTGCCTTTAAAATACCCAAATTATATCTTTACGGGAATAAAGACGAAGGCAGCGAGCTCCATTCCTTAGCAGTCCGCATTAGGAAGGTAGAAGCGAATCGCTTCTTGCGAATTAATGAAATATTCACAACGTAAGGATGAAACCACCCCCCTCGCCTGGACGTCCGGTGGTGGAACAGGCATGGCGGAATTGAATTGTGCAATTCCTCTGCACAGTCTCCAAATCTACAACCCAAGCGTGCGTGTGGACAACCTACCAAAGTGTTAGTAGAACGCGGTGCCATATTTCTTTCGACAAACTATTCGTTTATTGTCCCCTGGTGTTGGGACAAAATAACATAAACATACGTCGGACTCCAGCGGGCATTTTCGTGGCATGTCAGAATGATAGGTAAGGTTCGCAAATCAATCAATTCACTTTCGAGTATTTAGTACCTAGTATTTATAATGTGAAATTCCAAATATCATAGCAACTAACTACGTTATTTATAAACGTACTTGGATTACAAATAAGTCAAAATGGCGAAAAAGTTAGTTTGGCTTTATCCGTCACTCAGACAATTGCAGCTGTGAGAAACGAATAAAACACAACTTCAAAGAGTATTTACACATTAAAGATGAATAAATGATAACGGGTAACTAATTTAATTAACTATGTTACAAATACTAGGTACATTATAATACTCGTAAGTTTAGATTTTTTTGTAAACTTTACCTTGCCCCTAAACTGCCCCTTATAGTCCGACGTATGAACATAAAACATATTCGATTCGCCAAGCGTTGCTAACTGGATTTTGGACAATATTTATTCAATCCTATATCTAATCTCAAACTCTGAAAGAAAACTTTCATTGTACCGCAAATTGAGAAAAATAGCCCTCTTAAAATAGCTATTAAAGTCCTTCTGAATTACGACCCGTAGTAATCACGTCACCCTAATAGACATAAGTGTTCCAAAATTAATTGGCGACAAATTCCGACTGTAAAACACTAACAGCCCTTTGATCCGAGAATGTTAAATGTTGCATATAAATCACATTTCAATGTGATGCTTGAAATTTTGTTTATTACCCCAAAAGTTGTCTTGTTATAAAAGACCTTGTATTCTTGTAGTTAAAGTTTCATTTTGCATACGCAGATGTGATATATATTTCGCATATATGTGTGAAGATATTTTGCAGATGTGTAGATGAAATAATTGAGACGATTGAGTCTTTTGTTATTCCAATTTATTTTATGTAGTTTATTTTTTTTCCTGCGATAATCCTGAATGTAATTAATTAATGATAACAAATTTCAATAGTATTGTGATGACATAACCATTGACACATATTATGTTAATAATATGTCTAAAGACAATTAAAAGAGTTTATGTAAAAGGCAACAAGCAACACTTTTTATAGACACTTCTAATAAATCAGCTGGAATATCAAAGAGCTGTTAATATTTTACTATTTACCCAGTAATAAAACAACACTTTATTCTACACGTATTGAAGATAATAATACATTTCTATAGAACCAGTTCCTAGTAACAAAGATCGCGTATTCTGTAATATTTCATAAGTCAACAAGACAAAGTCTGCCAACAAATACCTAACATTAAAATTTGTCATATATGCGATATGCAAAATAAAGTTATTTTAATAGTTTACAACACAATTTTTTCTCATAACAACCTACGTTTATTTAGTCACTCACGCCACGCGACATGTTTCGGGGAACATAGGCCTCTATTTTCAAGCACTAAGAGCGCTCGGTTCGCCGCTCGCGTCGCCGGCCCGTCACGCACAATGTACATATAGTGAACAATATAAAAGGCCAATGTTTATCCATTTCTAATGTTCTTTTTGGTTTCGATATTTTTGTAGTTAAACATGTTTGATAGATTTTGTAACACGTACATATTTCTGATACCTCGAGTGACAGAAATTTCATATTTTATTTTTGGAGTAATAAATGTACACAATGACAATGAAACCATGATTCTTTTTTTTTATTGCGTACTAGCGAAGCTTTGAAGGTAAATGGCTTTGTTTGCATAATTTTTGTTTTCTATTGACCTTGATATGGCGATAAAACTTAACAAATATCCGATATTCGATAAAGTATTCAATCCCTGCAAACTTTGATTTCCCCTATGAAAATTCCGTTCCTTGACAATAACACTCTTATTAGATATACTCTTCACAAGTCTCATAAGATACGTTTTATAAAAAAATATGACACCCTACCGCGCTTAGTGTCAATGCCAACTGCTGCAGATTTCGTAGTTATTGAATATTACGACACAAACACAAGGGTGCGTCTAAGCTAATATTAAGTATTTCAGAATAAAGTTTCTTCTATCCTATTTTGTTCAATAGTCGAATAGAAAACTGGTATGCTTTTTGTATTTAAACTTTCGTGAGACATAACATAATAATTAACGATTAACGGTTCTACTCACGTTTATTTATTTAGTCACTCGCGCGACATGTTTCGGAGAACATAGGCCTCCATTTTCAAGCACTAAGAGTGCTGAGCGTCCGTTCGGTTCGACGATCGCGTCGCCGGCCCGTCGCGCACTAACTAAATAAACGTGAGTAGAACCGTGTTAATCGTTAATTATAATACTTGTATGCTAAATGGCTACATTATATTGAACCCATTCAATAAATAACAGCAAAGAAAATTTGATTGTGAACTGAAAAATCTGTGAGTGACCGATTTATATAAAAATGGTCATAACTAATTATTATAGTTTACAGTCAAAGTTACTAAGCGGACAAGATGTACAAAATGAGCTAGACACGGCGTTATTGTTAAGAGTAACACGTACATAAAGTATTCAGGTTTGTATTTAATATATACAAATATGTATTATTTTGTTCTTTTCTGTTTTGTCTGTGCAAACGTGAAACAGGTCAAGTTCGCGTTGGACACGAGCCACAAGTCCGTTGATAATGATAGTATACATTTAAATAATATTTAGATACTTTGAAATGAAAAATGCCGGGACGACGTTGGAAGATGATGATGATTTAGACTTTAATTTAGCTGAGTCCTCTAGTTGAGGGTCGGTTGGGAATACTCTACATTGCTGGCTGCTTGCAAATATAAATACATTGCTGGAATACCGATTGACGAGTTGAATAAAAATGATCCTGAGTTTACAGAGATAAATTCAAAATATCAAAAATATGACTATCGCGAACATGATGACATACGATTCTATTAAATTTATTTCACTATTCTCAAGAACAAAAGATCTGATGAGGGTCATCCTTAATGTCTGCGATAAGACTCCACTATGTCTAACAGTGAGGGACAAAGATATTCTGGCTTTTGTAGCCCAAAATGTAACAACAGTTTGGGCTACAAACACACTACAGTCACTATAGTTTTACTTTACAGGACATTCTTTATAACAAAAATATTAGCTTATTTTGTATTCATTACCGCAACTTTGGTTGAAAACCCAAGAAAACTCCAATTGTATTTGTTTGTTCCCTTCCAACTTTGACCGTTCTGAAGGGTCCAATTTGGAGGGGAACAAAAATATGTGAGACTATGACAAGGACCGACGAAATAGCGCCGTCTCTGCCATACCTATGGAAAGTTACATAAGACCATCCCTTTCGATCGTGGTATTATTATTAGCACGCTCCTTCTAGTTAAATGGCATGTCTATGGTTCTAGTCCGCTTTTGATTGACATGATTTGCGTCCCATTCCTACTCCAGTCGCCATCAGATATATCGGAGCTGTCGAGGTAGTCACAAACATCTGAACACTTATCGCCTTGACAATATATGCATTGTTCAGATATTTGTGACTCCACAGCTCCGATATATCTGATAGCGACTGTACATGCACTACTTGCGAATAATAGCGACTGTACATGCTACACATTAATTTTGCAATCTACGATAAAAAGATCAACGACCTAACAAACATAAAAAACAAAAGCTACGCATTAGATGCTAGAAAATATGAGTCTATTCCAAAATGACGTTTCGCCAAGTTTTGGCAGCCGTCACAAACAAATATAGCAACACTGCGTGTTGGGTATAGGTGTAGTTCTTTGATCTATAGATATCCTACTCGGGTTCGGTTCCTGTGGAGGACTGGCGTCCGGGGTCAGCGTATTGACAGGCGTATATTTGATGCGCGCGAATTTGACGAGGCGTGAAGTTGCAAACTGCGTCTCATAGCATTCTGATTTCTCTGCTACTGAGGCGTTTGTTAAAGTTTAATTATCCTATATCATGGGAGTAGGTAACCCACCCGATGTGAGATCTAAAACAGTTTCTTTGGAAGTAGTTTGCAAGTAGCGCTTATTAAAATGTTTACATTTGACAATCAATGCTTCGTCTAAATTGTTCAATAATGAATCTTGAATTTAGAACACAACTTTTTCAATCGTTTTAAAGTTTGAATAAGAATGTTCTTATCTCTTTTGAATTTGGAATTCGACACCAAATTAAACTGTTGAAGAAGGAATCTTGAATTTCGAACGCAACTTTTTTCAATTGTTTTCAAGTTCTAATAAGAATGTACTTTGAATTTGAAATTCGACACCGAAAGGAATGAAACAGAGTTAAAACTTTTAACGCCACCTAAGCGAAGCGGAGACTACTCATTCCAATTTCAATTACAATTATTTTGGGTATTCAATTCTTATTTTAAACCACTTAACCCTATGACTTTATAGCAAGGCAGCTCTTCAGAGTCTGATAGATAGATGACATTAATATAAAAGTTTTTAATTGTTACGTACGACTAACTCAGTAGATGCTAATTATCTGTTTCTTATCAATAATCATATTTAGATACGTCTAATAAACTTTTCCTTTACATTTCAGGGTTACTATTGTCACATTCTCGTATAAACTCTTTTTCAAAGTACATCTAGTCGTTAAAAAGATTTTAAACCAAAAAATTCCCCTACCGACAAGAAGTTTCATATTTTGATACATCTATCAATAAGACGATAAACTCGCACACGTGAACAAGACACGATCTCTCGTCAAACACACTTACAAAAGAACAACATTTTAAAACCCATCACTTCACACTTAATCCCTAAAAAGGGATCCTAAAACAGGTTACAGTATAAAAATAACCGTTCGTTAGTCCCAAAACCAGAAGCGGTAGTGACATCTGACAATACATAACTCATCGATCCAGTAAAATAATGTCACAAGTATTTATAAGTCGAGTTTGCACTTGCGACAATTCTCTTTTGACTTTAACTTTATAAATCCAATTGAAAAACGACATAAGTAAATGTAGATTTCAGGCGCTTACGACATTTTTCTATTATGTGGAAGCTAGTCTGCGCGGTACAGATTTAGCATCGATATTTGCGCGCGCGCTGAGTCTAGATCACGCACTCGTCCTCTGTAGATCATCGGCTTACTCAATGAATGTACGTATTTTATTTAGTGAGGGGGTCAACGAAATTAAGTGGTATGTGTGGGATTTATTATTTTTGCTCATATCTCGAGCGATAAAAAAATCTCGTTGCGATGGTGATTTCCAACTTTTTCGTCGTGATTACCTTATGAATATTTGTTAGTATAATGTCACTATTCGTTTAAAAAGTGTCAATAGTGTATTAAAAACAATGGAGAAAAATTGCAATTTCAAATTCTGTATATGGTATGCTGAACATCGAAGTTCGAAAATTACGTGCATCTTTCCATTTTCCTCCAATTAAGATGAAATTAGAGTGACAGAGATAATCGTCCGAAGTTTGCGAATTTCGATTCTCGCGTTAGGCTTTCTGATATTTTGCGCTCTTCTCCCTTTTGTCTAGAAGGATATAGCCGACAAATCTTACTTTTTCGGTTAGTTTAAGAACGTAATTGACGACAATCAAGATGAAAAGCGCTAACTTTCATCATCGGAGCACAATTAAGTGATTAGGCAATTAAGTTGGCAATCTGCCGACTGTTGTACGATCAGCATGTGAATCACTGAATCATCATCTTGCTTTGCCTATCTACTGATTGTGTGTAACGATAGAGTTCAACACGTATTATTCGCGGAAAGCCTAAAAACGCAAACACAAACTTATTTATATCACTAGCTAGGTTAGGTTTGATAGTTATCTTCAAATGGCCGAAGGCCAAACCTTACAAAATAGGAGCCCCGCAGACATCGCTGACTTGACCATAAAACGACGAAAGTGATGTAGGCATTTTGCGTTCTAGGCCGTTTGTGATGTAGACCTTTTGCGATATAGGCAAAATATTACACTAGTCATTTTGCGTTGTAGGCCATCCGCGTATAACCCATCATAGCTACCCTAATGATCTCCACAACGACCGCTTGCGCTCCTGTGCCGCCCGTTATGAACGATTCCCCGCGACCTTGACTAGATCGTCGGTCCACCTAGTTGGATCCCACTAAACTTCCAACTCTGCGTCTTTCGGGATGTGAACGGCAATTCGGTACCTTTCTGCCCCATTTAGAATTGGTTATTCGAGTAATGATCCACTCATTGCCACTGAAACCTGCCAATTCTTTGGTGGCATAACTTTTAATTTTCTAAATTGTCCCAATTATTCCTAATTCAAGAATCAACCAAGCAATATGTTGAACGAATTCGCAATACGTTTTTATTACTTCTACATTGGTACCAACGATTTTTTATTACGGCGTTTTTAAGGAGTAGTTGGGATTTAATAGAACTAATTTGTAGTTTATAAGTGCATTGCACCTTATCTAGTTCGTGTTAGTTCTATCTAATTTTTTTATTGCCAAGTTGAATAGTTTTAGCTTAAAATTGTCATTTTTTATTGTCTGTCAAATAGCATAAGACTTTGATAATCTTTCACACATCGAACATAAGTCAGATCAGCAAACGACTATTCGGCAAAAATTGTACTTTAAATGGATGCAAATGACCTACCCTCGCCTCTCTAGTACAACCCGAGGATACTGGGGAAAAAACAACTTTTAGGTAAGTTGGAATTGGGATACGAACAAGGCTTTTCTTTTATACTATGTCGGTGGCAAATAAGCAAACGGCCCGCCAGTTGGTAAGCAGTTACCGCAGGCTATGGACGCCTGCAACTCCAGAGGTGTTACACGCGCGGTGCCGACCACATAATAAGATATGACTAGAAGGTGACAAAGAGAGAAATATCGTCTAAAATGAAAAAAATATAGACGAGTACACAGACGAGACAATGTACGAGTATGACAATGCACATAGAAAATCGCGTTCCCATAATTCTTAGCGCCATCTATCGCTTTTAACCGCAGTACTATGTACTCACTTGGTACTAGTCGGTACCTACTAGTTCTAAGAATATTTTATTTCTCTCTCTCCCTCTAGCTGTCAATAACTTAGGTTAAATAACGCAGTTCCACATAATACCGAAAACTGCCTAGTTTTAGCCTGAATTTCGAGCCATTATCCATCACCCGAAGACATTATCAAGCCGTGTGTTCTATAACCCTTCTTCTTTTTCAGCGCATACGCCTCTCAAATCTACCTCTAAAATGTTCGATCTGGTATTCGTCTACTCCAGTGTCCCTTGACTTGAAGATATGAACTTAAAGATTTTGGCATAAATTTAACAAGTTGCGAGTTTTACTTTACTGTTTTCTATGAAAGAATACTTAAGGCCCGTATGATATCGTCAATTGAAAATTTGATGACTTACATTTATTATCTGCCCATTTAATCACGCACATCTGGCGTCAATTACTAGTCCTAGCTTTTAGACAATGACATCACGACAGCCATATATGACTGGCTTAATCAAGCCTGGCATTTCAGTTTACGACTATGGCCGGGATCGAACCCGCGACCTTGGAGTCGGGGACACGTTGTAGTATTTGTCACAGTTTTTACGACAGCAGTTGACAGTGCCAAGATGGAGTGGTGATGGGTTTACTGTGGGATAGTAATTATTTTACACATGTTGGTAACCCGAAAAAACTAATTAATTGTCTTGACATAGGTG
The DNA here is from genome assembly GCA_022674325.2 of Grapholita molesta. NCBI lineage: Eukaryota > Metazoa > Arthropoda > Insecta > Lepidoptera > Tortricidae > Grapholita > Grapholita molesta. The sequence goes on along the minus strand of CP053121.2, from coordinate 2,698,036 downwards.
TCTGTTAAGAGAGACGGTTTCTAGAGCCACATGGAATGGCAAAAAAAAACAACAATCGAATGATATCATCATCATAATATCATAATTACGAATGAAATGGGAATTAATCGCGTTAAAACTAAAGGTATTTGATACCTAGATTTTTACGTTTCGGCAGTGCCTGTGACTTCCATGTTGAGGAGGCGGGCAACAATGTCGGGTGATGTGTAAATCAGTTTAAATCAGTACATCATAATATCAACTAAAAGACGTCCATTGCTGGATACAGGCCTCCCCCAACACACACACAATGACCGGTTTTCCGCCACCGCCAGTCAGTGGATTCCCGCGATCTTTCGTCCATGTTTCGACCATGTCGTCGGTCCACCTTGTGGGTGGTCTGCCCACGCTGCGCCTTCCGGTACGTGGTCGCCACTGGAGAACCTTTACGCCCCAACAGCCATCGGTTATGTGTGCAAAGTGCCCCGAAGCTTGCAGAAAATTGAATTAGGTGCTTAATTAAGAACAATTATAATTCAGCCAGAATTACTTAAGCTACAGTCGCTATCAGATATATCGAAGGAGGTAGTCACAATTAAATATCTAAACAACACTTCTATTGTCAAGGCGATAAAGTGCATGTTCACATATTTGGGCTGCCTCCAGAGCTCCGATATATCTGATGGAGACTGTACCAGCTAGGAATGCCAGAAGTTTATAATTTGTTTTACCAGAGCATACAGTTGATATTCACTGTGGTAGTTAAATGTGCATTGATATCAAGGAAAGTACCTCGTAAAGGTCAAGAGAAAATGACACAAAATTATATACCTTTAAGTATCTTATTTATGACACATACTGTTCTGATTAATGGATCGGTTTGCCTTACACTCCCCTTTTGACCTTACCGCTTGATTATATGATATCATATTACCTGATAGCTAGTATTACTAATTTAAAATACCGATCAATATTGTCACTACAATTTGTAAACACACTATAAAGATGATTTCGTATTAGAAACTCGCATGTAAGCAAAATGACCTACGTTACAACTGAAAGTAAGATAACCTAATGTTGCTATATGACAGATTATGACGAATAACGAACGAATACTTGCCATCAATATTGAAACGACAGATTGACTGTAAAATCACACACGGAGTTTACAATTGCTCGTTTTGTATTTTTTTAGCCATATCATCTGGATACCTAATCCTGAATAACTATGGTCGTCTGGTTTTATATTTCTCCCAATCACACTAAGTATTTAGATCCAGTATTAGTACCAAGTATAGATCTCTATATCTACAGTGTACCAGGCCATGTAATCTGGTTTAAGTTAGTAAAAAATAAATTGTAACGGTCTCGTTCTAAATTCTGAAGACAAAAAACTACTCAATAAATATTGACAGCCAGTCAAGTGTCTAAAAAACTAACCTCTCCCGCTCGCACCACGTGTGACAACTAATACTGGCCGAACACAATGCCAAAATTTAAGAAAAAAGCGTCGCCCGTTGCTTTTTCAAATATAGAACGACACCTGAACGGGACTGTTGACCCAAACATTCTCGCCTCGGTGTGAATGATTTTTTTTAATAGGTTCTTTTTATAGTACACTTGCGAACCTTTTAGGTGTTTTAACGTTGAATTCACATCGACAACTAGTAATCGTATCTATGTTTAATGTGTATGCTAATAGATTTTCAACTTTGTTTAAATAGTTGCAGAGTCTAGTTTAAAAGCGTGCGAGGTGGGAGCTTGTGGATGTAAACAGGTGATACATTTGTACAGTAAGCCGTTTGACACGTTGCGTAAGGATCATTCATTTTCAAATGGTTACTTGTCTCGGAGCTTTTTGCTCACTGTTCGCTGTTAATGAACACTTACTCTCTAATGTCACAGTTTTATTATTATTTTATCCTATACTGTTTATACACAAACTATTGTTTATACAAAAGTTAAAGATAAGGTAATGTACTCATTTTACTTTCTTTCATTTCAATATTTAGGTAGTTACAATTTTTACCTAAAAATCCTAAAATAGGCATATGTGCATAATGACTATCTAAAAATCATTTTCAGGCATTTACCCTTTAATTCGGTAGAAAATATTGCGAACGCCAACCCGCCTGCCATGCGGAATATGGTGCTCGACAGGAGACTTCTTATCCTATAGATTTACTCTGATAACGGATTAGTATAAACTACATGAATTTCTGCTTTTCTAAGAATCTCAACGTTCTCTTTTTGCGAACTACTGAAGTCAAAAAAACTTTAGGTACTGGTTTTTAATGAGAGCTGAGAACTATAGTCAGTACGAAATGTACTAGTAGTCTTGGGTAAGGGTTTGGCGTGAACCGAGAGACGCAGCGTGCCACAGCGCATGACTAGGGTGATGGCACCAATGTTGGACACTTTAAGCTGACAGGCACCTATAATGGACACTTAGTTCTTAATTTAAAAACGTTATAAATTTAATATGTACCAACAAATGGACAACACTAGACTCCTTTGAAATGAGCATTAATGCTCATAATGTAAGCCGTGTGATGCCGGCTGACTAGAGTAGCACCACCCCATCTCCTCCCGCGGGTGTCGTAGCGAAAAATCCTACGGACGGGCAGCAGCGTCCGTCGAAAGCAAATCTACAGCTACTGCGGTCACCAACCCGCCTGCCAAGCGTGACGACTATGGCAACTACCCCCAAGATGATACAAGTAATATTTGTGGGAGGCATATGTTCAGCAGTGCATACAGCTGAAATGTATGTATGATGTATGTATGTTCATGATTGGTTCGTTGTCCATCACTGGCGCCGTCATCCCACCGTAGGGTCGTCGGACTGTCCACAATAGGAATGCCTCCCACAGACGCAGGAAGCCGTAAGGGCGGTCACGTGCTGCGTGAACTAAAACAGTGAACCAGTGCCAGGCCAGCTGACTAGTGACTAATCCCAACTATCTGTGACGCAACCATCATAGACTAGACGAGGATTGAGACGGTAATTAGATAGTTTATGGATTAACATATGTGTATATGACGACCGGTCTAGCCTAGTACCCTGCCTATGAAACCGATACGGTCCTAGGTTCAAATCCCAGTTAGGGCATTTGTTTGTGTGCTAAACAAGATTACTTGAATTCTGCTTTACAGAAATGACATCTAAAGTGACCTTGAAATAGATACGATTCCCTTAATACGTCGCAAATACTTAACAGAAGGTCATTAGTATATTACGTAGCCAGGGCGGTAAAACAAAGAATGGCTCAGACCGCGGGTATTTGTGCCATAAACTAGCTATCTGAGGCCTTATTTGTTACCGCCCGTGGTGCGTACATAGTTTTACGTCTTCATCTGAGTGTAAAGTGAGATTTTCCGTCGCGCCCTAGGGCGGTAAATCTCATTTACCGCCCAGTGTGACGTAATTTTTTTTTAATAATAACAAAAGTACTTATTTTATATAACGCATACATAAAAAAAAAAAACATTTTGTTTTAATAATACGAAAGAAATTCCTAAATTCGCGAGGGGTACGTCCATCCTTACCTGAGCCGCCATGATTAAATTGAATAGAGTAGCGCGAAAAGCGCGGCGCTGTCTTAAGAATAACTAATTTACGATCAGAAATAGTTAATATTATTACTTATATGTCTCTGTACTTGAGATAATCTGTACAGATGCACTTTATCAAAGATTTGCTTGAGTTTGACAAATGAGGGGCTCAGTTGGACTACAAGTGATCCCCTGCCGTTTTCTGGGAGAAGACTAATAGGTATTTTATAACGCCACTGGAACACTTAACTATCGCTTCATTGAATCATAAGTATCATAACTATCATCAGTATTCATTAGGAAAACAATTTTGATAAAAAAACATATTAACAAACGTCTGCTCAGCTAACGAAACCGTAAGACTTATCGAAATTCAATCAAATCTCCCCTCGGGGGAGATTCAAACTCGCGACTCCTGTATACCAACTGTACCAATACAAGGCCTGTTAACGCGAACATCGAAGTTCGTATATTTCGAGCATCTTTCTCTTTTACTTAAATTAAGGCGTCATGAGAGTGACAAAATTCGTCCTAAATTTACGATTATCGTTATCGCGGTAGCGCTGCAGAGATCAGTATCTTCTCGGGTCAGAGGTGTAGGGTTAGAACCGGTGTAGATTTTTGTTTTACGTTCAAAGTACATAAAATATGCCTAAATTGAAAAGTCAAGATCATTTTTTTTTTTTAGACACTAGATGGCTGACAAACATTGTATCCTTGGTAGCTCGAATCTATTGGTAGATCTCACACGAGGCAGTTGATTTTTCCTTTTATCCTTTATATTAGTTTTTGATTAAAAAAAAGAAATCATACAGATAGCGATAGTTAAATTCCAAGGATAAAAAAGTATTTACTCTATGAATAAAGTAGAACCATAGATAGATGTGGTTGTTTTGATGCGGGTCACCTGACGTGACTTCCGCTATCCATAAAACAGGAATTTGCGGATTTGCGGTCTTTGACCCCCGACGTAACGACTATTAAAAAAGTTATATTTACCAATCACGGAAATATAATTATGTCCTTATACGAGTAGTTGTATGAATTAGCAACTTACCATATCACTCATCTTTTTTTTGTGTGGTTACCACTCATAATCATGAGTTAATTCGAGCCTGAGAGGAGAAAAAATGTGTCCCAAAATTTTCATAATTTTTTTATTACTACCTAAAAAGTTGTATACTTAATACAACTTTAAATAAAATGGCCCATATATTTGTATTTACAAACCATTTTTTACAAAAATAACCATAGTCAAAAATATTTTGATGACTAAACCTATTCAAATAGAGATTGACTAGCAATTTAAAGAAAAAAAATATTTAATTTTTAACATGAATAAATCCCAAAACTATCGTGAGATTGAAACATATTAATTGTATAAAAGCGGGTAACTCACATGTCGAGCAATATTCGACTTATAAAACGTGAGTTACCCGCTTTTATACAATTAATATGAATAAATCCCGTTTATTTGTAAAAGCCGTGTAATTTCAAATCAGTATTTAAAGATAAGTTTATAAAAGTGTTAATCAGAGAAGCTATTTTAGCTGTTTCAATCAGAGATTGAATACCGGTATTATCTACGTACAATTTAACCGGTAGCTTGGTTGTTATTGCATATTTTGGCATTATATTACTTAGATAATATTATTATATTCTCCTCACCTAAATATCATTTAAGTAAACCAAAAAAAATTACAAATTAACTGCAATATTAAGATTTTCCGTAATACCGGTAACAATACCTATTTTAAACAGGTTTAGGGTAAGAGTACCTAAGCATGAGATAGTAGGAAAACAAGACAACCAAATACAATATCGTTACTACATTTTTATTTCTATAAAAGCAAGGATAGGCACATTTTTAAGCCCCATTTAGACCAGGCAAGAACTTGTATACGATTTTCACTACATTGCGGGCCGTCGGCGTACGGCAAATTCGGTCGCTTTATATAACCCCGCAATGTAATGAAAATCGTATACAAGGTCTTGCATGGTCTAAATGGGGCTTTACTCTCTGTATGAAGCTGACTGTAGTAAATTATTTGCGAATATTTCGCACAGCTGACTTAAAATGTAGTAATATGCTGTCATGTATCGCCACGGCACGGCAGGCTACAGATAGCCAATTAAACCATGAACTACAGACCGCAGACATGCTTAAATTGTGTAATTATTTACTTCATTTAAGTACTTACAATCTATTGCACATTATGAAATTAATATAAAAATCTCATATTAGAGATTGCTAACATATAAAAATTACAATTATGAATAAAATCAAAGCTAAATACATTGGTTAATTTATGTTTTTTTTTTATGACATAGGCGGCAAACGAGCAGACGGATTGCCCGATGGCAAGCAACTACCGTCGCCTATGGGCACCCGCAACACCAGGGGAGTCACAAGCGCGTTGCCGGCCTTTAAGGGGGGTCGAAGTCTGGAAACCTTACTCACCATCAGGAACACAACACTACCTGAAAGGTAGCAGTGCTATTATGGCTGTGGTCTTCTGTAAGGAGGAGGTACTTCCCCAGTTGGGCTTCTCCAGACTTGAGCGTGATGGTACTTCACTGTGCCCTACCTCACATTGTCGGACGTAGTTTAAGGACATACCCCCGGGTCGAAACAAAAACAATTCTCAAAGTGACAGATAAATAAATGTAGGTTTGATATAAGTTTATGCATAAGGGGATAACAATATAATATGTGTTAGGAAACAATTATTAATTATGCTCCGCGATATAATAAAAAATATTTATAAGGTAAACGTACTAACGAACGACACGTTTATGCCCAATAAATGACACCTTGCTGTCACCTTTATGGCGAGTTACATAAGTTTCAATATCCGTGTATAGGGACACTGTCGAGCTTTCGTGCGTATACCTTACCAATGTTTTATGGTGTTGCGGGTACTCATTGGCAACGATAATTGCTTACAATCCGTATGCTCGTTTGCCACCTTGGTCAAGAAAACAATGACAATGTAATTGTATAACATTTCGCCTGTCGCCTTTATCGACTTACTCCATCCACAAGTATGTACAACAATTGAGAATACACAAAACTATCGTGAGAATGAAACATATTAATTGTATCAAAGCGGGTAACTCACGTTTTATAAGTCGAATATTGCTCGACATGTTTCACTCCGTAACGAGTAGCATAATCATGAGCCATTCGCGTTGGCATATATTCGACTTATAAAACGTGAGTTACCCGCTTTGATACAATTAATAAATTTAGAAAACAACCTGGAGGAAACAACAGGCCCAATAAAGTAGTTATTAATATAATTATCGACAATCAACATTAATCAAACAATCGAATGCAAATCGATTATTATTAATGAAATGATCGCATTCAGAGCTAAATCCATTGCGCCTTAATTAAAACTGTTGTATTACAGAAATAATTAATGAGTTACTTAATAGCAATATATTCTGATTAAACTACATTAAACATTAACTTAGTATTAAGATAAATAAAGTACCCAAGTTTGAAAGTCTTGAACCTCGTAATAGCGCGACGGAAATCGGTAACAATCCAAGCGCAGATAATTAAAGGTATTTAGAGCACCATTAAAACTCCGACAAACTGCGAGCATTAATTGAACCATAAAAAACCTAATTTCTCAAAGCGTGGCGTATAAAAAACCCAATTTGGACGTGGTTGTTAATCATTTAGCTATTAATTCCGATGGTTAAATTAAAAGAAAGATTCGGTAGGCAATTTGCTCACTGTTTCTTAGTACTTTGAGATAAGTTTGCTCCCGGTAAAGTGTTTTTTGTAGATCATCATTAAAAATTGAATACTTGTTTTGGTTAAAAGATTAAATTTAACGGTAGCATGAATTCAGTACCTAACATGAAATAATAAGTTTTAGGTTATCTACCTATTATTACTCAAATTCAGTACAGTTTTTTTTACTTTTAGCGTCTCTGTCTTCGACGGTCAGCCATAGCGAACTTGTCATGATATTCCTCGTTACAGAGAATACAGAGCGAAACATGTCGAGCAATATTAAACTTATAAAACGTGTGTTACCTATGTCTATACAATTAATACAGTTTTTATATTAAAAACCTTGTCTTTTTTTAGTCCTCTAGTGGGCAAAGACCTCTCTTTTGGGTCTTTATGATTCCCGATTTTACATATATTTCTACATCTTCTTTCAACTTCCTTCTAACAGTTTCAGCTTTCTATCATTAACTATATTTAAGTGTCAACGACTGGTACGCATACTCTAGTCAATAGACGAATGTCATTCGCCTGATTTACTAGTGCCAATAGCCCTAATTGATAAGTTATGGACGTGTCAACTAGACTATTGCTACGCGGCTCCGGGTTTGTTTGCAATTACGCGAAATGCAGTACCAGAAGTCCTACTACAAACATAAAAAAAATGTGAAATTACTAATTTGTCTTTATATCAAGATAAAGAGCGTAACCGAATTTTGATTCCTCTGACACTATTGAAAAACTTGAAATAGTAAACCCTAGACTTTCATACCTTTTTTCATCATACTTTTAACAAGTTAATTCTTCGCGTAGCTGCGTTTTTAATAATTCAACCAAATAGGCTGAGAGGCTGTTGCGTTGCAGAGGCAAAAATAATTTAAAATTTATTTTTTATTATTTATATTTTTACTATTACGAAATGACATTATTTATAGCATTGTTATATCAGATACAATGACTCACTAAAGTTTAAATACAAATAAAGCAGCTATACAAATAGAGCTCCAACCTCCCTTAAAGGCCGGCAACGCGCTTGTGACTCCTCTGGTGTTGCGGGTGCCCATGGGCGTCGGTAATTGCTTACCATCAGGCAATCTATCTGCTCGTTTACCGCCTTTATCATAAAAAAAACCATCAATTAGGTAATTTTCGGTGGTTTAAACTGGGACGAATCTTGAAGTGTAGTGTCCTTAGACATTTCTCCAGCAGCTTTTACTCGAAAACTTGTACAATGTGAAGGTAAACCGCCCCGGTGCCTGACAGCGTTCCAATAAATGCCACTTTCAATGCATTCATGCAATTTTAATTTCAATGCAATTCGCATGTCGAGCACTGGTACGTTCACTTTGTATATTATATATGAACACACATATTTCAGACTAAATCTTTTTGTGATGTTTTGAGAGAAGATCTGCCCTACCGAAAATTGCTGTTTTTACTTTTCTTCTTACTCAAATTCCACTTTAATAACAAATATTTTCGAGTCTACATTCTAGTACTTTCTAAAAATGGACTAACCTTTAGCTTGAGTTAGATAGTCAACAGATTGTAAAGTGTGTACAATGAAAAATTCGTTTTAGATAATCGATCCGTCCGGCTGTACTTCGGCGCTACCGCGAAAATCGATATTAGTAAATTTCGGACGATTGTATCTGTCACTCTCATGACGCCTTAATTGGAGTAAGAGAGAAAGATGCTCGAAATATACGAACTTCGGTGTTCGCGGTACCGGGCCTGAGCAAATAGAGCGAACATTTGAATGGCGTAAGAAATTGGTACCGTACGGAAATCTCTAGTTATTTCAGCCTTTATGGCTCTTTAAATAAGGCTTAGTAATGATACTTTGATTTTGACAGTACCTACCGGTAAACGGCAAATCGGGGAAAGCTTAAAACCGGAAGACACTTTTTTGCTTTAAAAATGTATTTGGACATCCATAGAACCTAAAAATTTGTTGGAAGTAAAGTAGAAATCGTATTTATATTACAAATATAACTGAATCTCGACTCCTCACAGTCAGATGTAGACGGAGTTAGGGGCTGTTTTTCGCACTAACTAATACTTACAATATTTGACCTAAGTTTATTGTAAAATAAAACAACTAAAACGGATTATATCGCGTTTACTAATTTAAACTTCATCCCGATGTTTCGAACCTTTTAGCAGCATTCGTGGTCATCGGGTGGACCCGCTTTATTTCATGAGTAAATATTGCGACAACCGAAGACAACATTAAGTTTATAGTAGTTAACAAAGGGAGTTTACAGAAAAATTGTAACCAATTAGTGTCACTTATAGAAAAGGTAAATAAATAAATCTAAAATAAATTAAAAATTAAAAAAATGGCTAGAGTCTCCAGGCATATTAACTGGAGAATATTTGTCCCGAGTAAGCCTCTGTAGTTCAGTTTGTAGAGTGACGGGCATTTAACCCGTAGTCGCGAGTTCAAATCTTGCCCGACGCAGTTAATTTTGACAATTTTTCCTTTTTCAAGAACTAACTTTAATTTCTCGTAAAAGTTCTCAGAAACTTCTGAGGCTCTAGTGTAAGTTTATTTTGACGTAAAAAACGTTTACGAACGCATAAGTGATAATGTTATTTATATGGACAACGCAAACGCGTTCGTGACGTAAAGTTATGTTAAAAACTTACACTCAAGGGTCTGACATCTCGCATTTTTAAGAATGTTACCTACATTGCTATCTGTACGGGCATAGTTAGCTTGAGACTCTAGTAATCAAATAGGTATTTAGTCATCCTGAAACCCGCAAACAGCGTGCATAAACAAAAGTCAGGTGCGCTAAGTATAGCGCGTTATTCAATTGTTATGTAACGCGCGACGACCTAAAATCTAAACGCAGTTCGACACGACGCGGGCTGCTGACCGAATGTTTCGAGTTGGTCAATCGATTCATCCGAATGTTTCGAGTTGGTCAATCGATTAAACCGATTGTTATAAAAGGTGAGCCATAGATAACTTGACATTGGCGTTACATATATGCTATTTACTCAGAGCATAGACAAAGAATTAGTTTCAGAGTTTAAGAATTTTTGAAATATCGGGAAATCAATAACATAAACACAGTAACCCGTTTATAAAAGTAGTTGTTAAGAGGTCATTACCGTTTATTTCAGCATCTAATTACTTACATATCATTGTTTAATTAACCAACTACATGCATAAAGACCCGTCCTGTCATTGAAGTACATGTTTTTCGGGGGATGTATACTTTTTCGAACAATATCTGGCCTGGTACCGCGAACGTCTAAGTTCATATATTTCGAGCATGTTTCTCTTTTACTCTAATTAATGCATCAGAGAGTGATAGAGACAATCGTCCGAAATTCACGAATATCGTTTTTCGCGGTAGCGCTACTGGGTTTTCATTTTATAACTGCTAATAACGGTTCTTTTGTGAAAAATACTACAATTAAAACCTATTTTCAACTTAATAATTAGGTATGACCACAAATGGGTTGCTAGAAGTCTGTGGCTAGTTCTGCTAGACATCTCTCCCTGTGGCTGTTTACGTGGGAGTCCTAAGCCTAGCAGTGGACTGGACGTCTGTGTTAGATAAGACAAACCGATTCCTGATCATCAATTAAAAATCATCGTACATAAAGTACAAGATTAATGAATGAGCCTTCTCGGCCAACATCGCTGCCGCGCTACGCGTTGCACTCAGATAAGAATAGATAACATATATATAGGTTTACTAGACTATTGAACTGTCTAGGTCCGACACATTCTAGATCTCGTAACGAAACAATTCATTCAAGTCTAAAAAATACTGTACATAATATTTGTAACAACATTGGGCAATTACCCCCCAAGATGATATATGTCATATATGACATACAGTCTAGCAAAACAAGTTTGTCAGTAGCAGTAATATAAAAAACTATGCTTCGTCCCTTTTCTTCTAAGGTGACAATATATAAGCGTAATAAAAAGACAGTATAGCCTTTTAATCTGCTCTAAGTACCTAACTAGTTTTTTTATGTCGATAGATAAACCAGTCATTCGATTTGTATTTGAATATCAAACTAGATACTAAGAAGCACTTTGGCAATCTGAACAAAAACTAAGTATGTCAACTGTCAACCACTGGGTATATTACAGCTAGTTCCCACTATGTCGGATGTCGGTGCCTTTATTCACACTTCGGTCGGGATGATTTTGAATCGGATGTGTTTTTTTTAAACGAAAGACAGCTAAAGATAGTAGATATTAACTTGCTCTTAGCTAGCCAATAATCTGGCACTTATATTAGAGCTTGTTCCCACTTTTCGGCTGTCGGGTCGATTTTGAATCGGATGTGTTTTTTTTAAACGAATGGCAGCTAAAGATAGTAATTTTTATTTTTTTTTAAAACGAAAGGCAGCTAAAGATAGTAGATATTAACGTGCTCTTAGCTCGCGAGAATCTGGCACTACATGCACAGGTTACGAGAACACGCAGTCATCCGTACACCAGATAATAACGGATACTGGCCAGTGATTTATAACACTATTCAATATGGGACCAGGACACTAAACTTCACACTAGCACGTTTACAACAAAAGTACCAAAATATCTACTGAACTGGACAGTAACAATCCACAAAACTGATTTTCAAAGTTGTGAAACAAGACAATGACATGCGAAGTCCTGCGATTTAAGGATGCACTCGTAGTTTCAAGTCCATTTAATAATACTCACTTTATTTTACTTTTAAAGTTTACCAAATAAAAAATACGCAGGCAAGGTACCCACTACCCCACCCCAAGGTGGCCTAGTGGGTACCAGACCATCGTACCTGTCGTCTGTTGTACTACAACTGTATCTGTACATAAACAAATTCCGATATTAGGCGATAATATTCGTGCGATTCAAATCAGTCAAACAAACAATGCATTAATGATACAAGTGACCCAGTTATTATTATACATACCTATACCTATCTGCAATAGGAAGTATCGATTGTGATTTGTGCATGTATCGAGTACATCGATCGATAAGCACGATCGAATGTACGATAACAATGGCGACAGTCAGCCACATTTGTTTAAATTTATGGGGAAAACCGCTGAATTATACTCGCTTCTACGTCACGATCGTAGCAACATTTGTTGTACCACTTTAAAAAAATGTGTAATTTATTTTTTGAACAAACAAAATAGTGATGTAAAGTAGTATGTCGTGTGATGCCGGCTGACTAGAATAGCACCACCCCATCTGCTCCCGCGGGTGTCGCAAGAGGCGACAAAGGGACAATTCCTACGGACGGGCAGCAGCGTCCGTCGAAACGCAAGCTACAGCTACTGCGGTCGCCAACCCGCCTGCCAAGCGTGGCGACTATGGCAACTACCCCCAAGATGATACAACTGATACAAGTCATATTTGTGGGAGGCCTATGTCCAGCAGTGGACTGCATACGGCTGAAATGTATGATGTATGTGACGTAAAATAGTATTTTCAATGAACAGTATAATTGACATTTGCTGTCAGTCTACAAACTCAAGTCTTCATTTTTTGCATACAATCGCGTCTTGTCCTTTCCCTTGCTGTGTATGTAGAAACGCATAAGGTGATGATTTGGTAAGTGTTTTTTTTATACAAGACTGGCCAGCATTTGACCTCAGTCGCACCTGGTCGCTGGTAAGTCGCGACGAGGTCGAGGGTGTACGCAGGTTCAATAGCCTATTCACTCTTGCCATGAAAAGACCCAAATTATATCTCCCTCGCCTGGACGTCAGGTGTTGGAACGGAGATGGCGGAATTAAATCGTGCAATTTCTGTGCACACTCTCCAAAATGTATCCCGTAAAACACAGACAAACTAGCAACCCAGCGACGGTGCTCAAGGCTCTGTAACCTTACATTCTTTGATTCAGGATCGCCAATGAGTCTGCAAGCATGGTGTTCTATTGAATCCAAAGCGGCCCGCTGATACTTGGCAGACCCATCCCGAAGGTGGCAACAGTACTCCATACACGAGGTAGTGTGGGATAAAATTTACTTTAAAAATACGAAAAAAAATGCTGTTTTGATCAATTACTAATGGTCAATTACAGTTAGGAAAACTAGTTGTGAATCACGACCCAGAAATTACCCTGTATATTTAATATTGACTGTACGTAGAATTTAGGTATAGATACATATAAAAAAAAACTAGTATTATTGATAACTGTACTTCTCTTACAAGTTATATCAATTAGTGAAAGTAAAAATGAAGGTATTTGACGTAAATCAAACACAATTTATTGGAAAGAAAAAATATTCTTGCAAGATTTATACAAGTTTTGTGTTTACGCGACCTCTCATTTCATATTCAAATTAAGGTATATCTTTTTGATATGAATAAAATTATAACCATTTTAACTGGTTTACAAAGCTACTTGTAGGTAAAAAAACAACTAAAAAAAATAGCTTGTCTGTTACACGAAAATGAATTGTAGGTATAGGTAGTTTCACGAGAGTTGAAGTCACGCACACAACAACATCTCATGTAATGATAGGAAGATTTTGAAATTACTCATTCATTCCATTCATTCAATCAGTACTTCATATAGTTGTGTGCGTAATCCATTCGCCTCAACTCACCACTCAACCAATATTACTGTATCAAACTTTTCGGAGAACATATTTCGAATTAAGATTATGAATTATCATATTCCCCTTTACTGATGTAATTAGACATTATTGACTAAGCCGAAAGTAACCATAAATTCTGAAATCGCGTGGAAACTTTGCTACACTTTACCTTGACATCATTATCAAATCAGACAAGAGAAATCAAGTGCTCGGTTTCCCCAACGGACCTGCACATCGATCGATTGTGTCGTCACTTTATCTTTGTGGGTTGATTATGATGTTTTAGTTACTAATTCGCAGACAAGGTATATTAAGTTTTTTTACATGTTTATGCCCATGACAGACAGATGTTTGACAGGTCTGGCCTAGTGGCTTAGTGGTTGCCTATGAAACCGATGGGTTCAAATCCCAGTAAGAGCCTTTATTTGTGAAATGAGCACAGACATAGGTATGTTCCTGAGTCATGGGTGTTTTCTATGTATTTAAGTATTTGTATTTTATACATATCATTGGCTGAGTACCCACAACACGAGCCTTCTTGAGCTTACCGTGGGCTCAGTCAATTTGTATAAGAATGTCCTGTAATGTTTACTTATTTATGACAGTACTTTAAAAACCTCTATATAACCCGCTGCTATTAGTTTTTGTTTTTGAGTTACTTTACAGAATGTTTAAACTAATCAAATCAAGATACTTATAAAAATGATTTAACCAAACTCTCATTATCATTAATATTTTAAACTCGTTGTTTGCTTCAAATCATTAAGCACCGGTTTAAGCTCGCATAATATATTAATATTGTAATAAAACCAATATAACCGTAACCCAAGGCAATACAAGAGAAGATACCCGCGTAACTTAAAATTCTACAAAAACGCGCTTATCTAAGTTTGGTATCGGCACTTTACATACCAACCGAAGTGCACCGAAAATGAATGATTTAATGTGTAAATAACTCACGAATAATTTTATAAGTATCAAGATTTCGGCAACCTACATATTTATAACTTTTATAAGTATTATCCTAAAACCCATATCGAATAATGTGGTAAAGTATTAAACAATTTGCATAAGGACTTCATAGTTAACTTGCCATCAGAGGCGCTACCGATATTCGTAAATTTCGGACGATAGTCTCTGTCAGTCTCATATCGTCTTAATTGGGGTAAAAAAGAAAGATGCCCCAAATTTACGAACTTTGATGTTCGCAGTTCGCGGTACTGCAGAGAGGTCGATTTCAGGTGAACCCGATGAAAAATAATATTTTTTTATGCATTTATGTCAGACTATTTATTCATATTTATTTGTAAACTTAAAAAAAAATACTTTAAAATAATGTTCAGCTAAATCGAAGGCCTTATTTGACTTCAAACGCCTCATATGCTAAGGAAAAGTGAAAATTATGAATTTCTTTATGTAGCCTGAATTCAAACCTAGGACTTCTTGGGCTAGGAGGCCTAAAGGTTATGTCTGTCGAAAAGGAATCTGTTACGTGGAACCTCAAACCTGTGTTATCTCATCCCATGCTCGGTTGCGCAGAATCTCCTGCTACACCACATACCTACAGAGTATAAATTTTACTAGCGCAGACTACACTACTCACTGAGTTGTGACATTGACGTTTTCGATAACGAGAATCGAGATTACTATCTGTGTATCTCGTTCGCACTAAAATAGTACAAGCGAGATGCACAGATAGTAAACTACAGGCCAGGTAACGCGCACGTCGAAGTTCGTATATTTCGTGCATCACTTTTACTCCAATTAAGGCGTCATGAGACTGACAGACACAGTCGTCCGAAATTTACGAATATCGTTTTTCGCGGTAGTGCTATACAGTAGATACAGATCCATCCAAAGAGTTCCCGTATGTTTCGCTATCAATTTATGTTCTTTAATATATATTCATTAAACGGAATTGATCCGCTTAGCAACAAGACGAATGGAAATCAAAAGGCATATTCTTCTGTATTTCTACGTGTGTGACTAAATTTATGACAATTTAATATCCACTATTTAACCAATTACATTCACTTCAAAATGCCTCTTCTTTGGAACAAGAATCGTAAACATCGTTCTTCACACCTGGTTAATTAATATTCAGTTATTTTAATAAACAAACATTTGAAAATCAATAATGCCAGAGAAGTCAATTAACCTTAATATTGGAAGTGGTATAACAGCTTGCTATGCCCTTCAAAGCATTTCGCTCACATTCGGTACAAGACTCCTACTACTCGTATTCGAATTGGTAGAATTATTGATAAAATACGAAAATCATAGCGAAATATATGATTTCAAACAATTTATTTGTTTAGGAGTTTTTGCGGTTGGGGTTTTATACAAACCAAAAAAATGCCAACAAATCTGATAAATGCATTTTCAATATACTTACGATACGTTAAATAAAGTTTCCTTCATACGCACTTATGTCCCTTGAGATCAAAACTATCATGCGAAGTACACATGAGACCAAAAAGCTCATGTGAGGAACACATGAGATTTTGAGGAACAAAGAATTTCTTCACGTTATGTTAGAGAGGACTTTAAAGCAATGATTTTGAGTCACTAAATTATTTTGACTTAGTTTTTTATATCCACAGCTAGAATTTTTCGCGCCGGTAAACATCAGACTTGGCTGCAAAGTTACTGCTCTTTGGTTTGTTAACATCTCCATTAGAAAGAAAAGGAAAAACAGCTTTACATTCTTGTACGATATACAAACTGTTTCCATGTAAATAATTTCCTAGTTTTGTACCACTCACCAGCCGGTGCCTATACTCTTATGACACGGTATGACAAAATTGGGCATCGACATACCCAAATCAAGTTTTACCACTGAGCGTCACTCACAACCAGATGACGCGTTTAGCGTACCATCTTGTAGAATGCGCATACACATAAGAAAGTTATACAAATGATAGCCATAAACTAGAGGCCGTTAGTCGTAATAAATTAACTTTAGAAAATGAGGAATTTTTCGTGATGGTTCCAAAATACAGGTACCTTAAATGGAATCAGTAACTGGACTTTGAATACATTCATTTTCATTTTTATCAATCCAATTCATGCATTTTACAACTGTGAAGTCCAGAGTTCAATTTCTAGTTGAGCATCTCTTGAAATATTTATGTATTAAACAATTATTAGGAACTTGCAATATTCAGAAAACATACTTCGAATTCGTGTACATATTATAATATGCTCAAGTGCACTCTCCGTTACGCCTTAAGGTTTGCTGGTAGAGAATATCTTAAGATTTTAAGTCCGCGTTTTACTTAAATGATTTGAATAAACAAATACTAAATCAGGAAAGAAAGTGTAAAGGTTAATGATATGCTGGATGTTTATTTGACTTGAGGTCGGATAGAAGAAGTAAACAAAACACATAAAAAAAAACTAAATCTAAGTACGTGTATAGTATAGTCTGTGGAAATGACCAATGATTAATTAGGAGAAAATATAAGTGGAAAAATTTAACGAGAGGTTATAAAGACGAGAGCTGCTAGTGTATAAATAATAAATAGGTAAACAAAATAAAAAAATATTAAATAAGATGTAGAGTCCCCTTCCCTTTCCACGGGTGACTTAAGAGAGGAAAAGGGAAAAAACTGAGCGTCTGCTGAAACCAAATAATCACTGCGGTCGCCAACCCGCCTGCCAAGCGTTGTGGCTGCCAAGATGTCACAAGTCATATTTGGGGGAGATCTATGTCCAACAGTGGAAATTATGATGAAGATGTAATATGTATGTAGTTCGAAAAATTTACCTCAATACAATTATAACAGCACCATCTATCGAGTTAAAAACTATTTAAGATCTGATGGTTGTCATCTTAATCGACGAGCCGATTTTCGATTAATGGAAACATTAACGAATACATAGCTAACTCTAACTGCGTATATCTTGGTTCCGTCTATAGCACATGTACAGTCAGCGTCATATAGTCGGTAGCATTCAAAGTACTCAAAAAGTTCGGTACACCATAGAATTTGTATGGTGTAGCGTCATATAGTCGGTAGCATTCAAAGTACTCAAATAGTTCAGTACACCATACAAATTCTATGGTGTATCGAACTTTTTGAGTACTTTGAATGCTACCAACTATATGACGCTAATAAAATAGTAGGAAAAGTTTCTCATTTATAATTCTTATATCAATTAACTTGTCTCGTAACCTCGCTATCACTTATTTATTTAAAGCGACCTTTCCTAGAACTATGCTATTTGCTCTCAAACGGAAAGTGAAAGCAAATATCTACTTTATAAACAAAGAAGTCTTATCGTAATTCCTAATTCGTACGTCCTTATTACGAAGTAATACCTAAATTAAGATAAGGCGTTGTGAATGATCGAGTATTGTATAATACGCAGTGATCGGTTTTTCGGATTCACCCTCGCGGGATATCATGTAGAAAAGTTAATATAGATACGACAGTTTCCCGCGATACCGAACAAATTAATCAAAAATAAAACAATTTAAATTGTGTGAAAGGGATTTTTTACTTACTCGTCGAACTTTTGTACAAACGGTACAAAATATGCCGATTTGGTGGCAGCAAATGAGCTGTCAGTGTGAAAACTTGTGCTCATTTGTTCATTTTGGACAAAATAACGGCGAGTAAGTCGCTTGTTTATCAGCTATTTAGATGTTTTAATGTGTAATAAAATAAACACAATGTAGGGTAAAAGTGGGATAGATGCCTATGGAGGATAGATGCCTCAATTTACACGTGGCGACCTGTACGAGCGGTAGGTTTCCAAATTTTTGTTGAAAGGTAAGCGTCCCCCCTCCCGGTCTCCAGTCCGTGCCGCGCGCTCCCTGCGGACGGATGTATTGGATGCTATAAGGCAGTAATCATTGAACACGCCGAAAATTTCGCGGATTTGGTATGCGTAAAATCTTTATGGCCTTGGGACTTTTCATGTCATAGGGTAAGTACTCATATTTTTGTTACTATGGACTACATGTACCTTAAATACTTATGTTATAATGTTATTAAAGTAAGTTTTTGTTTGTTTTACTAATTAAATTATAGGGCGTCTATCCCATTGCAAAAGGATACGTGCCCTAGTTTTCGTGAGTATAGATGCCCTTAGTGCATCTATCCCATATTGTGTAGGGTCCTCAGGGCATCTATTCCGCATTACAGTATTTTGATAAAAGGTATTTTCGAATTTTTCTAGCTACCACGTAAGTACATTCGGAAAGCAAATCAGTCGCGCAATAGCCGGCAAACTGATAGGTAACGCATATTAATGCGAGCGTTCGAGCTTGCGGCATTTGCTGTTAATTATTAGAATTATTTAAGAAAAATACTAGTTTTATTTAAAAATAATAAATACATTGTTGATTTGCTAATTTATTCACTGGAGCCTGCGTTAAATAAAGCATAAAATATCGAAATATGATTTAATTAATTTCATAAGGCAACTATCCCCCGGGTCAAAATATGTCTGGGGCATCTAACCCATACAGTAGGCATCTATCCTCGTACATAAGGGTTTTTTATTTCTCTTATACTTAAATAACGAAAACCCTAAGAATGGAATTATCTCAATAAATTTCTTCGTTAATAAGTACAGTAACATTACACATAGATTTTATCTATTTAAAGTTTAACAACTGCAAGATATTTGCAGATTTCAAAAAGGTGGGCAACTATCCCACTTTTACCCTATTTTTTTTGTCTTTTCTAACAACCTAAAGCCCGGATTGCCGGGGCATTTCCATACTAACATAATGTTTGAGGTCGTTCACCCCATGTCGAATCCAAAAAACCGATCACTATATCAAAACGATATCCAGCTGAAACCAAAATGAATATTACAGGACATTCTTACTCATATTGATTGAGTCCCACGGTAAGCTCAAGAAGGCTTGTTGGATACTCGGCCAACGATATATATAATATACAATTACTTATATAGAAAACGCCCGTGACTCAGGAATAAATACTTGTTGCTCATCACACATATAAATGCCCTTACTGGGATTTGAACCCAGAGCCATCGGCTTCATAGGCAGGGTCACTACCCACTAGGCCAAACCTGTCGTTAAACTAGCTTGATTAACTTCTTTGACAAGGGAAGTTAAAAAAAAATTATAAGTGCAAAATTTTACACTAACCAAAAACCGTAAAATCGAAAACCGGCTCGTTCTCATATCAACTAGTTTCGTACCTGATCTATGAAATATTATTTAATATTTATGAGTCACTTTTCGATGAGTGAGAATACATCGTGAGATTGAACTTCGTCCCAATTTTTCCTCGAATATTGGCCTTAGATTTGAAGTTTAGATTGGCAGTTATCCATGAAAAATTACTGCTAATTCTTGAGATTATGTATGTTGCTGATTATTACTTAACGCTACGTCTCAAATAAAACAAATGAGACATATGAGTTGGTCGATATCCGAGCCAAATTCAAGTGTTGGCCGCTAAACAATCGATAAAACTGCATACTGTCATAAATACTAAGTTAAAAAATGAGACTGTAAAATGTACGACTGTTGCCTACTTTATTTAATCAGCTTTAATCTCAGACTTTAGATAACAGTCAAGTCTAAATAAATTATCATGAATTGTAATGCAAAGTTTAACTTTGTTGCCACGTGAGCGAAACGTATCGAGCTAGATTTTTAAGATGGACTTGTGTTGTATGAGGTTCTCCTCATCTAAACTTCTATCTGCTTTGATTGATTTTATTGCAAGGTTTCAATCTTGCAATAAAATCAATTTTAAAGCAGATATATTTAGCCGATTGAGTCGAAATTGAGCACACTTATGCAAATTAGATTAAAATGCAATTTTATCGTACCTCATGACTTGATCTGATCTGATGCTGGAGCCAAAAGGTAGACATAGCAAACCCGTGGTGTTTAGGCTCGTTAGAATCCTCTCGATGAGTAGTTGATTGTGCAAAAAACTACAGTCGGCAATAAAAGGTTGTACCAGAAGAGTAATTTTTAAGGGAAACTTAAGTGGATTTAAATTTTCTCAGGAATGTGAATCGCCGCTCGCTTCCGCTACATTTAGGTAGTGAGATAACGCTGATAGCTTATCGCTATAGTACGTTGTATACTTTCTATTTATCACTGAAATCTGTGCCATATCGGTGTAGGCGGGTTACGTTATGAGATATCACGACGGTTATCACTGAGAAGGCTGGAAGAGATTTGTAGTAGATTTAAATTATTAAAGTAGTAGTGAAATGTCTGACAGGCTAACTAAGAGCTAGCTTCCTCAGCTAGATCGAATGTTAAAATGTCGTACCACTACGTACAGTCGCCATCAGATATATCGGAGCTGTGGAGGTGGTCACAAATATCGGAACAACGGCTCTATTGTCAATGCGATAAAGTGCATGCTCCGATATATCTGAGCCCTGAGTGTAAGTTTTTAACGTAACTTTACGTCACGAACGCGTTTGCGTTTCCCGTATAAATAACATTATCACTTACGCGTTCGTAAACGTTTTTTACGTCAAAGGAGACTTACACTAGAGCCTCTGAGTGTAAGTTTTTAACGTAACTTTACGTCACGAACGCGTTTGCGTTTCCCATATAAATAACATTATCACTTACGCGTTCGTAAACGTTTTTTACGTCAAAAGAAACGTACACTAGAGCCTCTGAAGGCGACGGTACGACAGTGTGACACGAGTAATCGGATATGAATATAAATTTATTCTATACAAAACTACCCATTTTCTTTGCTATTGTGTGTACCGCTGTCCGATCCGCTATTCTTTGAGTATTCTGTGTAAACGTCAGGGTCGCCTATTTTAGTACATCGGGCCGCGCGAGGTCGCTCAGCGCGCTAAAACTAATTACCTAATAATTGAGAAAGTTACTCAAAACACGCACGACAATCTAAGGGGCGTTAGGGCGGGTTAACTATGAAACGATATGAATTACATATTAATTGTATAAAAGCGATACGTGGAATATTGCTCGACATGTTAGCAATATTCGACTTATAAAACGTGAGTTACCCGCTTTTATAAATAAATAATAAATAAATAAAATAAATATTCAGGACAATTTTACACAAATCAACCTAGTCCTACGGTAAGATATTTGTTCCCGAGTCATGGGTGTTTTCTATGTATTTAAGTATTTATATGTATCTATTTATTATATATATCGTCGTCTAGTACCTACAGCACAAGCCTTACTGAGCTTACCATAGGACTAGGTCGATTTGTGTAAGATTTTCCCCAAATATTCATTTTATTTTATTTATACTTATATGCATAAATGTGAGTATAAATCAAAATATTTAATAATAAATGTTAAATTTGTACCTAGTTGCGTATTCTTTATCAACTTTATTTTAAGATTTTGATCTGATACAGATCTAACAAGTCATTATCATAAATATATCATATCTGAATCACCACAAGACTCCGAGCGCCGGTAGTCATGTGATCCGAAGCGATAATCTCTCGGATCAATAGTTACAACAGAAAGTGTAACGACACAGACATATACGTAATACAACCACGCAAATTTAATTTCAAGCAAACGGACACTCAACTAAAAAGGCTTTTTCCTAACTAGTGCGTAAAAAGTGCACTTTTCGCACGCTTCGCGTGCGTAAATTTCACTTTTTAAGGCACTTGCTATGAAAAATTAGGTTCGATACTCGTGTAAAAACTTCTTTAAGACTCGGGTGATTGTCACCCTCGTTTCACTTGGGCTCCAACGTTCACCCTCGTCGAAAAAAAAATTTTTTTCACTAGTACACTAACAACCGTGAGTGTCCGTAGGAGTCCCTAAGGATTACAGAGTAGAACTTTAAAGTGCTAGGCTAAAGTAGTATTTAAAATTGGAGAGTTAAAGCGACGATGATTAAAACCCGGCCACCTTAAGCCCGGATCACATTTCTCTGATGTATGGTAACGTTATGATAAGTGTTATGATATCAATAATGGGTTAATATGGCTGCTTCTGCTTGTATATCTTTCTGAAGCAGTGCGCATCGACACGACAGATCAGAGAAACGGGCTTAAAATGGTCGGCTTTTATTGGTCTGTCCTTTTAACTGTCAAGTTTTAACTAGTACGTAAGTACGTAAGTGACAGGCAACCATCCTATTGATCTGTTTTGTAGTAGCAAGGAAGCTTGAGTTTTAATGTTTTATTGATACTTAAATTACAACGAGAGTGCATTATTAGAAAGAGTGCAACATTAGAAAAAAAGAAAGAAAAAATATATTTTAACACCAAAACATTATACATTACTAGACAAAGTAGGACTGCTTTATTTGGAAAGCTTCTTAATTGCAATTTTAATGTACTCTGGATCCACTGAGGTACCTAGTCTCTTGTTTATACATATTAGAAGAACATACTATTTTTTCAAACGGGGGGAACCAGGCCTCAACGCTAAATACTTAAACTACTTCCGAAAACTAGAACTTTTAATAAATATAGCCATTATAAAAAATCCACGTTCAAAACACTCAGCTAAAATCCGTCAAATTAGACTCCTAAATATCGAAGTCTATCCAAACATGTCTATGTAAGATTGGACTATAAAAACTGTTACTGTTACCCACTGTGTCATCGACTTCATACATTGTAGGTTATTACTATTATATGTATAAGTGTCACATATATCTTTATGCTAATGAGCTACTTAAATAGTGGCATGTAAGGCCCCTTACACACTGCGACTTTTAGCAGCGATGCAATCGCGATGCTGTCGCGATGCAGCATCGATGCAGTCGCAAATGGTACACCTTTACACACTTGCGCTACTTTAAGCATCGATACAGTCGCGATACTGTCGCGATACAGTAGCGATGCTGTCGCGATGCAGAAGCTGGCCATTGAACTGTAGCGATGCAGTATCGATGCAATCGCGATGCAGCATCGATGCAATCGCGATGCAGCATCGCTACTGTATCGCGTTAGTATCGCGACTGTATCGATGCTAACGTGAGCCTCGACGCGAAACGTATTTTGATCAGTCATTCATTGACTGCCACAGCGCGATGAGTTCGATTGAAACTGTTTTAATCACGCTCTCTGTATTATTACTTTTAAAAATAAACGTAAACGCAAACAGAGGAAGTATTTGATCCACCCATTTTGGACCCGGGTATGTCCTTAAACTACGTCCAACAATGAGAGGTAGGGCACAGCGATGACCATCACGCTTGAATCTGGGGCAGCCCAAATGGGAAGTACCTCCTCCTTACAGAAGACCACAGCCATAATAGAACTGCTACCTTTCAGGTATGTAGTGTTGTCTTCGTGATGGTGAGTAAGGTTCCCAGAGCCCCAACCCCCCTTAAAGGTTGGCAACGCGCTTGTAACTCCCCTGGTGTTAGGGGTGCCTATAGGCGACTGTAATTGCTTACCATCAGGCAATCCGTCTGCTCGTTTGCCACCTTTGTCATAAAAAAAAAGAAGTGAAAGATTAAGAAGTGGTCATTATGTATCATATGTCAGTAGCTAGCTCTAAAATCAGATAGCTGCTTTTAGAAATGCTTTATCAGTAGGTAGATTTAGCAAACTGCCCACTACCCCGCGTCTGCAATTCTGCATCGATGCTAACGCGCGTCTGTATCGATGCTGTCGCGCGTGTGTATCGATGCTAACGCGCTACTGTATCGATACTAACGCGCGACAGCATCGATGCAAAAAAAATTTCATTGATGATGTCGCGATACTGCCGCGCGTGTGTATCGATGCTAACGCGCAACTGTATCGATACTAACGCGCGACAGCATCGATGCAAAATTGCTGGTGTCGCGATGCAGTCGCGCGTTTCAGAAACGCGCGACTGCATCGCTGCTAAAAGTCGCAGTGTGTAAGGGGCCTAAGCGGTAGGCGTGTAAGCCAATTTCACTAAGTAGCTGTCTCAGTCTCAGCACTTGACGGATATTCATTGTCTAACATAATGTATCTAGTTGTGTTTAGCGTCTGGGGTAAACGAACTATTATACCTATTATTTATGTACAGTCAACCAATTCGATTTACGGGCCACTTCGTTTTTTTTTATGACATAGGCGGCAAACGAGCAGACGGATTGCCTGGTGGTAAGCAATTACCGTCGCCCATGGGCACCCGCAACACCAGAGGAGTCACAAGGCCGTTGCCGGCCTTTAAGGGGGGTTGGAGCTCTGGGAACCTTACTCACCATCAGGAACACAACACTGCATACCTGAAAGGTAGCAGTGCTATTATGGCTGTGGTCTTCTGTAAGGAGGAGGTACTTCCCCAGTTGGTCTGCCCCAGATTCAAGCGTGATGGTCATCGCTGTGCCCTACCTCTCATTGTTGGACGTAGTTTAAGGACATACCCGGGTCCTTTGTCACAGTGAAAATCTATATGAAAGACGCAAAAGATCTCTTATTCACGTCACTGTGACCATTCGAAGTGGCCTAGAAATCAAATTGGTTGACTATATAAAGTCGCAACGAGGAGG
Source organism: Grapholita molesta (assembly GCA_022674325.2). Lineage (NCBI taxonomy): Eukaryota > Metazoa > Arthropoda > Insecta > Lepidoptera > Tortricidae > Grapholita > Grapholita molesta. The sequence continues at coordinate 2,672,734 of CP053121.2, read as the reverse complement.
TGATCACAAATATCTGAACATGGACTTTATCGCCTTGACAATAGAGGCATTCAGATATTTGTGACCACCTCCACAGCTACGATATATCTGATCAACTGTGGACATCCACTGCAGAACTGCCTTTTCGTTAGACCGCAACAGGGAGCGTTCTTTAAGCTTAAATGGACAATGCCGTAAACACCACGCTTGGCAGGCGGGTTGGTGATCGCAGTTTGTTCCATCGCTCTAAAAGGCTGCTGGCCGTCCTCCGGTAGTTTCTGTCAAAATGTCTGGCACAGTATTTATCTTACTGTTATTGTATTCACGAAAGTTTGCATGTGTCGCGTGGATCGCGTCGAACGGACACTCAGCACTTTTACTGCTTGAAAATGGAGGCCTATGTTCCCCGAAACATGTCGCGCGAGTGACTAAAGAAAAGTGAGTTAATCTCAGTCAATTTGTGCAAGAATGTCCTGTAATGCCGTGTAATGCCGGCTGACTAGAATAGCACCACCCCATCTCCTTCCGCGGGTGTCGTAAGAGGCGACAAATTGAAACATCCTGCGGACGGGCAATAGCGTCCGTCGAAACCCAATCTACAGCTACTGCGGTCGCCAAGCCGCCTGTCAAGCATGGCGACTATGGCATCTACCCCCCAAGATGATACAAGTCATATTTGAGTGAGACCTATGTCCAGCAGTGGACTGCATACGGCTGAAATGTATGTATGTATGTAAGTATGTCCTGTAATATTGATTTATTTATAAATAAATCTCTTTACATTTGAGTTATACGTATATAACCTTAAAAAATACTTCTTCTTCTTTAAAAAAAATATGGCTTCCATCAATAAATCAATCGATGATTTCGCCAGTGTCAAGTAAAATAACAAATAAGTAAAATAACATATAAGTTTGCCCTTAGAGCATGACGTTGTTCGGTAGTAGGCCTTACGTTTTGTAAAGTGGTAGCTGGACTTTACAGAAAGCTAAGAGGCCGTGACCCTGGGATTGCCGGGTGATGACCAAAATAGCGGTGAAACACGTTCTGAAATCTATTCTTCATTAGCTGCACAATTCTGCGTTAGATCACTGCATAATACGCTATCAATATTACACACTAAACTACGTTTGAACAAAAAAAAATATTTTCAAGACGACTTCGCCATTTTGAGGTTCAACAGTCAATCCTAAAAAATAGTTACAATTCATTGTAGTCTAAAATAAATGCGTCACCAGACGAGCTGTCATCAAACAAACCATTTGAGGTTGTTAGCCTCCGACTGACAATCTATGAGGCTTATCTAGACTTGCAACGTCGGAAAATGATGGATTTCATATATTTCAGGTTAGTTGTCGCTTCACGGAAAGAGGGTCAGATAGACAAAAGTATTAGGCTATAAGTATTAGTCTTATTCTTTCCGTACACGGAACAATGGTGACCAGGGCATTAGAGAAGCGTAATTGGTACCGAAGCCATCACGAAATAGCAAGTATGATAATTAAATTAAGGAATTTTCAAATTCAACAAATAAAACTGGTTCATCGCGTTTAAACATCATTCATCGTTTTCTTAAGTATATAGATAACATATACTTAAGAAAAAACGATAGTTTTATATCAACTTTCGTACCTATATTTTCGTCAGTTTTTGTTAGTATTATGTATGTATGTTTATTATATTAATGTATATAATATGTTTAGTTTATATTTAAATGTGTATTGTTTTATGTTTATATAAATTTATTATGATATGAACCGCCTTCAACTTCTCTGCTTTGCCTAAAGGTTGACTGGCAGAGAATACTTTGTAGCATTAAGTCCGCCTTACGTATATTTACCTAACCTAACCTACCGAAATTTATTATAGTAAATGTCAAGTAATGTTGTGTACAATTATAATAATAAATACAGTCAGTCATACTTACAAACTAAACCTACCTTATATTTAACAGCCCTACAGTTTTTGTTCTTCAGTTTAAAAAAAAAACATATTATGTCAAATTATGATAATAATTTATATGATATCAGATTATAATGCCTTTAATATTTTTCTATAAATTAATAACTGTTAAAAGCCAATGGCACTAATTCTCTTTAAAAGTAGGTTGTAGAGAAAAAGCGAAGCGTGTTTTACCAAAGCAGGTAGCGTGCACGCGTGCACTGAGCGCTGGCCTTGACAGCCAGAAAACATATTGTATCAGCTGTTCATCTCACCCGCAGTATAACACTCAGAGTTTACTGTTGAAACATGACAAGTATAAAACATCTGATCTAATAAGGCACCCCAAAAACGATGAAGTTAAAAAGATTTTTAATTTCAATTTAGGCAATTCATCGTCATCTTCCTCGGGATGTCCCGGCATTTTGCCACGGCTCATGGGAGCCTAGGACCCACTTGGCAACGAATCTCAGGATTTGGCGTAGGCACTAGTTTTACGAAAACGACTGCCATCTGACCTTCCAACCCAATCCTTCCAATCCTAAAGGATAAGTCCGGTTTTCTCACGATATTTTCCTTCACCGAAAAGCGACTGGTAAATATCAAATGATATTTCGTACATAAGTTCCGACAAACTCATTGGTACAAGCTGGGGTTTGAACCTGCGAACTCTGGATTGCAAATCGCACGCTCTTACCACTAGGCCACCAGCCCTCTTTTAATTCACTTATGAATGTTTATAAAATCGACTTGAACTCTTCACCTCTGAGCTGTGATACAGACACTTGGTTTTTTTTTTTTTATTATACTTACACTCAGAATAAATGATATCGTAATGTGTAGTTCTACACGAAATTCTACATATCTACACATGAAATTAAATCGCGTATACTAATTTAAACTTCATCCCGACGTTTCAATTAGTATACGCGATTTAATCCGTTTTAGTTGTTTTATTTCATGAGTAATTATCGCGGCAATCTACATATCTACAGTTTAATAAAACATCGGGAAAAGAAAAAAGCAGGTAATGTACTTACAAATGTATGACATAGCTATTGGACATAGGTAAATTGTCTTATGTATTGGGATATTTAGAACTAAAGTACAAAGTATAACCGGTGTAGAGGTTACGAAAAAAAAATTAAGATTATTTACTTCGGAGCAGCCTGTAGGTTTTAGTAGCTCCTGAGGTATCATATCTCATCATATAACCTATCATACATCCTCATCATATATATATCCTATCAAACTTCCTCATAGAATAGTATGGAACCGTCTTTGACCATCTTCCTAATCTCACAGAAAGCTCAAGCTCTTAGAAGGCTTGTTTTAGGTACTTAATTCGTTTTCACTATAAGTATACTAACTTTGTATTTTATGTCCACAAGCGATATTAAATTTTAAAGTATAATTTGTGCCAAGTACATTGCTATGTCGAAATGGTTACATATAAAGTAGAATGCCGAGTATTGGTCGCAACACGGTCGATCAGGGGGGCAATTTTTGAGCGTTGAATAGGTATGTACCTCGACTCGTGACATTTTACACTTTATCAGAATAAAAAAAAGTATTTTAGAAACATGAATGATAGAATGAAATAAAATAAATAAAACGGATTAAATCGTGTACCTATACTAATTTAAACTTCATCCCGATGACCACGAACGCTGCTAAAGGGTTCGAAACGCCGGGATGAAGTTTAAATTAGTATACGCGATTTAATTTAGTTGTTTTATTTCATGAGTAATTATCGCGGCAACCGAAGACAATATTATGAATGATAGAAATTAATAATTGTAGGTATCAAAATTATACATTTTGTGCAAATATAATAGTAAGATACATTTTATATTATTTTTTATTTTAGTCGTCAAATTTTTTTAATTTCGCGTGCTATAATCCCAAAAATTGTGCGGCTACTTGACAATAATGTAGTTCTTTACTAGTCGACCTACACGTTTTGAAGCGAGAGGAAAAGTGTTCCTAAGGTTTGTAATAGAGCACTTTCATAGTGTTTTCCTTTAATTTAAAATCACAATAACATAGTCTAATTAGTGGTTTCGCGTGTCATAAACAGTGCATTTTTAGTCCTTAAATCCCACTTGCACTATCCGGGGTCAGCCAACTAGCCAAGAGTTGTGGGTTAAATACGGACTCAACTGGTCGACTTCGGGTTACTTGACTAATCCTGAGAGGCTTTAGAAAAATACGGAATAGTGAAAACTGTAATTTCATAAATGTTTCATTCATTTTCTGCCATGAAATGTAACTAAATTATGTAATTATCAAATTTGTGTTATACATGAAAAGATTTTTTTAACTAAACAGGCCCGGTAGTGTTTTAGTCAAGTCCGTAAATTAATTCCCTAAAAATTATGCCAATAATCTCACCTGTATCAATAGTCCAGTAGGGTCAGCAGTAACCGAACACTTTCGAATGTCCACACACTAGGTATTCTTCCAAACCGCGGTGTTTCCTAACACCGATACTTTCGTACTGTTACCGAGATCGGGTTCACTTGTGGTTAGTATCTAACACTGCATTGGCAAAACGAAATCGCACGGGGAAGTAATGGATACTAGTAACATTTCTCAGCGACCACCCAGCTGAAATACACAATATTAATGACACTAACACTTCAACACTTTAGCTCGAAAAATATCACAGTGCGAACGAGCCGATCAATTGACGTCGAATTGAACTCTAAGCCGAAAACTGGCCAACAATTAGCGCGGCGGAAACTTTTTTTCGCAAACTTTTTGCCTGGAGCGTTTCGTAACAGGCTGGCGCACAAGTCATTGCACTGAAATCGGCCCAAATCTGCCACCGAGTGCCAACTTTGAGAAAAAAAAATTTTCACCGCGTCAACTTTTCTCTAACTGCAGCGTTATGCAACGGAACACCTATCGGAAGCGCCGCCAAAAATCTTAACCTCAAAATTTTTTTTCGGCGGTCCGGTTGCACTGTGGTATTTTTTGTTTGGTTGTCACGTGTTTACCTATTCTATTGGATCGGTAGCGAGTGTGAGCGCGTGGGGTCGCCGCATGGCATGACCGGTCGAGCCGGGGTCTCGCGCGATACTGCCGGTGTCGCGGCCGGCTATCTGGAGCGCGCGATACAGTTTAAACGTCTTCGGACGTAGAACGTCTCCGTAGCGACAGCGCGCGTAGGTTCGGGATATTCAACACTTCTTAAACTTGGACCTTGGCTGTGTAGTGCAATGGGGGGCTGCTGCGTGCGTCTCTGAAACATAAGAAGGCTTAGACCTCCTATTAGACGTACCTCAAATTCATTACGCCGGTATTTCTCGAATACTAATACTATTATACTTTCAGTATGGTTTTTCAATTCAATTAATTCAATTCATATATCTTATAGATTTCAATAATATATATTTATACACACAATACCATGTTCCAGGTTGTAGGTGGTTACAAAAACTTGGCCGATAGCAACCGGTCTCCTAACCTTAAAAATATATATCAGAATTAATAGTACAGTATTATTAGAAGAACATTTAACCCCCAAATAAGAATGTATTAATCGAGATATCGTCACTACTTTGAAAAAAATCTCGTATCTGACACAGATACTCCAAGTTGAAAAGCAGTAACTCTGTACTCATCCCATACGTAGTTACGTCATTTTTCTTTTAATTGCTAGAATGAGTCACGAGGTTTTTTTCAAAGTAGTGACGATATTCAGATTTGTCCAATAAGATACCAATTTGAACAACTAAATCAGTGATTCCCAAAGTGGTCCAGGTGGTGGGGTCTACGTTGGCTGACGACTTATGGGTATGTAGTAGAAATGTAGCAGGAAGGGGGTCCACCGAAACCAGTAAAATTTTGAAAGAGGTCCACGAGAAAAAAAAGTATGGGAACCTCTGAACTAAATAAATAGAAGGCGCTGGTAGCCTAGCGGTAAGAGCCTGCGACTTGCAATCTGGAGGTCGCAAGTTCAAACCCTGGCTTGTACCAATGAGTTTTTCCGAACTTATGTACGAAATATCATTTGATATTTACCAGCCGCTTTTCGGTGAAGGAAAACATCGTGAGGAAACCGGACTAATCCCAATAAGGTCTAGTTTACCCTCTGGGTGGAAGGACAGATGGCAGTCGTTTTCGTAAAAACTAGTACTTTTATTACTTGTCAAGCGGACCCCAGGCTCCCATGAGACATGGCAAATACCGGGAAAACGCGAGGAAGATGATAAATAAATAGAACACTAACAAAAACTAACATATACATAAAAATAATTCAGTATATACAGTCCTCCAAAGCTGTATATTGCCATAAGGCACAGCCATAATGCCGGATACATTCCCCCGTTGAACCGTTGTTCTATTCTATGGCCGATAGGATCTTGAGTACATTCATATTAATATTTATAAGCAGGTAACTCACGTAACGAGGAGCACAGTCGTGAGCTGTTCGCGTTGGCTGACCGACGAAGACCAACGACGACGAAGAGCCAACGCCAACGGCTCATGATTATGCTCCACGTTACGGAGCGAAAACTGTCGAGCAATATTCGACTTGTGAAACGTGATTTACCCGCTTCTATACAATTGATATGGTTAAATCTCAACATATGTAGTTTCATATTTGTTAAGACTATTTATTTTGTATTTTTCTGCCACATTCATAAAATTTGACAGAAACCATCGAAGTCAAGTTTGAAGTACTCACTAAAATTACTCAGACTGCATTACCTTAAACACTGAGAACTATATGACGCTAACTGTACCAACAATAAATAAATACATTTATTTTGTTAAGAACCGCCTTCAACTTCTCTGCTTTGCCTAAAGGTGGACTGGTAAAGAATGCTTTGTAGCATTAAGCCCGCCTTTTGAACTTTTGTGTTGTGTGCAATAAAGGTTAAATAAATAAACAATTATTAATTATTATGCAAGGAATGGAATTCACTCCCTTCTTCTGTATTCCTGGAGATACAATTTGTATCTATTCAAGGCAAAAGTGAATAGGCTGTTACTGAACCAGCGTGCTACACCTACGACCTCAACGATACTTACCATCTGAGCCCTGAGTGTAAGTTTTTAACGCAACTTTACGTCACGAACGCGTTTGCGTTTCCCATATAAATAACATTATCACTTACGCGTTCGTAAACGTTTTTCTACGCCAAAAGTAACTTACACTTGAGCCTCAGGTGTGACTGAGGTCAAACGCTGATCAGTCTTGTATAAAAATATATTAATGAATACTGGGAAAATTTTAACATGCGAAATTTTTATATACGTTTACGTAGATATGTTATGTAGGATTTCTATTTTTCGGTTTTCAAGGAAACCTCAAGGGTGCATAAAATAATGTACAGTCAGCAACAAAAGTGACTGAGCGGGTGAGATGTTTAAAATGTATTAGTCTGTTGGCCATAAAGATGTGTTGACGTCTAGGAGGAATAATGGCTGGAGCACGCATCCGCGTACGCCAGTAAGGGACAAGGATACTCTCGCTTTTGCAGCCCAAAATGTAACAGTTTACTATAGTTTTGCTTTACAGGACACTCTTTATAACAATAATATAAGCTTATTTTGTATTCATTACCGCAACTTCGGTCGAAAACATACGAAAACTGCAATTTGTATAAGTTTGTATCCCTCCAACTTTGATAGTTCTGAAAGATTCGGACGAAAATAAATAATAAATAAATATTACAGGACATTCTTACAGAGATTGACAAAGCCCCACGGTAAGCTCAAGAAGGCTTGTGTTGTGGCTGAGTACTCACAACACAAGCCTTCTTGAGCTTACCGTGGGGCTCAGTTAGTTTGGGTAAGAATGTCCAGTTATATTTATTTATTTACGGTCTCTATTTACTTCAATACGTTAGTTTATTAGCTAAAATACACACTAATGTAACAATAATGTTAACCCAGTTTTTCACAGACTGCCAAGATACAGGCTCAGCCTTGTTTGGAGTCTGATGGACATACCCACCTCCATGTAATAGTGTTTTGTTAAATAAATCCTTTAAAATTACCTTGTAAAAGTTTTAACATAATTACCTTGAGGTTTCACTTGTCATTTTCGCGAGAATAACAGAGGTCAAAGGAAAATGTTAAACCACACAGGATTGTTCCACTACCCGACAAATGAATACAAAAAAAAATGGACGGGGGAGGTTATGAAATTGAACTACCCACCAAGTTTTAAGGTGGCTCCAAGATGGCTCTCACTTTTGATACAAGTTTAAGTTTGAAAATCACAACCAACTAAATGAGAAATTATCTGCTCACCACGCCATTGAGACGTCTCCGCCAATGAGGTCCGCTCGGTAACCTAAACCCAAGATCTGGGTATCTAGTTTTTACGAGACAGATGTAGTATTTACGAAACGATACACTGACTTATTTCAGCCAGAGGAAAATAGAATTATGCATTTAAATAAAATTTTCTCACAATCATTTCCTTCACGAAAAAACTGTGATATTAATTATTTATTATTTATGTGTAGGTATATGAGATTCAAGAAACTCATCTCATCGGTTTGATTAACCGATTTTTTTTAACCTGATAGTTCCGCTGTGATCGAAATCTGACCTGCGGCGCTACCGCAAAAAACGATATTCTTAAATTTCAGACGATGTTGCTGAGTGTGTCACACTGTATGTGCGAAAAACGTCGGCCGGCGTTGAGAGCTTCGAGAGGGTTCGGTCGAGCCCATGCGAGCCTAATGAGCTTTTTTTCGCCCTTAGTGCTTTGACATTTTTTATATATCCTTACTCTTTGAATCCGAGAGAATCCGCGTCGACAGATAGCCACGACCCTTAGCCAACTAACTAAGGCTTGTGCTGTTGTGTTTGGACCCGGGTTGTCCTTGAACTACGTCCAACAATGAGATATAGGGCACAGCGACGTACCATCATGCTTGATTCTGGAGAAGCCCAACTGGGGAAGTACCTCCTCCTTACAGAAGACCACAGCCATAATAGCACTGCTTGTGTTGCTGATGGTGACTAAGGTTCCCAGAGCTCCAATTCCTCTTAAAGGCCGGCATCGCGCTTGTGACTCCTCTGGTGTTGTGGGTGCCCATGGGTGACGGTAATTGCTTACCATCAGGCAATCCGTCTCCTTGTTTGCCGTCTTTGTCATAAAAAACCCAGGGTTAAAGGTTAAATATGTATGGACATAACCGGTTAACCCCGGGTTACTTGGCTAACCCCGGTTTGGCGGTCTTAACAAGTTACAGCCCTAATTTTGGTAGCGCGTAGCCCGACGGGCTATCGGGTCTAAATATCGACTGGATGTACTCGAACATATATATATCGAACATGGAGTAGTAGATAATTATTTTTATATTAAGCAGAAACGTCTGCTAGCATATCAAAGATATTTAAGTCGAAAGAAAAATAGAAAAATTTGACTCGCAGCGGGACTCGAACCCACAACCACTGGATCACTAGCCCAGTGCACTACCAGTTGTGCTATACGAGCGCCGCTTAGACGTGTCAAATTTTTCTATCTTATCCTTCTTGGTATATACGTCAATATGGGTGACGTGTAGCGACATCTACCGAAGAGTATTGAACCCTTTCTACGGCATCGATGTCTCAAATTTAGATTGAGAATTCATCGATAACAATGTGCTACCCCTTTCTAAAATTATTTTTATATTAAGCAGAAACGTCTGCTAGCATATCAAAGATATTTAAGTCGAAAGAAAAATAGAAAAATTTGACTCGCAGCGGGACTCGAACCCACAACCACTGGATCACTAGCCCAGTGCACTACCAGTTGTGCTATACGAGCGCCGCTTAGACGTGTCAAATTTTTCTATCTTATCCTTCTTGGTATATACGTCAATATGGGTGACGTGTAGCGACATCTACCGAAGAGTATTGAACCCTTTCTACGGCATCGATGTCTCAAATTTAGATTGAGAATTCATCGATAACAATGTGCTACCCTTTCTAAAATTATTTTTATATTAAGCAGAAACGTCTGCTAGCATATCAAAGATATTTAAGTCGAAAGAAAAATAGAAAAATTTGACTCGCAGCGGGACTCGAACCCACAACCACTGGATCACTAGCCCAGTGCACTACCAGTTGTGCTATACGAGCGCCGCTTAGACGTGTCAAATTTTTCTATCTTATCCTTCTTGGTATATACGTCAATATGGGTGACGTGTAGCGACATCTACCGAAGAGTATTGAACCCTTTCTACGGCATCGATGTCTCAAATTTAGATTGAGAATTCATCGATAAAAATGTGCGACGGCTATCTAAAATTATTTTTATATTAAGCAGAAACGTCTGCTAGCATATCAAAGATATTTAAGTCGAAAGAAAAATAGAAAAATTTGACTCGCAGCGGGACTCGAACCCACAACCACTGGATCACTAGCCCAGTGCACTACCAGTTGTGCTATACGAGCGCCGCTTAGACGTGTCAAATTTTTCTATCTTATCCTTCTTGGTATATACGTCAATATGGGTGACGTGTAGCGACATCTACCGAAGAGTATTGAACCCTTTCTACGGCATCGATGTCTCAAATTTAGATTGAGAATTCATCGATAACAATGTGCTACCCTTTCTAAAATTATTTTTATATTAAGCAAAAACGTCTGCTAGCATATCAAAGATATATAAATAGAAAGAAAATAGAAAAATTTGACTCGCAGCGGGACTCGAACCCACAACCACTGGATCACTAGCCCAGTGCACTACCAGTTGTGCTATACGAGCGCCGCTTAGACGTGTCAAATTTTTCTATCTTATCCTTCTTGGTATATACGTCAATATGGGTGACGTGTAGCGACATCTACCGAAGAGTATTGAACCCTTTCTACGGCATCGATGTCTCAAATTTAGATTGAGAATTCATCGATAACAATGTGCTACCCCTTTCTAAAATTATTTTTATATTAAGCAGAAACGTCTGCTAGCATATCAAAGATATTTAAGTCGAAAGAAAAATAGAAAAATTTGACTCGCAGCGGGACTCGAACCCACAACCACTGGATCACTAGCCCAGTGCACTACCAGTTGTGCTATACGAGCGCCGCTTAGACGTGTCAAATTTTTCTATCTTATCCTTCTTGGTATATACGTCAATATGGGTGACGTGTAGCGACATCTACCGAAGAGTATTGAACCCTTTCTACGGCATCGATGTCTCAAATTTAGATTGAGAATTCATCGATAACAATGTGCTACCCCTTTCTAAAATTATTTTTATATTAAGCAGAAACGTCTGCTAGCATATCAAAGATATTTAAGTCGAAAGAAAAGTAGAAAAATTTGACTCGCAGCGGGACTCGAACCCACAACCACTGGATCACTAGCCCAGTGCACTACCAGTTGTGCTATACGAGCGCCGCTTAGACGTGTCAAATTTTTCTATCTTATCCTTCTTGGTATATACGTCAATATGGGTGACGTGTAGCGACATCTACCGAAGAGTATTGAACCCTTTCTACGGCATCGATGTCTCAAATTTAGATTGAGAATTCATCGATAACAATGTGCTACCCCTTTCTAAAATTATTTTTATATTAAGCAGAAACGTCTGCTAGCATATCAAAGATATTTAAGTCGAAAGAAAAATAGAAAAATTTGACTCGCAGCGGGACTCGAACCCACAACCACTGGATCACTAGCCCAGTGCACTACCAGTTGTGCTATACGAGCGATTCAATCTAAATTTGAGACATCGATGCCGTAGAAAGGGTTCAATACTCTTCGGTAGATGTCGCTACACGTCACCCATATTGACGTATATACCAAGAAGGATAAGATAGAAAAATTTGACACGTCTAAGCGGCGCTCGTATAGCACAACTGGTAGTGCACTGGGCTAGTGATCCAGTGGTTGTGGGTTCGAGTCCCGCTGCGAGTCAAATTTTTCTATTTTTCTTTCGACTAGTAGATAATTTCTAAAACTAGCTTATCTCAATCGAGACTATCTGTAGTCATATATCAGAAAAGAAAGAAATAAACATTCGTTATTTTGTTATACTAATCCAGAGGATTCTTGTTCTGAAACTTCTCTAATAAACGTTTGGGATTTAAAATATAATAAAGATGTGCATTTTTTACATTATTTATGATAGTTTAATAATTGTTCAGCCCTCCGTGTGAGCCCGGTCTTTCCGGATTTACAAATTCAAACAAAAATAAGCTAACGATTTTTAAAATTATAGTTGGTCTAAGTCCTGAAGCGGTTTTAGAAAATCTTTTATTATACTTCTGTTTCCTTTTAAAAATAAAGGAAAAGTTCCTAAAAGTAAAATATGCTAACTAAAGGGTTTAATGCAGTTTTCCTCCAGGACCCATATTATGTAGTCACACTGTTAATTCCATCGAAAGGTATATATATTATTCTCTAACGTGACGTCATGTAGTGTTGAGATATCATTCTTAAAAAAAACTTACCTTGTTTCGACTTAAAATGTGTCGAGTGTAGTAGGCATTTTCTGCTTGTATCCATAGCTTGTGTCAATTTTTGTCTTAGGTAAGACGGAGTCAATACGGCTTTGCCTTCATGAGCCCATGGAAAACTGTTGAAGTCCGGAAAAGTTAGTAAAGCTGACGGGAATCGGCTTGTAGGTATAGACGAGCCGCCACTGGTATATGTAATATATTTAATGAATTTAGTTATTTAATTCAAGACCAATTATTAAGACCCCTATATGCATAATATGTATCTATTTAATCTAGTTAACCTATATTCGGAAATTTGCTACGGGATTTAAAAGGATGCCACTAACGCCATCTATCAAACCTGGCCTACAAACACCCTACAACACTCACTTTAAGTTACGTCAGTCATACGTCAGTAGCGTCAACTGTCAGTAGTAGAAGTATAAGAGACAAGTAAATTATAAGGACTCCTAAGTACCTGACCATGTGTACCGTGGCCTGGTAACCATTTTTTTATAGTCACTGCTTACAATAGAGTTCGTATCTGGACAACCACTAATACCGTACGCTTCGGTTACCTAGTATAGGTACTTTGGCACAGTAGACTACATAGAAGATATTACGTATAGTCTGATACAGATTTAGTATTTCCCTTAATTCCATGAAGCTTTTAGATGATACTTTCTGCGTTTTTAATAGGGGATAATCTAATCTAAAATTATTTCTCTAGCAACAACGTCCAGTAGTGTTTTTTTATGATATAGGAGGTAAACGAGCAGACGGATTGCCTGATGGTAAGCAACTACCGCCGCCTATGGACACTCGCAACACCAGAGGAGTCATAAGCAGGTACGTTGCCGACCTTTAAAATGGATATACGCTCTTTTCTTAAAGGTTTGGAGGTCATATCGGTCCAGAAATACCTACTGCAGACAATTCATTCCAAATTTGTTTATAACATAGATAATAATTTCCCGTAATCCAATAATTATAAGGTAATGGCACCAATGTTGGACACTTTTAGCTGACAGGCACCAATGATGGACACTTAGTTCTTATTTCAAAAATCATAAAGTTATAAATTGAATATGTCCCAAAAAATGCACAACACTTGACCACTTTGAAATAAGCACTAATGTTCAAGATTGGTTCCTTGTCCATTACTGGTGCCGTCACCTTAATGAACTCTAGTAAATGATAATTAACGTAATGGTTTTGTTAAAATAAATAATTGATTCTGCCCACAACTTCGTCTGCGTATCCACGGAAACGCTTTACCGCTAAATCAAGTCTCCAGTAACACAATTCAGATCTTTTTCTATCTTTACGCCAAATTTTATGTTAAATCCGTTCAGTCATTATTGCGTGATTAGGAAACAAACATCTTCAAAACATTAGATCAGTGGGATTAGGTTAGATTTAGAAACTAGTTCCACGGGGTCCCTGCGTGCACATTTTTTTGCAGAAATTGCGTAGCGTGGTTGACGTAACCGCGAAAAACAATATTCGTGATTTTCGGACGATTGTCTTTGTCACTCTCTTGACGCCTTAATTGGAGTAAAAGAGGAAGATGCTCGAATCATACGAACTTTGATACTCGCGGTACCAGAGGCGCTGCCGCTAAAAACGATATTCGTATATTTCGGGCATCTTTCTCTTTTGACCCATTAAAGACGTCATGAGAGTGACAGAGACAATCGTTCGAAATATTCGAATATCGTTATTGGCGGTAGCGCTTCTGGCCTGGTGACCAAACTGCTGGAGGCTTCCTCGCACAACGTTTAAAGTAGAGTAAGTATTGTACAGTTATTGTCCCTAATGGTTAGCTTATATTATTTGAAAAGTATTATTTCAATAATCAATGATGATGACATCCAATGACATCTCATAACGTTCTTCAAATTATAAAGTCCAAGTACATTCGTCAGACATAGATATCATGTATTAGATATGAATATGAGGAAGGTCTGACATATTCTATTGTAGTAGTCGAGTCGCAATCGAACTCTTATCGAGTGGCATTGCTAGCGGCTACGTGATGTTAAATACCAACAGTTTTCATATTTACAATCGATATATTTTTAAATCGATTATCTTGTTTACGGTTTCTGGTACATTGCGTACGTACATCACTAGACTTCCATTCATTTTATTTCATTCGGTCCAAGATGGAGTCACCGCCGTCACCACCGGTGTTTTTTGTAGGTTGTCCAGCAAATAAGCGTCATTTTTTATTGTGAGTTATGTATTAATTGTTTAAGTTAAACATTATTTTTATGTAGAATGAATTAATTGTGATGCTAAAGAAATCATTTAAACTTTTACAACCCATTCTGTATCATACTTCTCCTATATCGTGTTATCATCGTGTTACGCGCTTTTTTTCTGGTAGTAATTTACTTTTTACAAACATGAAGGTTAGTAACCACGAGTTTCTAAAAATGTTTTCAAGCCCAAAGTAATGTTCCCGCAGGACATCATTTAAAACTTACTCTCTAAATTAAATTTCTTTTAGATCGGAACTCACGATGGTGTGTTTCATTGCGACGAGGTCCTTGCCTGCTTTATGCTCAAGCAGCTGCCTCAGTACAAGGACGCCGAGATCGTCCGCACCAGAGACCCGGAAAAGCTCAAGACCTGCGACATAGTGGTGGACGTTGGTGCGGTGTTCAACCATGAGTCGAAGCGGTACGATCATCACCAGAGGGAATTTAACGACACCTTGAGCTCTTTGCGTCCTGAGCTTGGTGATAAATATAAAATAAAGTAAGTTTTTGTAGTTAATTTGTTCTACATCACATGTTCTACATTGCATTGAATTAAGCATATTTAAGACATAGATGTACTCTCAATATGTATATACTTACTTTAACCAAGTTTCTGGGGTTTTAACAGGTTAACATACTAAATGGTGCCAACATAATTATATAACCTTATATTTAAATAAGGAATATAGAATGTAGTTAAATAAAAAATAATACAATTACATGTTTAGTTTTATGACTTTGCTATGTTTCGTCTCAATTATATTCTCAAAATTGTGCTATTAAAAAAGTGCCATATTTAAATAATTCAGCACTCTTTGTAAATTTATTTTATATCCCTTTTTAGACTGAGTTCAGCCGGCCTGGTATATGCATATTATGGTGAGGATGTTATACAAACAATTGCCCCAAAGGAAGTCCCTCTACAGCCAGAAGACTTAAAAATCATTTACAAAAAAGTCTATGAAAACTTTATTGAAGAAATAGATGCTATCGATAATGGTGTACCTATGACCAGTGAGGAACCCAAATATAAAATACGGACACATCTGAGTGCAAGAGTTGGTCGATTAAATCCAGAATGGAACTCAAATGCTTCAGTTGACCTAAATGAAGTGTTCAAAAAAGCTATGAAGCTAGTTAGTGAGGAATTTCTCTACACCACAAACTATTTTATATCAATTTGGCTGCCTGCAAGAGACTATGTGAAGTCAGCATTGGAATCTAGGTTTGAGATCCACGAGTCTGGTCAGATTCTGGAGTTTACTGAAAGGTAATTTTTATTGCATAATATTTTATTCAAATGTTTTGTTAACACATTTGCTGCATCATTGGGCTGAATGACCCCCCAACAAATATGGTTAAGTTTGAGTCTCAGTTGTGTAGTCTTTTGTTTCCTTGGCCTTTTGACAACACTTACTGTCTGCAAATGTCTTAAAATATACCTATAATAAATAATGAACAACTTCCTAAGTTAACTCTGGACCTAATTCCTATAATTGTTTGCACTAATGATAGAAGTTTGTTTTGGAGTTATGGTTATTATTTCAACAGTTTATATACGTATTTACAAAAATACTATTCAATTTCTAAATGTCTTAAAGAACTGGTGTCAGGCTACATTTTTACATCAAAACATTACATTGTGTACTTTCAATACAAATCCATAGTTGTTATAGTTTTTTTGCCATTTCTAGGTTTCCGTGGAAAGAGCATCTGTTTGACCTGGAGACGGAAATGGGGCTCGGACATGAGATCAAATATGTGCTGTTCAATGACAAGCCCAAATCTTGGAGGGTGCAGGCTGTGCCCCAGAATCCTACCAGCTTTATTACCAGGTATGTTACTTTTTTTATATTTTCATTGTTGTAAGATATCTACATATTAGTAATACTGTATTCTGTCAAATATACCATTGGCTCAATCAGACTCAAAGTTATGAGAGTAATTGTGGCAAAAATGGATAAGAATAATGACCTAAAAATAAAAAAAATACCCTGATCTAAACACTGGTGTATAGGTGAAAACTTAACTGAAGGATCATGTTTACATAGTTGTGCCGAGAATGAATATGGAACTTACGTAAAAATTGTAGTATAGGACGTCGACATGCGTGTACACACATTAACTACTACATAGGCCAGGTACTTTAGATCAAGTTTTTCACCTTAGTGTAGTACTTAAATCACAGGAACGCATTTGTTACGTGACAAGTTGCTTTCTTCCTGTTGTGTGATAAATGGTCCCAGTAGATATGTAATGGTACCTCAAACAAAGTTTGTGCTGTGGGTACAGTCAGAATCATATATGGTATGTTGTGGCACATCCTTACAAATGAAGATATTTGGCTACTTTGCTGCTACTCGATATTTGAGAAGACATGTCACCACCCTGATCAATGCCTTTCAATTTTACTTTGTTTTTTCAGGAAACCTCTCCACAAGGACTGGTGGGGCGTCAGAGATGAACTGCTAAGTGACGTGGCCGGCATCAAAGACTGTATATTCTGCCACAGCACCGGCTTCATTGGCGGCAACGCCACGCGCGAGGGGGCTTTGAAGATGGCCGTTGCTAGCTTGGAGGCGGAATAATATTGTACTTATTGGTACTACATTATACTTGACAAACTATAATTTTCGTAGTTTTACTTCCAAACCGAAAAGGCCTGCGGCGTAATCTATAGTCGACGGTTGTCGTAGCCTATGGACAATGTTCTCTTTAGAAAAGTTATAACCTTTTCGGCGCCATGTCAAACGCAAAAGCTAGCGCTCAGACGTCACGCGTGCGTCTGAGTTAGATTTTACGTTTATGCGTGTGCACGTAGGTCTAATTTGCTCTGCGGCGCTACCGCGAAACAACGTAAATTCGTAAATTTCGGACGATTGTCTTTGTCACTCTTATGATGCCTTTAATTGGAGTAAAAGACAAAGATGCTCGAAATATACGTACTTCGATGTTCACGGTACCGGGTGTTGTCAAGGACATATAATTAATGAACCTGCGATGCCAATATATACGCCTTTGGCGTGGAAAAAGTTAATAGCTTTATTCTCGTTAAGTAAATACCTTGGACCATAGTCGCTGGAAAAATAGAAATATGAATGGTGTTTTTGATCTTACATTTGGTTAACGACTCGGTTAACTACTGATGTTAAGATTAGTTTCGACGACATAGCTCTTGAACAATGCACTTAGAAACGAAAATCAAAGACAAGGCAATTAGTCAGTTGACTAGATTCGTTGCGACGAAGAGGTCATAGACGAGTTTTAGGTACCAAGGACAAAAAGATAATTACTCAGTAAACTACTGAATACGGCTTGTAGTACATGTTTTTTGAGTTTTTATTGCGTTTTTATTTCCTTACTAACTATTGAACTTGATATTACAGTTATAATAATTTTGTTACGTTATAAAATGATAAATGAAGTTTAGCTAAAATTATAGTAGTATTTATAGATTTCCTTGTAACTATATACATAGTTTTCACTCATATATTCCACATTATATCCAAGATTTATTTATTACTCATATCTCATATAAATCAGAACTATTTAGATTCACTAACTTTTACATCTACTTCTACACTTTTACCTTCACTGACTTTTTCACTATCATTACTAACTCCTTCGTTATTTTCTTCCACTTTTTCACCGTTTTCATCATCTTCATTAACTTTTTCATCAGTTACGTCATCATCCTGTTCATCATCAGTGTCGTCTCCTTTCTCTTCTTTCTCGGGTGGCGCATCATCAGAAGGTTCATAAGAATGTCCTTTCAATTTCTCCAGCCAAGTGGCCATGGATTCGTCCTGTACCTCTCCCTTGATGATATTGGGGAATATGTGTTCGTGTGTGAACTTTTGGACTGTATCCTCGACTTCCGTCCATGTTAAGCTGTCATGGCTCTCTTTGAATTTAGCATCGTATCTATCGTAATGTACCTGTAAATATATATAATGCAGTTTGAATATGGTTGAACAGTACGCAAAGAAAGAACGTCATATATATATACGTGCCGCGAGTACATAAATAAATATTGGTGAGACAATCTTACACAAATAGATATAGTAAGCTAACTACGTCAAAAAATGTGATCGTTTTTTGCCTCCTCCGTTAATAATATTCGGTGATCAACACTAAAAACAGATCATGTGTTTTGTGTACGTTTCATTGTTTTGGTTATTTATATGAAAAAATTACACATGATTTGGTTTCGGTTGTCCCTCCTCCATCGTGACCGATCGGGATATATTTTTGACTTTGCGGGTAATCGGGAAGAGGTTAATTCGCTTCTGAAGCTAAATAAACATCATCATCATCATAGCGTTTGTATCGGCAAAATACCACAATTTTTTCAAGCGACTGCTTTCTGACCTTCAAACCCAGAAAATAGAAAGATATAGGTTATTGAAATAAGGTTCAGTTTCTTTAAGATATTCTCCTTGAAGTAATTTTAATATATTAGATACATATATATTCGTCGCTGTACTTACTCAACCTCGTATCTGAGTTTTCTACCTATTTTGGTTTTATAAGTGTATGACTTCGATTTTTATGATAAATCGTAAAAAATAACTCCTATCTTGATCGCAGCTAAGAGTTAAGAGTAAATCGTCATATGGTTTCCTCGTATCTCATAGACACAATTTTCGTAACTGCATTAACCTCGTAAATACATAAATAGGATAAACTTGGTTATCGGTGTTAAACTTATTTATTTCATTAGGTACTATGGATATGGTACTTATGGATGCAAACACATTTACGTCTTGTCTTTTAGACTACCTAGGAAGTATTGAAGATAAAGATAAACCTATCGTTATATTCAGTGACGGTTGTGCCGCACAAAATCGCAAAGTCACGCTTACAAATGCTCTACTCGATTATGCTATTAGATATAACATAAAAATTTACCAAAAGTATCAGGTCGTTGGACACACACAAATGGAATGTGACTCTGTACATTCAACTATTGAAAGACGAAAAAAAAATAGGGAGCTTTATGTTCCAGCAGATTTCATTCAGATCATAAAAGATGCTATAGCGAAACAGCCATACCAAGGTAAATACGTTGACCACAAACTTTTCAAGTCTGGGATATTACAAATCCATAAGACCAGGCAACAAGTCTGGTGATCCCTGCGTTATCAATATAAGAGTACTACAATATTCCCAATCGGGAATTAATTATAAACTTGCCTTCGTCCCATGACCTCCGAAAACTATACAGCGGATCTTTGACGATCACTAAAAGAAAATACAATGATCTGCAAAGCTTAAAAGCAGTGATTCCTCAAGTTTACCATAGTTTCTATGACCTTAATTACGCCATGAATAGTACAAAAAAATTTTTCATTGCATCGAAAATTATTTTTTGTTTAGTTTGACTTAGTTTTTACGAATTAAAGATATGTGAAATATAAACTTTAAAACCTCGTAAGCAACTCTTTCAGTAACCTAATAATATGTTCACTTAAGTACTGTAAACTCGTATCTCCAAATTTATACATAACTTTTGAAGTTCAAGGATAAACTATGAGCTGTTCCTTCCAAATAATCATTTTGTATTGTTAATAACATAATTTAATTACAGAAAAACTTTGGTAATGAATAATTTATGAAATAAATAGTTTTTTAGCTCTACTGAAAACATCGGTTTCTGCAGATACGAGTTTGAGTAAGTATAGCGATGATATATATATATATACATTTTAATTCG
The DNA here is from genome assembly GCA_022674325.2 of Grapholita molesta. Classification (NCBI taxonomy): domain Eukaryota; kingdom Metazoa; phylum Arthropoda; class Insecta; order Lepidoptera; family Tortricidae; genus Grapholita; species Grapholita molesta. Next base: position 2,652,430 of record CP053121.2, on the reverse strand, counting down.
AAAGTCTAGCCAGGGTTCGAAGCCTTGATCTACGATGCGAAAGTACAATCAACACTACTCATCTCTTGTCAACTTTATAGTAAACTGGCTTATCCTCGCGACTTCGTCAGCCAGCCATGCCCGTCTAAAGTATGTCCTTTCTCGTAACCTCAAACTCTCCATCTCCATACCACATTTCATCCCAATTGGTTCAGCGTGAAGGGGTAACAGACAGAGAGAGTTACTTTCGCATTTAGTATGGATGGAAGTATGGATTTTTTCGCGACCTCACCTTATCTAACACGAGACCCAAGCCCGGAGCGGTTGGTATCATGACCTTCTCTTTTCCAAAAACCTTGTCCATTATAGATATGTCGACCAGCCCTCGGCACACTGCTATCGCCAAACCAACCATTTTTCGAATTTGATGCAGCATGAAACTTTGTCCCTGTAAATAATGTATGTAAAATTTAGTTTAGTCAGATGAAAGACAGATTTAATGCTATAGCGAGTAATTTCTATACCATGACTATGGAAATATAGCGTAAGGGAATTTTAGAATATTGGGACACTCTTTGTGTCTAATAAAATGGATTCTACTTTCGAGTTTTTTTTTTTCGAAATGCTACGAACATTTGATTCAATAAAGTTTCGTAAAAACGCCTACATATAGAAAACACCCACGAATAAGAAACAAATATCTTTCATGTGCTCATCACACAAATAAATTCCCTTACAGGTATTTGAACCGTCTTTAAACCTACGGCAAAAATTCGGTGAAATTAATGTCACTGCTAAAGACCTGAAAGCAATAAATTGCTTGCAATCGCATTGCCAGCAATTTATTGCTCTCAATTCACCATTATGTCCTTTTATTTATAATAATGCAGTATCAGCAAATTGCCAAGTACACCGATAGGCGGTTGTGACACTGCTGGCGAATACGGCGACGGAGCGACAAGACAACACTAAAATCATTTTTTTTAATTACTAAAGTTGTCAAACGACCTGTCAAATGTATGAAAACTGCTGTCAGTTTACTCCATTTAATTAAAATTTTGATTATAGGGGAACGTAAAGCGCTATCTCTTTCCCACGCTTCCGCAAGTCAATGCATTACAACAGAAAACAAATTTGATGACAATGTCTGCTTACACATACCTTAACTAATAAAACTGCAAACTCCATATCGGACTCTACAAACACTTTCTCTATGCTGAATCCCATCATGTACCGTGAGGCAGACGGATCTTGGTAATGTCTGGAAAGAACAGTAATAAGTTAAGGCAGTTTTCAGAAAAAAAAAATCTATTAACGTGACTTCTAGAAAAGTTAAAGTATGTCAGTTTTGTCTAATTACTTAGATTTGGTGCTCGTTTCATAAACTCGTAAAAGCAATATTACAATGCAAAAAAGGCAAAAAAAATCATGCGGATTTCATTGTGTTTGCCTCTTTGCTGTCTTTATGACAAAAAAAAACATCTAAAATAAAAATAAAAAAACATCTAAATATTCAAACTTTCACGGTTTATAAACATTTTTACAATGAAACAGGACTATAAAAAATACCTCCAACGTTTTGACAACGTTATTGTCCTCATGGTCTTTGAGAAAGACTCGTCACGTCGGAGGTAATTTTCATATTTATATACGCAGTTACATCCGTTCATTTGAAATATCATCTACTGATTAGAAAATTAAAAGAAAGATTAAAAATTAATTAATTTTACCAGAAATAAGAGATCATTTACAAAAAACTTACTTTTTCTCTGTAAAATTATGATAGCACTTTGTCCCTTTATAATACCCTAGAACACTGTTGATTTGTTGCATTTTATCAGCGCTTATTCTGTATTTCTTTCTCTCATCCCCACTCTCGATACTCAAGGTGGGTTCAAATGCAAAAGTGGGAAGAGTGTAGCTGTATGTTCGTGCGTTACATTTGCATTTTGAGTTGAATTTGTTTGTCACTCTCTTTACGTCGAAGACTCTGATGCATTCTGGAAGCCCTTTGTTTATTTCATCTACGCTTACTTCTAGGGCTGAAATTTAATTATTCAAACATTAGTTTAACAACTGCTGACGTAAAAAATATTTATTCATGCAACTAACAACAAATCAAATGAAGTTTTATTAAATATGTTGATCTGCTTTGTTTTTTAAGTAGTAACACCATTATTAGATAATAGACAGTAGCTGCCACGCTTGGCAAGCGGGTTAGCGACCGCAGTAGATTGGATTTCGACGGATGCTGCTGCCCGTCCAATATCAATAAATTCTTGAATATTACTAATTTATTTTAAAATCTCATTTTATAAATTTGATCGTTTTATTTTTAACTGTAACTTGGCTCAATAACAAAAAAAAAAAACGGGTAAAGAAAATAAATTATTACAGCACAGAAACCCCAAAAGCGCGAAGTGCTAATATCACGCACACATTGCCAAATGGCAGACCCTACAATGCGTAAGGATGCGTGCGGATATTGTAGAGGGCAGCACCTTTTGTCATAAAGTATCTCAAGTTTTCGATTTAGACCACAAGATGGCAGACCAAACAGGCACAATCCTAATAGGTACTTTTAAATAATTAACAGTGAAAATTATAGCTGTCGGTAAGCCACCGAAAGGCCTATAAAGAAGTATGTATTTCATTCCATAACAGGGAGAAATGGCGGGAGATCGTGACAAAGGCTTTGTCCGCCTTTAAGGCTTAACGTTACCACAAACGCTCTGTCAAGAGTGAAACGACAGAGAAGAGTTTTTTTTTTTTTAACTGAATATTTTTTTTTATGTATTTACATTACACCTAGGTTCTGATCTATGGGCGGTCACATGCTATAGTAATATATCGACTTACGTAGTTTAAGCGATACGACCTGCCTGGAGGCAGAGACACCCTTGTCAGTTCTAGAGCTCCTCTGGAACTGCGTGTTTTGCTGGGTGGTGAAATCCTCTTCATTTATGTATTTAGCTTCCAACAGGGCCTTTAGCAAGTCTTCTTCTATTGTTCTTACGCCAGGATTCCTGCAGTTACATAGACACAGATAAATTTTCAAAATATATACTTCCTACGAAGAAATATTATATGAATAGAACTAGGTTATTTTCAAATGAAGGCCAAATAAACCATAAAGTTGTGTCTAGCTCATTTCGAACACCTTGCCTGCATAGCAATATTTGGTGCTAATTGTACTAGGCAACTTGAGGTCACATTGAGTGACAGAAGCCCAACTTTCAGGCTCTCTAGTTATAGTGGCTTTTCCCAACATACAAGGAATACAGCATTTTTATATTCTGGACACATGATAACTGGACACATGATAAATTATAACTATTACTAATATATCAACGGTTTACATGCATGGACAACATTACCTCTGCATACCGTAATAATCTACTCCGCAGTAACCCAATAGCATGGCCATCTTCTTCCTCTTAATCCTCTCAAATGGTTTGTCACGTTTTTCTTCGGGTGCCCCGTTTGTTTTGGTGTTGTCCTCCCATTGCCTTTTCCTGAACCGAGTCCTGTTCTTATTTGGAACCATTTTGTCGGACTCTGTAGTTTCTGGGGCTACTTCCATGACTGTAATGTGCCTCAGATGAATTCCTATGGTTAAGTAAAAAAAATTAAATTGAGGTTAAAAACAAAGAAAAAAGATCAAGTTTATAATGATATATAACAAATCAAGTAAAAGTGATTTTATGTGCATGAGGTGATAGCACTGGTGCCAGATGATGTGGCGGAAATATAAAGTAGTATAGAAGTAAATAACCCGGCAAGTGTGTGTCGAACTACGCATATTGGAGGGTTCTTTAGCTGTATTTTTAAAAAGTTGTATCTGCCCATTGAAGAAGTTTCAAGTACATGTTACAGTGGAGGCACAATTTTTAAGACTTGGGACAATTATATACGCTATTTAATACATTATTTACTTAATAGGTAGTTTACGAGTAAAACGGACGGACTGACGGACAGACGAACATGACGAAACTAACAGTCCCTTTTTTCACACGTTTGCTACGGAGCCCTTAACATTATCCAAAGACAATTGAAATACGCGTTTGTTTTTGTGGTACATTAGAGGTTATATTTTATTACACGATCTTATAAGAGATTAAGTATTTGATTTATTTGCCACAAAAATAATCTCTATAGTAAACTTGAAAATAAAGCTCATAAAAAAATACACAACAACAATTTGACACGTTGTTTAATGATTTCTCAAACAAAATTATAACCATGTGCAAATATAGGTATACAACATTCTACCTGATTTATTAGGAAGCCGTGGCAGGTTTTGTCTTAAAGTATCTACAAATAATTTAAGCAATGTCATACCTACACTGGGAATAAAATAATTGTATCTTTAATTAGATTCTAAAACAATAAGCAAATAAGCACAATATATACAATTCAATCAATTAGAGCCGGTTGCTTGTCACCATGGCATGTCTGACATATTACGATTAATCGATTATTACGATAACTGATAAGCGTTTACATACCGATGATACGATGACAGATGATAGAACGAATGAGAACGTAGTGATGTGATGCAATACCAGTTTTGAAATAATTGATGGTATTACAGTAATCGATCATCGATAATGTTTTTAGCTAGGACAATGTCCAGGTGAATTGATGATTTTCGTAACTAATACAACTATTGTCGATTTTTTGATAAAACAACGAATGGAATAAGACAAAAAATATTTTATTTTTTCCCTAAAATTACTACCTTGTAGAACTAGAACTACTTAACAGAATTAGGTAGGTAGGTCTCAGGTCATAAAACAAAGCCAACAAGTTTGTATATTCAATATAGTAAGGTATCTCTTCCAGTAAAGGTAACCCTGCAGGCCACTAGTTACCCTTTCTATTAAATAATTCAAGCTCATACCGCATCATGACATGATAATGAATTACGAAGCATATTTCATGAATTACCTAGTAGGGCGCAGGACTGGTTTCAGCGCATGCGCGGTTTGCAACGACTGCACTGCATTTAGGACACCAGGTATTCAGTTCATCATGGGTTGACGCAGTGTGTGCAAAATGAGGGGTGGGAGCTCTGAACGCCTTGTCGTGCGTCCTTCGAGGCGTAGAGGCGAGACACGCGCTAAACTTACTCGATACATCACCGTTGTTCTAGCGGCTTTGCTTGGAGGCGGCGCCTCGGCGCTCCTTTTCCTTGTTCCTCTGTACGCGGACCCTGCCCTCAGTGCTTTAGCAGCGGACTTCGACCCTGTACCAGCGGAATGCATAACGGAACGCCGAGACGACCGTTTAGGCCTAGACAACTGCACATGGGCGTCCTGTAGAGAAGGCTGCACGAGCGATGCATACAAGTGCACACAGCTACACGTGAAATATAAAGCGCACGGCGAAGAATGGCGCCCGGCAGTGCTGTTTGTGAACATAAAAGGTTGCGGTTACCCTCCAGTTGTGGATTGCGAGAACTTTACTACCAGCTACGGGTTTGTTGGAGCGAGATACAGTTGTTTTTGGTCGAGAGCTGACACCAGTGTGGTGATCCCTCGCTGGTCGAGGGGAGAGCAAGTGGCGACGGTGACGAGGACCTTAGCCCTGCCGCTGTTTTTGTCGGGCTGCGCTGGTATCGGGCTCTGCGCTTTGCACTGCGAGTGCCGTCCGCGGCGCCGCCGTCGCCCGCCGCGTCGGCCTCCGCGCCTGCCCCCCCTGTCTCCAGATGACGCATCGGTCTATCGGCTTGCCTAGATTACGTATAAACGAACCTGGCACATGCAGTTATATTTATTTTTAGTGTAAATAATATTTGTAAATATACATATATCTAACAATCTTGTTTCATTTATAATCCTATGAATTTAGTAGTTTTTGATAAAAATGTTTCGGCTCAATTATTGACAGAAAATAATTTCATTAATACGTTAGATCATCATAAATCTAGAACAAGCTAGAACCTTTTTGTAAAAATTCTTCTACATAAGTGTAGAAGGTCTACCTATGGAAATCGATAAGCACCTACGTTGTAAGTACATCACTATTTAAAAAAAATGACCGTTTTCCGGTGATCAAGCAAAAGAAAATTCTAATTTGGATTATTCATTCATACTCCTTATTTTAAATTATTAATTACCGAGTGGAAGGAACTGTCCAAGAACAGGCTATGGACAATGAGTAAAAACAAAAAAATATAAAAATCAGCTATGGTCAATCTGTCCAACTAGATTAAATTTTTGGAAAAATAGTTTGAAAAAATAAAAAGCACGTTGTGAACGCGTGTTTTTTTAAATACCTAAAATCTCTGCTAAATTATAAAGAAATCTTGAAATTTAGAAAGAAGTGAAGGGTTCTCTTTCTCATGTGTATCTTCAGCGATGATAATTCGAAAACTCAAATTATCGTTTTTTTTCTCATGCTCATTATTTTTTCCCTCTCTCAAATATATATCAATATACTCATACCACACATTAATGAGCAAGCTGCTCAAGCAAGGATGTTTAAAAAAAAATGTATTTTATTTTTGATACTATTGTGACATTGATACATATAATGAATTAATTAATTAATTAATCAATTAATTATTAGATTAAGATTATGTTTGTATTTGACTATTCGAAAGTGCTTAGCAACAAGCACTTTCGAATAGCCTACTTGAATAAAAAAATGAAAATTGAATTGGATAACTATCGTAGGAGTTGTTTTTTTTTTACTTTGGGGGACAGTTACAAAAATACGTGTCGGTTATTTTAAGCTACTCTAACATATATCAAAATAAATCAAATTGGAGCTAGACACTTGGTTACCTTTCCTTGCTAACAGCCAAGCTTCTTGGCTACGGGATAACATATTGGTAAAATAAAAAAAAGTATACGGAAGTATATATTTATTTAAAGGTTTATAGGTAGTTTTCATTATCAATTTAATGGTACAAAATATAGTTTCTCAGTACATTGCCACGCATAGTAGTTACATCAGTCTTCGAACAAGTTCTCACACGTTTTTACATCATTTTCTAGAAATATATCAATATGAAGAAAACCCTTTGCATTCTATTTTTCAAACAGGAATTATATTTTATATGAAATGGCATAAATCATATAATATGTTTACAGGAACTTCACTATTTCAACTTTTTTTACATCAAATTTAACCGAAAATACCATTTATATGTCTTTTTATGTATTTCTGTAAAAAACAAACATACCTACATGAAAGGATTTTCTTTTGTACATATTATTATACATAACATATTATACTGCACTAACAGCTTGTAAGCCATTTTAAATATTTTGTATAACTTGAAAGCTGATATAGTAAAGGCTTAGGTATGATTACAGATAAGTACTTAACCCCCTTGTTCATAAACATATTTAATACATTACTTTATATTTTGTTCTTATCTGTCACATTGAGAATTGTTTTGTATCTCCGCGTTTAGACATGCTGGCTCGTCACTCGCCTCGCTATTCGTCGAAACGTTCGACGAGACTTTTCCTATACAAAAACGCGATACGAGGGACGAGAAGAATAGCGAGACGTCCGCGTACACATGCGTGCTCGCGTTTCGCCTCGCCATTCGCCTCTCTACTCGCGCGAATGTGTGGCGGCAGCATATGACAAAGAAAAAAATCTAATGTAGGTTTGGTATACGTTTATAAATAAGGGGGGCATTGTAAAATATATTGTTGAAAAATGTAGTCACTGTCCACACTAACTGCTTTTCTTTTACAATAAACTGTAGTCAATTTGATTCACGGGGGTCACTCTGATGTTACCCCGTGAATCAATTTAACCCCACTTTTCGGTATGTAACATTCTAAAATACCTGATATGATTATAAGGCAAGTGTGGACATGGACTTCATATTAGCAAAATAACCTGATCCAATCACATTGTTTAGGAAGCACACGTGTTCACTATTAACATGACTATTGCTAAATTTATTATATTTTGGCAGTATGATGCGTACGTTTATATATTTAAGTAGCACGTTGGTGATGAATCTACCTAAAGCAGGGATCCCCAAATACGGTTCGCGAGTATGCTAATCGAGCCAGCGAAAATCGCCAAGATCCGCAAGGGTCGCCATGGTAATTCTTGGCCAACGACTGGAACTTTTGGAGAACCCTGCTCTATTTTTTTCAATTGCTACAAAAAATATAATAGATATGGTCTATTACTAGTATACAGACAGTGTATTTCAAAATACATCTTATATATAATATATTTTTTACGTCTTAACTACGCATTCGGTAAATCTATTTTTGCCAGATGAACAATCAATGAGATACAGATGTTACTTGATAAAATATCATTAGATGTAAACCTGAATGGATGCTCGAGTTGGGCGTGACATATGCATATGCATTCATATGGGACCAGCCGGCACTCAAAATCTCTTGGAAGCTCGACGCTTCGCTGCCCGCTCCGCCTATCGCTCCGCTACAAGCTTCCACTCAGGCCTTTCCCTTAAAGGGGTTTAAGTTCTACAGTGCAATTGAAATGACATAAAAACGCGGCATTATTTAAATAGACAGCCTTTAAATGGACAATAAAAACCAATAATGGCCTTTATATACTAACCCTCTGGTTGCACAGACAATTCTGACGTCTATTGTCATAATGGTAACTAGCAACCATAAGGCTAAGAGTCGGTTGCACCAAGTCGCATGTTTATAACATTGTAATAGTTCAAATTCACTTGTTTAAAAAGTTTGACAGTTCTCGATGACAGCTCAGCCGCCATATTGAATGAACTGATGAAGGATATTGAATGAACTGATTCATTCAATGTACGTGGCGCAACCTACCCCGAACACACAATCCAAAACAGTAGAAAACAAAATAAATATTTTCTGCCATTTTAGAACGAACAACAACATCGAACAATCAACATATTTTAAACTAGTCTTTTAAAAAGTATGAAAATAACGTATAAAAACCCGTTTCAACACGTTTCTGTGGTAGAGTCGCATTCAATAATACTTGAACGAGATTACTATGTGTCAACTCGTTTCTTGTTGGTTACGAATAACACAATACATAATGTATTATTGAAAATAACTATTTAATTCTGTAACAGTCACTAAAACTAAACTAGGCGACAACGGAACATACGTTTAAAAAAAACTTTAAACAATTTCGAGTATAAATATTGAGCGTCAAATACACCCAAGAGCAAAGAAAATGGTAATTGTATGTAGAGAGAAACAATTTGTACGCATTTTTATTGCTTTTGGCTATAATTGTATACCAAACCACGAAGACGATATTCAATTAAATAAATAAATTAAAACAACACATTCTTTAATCACAACCTCACGTCCAAAACAGCATTTAAAATCAACGAATCTAATAAGGTCGGTGAACTAAATGACAGCCAAAATACCGGTTTTTGTAAAAACCGGTAATTTTTATTTTAATAAAAAGGCAAGTGTTACCATTATTCAATAAAGTGATGATATTTTTAATTTTATTGTTATATCATTCAGCCCACTTTCCCTAAATTATCAACTTAATTAGGTTATACGTTTTGGATATATTAAATTAGAAATTACCTAGCTTAAACATTAAGGTGATTACACAGAGCTACCCAGAATTATCTGGAACAGTATTTTTTTAATATTCAAAATCCCAATTCACACAAAGAAGTAACATCTCATGGCTTTTAAAACATGGATATTTGCACTAAAATCACCTTAACATTTCATAAGAATTTTACTAACATAAGTTAAAAAAATCTACTTTGGAATTTGTCAAATTCATACTCATACAAAGTAACATTTAATAATCCTTCGAACTAACCTTTTAAGTGTCCCTTTGTTTCTTTTAGTCTCGAGTCAAAATTGACTTTAAGGCCTTTACACACGACTTATTTCTGAAATACAAACACGTGTTTGCCACACTATTGCGACCCCAGGCTGACTAGGTAACGGCGTTATCACACTTGGGCGATTTGCAAGCGATTTCTATACAAAACTCGTACGCGGCGAACTCGCTGCGTATTCGCCTCCATACAAAACTCGCTCGCAAATCGCAAGTGTGATATCAGCCTAAGTCTATAAGCGTTTATCGACAACGTCAAAGAAAACTCAAATACTTTATGAAATGAAGGTACTCGATATTACTTAGTGACAAACGGATAAACACACGTGTAATTATATCGCACTAGCGTTGCTCACAGTTTTAATTATATTGAAGTACTCGATTTTCATAAGGTGTAGGGCAATTATGTAATTTCAAAAAGGGATCAATTCCTCTTTCTATGAATAATGTCGATAATTCCACCACTTTTCGAAAGTACCCAAATAAACCTTGGCAGTTTTTTAAATACATTTTTTACTTCTCCTTTACCGTTGACGATAAACTACTTATACTGCTAAAGTATATGTATTGCTGCAAAAATATGACGTGTTAAAAGGCCTAAAAAATGCATAAGCTAAAAAAAACTTCATTTGTTTTAGAAAAAAAATATCATAAAAAAAATGTTTTAAAAAGGTAACTGTTTGGAAGTTTAGTTGAAGGATCAAAGATAGGGTAACCACATACTTGACCATATAACAGTGTCTTGAGTCAAGAATTTTAGGAAAAGTACAAAAATTTAATTTTAAATATTTATATGGCCAATAACTATCATATACCCTATATCACAATTCGATTCTGTCTATACTTACAGTCGTTGAGCTTATAGGAAACTGGACACTGATCTAGCTTTACCAACAATGGTAAAATAGAAAGAGATGATACTTTAAAAAATTACTAGGCCTACAGTACTAGGCAGGATTTGAACCCGCAATGAAACAGTAGAGTAGTCAATAAGCAAATCAAAGTATTTAATAAAATAATTTTGTCTGTTTCTAGTTGAATCGTAAAGTAGTTTTTAAGATATTAAAACTGAAATGGTTGTAGATTGTAGTTTACCATAACAAATGGTTATTTCGTGGTCGCGGAGGAAAGGAGTATGACATAACATAATTTTAATAAACAATGATTTTGGCTTTTCAATTTGTATTACTATGATAATTATTTTTGAAATCATAAGAAATATGCATGCATTTTGGTCACCCTATTCAATGTGACGTCTTCTCGCTTTCCATACAGTGAATGTCAAATGTCATAGGGTGATGGTTTTCTTAGTTGATCAGTTCTTTTTCAAATATTATCATTTGACATTACTGATCTAATACAGAGTGAGAAGTGGCTGGTTATGCATCACTACCTAGAAATCAACTTATACAGTATAAACAAAAAAATATGTTTTTTTTTTAATTATTACCTGGGCTTAAGAATATGTAGTCGGATGACGTTTGCTTGTCCAGTTGTCCAATTCCCTTCGGCTCGCATATTCCCTAGTTGCATGTATCCATGTTTCGTTCGTACACAATACACCACCAACAAAACAAGAGAAGGAATAAGAATAACATTCCAGTAATGAAATGTATGTTTGTGGCTAATTTCTGATTCATTCAGATCAATTATAATAGTTGCTGACTCGTATCTTTTATAAGTTCGCTTCCGCTCGGCCTTGTAAGGTGTACTCGCCCAGTCTCATAATTCGATCACGTTTTAACTTTATTTATAGATATAATAATTGTTATAAGTAGTTCCACTAGAGTTGAGGCGAATGGATTACGCACACAACTATGTATATGAAGTACTGATTGAATGAATGAATTGAATGAGTAATTTCAAAATCTTCCTGTTATTACATGAGATATTGTTGTGTGCGTGACTTCAACTCTCGTGAAACTACATATATTAAGGAAATAGAGACTCGAGATTATATTTTTTAAGGAAAATTTTAAGTGTTTCATATTCTGTGCCCCAGCGAAAAAGGGTAAAAGTCACAACTAGCACAGTAAAAAGGGTACAAGTGCCGTACATTTTATAGGACTTGTGGCCTTTTTTACTGAGCCAATTTGACTTGTACCCTTTTTCAATAGGGTCACAGAAATATATTTTAATATTAACTAAGCGCCTCATACAAACTCCTTATTCCTTCTACATATAAACTTATTAAGCATATAATATTGGTGCTAGCTTATACAAAATTCAGCATGATATAGGAATCAGACTAACACATCGCATATGCTTATACAATGTGCATGTTAAATGCATGAGAGCATATGCAATAATATAAATGTCCACATTTGTGAATTTTTGGCAGTATTTTTTTAATTATATACGTTTCAAAGCTAATAAATGGGATCATTTGTTAATTAATTAATTAATGTTCTTAATTGCTTTGTCTAAGCACAGCCAAGAGCATAATTACATATACAATATTTTACCCAATGCCATATGTATAAGGTAAAACAGCGTATACACCCCCCTTGACAGTATAGCTGCATATTTTGATGTTATTTCATTAATCCCATTAATTAAACTTACAAAAATGCAAAACTACATTCACAAACATGGACCGACTAGACAAATCATTGAACGACCTGCGACATTTGAGTCAAACGGTACCTTTTACTGTCCAACTCCACCGTGCTATCCAAACCGCGTTTCACAGCCCTATTATTAGCCCCCCCTTCCAAGCTAGCGTCGATTAACCTACGCGACTTAAAATACCTGTAATCGTTAGGGTTGTCAACCCTTAGAGTCATGTCGACCGCACCGGGGAGGTAATAGTTTTCTATATTGGTGACGCTAGAGTTGTTTAAATCTAGAACGGAATACATACCGGTTTGCACCGGTTTTTGACGGTATGTCGTGTCCACGTTGACGTAGCTCCTGGTTGATGTGCTGCATGTGGACGACGCCGGGCTGACTTGGAGAGGTGATGTGCAGGGTGTTTGGTTCGGAGAGGTCTTGGCGCTACTGTAGCCTTGGTCGATTTCTGGTTCCGCTGGGGAATCTCTGGACTTTAATATCTGCATCATCCTGTAAGTTTAAGCAAGTTTGAGTCGCATTCTTATACACATTAAGTCGGTTTTTGCTTGGGGTAGTCAGTGGTTTCGCTTCGTTGTTTTAACCATTAGAAAGGAATCGTCAATTGGGATATCGACTGTATAGGATATCAACCGTTTGGGATATCAACTTTCTTAAATTTGGGTCTTTTCGGCCTTTGTTTCATCATGTGGAAAAGAATAAAGTAACTTAAATATAATCGAGGTTAACTTGCATAATATATGTTTCAAGGAGTTCATTTCGATTATGAGTTCTCGAGTGTTGTGACTGTTATCTGGGAAGCTATGTTAATTTTCTGCAAAGGAGTGAAGTTGCAGAGTTTCAGACGGAGTTCCCGGAGGACCCAAGTTCTCCCCGTCTCCGCCATGGGCGGAGCAGACGGTACTCACGGGGCGTTACATGCCGCTCAGAGAATCTATGGTAGGCGAGAGAGCACGGAGCAGGGGCCCATATAACGATATGGGCCCTAGAGGAATGGCTGGTGGCTGGCTCTACATCCTTCGTAGAGGTAACCACCGGTGTCAGGCGGAGTCCCAGCCACAGCCGCTGGTGAGCCGACGCGGTACGTACCCGTACGGTGCAGCAGGCGGGCCAGGGTCACAGTCGCCGGCTAGGGCGGTACGTACCGGTGCAGCAGGCGGGCCAGGGTCACAGTCGCCGGCTAGGGCGGTACGTACCGGTGCAGCAGGCGGGCCAGGGTCACAGTCGCCGGCTAGGGCGGTACGTACCGGTGCAGCAGGCGGGCCAGGGTCACAGTCGCCGGCTAGGGCGGTACGTACCGGTGCAGCAGGCGCGCCACGGGCGCCACGCGGGCGGCGGGGCGCGCGGCGGCGGCGGCCAGCCAGGCGGGCCAGGGTCACAGTCGCCGGCTAGGGCGGTACGTACCGGTGCAGCAGGCGGGCCACGGGGCCACGCGGGCGGCGGGGCGCGCGGCGGCGGCGGCCAGCCAGGCGGGCCAGGGTCACAGTCGCCGGCTAGGGCGGTACGTACCGGTGCAGCAGGCGGGCCACGGGGGCCACGCGGGCGGCGGGGCGCGCGGCGGCGGCGGCCAGCCAGGCGGGCCAGGGTCACAGTCGCCGGCTAGGGCGGTACGTACCGGTGCAGCAGGCGGGCCACGGGGCCACGCGGGCGGCGGGGCGCGCGGCGGCGGCGGCCAGCCAGGCGGGCCAGGGTCACAGTCGCCGGCTAGGGCGGTACGTACCGGTGCAGCAGGCGGGCCACGGGGCCACGCGGGCGGCGGGGCGCGCGGCGGCGGCGGCCAGCCAGGCGGGCCAGGGTCACAGTCGCCGGCTAGGGCGGTACGTACCGGTGCAGCAGGCGGGCCACGGGGGCCACGCGGGCGGCGGGGCGCGCGGCGGCGGCGGCCAGCCAGGCGGGCCAGGGTCACAGTCGCCGGCTAGGGCGGTACGTACCGGTGCAGCAGGCGGGCCACGGGGCCACGCGGGCGGCGGGGCGCGCGGCGGCGGCGGCCAGCCAGGCGGGCCAGGGTCACAGTCGCCGGCTAGGGCGGTACGTACCGGTGCAGCAGGCGGGCCACGGGGCCACGCGGGCGGCGGGGCGCGCGGCGGCGGCGGCCAGCCAGGCGGGCCAGGGTCACAGTCGCCGGCTAGGGCGGTACGTACCGGTGCAGCAGGCGGGCCACGGGGCCACGCGGGCGGCGGGGCGCGCGGCGGCGGCGGCCAGCCAGGCGGGCCAGGGTCACAGTCGCCGGCTAGGGCGGTACGTACCGGTGCAGCAGGCGGGCCACGGGGCCACGCGGGCGGCGGGGCGCGCGGCGGCGGCGGCCAGCCAGGCGGGCCAGGGTCACAGTCGCCGGCTGGGGCGGTACGTACCGGTGCAGCAGGCGGGCCACGGGGCCACGCGGGCGGCGGGGCGCGCGGCGGCGGCGGCCAGCCAGGCGGGCCAGGGTCACAGTCGCCGGCTAGGGCGGTACGTACCGGTGCAGCAGGCGGGCCACGGGGCCACGCGGGCGGCGGGGCGCGCGGCGGCGGCGGCCAGCCAGGCGGGCCAGGCGCTCAGCCCTAGCTCGGCGCGCGCGCACGCCACGCACGCGCACCCCACCTCCACGCCCTCCACCACTTTCAGGCGCACGTCTGCAACACGGAACCAACGTTACATCTGCTATTTAAGGTGGCGACTGACTAGTAAGCTTTGCTTGTAAAGCCGAGTCCAGACGAGTGTAACGTGTAATGTAACATTACATTGTAATTTAGCGTCAACAGTGTGGACGGCACACGAACTAAAAAAGCCAATCCTCCAAACGAGCACTGCGAGCGCCTTTGTGTTCGCGCGAAAAACCGACAGCCGATGGAACAACGGCGAGCGTTACATGTAATGCTTGTAGTGACGTCCATTCTGTTTCAAAAGATCGAACCTGTACTGACTTGAATGTAGCACTGAAAGGGATTCGCGTAAAGCCCGACAGCTGAGCGGAGCACGCGTTGCTCGCGTCGAGCGACTCGGCTCGCTGCACTGACTGCTGGAATGCTCGGGTTGTATCATGTTACATTACACCGCAATGTTACAAGTCAGACTCCTTAAGCCAACTGTCTTGGCCCAGTGTTTCTTTCTCTAAAAAATACTTTTCTAAAACACATCAAGACATGCTATCCTGAGCCCAATGCATGAGAAAGAAAGAAAAGAAAGCCAAATTAACTCCGGTCCGTTTCAGAAAAACGTGATCTCCCACTGCAAACTCGGACTGTCTCTCAACCTTCCAATAGTTGTAACAAACTAAAAGTGTACACCTTTCACTCACCAGATAGAGTCAAGTCCAGATACGCATCCAACAGCTTCGCCCCATCCCTCTTGAACCTCCTGACGAACTTGGGGTGCCTGGTGGTGAGGTCCCCGTCGGTGACCACGTACTGCGCCAGTAACGCCGCGAAGGTGACGGGCGTGGGTGCCAGCAACCTCCATCTTGCGTGCTGGCCGACCATCCATTCTAGCTGACGGAAGGTCTTGCCGCAAAGATGGACGCTGCTGATCTTCGAGAGGGTCTTCAGAGTTGGTGCTCGGCTGAATTTCTCTTCGCTTTTAGCTGGAAATTTGTTTATGTTTAAACAGCGAATCTCACGGGTATAATTACAAATATAAGTAGTGTATGGCCTATTGGGTAGTGAGAATGACCCTGCCTATGAAGCCGATGGTCCTGGGTTCAAATCCCAATAAGGGCATTTATTGGTAGCACAGATATTTGTTTCCAAATCTTGGGTGTTTGACGTGGGGCACAGTTAATTTGTGTAAGAATGTCCTTTAATATTTATTTATATTTACTTTTGATGGCGGGATGACCTCTGATGGATGGTATCTGTCGCGATAGGCGGGAACGTGCACTAGACCGCGACGAGTGGCTAAAGTGAGGGAAGGCCTTTGCCCAGCAGTGGGACAGAACATATGCTACGTAAAAAAAAAACTTAATTCTTTGTTGATAATCTTTAATGGTAGTTCGAATAACCCCCATGACTACATTTGAAATGGCAATAGGCAGGCCACAGAACCCAAAGAGTCGACGGCCGTTGGGTAAGAAAAGAGCTAGATTGGCGATCACAGATAGGAAACAGTCGGACGTCCAATCTAATGGACCTCATATTAAGGTCCGACCGAGATCTCGGATTCGGCATCGTCATATATCAGCCAAATATCAGGCCGAGATCTCGGCCGTGATGCTCGACAAAAAATCGACAAGATTCTCGGTAACGGCCGAGACTACAATTGATTTAATCGCGCGTTGACGAATTCTGATTGGTCAGTTTAGTGACTTTAGTGGGCTATTGTTGGCTACATATTGCGCCGCCAAAACCACCAAGGACCAAAATTTAACAGATACATACAATTCAAAAATATTGTGAAATAATTTCCGAGAAACGAAATTTGGTTACATATGAAAATAATACCCGTATTCGACACTTTTTTGAACAAGGAAAGAAAATAAAAAAAGCGTGATAATGACACGATTCATCATTACTTGTACTTGATGAAAAAAAAAGTAGGGCTGCCTAATTCCGTCATTATTACATTAAAACCGCCCCCAGCATGTGCGTGCTACTATTCCGATAAAACTGCTATCGTGATATATGTGTCACTGACATATTTAGACTATACTATACTGATAATAATTAAACTTATCAACTTGTGCTCCACTAGCAAACTAAGGATATCATAATAGGATTAATACAATCTATTATTTATATCTATTAGCAATGAGCTACGCCCCAGTTCTTTGCTTTTTGCAAGAGATTAGACGTGAAATCCACACAAGCGGCGTCAGGCATAAGGCAGTCGCGCCGCTTGAGTGTAATTCACAGTGACGTCGTCTTCGAACATTTTGTATGAAAACGTTTTGAAGCGACATCAGGCACGCGGTAACGCGCCGCTTGAGTGTAATTCAAAATACGTCTCCCTAGTACATTTTGTATACAAACGTTTTGAAGCGGCATCGTGCCTTATGCCTTACGTCGCTTGTGTGTATTTCACGCCTTAGGTCGCCACGAAATTCTAGCCTGTTACCTGCTAGACTCAAGCAGGCCAACGCGACGTGAGTCAGCCGGTCAGCGCGGAGCCGGTCTTTGCTTTTTGCAAGAGGCTATGTCGTCAAGGAATTCTAGCAAGGCTCGGAACCAGTTTAAAAAATAGCGGTTAAAACCGATTTATTTCGGTTTTACCCCGAACTATTATGAGAACGCGAACGTTTGAAGAACTTTATTAAAACCTAAATAAACCGGTTCATTCGACCATCGTCAATCGTCGAATGAACCGGTTTATTTTAAGGCACACGCGCCATGTGTGCCGCGTAAATACAGACACGTAGCAAATTGCTATTAGAAACTTATGCTTTTTGGAATAAACCGGTTTTTGTTCCAAACCGGTTAACTTGACAAGAACTTTATGAAAATGTTCCCCTAAAAACCGGTTTAAAAATAACGGTTTCGCGAGTGAAACCGAAGTGAAAAGGTTTTGCGCCAAGTACATGATAACGATTTGGAAATTTAACCGGTATCCGAGCCTTGTTCTAGCCGGATAGTTACCTGCTAGACTCAAGCAGGCCAACGCGACGTGAGTCAGCCGGTCAGCGCGGAGCCTGTGGGCGTCCATGAACAGGTCCAGCAGCGAGGCCGCCGAGTGGAGAGTGGCGATGCTGAGCCCCAGCTTCTTGCTTATGTCGCGGAGCTGCTGGATTAGGGCGCCACGGAATTCAAGCTGTAAGAAATATACTAAGTTATCTAAGGATTCCTGAAGTTGCATCTACAATGTTGACTCAAAATCGCTAGTTTACTAGGTACACTTATCGGGTCGTTTGGCGATTTCAAAAAAACCTACATAACTGAATTCAGTGCGCTAAGTAACACTAAATATAAAGGAATTTTTAAAATTTTGTGTTCAGACAGTAACTTTGTATACATAAATAAATAAATAATAAACATTTCGGGGCAATCTGACACAAATCGACCTAGTCCTATGGTAAGCTCAGTAATAGATAGATATGGACTACTCTACATGACTCAGGAACAAATAAATAAATATTTCAGGACAATCTTACACAAACCAACCTAGTCCTACGGGAAGCTCAGTAAGGCTTGTGTTGTAGGTACTAGACAATGATATATATAATAAATAAATACATATAAATACTTAAATACATACAAAACACCCATGACCATGACTCAGGAACAAATATCTGTGCTAATCACACAAATAAATGCCCTGGCTGGGATTCGAACCCAGGACCATCGGCTTCATAGGGTCACTACCCACTAGGCCAGACTGGTCATCGAACAGACATGATCAGTAGTCACAATGTGATGCAAACATTTAATTTATTCAGAAATAAGGTGTTTGACATTCCTGGGAAACCCGTAGAGTCAACAAGTAGACATGATCTTATAGTTTTATTCTTTGCATGGCTAACTATCAACATGTTGACTGATACTGTGTGAAATCATGTATTATAGGCCAACGGAAAGAAAGGACTATGCCATGTTTGTAGATGAACTCTCAGGGAACATATTCAATTGCATAGAGCACACTTGTGTTTGTCAGGCGCTGTGAACAATAAAGAAAGTGCACTGGGCTAGTGATCCAGTGGTGGTGGGTTCGCGTCCCGCTTCGAGTCAATTTTTTCTATTTTTCTTTTGATTTAAAATTGAAGATATTTGCTAGCAGACGTTTCTGCATAATAAAAAAATAAATAAAAAATAATAAAGAATGAATTGGGAACTTGTACTGAAACAAACTAGCTCCATTTTTTAGGCATTAATCATCTTTTAGTTCATTAAATCTTATAGTTTATTAAATTTAGTTCAGAAGATGCTAAATGGACTGATGAAATGTGCATTCTGCAAGTGTAACAAGAAACATTGATGGGCAATTTCACTTTCAGGGACACCCAATTACCTTAATTGTCAAATAAAAGTTAAATCAGTGGTCAGTTTAGTGACGACAATTAAGCTTGAAATCTTTATGTAAATCATCTATATGCGCATTTTTCTATTACAATAACACGTATTATTTATGGATTGAACATAAAACAGTAGATTATATTGAAATTTCATGCTTAATTGTCGTCACTAAACTGACCACTGATTTAACTTTTATTTGACAATTAAGTTAATTGGGTGTCCCTGAAAGTGAAATTGCCCTGATAGAAGATGGACTTCAACATCAAGTAAGAAAAGCAAGATGGCTAATAATTTGATGAACAAAAAATTAAAAAAAAAAAATGGTAAAAATTTGTTCTTTACAATCTGCTCAATAGACTCAAACTGTTAGTTTCTATTTGTGTTCCATCTAAAATGTTAACCTCCTACTGAAGTAACGGAGCTAAGTAAGAAACCAAACTAGATCCTTCAACTGATTGCCTGACATTGGAGTGCTCCAGTTACCGAACAAGCAGGTACAACTCTAGCAAACAGTCACATAAAACTTGTATATATGCAATCCGTGAGGATTTAAGAATGCAGCATTTTGTGTTTGGTAATCAGGTAATTAAACATAATAGTATAATTGCATCATCAACCTTTCGCAATATAATTATTATTAATTATGAAGTACTAGAATATGTTACTCCATAATAAAAGGGAAAATTATTTTATTTCTTTAAAGTTTGCCAACGGGTGTAATATAATATACAGAATGTAATCTGGGTTAAGATCCAAAATGTGAAAAAGTGATAAAGACAATCATAATTAACAACTTTTCCCATGGGACCAATAAAGAAGTCAAGAAAAAAAATTAGCTGCTATGGAGCAGAATGATTGCGAATTAATGTATGGACATTAAATTTATACAATCATAATTACGATTGTTGCAATATCATACTGACTTATGCAATAATAAATGTCAACATCCTACTTGTAATAAAAAAAATGTGTTATCAAAAAAAAAATACAAGATATTAATACAACATCTAAAAGAAGTAAAACCTAATACTTTTATCACTCCTAATGATTGTTTGTTTTCAAACAATGCAGGCACTCTGTAAGATGCACTATGATGCAATTGGCTAGATGATATTACCGTACCTGTGGGGACTGCAGATGAATCACAGGCTTCTCTGCCTCCTGCTCCAACAGATGTTTCCAGATGTCCTCCCTGTACTCGCAGTGATACTCATCATCAGGATCTCGGATAGTCTAAAACAAACCATGATTCAATATTGTGTAACAAAGAAAAATATAACGTAAATTGTGATTTCTTTTGTCAAATAAATTTACAAATAAGCCTCTTTTAAAGTTTTCTTTCAATTTGTTGTTAAAGCTTTGTTTTTGTTCAAAAGCGAGCATATTACTTACGATTGCATCCAGTTTTGCCTCCGCTTCCGATACGCTCTTTGTCCCACTTTCCTGTGTAACTTGGCTTCGTACGTTGGACAGGTTTAACTTAGACATATTCAAGGATTCCATGATTTAATAACTAGGCTGTGAGGGTGAATTTGGAAACAGAAAAGGCGATTACTTTTAACACGTCGACTGATTGGTGACAGACACCACGTGGAAACAAGTGTCAAATAAAATCCTTGAAAAATGCCACTATCTCACTAATACTGCAAACGCCTTCTTTTCGTTCCACGAACATAACTCTTAATAGTTCAATTAGAGCACAATCGTTGAATAAAAACACAAGCGAAGCAGGGTTTTAGTGATTTTCCGTCACATGATGCTGTAAACTCGTTTCACGACATGACTGACACGGAGCGAATTGTAAATTGACACTGACGCGAAAAAAATTTAAATGAAGTGAAGGCTGCCTTTTTCATAGACAAAACGTCTACATACGGTTAACCTGATACTACACTAGCCAATCAAAGTCAATGTTGTAATGCCCGCAATACACGAGGCTAGTTTTTCAAGCCAGTATAGTAAGCTAGTGCTAGTAAGCTAGCAAGCTAGTGCGTCTATCTTCGTGTATACAAAACTAGCTTAACTTTCAGGCTAGTAAGCTAGTGCTGAAGCCAGGAAAGTAATAGGCGGTAATCGTCTAAATTTAATAGTATTTGTATTTATGTAGTGTATTATTATTTTATAAATATAGTTTTGGTATAATATAAAACATACATGAACACTGACAAAGAAATACATTTTAGTAGAAAAAATGGAGTATCAATTATTTTGTACTAGCAGAAGAAAAATACTGTATGATTTTTTTTACTTGAAATAAAAAGACTAGGTAAAATTAGCTATTTTTTTTCAAACATAAAACATTAAAATTGTTTTTACCAGATTTACCGGTTTCTCACATCACTGCATCATGCCCATATATGGGCAATAAAATGAGCGACAATATTGCCAACATTCCCAAAAAAATATTGTACGTCACTTTTTTTAGGAGGCTATGGATTAGCGGCCGAGTGTTTTCTATAATTGAAAAGTATTTATTTTACTCTAAGTTTAGCTTAGCTCTATAGTTATAAACCAATAAATAGTAGGCAAAACATGTCGTATTCAAATAGTAAGTTCTCATTGGAGTTTTCAAGTGATGCCGGAAGCATGTGCCGTTTCAATTTTGTAAATGAAATTCTGCGGTTTTTAATTAGTTTTCATACTTATTTATTTGTTACAATGTGTGATTTTGTTGTGATCTACCCACAGAATACGTTTTTGCGGCTCTACCTAGGACGCAGCGCGGTACTCCGCTTGTTTTGGGCGGAGATCCAAAAGGCAAAAATTTCCTATACACGAACGGAAATTCGGTTATTATCCGTGATATTGAGGACCCAGCTATTGCTGATGTGTACACGGAACACTCGTGCCAGGTTAACGTGGCCAAATATTCTCCGAGCGGCTTCTACATCGCGTCAGGAGGTAAGGTTATCAGTTTGCAATTTTATTTTTTAACTTGGTCAAATTATGAATCATTGTTTATCTCTACGATATATTTATTTACAGTATTTATTTGTATTGATGAGTCATAATACAGTAATGGTGATAAAGTTTCGCTTATATGGCATTCCTGAGATAACCTGACCTAGAATAATTCATATATGGCTTCAAGTGCATATCAGTAACTGAAATTTTCTGGCATTAAACTTAAGGTCCATTTTTCTTTAGAACATTTTTCATCTCATCAAGAGTAATGCATTATAGCAAATTGCATTAAAGGTTATGGCTGTTATGGCCTACATTTTGGAAATGTAGGTGCACATGACTGATTTTTATTCTCTTTTTTTTTCATTATTTTTTAAAAGCTGTTATTTAACTTAAAATGTATGTATGTTTATCTGGGTGGAATGTTGCAACTCAATTTTGAAGCAGACATCTTCAACTCATTGTGCTGAAATTTAGCATTGTACAAATGATCTGAACTGATGCTGGAGCCAGAAGTCAGCAAACACAACACCTTAAATACACAAGATAAACCCGTGGTGTTAAGGCTCATTAGAATCCTTTCAATGAGCAGATGACGATTGTTCTAAAAAGTGCAGTCGGCAATAAAAGCCTGTACTAAAAATGTTGTATATTTGTCAGCATGTTAAATATGTTTTTTTTTTGTATTATTGGAGCCTAATTGCAAAAAAAAAATAAGCGGTGCATACAGAATACAGAATATGGTCTGCCTGATAAAATATTATAGTAATTTATCTATGTCATTCTTTGAATATCTTTAAATGACCATATTGCGACTTAATCATATGGTATTGATCACCTATATTTTAAGATTTTCCCCTTAATACAAGCCAATTGTTTGATTATTTACAAACTGACTTTTGTTTTTGAACCCTACATAAGCTTTCAAAGTAAATTACCATATTATTTGCTGGTTTTACTTACATTTACATATAACTAACTCATGCATAAAGATCATTTACATATAAAATTACAGATAAACTTGAAATCAAGGTTGACTTTCACTTGCAATATGATAATACTGACCCAATTTTCTCTTTACACTCTTATTGCCATATTCATTTTTAAAGCCATATATTTTGCTTATCTTATTATTTAAATTTGTATCTTATTATAATGCCATAAGGTTAAATGTTTCTGTACCTAAAGATTGCAATAGTATTGAGATATGACTTTTTAACTTTTGCTAAACTTGAATGTGTTTAATTGTGCATGGATAAACTTCCGTGTGGAAAATAAAATGAGCATAAATTAATTGGACGTCTATAATTAAGTGCTGATTCTGACTGGATCAGAGTTTTTGCTATTTTGAACCTTATTTCTTAGTATCAACTTACATTGTAAGTTTTCTACATAACTGTACATGGGGTTGAATTAAAAAATAGTTGTGTTTGATAAAACTTCTATTTAGAAGAACATTATTGTTTTTTTTATTTATACATGTATTAAACACATTTTCATACTTTTTTGTTCTTTCTACAGCAATATCTATTTTCCATAAGTTTAAATATTGCTATGATTATATAAATTGTTGAAGAATCATTTAGCTTTCAACTGAAACATTTCCAAATTCATTTAATATACAACAAAACAATGTATATAATGGATTTGCTTGTTTTATTTACATCTACAATAACTTTGCGATGGCTTCTCTATATCTCATATCGGCCATGAAGGTTTCAAAATTACGCAAAACTGAGTCCTATTACTTTGAAATAGAGCTCAATTAATTTTGGGAAATATATTGTATTTCTACAATAATTCCATGCAGTGTAGGGACTCCTGGCAAGAATCAGGCCGGCTGTCGATCGCTTGTTGCAGTCATTCAACCCAGTTCGCTGTAGTTGGAGCTGCAGGTTACTGTTTCGGCTGCATTTCCATGCCATTGTCCTCAAATCTTCAGATTTTCCTGCAGAACAGAAGGACATCTTTTAGATATATTCCCTATGCCTTATAAAGGTTTAATAATAATGGCTTGGTAGAAGGAGGAAACTAGCAAACACGTCATAACCGAATGCGGTATGTACGCGTCAATGCGATACAAAGTATTTGGTAGTGACGCTCTGGACGAGAGTGCACTAAAGGATATCATGCTAAAGGATGTCCTTATGTTCTGCAGGAAAATTGCATGATCACATACAATGTGGTATTTACATGGGCTACTCAGTTGAATACAGTATTAATAATTACCAAATGAAGTGTCTAAAGCAGGGATTCCCAATCTTTTTCAACCTGCGGCGCAGTTACAAAATTAGTATTTTGTCACGGCGCCCTGTTCTAGCTATTTCAAAAAGATATAGTAGAAAGAAATAATTACCTACATTACCTACAATAATAGAAGTCAGGTTAGGTTAGTTTAGTTAGAGGGAGGTAGGCAGAAAATTAAACATACACAACATGAATCTATCGTCGTTGTAGTTAGACACTAATAGATGATCGACTCACGGCGCCCCTCTGAACTTTCCACGGCGCACCAGGGCGCCGCGGCGCACAGTTTGGGAACCCCTGGTCTAAAGTATTTCGTACACTTAGGAATCGACCCATTATTGAAAATTAAATACTATGGAAACTTTTCGTTCTAAATGTAAACTTTCCGGCGCCTGTCGACTCGACGCAACAGGCTGGTTAAAAGTAGGAAAAACTTGATGTCCTGCCTATCAAAATAAAAAGGTCCTATTGATATATGGAATAAATACAGAGTTACTGTGTTACATTACAACTTATAGCAACAGTGAGACACGACATATTGTCGTTTATGAATCCCTATGGTGGGTAAAGGTTGCTATCCACTTCTCCCTGTCTTGCGCTGCTGGAACCAGTCTGAGCCGGCGATCTTATGTCCTCCTCCAAATGCATACCACATCATATCTTCTACTTAACAAATGTTTTAGCGACAAATATATGGCCCGCAAATGTTGGACGGACGCCAAGTCAGTTCCAGAATTAAACTAGTTTTATGTTAGGGACGGGTGGATATGAATGTTTGTTTTATTAAGAAAAAAAGAGTTATTTAGCTGTTTTGTAGGCGGAACAGACTATAAAATAAATTACGATTTAAGTATCTAGTTTATGCTAAGCATTTTTGTAAATAAAAGTGCAATGTCAAATCAATAAAATAATGTAATAAATAATAACGTACATACGTAAAGAAACTCATCACGTTTTTTGTAACACCAGTATTCTGTTATCGGAAGAAAGGTACGCTGGGATAAGACCAAAACGTATAAAAAAATAAACGTATAAAATTTTTCAGTGTATAATTTTTTTATACTACTTCGGTGGCAAAAAAGCATACAGCCCGCCTGATGGTAAGCGATTATGATTATGGACGCCTGCAACTCCATAGGTTTCACATGCGCGTTGCCGACCCTTTATAAGTGTTCACACTCCTTTTTTGAAGAACCCCCATACACGGGAAAACCGTGACATCCCGAGTTCATTCCACAGCTGGAGCGTAAGCGGGAGGAAGGTCCTCGTAGCGGGAGGAAATCTTAGTATCGAATCTAATATAACAATAATTCACATAATCATATTATTTAAATTTCATTCCCAAAGCTTAAACTACATGAAGCTAAAAATAAAAATGAATAAAGACACGTAACACCAGCTGCGTACTGACAACTGGATAAATGAGGAAAATATAATTATATATATTGTAAATAATGTACAATGTTATTTGACTTTGATGAACAACCATCCAAACCCAAATACTTTATTATCACAATACTCAGCCGTCGCATAGGTAGGGTCTATCCTTCATATCTGTCGACCTCCATGTCCACGCAGTAAAATCATTCTGGTCGACGCCAGCCGAAGTGTTTCGCTCTTACTGCGAGGATAAAAAGTTTTTACGACCATCTTAAGCCGACTTTGCGTCGAATCATGAGGGTAGACCCTTATTGTGTCGACCGCGGAATCGAGGGCCGCCGAGGGCCTAGGTTACGGCTAGGTCTCCCTAAACAAGGTTTATAATTGTGTCGACTATTCTTTTTTGTTGGTTGTTGTTGTGGCCTATCAGTCAGGCAGCAACACATAGTTTGTTATAAGAAATGCGGCACCGCATTTTACTTATAGCCATGGTCCGAATCACGCTCACACTGCTCACATTGGTAATAGTGCTAACAGCTGGCCCGAATCAGTTAAAGCGCCGTTCAAGGTCAGGAAAATGGCGTTATGATTCATACCGGCATAAGCGTAATCGCAATATGACATCTCAAGTAGGAACAAAATGACAGGCGTCAACTTGACGTTTACACTCACTGTGCTCACGTCAGTCACTCATATCGTGAGTACCGTGAGTGCTGTCAAATTACGTTATCAATGACGTCACGAGATTTCTGTAAGTTCAGAAAGAATGATTCGGACCGACCGTGAGCGTGCTAACAGTGCTCGAAACACACACACACACACACATAGTAAGTGACCAATTATGGACACGACATATAGTTACAAAAATTGCATGTTTAGTTTCTTTAGATGCCATAAGACCCGTCTTCCCGTCCCGACCCAAGAGATCTTCTTCATTTCAGCCATTGGACATAGGCCTCCCCCAAATATGACTTTTATCATCCTTTTTGTTGCCATTAGCACCACGCTTGGCTGGCGGGTTGGTGACTCCAGTAACCGTAGAGGTCTCGACGGACGCTGCTGCCCGTCTGTTGGTCTTATTAGACCCGCGGGAAATGGAGACCATTAGCTTAGGCCATAAAATAGTGGATGAGCCATAAACAAAAAATAACCAGCTGTTTTTTTTTCAGATGCCTCAGGCAAGATTCGCATCTGGGACACTGTTAACAAGGAGCACATACTGAAGAATGAGTTCCAGCCTATCGGAGGGCCTATCAAGGATATCGCGTGGAGTGCGGACAGCCAGCGTATGGTCGCTGTCGGAGAAGGCAGGGAGAGGTAATTACCAAATATCTTTTCCGCACACAGAACAATGTACATGTGTTCCGGACATTTGGGAGGCGTACGCGGAGCCGGATCGAGCTAACGCGCAGAGGCCCTTTCGACAATTTAATTCAATGTAAGGGGTAAATTAATCGGATGTTACCCCTGTCCGTATCATGGGACGCGCACAGAGACAGCACCCGTCATGGTGTGAGGACTATTGAGTTTTAATAGAATCTAGAATGTACCAGGCTATTGGGTGGAAAGGATGGACTAGCTACTGGGCTATTTTACCAAATGTTATCATTAGGCCCAGTAAATGTATATACCATAGCTAACAGCGGCGACGCGTCACATACCAATTCCTGCCAGATTCAGAGACTAGTTTTTTCGCAGCTCAACAATTTTTCACCCGTTCTCCTGAAGAAAAGGCATAACTATATCGGCTCCGTCTTGCCCTAGAAAAAATATGACCTGTCGCCACTGATAGCTAACACTTCACTGACTATTTGTAATTCGAAAGAGGTACCTATATGTATATAAGGTGTATATATGACGAAGGTGGATATATGACGACCTTGGAATGACGACAGGTTTGGCCTAGTAGATAGTGAACCTGCTTATGAAGCCAACGGTCATGGGCTCAAATCCCAGTGAGGGCATTTTTGTTGCGAGAACAGGTATTTGTTCCCGTGTTGGGTTGTGGTCAAAAATAGTAGGAAACTAGCAATGTATTGTCCAAAAGTTCTAGAAAATGTACTTGACTATTTGAAAGATTTCAGAAAAAAGTGTGACGATAATTATCGTCAATCAACTGACATAATTTAATTTTCCTAACTAGTGCGTAAAAAGTGCACTTTGCGCGTCGCGTGCGTAGATTTCTCTTTTTAAGGCACTTGTTATGAAAAATTGGGTTCGATACACGTGTAAAAACTTGTTTAAAACTCGGTTGATTGTCACCCTCGTTTCACTCGGGCACCAACTTTCACCCTCTTCGAAAAAAAATTTTTTTTTACTAGTATCGAAATGTACTATTTTCTACAAGTCAGTTTGTGTAAGGATATACGTTTCACTCTTTATATCATTCTTTAAAAAACTCTTCTTGATAGTTAAGCTCCGTTTACGCGACATAATCTGTTTTAAGTTGTTTTATTATATAACATATTGTTAAATTATCTTCAGATTCGGCCACGTGTTCATGGCGGAGACGGGCACGTCCGTGGGGGAGATCAGCGGCCAGTCCAAGCCGATCAACTCTGTGGACTTCCGGCCGGCGCGCCCGTTCCGGATTGTGACGGCCTCCGAGGACAACACGCTGGCCGTGTTCGAAGGGCCGCCCTTCAAGTTCAAGTGCACTAAACAGGTTAGTAATCTTTCGCCAACCCGCCTGCCAAGCCTCGTGACTAAGTCATATTTGGGAAAGGCCAGTGGACGATTGACAGCTGAAATGATGAGTGAATCTATCTACGGCAGATAAAATTGTACAGTCAGCAGCAGAAGTTGATCTTGACACGCTCTTTACAATAAAGTGTCAAGCTCATTTTCCACTCCTCCCCCGCTTAGCAACTTTTGCTGCCGACTGTATATAATTTATCATTCCATCCAATATTTTATACCACCCAATATCCAATGTATCCATAGTAGATTTTAGATTCCATTAAATCACAATAGTCCTTACAGCATGGCGGATGCTGTCTCGTCTGTGTACCCCTTACATGTCATTAAATTGCCGAAAAAAATCTGGTTTGAAGCTCCATACGTATAAGCATATCTTAAACTAGTGCTATTATAATGCTAGCCTTCTGTAAGGAGGAATTACTTCTGTTGGGCTACTCTGTGGTACTTCGATGTGAACTAATGATCACTGTTTATTTTCTCATTATCTTTAATCGTAAAATTATGTATTTCAGGAGCATACTCGCTTCGCTCAAGCTGTCCGCTACAGTCCCGACGGTAGCTTGTTCGCGTCGGCCGGCTTCGACGGTAAAATCTATCTCTTCGACGGTGCTACGTCAGAGCTTAAAGGAGAGGTGCGTTCAATTTAAAATTATAAGGTGAAAAAGTTATCTGAACGACGCTGGTCAGTCTTATATTAAAAAAAAAACTTTGTCTATGTAGTTGTGCAGAGAATGAATATGGAACTTACGTCAACAGTTGAATATAGAACGTCGGCATGCGTGTACCGTTACTACCACATAGGCCAGGTGCTTTAGCTAATGACCGCGAACATCGAAGTTCGTATATTTCGAGCATCTTTCTCTTTTACTCCAATCAAGGCATCATAAGAGTGACAGAGACAATCGTCCGAAATTTACGAATATTGTGTTTCGCGGTAGCGCTGAAGTTTTTCACCTATAGCTGAGGGTGGTAAAGAAACATTGTATACGATTTGAACTAATAGACGCTCATTTTTGATATATACTTTAAAAAAAAATCATTATTTACCCTTGAACAATGAGACACAATAATTTAGTATTTACCTACATGAAGTTGGTTATTTAAATATTATCCTCTGGTCTTTCAGTTCGGGTCCCCAGCCCACAAAGGCGGAGTATACGGGATCGCGTGGTCTCCCGACGGCAAGAAGCTGCTCTCCTGCTCCGGAGACAAGACCTGCGCCGTGTGGGACGCGGAGACCTTGGAGCGCAGCATACTCTTCAACATGGGCAATGCTGTGGAGAACCAACAGGTAGATAGTACTAGCTTTTTAGTATTAAAATGTAATCAGTTACTTCAGTCATGTTTGAAGAGGTTTAACTACGAAAATAATAACAAAGTAATAAAAATATAGGTAGACTTTCTTTAAATTAAACTATTTGAATTACAATTTATAAATACTTAAATACATACATTTCAGCCGTATGCAGTCCATTGCTGGACATGGGCCTCCCACAAATATGACTTGTATCATCTTGGAGGGTAGTTGCCATACTCGCCACGCTTGGCACGCGGGTTAGCGACCGCAGTAGATTGGGTTTCCACGGTCGCTGCTGCCCGTCCGTAGGATTTTTCCCTTTGTCGCTCTTACGACACCCGCGGGAGGAGATGGGGCGGTGCTATTCTGTCAGCCGGCATCACACGGCCGAATACTTAAATAAAACAAATCAAATATTTTATTTTTTGTTTGAATTTATCTAGGCTATTTTTTTAATAATACTTAAGTCAAAACTTCTTGGTCTGTATTGCTATTCACTTTTGTACACTAGCTTTACAATTTTATAATCCTAAATTCCAGGTATCATGCCTTTGGCAAGGCAAGCACCTGATCACCGTCTCCCTCTCCGGAGACATCAGCTACCTGGACCCCGAGAACCCGGACAAGCCTCTCCGAGTGCTGACTGGTCACAACAAGCCCATAACGTGTCTGACGTTGCATCCTGACAAGCACACGGTGTACACGGCCAGCCACGACGGTTATGTCACCGCTTGGAATGTTGCCACTGGTAAGATTAACGCATTCACTGCCACCAACGCACATGTGCGTTCAATTTCATACATTTTTGGAGGGGGTGCCAGCGAATGTGTTAATAAGAAAATCCTGGTCAAGGCACCAAAATGTAACAGTGTGTATTTATTGTGAAAAGTCTGATCCACGAGTATATAAAATAAACAAATATTTCGGGATAATTTTACACAAATCGATCTAGTTCTACGGTAAGCTCAGTAGGGCTTGTTTTGTAGGTACTAGAAGACGATATATATAATAGATAGATAGATATAAATACTGAAATACATAGAAAACACCCATGACTCAGGTACAAATATCTGTGCTCATCACACAAATAAATTCCATCACTGGGATTTGATCCAAGGACCATCGGCTTCATAGGCAGGGTCACTATACACTAGGCCAGACTGGTCGTCAAAATTTACGTTTCGATAATATAAAAAATCATACATCCCTAATTTATTCTAAGTTTCAGCTTTTTATTTAACTCATTGTCATATACAATTTCAGGGGAAGGTCAGCACATCCAAGGTCAAGGTCACGGGAACCAGATCAACGGCATGCGCGCCGGCAAGGACGGCTGCCTGCTCACGTGCGGCATAGACGACGCGCTGCGCCGCGCCGTGCCCAAGGCCGAAGGTACGTCGAGGTCAAGGTCACTGACCGCTATGGCCATTACACGTTAATATCATTTTTTTTATTATGCAGAGACATCTGCTAGCGAATATCTTCGCTAGATATTCGTTAGCAGACGCTAAAGAGCGCTGGTAGCCTAGCAGTAAGGGCGTGAAGGAGCACTGGTAGCCTAGCGGTAAGGGCGTGCGACTTGCAAACCAGAGGTCGCAGGTTCGAACCCCGGCTCGTACCAATGAGTTTTTCGAAATTTATGTACGAATTATCATTTGATATTTTACCAGTCGCTTTTCGGTGAAGGAAAATCGTGAGGAAACCGGACTAATCCCAATAAGGCCTAGTTTACCATCCGAGTTGGAAGGTCAGATGGCAGTCGCTTTTGTAAAACTAGTACCTACGCCAAATCCTGGGATTAGTTGCCATGCGGACCCCAGGCTCTTATGAGCCGTGGCAAATGCCGGCATAACGCGAGAAAGATGATGTCTGCTAGCGAATATCTTCGATATTTAATTCGAAAGAAATATAGAAAAATTGACTTGAAGATATTCGCTAGCGGGCGACTGTGCATAATAAAAAAAAATTAGAAAGAGGTTGCACATTGTTATCGATGAATTCTTAATGTAAATTGAGACTTCGGCGCTAGTAAGTGTTCAATACGCTTGCGGTAGATGTGTTTACACGCCACCCATGATAACGTATACCACGAAGGATAAGATAGAAAAAAATGACAATTGGTAGTGCACTGGGCTAGTGAACCAGTGGTTGTGGGTTCGAGTGCCGCTTCGAGTCAAATTTTCCTATTTTTCTTTCGATTTCAATATCGAATAATTATTTTTCGTGTGAAATTCCTTCGTTGGTGACTGATGACTGCTCTTGATTACTGCACTCTCCAACTCGCTATTATTCCATTGACCCCCCATGCTCCATGCTCAGAGATTGCTCGCAGTAGTAGTCTATAGGGGAGGCATATGTCCAGCATCGGACTATCGCTGATCGGATAATATTGTGGGAGATTCCTGTATTTGCCATACACAAATACGGCTTTTTTATGACAAAGGTGGCAAACGAGCAGTCGTATTTCCTGATAGTAAGCAGTTATCGTCGCCCATGAGCACCCGCAACACCAGGGGAGTCATAAGAGCGGTGCCGGCCTTTAAGATAGGAGTACCCTCTTTTTGTGTGAGGGGGCACCGAAAATAATACAATAAAAAACTGTTGTGAGCCATGTTACTACTACTTAGTTACATACAAACGGATAAACTCACGTGTAATTATATCGTACCAGATGGGTACCAGAGTTTACCCGAAACATGTCGCCTAGTGCGATATAATTACACGTGAGTTTATCCGTTTGTAACTAAGTAGAGGGGGCACCGACTAAGTGCGAAGTCGGACGGACAGTTTATTTACTGACCATGTTTTCAGGTGAAGTCCCGACGTACACGGACTCCGTGGTGCCGCTCGGCTCGCAACCCCGCGGCATGGACCACATCATTGACGACGACACCACAATCATTGCCACCGTTAAAGAGGTAATATTATTATTACTTTCGAAATAAAAGGTCAATATTTTAACGACATTACAATACACTTATGAACGTCAAAAAAATCTCACAGCAGTTCTAACCCTACACCTCTGACCTGAGAATATTATTAATTAAATTAAATCTATATTAACACAACAAAGTTGTGTTAGTTACGGCTTTTATAATTAGAGAACGGCTGAACCGATTTGGACGATTTTGGGTTTGTTGTGATCGTCGTGGCCAAAATTTTAATAGTATGCTTTAAAAATTAAAAAATAACAAAAAATACTTTTCTTATAGACTTTCAGGCGGTACAAAGTTCGCCGGGACAGCTAGTTTTTTAACACATTCGCTGCCACACCCTCCAAAAATGTATGAAAATGAACGCACATGTGCGTTGGTGGCAGTGGATGCGTTAATAAACAGTGGTACATCAAATCTTAAAATACATGGTTATGCGTAGTCGCACAAGAAAATATTTCAATACAGCTTAATAAAATACAGGATACAACATAAAATAACAAAATACGAAATAATAATAACGTTTTAAAGTTACTGCTCCGTCTTCGTCGGCCGACAGTTAAATAAATAAATAAACATTTTTACTCAAATAGACTGAGCCCCACGGTAAGCTTCAAGAAGGCTTGTGTTGTGGGTACTCAGCCAACGATATATATAATGTTCAGATACTTAAATACATATATGAAACACCCATGATTTAGGAACAAATCATCACACAAATAGATGCCCATACTGGGATTTGACGCCAGGACCATCGGCTTCATAGGCCCTTTGCTTACCACTAGGCCAAACCTGTCGTCAAAAAGTTATGCTCCTCGTTATGGAGCGAGCGTCGAACACTATTCGACTTATAAAACGTGACTTACCCGCTTCTATACAATGAATATGGTTGACTATCACGATAGTTTTGTGTTTAATATGATTTTATTTATTTAAAACTTTATTGCACATTAAACAAACTTAAAGTACAAAAGGCGGACTTAATGCCTAAAGGCAACCATTGGGCAAAGCAGAGAGGATTATAGGTGGTGCATTAAAATTAACACTTAGATATTATACTCTACTTAAATACAAAAATGTGACATTATCTATAAGGACTATATCATTATAAGGGACCATATTGTCGATGGCGCTTACGCTGTTGTTCAAGATGCCGCAATACAAACCCAACGTGGTTCGACGTAAGCGCCATCGACAATAAGGTCCCTTTTGCCAGATAATAATGTTATGTCAAATCTTACTACACGATTTTGATATGCTTTCATACATTTTGTATTTCCAGCTGTGCGTGGTGATAGGCGGGAGCAAGCAGTCTTCAATGCCGCTCAACTTCGAGCCCACCTGCGTCGCCATTGACACCAAGAGCAGACATGTCGCCGTCGGAGGTGAGACTAGACAATACGACCCGTGTGGTGCCGGCTGACAGTTATAGCACCACTTCATCTTGCCCCGCTTTGTCGTAATAGGCGACAAAGGGAAAAAAAGATGAAGGCATCAGCGGTGCAAACTAATACAGCTATTTCGGTCGCCAGCCCGCCTGCCAAGCGTGTCGACTATGACAACTAGCCCCAAGATGGTACAAGTCATATTTGGTGGAGGCCTATGTCCAGCAGTGGACTTACGGCTGAAGTGATGAGTGAACTATCTATCTGCGGGAAATAAATATGTACAGTCAGCAGCAGATGTTCATCTTGACACGCTAGTATTCTCTTAAATTTTTTTGGACCCGGGTATGTCCTTAAACTACGTCCAATAATGAGAGGTAGGGCACAGCGATGACCATCACGCTTGAATCTGGGGCAGCCCAACTGGGGAAGTACCTCCTCCTTACAGAAGACCACAGCCATAATAGCACTGCTACCTTTCAGGTATGTAGTGTTGTGTTCCTGATAGTGAGTAAGGTTCCCAGAGCTCCAACCCCTCTTAAAGGCCGGCAACGCGCTTGTCACTCCCTTGGTGTTGCGGGTGCCCATGGGCGATGGTAATTGCTTACCACCAGGCAATCCATCTGCTCGTTTGCCGCCTATCAAATCAAATCAAATCAAATCGTCATTTATTTCAGACAGCATGAGGTCCATATACAATCATAACAAATAAAAAATAAAATAAAAATTAACAAATATAGTTTGCCTGTTTTTGTCGGTTAAAAGTTCTTTTGACCAGTTCACACTTTTGGACTACAATATATATACTTTTGACAGCTACAACTTTTTCGTATAATGGTGCTCAACACTGGCTGTTATAAATGTTATATAACTTTGGTTGCTTGTGCCAAAATGCCAACATAACGGCATCCTTGTTACACTGTGCTATATAACATTTGGGAGCACCATAACACGCAGATGTGAACCGTATTGTAACGTCCGAAGGTTCAGTTTAAGTTGTCTGTCTCTCAAATGCTTAACAAGTTGTCGTGTGCAGGCGCGGACCACAAGGTGCGCCTCTTCACGCTGGACGTGCGCACGCTGACGGCGGGCGTGGTGCTGGAGCACCTGGGCCCCGTCACCGACGTGCGCTTCAGCCCCGACTCCGCCTACCTGGTGGCCAGCGACGCCAACAGGAAGGTGATTCTCTACAGCACGGACGAGTACAAGGTATAAAAAAATGAACTATGTGCCTAATTGGAAAGTTTGATTATACTCCCCAAACTGAGCGTATTATGGTCTGTGAGTAATAAAATTCTTACTTCGACACGACCGGTCTACTAGTGAACAGTAGACTCTGTTGATGATGATGATGACTATTGTCTTGACATTTATATTGTACTAGCTGTGCCCCTGTTACCCGCGGTTTATTAGGAAAAAAACGTAGCCTATGTGTTAATCCAGGGTGTCAACTAACTCCATACCAAATTTTATTAAAATCTCTCCATCCGTTTAGACGTGGAGAAGTAACAAACATACACACTCACAAATTTGTGACAAGTCAAACAAAAAATCACAAGTATTAAATTAAATATTTTTTTAATGTTGTATTGCTACATTCATGATGCAGAAGCGATCCTCAAAGTTAAAGCTCCTAAGACGGCGACACACGGTATAATATTAGCGTAGATTGCATTGCTTTGTTGCTCCTTAAAAAGCTACGTAAGACTCCCTGTTTTATCGTAACGGTTATTGCAGCTGGCCCACAACAAGGAGTGGGGATTCCACACGGCGCGCGTCAACTGCGTGGCGTTCAGCCCCGACTCGCGCCGCGTGGCCTCCGGCTCGCTGGACACCAACATCATCGTGTGGAGCGTGGACAACCCCGGAAAGCATATTATCATCAAAAGTAAGCACGGCAACTTTGGCAATAAAATATGTTTATCTACGTACATATCATTAGTGCTCTAAAAAGCGTCCAGAAACCGTAAGCATACCAACCATCAGAAATTAATGGAGATATAAAGTTAACATTACCTCCTGAAAACAGTAGGTTATGAGTTTAAATTTGGAACAGCTGTCAAATTCAAGTGAGGTGTCTATTCTAGTATTTATATATATTAAAACAGTCATTGATATGACTGATTAATATAAGTCGAACGACATTTAAACTCGAGTGACAATAGAATAGGGAGTTCATTCGCTTGTCTATGGTTTAAAAAAATATTTGACTGAGATACGAAATACGAAACGCCGCCATTGCAAGCTGTCATTTGTTTTGTTCGTTGACTTTTTAATGTTTACAAGTAACCCTAGTAATAAGTCATTTCCCTACGGTTTCTGAACCCATCTTAAAACACTTAATGATATGTGTGTAGATAAAGTAGTGTATGTAACTATACATAATTCCGCATTACAACAATCGTTTGATATTATTATGAATATAACATAAACCCACACTCTTGTTGTAATGCCCTTCATTTTTTTTTTCATTATGCACAGATACATAAACTACTATTTTGAACAAACAAAATAGTGATGTAAAATAGTATGCCATGTGATAAATAATAAATAATAAAAATAGCCTTTATTCACTGACAGTTTTAGTTACAGTCTCTATACATATATAGATTTATAAATAATAATATTTACTTTTGATCCTTGCCAGGTTGTCTTTTGACCTAGGCCTACTCTAGCTCCTTCCATCTTTCTCTATTCCTTGTAAGTCATACTCCCATCGATTACGTGGTCTTCCTTTATTTCTCTATTCTCCCCTTGGACTTACTACTTGGACATGTAACTATGGTATGCAAAATGCACAGAGTTACTGCGTTTCAGAGCGTTTTTACTAACTACGAATAACAAAAAATGTGTGTGTATATTATCAGCAGTAGTCACAAACCATTTTTTTCACGCAGGGAAAATTCAGTAGTCGCAAACCTGACAATAAAATTAAATGCCCTAGCATTGCGAAATAATTCTCAAACTAACTATGCCACGTTTATTTACAGACGCGCACCCGCAGAGCCAGATCACAGGCGTGGCGTGGCTCGACGACGAAACCATCGTGTCCGTCGGACAGGACGCCAACACTCGCGTCTGGACCGTGCCTAAAGCATAAACACACACATACACACACATATATACACAGGGGAGACCGCACTGGGATACCATAGACATAGGAATTCAGATCCACATATCTGCTTAACGCATTCTCGGGTACTGTGACGTCATGTGTAAGGCCAGGAAACAAACGACTGTGCCACGTTTATCGATTTCGTGAACGTAAGGTCCGTTACGCGCCATTGGCTATAACATTCGAGGCGAATGACCTTCAATAGTGATACTAGTATTACCGACATTGGTAATACGAGTTTGATAACATCGAAGGTAATATTCGCCCGTAACTAGAAAGCTTTTTTAAGACTTGGCTCACCGACGAAGCGTATGGTGTGCCACTTTTGAAGTTCTGCGGAAAATGAGGGTATCTCACCTCACAGCCCGCGTGTGCCAGGTCGCGGAGAGCTGCGATCCGCAGTCCTCGTCGGTCAGTCAGAGGCTCTTGAAAAAGCTCGTCGTTACGGACTAAACGAGCAATATTCGATTTGACGTGAGTTATGGGTATTAATATATCTAATGTCTCGTCTTACTAAAGTTTTAGATTTTGGTGTCTCTTTCTGTACGTTGCTTCCCTTGAATATTACAAGGGAATCTGTAACATTGTATTCTCTTGAATGGCAGTTGTGCTACGTTCAGGAGAATGCATGCAGAGAGGATTTTTATGACGTCATTCACAGTTTATATTTCGAGCTTCAAGACTGCTCTATAAACAAGGTCCATGCAGTTTATTATGACTAGGTTCTCAAGGTCAAGTTTGAATTAAACTGCCATTTAACGGATTTTGTTTACAGCGCCATCTATGTCAGTTTTAGAAACTGGTCATATTGTGTGAATCAGTATTCCTCTGCCTATGTTAATTGGTCCAGACGGTTGTCAATATACACTTATATATTTATTTGGGGAGTTACAGATTAAAAGTAAATTGTATTTTGTAATTTATACGACCGGTCTGGCCTAGTGGGTAGTGACCCTGCCTATGAAGCCGAAGGTCCTGGGTTCGATTCCCAGTCAGGGCATTTATTTGTGTGATGAGCACAGATATATGTTCCTGAGTCATGGGTGTTTTCTATGTATTTAAGTATTTATATGTATCTATCTATTATATATATCGTCGTCTAGTACCTACAACACAAGCCTTACTGAGCTTACCGTAGGACTAGGTCGATTTGTGTCAGATTGTTCCGAAATATTTATTTATTTTTATTTATATTATACTCTAGGTTCTATTCTGGAGCGTAGGCGACTCATACATCCATCATTTTTTAATTTTACGAAAAATGTGGAAAGAACACATTAAAAACTACAGTTGGTTTTATAAATTATTTATGTTTAAATGAAGTTGTAATAATCGCAAACTCCCCAAAACAACGATATTTATACCCCAGAATGTTTCTACGTATAATAACATATTTATTTCGCTTAATTTAAGTTATAAACTTAATAGATGCTCAGTTTTATGACATAATTTATTTTTACTAACTGCGCGTTTAAAGGGCCGACTGTTAATGATATTGATCTCGGCAATTATAATAACTTAATACATTAGCAAAATTAAAACAATATCTACAAAAACCATATTCATGGCAAAAATATTATAGTACTTTTATTTTTTCATTACTATACCGCTAATGTGCGTGTAAGTCATAATTATGTCACCCATGAACAATTAAAAAAGAAGAAAAAGGTGTCTATCCGGATTAGAGTCCATGCTAATAAGGGCTGCCTTGTCCAAGCCATCTTTGCCACATGAAAGACTCGAACAAAATTTTGCTTTCTTTTTTGAATCGCGGGCACTCAAGTGGTTGTATATGACACTAGTCAAAATTAATTCACAACTTTGTATAACAATAATGTACTATATTATGAATTAAAATCACGGCTTTACTACGTTTATTTAGTAACTCGCGCGAGATGTTTCTGAGTATAGCTCACCATTTTCAAGGACTAAGGGCGCCGGACGTCCGTTCTCCTCGCCGACTTGTCACGCACTGAGTGTAAATACAAATAATGTATTAAAAAAATTGCACGCATTTCTAAAGAACTGCTCTCTTTAACGGTCAGCCCT
Source organism: Grapholita molesta (assembly GCA_022674325.2). Lineage (NCBI taxonomy): Eukaryota > Metazoa > Arthropoda > Insecta > Lepidoptera > Tortricidae > Grapholita > Grapholita molesta. The sequence goes on along the minus strand of CP053121.2, from coordinate 2,613,140 downwards.
GGTATTTATAAATAACGTAGAGATTAGATCTAAGAGATCGCCAAGCAAACTAACTAGTGTGACTGCATTTATACCAGTTTTCCTATGAATTGTGAACAAAATTTACAGTCGCCATCAGATATATCGGAGCCGTCGAGGTGGTCGCAAATATCTGAACACAAGGCGATGTGCAAGTTCAGATATTTGTGAACACCTCCACAGCTCCGATGTATATGATGGCGACTGTACTTGTGTCTAAGCAGTATTTTTATACTAATTTCTTAAATATTTTTTCGATTTTTACGTGATTTCTACTGAACTAAAATGAAGTATGGATGTAACTAGGATAAGTAATAATTTAATAAAAATTGTATACACTTGTAAGCTCCTTGTTTTACTTCCCTTTATTTTCTTTCCATGCCTAAACGGCAATGTTTTCACGAACAAAAAATGTGTTTCCAAATTCTCCATTAAATAAATCCGCCACAGAGAGCTATCTCTGAGCATAAGGGGTTTAATGTCACGATCGCCACGCTTGGCAGGCGGGTTGGTGATCGCAGTTTGTTCCTCATTAGACACTACTACCTCTCCGGTAGTTTCGGGTTAGTTTTTTTCCGATTAAATTAGTAATATATGTATTTGAGATTGAAACAATTCCGCTTGAATTTTACAGTAAGCTCAATAAAGCTGTAGGTAGTATTCGAACCCTGGACCTGCTTTGTAAGGCAGGTCGCCAGGCTTGATGCCTCAATTTAACCTTTTGAACGCCAAGCACCAAAGTGGTTGCGTGATGTCGTGCCTGCCACGCCACCGACCACTAAAGTGGCTATGGCGGACGCTGTCAAAGCAATTGTCCTGCTGACAGATAAGGTCTTCACAAGTGGCTCCATGTCGTATACGTCACATTTTGAGGCGTTTTAATCTGACTACGATAACGTACATAAGTTGCATGTTGTGAATGTATCAATATTTTTACATTTGACAAGCGTGTAAAACCGTCAAAGTAGCCTCAATATTAAATTAACGCCACAGATTAACATGTTATGACTTGGTATATATAGTTCAAAGCTTTGAAACTGGCCCGTACAGCTAATTCTTTGACGATTACAAGTCAAACCATACGTGTTAATTACCACCATAACAAAATTATGAGAGGTAGGGCACAGCGATGACCATCACGCTTGAATCTGGGGCAGCCCAACTGGGGAAGTACCTCCTCCTTACAGAAGACCACAGCCATAATAGCACTGGTACCTTTCAGGTATGTATTATTGTGTTCCTGTTGGTGAGTAAGGTTCCGAGAGCTCCAACCCCCCTTAAAGGCCGGCAACGCACTTGTGACTCCCCTGGTGTTGCGGGTGCCCATGGGCGACGGTAATTGCTTACCACCAGGCAAAATGTCTGCTCGTTTGCCGCCTATGTCATTAAAAAAAATTAAGTGTATGAGAAGTGATAGGTTCTTAATAAAACAAACATTTTGTAAATAAAAACTTTATTACAAATATTGTCTTTTAGTTGTCTTTTCGTAGCGGTAACTAGAAATATGACTAGATTCGTTATTAAAATAAGTACTAAAAGTATTTATAAAATTATATTGAAATTAATTTAAAAGTAGTATAAAACATAGGGTAACTAAACAGTCCTATTATCAGCTCCATTTTGCCAACATATTATACATATTATAGGTCCAAAACAACCTCAAATTATTAACAATTTAAGTAAAGTTTCCTTACTAATAAAAAACTAAACTGTAAATGAAAAGATTTAAGTCAATGTGGGTAAGACCGGCATACTTTATTTTTAATGGAAGTCCGTCTTTCCTGATAGACGGTCTTACCCACATTGACCTTAATAGCGAGGGCACATTTACGTACATACCTAATTACCGGCCAGGTAGTTACTCGCAGAATAGACAGAGTTACTTAATTATATTTTCTCCTACGCTCGTCTTTGTCTTACGTTAGTAACATTAACCAAAATAAAGAGATGCATATACTTTTTTTCTCCTAAGGTTTGGACGAATATGCTAAGAATTGATCAATATTTACGACCAAGCTTGTCAAAGGTCAAAGGTTTGCACCGAATCCTATTCAAGAGTATTCCTATGTGACGGCATGCATTTATTATTTTTTTATACATTTTTTTTTTTTAATTTCAAATTCAAGAACTTTGATGGGCGTGGGCTTGGATGTAGTAACTTGTGTGCAAACTTATTGTAGCTCTAGTTATTTGTAACTGAGCAATATATAACAGCGCTACCATTAAAAAAAAAGGATTTTATTTTATACATAACTTTCCTTGGTTTCGGTGGGCATTTAAAGACAAATAGGATTAGATTAAATATAAAATAATGGTATAATGAATAACAAACGAACATGCATAAAATTGATTTCAAATTGCCCAAGTTGTTTAAAATTTGGTAACATTAACACAAATCGAAGTGCAATTTAGTGAGACACAAAGAATTTTCGTCACACTAGATTTATCAGCCCAAACGGGAATAACCTATAGTTTTTTTTCAGCTACTGGCCAAACTGATTTGCCAGACTATAAATAAATAATTATGTTGAAATTATTTTATGTGGGTCCTAAGTATAAAAATACGTCATCCTTTAGATTGATTTTGACTTTTGGATTGTCTTTATAACTGCCTGATAGATATTTATCCTAATGTATTTTACAATAAACAACATTCTAATAAATGTATTCAGAAATAATTTTAATATCCCTAAAAAATAACAACACAATATTTATCTCATTGAGATTGCCTTGAAATTAACGGTTATTAGAAAATAATTCTATTTACCTACCTGTTTCTTAATTAAAATCTTAAAGGATTTTAATCTTTTTATAAACATTTACTTTTTACTTATACGTCTCATATTTAGAAATTAATTCTTACATTTTCATACCAAAAGCTCTTACTATTTAATACTACAAGTGCGCAGTTTTTCCATTTTGATTCCGAAAAGTCAACAGTTGCGCACACTAATTGCTGCACAGTGCTTCTCTTTCACTCCCGTTCAAGAGTAATACCTAACTTAGATGTCTGTCTCTTTTAAGGGCTCTTGTTAACGACCGTTTTTGTCAACGGGTAACAAACCTCTAAACCGTTATTATAGAAAAAATAGCGAGAACGTGGAATTGCATATGTAGTGGTATTGTGTGTTTATAGGCATTCTATATACGATTTTAAGCAAAACATGATCATTCACATTACAACTATTACTTTAAGCGGGATAGTTACTTAGTTACCATGTATACTATTTTACATACCCAGGATGGTGAAAGAAGCAATAGAAATTGAAAAGTATAAAAACTTCAACCAGGATGATGGGTTTCCACTGTCAAGTATTTGGCGTCCAGTGATTCGTAAGTTCACTAACCGCAACGTGTCTGTTCTAAAACAAAATGTGCGAAATGACACAGTGAGTATTGTTTGTCGTAATTGCGATCGAGTATCAAGTCAGAATGTGATCGGTAGACGTGAAAGAGACATTCAACAAACAAAGCGCATCAGAAAGAGGGTAGATCGCTACGGAGTGTGATTTGACCACCGTTAAATCTCGCAGTACTTCAGTTGTTCCGTGAGGATGGCGCTTGCAACAGTGCCGAAATATCAGAAACTCATTCAAAATAGTATACATGGTAACTATCCCGCTTAAAGTAATAGTTGTAAGGCATTCTATATTTTAATTTTCCTTTATTTTCCATACAACCACTTCAAATGCAATTCCATGCACTCGCTAAATCTATACCATTGTACACGAAACGCTTCTGTTAACAACGGCGCTACCGCGAAAAACGATATTAGTTTTCGGACGATTGTCTCTGTCACTCTTATGACGGTTTAATTGGAGTAAAAGAGAATTTCGATTCGATTTTCGCGGTACCGAGGCAAACCCGAAACTGAAAACTGCACGTCGGCCCGTTACCAGTTACAAAAATCGGCCCGTAGTCTTGGGCACATAGGCGCGTTTTAATGAGCGTGGCGGTAGCGCAGCGTGACAGCGGTGTGGCTAATGTAACGAAATAGGCACACATTCGGACGGCAGCGTCGCGCCCCGCTCACGCCACGCTCACAACGCGCCTATGCCTTTATCAGTTAACAAGAGTCAGTTAGCCTTATCCCTGTTACTCGCGTGTCGATAAGCGACATGTTTCCTGAGGGCGTCTCGCGACCGCGACACGTGGCTGCAGGAGCGACAAGCGTGCCGCCGACCGGCGTGCGTCTCCATGTGCACTCGCAGGTTGTATTGGTTGCTCAGGCGTTTGTGGCAGATGTTGCATACGGAGCTGTTGAGGCGCCATTTGCGGTCGAATGGTTCTTGTGGCTCTGGAATAAAGGTTATATTTAATTGAGACTAGCACGATTTTTTTATACGAGACTGTCCAGCGTTTGATCTCAGTCACACCTTTCGGTCAGTGTCGTGATGGTAGTTATCATGGGACAACTGTCATTATAATTGTCTATGGAATACACTTAAGTAGGTACTTTTATTCAAAGTTATACTTATTTTGAAATTTAGTCATTGGCAACCTACAGCTCCTATACAGGGGACCGATTTTAGAGAGTAGTGTATACAAATAAAAAAAAAAAAAATGATGACTAAAATAATCGCATACAAAAGTTTCTTATCTTATCATTATTATTGCACAAAATGTATCGGTTCAATACCCATGGTACAAAATACCATTTCCATATATGTTTCTTACAAATTTTGAAATGTCACGGATTGAGTACCTACTTAACATCGGCCCCGGTCAAATGAAATATATAGGTATAGTTAATCGACTCTTTTGAAATTATCGTAATGTTACGAGTAATATGATATTAATCTTGCAATGCGAACTAAATTATTTCATACGCAAGTAAGCTATGTCTCTGTCAAATACACTTCGCCATATCCACGAATTATATTAGAAAAACACTCTGTCAGCGTCAAATCCACTGGCGTGAAATAAGATTTTCTTGACAAATGGCTAAAGCATAAAACAAAAATGGATTTGCAGTCAAATATGAAATATCTGCTTGTACAGTCGCCATCAGATATACCGGAGCTGTGGAGGTGGTCACATATATCGGAACATGCACTTTATCGCAATGACAATAGAGCCTTTGTTCCGATATTTGTGACCACCTCCACAGCTCCAATATATCTGATGGCGACTGTAGTTCGCAGTGGCCAAAATATGTAAACACGGCAATATTTTGACGCGTTAAATAGAATGCCTGTTTAGATATTTTTGCTTACCTTTCAGTGGGGCTGGGCCATTTTTTATCTTAGGCAAGTTGGGACCAATATGGCTTTCCCTATCCTAAGTGACTCAAAGGAAAACTGATGAGCAAGGTAGTAAGTTATATTTCCTACCATTATTTGAACTTTATTATAAAGTGATAGAGTTCAGTTTTGCGTCGTTTCTGTCATGCCTGTTAAAGGGTTAAGCCACTATGCGAACTCTCGTTTTCAATTTTATACAGACACACTAGGTTGTGTCTTATTACAACCATATTTTCAAATATATTATACGGAGTCCTTACAATCTAAATTCGCAAATTTCGAGGGTTCATTGGAGTAAAAGAGAAAAATACACGATATTTTGTAACAACGATTTTCGCGCTGGTAACCAATCCTTTGAAAATTAAAAAAAAATTACCTGCTAAGTTTGGCATTATTGGAGGTGTCACACTCCCAACCACCGGACTCCCGATCTTATGCGTACTGTACAAATTCTGCACTATCTGATCCAACTTGCTCAGTCTGTCCTTCTCGTTTCTGATTACGTCGTTCATTCCCGTGTATTCTTTATCCATCGGCTCGTCGAATTTTTGCTCGCTAAAATCTGGTTTGGGCTCGTAAGTAAGGGTTTCTCTGGTTTCTTGGGGCTCAGGTTCAGTTGGTTGTGGCGTTGGGTTCTGAAAAAAAAGAGTACCTACCATAAAGCCCGGATGAAAACTAGTAGAATCATAAAGGGATTAATGTTTTGGAATCCTTTAGAAAGAAAAAGACTTATTTATTATCCTAGACATTTCTGTGGTACGACAAATGTTGAACCTGAAATATATTATTAGGTATTTTTTTTTAAATGTTACATTAAACTATATGATATTTCAAGCTGCATTTAGTTATGCCATATGTGGTAGGTATGCCAGATAGGATTTATCATATTTGGATTCCCATTTTATAAATAGGTAAGTGATTTAAACGGCTTATAGAGTGAATGAACTATTTCTTATTGTTATTCTGTCCCATCAGCCAGAGACAACTGAAGCATAGTTTGTTACAAGAAATGTGGCACCGCGTACTACTGACGCGCTTGGTAAAGGTTAAGTAAGGGACATATAGCTACCACTAATATGTATGGTTTGAGTTAGATGCCATGAAACTGTGGTTTTAAGAGTGACCTAGGGGAACGTAACTATTGCAACGAATGACATCAAATAAATGTTAGAGCCTATGTAGATCTAGCAAAAAAATAATAACCGTATTCTGGATGAGTTTCATAAACCCTTAAAATAAAATGTAAATTCGTGCAAATTAAAAAATCGTAAGCGTACAATTGTATTACATTTCATACCTGCTGAGGTATGATATGTAATAATGCCCTCCTTTTATTACGCGCACGTACAAAGAGTTGGAAGCCCTCGTATTAGAAATAATGTTGGTAAATAAACCCGTTCTAGTTCGCCGTCGACGCAAAAAGCCAGTGATACGCCGTGATGGATGACAGCGATGATATCCAGGGCGTTTTTTTAAATTTACGGCACGTCGGATCTTTGAATGATAATGTGACTTCATTTAGCTTTGCTGGGTAGGTAAATAAGTGCGTACAGTCAAGGTAAAAGAGATACGGAATAAGTTCCAAAAATTTTTTTTTTTTTATGACATAGGCGGCAAACGAGTAGACGGATTGCCTGGTGGTAAGCAATTACCGTCGCCCATAGGCACCCGCAACACCAGATGAGTCACAAGCGCGTTGCCGGCCTTTAAGGGGGGTTGGAGCTCTGGGAACCTTACTCACCATCAGGAACACAGCACTACATACCTGAAAGGTAGCAGTGCTATTATGGCTGTGGTCTTCTATAAGGAGGAGGTACTTCCCCAGTTGGGCTGCCCCAGATTCAAGCGTGATGGTCATCGCTGTGCCCTACCTCTCATTGTTGGACGTAGTTTAAGGACATACCCGAGTCCAAAAATATGTATACATGCACCTTATTGTCTCATATTAAAGCACATGTTTACATTTTTAGGAACTTTTTACATGTTACTTTATACAAACATAGACATGTATTTTGCCTTCGACAAAGCCTTATAATTAAGAACATTGTAAAAATAACATTCGCGCGTTGCGTGATTTTAGCCCGCCACATAGCTCACCGGGTTAGCATGCTGAAGTGGGAATGGGCAGGCCACATTGCACGCAGAGAAGATGGCCGATGGGGTCGAAAAGTGCTCGAGTGGAGACCACGGACTAGCAAGTGCAGCGTAGGACATCCAGCCACAAGATGGACAGACGACCTCATTAAAGTCGCCGGAAGACGCTGGATGCAGGTCGCTTCCAACCGGTACATATGAAGGTTCAAGGGGGAGGCCTATGTTCAGCAGAGGACGTCTTATGGCTGAGATGATGATGATGATTAAACGAGTAAGATGCACAAATTTTTGTATTAAGTTGTTCGCATAAGGCCTTCGGGATCGGAACACGAATCTGACCATTGTAGCGGCGAGCCAGAGGAGGCGATGTCATCTCTCTAAAACTGGTCGCCTGTGTCCTGGAGGACGTCTTCTAGTCTAAGTTAATGATGTAAACGACTAGTATGTCACTCACCGACTTGCCGACGATACGTTATGACTTTAGAGCGGTTTCAAGTTCAAACTAGCGTTATATACGCGCATATAAGCTCGTTTATCAAAGCGCGTGCACGCACAGGGGCGGATGTTTTTTCTTCGGGCATTGACGCGCATATAAGCTCGCATCAGCGCGAGCGAGTAACAACTCCCCCGCTCCATTTCATTTTTCGAGTAAACACGCAGGAATAAGCGCGTACACGCGTGTTCTATTTAATGCAGCGCGCGTGTAATGCCCGGAGTTTCTAGTTTTTCAAGCCAGTACTATAGTAAGCTAGTTAATAAGCTAGTAAAACTGTCCTGGCTTGAACCCAGGTTAGTGCTGTCTACATGATGCCAGTAATTTTAAGTCAGTTCGAGTGCCAGTACGTTTGCAACGTATCGTAAAAAAAACGTCAATATGAACGTAATTCGTAAAAAATAACATAGCATGAATGAAACAATTACTTAAAAAACTATCTAAATGTGTACTAGATGAATTACTTGGAGATATATTTAAAAAAGCGTGTATGGACAAATGGCACTTGCCGGACGGATACTAGCTTCACCGACCGCACGAAGATAGTACACAAGCCAGGCTAGCGAAATCGGTGGTGGGGGGCGCTACTAGCTCAAAAAATAGAACGGCAAGCTATTAAAACTATCCTGGCTTCAGCACTAGCTTACTAGCCTGAAAGTTAAGCTAGTTTTGTATACACGAAGATAGACGCACTAGCTTGCTAGCTTACTAGCACTAGCTTACTATACTGGCTTGAAAAACTAGCCTCGTGTATTCCGGGCATAAGTGCGTATGCCAGAAACGAAAGTCTACGCGCAGGAAAAAACGCTAGTATGAAACAGCTCTAACAGACGTTACTGCTTAGAAATTACTTAATGGCTTGCAGCATCAGAACCGTAGATTAATTGGACTTACAGTGTCTGCATCAGTGAGTCCAGACACCTTCAGGGTCTGTGCCAGCCGCAGCAGCGACGGCAGAACCTCCTTGGAGGCTGTGACCTCGCCCGTGTACATGAATGTCAGCAATAGTCGCAGTTCTGTTGCTTCACAGCTTAGGACCACGACTAGGGTGTTCTCAGCCTCCACTTCCTGAAAAAAAAACGTACAGTCAAATTAGTCAGTGAACATGTCTATGGTCTAATAAGTATAAAACGTAACGTATATAATTTCTACACGTTTTAAATCTATATTGCCAAAAACAACTGTTTGTTTTTCTACGTATTTAACGTAGAAAAACAATAAATAAATAATACTAAATAAATATTATAATCGTTTAAAAATAAAACATTTCTTGGATAGTTTATTTATCTCTCTCAATCTAAGCAAAAGGCCTCTTAGTAGTAAGCAATGATCGCAATGTGAGACCATGAAAAGGACAAACGATAATAGCGGCTTCTTTGTCATACCTATCGCAAGTTCAATAAGACCATCCCGTTGGATAACCTAACCCAACAAAACTAGGTACGTAATCTTAATCTACGTATGTTTATTGTATACTGTCAGCCATTTTGAAAACTACTTCAAATGAATGGCGTTACGTATCTTCTTTATCTTTTAAGCGCAACTTTATTTTACTAATTAATTTAAAAGGCCATAGACAACTAAAACGATTAATTTTTATTGTAGGGCACGTTTACACTAACCTTGAAAAGTTGCGCAAAGTACTGGCTGCATGATGCCAGCACTAGTCTGTGAGCCCTCAGCGAAGTCCCGCCGGCGTTCAAGGTCACGTCCGTCAGGGCTCCGGTGCTGAGCATGCGCCCTAGGGCGCCGATCACACTGTTCTAATAATAAAAATAGAAGTTCGGAGTCGGTTAATTTATTAGCTAATTTACTGGTACACATCAATTTATTAATACAGCTAAATGGAAACGTAGTTTATCATGTGAGTGGCGGAATAAAGCGACCTCAAGACGCGCTGTGAAAAAAAGGACTTTCAGGGACTATTTTTGCTTTCCTATAAATAAATTAAATTGGGCCGTAGTACTCGGGTACATTTATTTGATGAAGTAGCTACTTACGCGTGAAAGCCAGGTCTAACATATTTTAACTCTTAATTCGGAGAAAACTCATTCTTTATACGTCTAATATCAATCTATCTAATATTATAATTGTAGTCTGGCAAAACAAAATGTCAGTTGCAGTTTAAAAAAAAAATCTACACTCAGGATCACTGGCGGCGCGTTAGGATCTTTCTTAGGCAAGCCGTAGTTAATGTATGTGGCTTTGAATTTCTGTTAGACTTTGATATATTGGTATATTAGTACAATAGGAATTATATCCTTCTAAGACCCACTATACAAATAATATCCTACTCGAATTTGTTCTTTATAGTATACGAAATAAAGTAGAATCTCTTTTGTGTCAAATTCGAAGGAAACAAATGAAATTCAAGTCTGTTCCAATTATATAAAATTCAAATTTCATTATAATAATTAGCTGTACATCGGTGGACCTTATGCCTTATATAATAAGGTCCATCAATGTACAGCTAAGAGTGTTGCTGTGTGTACTACAGGTAGGCCCGTGGGCCTTACGAGTGTAAGACACTGACATTATACAGAGTGACGCATGGAGGACGCATGTAACAGATGTAGGGCAAACCTTTGCTAATACGTGATATTGTGTAATTTGGTGATACAGTATTTACAATTGTTTATTTTTAATGCCTACTACCGAGTTCGCAGCAATGTACAGTCGTCGTCAGATATATCGGAGCTGTGGAGGTAGTCACAAATATCGGAACAACGCCTCAATTATAAAGGCGATAAAGTGCATGCTCCGATATTTTTGAATACCTTAGCTGCTCCGATATATTTGACGGCGACTGTAATAGATTGCAATTCAATTATTAATTGTGAGCGTAGCGTAAAAAACCCCGTATCACCGAGTCTCCAAGTGTCACCGATAAGCCAAGGCGCACTTTATTGAAAAGCGTCATATTTTAATCGTCATTAATATACGTTATGATCCTCTTTCACTAAAAATAAATTGGTGTGCTAATACTGTCACTTAATTAAACATTTAAGTGATTATCAGATACATTTTTTTAAATATGTTTGATTACTAAGTATATTTAAAAAATATATGTATAAATGAAACGGAACAATCAAACGAACTTTGATTGTAAAATTAAAACAACAGAAATCGAATTAATCGAATGAATACGGAACTTAAATCAGCCCGTTGACCACAAACACTGCAAAATATTGGAAACTTCGGGGTATCATTATCACGGCAACAGAAATCAAAATGGATTCCGGAATTCCAAAATTAAACTTTATGCTTAATAAAAGAGTATATAAAAATATGACAAATTTATTTGTTCCCTTGATAAACGTTCGCATGGCGCCACTGTCAACGACTACAAAAATGATTTATAACAGCAATGTTAGTACCATTTTCATCCACCGGAACAAGTAAATTTGTCCCAGGCGTTAAATTAGACAATACATTTAGTGTTAGGCGTGTCAAGTGCGCATGCGGAAGCTAGTGTGTGCAAGATTTGTTGTTAAAAAACATGAATCGCTATTGACAAAGCAGTAGAACCATTAATTGTCTTTAATATTTTATATTAAATATAATCCCCACTTGTGACGAGAAAATTAGAATCTAAACTGACTTTGTCGCCTGTCAGAATCAAGACGTGTTGATAACAATCTATAAATAATTGTAAGCATCTGTAATTTATGCACTGCAATAAAATTAATATTTACTTAAAATAGTAGAACACTATTAAAATTTAATAAATAAACAAGCACAAAGTTAAAATAGCTATAATAAAAAACTTTTTGGTAACGAAAATGAATACGATAGTTCTGTGTCAAAACATTTTTTTTTAATTTAAAGGATAGGCCAAAATCGTGAAGCGTTCAGCCTGCGTGCAGATTATTATATTGTTTATGTGTTAAAATGTTTGTATACCTATGTGTCGGTGCTCGCTGTGGAGTGTCGGATCGTAAAAACTACTTACCTACCTGGTGATTATGCCAGCGCAAAGAAAACTGTTGCATTTCATCCTCATCCATAGCGACACAAATTATTATAATGGGAAAGCAAAAGCCAAAGCAGAGAGACTCACTATTGTCGGTCGCCGCGTACGCTCAAGACAATAATATTGTTAACCGAATCCAGGCTACTTTATTTTAGTCGGTACGCCTGGAAAACCTGTAGCCACCTATTTCTGGAGCTGATCGTATTTATAAATCCAATGACATTCAGTCAGTGACGCGGCTCACATACCAAAACTCATCCAAAAACAGATTTAGTTCGGGCTCGATGATTGGCATCATTGTTCGACTGTTTGCACTAATTACCCGAGGATAAAACGTAAAACGTATTTGGAGCGGATTTTTTCCACGTGCGACGCGATGGCTGTTTGACTACTGGCTGAATAGAACGCTTGACCTATTTTTTTTAAAAAGGTTACGCGCTCCCGCCTTTTGATTTGCGACCGGTCAGTCATTTGTCTAATTGTTGAGCAAACACAATTAAAATTAATAAAAGCGTTTTTTTGTAGACAATTTATTAATCTGACGGCTGTGAAGGGAACATTGTAAACATCGTTGTCAGTTCATTAGTAGCCAAACGTTGTTACAATGGAAAAGTCGAAATTCACTGATTTTTCTTACGATCCTGAATTCTTTGAGATTGCTAAAGAGTCGATAGAGAAGGAATTGTCTAATATGAAGAAAATTGTTGATAACGTGAACCAAATGAGAGGTAAATTTCTACCATTTATGATACTACTATTTAATAAATATAAAATGACTCTAATACCTATATGTAAATAATAATAAAATCAACATGGCTCTATATTGGGTCAGTCATTTTCTCTTTTTACAAAAAACTGGATATTTAATTTGTACTGACTAGGTACTTACGCAAAAATGTCAATTATTTAGGTATCGATGTTATTTTCAAAAATATATGTACTATTAAGTAATAGCTTCAATTAAAGAATTACCTGGTGCACGGTTAAACTTAGTGCACAAATTATAAATATTTTAGTCCTTTTCAAGTGATAATAGAATAGTGATAAGTGATTACTTAGTCTAATCTAACGTAAGGTAACGTAATTTACACCCTCAATGAGGGCCATAAATACTTCAACAAAATACGACATACCTACAAGAAACATAAAATAAAATTAAATCTATCTATAAATATAAGTAACTTAAAATTAGTTTAATAAAATTATACTCTAATTTGGGGCCTCTAAGCAAGGTGCCCATCACGCAGGCGGCATTCCCGCGCTGACTGCTATGGCGATTCTTTGTGCAAGAAAGCCGCCCGCGCGAGGGTTACCAATGGTATCTCGTAAACGTTGGCCTATTAAACTCGTTTACCTAATCGTCACCGCCTGCTGACAGAAATGACTAGTATCTGCCAAGTCGATGGACGAAACATCTCCATTCCATTCTTGAAGAAGAGCGTTATAGGCTTCTCTTCGTTGTTATGGGATCTTCTAGCAACGAAAAGACGTTTTTAAATTAGCTAATTGTTGTTTTCGCCTGACAGCTGTTGTGTTACCAAGATAACACAATATTTCCGATATGACAAATCTTACATCTTAACCAAATATCCATATTGTTAACAGTGGCATAGCTTTTGGCCGCCGCTGCTGTAAAATCAACCAAGTCAGTAGGTTGTCGTTTGTTGGCTGAACTGGCGGACCAAATTATACCAACGTGAGTTTATGGATTTGTGATGATGTTCCCTTTCCAGTGGAAACATCGTACCTGGAGTCAGACCTGATGACGATAATCGATGCTGCGACCTGGAAGAATATAGCGCAGCTGATCGGTCTTACCACTGCCGATATCATGGATCTTAAAAACGATACGTAAAAATTCGCTAACTTAAGAAATTATAAGCACTTTACTAGGATATGACTATTAAATGATAAATTGTTTAATAATATTTATTTTATTAATGTTATTATTTAGTACCTATTATTTAAATTCCGTAGCCGCATGTTTGACCGTATAGAAGTAAGCCTGCTTTTAGTGAAGGAATACTCCTTCTCCTTCTACTTAGTTACAAACGGATAACTCAAATAACTCAAACGTTTATTCAGTAAGTAGGCCACAAGGGCACTTTTACACGTCGAGTATACAAAAGTAAAAGAGAAAAATAAAAACTACACCGGTTCTAACCCTACACCTCTGACCCGAGAAGTATTTTGACTTTTATGACCGGCAAGAAACTCGGCGGGACTTATTTTTTCAAAACAGTATTACAAAAGATATCTTATACAAATTACATAAAAATGCGTTATTCATTAAGAAAACATATCCAACAATTACAAAAAAATTCTGCCAAAGGAAAAATAAAAATAATTATTAATTACTTAAAAGTCCAAATCTGACTGCTAAGAACGAAGTTAACAAAAAGTTCCATATGCTTTCTTATCTGAATTGTGTCCTTTATTCTAATTTAGAAATTACAAAATTAGTAATCAAAATTTTCAAAAAATATTATATGTATAGTTATTTTGTTTTCAAAATATACACAAAAATAGAAATACATGCTTATTACAAATAAACCTCAGAGATGTATAAGGTCTCCAGGTGTCATGATTTCAATATACTAACACTTTTTGTTTTTTAAAGATAAACAAGCACCGAATGAAGTGTATCACGTAAATAAACAAGAAGAAAACTACCTAAAACATAGCCCCAAATAGCCAAAACAGACCGGTCTCCACAAACAGCACCCGTTCACGAGTATGACGCGTATCTCAGCCATCGCCTCCCTCAACCTTTCTTCGGGAAAGTGGCGACCCGATCAACGACGCCACCATAAGCAAAGACTTTTAAGTGAGCATGACATGTTCAGGCTGGCAGGCTCTATCAATTAACAAATTTAGTCACATGTACATCCCGTGAGAAGTCACATTCTGTGCTTGTCCATTACATACTTAAATAACACTTTAGTTATGAAAGGCATATAGAGAAATGTCTCTATGCGTCAGAAGCTATAAATATTTATTTATGCAAATAAATATTCATGAATAATAATATAAATACAATAATTAGGGATGTATAATGTCCCTAAGTGTCTAAAGAGTAAAATAAAACATTATAACAAATAAAATAAAAAAAGAAGAGAACAACATGTCTCGTGTCAAACAAACTGGACACTAGTAGGTAAAGACCATATAGTAATGGAATAATCTGTACTACAGTATCAAGCTACAGGCTTAAAGGCATCCTTATCCTCAATGAAATCTTTCAGAGTATAGTATTCCTTACTTAACAAATAGTGTTTGACGTATGACTTGAATTTATTTTGTGGCAAATTAACTACATCAGCAGGAACTTTATTATAAAAGCGTGTACAGTTTCCAGCGAAAGATGAACGAACCTTGGCGAGGCGGTGGCCGGGCACAGCAATTTGATTTTTATTTCTAGTGTTAAAGCTATGGATATCACGGTTAAGTTTGAATTCTTGGATGTTATTCCGCACATACATAATGTTTTCTAGTATGTATTGAGACGCTACAGTGAGAATATTTGCTTGCTTAAATTTTTCTCTTACGGATGCTCGACCGCGCATTTTATAAATGCCGCGGACAGCTCGCTTCTGTAGCACAAATATGGTCTCAATATCAGCCGCTTTACCCCATAACAGAATTCCATACGACATAACACTGTGAAAGTAACTGAAGTATACCAGCCTGGCAGTCTCAATGTTCGTTAAATGGCTGATCCGCCTCACTGCATAGGCTGCTGAACTAAGTTTCCCTGCTAGGGTGGCTATATGTTGATGCCATTGCAATTTCGCGTCCAGAGTGACTCCCAGGAAAACAGTTTGATTTTCAAATTCCATTGTATCACCGTTTATTGCAATCTTGCTGTTGTTAATCTGCTTGACGTTGGGAAGAGTAAATTTGATGCATTTCGTTTTCTTGGCGTTCAAAAGAAGGTTATTTGCCGTAAACCAGTTCTCTACTGTGGAGATAGCATTGTTAATGCTCTCGAAGTTACTTTCCCTTCTGTCCACTTCAAAAATCAGCGATGTGTCGTCTGCAAACAGCACTATGTCATGTTTATCTTTCACAAGTTTCGGTAGGTCATTAATGTATACCAAAAACAGAAACGGGCCAAGAATAGAGCCCTGAGGTACGCCAAGTGCAATAGCGGACCCGGAAGATTGAGCTCCATTAATAATCACTCGTTGTGTTCTGTTCGAAAGATAAGACGAAACGAGATCAAGGGCCCTGGTTTTTATCCCATAATGGCACAGTTTTCTCTTTAAATTTTCATGATCGACGCAGTCAAACGCCTTCGAAAGATCGCGATAAACTCACGTGTAATTATATCACACTAGGCGACATGTTTCGGGTAAGCTCTACCCAATTTCAAGCCGAGTCAGGACACACCGCTCACGTTGTGGGTGTATCGCTCACACTTTTTTTAAATTATATTATTGGAATACTCCTTCACTAAAAGCAGTGGAGGAATACTCCTTCACTAAAAACAGGCTGGCAAAACAAATTGGTCAGTATAGCAGTCCTCCAACATGCGTCTGGACTTCAGGAGAGCTGGTGTTGTGCTTTGTTAATTCTGTCATTTGAATTGGATGAATCTTCAGGTCTGCACGACGTAACAACATATTTGTTTTAATTCTTAACCTTAACTCAATTTCAATATAGTGGAAAATTATAACTGCCATACGTGGCTTCAAGTACAGTATAGGGATAACTCATTTGTGGAATTACTACAAAATTATATCGCCGAACGTAAAGGGCCGTAATTACGTAATTATTATAGATTTGGAGTTGGAGTAACTCTAAACTTTAGAGTTAATCCAATTGATATTAATATTCACATGAAATAGGTCCTTTAGAGTCTAAAGGAACTACTTCATGTAAACATTAATTTTAAAAGTAAAAAAAAAAAAAAAATGTTAATAAGAGGGTTTACTAAGTAGCTTCCGTTAATATACTGAACACGTGTCGTATTTCAAGTAAATAAGAACTACTCGAATATTTAACAATGCACTTTTATTGTGCATTTCGTGAACCAAAACCTGCACCGTCCGATTGTGTATTTAAGAACTTGAATAAACTCTGTGCAAAGATTTCTTGCGTTCCGACGTTCAATTCCTTTTTCAAAAGCATTTCCACAGCCTTTTGCTGATTTCCTAGACGCTCTGGATACGGGAAATTGAACCTTAACACGATGAGGTAAGGCGCTTTTGATCTGTTCCCAATTGTTGTGGTTTATGTAGGGCTGTCTTGTGCTTGTTTTTATTTTATTTAGACAAAAGTTTGGCATTTGATTGATATTTCTCTTGTAAATCACGCCTCCACCAGAGGCGGACTGGCATTTTTTTCGAAGTCAAGACGGAGCCTATATGGCCTTGCCTTTTTTTTAATGAACCCAAAATTGTTGCACTAGGGGGTAATTAGTTATACCGGCGGAAATCGGGTCGTGCGCAGGCACCGCCGCTGGTAGGTACAGACAGCATCAATCTCATCATATGAAACAACGCACCAAATGTAGATACATTTTTAAATTGCTTTACAAAAACAGATCTCTGTGAGTATAAAGAAAAGAAATAAAAAAACTTATGAGTTTGGACTGTAGAAATAGGTATATTTAAATTTAAAAAAAATAAACCTGTCGCCAGATAGATAACTTACGAGTATTAATGCACAAAATTATAAAGCTACTTTTAGTACGGTATTTCATAAATAAGGTACTAATGACGTATATAAATTGATTGAGCCACCCAGACAACAATTGAACATTTCTTAACAACTCACTCTAATTGGTTATAGTATTTTATAAAAACTCATACTCATATCGACGTCTTGTTTATAGGTCTTATAGATTAGGAGTTACATATTCCCATACATTTACCTCAAATTAATATGGATTCAGCTATCTCAATCCCTTTATTGACTCTCAGTAATATGTAGGTACCTACAACACGAGCCTTATTAAGGTTACAGTGGGACTAGGTCGATTTGTGTAAGATTGTCATGCTGTCTCTTTTTTTTTGATGTGCCTCTGTCAGTGGAATACCTCTAGAATCATGTGGGCACTATTTTCCATTAGGTATTTATTCCAACTAGTTAAGAATTTCTTTACGTCTCTTATATCCTATATCTTTCCCACTCTCTTTTCGCTCGCTGTGCACTGCCGTTTTTATAGCTACATCGTAATACCTATTATCCTGGCCTCTGCTGTAATGTATTGTAATAAAAATAAACGTTACAATAACATTGACAACCCTACTATTGGAATTATTCGCTCGAGAGCCCACGGTTACTCGCGCCACCCGGCAGCGCGTTCCGTGTTTTATGACGACCGGATTCTTTCAAAAATTGAATTCGATTGCGCGCTATAAAGTTATCTGTGGCAATAAAGGTGACGCGGGTGTTGTATCTGTGCCGAATGCAATTCCGTTCGATTTTTGAATTGTATTCTATTTTAATAGTGGGGCGTTTTTACTTGTCTTGTAAGTTCTTAATAAACGTCTTGATAGGTACCTACAATACATAACATGCTCGTGTCCTTAATAAACCGACTAAAAATCGTGACGTATGTTAACTAGCCCATTACATTTTTAAATTTGGAAGTTTTTAGATTTGGAATACGTATAGTACATTTTTAAATTTGGAATTCGTTACTTACAAACGTTAAATAAGAAAACAAAATTTCCAGCGCCTGTTATGCATGGCCGGGCAGAGTAGCTCGACGTAAGCCTCTTACGGAGACGAGTGAGGAACTCTATGGCAGACGAGGGACTCTAATTCCTGCGATTCGGGTATTCTGTTTTTATAATTGTGTGTTTTGCTGTTTGTCGGTTCCCTTTAGACAATACATAAACCAAAGCCTTAACGCTTTTTTTAAATTGTAATATCCGTGATACATGATAGTGTTATTGTAATTTTACTGGTTACTTGTATGAACCAAATTAAAAAAAATCTAATTTAAGATTTTTTCATCTTTAATTGATATAGTTAAATGACAAGTTTATTGATCGGACATGTCAATCTTAGTCAGTTCAGCGGTTTAAGCATGACAAAGTAACAAAGTAACCCTTAAAGCCGGCAACGCGCTTGTGACTCCCCTGATTTCGTGGATGCCATAGGCGACAGTACTTGCTTACCATCAGGCAATCTGTGTGCTCGTTTGCCATAATATACTTAAGATTTGATGTATCGCGGTTAAAAAAATAAGTCCCGCCGTAGTTTCTTGCCGGTATCTTCTTTTGTAGGGTTTGAACCGGTGGTAGATTTTTCTTTGACATTCATAAGTGCATGTAATGTGCCTAAATTGAAAGATACATACATACATACATACATTCCAGCCGTATGCAGTCCACTGCTGGACATAAGCCTCCCCCAAATATGACTTGTATCATCTTGAGGGTAGTTGCCATAGTCGCCACGCTTGGCAGGCGGGTTGGCGACCGCAGTAGCTGTAGATTGGGTTGCGACGGACGCTGCTGCCCATCCGTCGGTTTTTTCCCTTTGTCGCCTCTTACGACACCCGCGGGAGGAGATGGGGTGGTGCTATTCTAGTCAGCCGGCACCACACGGCTAGGCTAATTGAAAGATAAAGATCTTTTACCTTTTTTATCTTTAAAAAAACAGTTAAGTGAATAGGTGACATCGTGATAAGTGAAGTGGCATGTCTGCTCTATAGTTGTCTTTGACTGGATTGCTGGGATGAGAAGTAAACCTTCTAGGAAGCGATACGCTGCAATAATATTAGGAGCTTATAGAAATTGTGCATTCTGTACTCCTACGTTATTATGTCACCTACACTCATCTTTATTGGTACCGACATGAGCACGACACATTTTATGTACAGTCAGCAGCAAAGTTGCTAAGCGTTTGAAGTGTACAAAATGACCTACACGCGCTCTTATTCTCTTGACAATAGAGACGTGTTGACCTTTTGAACACCTCAAATGCTTAGCTACTTCTGCTGCTGACTGTACTTCGTTGTGAAGGGTGTTTTTATATATGCTTTTTACTTTAATTATTGGATATGTTACTTCTGTTTAAAAATAAAAATAGAACATGTTTTCAAATGGGGTTGCAATGAATGGGTCACACTGAATTGGCCAGCTAATAATATATAATAGGCGTTCTTGTGGGTAGATGTCGAAAGTTCGAGACTAAGTGGCGAGTTGGCTATATGTTTCAAGTCCAGTTACACCTGTCTCCCCTTAGCCCTTTGCACCAGTGTTGCCCTTGACCCATCTTTGACGTCGCTCTATGTGGGGGCCCATCTTGTATAGGGCGAGTCACCGTCTGCCAGAAATCAAATTGTATACCATTTTAGATTCCATTAAAACTCAATAGCTCTTACACCAAGGCGGGTGCTGTCTCTGTGCGCGTTCCATGATACGGACAGGGACAACATCCGCTTAGTGTACGCTTTACGTTACATTAAATTGTCGAAAGGGCCTTTGCGCGTTGGCTCGATCCGGGAATGTCCGGAACACCATTGATCCGTGTACGGGAAAAAAGATATTATTTTATTTATTTGGTAAGCAAACAGAAACAAATGAGCCGGTGTTCAGATTTCTAGTACACCATAGGTAAAAACATTCACTTATACCCTTAATTGCTCTCACTGAAACATATACCCCCATATAGGAGTTCATACCTAGACAGTATTGAAAACACAAACTAAATTTACATAATTTAAGCCCTGTATTTCAACAACCCTGTGCCAATTCCAATACTTTTGCCTTAAATAGGCTCTATTTATAGGTAGACCGAATTCAATTTACAGTATAACATGGCCAATTATTGAAGCAGTTACTGGTGATTTATCCTATGGAAGTTATAATTTTCAACTCTATTGGAAGTGAGTTAAAGTTGAAAATCAAACATTTTTTTTACGTCATGCATAAGGGTTAACTAACTTTCTCACACAGCTTTCCTCGGGCTCAAGAAGAAAAGGCAAAGCTACACGCTGCCTCTAGTACGTACGTATATATTACAGGTGTGATTTCCCTACATAAACCACAACAAATGGGAACAGAACAAAAGCGCCTCACTTCATCGTGTTAAATTTCTTTTTCCCGTATACAGAACGTCTAAGAAATCAATTAAATGCTGTGATTTTTTTGTATTGTCTCAAATCTTTCACGTTGATGACAGACTTTTGACGTTTGACCAACATATTGTTACAATACAAAATTGTCATACGGACTTATGGAGGTCATAAAACCATTCTCTTAGCCCCGAGTCCCTAGGTACAAGTATTTTGATTAGCTCGCCCGGGAAGATAAGTCACGCACTCGATCCGGCTTGTTTGCCCCCCTTATCGCTCCGTTCTAATTTTCTATAGCTCACATTTTCATAAATTATGCGTGACGTGGTGGAAGATATTCTGTAAAAGCAAACCTAATCATATGAAATATAATGTTCGTTTATTTACATCTGTTCTTGTCAATAGGTAGCAATGCACGCACTTGAAAGCGAAATTTTTCCACGTGAGATTTTCTCGGTAATTTCTGAGTATGTTCTCTAGAATGAGAATTTATCGAATCATTCCTATCAATAAGCGAGACGATTTTGTTATTTATGGTATCAATCGATTTGTTTCGTTGTGAGGATCAAATATAACTATGAGATCAATTACGAAAAGCTAAACAGAAGTCAGAAATGAGAGTTAACTGCTCTTTACAAAATGATACTTAACTATGACGTCACGTCTAGGTCGGCACCCATTTTAAAATACGGAGTAATAATGCAATTGTCGTTTTGATCTCAAAATAATGTAATTGTGCATATAATAATGTGATTTTTCAGAAAAATGTAAGGAACCGTATATTGTTATTTTTTTATTTCGCATTTTTCAAACATGTTTGAGTGTCACGATAGTTATGTTAAAACTGTCCTATGTAGTAGGTAGTACATTTATTAGTTTGTTTTTAATATGAACAAAGTACATAGTTATTTAACAAATCTATTTTTAAATATTTATGTTTCTATTTATTACTTTTTCTTAAAAAATCTTACTTATATTTTGAGCTACTTTAATGGTTGATTCAGGCAAACACCCTAATTCTCTATTTTGTTTGGCGATTTCAAGCAAATACAACAGACGCGCACACAAAAATAGTTTGAACTTTAAACTACTGCTAATTATAGTTGAAAATTATAAGTACACGGGTTCTTTATATGCAGTAAAGTTAACTAACGCCAGAGAATAAGAGTGGTGTTTCATGGAAAGTTCGGACTTTTTTATCTCTCTCTAGCTACTACTACTTTAGAATCTCCTCTCTCAGTACTCTGTTTGGAACTTCCCTTAGTACACTCTAGTCCTCCTTCTCATACTGTACGTTTCTAGCATTTGATTTGCCACTCGTTCTAACACTGTAGTTTAGGCAATTATAATAAATTCAGAACTACACGCAATCACGGCTCCCCTGGGCACACTGGGGACGAAAGTAACCGCTCAAGTTAACTTAACTCATTTAAAATACCTATTAAACACTTCCACTCACATGTGTTATTCCTAGTTTAACTAACTTGTACATTTCGAAAAAAAGAAAAAAAAAAAATTAAAGACGGTGATGCACTCCATGAAAACAATTTTATTTATTTAAACTTTATTGCACATTTTTAAACAAATAATAAATACAAATGGCGGACTTAACGCTTTAAGACATTCTGTACCAGTAAATCATTAGCCTACACAGAATACTTTCGTTTGGTGCATGATACACTGTACTCAAAAAAAAAAATCGACTAGTCAAATTAAAGTAATAACAAAGTTACTAAAGTAGTATGAATACGTACACTAATAAATATACACACATAATATTATAAATACTTAAAATGTACCTAAATTCAGGTTTAATAGAAAAGAAAAACAATGTAAAGAAACATGGCGGGCTGACAAATGAATTTATATGTAGAGCAGTTGATCCATGATAAATGTGAATATGTAAATTTGTTTTCACTAAATATAGGTAATTATCGTAAATTTGAATTAAACAAGAATGTAAGTAACAAATGTATGTGTATACAGTAACATTGAAACCACGGTTGCTGTTTAAACTAGCGTAATTGCGAAGCTATGAAGGTAAATGTGTTTGTTTACATTTTTTCAGTTTTCTATTGACCCTGATTGTAGAGTGAATCACAGACAATCAGCCATGTATATTTAAAAAAAATTGCTCGCGCAGATTTGGTATCTTGGAACGCTCCTGATGTGGCAGTGTCGTCGAAAAATCCCCGTCGTACCAGCAACACTATTAGCTGTACATTGGTCCATAACGCCTGGATTTTTTAACGCTTTTCTTTTTCCCCGAGAGAAAATTCTACCAGGCACGTTGATGGTTCGATCATGGATTAATTTCATTTTCCGAAACGGACAATAGTTGTCACCGTATTATTCAAAGCATCTCTCCTATAGCACCATCGTCTTACAGTCTCCGCCCACAGCGTCCGGTGACTCTTCAGCATCAAAAACAGAACATTGCTCAGAAACAATTGCAACACGTAAAGCACGTCAGGTAAGTAATCCAGCGAAGGTTTCTTCTCGATCCGATCACCTATCAAAGTAGGCATGTAAGTCGTCACACCACTTATCACCAGAATGAATGTCGCTATTCGTATTTTGCGACAAGCGGAGTTTACAGAACTGCTTCGGATTTTAGTCGACGATACCAAAACATAGAGGACTCTTAAATACAACAGGACGTTCACTACAGTCGAAGCTATGACGATGTATTCATTGTAATCCCATTTTAACTGACCGCAAAATAAGATTAGTGTGGCCGGTGCTATCCAAGCAAATATAATCGTGTATAAGTAAATCATTGCTGTATGGAATCGGAAGATTTTAACTATATCTACGTAAAAGGAATAGGCAGCTAAAACTTGCCATAGAGGCAAAGCGATAAGGCATACTTCAAATAAAAACGTCCCCGTGTCAGTAATATAGAAATCATCAAATAAATTGTAACTTAGAATGGACATATATAGTCCGTTAGCAAGAAAAATGTTGATAAACGTGAAATTTCTAAAATGTCTCCATTTTGCTATAAGAATCCAAGAAAGTATTCCAAAAACCAATGTCACTGCACATAGCACTGCGTTAATATCGACGAAGTTCCAATAAACGTAGACCAGTGCGCCGGCGCATGTCACCTTGAAATGTTCTGTTGTTTCATTGTACTCGTAACTCTTGTAAGTACATGTCAGATTATTGTCTTCAACCAAATAGAAACTCTCACTGGAAGTAAAATTTTCTTGTGTCGCGTTTTTGTGTGATTCTGTTAAATTTTCAATGGTTGGTCCAGACATGCCGTTAGTTTCTCAATGCTTCAATGTGATATTCATATTTAAATTGTATACTCTTTAACTTGAAGCTAAACGCAGATGCCAAGCCTGGTTAAATATCGAATACATGTAATTAAAACTTCGCTAAAAAAGACAAAAGCTACTAACCATAATCGGAGTTGCTTATCAACTACTTATTATTTTTAATACGCAATAATTAATTGAAATTTCGTGTCTGATAGGTTTTAGGGTTTCGAAGTCATTTAGGAACCATTTTGTGATCTTCGTCACACGCGGTTTTGAAGCTTCGCTTAGTATGTACATAAAACTAGACTCTTCTGGCGGTTTTTTTTAACGGCTTACCCAATTTGATTAGATACCCTATTTCAGAGTAGGTATTTCAAAATCTAGCTGTCCCACCCATATTCGATGTTAATGTGAAACAAGTTGGTTAAAGTTAATTAGGAAGAGAGATGGACCCAAAACGCTTCCTTGGGGAACGCCGTAACTAATGTCACACTCCTCACACAGGTCGTCACCAATCTTAACCCTTTACTTAATTTTATTTAAGCAACTGGTCAGTGGCCACAGTGGCAGATTTCACTTTTGTCAAGGCTTTTTATAATTATAAGTACGGGAACACAAACAATGTCAAATGCTTTCTTTAAGTCAGTTCTATTTTTGGTGATGTCTTATCATTGGCTGGTTTACACGTCATGCGGTCGCTTATAATTTAAGGCTAATTAATATTATTGATTAACGCCATTCGAATTTTGTAACAACTGAAGCTTTGAGAAATGCTTCGGAATTTAGACGACGTCACCAAAACGTAGAGAATACTTAAAGTATACCAAAACGATCACCATATTCTAAGCTATTTGTGAGAAGTGCTTATGAAACAAGTTAAAGCAGCTGCAGCATTTTACTTTGTCAGATTCAGACAAAGTGTGAGTTTTTCAATGCTTTGCATTAATTATAAATTTGTGAAATATATAGTAATACTTGAAGGAGTGAGAAGCAAGTCACTCAAATACGAATAGTAGATTTTGTAATACAACCGTTAGTAACAAAGCTTAGGGAGTAACAAATAAATATAAACAGATTAACTATGAATATTTTAAATACATTCAGCTGTCATGTAGGTATACGTTTTAATGAGCAATCTCATTAAAATTAATTAATTTAGAAATATGATAAAGAATAAAAAACTGTATGCTTTTTATTTATAAAATCTTATTACTGCTTGATGTTGGTGACGGTTCATCCATATACCTGTGTCCTACCAGGTTTACAAAAAGTATATAATTTTCCCTGTAGGCATCAATTTAGCAATAAAGGTTTAGCATTTTTTTTTATGATACAAACTTTATTTAATGAAATAAACAAAACTTAAATAAATTATAACATTATTAAATTAAATCTATCTAAATAAGAAAAATAAACTACATAATTAAAAACTTAACTAAGAAAATGAAAATATGCTTATAAACAAACTAATCCCGGGCCCCTTGGTAGGGTGCCCATTACGCAGGCAGCATTCCCGCGTTGTATTGCGATTGCAATTCTTTGAGCGAGAAAGCTGCCTGCGTTTAGCATTTTGTTTATCATGCTAGGTCCTTTATGGTGCCTGTTTGTTTCTAACATAAATCCTAAAGATCGCTCTACAACAATATTTTCCAAGGTAAATAAAGGCTTACAAAAATAGTAGACGTCATACTTGTAGCCGTATTTTTCTTGCTGGAAATAAGTCTTCACAGAACGCCTCCGATAGCTGTATTTTGCCGCGGGCTAATCGGAAATGTGAACACGTATTTTGTTAGCTCCGGGGTTGTGGCAATGCTGACGTTACGTTTTGTAAAAACAACAGAATGTCTGCGGAATAAATACAGGGTGATTCACCAGACGTGAGCAGGATTGACTCTACGAATTCACTTAACAATAAGCTACTAGTCTTAACCTCCTGAGAACTAAGTATCAAAGTTTGCCAGCTTAATTTTCACTCTATCGGATTGACAAAGAGTCATCATTTCATTGAGGCGTATGTAATATATAAAGGACACCAGTCTTCAGGAGGTTAAACCCCATTTAGACCATGCAAGAACTTGTATACGATTTTCATTACACTGCGGAATTATATAAAGCGACAGAATTCGCCGTACGCCGATAGCCCGCAATGTAATGAAAATCGTATACAAATTCTTGCCTGGTCTAAATGGGGCTTTACTGACATTCACAATCTTATTTATTAGGTGTAATAAAAAAATGATTTATTCCCAAAATGCATGAATATTTAACTGCATATTGAATGTTCCCTCCAAATTAAATATCAGCAACTCATTGGTCTGGTTATCTACTTTTGACAATTTACTTTCTTTATAATCAAAATTATGGCACAACAATCAAAGAAATTTTTTCTTCAATAATTAAGGGTGATCATAACGCAAAAAAAGAAAAAGCGGCGCTACTGCCAAAAAATATATTCGTAAATTTCGAGCGATTGTCTCTGTCAAAAGAAAGATGGTCGAAACATAGGTACGAATTTGGATGTTCCCGGTACCGGGCCTGATGTTTCACTTAAGCGCGATACTAAACGATATAATATAATTTACTATGTTGGTCCTGATCACGTCTCCAGATTTACCCTGTATACTTAACCCCGCTAAAGTCATATCTAGTGTTTTTTCAAATTCGTTTGTGGAATTATGTAAGCAAGAGGTTTTGGCAGACAATATTGCTATAAAGAAGTAACCTAAAGTAAATGTTCTGTTTCTATAGTTCCTCGTAAGTCAATTAGAGCACAGAGGGCGTAAATATGTCTACACTTTTTTACCATAGCAATGGCATAGAGTGAAAAAGTGTAATGATCTTACTGAATGAAAACATTTAAAAAAGCTGATGTCGATAGCAGAGCAGACTTTATTTTATTCCAGTTTAAAATTTTCATGCCTCTCGTGTACAATATAATACTTTAATCATATTTTGGAAGGTAGAAAGTTTCAAAGGAATATAAATTTGTCCAGAATTTTGACGAATCTTACTTAGATTCAGTTAAGAGTATGGAAGGTACGGTAAGTGCACTCTTTTTGGAAGATTTTGCATCTAAAGCAAGACACACTAAAGACTTTGGATTCCTGTGGGCTAAACAGGATCAAACTACACCAGTACCGAACTCAGGGAAGCACTGAGGTACGAAATTTTCTGTGAAAGATGACAGACTAATGATTTATCAGCCATGTAACACGTTCGCAGCAAAACTGCTATAGTTTCAAGATACATGTTTTCCCAATGCTGTTCTCTGCAACACTACTCGAACCATTATTTGCCACGGCTCAACGAAGCTTTGGGTTCACAAATGGCCCTAATGCGAAGACTACAAAAAAATAGTTTTGCTGAACTCAGTGAGAAAATATGACCAGATATTAAGGCTTAGGCCCGGATTCTTGACAAACAAGAAAGGTAAATAACAAGTGACATTTCAAATATAAGCTTCCAGAAACTCCATACGTGGTTCGAACATATTACCTAGGATTGGAAAGGCCACCTACGCTCTTTGCTACTAGTATGATCAGTATTATCCTATTCTCAGAAACTGTATTCTGTATTTCTGTATTCTTCAATTGTTGTTGAGTTAATGATTTAGTACTCTCCTTTGTCTGCGTAGTCCGTATCAATAGGTGAAAAACTTGGCCTATGTAGTAGTTAACCGGAGTGTACACGCACATGGTGTTCTATATTTAAATTTTGACGTAAGTTTCATATCAATTATCTGCACTACTACATAGACTTGATCCTTCAGTTAAGTTTTTCACCTACACGTTTGTGACTGACTCGAATAATCTTTTTTCATATTTAATCAAAACTAATAAGTTTTATCATTTGATCAAATATTACTTTGTTGAGACATTCGTTCTACATCTTTAATACATAAAACTGCGCCGGGTGTTCTTGAAGGGAATGCAATTATCGGTAAAATTATATAATCGGTTAAACATACAGTTGAGGCCAAATAACCATTAAGGATGATTCACGTTAGACCGTCGCGCTTCCTACACGTCGACCTCACGAGCACGAGCCCACCGTCGACCTATCGCTTCACTTACCCCTTCGGTCCGAGTCCGAACGGCCCGAAACTCGAATATTGACATTAACACGAGCGTCGCGTCGCCGCTCCGCTCACGAGGCCCACCGGCTCGAGCACGAGCCGCCCGAGCCGCCCGTCTCTAACGTCAGCCGAGCTGTCTAAGTCATTGTCACTTAATGTCAATTCAATTGCTTGTCAATAAAAGCAGAAGTAATAGAAAATTATAAATAGAAAAAATTTGTTACTTTATTAGCCATCACGGCTATAATATATATGAAGAACAAGAAAAATCACGCAGACAATGAGGCTTACACCCCTTTTGGTGCACACGTTTGCAGCACAGAGTATATGTGGTACTATATTCGTGACGATTTTTGTATAATTTCCAAACCACGAGGAAATTAAGCACTGGTTGATGAATAACCAAAGCTCCAGAGTCAATATCCTGTAAAGATCGTCTAGCAGCCTGCTTAAGGTAACCGATAATAAAATAATAAAATATATGTATAGGTATAATAAGTGCTTATTATAGAAACAATATCGTGGTCTTTTCTCTTTAAGCCTATTAGGTTTAATAGTAGCCACGTATCGTTATTTCATAATTTTTCAGTAAAAAAAAGGAAGTAGGACTTGGTCTTTGGTAAGCATTTTTATTATTTACAATTTTAGGACGAGCATTACTTTTATTGATTACAGTGTCATCAAATGAACAATATTTGAACAGAGGATACACAGTCTGCACTTTGATGAGGAGGCATTGAAAAAAATGCTGACATTCATCCAAAAATTGCTTTGGGCGAAACACATTCTGTACTGACGCTCCTGCTTAAAATTGGTACGGTATAGATATATATATAATATAATATCCAAACAGGCTATTCTATTGTTCAATAAGTATCTAATGATATATAACGAGATGACTTAGGTAGGTACAGCAACTCCGGAGATGAATTAGAGCTCTCTTACGAAGCAAATCCTATTCCCATCCCATCTCATTTCCTTCGTTTTTCTAACAAAGCAAGGATGTTGGTTCGGGAAAAATGTTAAGTATCGCGCAAAATACGCGAAGCGATTAATAACACTAATTTTAATCGGAATGGTGGTTGGACTGGCTGCCTATAGAAGCTTGGCATCTATGACCAAATTTAGAAGTAGAAGTTTAGTAAAGTATAGTTCCGAGCAAACTAACGACGCCGGTTGAGGATTGCCGTGAACCGGCCACAACATCGAGAGCGGCAAAGGCAGCGCAGCGCGCAGCAATTCGTTGAAGCAAACGGGTGTCGACACATAATGTTTGACAATAGTGTTGGAAAATTTAGACCATCTTATAGGTACTCCAAAGCAGTTCGCGTGAGTGAGGCTGTGAAATGATACAGTGACTCACGAAACTTTAAATACAATATCAAAAGACCATAAACTTATTTTTACCATAAAATTACATTATTAGTTGCTGTATTATAAGCATATTACAATACCGCAAAGAATAATGTACGTTTCTGACCTATTCAATTAAAAAATGAGCATTATTTTGTTCACACATACTCGTAGATATAATATTAAACGTAGATCTTTCTGTTATAACAAAGATATTTTTAATATTTTCTCCTTGGATAAAATAAAGTGCATAAAATACTAAATTCATAATATTCATCACACGATTAGAAACAACGTGAGACTAGTGAGTATCTTTGGCGTGAAGGAATTTACAAAAACCCTAGTTTGCCTGTACGTTCAAAACAGTATATAAGTATACCGCCTTCTTACTAGTCGAAAACTTTCTGTCAATATTGACAAGCCTTCTAGTTCCTAAATAATCGTATGTTTAATAAGGGCAGGTCGTTTTTAAAGTAAATCGTTTCTATTTAGAACATACAAGCATCAGAAAACTATAGAATAAGTGTAATGGATGTGACAGTGTAATGTATTACAGCCAAGGTGGTCTCATAACAACCAAACAAATAGGACTATATACGACCGTACGTATAGACGTTTATAAACCTAAGTAAAACATGCGTGTCCGCTTCAAAAATTAAACTTCCCATAGTAATGTGCCTTGCCTAAAGCAACTGTAGTCTGACAATGATCTGGCCGACGGTATATATCCATCAACATAATTGTACCGATAATGCTTTTGCAAAATTTTATCGACGTCTTGCTAAATCATAATAATATGTTCACTGATTTTCGTCTCATTTTCAGGTTTCCATAAAAAATTTTAAGGATCGCGACTTTGGATAAAAATTGTTAGTCCTAGTTATATAATCTTTGGTAAGTAGTAAGTCCCTTACAGGAACTTAGTAAGTTAGTCAAGTTTACTTGAATAGTGACATACAAAACATAATTTCTTGCAAGCAAACAAGACATCTAATACAGCGAACTCTCCGTGATAAGACTATTCATTTTAGGTCCTGTTTGTTATAATAATGTACAGGGTTGGGCAGATTAAGTGTCCTACTTTAAAATTTTCATAAAATGACAACAACTCCATAGATTTCAAATATTTTTTAGTAAATATATAAAACAGTAACTGTAAATTACTAAAATAATTCATTAATTCAAATTTCTCTCCATTGGCTTTAATTACTTTTCGCATTCTCCCATAGAAGGAGTTACACGCGGCACGCACTACCTCATCTGGAATATCGTTCCATATCTTCACTAACCGATGCTTGAATGAATTTAAATTCATGTCGTGTGTTCTCCCTATATTACTTAGCATAAATCCCCATATTGAAAAATCCAACGGATTCAAGTCTGGTGACGAAGAAGGCCATTCTTGCCAAGGTATAAAGTCCGTCAAATTCATTCGACACCAGTCTTGAGTGCGTTTGGCTTTGTGAGATGGGGCACTGTCTTGCTGAAAACAAAAGTAATCACTCCCATATAACTTTCGGGCATTTTCTAATAAATGACCCTGCAATACGTTCTGAATATAGTAATCTTGGTTGATTTTGACTCCTCGATCGATGAACAGCAGTGGTAATTTGCCTCCAGGCGATATTGCACCCCAAACCATGACAGCCGACGCACTTTGAAATCGCTGCACAGCTAATTTGTCGACTGGTATATCCCTCAATGATACGCCATACACACGATCACTTTGTTGATTGTGGCTATCTTGCAATAGAAACGTTTTTTCATCCGAAAAAATAATGTCATCACCCTCGTGCCATGCTAGTAGCTCCTTGCATTTTGTGACTCTAGCTTTTTTCTGGGTGTCCGTTAATCCGTATTTTTTTTGTTTTTTGTAGGCTTATAATCTAAGATCATGTCGCAATATACCTTACCTACTTTTACTGTCATCCATGTATGGTCCTGAGATAGCTCTATTCATCATCTTATCAATCATTCTAGTACCGAACCGTACCGAAGGACGTCCACTGTTGGACATGGGCCTCTCCCAAAGCAACTCACAATAACCGCCACCCGCATCAGTAGATTCATTCTGTCTTTACCAGGTCGCCAGTGCACCTTGTGGGAGTCTGCCCACGCCGCATCTTCCGATATATGGTTGATACTATAACCACTTACCCGTGCGAAGGCAGAAGAGGTTGCTAGTACCTACCAATAAATTATTATTTGTGTAATGACGTTTTCCGCAGTACTAGGTACTTACTGTGGTACTACATAAGGTTTGTAGTTGCCTAAATAATGGGTACTTACACAGCGATTTGGGGCGTACGTTTGTAATGTATTTACAATATATTATATACTTTCCCGAGCAAAGGTGGTTAGTTGCGAATAAAATCAGATTTTACTAACGATGTTCTCCGCAGTGTTTGGTACTTCTTATCCCACTAGTGTTTTCTTGTAAGAAACATTGACTTCCATAAGTCATCATCATCAGCCTTGAGCCATCTACTGTTGGACAAAGGCCTTAACTTCGGTGTTGCCGTATTGACCGCGCTTGGTAGGCAAGTTGGGAATCGCAGTAAAATACACTGTAGACGCGGGTCGCTACTGCTCATACCGGTGGGCATCGACGCAGTTTAAGGACATACGGGTCCATGTCTCATTAGTAATATTAATAAAGGTTTACTGCAAATTACTTGCAATTTTTGTTGTATAATATTATTAATGTTATAGGTGTATGGCTGAATGATTGCAACAAGCTATCGACAGCCCGCCTGAGTCCGGCCGGGCGTCCCTACACTACGTGTACATCTACATTAAGTATCAGTGATACATAATAAGTAAGCTTGTAGGATCTGTAGATGCCTTTAACAGTTATTTAATTTACCTAGTAGTCATTATCATTAAGTACGTAGGTTATGTTGAGGATTTTTTAATAGAGTGTACCCCCAATTTAGGCGAGGTACAGACAGACTAAAGAAGAAATGGCGGGCTGACCTATATGTTTTTAGCGACTGATGGGAACACGCACTAAAGAGAGGAGGCCTGTCCCGGCAGCTGGACATAAACTAGGCTAAGAAAAAAGAGTAGGAAGGGTCAGGTACCTAATCTTAGTGCGGACGAGTGATAGTAAGTAAATATAAGTTGTTGTTGTATGTTGTATAATTAATTTAATGAATGGTTGGTTAAATTGCAAACCCGTGCTGATTACTCCACAGTGCATTCGTTCGTTTATAACATTAATAAATATTCAAGACAATTGACGATAGGTCTGGCCTAATGGATAGTGATCCTGCTTATGAAGCCGATGGTCCTGGGTTCAAATCCTAGTAACGTCATTTATTTGTGTTCTGAGTCTTCTGACAAGCCTCATTCGTCGGTGTGTTGTGCGCGCGTACTTGTAGTACGGCAGCTGTTGGTGTATAATCCTGGCTACGAGGTCAGTCTGGGCAAGTTCTCGCCGTTAGCAAGATGAGAACATAGAGAATAGAGGTTTTCCAACCCTAAAAGGGTTCCGGGTCCGATTACTATTACTAATACTCCCCTGTCTGTACGTCTGTCGGTCTGTCTATCTCTCCATCTCTCCGTCTGTTCGTCTGTCCGTCTATCTCTCCGTCTGTCTGTCTGTTCATTTATCCGTCTGTCCGTCTGTCTATCTTTCCGTCTGTTCATCTGTCCGTCTGTCCATCCATCTGTCTGTCCGTCTGTCCGTCAGTCCGTCCGTTAGTCTATAGGTCACCAGGCTGTATTATATAAAATGTTCACAGATAATGTATTTTACTTACCTCTATGTTAACGAATACCTACTTATACTGAGTAAAATATTAGGCTCTATAATGTTGCGAACCTTTCAAGTTCTTACTAGTATTTGGCCGGTTTAATATACAGGCTGCCCATGAGGAAAGGGAAAAATTTTAACACCATATTCCTAACCATATTAGAAGTTAAAAATATTAATTAATGTTTGCTAAATTCGGCTTTATTTTAGAGTTATTGCCATTAATAAGTAAAAGAGTTGTACATAAATCACCAGTACAAAACACCTTTATGATTGCGACGTTGCCAGACTGACACGTCTAAATTGACTGAATAAGTCAAATCCAGTTGGATAATGTCAAAATATTTTCTCTCCCAAAATACAGAAAATTTGTAAATAATTTAGAATCGAACAGTTTACGAATTAATGGAATCTTGCAATGCATTTTCCCGCAAGCCAACAAGTTTTGATTTGTGAATCGTTTGTTTTCGTATTTAGTAGTACCTAAAAGTGGACAGCCACATAACTACAATGTTGTATTTAAATGAAAGTGATATCTGTTTAGGAGATTAAATGCCTTTTTCCATTACGGATATGGTAGTATAAGGTACTAATGTACCTATGTAGTTTCGAGTTCTTCTTGTAATTATTGGGGTTTATTAAAAGTTTACGCTTATTATTATGAATGTTATTTAGTCCATTTAATTAACGTACACAATATCTTTAGTATTCATTTATTTATAAAAGGGTACCTACCTGAAATTCAATTTACAATTACAACCTACAATTAAATCATACAACACAAACTAGTATTATCACTATCTCCTCTACGATTTTTAAGAATAATTTTAATTCCAAATCCTTGATGGCTGTCTGGGATCCGTCCTCCCACCTGGAACATCTAAATGCTCAAGTCGCGATGTTTCTGGAAGATGCACGATAGAATTTATTTTACCATGAGTGTTACACTCAACCACAACAGATCGTTTCAATAAACTTCCGTTATTAAATGCTGCTGCTGGCCGACTGAACTAGATAGAACCCTCTTGTTCTTAATATTAATCGGTGACCCTTTAAGAGTTTTATGTATGTATTTCGCAACACTAATGTTATTCGTTTCAATTTTTAAAGTACATTTCTAATAAATTCAGGTTCAATGCTAAAATTAACAACAACACCACTGACGTTTAAAGTCATTCTGAATGTTGAATGACATGGACAAAAGTGGCCAGTAATTTATCGCATCTAATCTAAAGAGTATCTATGATGGCGAAACTCTTTAGAAGAAATTGATCAGGAAACTCGACGGTCTATGTGGTACCAACATGATGGAGCTCCCCCCCACTACGGTCTTATTGTTAGGAATTATCTAGACCGTGAGTTTCCAGATCGATGGATTGGTCGGGGCTCTCCAACAATACTTTGGCCTCCGAGATCTCCCGATCTTACCCCATTAGACTTTTATCTTTGGGGTACCCTGAAAAATATGGTTCACTCGAAACCTATCCGTTCCCGAGAACACCTCATACAAAGAATTATGGAAGCGGCACAGCAAATAAAAAACAGGCCTGTCCCACTGTGTAACCAAATACGTAGACGGTTAGATCTGTGTATTGAAAAGGACGGATTCCATTTTGAAAATTATTTAAATTAATTTTTTGATGGGTTGTTTTATGTATTTCTATGTACCTGCCTATTTGTTTTATAGCCATACAATTTGAGTTGTACCTAATAAAGAAATACAAAATTATTTTTAATTGATTACTTCATTTTCAAGTCTTTATACTACTCTTTAAAGCCAAAAATTCTGTATCAAAATCCCGCTTTCCATTTTCCAAAATCTTTGAAACATAGAGATTTTTAGGTAATCTGTATAAACTGTAAAGCGATTATCCACTAGATAAATCGTCTAATCTGTATAAACTTTAGACGAATTAAAAGCGGATAATCGCCTCAAAACAGGAAGCGAGAAAGACATATTTCGTATTCGTATTTTGTGTTAACCAACCTTTTTCTTGTTTCATATTCAGCGTGTTGCAGTTATTAACAAAGAAGGATCTAGACCTTGCTTTGAATAATCTATGCCCAAAAGTCTTCATGACATTGCCTCTTGTAAAAATAAAAGAGATAGCAACAACAAACGTTGCCAGCTCGCCCTAAGGCACTGTTACACTAGAGAATCAAATGTTATGTATTTATTATGTAAGAAAAAAATTACAAAATTAAAAAGCATAATTCGATCTATGTTTATATAACATTTATTACTCCTTATGACCCCAGGAATGCGTGGTTTATTTTTTTCCCTTTCCCCATGGGCACCGTGTATAAGTAGGCAGGTTAACTAAGGTAGGTAGGCAAGCCGATAGAAATGGTGTTATGTAGACGCCATGCATAGTTAAGTATGTATATATATAAAGTTCATACGTTAATTTGAGGATTTTAGAATATTATAAGTTGCTGTACAGTATGTATAAATAAGAGAGGCAAATGCATGGTTAGGTATCTTAAGTTAGTAGGTTAATTTGACCACATGATAATTTTATACTAATTCTACGCACAGTGTACGCAAGCAGAAGGTAGTTTATATCGCTCATATTGAGCACTATTACGAGTGGCTTTGCAAAAGCGTCACTGACTAAGAATCTACTTTGTCTGGATTGAGGACGTTGTCATAAAATATCATATTTCTAATTTTAATTCATCATTGCATCGGCCGTAACTCGTCCACTGCTGGACAGAGCCTCCCCAAATAGGACTTGTGTTATCTTGAGAGTCGCCACTCACATTTCTGTTATTGATACAAAAATATTTTAACCGTCTTAACTCCAAGAACCCTTAAAGTGGTCGAGTAATGTCGTGCCTGCCACGCCACCGACATCTAGAGTGGCTAGAGCGGACACTGCCAAAGCTATTTTGCTGCTGACTTATAAGGCTTGAATTCGTCGAGACGAGACGTTGGCGTACTTGACACGTTTTGACACAAGAGGAAGGTCTTTCAAAAGGTTCACACGTTGGCTGCCCGCCGTAAAGTCATCATCAATTAGCGCATGAAATAGCGCACCAAACGAATCTATCGTTTCTTAATTTCTTGTGACGAATAAAATGCGATATAAACTTTGAAACGCGAACTGTAAAAAATGTCATTTGTAAAAAATACACAGGATGGCAGATCTTAGATATTGGTGCGTTTTATTTTATATGCTACTATTGATGCTGATTGTACTAAATTACAGCATTAATCCCATGCCCAAATACCCAAAAACATAAGCTTTTGATCCCACCAATGATGCTCATGGCCACACAGAGAAGACAAAGTGATCCCACCCGTGATGCCGATGGCAACACAGGGAAGGTGACTTGATCCCAATAATGATGCTCATGGCCACATATTGCACCCGTGATGCTCTTCGCAGTCTACGTGTTAAATAATCAGTATCATTATCATAACGTAATTTGTTTTAATTTCATATATGACGTACGTCGAGAGAAGTTCCAAGCTTCTACCAACTGGAGAGTAGCGCTGAGACTACGGAGCATTTACTGTATCAACGGGGGCATTAGTCAAAAATATAATAAAGTTCTGGATTAGGATTTTATCACACGTCAACTCGAGCCTTCTTGGCTGATGTATACAATATTTAAAAAGTTATTATTGTTTAATTTAATTTGTTTACTAAAATTTTTTGATGTTTGTAATTCTACTCAGATAGACTTGACGCTATGTTTTCTGCAGCTTTTACGTGTAAGTAGTAGCCTACTATCAGTCAAAGAAATAAATTGTGCTTTCGTGTTGTTTTATTTCTCAGAGGTGGGAAAGAAGTAATTTTAACTTTAAGTCACTAAGGGCCGATTTTTCAATCGTCAGTTAAGCCTTATTCGACGAATAACTCTATGGGTATCTGTCAGATATGTGCTTATCTGACAATTGAAAAATTGGCCCTAAGTAACAAATATATTCATTCAAATCTTAAGTACCGTTCATTTTATTACAACTAATATCATGGCAGCCAAATATAGCTCGCCAATCCTTCCTTCTAGGCACTGGTCCCACCGCAAGCTAGTAAGCCATGAGCTATCAGCTATTTCAAGGGACAAAAGATGATTGCTCCCGTGTAAATAAAAGAGAGATCTATTTATATCTCATTGCCTGGTAATGAACTACGATCGCCCGGCTATGACATATAAATATGTCACTTATTTACACGGGATTGATTATCTTTTGTCCCTTGAAATAGCTGATAGCTCATAGCTTACTAGCTCGCGGTGGGACCAGTGCCTAAATACAAATATCTGTACTGAGATATTTGGATACTTTGGATGCTAAAAACTATGCTTATAAGCTTATTTTCCTTTGTACCTAAAATACCCACCGTATACCCTATAATATACCATTTGGACGCCAGACACGCCTTTACTGGTTTAGTGTGTTCCTTTACCAGTTGAGACGTTGCGCGTGTGCGCGCCTAGGTTCTTTGTAGATAGTAATAGTATCTAAAAATGAATAAAAATTACATATATTTAATTTGTTTTATTTTAGTAGTTGGTGTGAAAATTAGCCTGAAAAATAAAGGGATAAACAACGGAACATAAATGTGCTCGCATACTGCTAATACTTGGTCGCGGCAAATTTTACCGTGATCCGAAATAATGTATGAGATAATACTACCTATAGTTTGCACAGGGCGCTTTATTTCGTAATAATTACTAATTAGTAATAATTAGTAATTTTTTTTCTATCCAAAGCACAAAAGCTGGTAATATTTACAAACTAACATTATTTATCTTTCTGGCAACATTGATGAACATCTACAGCTGCCACATTAAGACGGCTAAATATAATGTCGGTTGGGTTTCCATATTTCAGAAAACAATTTGTGACATTTTGTATCGCACATATTTTTGACGTATATTCCGATGCATGAAAAACCTCTTTGGTGATTTCAATTCAGACTATTCAAGCACAGAACACTAAATAATAAAGACTGTTAATTGTTATTGAGGAATTCGTCGAATTATCTTCATACAGGTTTATAGTTATATGGTTATGTAGACACATGGTTATGTTAACAGGCGGATTAGTCCATTAAATTAGTTAAGAAAGGGCATAAGAGGGGATTAAATTATTTGTTGAATTTTACATTTGGTATTTAAGAAAATTCATAAACTATACCTGTACCTAAGCTCTACCATACCACTAGGGCCTACATCGAACTTTGATTTTAAGTATTATATTTTTTAAATTTAGTTTATATATTTATTTTTTGTGATAAATATTTATGTTATATGTTAAATGAGGTTTTGAAATAAAAAATATAAATTATGAGCCCTTTGCCTAAATATTCGGTTCTTTTATTTATGATTAACGAATATTTATTCTTTGATTATTTTTAAAGAAATGTGTCAATTCAGCACTCTTTGTTAATTCCTCGTCTCTGCACCAGTAATATAACCCGACTAAAGAAAGAATTATTTATCCCCTCATATTTAGCAAACAAATTGATGACATTTTGCAACCTCCGTAGTCCGGCCAATATATACCGTTCCATCCGAGCCATTTTTTGCGACTAGGCGACCGTCGCACGCCCGTCGACATCCTGTCGACATCCCGTCGCCCTCACATCACCGGGCCGAGCCCAGCCCTTTGAACATAGCTGTAACGGCCGTCGCACGTCCGCCCCGTGCCCGAGTCGAGTGGATCGGGCGGCTCGGTGGTCACGTGACTCTTTCCATACAACGGATCCCTCGGAGCGGAAACGCGACGGTCTAACGTGAGTCATCCTTTAATCGGTTAAAATCGGGTTTGATTATTACTACAAAATGTAGTAATTTAAAGTAAGTAAATAGGAAAATCATTCAGTATAATATGAAATAAAAGTATAAGATTTTTTATCCTTTGGTCGTCCGGTCGAATATGAAACGATTTATATATATGCCGCGATTAGGATATGCGGACTGCTAAGGATTGGAATTCGCTCCCTTCGTCTGTATTCCCAGAAAGATATAGTTTCTGTCTTTACGAGGCAAGAGTGAATAGGCTGTTACTGAACCAGCGTGCTACAGCCTCGAACTCGTCGACACTTAACATCAGGTGCGACTGAGGTCAAACGCTGGTTAGTCTTGTATAAAGACGCAATGAATAATTCGCAAATTAAAAGCGTAGCATCAAATCATAATACATAAGTTTAAATAACAGACGAGAAACTCATTATTCTGATCGAAAACTAGCATTATTCCGTTTTGTTTAAAGTTTAAACCAATTGTAATTGATATTTCGATATCGGATTTAATCGGTTTGCATTTCCTACGTCTTCAAGAATTTAAAACGAAATATTTCTGTTTAGCTCAATATGTATATTGCAGCTACAACTCGGCGACTTTCCGTTCTGTAAGCGATATAAATTCACCATTATTGCAGAAGGTAACTTGTCAAAGTAAACAGTGCACTGTTGCGCTAACCCACGTGTTTCAAGGCACAGGTGGCAGCGGCGGAGCAGCGGTGGCGGTAGCGGGTATCGAGAGCCTTATAAGAAAAAAATCTTTAATTATATGTCATATTTGCTATATTTTAATTTACTAAATCACTTAATATTATCGGACAATGATATCCAAATTTTACTCAGGCCTACGGCAAATTAGAAAAGCTTGTCATGTTATTGGCACTAAGCGACAATACGTGTAATATAATAAATTATAAATGTAGATAAAAAAATAAATTCATATACTAGCGTCAGGTGGTGTAAATATAAGACATGGGTAACAATAAGACTTAGCGGAAGAGGCGTTCAAAAGAACGGGTTAATATCGTTCTTGCCAACTATACTGGCTTATGTAAGTGTCCGTGCCTAAAACCGTTAAAAATACCGGTAATCAGGAAAAATAACGCTATTGAAAGAACGGTTCTTTTCATTTTATCCACATTTAAAATAACCGGAACTATTTTCCTCAAGAACGTTACGTAACAAAACCAAAAATATCGATATACGAGAACGTCAATACGATTTTTGGTCAATGCCGGGAACGGTTCGTCAACAATCCCGGTATCAGACACCTGTCAGGAAGTCAACTTTTTATAATATTTACCCAACCTGGTTCCTTTCCTTGATAGGATTCGAATCAGGGATCTTTTGCTCCAAGTCTACAAGGCCAGACGGCTATAAAAAATTGGGACTTATTTTGCATAATTATGGTCAACATGTACCCGGATCACTTTGTCTCGTACTTAATCACGTAGAAAACCAGGGAGCAATATTTCGCCGTTGCTCTTCATTTGTACCGTTCGCCATATATCGCTGACTCAGCGGCGCGGGTACTCCCGGACTTGGCGCATTCCCGGGCAATGCTCGGAAAATTCCGGTAATTCTCGGACAATCAGACACTACTCCCGCGAGACTGCAACTTTACTTTGTAATAACCGTGGACTTTATGTGTTTAGTTCAATTAAGCATTCCGATATAACTCCGAAACCATCTCTATATAATTAATATAGAACTGAGACTAATTGCTGTTAAACGTAATAGATGGCGCTAGTGCGTTTGCCTGGATGAGAAAACGCGATTTTTTACCTATAGACATTGCGATCCATTATTTCTATTAGCCTTGAACTAAAAATACAAAGTCCACGGTATTACAAAGTAAAGTTGGATCAATATCGGAATGCCTAAAGTTTATTGACCTAATATTACATTGCCTGATATCGTGATGATTATGTCCTAACAGTCGAATGCCCTAATTTTAGTTTATTGAGGTATTTTTTTTTGTTATATCTTGTATTTTTTTTTATGACATAAGGTGGCAAACGAGCAGACGGATTGCTGATGGTAAGCAATTACCGTCGCCCATGGGCACCCGCAACACCAGGGGAGTAACAAGCGCGTTGCCGACCTTTAAGGGGGATTGGAGCTCTGGGAACCTTACTCACCATCAGGAACATAACACTACATACCTGAAAGGTAGCAGTGCTATTATGGCTGTGGTTTTTCGTAAGGAGGAGGTACTTCCCCAGTTGGGCTTCTCCAGACTCGAGCGTGATGGTACTTCGCTGTGCCTACCTCTCATTGTCGGACGTAGTTTAAGGACATACCCGGGTCCATTTGGGTTGTATTTTATTAGACTGTTTGATATGTTTTCTTGTGGGACGCATAATTATGTAATTTAAGATTTGATGTATCACTGTTTTGCAAAAATAAGTCCAGCCGAGTTTCTTGCCATAATCTCTTCAGATCAACGGTGTTGGGTTAGTACCGATGGTAGACTTTTTTGATGTTCATAAGTGCATAGTAATGTGCCTAAATTGAAAAAAATATTTTTTTTATCTTTTTTTTTTAAACTAATTATTTAGCATTTAAGTATGTTATAGTTTTCAAACTATTAGTTAACCGAATCAATCAGAATGCAACCAAGAAACCTATAATAAAATATTCTAATAGAAAACTTTTTAATTTTCACCTTTATCGTTGAAAACTTGGAACTTTGGAACTAGAAGGAAGTTCGTCGTCAGAAGTAGGCCAGTATTTAATATCATATTTTATGTTAAGAAATTCATGACCGTCTAAGTTGGGTTTAAGACGTTTAAGTTCTTATAAAACCGATAGAAAGATACTGCTCTACTTTCATATAATACTTAAGCCATCAATAGATGCTTTGCGTGCTTCTACTCTAACTTACAATACAACAATACCTAATATGTAGTTAAACGGAATTCGAACCTAGCACCATTTGAAGTCTGAACTAGTGATGTGAATTGCCCGGGAATATTGCCTCATCGGGAGACCAGCGCTGGCAACAAGCTAGCAATATGCTGAGATGGGGCCATTTCGTGGCACTTCTTGTAATGTTTTAAGATCGTCTGTTTCATGTTTTATGTAAATAGTATGTGGTCATGAATAAAGTCTTATTCTATTCTATTCTAATATTGCCGGTCGTTCATGCAGTCTACAATTTTGCTCTTTTTTTAATTAATTTAGGAAAACGAGCAGACGAAAAAATTACCGCCGCCCATGAATACCTGCAACACCAGAGCTCACAAGTGCGCTGCTTTTAAGATGGGAGTATACTCTTTCTTGAAGTTTTGAAGGTCGTAATAATTCATAATATGTGGTAGTCCACATGGAAAGGTACCTTATGGCGCTTGGCGCTTACGCTATTGTTAATGACGCTTCAATACTAATGTGGCACTTTGCAACGTAAGCGCCAAGCGCCATGTGGTACCTTTCTATGTGAACTACCAAATATATTGCGTAGCTACTTTTGTACAAATGATATTTGAATAAAATTACCATATTAAATAATTAGCAGAAACAAATCGACTTAGATAGACTAAATGTAAGAAGGGTACACGATTTTAAGCTAACATGGTATTTCACAGATAATATCTACACTAATCTATACTAATCTACGCTATCTACATTAATATTATAAAGGCGAAAGTTTGTGAGTGTATGAGTGTATAAGTTTGTTACTTCTACACATCTAAACGGCTGGAGCGATTCTAACAAAACTTGGTATGGAGTTAGCTGACACCCTGGTTTAACACATAGGCTACGTTTTTTCCCAATAAACCGCAAGGCACAGCTAGTTATAGTTGTAATAAGGATACGCCTAGAAGTTACAGAGTACGAGAAACTAAAATATATGCGCCGGTTCGGGCCCAGCTACTATATTACATGCGTGTGCTGGCAATATTAACTATAACCATAATCTTTCCAGTTACACTTCACACCACTAATCTGAACCGAACGCATTGTTCAACTCGTGAGTTTCGTATGCAGCCCAAACTTTGGCAACTGGATTATTCCGAATGCATGGCTACCCAATATGATGTAATGCATTGCATTGTACCCATATACGATATACAGGTTGTGCATACATAGCCCAACAAACTTCAACGCGTATTGACGTACAAGATAATAGGATTACATTAACGGGAGTTAATCTACCAAACTAGTATGAGTTGTTAAGAAAAGTTAAATCTAATAAGAACTTCGATTTTGTGTTATTTTCATAAACTATAAGACAACTTACAATATGAAATTAAGCAAAAAGTTGATTTATAAATAGATTTCATGCATGTTGACAAGGACTTTTCCTTAACATATTATGGTAAAAAGGGACACATTTTTCTGAAATTCCCTAACACGTTGGCTGCCACGGACACGTTTTCTTCTCTCTGTGGCCATAAGCATTACCGGTGGGATCCGTTTTGTCTGGGACGTGGGAGCAACAGTATGGTGGGCAGCCAACGTGTTACCTCTAGCTTACGCCCACAGTTTCCTTGTGGAAGTCTTAAATTTACCAAATTCCATCTAGCTATTTTTATTCATTTATGTCATGGCGTTGAAAAATAGTTCAACTTGTAAGCGGTCATCTTCGGGATTTTGGTGTCACAAGAAAGGATTCTTCCTTGTGACACCAAAATCGGCAGAATCTAGGGAGTGGCTGCTGGGCCAAGACTTCGGAGTTCTGGACGGCCACAAGATAGTTGTTAGGAAAGTAGAGCAGACCAGGGTACAGGTCTGGATTCCGGGGGACACGGATACTGAATACGTAAAGGAATTCCTTTACGCTCAGAATCCGGATCATCCGGAATTGCAGATACTGACCTGGAAAGCGGTTGGTAGGGAAGCACTGCCACTAGGTACCCGACTGACCTTTTTGGTACCGGACAGTGTGGAAGAAACCTGGGGCGAGGAGAAACAAAAAACTTTAGACTTCTCAGCCACCAGCGTAAGAGTCCGGATTCTCAGAGCGAATCCGGACAACAAAAGGAATGAAGAACCCGCATCGGAGCAGGGGAGTGCTGTACCGACCGA
This sequence comes from Grapholita molesta, assembly GCA_022674325.2. Taxonomy (NCBI): domain Eukaryota; kingdom Metazoa; phylum Arthropoda; class Insecta; order Lepidoptera; family Tortricidae; genus Grapholita; species Grapholita molesta. The sequence goes on along the minus strand of CP053121.2, from coordinate 2,569,041 downwards.
TGTTCATACCGGAGAAGAGGGGGGTATGGACGTCGTCGATAGTGAACTCCTTGAGTAACGATGCGGGGACAGTAACACTATACACCAAACTACAATGGAAATAGACACACAAGAAACACTACACAAACACACTTACACAAAATCACACACCAGCATATGTCAAGTAAACCTACATCACTGCAAGGACGCAATGTCCGAGCTAGGGCAGTTCGTAGCTAGGGAGAAAGTTGATATAGCCTTGCTACAAGAACCATATGCATGGAGGAATCAAGTGGCAGGCCTCGGACATCTGGGGGGAGTCTTACACTACGAGAGGAATGGTGAGCGTCCTCCCAGATCATGCATATATGTGAGCAATAATATAAGAAACATGGGATGCTTAATGACCCTATGTTACAGAGACTTGGTGGTTGTTGAAATCGACTTCACTACTGAGGCTGGGAGAAAACGCAAGGTGGCGCTGGCATCCTGTTACCTTCCGGGAGACGGCGATGCACCGACAAGCGAACTGGAGGAAATGGTACGGAGGTACAAAGGTAAGAGAGTTCCTTTTATTATTGGGTGTGATGCAAACGCGCACCATGAGGTGTGGGGTAGCACGGACACTAATGATAGAGGGGAGGCTCTGATAGAATTCATAAGCAGTAATGATCTGGAAATCATGAACATAGGTAATACACCGACGTTTGTAACCAGGTCCAGAAGGGAGGTACTGGATGTAACACTAGCATCTAAGGAAATAAGCGGGGAAATACTGAGCTGGAGAGTGGATGAAGAAGACAGCATGTCGGATCATCGCAGAATACTCTACAAGCTAGGACTCCGTGTTGAAAAGATGATGATAAGAAATCCGCGTAAAACGGACTGGAGCATATATGAAGAAGAACTCAGGAAAACGGCGGGCACTGAAGGTAGCTACAAAAATGCTGAAGACCTGGAAAAAGGAGCGATTGAACTAAGGAAGCACATAATAGAAGCGTACCACAAGGCATGCCCGGTACGTATGGTACGATCCGGAACAGGACAGCCATGGTGGAATAAAGAACTACAAAAGAAAAGGAAAGAAACACGGAAAGCTATGAGGCTAGCAGTAAGGAATAACAACTCCTGTGACTGGAATAGCTACAGGAGGGTAAGAAATGAATACACTAGACTCAGAATAAAAGCAAGCCATCAGAGCTGGGCAAGCTTCACAGAAAACATAAACAGCTACTCGGAAGGCGCTCGCATCGTAAGGCTACTTGCGGGAGAACGAGCATGCCAGCTGGGGAGTGTGCGTGTAGATGGAGAAATAGTCACGGAACCAAAGAAGATACTAAGCATTATGCTAAATTCTCACTTCCCAGACTGTGAAGAGATAGAAGAAACCTGGACCGAAGAGGTGCAGGAAGAGACAGGTGCCACCGAATGGAGGCTGGCAGAAGGGATGCTGGACGAGGAGAACATGGAATGGGCAATAAACTCATTCGCGCCCTTCAAGGCAGCAGGCCCGGACAAGATACAGCCTGCACTGATTCAAAAAGGGTACAATCACATTAAAAGCAAACTGTTGGGACTATACAGGGCCAGCGTAGCACTGGGCTACATCCCAACGGTCTGGAGAGAGGTAAAGGTGGTGTTTCTGCCAAAACCAGGAAAGAAATCATACCAAGATACAAAATCATTTAGGAGCATTAGTCTATCCTCTTTCATACTGAAAGCACTGGAAAAGGTTATAGATAAGCATATTAGAAATGAACTAGGAAAGAGTGGAAACCCACTGCACGAGAATCAGCATGCATATATGACAGGGAAGTCTACAGAAACAGCCCTACACAATCTTACAATAAGGATAGAGAGGGCATTAGACACCAAGCAATATGCACTAGGCTGCTTCTTCGACGTAGAGGGAGCTTTCGACAAAGCCACATATGATGCAGTTGAGGAGAGTCTGAGGAGAAACGGGGTACACCAGGGAATAGCTACATGGATAGGGAGAATGCTTAAGGGCAGATCCATAAGAGCCGAACTCGGAGGAACCTCGATGAGAATCAGTCCCAAGAGAGGCTTTCCACAGGGAGGATGTCTATCGCCGCTTATGTGGTGTATTCTCCTGGACTCATTGATCAAAAAGATAAATGTTGGAGGCACTTACATTCAGGCATATTCTGACGACGGGGTACTGCTCGTAAGAGGAATGAACCTGAATGTCATACGAGATATAATGAGGAGAGGTCTAAGACAAGTTCTTGGTTGGTGCGAGGATAGAGGACTAAACTTAAACCCGTCGAAAACCAAACTTGTAATATTCACAAACAAGAGGAAAAAAGAAGTACTAAACCCAATAAGCCTTAAAGGCGTAGAACTAGAGGTAGTAGAAGAGGTCAAGTACTTGGGGATAACCCTAGACTCGAAACTCAGTTATAAGACCCACATAGAAGAACAAACGGCGAAAGCCATAAGAACACTGTATCAATGCAAGAAGGCAGTGGGAAGGAAATGGGGACTGCGGCCTAGTATGATTGAATGGATATACAAGGCGATCATACTACCCAGACTACTATACGGAGCGGTGATATGGTGGCATAGAGCACAAATTAGAGAATACAAAAGAAACCTGTCCAAGGTACAGAGACTGGCCTGCCTAATGATAACGGGAGCCATGAGAACTACACCTACTCGATCACTAGAGGTTATGCTGGGAATGCTATCACTACAGCTAGAGGTGGAGAAGAGAGCCATGAAACAATGGTACAGAATGAAAGCATGTAAGGAATGGAGAGGAAGTAGCATGGACAAAAGGCATGCTCTGATACAGGAGTATACAAGGTCAGAGCTAGGAATGCTGACGGCAAGCAATGACCTTATAAAGAAACAGGAGATCTTTGATAAGAAATACAGAATTCATATCGGAGAAAGAGATAATTGGAAGGTCAAGATAAATCATCCAACAGCTATCTGCTTCACGGATGGTTCAAGAAAGAGCTCCACAAGGAAAGCAGGAGCGGGTATATTAATACCGAAGCTAAACAAAGCAGAATCTGAACCACTGGGCATGTTTGCCAGTGTGTTTCAGGCAGAGGTGTGGGCTATAACAAGATGCGCGCAAATCATAGAAGAAAACAAGTCGCGGACTGGATCAGTCGTGATATACACGGACAGTCAGGCGACCTTAAAAGCCCTAAGGAAAGTAGAAGTTACCTCCTCCATTGTGAAGGAATGCAAAGAGGCACTAAACAAAATAGGCCAAAACATGGACACTACGGTGGCCTGGGTGCCTGGTCACAAAGGAGTAAGAGGAAACGAGAAAGCAGACGAACTGGCCAGGAATGGAGCCGATAAGGAATTCATAGGCCCGGAACCAGTTCTACCCATATCAGCTGAGGTGACGAGAGGAGTCATAGACAGACTAAAAGAGGAAGAAGCAAATAGACAATGGAAGGAAGAAACTGAATACAGACAGTCGAAGATGTTCTTGAAGAGAATGGATGCCAGGAGAACTAGGTATCTCCTGAAGCTAGGTAAGTCCGGTCTAAAATTACTGACGGGGGTCATCACGGGACACAACTCGTTGAACAGACACCTCAAGGTAATAGGTAAGACTGATAGCGCCTCCTGCCCACACTGTGGGATGGAGGAAACAAGTAAACATGTCATAACCGAATGCGGCATGTACGCATCGATGCGACATAAAGTATTTGGCAGCGATGTTCTGGAGGAAAGCGAACTAAAGGACATCAACCTAAAGGATATCCTTCTGTTCTGCAGGAAGATTGGAAGATTCGAGGAGCACTGTGTGGGAACGCAGCCGGAACAGTAACCTGCAGCTCCAACTACAGGGAACTGGGCTGAATGAACGCAACAGGCGATCGACAGCCCGCCTGAGTCCGGCCGGGCGTCCCTACATTACATCTACATCTACATCTACAAGCGGTCATCTTTTACTTACCTTTTGATCGCTAAGAAAGAAGTGAGTTTTTCCATACCACACTTGTCTCGCCTACCACGCCAACCTAAGACGCCAACAATACCTACAAGCGTGACGCGGACGCTGTCAAAGTAACCGTCCTGCTGACAGATAGGTAACCTATATCCGTTGTTCATTAAAGATGTTGGCGTGTTCAACAAATATTGACGCGAGAGTAAAAGCGTTCGACGGCTATGCAACAATTGTAACAAAAATACAGACTTAAAAAAGTGCATCCTCAATTTCTCACAAAGTTACACCATGTATAAAAAAGGATTGTGTGATAAACTTATTTCAAATAAGATATAAATCACTCCCAATAATAATAATTGCCTCACGCATCTCATACAGTCCAAACTAAGTACGTAAGCTCACTTATTCGCGAAATAGGATGCTCTGAGTAAATTGTTTTCGTAAATCGACGCGCAACTTACACAACCTCGCATCTCACTAAAACTTGTACACAAAACACGACTACACAGCAATAGTAATAAGGTTTAAATTTAACTAACGTGAAGATCGTGTTACGGGTTTGGGTAGGTTGTTCCTGAAAATACCCTTAAACAAATCGGATTGTGCTCATTCCACGAGAAATAACGCGGATTCCTAGCTGCTTATTTATCCTGGAATATGATACGTCGGGTGGAAATTTTGATTCCCAGGTTCAATTCTAAGGTGTGTATGTAATTGAGATTTTATTGACACTTCTATTTAATTTCATAATGCTTAGGTTAATCATTAATTAGTAATTATAGATGTAGTTTATTTATATAAAATAATTAAAATACAATAACATTACAGTAACAACTTAACTACTCTAGATTGAATCTAAAAATAATCCTAATAATAATAATCCACGTTGTATCGCAATGCTGATACGTTGTGCGAGAAAACCGAATTGGCAAGTCATATTTGGGGGAGGCCTATGTCCATCAGTGGACATCTTAAGGCTATAATAATGACGAGGTCCTCAAAAATTAGTTTGATGTTGAAAATGATATCACAAAATAAAACAAACTTTTAAGTAACCACCATCAAGTTATGGTTTTAAGCTAGCATGGCCGTTACATTACAACTATTACTGTTATTGTATTTAGTTATTCCGTGAGGACGGCGCTTGCAACCTTTCCGAAATACAGTAAACATTCAAATTAACATACATATAACATTTGGTATCCCATTTCAAGTAATAGCTGTAAAGCATGTTATGTTATAAAGCCAAGAAAACTGAAGAAATATATTGTGGTTGTGTAACAGAACATGGTTGATTTTCAAGATAAAGTGCTAGTTTGAAAAGCGTCTGTAGACTCAGACTTGAAGGAGCCCGCATAGCCAACTATTGAGCAGATAACGTGGAATTTCGACAACTTTTCGTAGACTTAGTTTAGAAATGTACATCGTCATATCATCTCGTCCAATTCCTGAAGATCTAAAACGTGGAACAGTGTGTGTTGATAGTGATGTCCAGTGATCCGTTTTTTGGATTCGACATGGGGTGTACGACCTCAATCATTATGTTAAGTATGGATATGACCCGAGAATCAGGGCTTTATGTTCTTAGAAAAGACAAAAAAATACAATGTGTTTATTTTATTACACTTTAAAAAATCTAAGTAGCTGATAAACATGCGACTTACTCACTTACAAATTGAACAAATGAGTACAAGTGTTCATGTACTGACAGCTCATTTGCTGTCATCAAAGCGGCACATTTTGTACCGTTTGTATAAAAGTTCGACGAGTAAGTAACAAATCCCTTACAGACAATTTAAATTGTTCTATTTTTTTAACGATTTGTTCGGTATCGCAGGAAACTGTCGTATCTATATTAACTTTTCTACATGATATTCCGCGAGTGAGAATCCAAATAACCGTTCACTGGTGATGTCCTATCGAACTGAAACCAAGTCTTTCACAATGGAATTACGCAGTCAGCTCACCGTCACTCAACATAGAATGGCAAGAGCTATGCATTGTCTATTTCTACGTAACAGAATTAAACGCGAATATACTCGTAGACACGCTTATTTAGCCCTTCAAATGCCTATTGGCATATTGTATTTACGAGTATACTTATATGTTGTTGGTTACAAAATTTTCGAGCTCTTCCGACATTTCATGGGTTAAGTAACATAGCTCGCAAGATTGCATCGTTGACGTGGCAATGGACAACCCGCATAGCCTCTGCTGTCGGTTGTAACGCAATTTCAGCCCGCACCAGTCTTTTAACCAAATTAAAACATAAATGCTAGTTTTAGGGGAAACATCGCCATCATGGCGTGCTTGAGCATATAATTAAAAAAAATCCCCTATTAATTAGCTTTCAGATAAGTTTTAAATTGCCGTCGTGTAACTATATTGCGCAGAAATCATTATTTTAGTTTTCAGTTCCTTAATAAGCGCACGGTTATGCACCTCATCACTTCAACTCTCAGCAAACTTCTGCTACTGAGGGAAAACTTAAAAATTCCCTTTAGTTAAAAGCGAAATCAATATAAGTAATTGACGCGGCACAAGAAGGGTTTCAACGGACTATTCAAATGGAGTAAAATGTTACCAAGTTGTTTAGAGCCATTTTATTAAAACTTGTATACAATAACAGAACAAATCAAACTATTTGTTATTAAATATTTTGATTAAGTAAGTAGTAACAATACTGATGCGACAGCCGCGGGGTTCCCTTTATTTGGCATAATTTGTTTTGTCCGAATCTTAGTACGCATACCAAGTTTCGCATAATTTATTTACGCCGAATGTTAATGTTGCCGATTTTTATTTACCCTAATTCTTTATTAGCCGAATACTACTTTGTCCGAAAATATATTGGCATACTATTATTGAGGCCGAATGTCCGAAAGTGGGTTAGGTTAGGTTAGAACTGTGACCACAACAGAAAAACAAGGTGGGTTAGGTTAGGTTAGAACTGCGACCACAACAGAATCCCCTAGAGTGCGATTCCGAAAAGAGATCGTAATAACACCATTCAGGCTTTTCAAATTATGCGGACTGACCATTCGGCTTAGTTTAGTTCTGTGGAATAGAATTCTGCGAAAAAGAATTATGCGAGATCAGTTTCTACTTATACACAATTACGACAACACTGGGTATGCTGTTTAAAATTATGACAAAACAAATTATGCGTAAACAAGGGGAACCCAACCGCGGGTTCAAATCGCGCCTCGGACGCTGGAGGCTCTCGTTATTTTTTGTTAATGTATGTATCTTACATGTATTTTCATTTTAAAGTTGTATAATTTTGTATACTTTTTTTAGTTTGGATTTTTTTGCTAGGTTCAATCACGAGCACCTTCGACCTTGATAGAAGAAACAAAAGTTAAGTAACAATATCCTATTGCCACTTGGGGAATAGCTAAGAGGTGCTAAATATTGTTGTTAATTAGGGTCCCCTTTAACTTTTGAACCGCTAGTCCAAAAAATATGAAAGTACAGCTTAATAAAGACAGTTAAGGAAAATTATCTTGGACTTGATTGGTTGAACCGTTTTTGAGTTACTGATTGAATGCTACGAAACCCTAGAGCGGGTATTGCCCCTACATGCTCTTGGGCCGTTTTTTATATAAATGTTTTTTGCAGGATATTTTGCATAACACATATAGTATGCCAGCGGTCTACCGCGAAATCGATAATCGTAAATTTAGAACGATTGTCTCTGTCACTCTCACTGTCATGATGCCTTAATGAAAGAAGAGAAAGATGCCCAAAATTTACGAACTTCGACATTCGCGATATTTATTAATATAGGTACCTATATATCGGGTGTTTCCTGTAATAAGAGCAATAAATTTAGGCATCGTTTTGTTTCATATGAGATTGCTCTAGGGGGATAAGGGCCCTAGAGGGTAAATATATGTATGGAAGAAAACAAGAAATATATTATAAAAGGTTTATTTAAGAAAAATAAACAAATAGTGCCGACTAGCTCGAGAGCTTAAATTAATATAAATTAAGGGCTTTAATGTAGCCATAAGGGAGAGACTCGTGGGCTAACTAACTTATCTCCTAGTGCTTGTTACCACTGCCACGTCAATAACCAAATTAACCGTAAGGGCGCCATCTCAGACAACTCTGAGAAATATAAAAAATAAGATAGGTACAATACGTCTGACCTCACTCCGGGACAACTCTGAGAGAAATAAAAAAAATAAGATAGGTACAATACGGTGACGGTACGGTGACCTGAGGCTGAAGGGGACCGGCTCAGCATCTTCTGGGAAAGGCCTGTCCTCAGAACCGCTGACGGCTACCACTTGCAGATGATGCACCGACCGTAAGGCGCGACAGCGCGGTGCCAGACAACAGCGAATCCGAATCCATAAGCAGGCTGGTAAATAGGGTTTTAAAGTAGGCCCTGCAAACGAAAGACAACTTATAAGCTGCGGCTTGGACATGCCGGCGGCGGAGTAAAAGGCTAGCCACAAACAACTGTCGTACTTACCCGACGCAGAAAAGAATCCCTCCGTATTACATCGATGACATATCAATGCGTCGGGACCTATTAAATCGTCGTAAAATAGGGCTACCGGGTCATTCCAGGACACGAGATGCCGGGACTGAAAATAAATAATCACAACAACCATTACTATTTATATTTCTCGATGGAAATACAACCAACGATAGATAATAAACTTACTCAAAAGGCCGATGGGACCAGATTATAATATAACGGGAGGCTTCTCTCTCCATTTTTGCAAATAACGACCTCTCCTTTGCCATAGCGGTGACGCTGTCAGATTTGACAACTGAAACGCAGGTTGACCACAACGATGACAGAACTAGGGAGGCGACAAACCGTATATAATTCACCACAATCCAACTTCAGACTTATTTAATAAAAAAACCCAAATCTACATAATTCTTTGAAATAAAATTATAATGATTTTTCCTAAAGGACAAAATCGATAATTATGTGAATAGCCATATCAGCTCCCGCAGGCTCTGCTAGATGGCGCTAGTGGTACTTTAAATCACTTAAAACAATTATTTAATTTCTCCTTTAGGTTTAAAAAAAATAGTTGTTACAGTTTCTACAGCACAAATATAGCAACATTTGTTCTACGACTTATAACTTACTAATAACAAATAAAATAGGATTTTACAAGCAAGCAATGTATTGTGAAAACTATGAAGTTTTTAGGCTGACAGTACACTTCAACTAGACTATTGGATGCTGTTGATTGAAAATACTATTTCATTTATTGGAAAAAATCACAAGTAATAAATTACACATTTTTTTAAAGTTGTAGCACAAATATTGCTGCGTTCGTGGTGTAGAAGCTATCCCTAAAGTTTTTGCTCTTATTATAGGAAACACCCGGTATATTAGTATATACTACTACGAGGACTAGTTAGTACTAGTTAGTACTAGCTTTTCCTCGCGATTTCGTCGACCAGTCATGCCCGTTTATAAAGTATGGTTGCGTGATAAAAATTATCCTATGTCCTTTCTCGTAGGTAGCTCAAACTCTCTCCATACCAAATTTCATTCGAATTGGTACAGCGCTTTAAGCGTGAAGAGGTACCAGACAGACAGGGTTACTTTCGCATTTATAATATTAGTAAGTAAAGTAAGTATAAGTATTTGTAGGTATGGATAATATTTAATGTCAAATATTTTTCCGGTAATCTGCGGGCTGAGATACATGCATATAATTATATCTCAATTTATCACTAATTAGATGTAGTCTTTATACAAGTAGGGATCGAAAACAATACTTTATTTTAAATATTTAATTAAAAGAATACTTAATTGTTCTGAAAATGAAATGAAACTTTTTTAGTTAGTTGGCATAATCGCACACTCCATTTCCTGGAAATCCTAGGCTATAATAATTAACCGTTTCATGAGACCAAGAGCCATTCCTATCGTTTTACCGAGCTAGGGTGAAGAGGAACCAGCCGACTATACAGCTTGCCTTTAGATGGACTGCGATCGCCAACCTGCCTGCCAAGAGTGACGATTATGACGACCCTTCAGGCAGACGACAGCAGCAGCAGTGGACGTCCGCAGAAGACATTCACTTTGCAATTTTTTTTATATTTGTACAAATTGGATGGGAGACTCTTATCCCTCGAATGCATAAATAATTTTGTCACCTAGGCATAGTATTTTTTATTATGCAGAAACGTCTGCTAGCGAATATCTTCGATATTTAAATGAAAAGAAAAACAGAAAAAAATTGACTCGACCTGGACCCAGTGGTTGTGGGTTCGAGTCCCGCTTCGAGTCAAATTTTTTCTGTTTTACCTAGGCTATAGTTTCGACATATATCACTCCAGTTACGACTAACTTTTCACCCTCAGCCAAAAGTAAAAAAAGGTTTATTGCGCACATGTTTTAGTCGCAATCAGATATATCGGAGCTGTGGTAGTGGTCACAAATATCCGAACAAGGCCTCTATCAAGGCGATAAAGTGCATGTATACCTAGTACTCCAATACTATTTCAACAATAAATTATAATTACTTCTAATACTAATTAGCTAACTACTACATTCTGTAGCAAACTATACTAACTCTGCCATTCTGGAAGTCACCATCAGATATATCGGAGCTGTGGAGGTAGTCAAAAATATTTGTACATGCACTTTATCGCCTTGACAATAGAGAAATAACGGTGGAATGATACTGAGATTGCCCACTGTGACATTCAGCCCAGATTCCCATGCAGACCATAGTATTGTACTGTCACTGAATTAGCATAAAAAAAATGAACTATTACTACTGAGGTCGCCAAACCGCTTGTCAAGCGTGGCCACTATGGCAACTACCCTCCAAGATGACTCCAGGTGAACAGCCTACAAGTCATATTCGGGGAAGGCTTGTGTCCAGCAGTGGGCGGCTTACGGCTGAAATGATGATGGTGGTGAAAAAGAAATCGACCCCTAAACTCAAGATTTTAACTCTCCAGAGTTTCAACCAATGGGAATCAACTCCAGGAAGCGAAGATCTGCCGTTTCAGCATTCATTTCAATGTACTGAACTAATTAACTAGTTTCTGACATCCTTTTACAGGATTTTCAACTCTATCCTATGATGTTAGAGTTGATAATCGGTTGGAAACATAGAAAGGATTTAAAAGTAAATTTGAATACACTTCGAGCTGCTTAAGATAGTTCGGTTTTTTCATTGACAGTTGGAAATTCTTTAAAATAGAAGGTTTTAATCCTTTCTGTAAACAGTTTAAAGTTTTATTACCACTATGGTAGTAATTCCGTACGTCGGACTATGCTACTCCAGAGATGGCAAGAATCTGAACATTTCTTCCTTATGTCTCCTTTACATGAGGGCTCATCATGCTGGCCCACTATGATGGGCCAACGTATAGAGGATAGTGATGTCAGATGGCTTATGGCGCGGTGGGATGGCGATGGGATGGCCGTGGTGTATGTTTTCAGCCGCAGATCAAATGGAGTGAGACAAAACGATTAGATACACGTCACCCATGAAGACGCATACGACGAGGGATAAATAGAAAAAAATGTACATGTCTAAGCGGTACTCGTATAGCACAATTGGTAGTGCACTGGGCTAGTGATCCAGTGGTTGTGGGTTCGAAACCCGCTGCGAGTCAATTTTTTCTATTTTTCTTTCGATTTAAATATCGTAATTCGCTAGCAGACATTTCTGCATATTAAAAAAATATTTAGAAAGGGGTAGGACATTGTTATCGATGAATTCTCAAAATGAATTGAGACTTCGATGCCGTTAAGCGTTCAAAACGCTGGCAGTAGATGTGTTTACACGTCACCCATGATAACGTATACGACGAGGGATAAATAGAAAAAAAATACAAGTCGGTACTCGTTTAGCAAAATTGGTAGTGCACTGGGCTAGTGATCCAGTGGTTGTGGGTTCGAGTCCCGCTGCGAGTCATTTTTTTTCTATTTTTCTTTCGATTTAAATATCGAAATTCGCTAGCAGACGTTTCTGCATAATAAAAAAATAAAAAAGAAGAAGTGTTAAAGAAAAAGACATATTACAACAAAGATTGGCGTAGTTAAAAACAAAGAAGGGTTAAACTCTATAGGAAATAAGGGAAATATTCGCTTAACCTAAATACCATGTTAAATTTTCTACCAGTCATCAGTACCAGTAGACAGACCTTTATCGTGTTATCCGTTTTTCTATTGGAATATATGTATGTGAAACACTTAAAAACCAATTCAGAGAAGCATTGTCTGAAGTTTCCTATTTCAACATAATGTCGGCGAGCACGCGAGTCCGATACGTTACAACTTTAGTCTAGGAAATATTCTTTCATTGTGCTATAGTTGGACAACAATATAGCTAGACTAGCAGTGGGCTCATTGCTTTTATACTACGACAGTGGCCAGCAAGAATACGGCTCGCTTGATGGTAAGCAATCACCGTCTATCCCTTAGGAATCTATTTGACGACCGGTCTGGCCTCGTGGGTTGTGACCCTGCCTATGAAGCCGATGGTCCTGGGTTCAAATCCCAGTAAGGGCATTTATTTGTGTGATGAGCACAGATATTTGTTCCTGAGTCATGGGTGTTTTCTAAGTATTTATATGTATCTATCTATTATATATATCGTCGTCTAGTACCTACAACACAAGTCTTACTGAGCTTACCGTAGGACTAGGTCGATTTGTGTAAGATTGTCCTGAAAAATACTATTTTCATTTATTTATTTATATAACTATCCACTCCTTTTCTGAAGATCCTCATACTGTAGCTCCTTAGGCCTACCGCACACATCGAAGTTCGAAAATTTGGAGCAAATTTCTCTTTTACTCCTATCAAGGCGTCATGAAAGAGACAATCGCTTGAAATTTACGTAAATCGATTTTCGGGGTACAGGACAGGTCCTTGTCAGGAGCTGAGATGTAGGAATTTTTCTAACATCGACGTTCGCGGTAGGCATCTCTGATTGTCGATCCACTGGTAGCGTATAATGTCTGCGCTTCACCGATGCCATAAAAATCCGATTAGGAATCGCGTGATGTGAAGGATTGCCGTTATTGCCTATTGTCAAATCTATTGATTGGTACTTTATCGCGTTCGAGGCTGTATCGATATTACGATGCGGCTGTTTTGAGTCAGTGTCTGAAGAAAAATAGGAAAGAAACTGAATCGATTTCACATGTATGCCTATTTAAAATGTAATAAATGCCTTTACGATTATCTAATTATTCAACACATCTCAGTGTATAGATTGAACGCTCGATCAGCGCCACTAGAGTCTATTTTATTTAAACAAATAATTTCAACGCGTCGAGACTGACGCGTACATTCATATTGAACGCTCGATCAGCGCCACTAGAGTCTATTTTATTTAAACAAATAATTTCAACGCGTCGAGACTGACGCGTACATTCATATTGAACGCTCGATCAGCGCCACTAGAGTCTATTTTATTTAAACAAATAATTTCAACGCGTCGAGACTGACGCGTACATTCATATTAACACTATGGTTCACTAAATGCTACTGCAAAAATTACCCCAACGAGCCATCGAATCAGAGGAATGTGCCGTTACAAACTTCGTCTATTTACGTATAATATTTGGCCACTGACTGGATATAAATTAATAACACGAAGCCAAGAAGAAATCAATACCTATATAATGAGATAATATGGATACTAAATTACTGCGCGTTTGAACTCTTACTTATAATACCTATATGTATGTATGGATTAAAAATAGAAAAAGATTTAGATTCATACGTTAAGCAGCATGGTTTTTTTCTTATGCAAAATTGGCCTAAATCTAGTTTATTCCAGTTTACTTAGCCCGCCGGCCATTTTGTTCCAATCTACATGCCACGAGGATAGATGTGATGACAATCTATCCCCTCTGCGCGGAGATAAACGCGATAAAAGTAACAGTTGAACTAAGTACGCGAACCACTCACAATCCGGCTGGAGCGAGTGTGGCCGTAAACGGGATCCATTACTGAGGCTGCTCCAATTGCCTGATACCGGCGAGCTTTGTCTATGAGAACCAGAAAATCTGTATCTTCTACAGACCGATGAAATAGCTACAGAGTCTGTAGCTATTTCATCGATCATTCAGTATTATTTTCATTCATCATTTCAGCTGTAGATTGTCCAGTGCTGGACATAGGCCTCCCCCAAATATGACTTGTATCATCTTGAGGGGTAGTTGGGTTGGCAACCGCGCAGTAGCTGTTCGGCGCGGAAGGAGATGAAGTGGTGGTATTCTAGTCAGCTGGCACTACACAGGAGACACGAATATCTCCTCTTAGGAACCAGATAATTAACATGATATCAAAGCCAGGTCAGTAGTGATAAATAAATGCCAGGATTCAAATCCGGGACCCCCTGGACCCGTAGCCAAGATGCCACAAACGATTGTAGAAACGCAACCGAAAGGAAAAATAATGAGCTGCATGTACAGGTAAAACAAAAGCGACTACATATCGATAAATGCTTACCATACCTAAGTCACAGCATACATGTATCGCATCATCATATCAGCCGAAGGATGTCCACTGCTAGCCCCAGACCTCCCCCATAGCGACCGACAATGACCGGTTTTGAGCTAGTAGATCGAGCGTACCATAGATGTCAACGTGTTATTGTGACGGAGCTACATTAACTTAGCCTTTAGCCCACTTCACTTTATATGTCATATTTCATATTAAACTGTAGATTAGAAATCTCAGCTTTTCTGGCTCACCGTCCTGACTAGAACAATTCCAGTATTGAACAAGCAAGTGGAATACAATAAGATTGGCCGCCGAGCCCTATATTACTGGATTGGATGGATTTTAGGAACAATACGCTAGATGCATTGACTTAATATGATGTGTCGGGACGCAGTTTGTGTCGAATGGGGTTTCATTATACGGAGTACTTTTCAATCGGGTTAGAAAAGCTTTACGACGCTGTCTTTCAATAACGCATAGACTGCGTCAACCAGTTTGAGTATCATAGAATTCATAGAGAATCTCCTATAAGTCCCACCAAAATATAAGGAAGCGTTAGCGCGTAGATAAGTAGAGATGGAAAACGTTTAAATAACGGACCTATTTAAAAAATTAAGATACCTATATCATTACATAATTTTAAAATGTATTTTAAAATACTCAATGTATAGGATCTAAAATCTGTCCAGGCGAGAGGAGCGGTTTCATCCTTAGTGTGTGATATTCCATTCATTCTCACTAAACGTTTCGCTTCTACCTTCCTAATGCGGACTTCTAAGGAAGACGTGAACGTGCGAACCATCATGGACTGTGGAAATGTAACTTCACATATTCATTAAAATTGAGAACTATTTCAATAACAAAGCCGTTTAATATACTTCAAGGCACCAGAACGTCACATTTTACTTCCAAATCAGCCTGCAGTTAGTTGGGAACTGTGCTGATAAATTTAAACTCGACTCAAAGGGCAACTTTCTAGATAAAGCAACTTGCTATCGCCGGATAGCTGGGGGCTATCGCGTGTCGGGCGACACTCGAACGTATGAATTATGTGCGAAATTTGTGTTTCGTAATTGTAACTTATGTGTGTCAAGGTTGTGTACAATATTGGTGTATGCAGATAAGGACGTAATAATAAAATTCTTCAAATTATTTTCAGAACAGATGTTGCAATTTTACTGTACAAGTTTTTGGTGTCATCTGCAAAATAAACAATAATTCACTGAGCCACACGCTAAGCTCAAGAAGGTTTGTGTTGTAGTTACTCAGCCAACTATATACATATATGTTATACAAATACTTAAATACTCCCTTTGATGTCTTAGTTTTCTCACATTTTGAATGTTAAATGTATGGGATTTTATTCATAGCATACAATAGTAAAATTTTCAGGTACATTGCTGTCATCTTTACTGATGGTGGTTGATAGAGCATCGTATAGTTAGCAGAAAAGTGGCCAAATATATCATAACACGTCCTTACCGTTATACAAAAAGAGTGCGACTTTGTATTCAACAGAATGGTACTCATTTGTAAAATATTCTTTTATTAGGTATAAAAAATACAGTATTTAAACATTAACTCAAATAATAAAATAATACAAAAATAGGACTAAAAACTAACTATACTAAATCTAGAAAAGGTCCCTTCGGCATGGTGCCGAAGACGCTGGCTGCGTTACCCCGCTGAACTGCGAGACAGATGCGTTGAGCGAGGTAACTGCCAGCTCTCCGGTCACCTGTAGCGTCTCTTTGAGAAAAATTCATGGTTTTCCCTTTATTACTGCACTATATTTTTTTTGCGATATTCATCCTTATAAAGAAAGCCTTTCGATAGGTATGATTTATAATATATATATATATAAATAATAATTTCAACCATGTCAAACTATGTCCTATGTGTAGGCAATGAATGCAGTTTAAATTAAAATAATGTATTATTTCAGGAAAATGTTTCATCTACAATATTCAAGGTTGAAATAGACAACATATACTTAAGAAAAAATGACGAGGACCTCCGGTGTTCGAGACGGGATTCGAACCCGCATCTCCAGCTATCGCGGCTGACGCCTTAACCAATTTGGCCACCCGTACACAGCGAAACCCGTCGAAATTAATCATGTATATGTGAACTTGTTTATTTTTAACGGTTTTTAATTTATATAGTAGTATTACTACTTAAAAATCAAAGCAAATCAAAAATATTTCATAAAAATAATTTGATTTGTTCTTAGTTTAATATTCAAGGTACTTTCCCTCCTCGTACCATAGCCGCAGGCCGCTGCATATTATGTATAGTTATTTCCTTTTCTTTAAAAACCTGTACAGTTATGAGTATTTTACTATTTTCTTTTATGGACCTTTATAAGTTTTGTAATATTTCATCTTTGACTAATAAACTGCTACGGCATGTAACACGAATTTGACCAATTGCCGAAAATCTCGGAGTTTTCCAGAACGATCAGGGTAGCCCCCCGCCCGCATGGTGTCGTGGCAATTAGTTTAGACAAAGAGCAGTGAACTAACTTTCTTACCGTACGTTTATAGGTGGTGTGCGGGTAAAAATGCTCCTATTGTCGGTGAGCTGACAGCAGTGCCTGTAGTTTAATACCTAATACCTATACATACATTTCAGCCATATGCAGTCTACTGCTGGACATAGGTCTCCCACAAATATGATATGTCATCATCTTGGGGGTAGTTGC
Organism: Grapholita molesta; assembly: GCA_022674325.2. Classification (NCBI taxonomy): domain Eukaryota; kingdom Metazoa; phylum Arthropoda; class Insecta; order Lepidoptera; family Tortricidae; genus Grapholita; species Grapholita molesta. The sequence goes on along the minus strand of CP053121.2, from coordinate 2,551,956 downwards.
CATAGTCGCCACGCTTGGCAGGCGAATTGGCGACTGCAGTAGCTGTAGATTGGGTTTCGACGGACGCTGCTGCCCGTCCGTAGGATATTTCCCTTTGTCGCTTCTTATGACACCCGCGGGAGATGGAGTGGTGTTATTCTAGTCAGCCGGCATCACACGGCATACCTATATATATTAATACCTATGGCCCTTATTTAAAGTGCTTTTTGTATATCAAAATTTCGAACATATCTACATGACAATAAAACGTACGGTAGGTCTAGCACGAGATGTTCGCGACAAGTATTTTGAGCCGAGACAGACTATTCGTCCCTCTTTAAATAATATAGTTAGAAAAGGACGGGCAGTCTATCTCGTCTCCAGAAACTGTCGCGCCCCTCTTCGCTAGCCTGTTATGGTAGGGTTTTTATCACTTGTCGCAATTCCTGTCACGTTTTAACAAGTATATGAGTACGAAAGTGACGGATAGCGCGATAAACGATAAAATGACAACCATGCTACCCGTTATGCAGGTCGATAATACAGTGATGTGAAAATACATTACAGTTTTTATAAGCGGTACAATATCGATACAGTCGCGATTCAGAATCGCTACAGTTGCGTTACAGTTATTATTCAGTATATACCTAGGTAAGATATGTAGTATTTATAGATACAATACACTAAAGGGGTTGTGGAAGGATAAGTAATAATAAGGCTTATAGGATTTGGAGGTGTAAAGTCTCTCCAAGCTTCGCAAGAGGAAATAGTAACTGTTTAATAGAGTAGCGTTTTCACAGATTTCAATTTGGAAGAAACACACTATTTCTAACGAATTCTAAAGGCCAAAAAAAGTGTCCCAATGCAGTATAGCTGTCTGCAGCTGACGGGGTGGTCTAGAGATAGGCCACCTCACTTGAATACCAAAGACATCGTTCATTTTTCGTTAAGTATTAACTACCTATTAAAAGTTCATTCCTTCGTTTCGTCCCACGCTATATAGAAGTGTATAAATAAGTATTTAAATTTATGGATTCTCTAGCTTTTCCATTGCATTTTTCGCTTTTACGTATTCATAATATTCATAGTTTCCAATATTTGTATATCTCCCACAGATCATGAAATACGATGCGAGGTTCCGACTCATCGACGGAAGCACGTAACTTTATCTGTGGTTTAATGTTTTTTTAAAATTCGTTTTAATGAGACCGCTGTTGGTACAGTTTGAATTATAATTATTTTGATCATTGTCATTGGATTTTATTCAAATTATTCATGAAAACGTCCGGGACTGTATGAAAATAAATATAATTGACCCGAAAGCTAATTGACAAACACTTTGGAAGTGATGACAGTATGAATGAAATAAATATATTTGTATAAAATTATTATACAAAATGACTTTATTTACAATAATTATAATGAAAACTATGAGTACTTAACTATACTACAATAAATCTAAAAAAGGCCCTTGAGGCATTATACCAAGGATGCTGGCGGCATTTCCTCGTTGTATCGCAATGCTGGTACGTTGTGCGAGGAAACCGCCAGCTCTTCGGTCACCAGCTACATCAACCAGACGATTCGTGATTTCTGCAAAAAGTTTGTCGCGCTGGGACCTAGCGTCTCTACGTCAAACGGTAAAAAATGGTACCATCTGCCCAGGCTCTTATATTTGTTAATTGACTTAGTTCCACCTTAATCGCATAGTAAGCTTTATAAGGCTTATATTGTAGGTATATAAGACGATATGATATTATAAGAAAGTATATTTGGTACAAAAAATAAATATTTTTGGACCCGGGTATGTCCTTAAACTACGTCCAACAATGAGAGGTAGGGCACAGCGAGTACCATCACGCTTGAGTCTGGGGCAGCCCAACTGGGGAAGTACCTCCTCCTTACAGAAGGCCACAGCCATAATAGCACTGCTACCTTTCAGGTATGTAGTGCTGTGTTCCTGATGGTGAGTAAGGTTCCCAGAGCTCCAACCCCCCTTAAAGGCCGGCAACGCGCTTGTGACTCATCTGGTGTTGCGGGTGCCTATGGGCGACGGTAATTGCTTCCCACCAGGCAATCCGTCTGCTCGTTTGCCGCCTATGTCATAAAAAAAAAAAAAAAAATATTACGTCAGTAGGTAAATAAGCTAGAACTATAAACATATTACAAACATAACCGCTTTAAGTGTGTTTTACCCAAAAAGTGTAACAAAATCTACTTTAACTTCATTTTTATTGACCTCAATTTTGAATTTGAACAAGCGGTTTGAGCTTTAACTTTTGCCACTTAATAATAAACTTTGTTTCAGCCTGTTACAGTCGGTTTTACCATAAAGCAGCAAGGGACAAGTGTACAAACGCGAAACGTCTTTCAAAAAGGCTTATGTCAACATTGATAAATAATCTAAAGTGTACTTAATGTTTATGTTATAAAGTTGATTGTCGATCGGTTTAATCAGTCTCTTAGGTACTGAGTTTCGAAGGTTTATATGGAGATAGGCTTAGTAGCTTTAGTTCCTGTAAACGTATGTTAACAAGTTTTGTAACTTTGCCGTCTTTGTGAGTAAAGGTTTAGTCTTTCTCATTGTCTTTAATGTATTTAGTGTTGGTTACGGTACTAATAATAAACATTTATAAAAATGGCGTAGGGATATAATAATAAACATGGCGTAGGGATGTGACGACCCCATCGCCCACTGGTTTTCTCCAGTGCAATCAGTCAACGCAGGGCAGCTTGTGGCGAGCTGTTGGGGAGTAGCGACTCCACGTACCTGAGTGCCCCTGGGGTGCCCTGTCGGACAGGTGGGACAGGTCCCCTGCCTCTGGCTTGCCTTCACCGGCCGTCCAGAGTGGGGTCGCGAGAGCTGCGTTCTCGAGGGTAGATGTGGAAACCTAAGTGGCGAGTTGGCTATATGTTTAAAGTCCAGTGACACCTCTCTACCCTTAGCCCTATGCCGGTAGCCGGTGTTGCCCTTGAGCCATCTTTGATGTCGCTTTTTGTGGGGGCCCATCTCGCATAGGGCGAGTCCCCGTCGGCCGGAAATAAAATTGAATACCATTTTATTAGGCAGACGTCCGGTTTTTTTTATCCAATAGCCCAGTAGCTAGTCCATCCTTTCCACCCAATAGCCTAGTACATTCTAGATTCCATTATAACTCAATAGTCCTTACACCATGGTGGGTGCTGTCTCTGTGCGCGTCCCATGATATGGACAGGGGCAACATCCGCTTAGTGTACCCCTTACATTTCATTAAATTGTCGAAAGGGCCTCTGCGCGTTGGCTCGATCTAGCTCCGCGTACGCCTCCCAAATGTCCGAAACACCATTGTTCCGTGTACGGAAGAAACATTTGTAAAATATAAGCACGTGTCAGCTTAGGTAAGTTGAATATGCAGTTACTTATTTAGAAATTAAAAATTAACCGCCATTTTCCTTTGTCACGACAGCATGCGTGAACGTCGCTTTTCGGTGAAGGAAAACTTCGTTCCACCACACACACACAGAGACACACACACACACACACTGTTGTACTCTTATCTTCTGTCATTGTTCTATTTTTAACGAACCTTTGTTTAAATCACTTTCCTTGACATATGGAAGGTGATCCCTGTAGCACAGGTTTAACCTATTACAGGTCAGCGTCATATTATGTTCCCTAGTTTAGTTTAACAAGTTGATTTATGTAATGTCTCACGTTTTGTACACGTTTTTGTGAATAAACTTTATGATTATCGTGAGGGCGCCGGACTAATCCCAATAAGGCCTAGTTTACCCTCTGGGTTGGAAAGTCAGATGGCAGTCGCTTTCGTAAAAACTAGTGTCTACGCCAAATCCTGGGATTAGTTGCCAAGCGGACCCCAGGCTCCCATGAACCGTGCTGGGACAACGCGAGTAAGATGATATTTCGAAATCTAGATCTTTCGAAACACTTCTTCCTTATCCTCGTAACGCCCACAATACTAAAATATTTATTAGTTAAAACCAACCTTACTATGCAGGGAATTAGGTTGAATTTTCTTTTGTACGAAAACTAATGAAACAAAAGAAATTCTACCCTAATTCCTTTTATAAAAGATTTCAACTCCATCGAAAGGGAGTGTACATTGTAATGCACACTGGGCGTTACGAGGTTATACATATATTCGATTTTTTTTTATGACAAATGTGGCAAACGAGCAGACGGATTGCCTGATGGTAAGCAATTACCGTCGCCCATGGGCACTCGCAACACCGAGGGAGTCACAAGCGCGTTGCCGACCTATAAGTGGGTTGGAGCTCTGGGAACCTTACTCACCATCAGGAACACAACACTACATACCTGAAAGGTAGCAGTGCTATTATGGTTGTGGTCTTTTGTAAGGAGGGGGTACTTCCCCAGTTGGGCTTCTCCAGATTCAAGCGTGATGGTATAGTATAATAATAGTCCCAAACAAACAACAACACTTATTACGCACGAGCGGATAAAGAAACTTATGTGGAGTCCGAAACAATCTTAACTGGCGCAGTCGGTACGGAGGGTAATGTTTTCGACATGCCCATTGTTTGCATTATCTACATTCCAACTGCTATTTTCAACAACCTCCCACTTAACTTAACATTCATTCTAAAAAGGACTTTATGATTTGAGGATTAAAGTTCAAGTTGAAATGAGAGAAAATAAAATATACGAGCTTGCGTAAGAAAATAGTTGATTTCTTTTATCGCCGCCCAAAAGGCCCGAGATTATCTGACCGTCTGCTTTTAGGAAGTTTTTTTTTATAGTTTCTTGAATAGGCGGCCATTTTAGGTTAGGGTAAATGTAGATGTTTAAAAAAATGTGATAATAATATAAATTAAAAGGAAAACGCCCCATTCTCACTTACATTCAGTGGATCCCGATATTTTTTTTTTATGACAATATTGTGATGTAAGCAATTACCGTCGCCCATGGGCACCCGTAACACCAGGGGAGTCACAGGCGCGTTGCCGGCCTTTAAGAGGAGTTGGAGCTCTGGGAACCTTTCTCACCATCAGGAACACAACACTACATACCTGAAAGGTAGCAGTGCTATAGCTTCTTCTTCTGTAAGGAGGAGGTACTTCCCCAGTCGGGATTCTCCAGACTCAAGCATGATGGTCATCGCTGTGCCCTACCTCTCATTGTTGGACGTAGTTTAAGGACATACCCGGGTCCAAAATAGATACATTACATATTTATTTAGTTGGGGCCATTTCATGGCACTTCTTGTATTGTTTTTTTTTGTCGTCTGTTTCATGTTGTGTGTAAATAGTATGTAATAAATAGATATATATAACCTAACCTGTTTACAGTTTTGCCTACGATGAGTCTTGTAATATAAAAATTAACAAAACTATTCTTGATCAATAAATAAATAAAATATACGGTCTGCACGCTCGTAATAGTACATTTCGATGCTAGTGCGGAAAGTATGTCATTACTTCTCGAGGCCCGAGATATTTTAGTCGATAGATACTCGGGCCGAGTGAAGAATGACATTTCCGCGCGTGTATCGAACGACGTTTTTTAATACAGTTGCGAAAAAACAAATAAGAAATAAAATAAAAAAACAACTACTCGTTCAACAACAAGTTCGATTATCGCAGTGACAATTTTTGACATTATAAAGAGGTGTCTTTTTTAGCTTAAATTCGACTAGAGTGGAATTTTTTAAGTGTTACTATTAATACATTTCCATGAAAGTTTTTAAATGTATGTATAAAATACGTACATACTTGTAAATATACAATATTTTACTTAAACACTACGTTTTTTACTATTATTTGTGTATAGGTATTTATAAAAACAATATCGAATGCTACCTTTGGAAACATAACCAGTAACCAGTAGGAAAAACGCCTCTTGTTTGACAGGCGTTTCGGCAGCTGTTCCGTTTCATTGTAACAACTTTTTAAGAATGGTTTTTCAATATCAAAAATAAACTTGTTATAATGATGATTGGTGAAGAGGGAAGTAATAAAATATGACATGTTTATGTTATTTCTTATTCTTACATTAACAGTAGGTTATTTGTTTATTAAGATGTTTAAAGGAGACTTATAGTATTAACACCCATTAGTAATCCATGAATTGGAACAAGTGTAAATAAAAAAAAACTGGAAAAGTAAAAAGCACTAGTGCGCGAAATCCAACTTTCCGCACGTTAAACAGCTACGAAAAGTACCCATTTTTGAGCACCTGTATTAAAAAATATTATTTGTATTTTCATTTGGTAACTAAATTAAAGCGATGATTGACTATGATAATTTCATATGATAGCGGAAATGATTGTAAAAAATTATATTGTAATGACAAGTATCATTTAATATTTAGTCTTTTGTGACACTAAACGTATGAAGGTGTTTAAAGCGACTCGCCCGCAGCATTTCTGCTGTACAGTGGCCATCAGATATATCGGAGCAGTCAAAGCATTCAAAAATATCGGAGCATGCACTTTATCCCCTTGATAATAGAGGCATTGTTCCGATATTTGTGACCACCTCCACAGCTCTGATATATCTGATGGCGACAGTACGTCTCCTCGGTTAAAAGCGTACCCAGAGGTCATAGATCAAGTACTTTAAACCACAAATCTGGACTAAGTTCACTTGTAAGTTAGTTCGGCTTAGTTAAAGTTAGGCTAGCTCGTCGGTTAACTTGGCTAACTTAGTGTTACTTCCTTTTTTACTTTACCGGGTCTTCCGGTAACTGCAAGTATACCTACTGGTCTAATCAATGTGTCACACATGCCTTTGGTAGATGCTTGGCCCATGGGGACAGGAGACAGTCGAGCCCTTCAATAAGTTAAGTTACATGCTAATCTGGTTCTGAGGTGACTGTAGGGCTGGCCCGCCATTGAGCGAGGCAGCGAAGCCAGTTCTTTGGATATAGTCAACCAATTTGACTACTAGGTCACTTTGAACCTTGTCACAGTGACGTAAATAAGAGATCTTTTGCGTCTTCCATATAGATTTTTACTGTGACAAGGTACGAAGTGGCCCATAAATCAAATTGGTTGACGTAGTTTGCCGAGTGGCAGCGATATCAGGGTCATTTTCGTATATGGTTTAGGTGCCAATAGTTTTAAGTGTGATAGGCTTTTTAAATATCTATGTTGTTTTCACTGTAAAAATGAAATAAAAGAGGATTTAACTAACTTTGAAATTCCTAAACATCCCTCTCTTCCCCTCCTTGTGACGTTTTCCTAGCAATGTACAAATTGCAGAACATTCCCAAAAAGCGGAAACGTTCTCGAGAATGTTCGCAGAACATTCCTGCAACATGAAACTTATCGTTTAAACAAGAGAATATACCCGGAATAAAGTTTAAATAGGCATAACTTAAAACTACATGTATTATGCATATATTATTGTCTATTACAGTCAGCTATTTTGTTTATAAGTGATAAGTTACCAATAAGTTCCTTAAATTCTCATTGTATTTTAGAGAACATTTCGACTTTTGTACTTCACAATTATAGCCTTGGGCCGGTACCGCGAACATCGAAGTTCGTATATTGCGAACATCTTTTTCTTTTACTCCAATTAAGGCATCATGAGAGTGAAAGAGACAATCGTCCGAAATTTACGAATATCGTTTTTTGCGGTAGCGCCGCATATTTAAACTAGATTACCGAACTATTTCTTATGCTTATCTTTGGTCGTGTCAAATTGACGCGTTGACTTGTGTCAACCAGTGAGCAAGGAGTTTTGATATATGCTGAAAGAAGTTTTTTGCATAATGACAATAAGTAAAATGTGCGTTATGAATATCTCAATAAGTTTAACTTTCGCTAGCCGAACATGAAGAAAAAAAACAAGCTGAGTGGGACGGCTAGTACACAGACCTCTGTCTCTTTCTGAATGTTCTGAATTAATCTGAAGATCATTGCAATAAGTAATTTCTTACCATGCTGTGTACAAATTCGTTTTTTAAATTCATTTATATATACACTAAAATGTTATAAACGACCGAACCAGGTATTTGTTGTGGTACCTTATATATAACAATGCCAACGACTATAATTACTTCGATACACATGCATTTTACTGTCCATTGATAAGATGATAATTGATAAATGGAGTAAACTGGAGTGCAAACCCGTAAAATAATTATATTACAATGATTATATCTAAACTATGGTGAATGTTAATGGTAAAAACCACGAAGTTATTAAGTAATTCTATAAATTCTCGTTCTCGAGAACATTCTCAGAAGTTACCGAGAAATTCTCATGTGGAAAGTTTCGCAACTTTGGAAACTTCTCTTGCGTGCATTGCTACGTTTTCCTCATTGCTGAGGGTCGTGGCCTCCACGATTTTTTTTCTGAACCAACTCTTTCCACTTGATGCGATCTTCAGCAGTGTGCAGTGCATCGTGGATTTTAGAATTTGTGCCCTCGCGGATCTGATCTATCCATCCCGTTGAGGTTCTTCCACGTAGGCGCTTTCCTTGGACTTTCCCTCGTTACCAGAAGCATTTCCAGGTTGTCATTTATACAACATAATATCTCAAAAATAATTGTTATTTGATGGCGTCCATGAAAAACCTGCAACTCCATGAAACAGCAAATTTTCGTCATTTTCCCACGTGACCTAAATCTCCGTAAAGTAAATCCTAGTAGTTTTTAAAGTATTGTCTTACTAATTTCTGGTTTGGAAGTTTCTTGCAAAAGACGAACGAACATCGATAGTTTGTTTCTACTTCGCACGAAATCTGAACTGATGTTAATGATACAATAAAATAGCTGATACTTCAGAAGGTATTGAGTAAATTGGCCTTATTTAAATCTATTTAAAGTACCTACTAATATTGCGCAGACTAAGTTGCGATAGCCAGTAAGCAATATTTGTTGGAGATTCAATAAAAGACATCAGAAAATGATAACAGAGGCACTCACAGGCCTTTACAACGTTAGAGCTGTCATGCCTTGAATAGGTTAAACTGTCAGCACTGACTGTAGACTTTGTGGTGAAGAGGAAGAGACAGGAAGCACATAATTTGTGAGTGGCATGCTGTAGCCAGACAAACAAAGAAAAACTTTGCAAGTTACCTGGTTCCAAAGGAATTCATGGCAATGTCCCTGAGCTCTATTACCAGATTTTTTGAATATGGTTAAAAAGCTCTAGAATTGGTGTAACAGGGGACAACACAAAAGATCACAAGAGAAGAAGAGAAGAAGATAACACAAGAGAAGAAGGAGTATATCCAAAAACGCGCAGAAATAAAATAAGATAAGATAAGCAATATTGCAGTAAAATGTTCCTAATGAATCAGATTAAGTAATAGTAAGTCGGTCTCCAGATAAGTGCAGGTCCGTCTGCTAACTTACTGGCGGGCATTAAGGGCATTCTCTTGAAAGCTTCAAGTATCGAGTGTTACAGTGTACCGAGGGTAAGGCTGTGGTCATAACTAGTTCTTGAAAATACATACTATATAAATATAAATATTGCAGTGTGTCATGAGCGATACTTGCACGAAATGGACTTAGAAACTTAAACTTACTGTTACTGAACCAGCGTGCTACACCCTCGACCTCGTCGTCACTTACCATCCAATGCGACTGAGGTTAAACGCTGGTCAGTATTTTATGAAATAAAATAAAAGTTAAACGTTGAAAACCACGGTTCAGACGCCATAACCAACGGTGTACGAGGTGTGATGTGAATGTTCGAGCCATACTAATATTATAAATTCTGAAGCAACTCTCTTTCTCTGTCTGTAGGTACCTCTTCACGCTTAAGCCGCTGAACCATTTGGGATGAAAAATTTGGTATGAAGAGAGTTTGAGCTCCGAAAAAGGACATATGATAATTTTTACCCCGCAACCATACTTTAACGACTGGCATGGCTGGCCGACGATGCGAGGAAAAGCTAGCTAGCTAGTATTAAATAAATGAAAATGTAAGGGAGTTGCCTCACTGGATGCTGCTTGAATCCCTTGGAAGCTGGACGCAATGATAGCTGTCACCACCACTGAGCCCGTACACTTACAGTGTCATACTTAAGAGTCATGGTGGAGTGACGATTTGCGCAAGATGGCTGGCAGGAGCTGGATGCGAACAGCCGAAGATCGAACACGATGGCGTGAAATTGGGGAGGCCTATGCCCAGCAGTGGACTGCGCTAAGCTGATGATGATGTTGATGATGATGACTGGGGTGGTCTGGGATATAATTTTCCATGGACAACCTATGTGGACGGGTCAGGACGACCGAGACCTAATTGTACTATTTTAGTGCGAACGAGATGCACAGATAGTAAACTCGATACTCGTTATCGAAAATCTCAAAGTCACAACTTATGGTAAGGGTACTGTAGCTTCTCCGCTGCGGTCGGACCACAGCTTCGACTCCACTGTTGTTTAACCACTCATTTGCCAGCGAGTCCGCGCCGCGATCTATCTACAGACATCGTCTTAAACACAGTCCTAACTTACATTTATTATAGTCAATTTCCGAAGTAGCTCCTTTACTTTGGCCCTAAGATAATGTAGCTTTTAAAATATAGTATGATTATCATTTATTGATAATCCCAAACCATAAGTAAAAATGTAAGTGGCAGGTGCTCGAGTTACGAAAAAAAAAAATTCATTTTATATCACATAAACATATTGTTTACTGTTACTTGGCTAGACCCCAGTCTCTTTCAAATCTTACAAGGAAATGTACCGGAGCCCGGTTTGATATTCTACGCAATATTAACAAATAATAAGCTCTTTTTTTAACTTCTCAAACTTAATATATTGGTAGAATTTGTCCTATAAGATACTGTAAATTGACTGAAGTAAAGTGGGTAATGGCCAGTTTTCACCAGCCTATAACATAATATGTAGTATACAAAAATAAATCAAGTAGTAGGCGGCTAGCTAGGTCTCTCTTTTGTCTGGGGTATTATTGCAGTTCATTTTTGTATAAAGCATCGACAACTTATGTTCAACTTATTTTATTATCTCGTAATACTTCGTCATGCAGATTAAAACTTCTCTTGAGTTAGAAACTTGCACAGAGGATAATCTCTCTCCCTTGGTGAAACGGAGGAAAATTTGTGGCCAGAAAATAGATGAGTTTACAATAGTGATGGAAATAGGCGGACATGTTATCCAGAAGACTGGATGACGAATGATGAACGAAGGGATTGGGTGTGTGACGCCAACTAATATAAGACACTTAAACTTTCGCGTTTTCTACAAATATTAACTAAATTTTCAATTTGCGATAGACCCGATCTATTTAATATAAGAATTAAATAAAAAATATGAACTTTTTGAATGCTGGGTCTCTTCGTGTGTGAAAATCCTGTGCCTTAATATATTTACATGTACAAATGCATTTGCCTAGTCTAAATGCGAATTGTTTAAGAATTCATTTCGCTCAATTACTACAGTCCCTAAATAATTTATAGGAATAGACTACCTACATGTACATATATGGTCTTTACTTTACTTTACTTTACTTTGAAAAAATCTCTTATCTGACACAGATAGTCTAAGTTGAAACTCAGTACTCATCCCATACATAGTTAAGTCATTTTTCTTTTGATTCCCACAATGAGTTACGAGTTACGAGGTTTTTTGAAAATAGTGACGACAAAATGTCTTAACTTATCTTAAGCTACTATTGTGTCTACAGTAATGTATCTATAGGTAATGGCTAATGTCTGTTATATGGCTGACTTTTTGCCAATTCCTTAGTCAGTCTGAACACAAAAAACAATTAGTCTTTCAAACAGTGTATCAGTTGAAACAATTGCTCAAAGTCACTCAATGAGAAATGGAAGGAGATGTTACGCAATTGAACCAGAAATGAGGTTATCCGTAGAAAAACTAAAGTATCCGATTTCCGGAGGATCGGAAAAAATTTAGTGGCAATGGGCAGGCCGCATAGCTCGGAGAGTAGATGTCCAGCCCTTGGGTCAGAAAAACCTTAGAGTCAGGCGTCGAGAAACTAGATAGTCGTGTAGCTCGTATGCTCGTCGGGGGCTGCAGTGCACAGGTCTTCTCTTCCTGAGGCTATGGGAGAGTGCCTATGCAGCAGTGAAATTATCAGGGAGCGTACCTTTCGTGCCGATGACAGCAAATTGACGTCACGTTGCATATAGGATGATTCCAGTTAGTCTTATTGTAGTCATCAATCATTAATAATCAATCATTTATTCATGTGTGTTTCATACATCATAACATTATATTTTATTGTTTAATATCATGATATGATATCAGTGATAATTGAGCATAATTTAAAATTTAAGAAACTGAACCATGATGTATGAAACATGACGTAAAATGAAGAATTGATTGATAGTAATGAAAAATAAATTGGCATGTTTTCCGCACTAATACAGATGAAAATTGACATGGTATATCTGTCGAAATTAATATAAAACATATTTGAAAAAATCGTTACACTCTATATAATAAAATGATTCATGATTAATTTGATTGATGAATGATTGATAATTTCAGAAAAATTAGTATCATCCTATATGCAACCTGACGTCAATTTGATGTCATCGGCATGAAAGGTACGCTCCCTGGAAATTATTATTAAAAATATATAACTAAATCGTGCACAGGAATGGCATGATTTCATTCCGCCATCTCCGTTCCACCACCGGACGTCCAGGCGAGGGCGGTTTCATCCTTACGTTCTGAATATTCCATTCATTCGCACGAAGCGATTCGCTTCTACCTTCCAAATGCGGACTGCTAAGGAATGGAATTCGCTCCCTTCGTCTGTATTTCCGGAAAGATATAATTTGGGTCTTTTCAAGGTAAGAGTGAATAGGCTGTTACGGACCCAGCGTGCTACAACCTCGACCTCGTCGACACTTACCATCAGCTGGTATAAAAAAAGAACCTCCATGGATGGCTAATAAGGAGGTAGGTAGGTAATCGGTACCTACTAGAAGTACCTCTTCTATCTGACAAAAGGTCTAGCCTAGTGCATAGGTATGCATTCTACCTATGACGCCGGTCCTGTGGTAAAATCCTAGTAAGGGCATTGATTTGTATGATAAGCACTGATATTTGTTCCCGAATCATGTGGGTTTTCTATGTATTTAAGTGATTGTATATTATATATATCGTTGGCTGAGTACCCACAACATCCTTATTGAGGTACGTTACCGTGAGGCTCAGCCCCCAGTTAGTCACTCAGGAGAATGTCCTGTAATTTATATTTTTTATCTACCATACCGTTATAGAGGTAACCTATAACGGTATGGTAGATACACTATTATAAAGGCGAAAACTTGTGAGTGTGTGAGTATGTATGTTTGTTACTTCTTCACGTCTAAACGGCTGGAGCGATTTTAATAAAATTTGGTATGAAGTTAGCTGACTCCCTGGATTAACACATAGGCTACGTTTTTTCCCTAATAAACCGCAACCGCGGGGCATAACTAGTAACCTATACTCGTAATTATTCATAACCTAAGTCGACATTTTAAAATTGGATCCTTCTACAAGAATAAGAGAAGCCAAGTAAATAACTAAGTCAGGAAGTTTCTGGACATATTTAATGGCGTCGCCGCTAAGTTTGCAGCTGAACTTTTATAAGGATTTCATTGGTCTGTAAACCTGTCTTGAAATAAATAAGAAAATAATCTACGACAGTCTTGTTTCTCGAGGACATTTTGACATTTTTCTTTTGTAATCTCTTGTGTCCACTAAGTTATAATGGTGGACATCTGTTGGCTGTTTTCACTATGCTATGTATTACTTTATATACTACGGCGGCGGCAAACAAGTATACGACCCGCCTGGTGGTAAGCAGCCACCGTAGCCAGTGGTAGCCCGTTCTGAGGCTCTAGTGTAAGTTACTTTTGAAGTAAAAAAACGTTTACGAACGCGTAGGTGATAATGTTATTTATATGGGAAACGCAAACGCGTTCGTGAAGTAAAGTTACGTTAAAAACTTACACTCAGGGCTCTGGTATAAAGACTAATGGAGAATGCAATATGTAAGGTTCAGTAAAAAAAACGTATAAAATGTATGTCGGAGTACTTTCTGTGTTTTAAATATAGGTAATAGTCGTCAGGCAAAATTTACCTGCAAGGGAGTTTCAGTAAAAAATAAATGTCCCCAATTAACGTGCCTTGTAGAAAAGTTAAATTAGGATGTTAATTTTGTGACGATGATTTAATTAAGTATGAAATCTGTACGAAAATGTTGCTTTTTTTTGCTTTGCTTTTTTTGCATTTATTGCTTAATTTATCGTATATTATCTAGTATAGTCTATGAAACGAACAATAAATAGGTATCACATCAAATCTAAGTAGTAATTTATAGATATATAATTGTTAACATAGTTTATCTTTTGTATAATACAAGTCACATTCATTGGGGACATTTTTACTGAAAACTTCCGTAAGTATGGCGTCGACGTCTGTCATAAATGTCATAATGGTTAGTTGTTTAGACTAATAGTATCACACGATTGTTGTAATGCCTAATTATGTATAGTTACATACACTACTTTATCTACACACATATCATAAGTGTTTTAAGATGGGTTCAGAAACCGTAGGGAAATGACTTATTACTAGGGTTACTTGTAAACATTAAAAGTCAACGAACAAAACAAATGACAGCTTGGAACGGCGGCGTTGCGTATTTCGTATCGAGGTTAATTTTTTTTTAAACCATAGACAAGCGAATGAACTCCCTATTCTACTGTCACTCGAGTTCAAATGTCGTTCGATTTATATTAAAAAAACATAACGAATTGGCGTTTCGTATCAATGGATGTTTTAATATCTATAGATACTAGATTAGACACCCCACTTGAATTTGACTGCTGTTCCAAATTTAAATTCATAACCTACTGATTTCAGTAGATAATGTTAACATTACCTACTGAAATCTTTCTGATGGTTGGTAATGCTGGTCATTGCCTACGGTTTCTGGACGCATTTTAGAGCACTTATGAAATGTACGTAGATAAAATGCATTTATAGCAATCTTTACATTACGTCACTGACAGACCCATCCGTATAACAAACCTAGACCTACTGCCCGATTCTCAGAGGGCCGAAAAACCGCGAATGCACTGTAAATCCAACAACTTCTCATAACTCCTATCTCACCATGTCACACAATCCAAACTGAACCTTATACCAACACAATAAAGTTCAAACTTAAAAATAAAAGAATAGAGAAACGATATTTTAAGAATAAACATTTCAAAATTCGAACGCTACTCGTCTTTTACCAATGTAATAAAATTAAAAATCAACTTTATTTCTTTCGCGTTTAAGGTCTTAATTTGAGTGTAGAATATTAAAAAGATGTGAGGTTATGAGGATTGGCGGGAAACTGAGAGCGATTCGAAAAAGCCGAAATTCGGGGCGCCGGCGGACCCGGGTTCATTAAATTTTCAGCCAGCCCGATCCGAACAAGGCTGCGCCAGCGAATTATTAATTAAGCGAAATACGAAGGCCATTTTTCTTAATCCGAGTATAAAATGGGATGTGTGGTCAGTCGGAATTAGAAGTGAGAGCGTGGGAAATAAACGTTTATGCCTACAGCAAATCTTGGCATGTACGAGTAAGTGATGTTTGGGATTTGGTGACACTGCATTATTAAATAAATAATAAATAAAAACATAAGTAATAATTATTAAAATATTGTCTTACACATTATCGTATCTGAAAGGGTCCCTATATCAAAAATATACGATAAGATACACAGATCTTCGATATTTAAATTGAAAAAAAAAGACCTGACTCGCAGCAGGACTCGAACCCACAACCACTGGATCACTAGCCCAGTGCACTACCAATTGTGCTATACGAGTACCGCTGCGACTTGTCAAATCTTTCTATCTATCCCTCGTCGTATACGTCATCATGGATGGGATGGAGCATTTCTATTTTTCTTTCGATTTAAATATCGAAGATATTCGCTAGCAGACGTTTCTACATAATAAAAAATAATTTACACAGATCTTGCTATATTATTATTGTCTTTTCCGTATACGGAACAATGGTGTTCCGGACATTTGGGAGGCGTACGCGGAGCCTGATCGAGCCAACGCGCAGAGGCCCTTTCGACAATTTAATGAAATGCAGGGGTACACTAAGCGGATGTTGCCCCTATCTGTCATTGGACGCGCACAGAGAAAATGTAAGGACTATTGAGTTTTAATGGAATCTTGAATGTACCAGGCTATTGGGTGGAAAGGATGGACTAGCTACTGGATGGCTAGCTAGCTAGCCTATTGGATAAAAAATCCCGATGCCTGCCTAATAAAATGGTATACAATTTTATTTCCAAAAGACGGGTATTACGGATGAGCCATGGCTTGCCTTACCTACATTTCTGTGTATATGTCATCTATATTGATCTACATTTAATAATTTGAACAAAGGTTTACAAACTGTGAAAAGTTCATGTTCCATTATCAATTAGGTTTTAATTAAAACGATGTCGTCAAAATTCTACGAACCGAAATATAGGCCTTGCCGACAAATATTAGCTTTGTCTGTAAATTGGCAACGAATTCTGTATTTCACAATGAATAAAGTTACAGAGCTTCTAGAATGTAGATACGAGAGGTTTTATGAGAGGTAGGGCACAGCGATGACCATCACGTTTGAACCTGGGGCAGCCCGACTGGGGAAGTACCTCCTCCTTACAGGAGACCACAGCCATAATAGCACTGCTACCTTTCAGGTATGTAGTGTTGTGTTCCTGATGGTGAGTAAGGTTCCCAGAGCTCCAAACCCCCTTAAAGGCCGGCAACGCGCTTGTGACTCCCTGGTGTTGCGGGTGCCCATAGGCGACGGTAATTGCTTACCATCAGGCAATTCGTCTGCTCGTTTGCTGCCTATGTCATAAAAAAAGATACCTATTATGGATAGTTAATATTGTTAAATGAAAAAGACTGTAGGTATACACTTGAGAAATATAAACTCTGGTAGCGGTAAGAGCGTGTGACTTGCAATCTGGAGGTCGCAGGTTCAAACCTCGGCTTGTGCTAATGAGTTTTTCGGAAATTATGTACGAAATAGCTTTTGATTTTACCAGTCGCTTTTCAGTGTACTCACTATGTTTATTTCACCGAAAAGCCGGATTAATCAAAAATGAAATTTACCCTCTGAGTTGAAAGTTAGATGGCAGTGGCTTTTGTAAAACTAGTGCCTACAGAAAATCCTGGGATTACTTTCCAAGTGGACCCCAGGCTCCCATAAGCCGTGGCAAAATGCCGGGACAACGCGAGGAAAATGATGATATACTTAAGAGTAATATTATGGAGGATCGGCGTTCGGGGCAGGATTTGAACCGGCATCTTTTTTTTTTTTTTATGACAAAGGTGGCATACGAGCAGACGGATTGCCTGATGGTAAGCAATTACCGTCGCCCATGGTCACTCGCAACACCAAGGGAGTCACAAGCGCGTTGCCGACCTATAAGTGTGTTGGAGCTCTGGGAACCTTATTCACCATCAGGAACACAACACTACATGCCTGAAAGGTAGCAGTGCTATTATGGCTGTGGTCTTCTGTAAGGAGGAGGTACTTCATCCCCAGTTGGGCTGCTCTAGATTCAAGCGTGATGGTACTTCGCTGTGCCCTACCTCTCATTGTTGGACGTAGTTTAAGGACATACCCGGGTCCGAATCTCCATCTTTCCAACTAATTAGGCCACACCGGAACCCAACCAAATTTCTCAGATATATGCAATCTCTTAGCATATATAAAAATTAAAGTATTTTATGAGGTCCCAGCGCGCACAAAATTTTAGCAGAAATCGCGAAGCGTCTGGTTGATGTAACTGGTGACCGAAGAGCTGGCGGCTTCCTCGCACAACGTATCAGCATTGCGATGCAACGACGAAATGCCGCCAGCATCCTTGGTTGGCCTTTTTTAGATTTTATACTGTAACTAGTTAAGTACTTGTAGTTATCAGAATACGATTGTAATTTCTGTAAATAAATGAATTATACTATAAAAAAAAAAAAATTATTTGGTATTAGCTAAATTGGTTTATGAAATAAAACATCTGAAAACGGATAATATCCCGTGTACTATAATTATAGAATTCATCCCGAACTCTTTAGCAGCAATTTTGGTCATCGGGCGGCCTAAGGAATATATACATTTGCATCCAAAAATTACAATATGCAAAACTACCCGCATTTTACTCTATCATACAATTTGGTAGCTTGCACATGATAATTGTACACGCCAGGAGGAATAAATGTACGTTAAGAAGCGGGTATCTCACGTTTTATAAGTCGAATATTGTTCGAAATGTTTCACTACGTAACGAGGAGCATAATCATGAACCATTCGCTCACGTTTATGCTTTTCGCGAACGGCTCATGATTATGCTTTTCGTGCTTCTGTACGATTTAATATGTCCACAGCACACCATCCAACGCTATGGTTTCACAGCATCTTATGTCTCTCTTGCACCCTTATCAAATTAATCACGTTCGGTTTTCTGTTATTTCATGAACAAGTTATCAACTGAAGACAATAATATGTGATCAAAACCTTTTAAGATCATTTATTGCCAATAACGAAATGGTATAATATAATATAAAATTGTACAACAAGTGCATAAATCGTACCTTTTTGCAAGGCGTTTACGGATATAGAGTGTAATATTGTTTTTTATGAACGAGTTGTACACTCCACTTTCCAATTTGATTGCGAGGAAATAAAATAATTAAAGCTTATTAATGTTATTTTGTAATATTTAAATGTTGACTAAATAGATACAATAGTACGCTCATGTTCGCTCGGGTACAAAGGGTGTAGGTACTCGTATAATTTGATATGTCTTGAATTCTATTGCTAAGTAATTAAGGGTCTGAATAGATTTAACTTGATGAGGGATGTAACATAATAGTAATTTTATGTTACTGCTACATAATAAAATATATTCTTTGGTAGGTGAATTTAATGTCCATATACATACACTGCTAGTTATAAAGTAAACTATAAACATACATACTATAAGTTTTCTTCAATATGTACAGAACATTAATTAGGTGCTGCTGCTGAATTTGATGAAGTTCGAAACAAATGACATTTATAGTTTTAAAATTCATGCGCTAAGGCTATTTCGATTATCATATCGATTAATATATATTCTACTTTAAAAAAAATTGGACGAATTATAGAATTCAAATTCTCTTGCAACCAAATACCTATTTGCCTCAAGAGGGTAAACTAGGTAGATCTAGGTATATTTACGATGTTTTCCTTCACCGAATATCGACTGGTAAATATCAAACGATATTTCGTCCATAAGTTTCGAAAAACTCATCGGTTCGAGACTGGAGCAGCGACCTCTCGATTTTCAATTATTACAACTGTGAAAGTTTAAATAAACGTATTACTAAAGTTGTGGAAAGTTAGCTATATAAATGTAAGTAATACGTAGTCGAATTGCTAGACGCAGCAACTGGTAACAGCGGGAACTGAAGCACTTAAAGTAAATTCTAGAACGAATCGAGTTTCTCTGTTCATTGGCATTTGGTTTTAACTTAACCCTCGGTTAGAGCGGAACAGATAATCATGAAATAAATAAATTGTAATAGTTGACATATACTTAAGAAAAAGCGACGAAGATCTCCGGTGTTCGAGACGGGATTCGAAACCGCATCTCCAGCTATCGCGGCTGATGCCTTAACCAATTCATCAAAAGAGGAATAAAAAAAAATAGACTTTTAAAGAACAATTTTCTTGTCTGTTGTTCATGTGATTCTGAGTAGAAACACATTTCTTGTTAAATTTGTTATAAATGGCATTTCAATCGAGAAACTCTGAAGTCACAGCCAACTATATCGTGGCCCAAACATACCAACTGAAGCAAAGACAGAATTTGAGATTCCATCCATCAACTCAGCAGTCATAAGAGAAGGATATTATATACATACTCATATACCTTTATCCGGTAAGTTACTTTATAGAAAATAATATTACGTTGGTCATTTCACCCTATGTTAGCCAGTGCTATTTGACAGTGGTTTTCTGTAAGGTAGGTACTTCCCCAGTCAGGCTCTGCTTCAGATATATGCGAGATATCATTCACTGAAGGAACCTAGCACAAAAAATAATTATGACATGTCTTTAAACAAAAAAAAATATCTTAGCAATGTGAACAATAAATAAAAACCCATTCATAAGGTTTTTAAAATGAATGTGTTTTCGGGAGCTAAGGTATCGCCTTCAACAGTTTCTAAAGGGTTTACCGTATTAACGGTCCCTGACACATGCATTTAATTGTTACATATTAATAAAGACTAACTAGGTTTGATTAAAATTGAGTGATTTGAGGCTTAGACTAGGTATACAAATGCAAATACTGATCAGATATTCAGTTAATCCGACCACAAAATGGACGGAGCGAATTTCAACAACCACAGTGCGGGCGGTGTGGAGTAATAGAAAAAGGTATTAAGTTAGCAAACAGAGAATTTATTGTACAAACGAAAAAATAATATCTTGTTCTGTAAATCAAAATAACAAGGACATGGTCATATTGAAGAGGCTGGTGGATATTACTGGTGACTGTAGAGCTGACAGCTTCCTCGTCCACCGTTTTAGTATTGCCATGTACCATGCCGCGGAGAATTTTTTTTTACTCATTTTAGTAAGTATGGAATTTTTTTTTAAAACATGCCTCTTACAATCTTTATTTACGAGATTATAAGAGGATTATAATTTAGATTTATTTAGATTTATATTAGTTTTAGTTAAATTTATTGTTAGTTTTAATTAGTTTTAATGATTTATTGTTTTTTTACGTATTTAGATGTTTTAAATAAATGAATTATTGTTATTAAAAAATATATATTTACGATAATTATAGTATTATGAAAACTACGAGTACTTAACTAGTTATTGCATTAAATCTAAAAAACACCCTTGTGGCATTGTACCAATTTGCGGGCCAAGGATGCGGGCGGCATTTCCTCATTGTATAGAAATGCTGGGACGTTGTGCGAGGAAACCGCCAGCTCTTCGGTCAACAGTTAGATCGACCAGATGCTTCGCAAATTCTGACAATACTGGCACCCCATGGACCTGAGCGTCTCTACGCCAAACGGTACAATACATACGTATATATTTGGTTTTAAGCAATGATGTTAAATAATAATATCGTAACTGAGCTTCTTAAGCAGTTAAACATTAAGCCCTGTTGTGTGATAAAGTTTAAATAAATAAATAACTACTTACAACGTTTAGCTATTGAACAGTTCACTTCCGAAAAGACCACACCATACCAGCTTACATCTGTGTAAACAATGCAAATACTAAACAATTAAAATCCGGTTCTAACCGGTTTACCCGTTCATGCAAATATTGGCACGATTTTCGTACCGGTAGAAATTCTGTGGCCATAGTGAAAAACGGTATAAGATTCATACTAATTGTTCGTCATTTGAAACTTTACTTCACTAGAAACACACAACACCCTAGATGGAATAATGTTTATAAAATAGAATGGTGAAATAAATAATAAATAAATAAAATATAAGTACAGTACTGGACATCCTTACACGAATTGACTGAGTAAGCTCAAGAAGGCTTGTGTTGTGGGTACTCAGCCAAAGATATATACAAATACTTAAAACCTACATTGAAGTTTACAAATTTTGAACGACTGTCTATTTCACTCCAATTAATTGGAGTAAACGATACCGATGCCCGATTTTTTTAACTTTGATTTTCGTGGTAGACTCTCAGGCCTTAGACTAAGTTATTTTAAAGTTACAAATTTACATCTATTTATGTTTTGAGAAGGACATTACTAAAATGACTTCGTTATCATTAAATAGAATAAAAGCAATTATGTATCTATATACACCGGGTATATATAATATAACCGCATACCTACTGTAGCGAGACGTAGATATTTATAACAATTATTAATTTAACGTTAACTGTAATTAATCGCTTAATTAAATTTTGAAAAATATTTGTGCAGCAATGTAGTAGTGACAGTTGTGACATTACGATGTTAATTGTTAACATAAAACACAAAATTGACCACGAACAGTCAGCAAAGGTTCGCTTTTTTAATAATTTACCGATAAATATATTAATAAGTGCCTATTCAATAACCCCCTCAAGTTTGCGGTTATATCAAATATACACGCAGTATAATGTGTGTAGGTATTTGTGTTTCCTCTGTCACATTGAGAAACAGTAATGACAGTTGTATTACAAATTAAAAAAAAAATCCAAGGCTAACATGAACGCCTGTCACCATTGGTCGTACAGTCAGCAGCAGAAGTAGCTAAGCATTTGAGGTGTTCAAAATGAGCTCAACACGTCTTTATTGTCAAGAGAATAAGAGCGCGTGTAGGTTAGAAATTTAAAAAAAAGCAACGCTAACATAAACGCCTCTCACCATTGGTCGTACGCAGTGTCAAAGATGTAATTTGCGAAAGAAATATTAAAGATATGGTTCTGATATGATTGTAAGTCTATTATACAGCCAAACAATTTATATCAAGCTTCGCAGGGATTATACTAAGCTTATAATCCTATTAGCCGGGCACGGGTCACCTAATTAGAAGTTAAGATAAATTAAAAATTTATGACTCTGATGCGTAGCTCATTAAATTTTAGGGTACGTTTGGGTAATTCCCGTCTGGTTTTTAATTTATTATACTACTGGTTTTTTCCCGCGACTTAGTACTCAAAATTCAAGAGCCGGAGATTCTCATTTCGTGATCTGCATTGAGTCTATTTCCTTTTTCATGTGTTCAACGATTGAAAACGTAGCCACGTATATATTATATTTTATTGAAAAACAGCAAACAGCAAATAAAGAGCATGAATATATGAAATTTACGTCAAAATTTCAATATATCTATGTAGAACGCCGACATATGTGTGTACAGACACGTTACTACTACATAGCCTACATAGGCCAGGTGCTTTAGCTAAGTTTTTCACTTATATGCCGGATTCATCCACAGAATGGCCTGATATTTACGAAGTGACTTAAGTACGGAAAGGAAAACCCATAACCATAACCGTAATATTTTTCCTCGGGCTTTTACCAAGTTTATCATAGATTAACAGCGTTAGAGGAGAATCTTACACATTAACTGACAATGTGGACCGCGGAGTGACAGAGTCAACCTGATGCTGAAGAATTTATTTGGCAATTCACTCTTGACTTTGGGTGAATGAACTGAAATGAACATTATGTGAAAACGCATTAATAGTGTTTCTGGGCATTTTCACAAAGTCGCATTTTGAGAAAAACCAAGTAATGTTTTTTTTTTGGACCCTGGTATGTCCTTAAACTACGTCCAACAATGAGAGGTAAAGCTCAGCGAAGTACCATCACTCTTGAATCTGGAGCAGCCCAACTGGAGAAGTATTCCTTCCTTACAGAACACAGCCATAATAGCACTGCTACCTTTCTGGTATGTATTGTTGTGTTACTGATGGTGAATAAAGTTCCAGAGCTCCAAAGGCCCGCAACGCGCTTGTGACTCCGCCGGTGTTGCGGGTGCCCATGGGCGACGGTAATTGCTTACCGTCTGCTCGTTTGCTATACCTTTGTCATAAAAAAACCTATTCATAATCAAAACTTTGTGACACCTTGTGTTTTATTGGCATAAATACCTAAGTTTAAAGTTCCATTACGATATTACCATACAAAGTGCCTATGGAAAAGTAGTGTAAGCGGATTTGTATATTTGGGACACTTATTGTGCTCTATCAAAATGGATTCAGCTGATTCAGCAGGCAGGGTCACCTACCCACTAGACCCCTGTCGTCAAATAATTTTTTATTATGCAGAAACGTCTGATCCAGTCCAGTGGTTAAGGTATCGAGTCCCGCTGTGAGTCAAATTTTTCTATTTTTCTTTCGATTTAAAAATCGAAGATATTCGCTAGCAGACGTTTCTGCATAATCAAAAATAATTTAGAAAGGGGGTAGCACATTGTTATCGATGAATTCTCAATGATAATTGAGACTTCGATGCCGTTCAGTGTTTAATACGCTGGCGGTAGATGTGTTTACACGTCAGCCATGATAACGGGGGATAAATAGAAAAAATTGACAAGTCTAAGCGGTTATCCAGTGGTTGTGGGTTCGAGTCCCGCTGCGAGTCAAATTTTTCTATTTTTCTTTCGATTTAGGTCAACGTGGGTAAGACCGTCGATCTGGAAAGACCGTCTACCAACCAATTTGCTATATTATCTCATAGGTATTTAGTGTCATATGACGGACCTCCCTTAAAAATATAGTATGCCGGTCTTACCCACATTGATAAATATCTGTCGTCAAATGTCGACTGATATGGAAGCGAACCTCATGTTACGTATGAGGTAGGTAGCTTGTTGTCAGAGCCACTAGTTCCGAAACTCGTTTCGGCTGTCTATACCCAATTATTTCCCAGAGCTAATTACGAGAACATTGCGAAATTCCATTAGAGTTTTTAAGCTTCCTTCATTATTGGTTGGTACTGAACTGACTGGTAAAAAGTACCTAATAGTGCAGGAAGTTGAAATAGATGACATATACCGTAATACGAGGTGAGTTGGGTGGAAATCGGAGTTCAAACATGGATAAAAGTTTATTTTTATATGTGGCACATTGATTTATATACAAAAAAAGTGTTTTGGAGGTATGAATTTCAGTTTTTTTTTTATGAGTTTGTATAGTTCCATTTTATAACTTTAACGATATATACACGAAAACCCACCTCACCCCGTAGTGCCTCGTATTTGGGGTGAGAGGGGTTTTCTTACAAAGGTGATTTTGAAAGATTTCTCCATTTTAACTTGGAATATATATTTTTTGTAGCGGTAGGTAAAATCCCTTCTCACCCCCTCTCAAACCTTCTCTCCCCATTCGTAACCCGTCTCTCCCCGCGAAAACTCACCCCGTTTTACGGTACTTAACAAAAAATTACGACCACCGTGGGTTCAAATCCTGTCTCGGATGCCGGAGGTCCTCGTCGCTTTTTCTTAAGTATATACCTATAGTAATGTTTTTACAGCTTAAAAATCAATGCAAATCAAAATATTTCATAAAAAATAATTTGTTTTTTTCCTAGTTGCATAGGTGGCAGCATCATCTCTAGCTATATCCGAATCCTGAAAGGGATTCATATAGGAGGCGCAAACAGGTAGTGTTTCACCTTAGAGTCGGTAAAAACGGTGCCAAAAACTATTAAAAATTAAACAAGCTAGTCATCTTGTTTTGTTTTGAAACTTATACCGTTTATTACTAGGGCCACAGACACGTTATGCGAATTGTCGACGATCCCAAACTCACGAGCGATATTGAGTGAAGAGCGAATAGGCTGTTACTGAACCAGCGTGCTACACCCTCGACATCGTCGACACTTACCATCAGGTGCTTCTGAGCCCAGTACCCTCACCATCAGTTGTGACTTTGAGGTTTTCGATAACGAGTATCGAGTTTACTATCTGTGCATCTCGTTCGCACTAAAATAGTAGGTACAAGCGAGATGCACAGATAGTAAACTCGATACTCGTTATCGAAAACCTCAAAGTCACAACTCATGGTAAGGGTACTGAGTGTAAGTTATTAACGTAACTTTATGTCACGAACGCGTTTGCGTTTCCCATATAAATAACATTATCACTTACGCGTTCATAAACGTTTTTTTACGTCAAAAGTAACTTACACTAGAGCCTCTGAGGTCAAACGCTGGTCAGTCGTGTATAAAAAAATAGTCGCAAAATAAGACTAAGCTTTCACTAACTACTAATTACAATTATTAAATGAAAATTGTTTTTAATCATTAACAATAAAGAAAATAACTTCGAAATAAATTCCATTACTTCACGGGCGCGTATAATGAAATTTTATGAGTACTAATTGTATAACAAATTAGGCTGCCCGTATGATTGTGCACTAACTGGATTATTCTGGGTGGTATATTGCGTTTTATGTACTGGCATAAGTACAGTAATGGTGGCCTAGCGGTAAGAGCGTGCGACTTGCAATCCCGAGGTCGAAGGTTCAAACCCCGGCTCATACAATTTTTCGGGACTTAAGTACGAAATACCACTCAATACTACTTAGTCACAAACGGATAAACTCACATGTAATCATATCGCGCTAGTCGCTTTGTGCAAAACATAATGAAGAAACCGGATTAATCGCAACGCCTATACCCTTTGGGCAGGTCAGAGGGCAGGCCCTTTCGTTAAACTAGTGTCTGCGCCTTTATTCCTGGGATTAGTTGCCGAGCGGACCCCAGGCTCCCTTGAGCCGTGAAAAAAAATGCCGGGACATCGGTAATAGACAATGATAAGTTACGATCGGTCTGGCCTAGTGGGTAGTGACCCTGCCTATGAAGCCGATGGTCCTGGGTTCGAATCCCAGTCAGGGCATTTATTTTGTGTGATGAGCACAGATATTTGTTCCTGAGTCATGAGTGTTTTCTATGTATTTGAGTATTTATATATATCTATCTATTATATATATATATCGTCATCTAGTACCCACAAAACAAGCCTTACTGAGCTTACCGTAAGACTAGGTCGACTTGTGTAAGATCGTCCCGAAATATTTATTTATTTATTATAATAACAGTAATCATCAGGGTTCGGACAAGTCATCGCAGAAATAGATATGGGCATGGAACAAGAGTATAGAGTCGAGACTTTAGATTGTTATTAGATATTTAAAACGGATATTATCGTAATTAAACATTTGACCTTTTTGGTCGCATATCTGTCATGGATTTGTCAAAGTGGCTGTAGTGACAATTTAAATTACTTAATACAATTATTTGCTTAACTATGGTTCTTTCTAAACATTTTAAATATTGTGCAAATAAATACAATGCAGCCATCAAAATGTTAATGGAAATACCTTCACACACGTATGGTGAATTTTGGTTTGCGGTAATAAATGTAATTGAAAAATATAATGAAATAATACTGTACGTAATGCTATTCTATTAATCTTGTTCTATTGCCGTGTTGCGATTGTTTTGCGATGACTTGTCCGAACCCTGGTAATCATCATTATCATTACCAGATGAATGTTGAATTTTTTCAAATTTCCAAAAAGACCGGTCCTTTGCCATCTGGGTCCAAAGATTTACCGCGACCTTGGCCAGATCGTCGGTGCACCTATTTGGGGGCCTTTAACGCTACATCTTCGTGGTTGCCACTTAAAAATATTTGAGCATCGGTTCTTCGAGCAATGTGCCTTGCCGTTTGCCTCACGTTACACCGGCTGGCATCCGAGCCGAGGTCACCGTCGCGACATTTTGTATGGAATATCACGTGACCACCGAGCCGGCCCAAGTCACTCGGTTCGGACACGGGCCGGTCGTTACAGCGTTACAGCTTTGTAAAAAGGCTCTGCTCGGCCTGGTGATGCGAAGCCGATGTGATGTCCAACGAATGGCTGGTTGGAACGACGCTCGTGTTAATGTCAATATTCGAGTGGTGGATCGAAGGTGGGCTTGGGCTCGAGAGATCGACGTGTAGGACGGGCGGAGGTGTAACGCGAGTCATCCTTAACTCACTACAAACATCCACAGCGTAGGTTTCGTTATAGTTGTTGTTGGTATTGAAATAGGCCTCATACTTGTTAACCACCTTTGTGGTATAAAAAAAAATGTCGTGTCGTGCAGTAAGGTAACTTGTCTTTTTTAATTTTTTCTAAAAAGGGTAAAAATCATTAGGAGTACTTACATATCTGTAACAAAAAAGTTATGGCGTCAGACGACCATTTGAATCGACCATTTGAAGCTAGCAGCAGTCGCGACTCAAAACACGTTACTCCAAAGCTTGAAATACGAAAACATTATTTTTTGTAGATAGCCAATTTCAATTCTCCGTAGTAAAACTGGGTATAATCCAGCCAGCACGTTTGTACAAAAACGTTCCACATTCAAATATGACCGTTGAAATGGAAGATTTCATCCAATTTTCAAATTGTTTCATATTTCGAACACCTTCGCAGATGGGGCAGCCGACCGAAAAACTGTTACAAACGGCCAGTCGTGCATTAAATAAATCAAAAGATAAAAAAAAAGAAAGTTCGGTTTTGACGCAGATCGTAAAACGGCTTGAGTCGTAAAGCTTCAGCTCTAGTATTGTATTGATACATTTCGATTCATTCATCTGTTTGTTCTGTCTGATATTTCTATTCATCTTTGTATCTCAGACAAGATGAACAGAAATTGTACAAAATATTTGAAGATACACGTTACAGTAGTTAAAATGAGGATAAAAGAAAAAAAAAGCATTTGAACGACTTGCCATCAAGAATGAAGACTTGGATAAGCCTTATCCATACATGTGCTTTGCTGGCTAAGCACTAGTGCCATATAGTGTTTCACAGCCGCAATAAAAAGGGGGTAGACTGAAAATCAGCGTCTCGCGGTTGTATGCACTATGCAATGGCTGACGTGACATATGTCACAAACAAATAGTCTTGCATGTACTTATATCTTGAGTGGCAATAAAGTATTCTTATTCAATAGATTCTCAGTTACATAGAATTTGTTCGCCAACCGGTTCATTAGTCTATTATTTCTACCCAATAGTAGGCGGGTGCTGTCTCTGCGTGCGTTCCATGATACGCACAGGGGCAACATCCACTTTGTGTAACTTTTACATTTAATTAAATTGTCAAATGAGCCTCTGCGTGGTTCAATCCAGTTTCGCATATACCTCCCAAATATCCAGAATGAAATTTTTTCGTCTACGGGAAAGACAATAAATGAATATTATAGGATAACTCTTACACAAATAGACTGAGCCCCACACGAAGCTCTAGAAGGCTTGTGTTGTGGGTACTCAGCCAACGAGTCGTGAGAGTTCATCAAGGTTAACATTGCTGGCCTAGGCTTGCAAGTGCCTCTTTCTTAACTGTCAGTTCGCATAAATTTGTGACATAGAATCTTGGCAATTGGCCATTAAAAAAAATTGGTCACAATTGTCACTTCGATAACATGCTGCCACTACGCCCATTAAAAACAATAATCATTTGTGGCAAAATTTGGACTTTTATGAAGCAAGAGTTTTTCTAAAAATACCGCCCGATATGTAGACATCCCTATTCCCCGGTTAATCCCTTACTTCCACTTTATTAATATACCTACTACTACGTGTAATACAAGTGATTTTTGACTAAGTACGTACTTACCCGCTACTTTCAAATTATCCTAATACACTTACGCTACCCCATGCCTACCTACTAATTCCTACACTGTGCTGCTCTTTCCCTCCCGTTAAAAAATAAGGGGACTGCATTTATCTGTTCAAAGTCCCTTATCAGTAATATATTACGCTTGGATTTCAACTTCGAACTGTCCTCCGGAAGCTTCAAACATATCGTTATTATATTGAAAAGTTCACTTCATACCGACTGCGTTTATTAAAGCAATTCCCGAGAATGTTTTGAATAAAAAAATAAAACATTTTAGAACTAAAAATAGAGGACTGGTTATATTTTGCATATTCCATTTTTCTGTTGCAAAACATAGACTTTATAGAAG